>JAWXYG010000004.1:33131676-35531676 GCA_034222035.1 Acacia crassicarpa | reverse complement strand
GATCCACTTTTGTTGGGTGAAGTTAGTACACACAGATATTCATGTAATATATATGTGGTATTTAATCTGAACTCTATAATTTCAAAGTGTCAAAAACTGATTTTCATATTTTGACTACATCGAGATAAATGTTAAACAAATGAAGCTACAAAAATATGAAAGGGGTAGGAAAGAAAAAGATGCCCTGTCACATAAAATATTTTATAAATATAAATATATCAAAATAAAAACTAACATTCTCAGATCTCATTGCTAATCATTGGAGCACTCGTGTTATGTTACATAAACAAGTCAATAAATTTGACAAAAGAATACACACACACTCGCATATCTCCACACACACAAAGTGGGAAATACACCTAACACTTGACCTAATGTTTCAACTTTCAATCTGGTAAATAAAGAAAATGGTTTTTTACAGAAAAAGAAAAGAGAAATACTGTGTTCATTTTCAATGTACATAAGACAAAATTCATTAGAAAATCATATTATTAAGTAAATAACGAATAATATGAACATTTCATATTTCATACAAAAATGAAACTCATAGTTTAGTACGCACTTCAGATCATGAACTGATTATTAGAAGACTTGATGATTTATTTGGAATAAGGAAAATAAAACTGAAATATTGGTGAGAAGAGAAAGATGAGACAATATGATGGGCATTATAGGAAAACACATGTTATGAATAGGGAAAAGAACCCAATGTTCAGCGGAATAATTTAAAAGGTGTTTTAGAAAAATCAATTTACATTTTTTATTAATAAAAGAATAATTGAATTAATTTTTTTAAAGTACATAAATTCATTATTGAGTTGTACATCATGAAAATTTCACTGGCAAAAAAAACATCATCATAATTTGTATAATTAAAATCGCCATTTAATGCTTTTTTGAAATATGACTTTAAAATTAATTTTTACATCATAATTTATAGTATAGGAATTAAATATTTTTAATTTAGATAAATAAGTATTTTTAAGACTATTAAAAAATAATCCCAAACATAGTATCATCTTCTCTAGATAAAGTGCTCGTCTTTTGGTCGTCCCCACCACATGCAATGCAATTATTTTGTTTAGAGGACATGGTCTTATTATCTGCTCCACCAACTCTCTCACTCCGCCATTTTCTTGGTTTCTTTGTCTTCTCTTCACTTGATATGGGTGTCGCTCTACTTGAACTTACCATCTGCTACACCAACTCTCTCTCTCTCTCTCTTCTTTATTTCGTTTCGCTCTGTCAGTTTTTCCAATCCTATGACATGAACTTGGTTAAAGGTATATGTCTAGAACAATATTATCTTCTTTGACCAAAAAAAAAACAATATTATCTTAAAAGTATTTTGTCACAATATTGTCTCAAAAATCTAAAAAAACACTTTAAGATGTTGATTGGTACTAAAAAAAACTTTATAATCTTTAAAAATTATTTTAGGATGTTGGAAAAATATTTCAGAATATTGACTAGTACTTAAAGGATACTTTAGGATTCTGACTTGTGATACTAGCAGATACTTCATTTGGTCCTTATTATAAGACACAAACTAGCAAGTTTATTTGGTTATTTTTATAAACCATTTGTTTGTTCCCAAGGAGCATTAATTATTTGTTTCCATATATGCCTTTAATTAATAAAGATATTAGGTGAGGGTAATAATTAATATAATATTAGAGTTTAGAACATTCTAGAACAAATTTATTGATTTTAACTGTTTTTATTGGTATATGAGAATTGTTAGTAGGTGCCTCATAATAAGAACCAGATGGAGTACCAAAAAATAACTTCATGATCTTAAAACATAATTTTAGGATTTTGAAAAATATTTCAGGGTACTGTACTTTTTATAAAAAAAATTCACAACACTGATTGGGAATACTGGCCAGTACTAAAAAAATAATTCATGATCATAAAATTTTTTTTAATACCAGTCAATACCTTATAGTATATTTTTTGTATCTGAATTTTTTTATTTCAAAAAATAAGAGGCACTAGATATTGTTTTGCGTCAAAACCATGCAACTTTAAAGGTATATTTTATTTGAGGGAAGGGAGTGGAAAGTAGTAAATTGACCTAATTATTATTAATGAGGAGAATATTTTTTTTAAAATTGAGAGTATATTTTTAAAATATTAAAAAATTTCTATATATTTTATATTTTATGTACTTTTTGGTAAAGAAAGAGGTAAAAGACTTCTCCCTCCGCTCTCTCAAACCAAATTAGCCATAGGGAAGAGGATGGGAAGGTGCAAACCAACGCAACCAGATTCGGGCAAAGGAGGGGAAAGTTTAGCCACACAAAGGACAATACAGTCTGTAAATGATAAAGACTCCTACTTTTTCATCAGAAAAATAATACTACTCCTCTTGTCCTTTTTTCTTTTTTCTCCAATAATGCTCCAACAGCCGTACCTAATATGCAGATGTATCAAGGTGAAAACTAAAGACTGCAGCACCGTACGCAAAACGCGTCTGCACTTTGCTTTGTCAGATGATGTGACTAAACTGACCCGCATCAATAACTTTCTCGGGTGTGGCTTGTCTCGTCTACTTTTACTACTGCTCCTGTTAAACTAAGCCGTCTTAATGCTTTGTAATTTTTTTAACAAGAGATGGCAAGTCGAAGCTTGATGAATAGCAAGGGTGAGATTATACAAATCTAACCCTTGGTACAGGGAGATAAACTAGAGACTAGGAATGACAGGCCATCCAGTCCTTTATATATATTTGTACACAACCCAAAAGAACAGTAGGAAATAAAACCACATCATGCTTTGTAATTTGAATTATATTGAGCCATTCAAAAGGGTTATGGGGATGTTGACCCCAAAAAAAGCAAAAGAAAGAGAAGAGTGAGCAGAATACTGAATGCACAAAAATTTAAGATGCAAAAGTGCAACAAGAAAAATAAATTATAGCATTCAAAATATTTATTTGTACACAATTTTGTATTGTTATAAATTAATGCACAAAAATTTAAGATGCAAAAGTGCAACAAGAAAAATAAATTATAGCATTCAAAATATTTATTTGTACACAATTTTGTATTGTTATAAATGCACAAAAATTTAAGATGCAAAAGTGCAACAAGAAAAATAAATTATAGCATTCAAAATATTTATTTGTACACAATTTTGTATTGTTATAAATTAATAAATGCTTGTGTAAAAATATTATTGTCACTCAATTTCATTTTATCTGTATTTACAGAATTCTGTGAACAATGATATAAAAACTTTAAGAAAAATGATAGAAAAAGAATTTTAAAATTGTAAAATTCTAACTCACGTATTTTTTTAAAAAATAAATTATGAATTGTTTATCAAATTTCATTATTTTTTTATTAACTTTTAATATCAAACCTACTTTAATATTTTGTAATTTTAAAATTGTTTTTGGCGTAATTTTCCAAGAATTTAAAGTCATCTACAAACAAAGTATGAAGACGAGAAGAAGCACATGTACTGGCAAGTTGTGGAAATTTCGACCACATCGAAAGTAAGTCAAGTAAAGGACGGTATGATGTGACTTACTGGCCCCATACGCAAAACACGTCTGCTATTGTCCTTTGTCGGTATGATGTGACTTACTATGTGTTTTGAATTATAATGACTTTTATCAATTTCAAGATAAGCCTGAGAAAATAGTTTTATCTCGGATTACAAAAAAACTTATTTTTGAAACTGTTACGGATTAGACCAAGGCCTAAATCTAAAATGTGGTCAAACAACAGACATATCAGAAAATATGATCCACCGATTATAGTTGGAGATCCGGTATTACAACAGATCCGATCTATCAATATCATTAGAAGTATCTAGATCATATCTACACAATACGCATCCCAAGATACGCGCCCCCAAATATCACGCTAGGCCGAGATATTCGCATCGGACACCTCTATAAATACAGAGGCTGACTAAGTAGATGCACACGTTCTAACTTACCACCATACTTTCTGTCACACAAAGCACACACACCGCCCCTCTGGCTAACTCTACCGAGTATATCGAACTACGTGGACTTTGATCCCTTCAAAGGGTAATCAGTTCTGTTCCCAGAACAAAACATTGGCGCTGACCGTGGGGACCTTAAATTTCTATCCTCGTGACCACCGATGGCGAACCTCAGAAGCCACAGTCGAAATCACCATTCTAACCAGCCACAGACTGAAAGCAATCCACAGCAAAACCAACCCTAGGCTGGACCGAGTCAACAGCACGCTCAGAGTCATCCGCCGCGCGAAAATACTCCCAAGAGCCACGTTACTGACATGACGTCTTCCTCTCCTACCGCCGATCAACCTTCGGAAGAAGTAGCAAAAGAGACTCCGGCCCCAACTGCCCTGATACCAGACGCTCCTGCACCTAACGCCGACGTCCGTACTCTACGGAGAACACAAGAGTTGATGCTCCAGAGATTCGAGAACAAAGAAAAAAGGGATCACTTCCAACGCCAAGAAAATCTCCGAGTCATCGAGCAAATGATAGACGACCAGTATAAAAAGCTCGAAAACCTGCTTAAACGCGGAAACCGGAAAAGTTCTCATAAAAGAAAGGAGAAAATAGCCTCGGATAGCAGTAGTCCGCCCAACAGCCCAGAGTTAAAATGCTGGACCCTCGGCAAGACGAAGGGAGAAACGATTGACGTTAGGGACCAAGGATGCATTTAAATTAGAACGTGTAAGGTTCATAGTGGCCGATTTCCGCTCCCTTTACAATGTCATATTGGGCGGACCGACCATATACAGTTGGGATATGTTAGTACCCATGAAGCATCAGAAGCTCAAAATGATCAACAATAAAAATCAAGTATTAGAAGTATCCGCGGACCAGAAGGAATCTCAGCAAGGTTACTTTGAGACCCTTTGAGTCGGGGAAGGAGGATCCTCATTTCTGCCTCGGCTCGAAAGCGATGAAATTTATGTCGACGCCGAGAATGACGGACAGCCCCGGCGGCCAATCAATATGGTAGAGCTCGACCTCAGAGAACCAGAAAACACATGCCTGGAGCAAGAAGGAGAGCTAGAAGAATTGATGTTGGGAACGGATCAGTCTAAGACAACATAAGTGTAGATCTGAAAACTCAGTTGATTAAGTTCCTGAGGCAAAATCAGGATGTTTTCGCATGGACGTCGTCCGAGATATCGGGAACCGACCTACATTTTTGTTGCCACAAACTGGCCATCTGGCCGGGGTCGAAGCCGGTGGCCCAGAAAAAGAGGAATATTGTAGCTGACAGACAGAAGGCTCTTGAGAGTCATGTAGAAGAGCTCTTGGCAGCCGGATTCATCAGAGAGGTACAATATACCACCTGACTTTCCAATGTGGTTATGGTGCTAAAACCCAATGACAAATGGAGGGTGTGCACGAACTACACCAGCTTGAATAAGGCATGCCTAAAAGACTCCTACCTAATGCCAAATATTGATCAATTAGTCTATAATTCGACTGGGTATCAGTTGCTATCCTTCATGGACGCCTACTCCGGGTACAATCAAATAGCCATGTACCTGAACGACCAGGAGAAGACCACCTTCATGACCGACAAAGCTAACTATTGTTATAACGTCATGTCGTTCGGGTTGAAGAACGCCGAAGCCACTTATCAACTCATGATGAACCGGGCCTTTGAAGACCAGATCGGGCAAAACGTGGAGGTGTACATAGACGATATGATCGTGAAGTCGAACATCTGAAGGATCACATCCGGGACCTGGAACAGACGTTTGAGAAATTAAGAAGATATCAGATCAGGTTGAACCTGGCCAAATGTGCCTTTGGAGTCCCGGCCGGAAAATTCCTGGGTTTTATGCTGACAAATCGTGGAATTGAGGCCAACCGGACAAATGCAAGGCCGTCCTAGACATGCAAGCCTAAGGTCAAAGAAGGAGGTTCAACAATTAACGGGTCGGTTGGCCGCCTTGACAAGATTCTTACCTAGATCCGCGGAAAAAGCACTGTCGTTCTTCAGATTATTGAAAAAAGAAACACATGGAGGCTGGAACCCGGACTGTGAAGCCGCATTTGAAGAAATTAAGCAATGCCTGACTACCCCTCGGTTCTCACAAAGTCGGAGCTAGGGGAGACCTTGTTCTTATACTTGTCTATAGGAGACGAGGCGGTGAGTGCCGCCTTGGTAAGAGAAACCAAGGCCAGGCAGACACCAATCTATTTTGTGAGCAAGGTATTACAAACCTTAGAACTTCTATACCAGAAGCTTGAGAAGGTGGCTTTCGCCTTACTGACGACGACAAGAAGGCTTCGGCCATACTTTCAGGGACACCGGATCGTTGTCCAAACTAGCCAACCAATCCGCCAGATATTACACAAGCCAGACCTGGCGGGACGTATGACTAACTGGGCAATCGAATTGTCCAAGTTCGATATCACATTTGAAGCTCGACATGCGATCAAGTCACAGACCTTAGCAGATTTCATCAGGGAATTGACCCCGGCAGTTAAAAACGACGAAATATGAAAGGTATATGTCGACGGATCTTCCAATGCAAAAGGAAGCGGAGCAGGAGTCATCGTCGAAAGCCCAGAGGGGATCGCCACTGAGCATTCTCTGCAGTTGAAGTTTCTGACCTCCAACAACCAAGCTGAGTACGAAGCCCTCTTGGCTAAACTCTTTCAAGCTAAAGATAACGGGGCACGGCGAGTCGAGGTGTTCACTGACTCGCAACTCGTCGCCGCACAAATCGACGGCAGCTACCAGGCGAAAGGGTCACTATTGGCTAAGTACCTAAACAGAGCGAAAAAAGTCATGGCCGATTTTGATGAGATGATTGTTACCCATATCCAGAGAGAAGAAAACACTAGGGCCGACATCCTCTCCAAGTTGGCAAGTACGAAAGGCCCGAGATGTCAAAGAACCATGATCCAGCAAAATCTTGTCGAGCCAAGCTGCGTAATGACTGTCTCGGCGGCAACATATTGGAGGAAGCCGATCAAAGACTACCTAGAAAGAGGCATCATCTCGACGGATTCCACCGAAGCGAAGAAGTTGATCAGAGAGGCAGCTATCTACATCATGGTCGATGATCAGCTGTACAGAAAGGGATTGCGTTGCCCAATGATGCGATGCTTAGATGAAACTGAGGCCAAATATGTGTTGGCCAAGATACACGAAGGATGCAATGACTATCACATGGGGGGCAAGGCTCTTGCGAGGAAGCCACTACGCGCCGTATATTATTGGCCGACCATGAAGCAGGACGCTATGGAAGTCGCCAAGAGGTGTGATAGCTGCCAGAAACATGCAAAGATTATTTGGCCACCGCCAACCGAATTAAAGGGCATGTCAGCCCCTTGCCTTTCTACAAGTCGGGTATGAAAATCCTCGGACCATTCAAGCTGGCACCCGGACAATTTAAATGGCTCGTCATCGCAGTAGATTATTTTACTAAGTGGATTAAGGCGGAGCCGTTAACGACCACCTCGGCTCGAGTAATGAGGTTTTTATCATCATAACATCATCGCTCGCTTTGGGATATCGGCTGAAGTCGTCACGGACAATGGGACCCAATTCATGGACCATAGATTCCAGACCTTAATGTCAGACTTAGACATTAAGCAACATTTCTCCTCGGTCGAACATCTGCAATCTAATAGCCAGGTCGAGTCAGCCAACAAGATTATTTTAGACGGTTTGAAGAAACAGATGTTAAAGGCAGAGACCAATTGGGCCGAGCAACTTCACAGCGTTTTATGGGGCTACAGGACGAGTGTGTAGACTTCAACCCGGGAGACTCCATTACGGTTAACCTATGGATGTGAAGCAATGATCCCGGTCGAAATAGGATAGCCATCGTGGAGAAAGCTCAGAGCTGGGCAAGAGGGACAAGAGTCAAATGACCACGATCTTTTAACCGAGGTAACCTCGTACTCCGAAGGGTCGACATCGGCAACAAGAATGCCAGGGATGGCAAGCTAGCCGCGAATTGGGAAGGCCCCTATCGGGTCAAAGAGAGACTAAACATGGAGTGTATATCCTCGAGACCCTGGAAAGGAAGCAGGTTAAGAGGACGTGGAACGCCGACAAGTTAAAGATCTATTACAGCTAGGTCTCGGCTCGGTCTGACATACACCAACGCACCTCGGCTGCAATTTGGTTCTTTCCTAATTTTCGTAGCATGGATTATTCTTTTATTTCAGTATTTTCCATTTGAGTAATTTGTGATTCCATTTAACCTACTTGTTAGCTCTTTGGGAGCTACTTTTGTTATTAATAAAGGATCCTTCAAAGGAGATTCCCTACCGTGCACAAATACCTACTTAAGCATGATAAAGAGGCCATTAAGCCCGGTCAAAAACTCGACACCGAGGTCCTTACACCCGGTCAGAAACAAAACCCATCTAGATGGATGACACCGGCTATTGTACTCCGACGTGCTCAGGTTAGAGCTCGGCGAAATTGCCATACGTAGCCATCGCGAAATTGACGCGTCAAAGCTCGCCCCGATTTAAGTACGAGAATTGTCATGCTGACCCTGATTAGGTCAAAATGTCTAAGTATTGCGCTATGGACCCCTCAGCTGGACTTGTGACAATTCGTCCTTATCTCGGTTCCAATTTACAATTCCGGATGTAAAATTCGGAACACGGTAGTGCGGTTAAGTTAATACCTCGCGAGGTTAAAACATATAATCCTGCCCGATTCTCCTAGACTTAAGATTTGGTCGAGCATACAGACTTGTACCTACTACAGTCGATAAATTTCTAACTAAATTTAGAATTTATAATTAAAATACGGCAATCAGATGATCAAATTAAATCATTTACTGTCAAAATATTTATACAAACGGCACAAACGCTGGAAATGTTCAAAAAGGGCACAGACGCCCCACAACTACAGCACAAATCCCGACCACTAGCTCGGGGGAGCAGCACCTTTAGAAGGAACCTCCTTAGACGGCCCGACCTCAGGAATCCCTTGCCCTGCCTCGTCTTCCTCCAGCACCTCCTCTTCCTCAATAGATTGGGACCCGCCAGCAGCAGAGGATTGGAACAAAATTAGGACCCTATCCTGAACGTAGGCGTGAAAGTCGTATTCGTCCAGGTTCAGGGTGACGTCGGGGTTTAGGCAACGGATCTGCTCCAAAGCCATGTCAAAGCAGTCCTGGGAGGTCTCCTTCAGGGACTCAGTGGTCTCCAAGTGTGCCTGTTGTTCCAAGATGGGAGCCTCTTTGGTCGCGTGAAGTTTGGAGGTCAAAGTCGCACGCTGCTTCTGTATAATCTTCACAGCGTCCAGACTCTCACCAAGAGCTCGCTGCAACCGGGCACACTTAGAGGTCGTCTTGTCCACCGCTTCCTTGGAGAATTACAGCTCCTGCGTTGCCTTCCCAGTAGCGGCCTTGGCGGCATCCCGCTCCTCCTCCAGAGCCTTCACCCTAGCCTCAGACTCAGCCAGAGCCTCCTTATCCGCCTCGGCCTCCTCCAAAGCTTTCTGCTTGGCAGCCACCTCCGCCTGAGATGCCTTTAGCTGACGATTTTCTGCTTCAGACAAGGTGTACTTGCCTCTCACATGGAGCAGTACCTGAAGCAACCCGACGGATTTGCACAAGAACCATTGGGCATCATGCACCACGACCTCGTTCGGCGGAGATAGGGGTCGGCTCTCCATGAATTGGTGAGGAGGAAGAAAAGCAACGTCAAGTTCCTCGGTCACCCCCTTCTCCCATACGAAACCCCGAGGAAGCGCTGAAGATGGACCGGACGTCTTGGGAGGAGGAGGTGGAGGAGGCGGAAGCACCGAGGTCGATGGAGCAGATGGAGTGACTACAGACACGGACTTCGCAACCTCTTTCCCCTTTGAAGCACGGGTGACAAATCCTTGGGAAGGCTCGGAGGGGACCGAGGGAGTAAAGCCTTGGCCGTCAGAGGCCTTAGCCTTTTGGGCCCCGGATGAGACAGCAGCGGCCCTGCTTGCAACGGCATCGGAAGGGGCAGCCCGTTTTCGAGTCTGCCTACTCGGTGAAGACACAGCCGGGTTTACCTTGGACAGATAACTAGGAAGGGCCTTCATGTTTTGAACTGAAAAGACAAATAAAAGAAGTCAGAAACCAAGTCAGTATATCAAGCAAAACTTTAAAGGCAAGCAAGGTAACAGACACATAAAAGCAGAACCCCTACAAGTTGAGGGGATATGCCGTGAAACGGCCCTGGTTATGAAGAAGGCCGCGCTCTGGACGACGTACTCCTTTACAAAAGTCGATAACCGAGCGACAGAAGGGATTGTCTCCGGCAGAAGGTCATCGCGAGATACTTGGTGTGACCCGGGGGCGATTTTATGATGCTCTTCCATCCAGTAGAGAGGAAAGCTCCACTCTATGTTTGCGGCCTCAACCCCTTTTAAAAACCAGGGCTGTTGACTGGGCTTGGCGGCAACCTTGAAGAAGGCGTTCTTGAACCGCTTGAAAGAGTAGGAAAAGGGCTGCATAAGTTTCCTCTCCGGATCGCTATGAAGAGAAGTTAGCCCTTTTAACTTCTTACTCTCTTTATGGGAGCCGGGGGTGAAGGGACAGAAATAATAAAAGAAAATGTTGGCAGAGCAAGGAATTGGAGCGGGGAATGAGTGGCACAGTTGCTCAAACGTCACAAAGTCGGCCTACCCGTTCGGATGAAGTTGAGAGGATGCAAGGCGCAGGTGCCACAAGGCCGAAATTTGGAAGTCGGTGAACGGGAAGCAAACATCGACCCGGATCAAGCAGTCCCGGTAAAAGAAAAAGAAGTTGGTGTGACCTATTTCCCGCTCTGAGCAAATAGGCTTGTTGGCCCCCAGAGGACAGATGACTCACCCGTCCATATCTGGAACCTTCATTCGGGCGACGTCGGCATCCGACATCAGAGACCGGGTCATCAACACTTCATGCGATACCTAGGCGAACTTCCGGCATAAAGCCTCTGGAGGACTAGAAGAGTCCAATTCCTCGGCCTCGGACCGTTGATTGGATGGCAAAGATTTGGGAGCCATTGACCTATAAGCAAAATAAAAATACTAACATTAGCAAGTGTGGGAATACCTGGCACAAGCAAATTGGAAGGCGATAAAGACAGCGGACTCGGAAGAAAGTGGGCACTAGAAGGAAGGCCCGTAGAAAGCCGGTGCCGACAGGAGTCAAGAATAGAAGAAGCTCTTGGATCCCCGCCATGCGTGATGTGGAAGGAACTCTCAGCAAGACAGTCCCAGCAAGGGTCGAGGTACCCTTCTAGATGAGGATCCGAGCTTGCCGAAGGAGGAGCCTCGTAGATATTAAGAGGCTGAGCCAATAAGGCTGGGGACCCGGAACCGGTCCCGATTAAGACTGGTAATGTGAGAGGAACTGCACGTGCCAGATTACGGGCATGAGTAGGAATTGGAGCTCTAGCAGTAGCAGGTCGAGGCCCGGCTTGTCACTGCACCTCGAAGTGCGGTGGTCAACTTCTCCTCTTCTGGAAGTTCGGTACCAAAAACCCAGTATGAAACTCGTGGGAAGCGGGCGCGAAAAACTTTCTCTTCCTCAGGTGTTAATATAGGTTTTGACGGGGGAAAGTTTCTACCTCTATCCATTGGGGAGGAGCTAAGAGCTTAGGTACTAAAGGTCTTATGGAGAAGGAAAAACGGTGAGAGGGGTAAACACAGGATATGTCAAGATAAACGTGTATACTTGACAAGCCCAGAAAATGGCCTATAAGCCTACCTAGCAGACCAGGAAGAAGGAAGAACGAGTATATAAATGGTAAAAATGCAAAATTACACCGTAAAGAAGCAAAGAGGAACAAGTGGAGTACCTGTGAGGAAAAAGAAGAAGGAAGCTCGAGCTGTTGAGGGGAAAAGCGGCAAAGGTTTGACAGTTGCAGAAGGATATGGCACTGGAAAACCAGAGAGAAGCTGTGGTATTACAATTGCAGCGGAGAAAAGTGAAAAACCAAATGCTAAAAACGTACTTATCAATGAAACAAAAGCATTCGAACGTCGGGGGCAAAAAGGTCTTCGCATCTAGACAAGATAGGTCGCGTACTGCGCGACGTGGGAGCATTAAATGCTCACGAAAATCGGGGCGCGAATAGGCACGACGGTTACAGACTCTCCCCAATCAAGGCGAGCCAGGTATAAAGTAGCAATGGTGGTGCATACGGAAGGAATACCGAGCGACTGACCGAAGACCAGGGGGCTAGGTTCGCAAATCCGAGGTCGTACTTAAGCACCTTGGACCAACGCGGTTTAAGATACCACCTCAGACGGTCAAGGCAGAAGCGAGTTACGGTGCCTCGGGAAGGCGTCAGAGATAAAATTCTTTATTATAAGTAATTCAAACAAGTACTCCCTCTCGTCCTTATTATAAGGCACTAACTACCAATTATCACAAACCAATAAAAATAGTTAAAGTCAATAAAGTTATTCTATTATTTAAATAACTTCTAATATTATCCCTACTAATTGCACTAAACTCTATTTTATATTAATTATTACTCTCACCCACTACTATTAATAATTATGGGCATATATGAAAAAAAATAATTAATATGCCTTGTAAACAAGCAAATGCCTTATAAAAAGGACCAAATATATTTGGTAGTTGATGCCTTATAATAATGACAAGAGGGAGCATATAAGTTTCTTTTAAATGAATCGTGGGTTCACTAATACAAAAAACAGTTTTGGCGTCTAAAAGAGACGTCCTTTTTTGAAAAAAAGAAGTAAAAAAAAAAGACGGTGGCATTCTTGTAATTAAAAGTTGATTTTTGGAGTCTAAGTTTGGAACTTAGACTCCAAAAGTCCACCTTTGGAGTCTAAGTTCGAAACTTAGACTCCAAAAATGGGGTCACGTGGAGTAACACTTTTGGAGTCTAACTTTAAAACTTAGACTCCAAAAGCCATGCTTTTGGAGTCTAAGTTTGAAACTTAGACTCTAAAAGTCATGACGTACAGCAGAAAAGAACGTCACATCGTGCAGCAGGGAGTCACGTGGTGTAGCAGAGGGTTATGTGTGGGACCCGCGAGACACACTTTAGAAGTCTAAGTTTTAAACTTAGACTCCAAAAATCATGCTTTTGGAGTCTAAGTTTTGAACTTAGACTCCAAAAGTCCCCCCCCAGACACGACTTTTTCTTTTTCTTCCCTCACTTCATTTCATTTAATTTCCATATCTCTTCCTTCTCTACTCTGCAGGACTACACCTTCATTTTTCAGATGTTGCCTGAGACCTTCATCGTCGACCCACCTCCGTCATCGCCCCTCCTTCGCCGTCCTCCCTTCACCGTTAGCGTGGTTTGTGCTCGTCTTCCTCCTCGTCTTTTTCCGTCAACCATCGTGCGTCTTCCTCATCATCTTTTTCCGGTATTGCAAGCCTCTCTGTCTTCTTTTACTGAAATCACACTTAGATCTGAGCTAATGAAGGAGGACGATGGCGAAGGTGAGCAAAAACACGAATCTATAGATTTTTTAAAAAAATTTTGAGTTGCTCTTGTTATTTTTCAAAAACACGAACTCAGATCTGTGTTCCTAAAGCTTTCAATGTGCTATAGATGATAGATCCGGTGATATTTTGTTTATTGCGTTCTAGATTTTTTTCTAAATCTGAAATTTCTTACAGTTGTTTATTGTGTTCTTGATTTTTTTGAGATCCGAAATTTCTTAGATCTGTTTATTGCTTTCTAGATTTTTTTTTTTAGATCTTAAACTTCCTAGATATGTATATTGCGTTCTAGAGTTTTTTAGTTCTAGATTTTTTTTCAGATCTCAAACGTCTGGGATTTGTGTTTAACACTGTCACCGTCCCCATCTATTTTGTTTTTTTTTTTTAAAAAAAAAATACTTATGACGTCTAAGAAATATTTAGACTCCGTAAGTCTCCACTTTTGGAGTCTAAGAAATAGTTAGACTCCGAAAGTCTCCGCTTTTTGCGCCCCCCAGATAGACGTCCTCACATTTTTAGACGTTAAAAGGCGAAATAAATAGACGTCATAGACATGTTTTTGTAGTAGTGGTTAATAAAAATAATTAAAATAGAAATTGTCAGAAAAAAGCTCTGGTCCAGGCGTTGAAACTCTATTCTCACGACACTTGTCGTGAGCCGTTTAGGGTTCAATTTGGGTCACTAACAACCATGCCGGTGCTTGTCAGTGTTTGGGGGAGGCTCTCTTCGTTGCAAAGTGTGGGTCTTGTGCGAAGAGTGTAGTGCTTGAATCGACTCTGCGATGGACGAACGTGACACCTCTATTGCATTGGGTTTCACCAGGATCATTGCAGAGGGAGATCCAATTGTGACTTTCACATGATTCAGGAAGATTGGATACAAGGAAAGGCTAGAGACAGAATGTTGAATGCATGGTTACTAGAGAACAACACGGAGATGTAGATTTGATTTTTCCATACCGTGAGAGAAGGTAATTCTGTTGTGAATTGGTTAGCGAATTATAGTTTTAGTTGTAATGAAGATTTTATTGTTTTTATTCTCCTCCAATAGGGGTGATAGATTTTTTGTTTAGTCATACTATGGGAGTTGTTTATCCTTGTTTAGATTTAGGCTAATGATAGTAATGTACTGATGTAATGGGCTTTCAAGCCCCAATTTTTATTAAAAATAATAATAATTAAAATTGGTTAAAAATAATAAATAAGTGGACAATATTTTAAAAATACCTTATTTATGAATAGTTTGAAAAAAATATGAAGTTAGAAAATAAAAAGAATGTGACAACGTTTTAAATAATGCTATGTATAAAATTAATTGAGTGTAAAACATATACAAATACATTTATTATTAGAGAAACTTAGAAAAACCTTATTATAAGGGTTAAGGCCGTGAAACCTCGGATTGGACGCCCTCTTGGCCGAAGGCAATAGTATATTTAGTTACCTGTTTTTTTAAACTGTCCCTTTATTTTGGTCAAATAAACTGTGCCTTTAACAATATCATTTTTGGTCTTTATTTTTCCAGAAAATGTTCTTCTTCGTATTGCTTACCCTACCTCATTTTAATGGCTTTATTTATATCAATAAAAATGATGTATTCACTTTAAACGATTTAGAAATAAATTAATATCGTATTTTCACCCGTATTTAAAATAAATTAAAGATAGTTTCAAGGAAGATGATTACACAAGATATTTTGAAAAAGTAATACGCATTATTTCATAAAAAAATGGATAAAAATCTCTATTTATAAAATTTGTTGGTGAAAAAAACTTGAATTTGAGTATAGTATAAAACACAAAATAATTTAGAGAGGTAGATACATTAAAAAAATATATATTTGAGGATATTAGATGAATTTAAAAATATTTTTAATGTGCTTTATCAACTTTAACCCAAAAAACTTGGGAAAAAAACTTTTCACCAATTTTTTTCTTTTTCTTTGGCCAACAAAAGGAGGGACAACCAAGGGAGTAGGATGGGGTACGATTTTGGTTCGTGACTTACTTTAACTATATACTCTCACTCCTTCATTTCTATCATTGCCGGCCAAACCTACTCGCTCAAGCTCTCTCTCTCTCTCTCCATTTCTTTGCCTTCTCTCCACCATATCGGGTTCGGATCGACTTCCATGCTCTACCATTTCTTTGCTTCCAAACGCTCTCTCTTTAGCGCAGCTTCATTCAGGTAAATAACCCACCTTTCTTCTTCTTCATGTATTTTTAAAGAAATAAAGTGATTCATCACTGACTTTCCGGAAAATCATAAATAAATGTAGTTTTTTTTTTTTGGCCTATGTATAAAAAATCAACAGAGTTTTAGCTAGCAAAAGGAAAAAAGAAAACGAAGACGAAGAAGAAATTGTGAAAATTGATGTTTTCTTTAGATTAATAATAACACGGAACTGAAACTTTCTTAAAAGCTAAGTTCAAAATAAGCATTCTTACTTCTATTTTGTTGTGCCGCTAATTAATTGCTTTTGTTCGTTAAATAAATTTCGCCAAACAAAAATAGCAATAACAACAACAAAAAGAATAAAAAAGAGGTATTGGTACTTTAAAAATTGTCTCCTATGTTACAGTTTGCGTGCTGTGATTTCTTGATGTTCATGGCAATTGTAGATCGGCTTCGCTTGTGTTTCCATTCTTCAAACAGTTGAATTGCATCCTATTTTATTTTGAGGTAAAGTGATTGAAATACCCTCTATCATTAACTAAATTCCGAATTTTGATTATGCTCTATGGGTATTTATGTCTTTCGGTTTTGGACTATTTTTTCATCTTTAATTTATGTAGAGAAATTTTACAAGAAAAATATCGTCAAATTATGTCTTAGTAGACCTTCTCAAGGTTGTAACCATATATTTGAAATACTTTGATGAGGGCACTTCCACTCGAAAAGCAACTCCATTACAATGCCATTATGAAGTTTGTGATATATGGCAGAGGAAAACATTCCCCCATCTGCTACCTTCAGAAGTTCTATAAATTATCTCTCATATTAAATATAAGAGCCAATATAATATTATCTCTCATATTAAATATAAGACCCAATTGAATTACTATCTCCGATCTTAATAAACTATTTTTATTAATTTTTTTTCAAACTAATTTGTTTAATTTATAAATTGATATATAATGTTATGTAACTTATTTGGTTTTTTTAATTTCTAAAACAGATCAATTAGGTTTTATATTTTGGATTGGAAATATTTAGGATCGGAGATAGTAGTATCTAACATGACCTTCTGTCATGTTATCCAAAAAATGTTGGAAAAAAATCAGAAGTAACAAGCAAAGCTTCTCCTTTTTGAGAAAAAAATGATATTGAGACGCTCACCTTAAGTGTTTAATTGTATTGCGGAGATATAAAAATGTCAATGAGCGACTCAATTAAATTATCGAACTTAAAACGATTTTTTGGTTAAAAGAAAAGCTTGACACAGTCCAAACTCGGCATACGAGTTGGGCGGTCATGGCTGGATATGTCAAGGGAAGTTAAAGATGAAGAAAGGTTGGGGTGCTATGCTTGCTCGCTCAATTGCTAAGTAAGATCTTTTGATAGCTTCTTCAACCTGTTTTTGTTTTCCAAATATGAGGGGTAACAATATGTTTTCATTGCTCAAGTTAATTTAATTTTGGCCTCTTTTAGAATTATTTTGGGGGCCAATAGATATTAGATATTATTCTGTTATAGTGGTCCGTTATTGAAAATTTTCCTATTTTTCATCTTGTTGCGTTTGATAAATTCTTTTACTGTTTATTATACTTGGATGCAAATGCCAAGATCTCTTTGCGAAGATCTGCTCCTTCTTTCTTTCTTTCTTCTTCTTGATATTAGATCATTCAATGGAAGATCTTTCACTGTCATTGAATGATCTAATATCGTCAAAAAGACCTCAAAGTTTCTACGAATATTTCTTCTTCTACTCAAGCTGTTTTTGTTTCTTATGCATCTTAAACAGTAGGATTTGGAGGTAGGGAAAAAGAGTATCACAACGAGTTGAGAATAGACAGATGATTATGGCAGCTGTGGAGCCAAAAGTGATAAGCCACCGGCCAAGGGACCAACTTCAAGGCTTAGAGTAATGTACTGATTCAAACCCATATTTGGGTATGCCAAGTTTGAAGCTTTTCTATGATGCATTCTCACATTTACCTTTTTTTTAATTTTTTTTTCTTCTCTCTCAATGTGAGTGATTCTCTGTCTGCTCTGTTCATAGGAGAGACAAATGGCTCTGGGTTTTCAGCATTACATTTTGGCCTTCTCATGACAGACTTCAAGCATAAACTCTCACTCCTTCATTTCTATCATTTCTCTCAAAACTTATTCACCTAAACACACACTCACTCTCTTTTCATTTCTTTGCCTTCTCTCCGCCTGATTTGGCCGGAGTCGTTGTCATTGTAGTTCAATTCTCGTCGCCATCGGGATTCCTTTTCTCATCTTTGCGAATCAAGATTTTGTTCCTCCATTGTCGTGATTGCCTTCTGATGATCTGGTCAATAGTTCGGCATCTTGATAGTTTTTCCCTTTTCTCTCTTTTATTGCAGCATGGTGACTGCGTGTGGTTTTTGTGGAGGTTGATGGTGGCTAGATCTGCGTTGGGGAAGGCTTTGGTTTTTTTGAGAAGGGTACATTTGATCATTTTGAGGTAAGGTGATCCTACATTCCTACTTTCTTTTTATCGTTTTGAATTTTGATCATGCCCTATAAGGCTCTTTCTTCAAGACATACGACTGCGGCTTCCTGCTTTTCGTGCTCGGATATGCTATTTATGTGGAAGTACTTTTCCACTTGGGATTCAGCTTAGGTCCTCTGCGCACTGCTGTCCACTGCCGTCCTTTGCTGTAATACTACGTCGTTTTGACGCAGAATCATACTAATCCCTTTTGAAAAAAATAAAAAATAATATTAAGGGTATGAAAAAGAGACTTTAGGATATTGAGTGGTACTGGAAAAAGACTTCATGATCTTGAAAATTATTTTAGGACGTTGAAAAAATATTTTACGGTACTAACAGGTACTAAAAAGATACCTTAGGATACTACTGACTGGAGATACTGGCTGGTACTAAAAGAAATAGTTTGTTTTACCCTATTATAATTTGATATCCGAGGAGATAACACAGGTAATAATTTGTTTTACCCTATTATACTATCTCCTGTCCTTAATCATTACTCCCTCTGCCCCTAAAGATAAACTTTAAATTTGTGAGTTGACTTCTCCCAAAATACAAGTTTCATTTTAGTTTTGTCAAAGCATTTATTGTGTTTCTTTTATAACTTTATCCCTTGACTGTATTTATTGTCCCTCTCTCACTTTTCCTCTTTACAAATAAGGTTATTGTTGAAAAAAATACATATTTATTGCTTTTGACTAATTTTAATTGTTTTCTTGATTAGTGTTAATTAGTTATTTGAAGCTTATATTTACAGTCAGGGGGAGCATAAGAATTAGATAACTAATTTGGGTAGATTTAGGAACTAGTTATGTTAGTTATTTGTAATACATTTGAGTTGATTTTCCTAAAATATCATTTTTTATCATGTCTATGTTGGATGAAAACCTCTTCAATGTATACAATCAATGAGGATACTTTAGGCAGAAAACTACAAATTTTGGAGATGAAATAGATTTGAGTATTATATTTAAAACCAAATTCAACTCCCAATTGGCTCTTAAATTAGGAACCAAAGGCAGTATATATTCAACTCCCAATTGCACCTTAATCCTATATATATATATATATATATATATATATTTTTTTTAACTTCGAGCAAAGAATCTGCTTTTTTAACTACGTTCTTATTGTTGATTTTAATATTTATAAAACATTTCAAAATGTAAATAAAAGTAATTAATAAAAAATCATAAAAGTAGGTTGGTGTTTTCTTTTTTTGAAAAAAAGAATTGGTTTGAATAATTGCATATCAGAATTTCTGTCAAGTTGTAGTTTTAGAGTTGACAAATGAAAAGACTCTTGACTGTAATCTCATGTTCATTTTAGATGACGAGCATTTTAGAAAGTGTTGCAACTAAAATAATGAGAATCAAATTGAAGATGATGTTCAAAATTAGAACGACGAAGCTGATAACGTAATTCGAGAGAACAATAAAATCATGTAAAAATGGTCTTATGGTTGGTTTATGTATTCTAACAATATTTAGATTCTATTTCATTGATAATCAAGAGTGATGACATTTAAATTTAGGCTGTCCAGCTCAAATCTGATCAATCTACATATATTTTATGGATTTCTTAAAAAATTATTTTAATGTGTACAAAATCAAAAATAAAAATAATCCCTTATTTGCTATGTTTTTAAAAGATAATTTTTATTGAAAAATCGTTAGCGAAAAGTTTTAAATATGGACCGTCAAAATTATATATTTTTTGACCTTGTAGATATCACTGCACTGATAAATACCACAGTGCTAATCACTAAGGTGAGCATCAAAACTAGTTCCCCAGTATTTATAGAATGCACCCATAAATCTTCAGATCTTTTGTAATCACCCAAACTTAGAAAAATCACATTTCATAACATACACATCCAATTGTCATTAGCGTGGACTCACTCAGATTAAGCTTTGTTCTTTCAATATTCCAAGCGTAAGGGTCAGATGTCCTTTTTCATCTCTACTGTACCAACATAACCTGGCAAAGTACTTCCCTTATGATAACAGTTACTTCAAAACTGTCAAAATATCATGCAGAAAGTTAAGGCTTGTCCGAGTGACATAAACTTAGTAACCACTTCTAGTAGAGTTATACAGCACCATCATCATTCATTTACATCATCAAATTCTTCAAGAATAATTTATACAACCTAATGTTAAGTTTATCCTTTATCTTTTGCAGTTTTGTTCGCATTGAGATTCTTCATAGTATAACGTTTGCTTATTTGATAGCATCGTCTTTCTTCAAGTTAAAGAGAGAAAAAAGCATAAAGACAAAAAATGTACTTCTCTGTCCAAGGGGTCATCAAACGGCTTTGAAATCTTCAAAAGGGGAAAAAGAGGTAAGCACATGCTCTGATGGTGTCCATTTTACTGTTGGTATCCCTGTTTATCATTTCCTTTATGTTTAATCTTACATAGCAAATAAATTTGCATGTATTCATGAGAACAATCAATTCTTATAACAAACGTTGGCATTCCACTCAAAAATAATTTAATCCAGAAACAACTATCACAACATGACAATGTTTGTGTCTGTATGATAAAACCTTTTACCTGTTTCAATCAAATGGTTAAGCCAACACTTAATAGGCAACTTGCTTGTTTTCCCCATCAAATCTTAGGTCTACCATCCCAGTTACCAAAAAATGTTGACAATAAAACATTCTCAAATGCTGGTATATTAAGTTTAATTTTTTTCAAAAAAAGCTTCAATATAGATTTAAATATTTACTATAGGCCCACTAAAATGTAAAAATTCCCTAAATTAGATAATTTAGCGCCCCTCTCAATTAAAATGGGTCCCTCGCTCTTTGTAGGGCATGAGCATTTACTTTCGTGTTTATATATTTGGGTTAAGGTGCAAAAAACTAGAGTTAAGAACTAAAATGACATTTTATAAAATTAAGGAATCAAAATGAAACCTTGTGTGAAGTTAAAGGGGTGAAGGTGTACTTTTGCCTTCATAAAATAAAATAATGCTGAAGTTATAGAAATATGAAGGTTTTGTGATGTTTAATAATAAAGTTTTGGGTAAAGGTGTGAAATTACCCATGAACATTTAACAAAAGTGTGTCTGCCGGCATATATTCTTTGAAGGTGTAAAAATACTCGTAAGTTTTTAAAATGGGAGTAAAAATAACAAAACCATTAATATGACATAAAGTCTGTTACTTTTTTGTTGTGGAGCCCATGCTATTCTTAGGAGAGTACCAAAAGGCTCCTAATTCCAAAAATATCCTTTCCTTCCCAACCCATTGATTCATCGGTCAGCAAAGAAAAGCTAGAGAGTGAGCACACAATTTTGTGATGTTGGCACGGAGATTAGATCTAAGACGACGAGTGATGACCTCTGTAACCTTGCCTCTCAGATGAGCTATCATTGTGATTGGATCTTCACCATCAACGGTGGCTTGTTGATCTATGACTTGGTCCATGAGGAACTTGGTCCCTTTTCATATACTGCTTGTTTTCTATTGGTTTAGCCGAAGCTTATTGCAAATAAAGGTCACGATTTCTAAGAAGAAACAATCGATTGGTTTATGGTTTGTGATTTTTGCCTTAGATGTTTGTTGAATGCGTTGTTGGTTGGTTTGTGTTCTAGGTTCTCTATGCCCTGAATTTTGCCTTCAAATTGTGCCTTATAATCAGCCTGGTTTTTAATTGGGGGCATTTTGGCACTTTCCAAGGGAACGTCCCTGCCACTTTTGGGTATCCAATAGGGAGAGGGTGGGTGTTTCTTAATTGGGGGCCAAAATTTGTTATGGTCCCGCTTATGAAATATTGTGGAGAGAGAAAAATAGCTTATGAAATATTGGGTCCCGCTTTTTTTAATTGAATACTATTATGGTCTTTATTATAAATTCTTATAGATGAAATTTTTGTCCTAAATATAAATTCACTTAAAAGTTAATAACCCTGACAACATTTTGATTTTGTTCTATGAGAAATTTAATTAGTGAGAATTACTTGATAAATTTTTATATAAAAATAATGACAATACTTTGATTTAGGTTATTCTCACAAATTAAATTTTCAGTGGATTTTAAATTATGTATTTTAGCATTGCTAAGTTTTCAAGTTAGCATTTTTTCACTTTTTTGTAATTTTAATTTTAATTTATCTTGTAATTATCTCAAAAGTCACTTATACTATCGCCATTCCAAATAAGTTTCAATTTGACAAAAGCTACTTATGCTACCGCCAATCCAAACATAAATTATATTATACAGTCTGATTTTTACTCAATCTTACTTTTACACAAATCGGATTGCAAATAAGTCATTTTTTCTAACGCTATTCCCAACACACGTCCTAGAATAATATAAGCAAAAGTAGATGTATCTCAATTTTATATCGTGTTTCATTTTATTGTGAGTTTGGAAAATTTCTTTTTGATCCTTTTAAAAAATAGACAGATTTTTCCTCTCTCTTCGCAAGGTTAATTTAAAGATTAACCATGTGATTTAAAAGTGAATAAAAATCTAAAATTCGTCAACTAAAACAAAATATAGATAACAACGTAACTAGTGTAGCAACCTAAAATGTTTAAATGTAGTTTTTCTACCAATGTCCCATGAATCTGTTTTTTTATACATTGTGATGATAGATTTTTACATTTTAAAGGATATTTAATATAAAATAAATTAATAAAAATTGGTAGAATAATTGCGTACAATAATTTTTTGTTAATTTACAGTGTTAGGGTAAACTTTTTTTTTTTTGGGTCAAAAGTGTTAGGGTAAACAAAGATAAAGAGAATTAATTATGACCACATGTGCAATTTAGATGGCATGCCCTGGGGAAGGTATTTTAACAGATCTTACTCGAAGATTGGTGGAAAAAATCATAAAGGAAGTCAATTATTTTCGGCATTTTGAGACTCATGATCGTGAGTTTAAGGAAGCCAAGCAACTTTTGATTAGAAACCTAGAGAAAGTAAAAGAGGATATTCATGAAGCCAAAAGAAATAATCAGGATCAAATTGAAGGTGATGTTGTTGATTGGATCAAGGAAGCTGATAATCTAATTCAAAACAAGGCTGAAAAAAGGTCGACAAGGTTTGATAAATTGTGTCTTCTTAGGCAATACCGACAAGGCAAGAGGTTGGCACGAAGGACACCAGACATACAAGGTCACATCAAAAAATGTAACTTTGGAATAGTGGCACGTCCAGCTGAACTTCCGTATATGAAGTACCATGCTTCACGGGACTTCATTGATTTTGAGAGTAGAAAGACAAAATTGAAGCAACTTGTGGAAGCTCTAGAGGATGGAAACCATTACATGATTGGATTGCAAGGGATGGGGGGAACTGGTAAAACCACTTTGGCAACACAAGTCGGCAAACAAGTTGAAGAATCTAAAGCATTTGAGAAAGTCCTCTTTGTTGTTGTGTCCAATCCGCCGGATGTCAACATGATTCGAGGCGACATTGCAAGGCAATTAGGTTTGAAGTTAAAGAAAGGTGAGGAAGCAGATCACTCAACGCAACTGTGGTATAGAATTTCTAATAATGAAAAGAAGTTACTTATAATACTAGATGATGTGTGGCAGGAGCTCAATCTTACAGGAATTGGGATTCCATCTGGACGTGATCACAAGAATTGTTATATTTTGATAACCACTCGCCATTCAAAAGTTTGTGAAGCAATGAGATGCCAACAGATAGTTCACCTACACAAATTGGATGAAGAAGATGCGTTGCGTCTTTTTTTGTTTCATGCTACAAGGGATGACGATTCTTCAAGAAATGAGTTGGAGGGTCTTGCACGAGATTTTTTGAAGGAGTGTGGAGGACTAGCTGTCGCAATTGTAGCACTAGCTAGGACATTAAGAAATTGGCATGTTGGAGCGTTAAAGAGGGCTTTGTCAACTTTACAAAATTCCAATTTATTTATTGATGTCGATGAAGATTTGGTGGAGGTTTATAGATGTTTGAAATTAAGCTATGATTATTTACATGATGAGAAGGCCCAAAAGCTTTTTTTATTGTGTTCTATTTTTCCAGAAGACTATGAATTTCCTATAGACCTTATTATTAGACTTGGTATAGGGTTGGGTATTTTTGAGGAAGCCAATGATTATTGTGGAGCAAGAAGCCAAGCACTCGCAGTGAAAAATAAACTCATAAATTCTTCTTTGCTACATGTGGTTGGGGAGAAAGAATGTGTAAAAATGCATGACTTGGTTCGTGAAGTGGCCCAGTGGATTGCAAAAGAAGATATTCAGGTGATTAAGGATTCGAGAACAACTTTAAAAACAAACAAGCGATTTGTCTTTTGTAGTTCTGATGATTTTCCCGATCAGTTTGATGATACAAATCTTGAGATTTTACTTCTTTGGATAAGTGGAAATGTTCTGGTGAAAGACCCAAATGCATTCTTTGCAGGGATGTCAAGGCTCAGAATTCTGTTTTTACTTTGTGAATGTGATAGAAAAGTTCCCTCCCCAACATTGTTGAAGTCACTTCTTCCATTAAAGTATATTCAAACTCTTATCTTGGATGGTTGGGAACTAGGTGATATCTCCATTTTAAAAAATATACAAAGTCTTGTGACACTTGAGTTCAAAAATTGTCTAATTAGTGAATTACCCAGAAATATCAGGGACCTAAAGAAGTTGAGATGGTTGGGGATGAGGAATTGTGAAATTCAAATGAACAATCCTTTTGAAGTGATCGTAAAATGTTCACAATTGGAAGAATTGTATTTTGTTGAGAATTACAATGTCAAGGATTGGAACACACAGTATGAGAAAGAAATTGAAGTTGAAATTGCTCATGATATATCTCCTCCTGACTTGAAAATGTTTTCTATTGCTTATGATTTTAAATGTTTTGATGGTGATGATAATGGCCTATTAAAATGCTTCAATCCAGAACATATAAGACATCTAATACCAGATGCCATGTTTAAGTACCTTGTGAGAAGTGCAGAAGTTCTTGAGTTGGGGAAAATAAGAGAAACAAGTTTGAAAAATCTTGCTCACATTATTCCTTTGGAAAATGGAGGCATGGATAATTTGATCAAGCTATACTTATATGATTGGGATGACATTGAGTGCCTTATTGATACTAGTGAGTATCCTTCTCTCTTTCTTTTGCAGTTACAGATTTTGGAGTTAGAGAATTGTATGAAACTGCAACACATATTCTTCGATGAAAATATCAAGCTACCTTATCTTAAGGTATTGAGGTTGATTGGTTGTCCAATGTTGCAACCATCAATTTTCCCACTCTCTGTTGCTCAAAGTCTAGAGCGATTGGAAGAATTAGAAGTTAAAAGTTGCGATGAGCTAAAAAGTTTAGTTGCATATGAGAGTTTGAAACAAGAAATGATAGTTGATGGTAGTCAAAAGTTGTTCCCAGCATTAAAATCTCTTCAAATTGTTAAATGTGGCAAATTAGAAATGGTATTTCCACTACTTCTGCCTGTTCCCAAGTTGAAAGATATATATATATTTGACTGTGATGAGCTGAAATACATATTTGGTGAATATAGAGTTGTGGGCCAAGTTTCGCAGCAAGAAATCATTCTCCCTCTACTAATAGAAGTGGTACTTTGTAATGTGCCAAATTTAATTAGCATATTTCAAAACTGCCAGAAATGTGTGCTAAGGTCACCTCAAGCTTTTAAAGAAGATTCACAGGAGAAAAGTGAAAACTCTAAGGCAAGTGTTTTCTCATGGGCTTATGGATGTTGCTTTCTGGCCTCGACTAGAGACACCAATATTGGAGTTTCCAATGTCACAATGGACCGCCACACAATGTTACAGGTATGCTACTTTGGTCTTGCTTTCTTTATCCAACATATTTATTTATGTTTTATAATATTTTTTTTTTCCTTGGAGAAGTGATATGTGATTAATCGAACTTCCTTTTTATCATATTGTACACAAACTGTCGATAGATATGTTTTCTCTTTTAAAGTACATAGATCTAATAATGAAGGTCTGATAAGAAGTAATGACATAACTATTCTTAAATGATAGATTTTATTGAAAGTGTGACTTGATATTTTAAAAGTTGTAAAGAACTATGAGAAGGGTTTATAGAAATGGTGAGATAAAAATAATAGGTGCTATCTTTGTTTTTATTTATAATCTTCTTTTCTTTTAATAGTTCATGATAAGTCATATTCATTCAACATAATAAAAGGTCAAGCAAATTGCTAGAAATGAGTCGGTTAAGACTTTTTTTCCTTCTTAAATGAATATGATAATTTGGACATGAAACAGTAGCTGCCATGTGTTCCTTTCATGAGGCTTTATTCCCTATTAACTTATTATCTACTTTCATGAGATTAAAAAAATTAGTTAAACATCACAAACTTTCACAACTTTCAATATTTACACTTGATTGGTGTAGTTTATAAGAAGAGGAAGATAGAGTAATCAGTAAGTATAACTTGAGATGCTGGTTTATTAACTGGAAAGAATTTTTTGGAATGCATTTTTTTAAAGGATTTATTTTCCCCCCTTAATTATAGGAACACTTTTGTAGTGCAAAAAGTGTTCCTATAATTTGTATTACAAAAGTGTTCCTATAATTAGGACCGGAGATAGTACTTTTTAATTTGTTATTTTATAGCATCTCAAGATTGCTCTGTTTTCTTTTGGAAAAAACTAACATCTTCCTCTGTTATTCTCTATAAAAATTTCAAATTTTAAACATTTATATCTAATTAAAATGAGTTATGCGAATTGTATATACATATCACAATGCAATTTATTAATATTTTTATATTGGATAAAGATTATATATAATGAATAATTGTTAACAAAACAATTTAACATTCTCAAAACTACTAGGCTTTCATGGACGCAGCTTTATTTGTGTCAAAGTGATTTGATTTATCTCTATACTGACTTCAGATTTAAATTTAAAGTGTTTGCCGAAATAAGTATGTTTATGTGTCAGTGATTATGAATGATTTTGTTATTGGAATTAAAATTATTAAAGAAATTAAAGCTACTTTTATTCTTGGATGTTGTGGGCTGCATGCACCCCATCCATTATGAACAAAACTATGAAAACGAAAAACAACAAATAAAATATGTTCACTTCTTTCATAATTTGATCTTTAAACTGTTGTTATATATTCTCAATTTCATATTAATTATGTTGGAATATTTACATTTTCTTGATGCATATTTATATTTTTTTTGTTTTTCCGTCTCTATTTAAATATGGGCGTCTTTTAAGTCTTTTTGTACGTCAGAGGTGCAAATAAAGGGATATAGTATTAATTATATTGCACCAAATTTAATGGTAATTTCTCTAACTTCAATCTTTTTATTCCCGTAAAAATTATTGAGAAATGGATATTCACATACACGAATAGTGATGATACGTAAATCATCAGTTAGTTATTTTGGTTGATTTAATGCTTTATTATTTTCCGTATTTTTCATTTTCTATTATTTTACTACTAGCATGGGTCCCAATGTTTAAGTTTAAGGGGGTACGGTATCTCATTAATCAAATGTTTAATAAACCACATCTTAAAGGCCCACATTGATTTATTTTTGCATTTCATACATCTTATGATCCTTTAATTCTCTTTTTGGTTCATCAATGTTCTTAATCAAATTTTATTTAGACGTATAGTAATCAAATTTTATGTAGGGATCATGTGCATCAAGCAACAAAAACAAGATTGAAACATTTTATACAACTGAGTGTCTTAGGGGACAACCATTGAGCCTAGGGAGATGACATTTGGGGGATGTTGAATATATTTCATATAATATATTTTTCCTAAAATGTTTATCATTTGCCAGGTCAAACCGTTGCACCTGTGAATATTTTAATTTTTAGATATTGTTATCATTGGATGAGTTTTAACTATGTGAATTTTTTTTTTTTTTTGGATATTTGCAAATGTACATATTATGCATATTCGTGCGTCCCTTTTGATTAAAATATGACAATATGGGGACAAAATTTCACTAAAGTGGGATTTGGAATTTGCACTGATATTAATCATGTTAATCGGAATTGATGAAATGTGTGCTAAGGCCACCTCAAGTTTTTAAAGAAAATTAAAAGGAAAAACATGAAAACTCTTAAGGTAAGTGCTTTCTCATGAGCTTATGGATGTTGCTTTCAGGCCCCAACTAGAGACACCAATATTGGGGTTCCCAATGCCACAGTGAAACACCGCGCAATCTCACAGGTATGCTACTTTGGTCTTGCTTTCTTTATCCAACATATTTGTTTATCTTTTATAGTACCTCTTATTCTAATTATAGGACTACAAACTTTACATATATATTCACGCCATCCATGATGTGCTGTCATGACTCATGAAAATGTTAAGAAAATAAAAAATGGGTAAAAAGAAATCATATGCTCTTTTTCAATGAGTTTTCTTCTTAAAGTATACCCACATTCTTTTAATATATAATGCTAGACACATTTATTTTGTATTTCAGTCTTATAGTTATGCTACACATTTTTGCTGCTCCGCCCGTTGAGTGATTTATTGTGTTTGGAATTAAAATTATTAAAGAAATTAAAGTGACTTTTTCTTTGCTTGATGTTGTGGGCGGCACACAACCCATCCAATTTGTTGTTGTCTTGATAATGTTAACAAAACTGTGACAACGAAAAAGAAAAAACAGAAAAAAATATGCTCAACCCATCCAGTAGGGAGATTGAGTAATCGTTAAGTATGACTGTAGGCACTAGTTTATTAACTGGAAAAAAAGTCGGAATGCATTTTGTCAAGGAATTTTTTTTTTTTACTTAACAGAATAATTGAATTGAGTCAGACTAACATTATTGTGTGATAGATTCAAAATTAGAAGAGTGGAGGCCAAATTAATTTTTTAAGAAAGTAATAATAAACATATTTATATATCTATTTTAAATATATTTTAATGATTTTTAATATTCATTATTATTTTTAAAAAGTGTATTTCACTCAAATTCTCGAAGGCATACATTTTTAAAAATAAAATGTTCTATAATATTTCTTAAAGAAATAATTTTATTAAAAAAATAAAATGTAGAACAAAACACGTACCATTTTCGTCTTGAGTTGGCCTTGAATCCCTAGATATTGTGGGGTTGTATGTCCACAGACAACTTCCGTGTTGAGTTCGGATACACACACTGCGTATATATTCTCGTCATCCATTATGTGTTGTCACGAAAATGTTGACAAAACCAAAAATGGGTAAAAAGAAATTATAGGCTCTTCTCCAATTAGTTTTCTTCTTAAAGTATACCCACATTCTTTTAATATATCATGCTAGACACATTTATTTTGTATTTCAATCTTATGGTTCATTATTTCTCTTTTTGGTTGATGTTTTTAATATTATAGTTGAACACAAGAGAAGTGATTGGTTGTAGGGATCACGTGGATCAAGCAAAAGGATGATAACATTGCATACGGCTGAGTGTCTAATGAGGTATCCTTTGAGCCTACAAAATATAAGGAAGATGTCATTTTCGAGATGTTCAAAATTAAAGTCATTGTTTAGTTTATCCATTGCCACAACCATGATTATGTTGGAGAAGCTAGAAATATGGAGATGTGAAGAATTGAAGCACATAATAACAAACGAAGCAGGGGATGATGACCATCTCAAACGCACCTCCATCTTTCCTGAACTACAAAACCTCAAAATCTGGCACTGTAATAAGTTGGAATTTATATTTCCATCAACTCTTTTTGGAGGTCTTCAAAAATTAAAATCTATATTTATTGTTGAAGCTCATGAGTTGAAATATGTTTTTGGAAAATACAATGAGGAAGAGTGCCTATTAAATGAGAATGAAAATAATGATGAGCCTTGCATTCATCTTTCGGCATTGGAATCCCTAAGACTCTTGGATGTGCCAAATATGATCAGCATTGGCATCAAGGAATATCAACAGAAATGTCTATCTCTACAGATTGTGGAAGAACCAAAGGTACATAATACTTTTTAATTTGTTATTTTATAGCATCTCAATATTGCTCTGTTTTCTTTTAAAAAAAAACTAACGTTTTCTTCGGTTTATTCTCTATAAAAACTTCAAGCTTTAAACATTTAAATATAATTAAAATGGGTTATGCGAATTGTATATACATATTACGATGCAATTTATTAATTCTATAATGGATAAAGACTATATATAATTTAACATTCTCAAAACTACTAGGCTTTCATGGACGCAGCATTATTTATGTCAAAGTGATTTGATTTATCTTTTTACCGACTTCAAATTTAAATTAACATATTTCCGGAAAATGGTATGTTTGTGTGTTGGTGAGTGTGTGTATCTCACACATGCACAAATAAAGTAGATAGAAGGATAGAATTAATTATCTTTAGCAGCTAAATTTGGCACATTAAATTATTTTTGCATTTCGTACATCTTATAATCCTTTAATTCTCTTTTTGGTTCGTCAATGTTCTTAATCAAATTTTTATTTAGACGTGTAGGATTAGATGATACAAAATAAATTAGCTATATAAGTTGATGATAAGATAAGTAATTAATTGTAGGGATCATGTGCATCAAGCAACAAAAAGAAGATTGGAACATTTCATACAAATGAGTGTCTTGGGAGACAACCATTGAGCCTGCAAAATATAAGGGAAATGAGACCTGAGGGAAGTAGAATATATTTCATAAAATATATTTTTCCTAAAATGATCATCATTTGCCACAAAATAAAAAATGGGTAAAAAGAAATTATATGCTCTTTTTTCAATGAGTTTTCTTCTTAAAGTATACCCACATTCTTTTAATATATAATGCTAGACACATTTATTTTGTATTTTAGTCTTATAGTTATGCTAGACATTTTTGCTGCTCCGCCCGCTGTAAATGATTGTTTTTGGAATTAAAATTATTAAAGAAATTAAAGTGACTTTTTCTTTGCTTGATGTTGTGGGCGGCACACAACCCATCCAATTTGTTGTTGTCTTGATAATGTTAACAAAACTGTGAAAACGAAAAAAAAAAAAAAACAGAGAAAATATGTTCTTTTAATTAGTTTACGGGAATTGAACTAATACATCTCACTTATTTCATATTGATAAACTATGCATAATTTCATCTTTAAAATGTCGATATATTGTCTCAATTTCATATTAATTATTTTAGAATATTTACATTTGTTTGATGCATATTTATATAGTTTTGTTTCTTCATCTCTATTTAAAAATGGACATCTTTTAAGTTTTTTAATTATGTGAATAATTCTTTTGGATATTTGTAAATGTACGTATTATTCATATTTGTGATGGTCCTTTTTGATTTAAATATGACAATATGGGGATAAGGTTTCACTAAAGTGGGATGTTGAATTTGCATTGATATTAATTGGAATTGATGAATTACTTTTATTTGAAAACGTGTAGGAAATAAAACAGCATATGCAAGATGTGACAAGTGAAAGAGCAATGGAATCGGAACTGCAAGAGATTGTGAATGTTGAAACACCACTGACCCCAACTGTGGGCTTCCAATATTTTCTCAACTTCCACAATCTGAAACAAATAAGAATAAGGGGAAACAAAAAGTTGGAAACTTTGTTCTCTATCTCTGCATGCAGAAACCTACCACAGTTGTCCAAATTAGATATAGAGGAATGTGAGGAACTAGTCAATGTGGTTGAAGATGATTCTCATGATCATCATCATATGAACTCTAGCTCCATTTTCCCAAAACTGCTGGATCTATCTATCGAGGATTGCAACAAGTTGGAGTTTATATTTCCATCCACTCTTTTTGGAGGTCTTCAAAAATTAAAATCTATATATATCTTTAAAGCTCATGAGCTGAAATATGTTTTTGGAAGATACAGTGAGGAAGAGTATGTATCAAATGAGAATGAAAATAATGAGCCTCACATTCATCTTCCAGCATTGGAAACACTAATTCTCACAGGTGTACCAAATATGATCAGCATTGGTGTCAAGAAATATCAACAGAAATACCCATCTATACAGATTGTGGAAGCACTAGAGGTACATAATACTTTTTAATTTGTTATTTTATAGCATCTCAAGATTGCTCTGTTTTCTTTTGAAAAAAACTAATACCTTCCTCTGTTTATACTCTATAAAAATTTCAAATTTTAAACATTTAAATATAATTAAAATGGGTTATGCGAATTGTATATACATATCACAATGTAATTTATTAATAGTTTTATACTGGCTAAAGACTATATATAATGAATAATTGTTCACAAAATAATTTGACATTCTCAAAACTACTAGGCTTTTGTGGATGCAGAATTATTTGTGTCAAAGTGAGTTGGATTTATCTTTATACTGACTTCAAATTTAAATTTAAAATGTTTCCTGAAATTAGTATGTTTGTGTGTTGGTGAGTGTTGTATCTCTCACATGCAAAAATGATAGGAACAGAGCATGACATTTTTACTTCTCCGCCCGCTGTGAATGATTTTGTTTTTGGAATTAAAATTATTGAAGAAATTAAAATTGCTTTTTTAACTGATTATTAAAATAATGAACAGAACTGTGAAAACGAAAAAGAACAAAGAAAATATACTCTTTTTCATTAGTTTAGTTAATTATTTTATCGGATATTTTACAGGAATTGAACTAAAACATCTCACTTCTTTCATACTGATAAACTATGCATAATTTAATCTTTAAAATGTTGATATATAGTCCCAATTTCATATTAATTATTTTGCAATATTTACATTTGTTTGATGCATATCTATATACTTTTGTTTCTCCGTCTCTATTTAAAAATGGAAGTCTTTTAAGTTTTTATGTACTTCAGAGCTGCGAAAAAGGGATATAGTATGCTAATTATATTGCACCAAATTTAATGGTAATTTCTCTAACTTTAATCTTCTTATTCCAGTAAAAATTACAGAGAAATAGATATTCACATACACGAATAGTGATGATACGTAAATCATTAATTAGTTATTTTGGTTGATTCGATACTTTATTATTTTACGTGTTTTTCATTTTCTATTATTTCACTACTAGCATGTGTCCCAATGTTTGAGTTCAACGGGGTACGGTATCTCATTATTTTTTCAAAGTGTATTTCACTCAAATTCTCTCAAAGGCATACATTTCTAAAAATAAAATGTTCTATAATATTTCTTAAAGAAATAATTTTATTAAAAAAAAAAGTAGAACAAAACAAGTACCATTTCCGTCTTGAGTTGGCCTAGAATCCCTAGATGTTGTGGGGTTGTATGTCCACACACAACTTCCGTGTTGAGTTCAGATACACACATACTGCATATATATTCTCGCCATCCATTTATGTGTTGTCATGAAAATGTTGACAAAACAAAAAATGGGTAAAAAGAAATTATAGGCTGTTCTCCAATTAGTTTTCTTGTTAAAGTATACCCACATTCTTTTAATATATCATGCTAGACACATTTATTTTGTATTTCAATCTTATGGTTCATTATTTCTCTTCTGGTTGATGTTTTTAATATTATAGTTGAACATAAGAGAAGTGATTGGTTGTAGGGATCACGTGGATCAAGCAAAAGGATGATAACATTGCATACGGCTGAGTGTCTAATGAGGTATCCTTTGAGCCTACAAAATATAAGGAAGATGTCATTTTCGAGATGTTCAAAATTAAAGTCATTGTTTAGTTTATCCATTGCCACAACCATGATTATGTTGGAGAAGCTAGAAATATGGAGATGTGAAGAATTGAAGCACATAATAACAAACGAAGCAGGGGATGATGACCATCTCAAACGCACCTCCATCTTTCCTGAACTACAAAACCTCGAAATCTGGCACTGTAATAAGTTGGAATTTATATTTCCATCAACTCTTTTTGGAGGTCTTCAAAAATTAAAATCTATATTTATTGTTGAAGCTCATGAGTTGAAATATGTTTTTGGAAAATACAATGAGGAAGAGTGCCTATTAAATGAGAATGAAAATAATGATGAGCCTTGCATTCATCTTTCGGCATTGGAATCCCTAAGACTCTTGGATGTGCCAAATATGATCAGCATTGACATCAAGGAATATCAACAGAAATGTCTATCTCTACAGATTGTGGAAGAACCAAAGGTACATAATACTTTTTAATTTGTTATTTTATAGCATCGCAATATTGCTCTGTTTTCTTTTGGAAAAAAACTAACGTTTTCCTCGGTTTATTCTCTATAAAAACTTCATGCTTTAAACATTTATATATAATTAAAATGGGTTATGCGAATTGTATATACATATTACGATGCAATTTATTAATTTCTATAATGGATAAAGACTATATATAATTTAAGATTCTCAAAACTACTAGGCTTTCATGGACGCAGCATTATTTATGTCAAAGTGATTTGATTTATCTTTTTACCGACTTCAAATTTAAATTAACATATTTCCGGAAAATAGTATGTTTGTGTGTTGGTGAGTGTGTGTATCTCACACATGCACAAATGATAGGAACAGACTACAGAGAATGCCATTTTTACTTCTCCTTACAGAGAATGCCATTTTTACTTCTCCGCCCGCTGTCAATGATTTTGTTTTTGGAATTATAGTTACTTTTCTTCCTGGAATGACATTTTTAAATGGTGATACATTTTCAATGTGTCAGAGCAAAATAGAGTAGATAGAAGGATAGAATTAATTATCTTTAGCAGCTAAATTATCTCATTAATCAAATGTTTTATAAACCACATCTTAAAGGCCCACATTCTTATAATACACCATGCTTGGCACATTAAATTATTTTTGCATTTCATACATCTTATAATCCTTTAATTCTCTTTTTGGTTCGTCAATGTTCTTAATCAAATTTTTATTTAGACGTGTAGGATTAGATGATAGAAAATAAATTAGCTATATAAGTTGATTATAAGATAAGTAATTAATTGTAGGAGACAACCATTGAGCCTGCAAAATATAAGGGAAATGAGACTTGAGGGATGTAGAATATATTTCATAAAATATATTTTTCCTAAAATGATCATCATTTGCCACAAAATAAAAAATGGGTAAAAAAAAATTATATGCTCTTTTTCAATGAGTTTTCTTCTTAAAGTATACCCACATTCTTTTAATATATAATGCTAGACACATTTATTTTGTATTTCAGTCTTATAGTTATGCTAGACATTTTTGCTGCTCCGCCCGCTGTGAATGATTTTGTTTTTGGAATTAAAATTATTAAAGAAATTAAAGTGACTTTTTCTTTGCTGGATGTTATGGGCGGCATGCAACCCATCCAATATGTTGTTGTCTTGATAATGTTAACAAAACTGTGACAACGAAAAAAAAAACAGAGAAAATATGCTTTTTTAATTAGTTTACGGGAATTATTCGACCAAAAAAAAATATATTTTACGGGAATTGAACTAAAACATCTCACTTATTTCATATTGATAAACTTTGCATAGTTTGATCTTTAAAATGTCGATATATTGTCTCAATTTCATATTAATTATTTTGGAATATTGACATTTGTTTGATGCATATTTATATAGTTTTGTTTCTTCGTCTCTATTTAAAAATGAATGTCTTTTAAGTTTTTTAATTATGTGAATAATTCTTTTTGATATTTGCAAATGTACGTATTATTCATATTTGTGATGGTCCTTTTTGACTTAAATATGACAATATGGGGATAAGGTTTCACTAAAGTGGGATGTTGAATTTGCATTGATATTAATTGGAATTGATGAATTACTTTTATTTGAAAACGTGTAGGAAATAAAACAGCATATGCAAGATGTGACAAGTGAAAGAGCGCAGGAATCGGAACTGCAAGAGATTGTGAATGTTGAAACACCACTAACCCCAACTGTGGGCTTCCAATATTTTCTCAACTTCCACAATCTGAAACAAATAGTAATCAATGGAAAGAAAAAGTGGAAAACTCTGTTCTCTGTCTCTGCATGCAGAAACCTACCACAGTTGTCCAAATTAACTATAGAAAAATGTGAAGAACTAGTCAATGTGGTTGAAGATGATTCTCATAATCATCATCATATGAACTCTAGCCCCATTTTCCCAAAACTGGAGTATCTATATATCAGGAATTGCAACAAGCTGGAGTTTATATTTCCTCTCTCTCTTTCTGGTAGTCTTCAAAAATTAAAATCCATAGATATCTTTGAAGTTCATGAGCTGAAATATGTTTTTGGAAAATACAATGAGGAAGAGTGCGTATTAAATGAGAATGAAAGTAGTGAGCCTCCTATTCATCTTCCAGCATTGGAAACACTAATCCTCAATTGTGTACCAAATATGATCAGTATTGGTGTCAAGAAATATCAACAGAAATACCCTTCTATACAGATTGTGGAAGCACTAGAGGTACATAATACTTTTTAATTTGGTATTTTATAGCATCTCAAGATTGCTCTGTTTTCTTTTGAAAAGAACTAATACCTTTCTCTGTTTATTCTCTATAAAAATTTCAAATTTTAAACATTTAAATATAATTAAAATGGGTTATGCGAATTGTATATACATATCACAATGTCATTTATTAATAGTTTTATACTGGCTAAAGACTATATATAATGAATAATTGTTCACAAAATAATTTGACATTCTCAAAACTACTAAGCTTTCCTGAACGCAGAATTATTTGCGTCAAAGTCATTTGGATTTATCTTTATACCGACTTTAAATTTAAATTTAAAATATTTCCGAAATTAGTATATTTGTGTCTTGGTGAGTGTGTGTATCTCTGACTGGTACAAATGATAGGAATACAGAATGAAATTTTTATTTCCCCGCCAGCTGTAAATGATTTTTTTTTTGGAATTAAAATTATTAAGGAAATTAAAGTTACACTCTTTGCTGAATGTTATGGGCTGCATGCACCCCATCCATTATGGTGTTGTCTTAGCTAGGGTGTGTTTGGTTTGAAGGGAGGGGAGGGGATTTTTCTCTTCCTTTAGTTTGAAAAGTCAGATATGCCCATAAATTATATATAACTTTTTGTATCGTTTTCCGCACATGCATTTCATTCACATCATGATCATATTTGGCTTTTCATACTAGGGGAGGGAAACCTTATTCCCCTCTCCTCAAACCAAACACATTCTTAATAATGGTAACAAAACTGTGAAAACGAAAAAAAAAACATAAACAAAGAAAATATGCTCTTTCAATTCGTTTAGTCGTTAATTATTTTATCGGCAAGAATTGAACTAAAATATCTCACTTCTTTCATATTGACATCTCTTATTTCACTACTAGCATGGGTTCCAATGTTTAAATTCAGGGGTACGGTATCTCATTAGTCAAATGTTTTATAAACCGCATCTTAAAGGCCCACATTCTTACAATACACTATGCTTGGCACATTAATTTATTTTTGCAATTCATAGATCTTATGATCCTTTAATTCTCTTTTTGGTTCGTCAATGTTCTTAATCATATTTTTTATTTAGGCGTGTAGGATTAGATGATAGAAAATAAATTAGCCATATAAGTTGTGGGGATCATGTGCATTAAGCAATAAAAAGAAGATTGAAACATTTCATGCAACTGAGTGTCTTAGGAGACAACCATTGTGCCTGCAAAATATGAGGGAGATGAGATTTGGGGAACGTTGAATATATTTCATATAATATATTTTTCCTAAAAAGATCATCATTTACCAGATCAAACCGCTGCACTAGATACTAGAAAGTTAAATTTTAGATATTGTTATCATTGGATGAGTTTTAACTATGTGATTTTTTTTCTTTTTTTCTGATATTTGCAAATGTACGTATTATGCATATTCGTGATTGTTCTTTTTGATTAAAATATGACAATATGGGGCCAAGATTTCACTAAAGTGGGATGTTGAATTTGTACTGATATTAATCCCCCCTCAAGTTTTTAAAGAAGATTTAAAGGAGAAACATGAAAATTCTAAGGCAAGTGCTTTCTCATGGGCTTATGGATGTTGCTTTCAGGGAACAACTAAAGACACCAATATTGGAGTTCCCAATGCCACAGTGAAACACTACACAATCTCACAGGTGTGTTACAAACTTTGTCATATAATTAGTACTAGAGGGAGTAAATTTTTTTGGAAAAAGTGATATTTGATTTATTGAACTTCCATTTTATCATATTGTACACGAATTGTTTATAGATATTTTTCTCTTTTTAAAGTACGTAGATCTAATAATAGAGGTCTGACAAGAAGTAATGATATAGCTATTCTCAAGTGGTAGATTTTATTGAAAGTGTAACCTGATATTTTAAAAGGTATAGAGAAGTAAGAGAAAGGTTTAGAGAAATGGTGAGATGAAAATAATAAATGCTATATTTGTTGTTATTTATAATAATCTTTTCTTTTAATAGTTCATAATAAGTCATATTCGTTCAACGTAACAAACGGCCAAGCAAATATCTAGAAATGAGTTAATACTTTTTTCCTCCATAAATGAATATGATAATTTGGACATGAAATACTAGCTGCCTTGTGTTCTTTTTTTATGAGACTTTATTCCTTATTAACTCATTAACTACTTTCATGAGATTAATTAAAACAATTAGTTAAAATTAGTTAAACATAAAAAACTTTACAACGTTCAAAATTTACATTTAATTGGTGTAGTTTATAAGAAGAGGGAGATGGAATAATCAATACATATGACTGGAGGCGAAGATTTTTTTTTTTTTTTGAGTGCAGGAATTTATTTTTTTCCTTAACAGAATAATTGAATTGGATAAGACTAACATATTATTGTGTGGCGGATTCAAAATTAGAAGAGTGGAAGCCAAATTATTTTTTTTAAGGAAAAGAATAATAAACATATATTTATGTATATATATTAAATCTATTTTAATCATTATTAATATTCATTATTATTTACACACACTGCTGGATATTGGAGGGCTGCGTATATATTCGCGCCATCCATTATGTGTTCTCTTGAAAATGTTAACAAAATCAAAAATAGCTAAAAAGAAATTATATCCACATTCTTTTAATATATCATGCAATTTATTAGTAGTTTTATATTGGATAAAGACTATATATAATGAATAATTGTTAACAAAGTAATTTAACATTCTTGAAACTACTAGGCTTTCGTGGACGCAGAGTTATTTGTGTCAAAGTGATTTGGATTTATCCTTATACCGACTTCAAATTTAAATTTAAAATATTTCCTGAAATTAAGGTTACTTTTTTTTTTAAATTTTTTTATTTTGCTGGATGTTGTGGGATGCATGCACCCCATCCATTATGTTGTTAACAAAACTGTGAAAACGGAAAAAAGAAAACAAAGAAAATATGCTATTTTAATTAGTTAAGAATTATTTTATTTGATATTTTTCAACAATCGAACTAAAACATCTCACTTATTTCATATTGATAAACTATTCATAAATTGATCTTTAAAATGTTGATATATAGTCTCAATTTCATATTAATTATTTTGGAATTTTTACATTTGTTTGATGCATATTTATATATTTGTTTCTTCGTCTCTATTTGAATATGGACGTCTTTTAAATTTTTTTAATAATGTGAATAATTTTTTTTGGATATTTGAAACTGTACGTATTATTCATATGGGGACAAGGTTTCACTAAAGTGGGATGTTGAATTTGCATTGATATTAATTGGAATTGATGACTTACTTTTATTTGAAAATGTGTAGGAAATAAAAAAGTATATGCAAGATGTGACAAGTGAAAGAGCAAAGGAACCAGCACTGCAAGAGATTGTGAATGTTGAAACACCACTAATCCCCCCAAGTGTGGGTTTCCAATATTTTCTCAACTTTCAGAATCTAAAAGAAATAGAAATCTTCATAAACAAAAAGTTGAAAACTGTGTTCTCTGTCTCTGCATGGAGAAACCTACCACAGTTGTCCAAATTAAGTATATATGGATGTGAGGAACTAGTCAATGTGGTTGAAGATGATTCTCATGATCATCATCATATGAACTGTAGCTCCATCTTCCCAAAACTGGAGTATCTATATATCATGAATTGCACCAAGCTGGAGTTTATATTTCCTCTCTCTCTTTCTGGTAGTCTTCAAAAATTAAAATCTTTGATCATCAATAACGCTGCTGAGTTGAATTGCATTTTTGGGAATGAAAGTGATGAGCTTCATATTCATCTCCCTGCTACTTTGGAAAGACTATCATTTGTAGGCATACCAAAGATTATGAACAAAATTCTTGCAAAAAAATATCACGTGAGTTTTATGTCTCTACAGAGCATTACATTGGGGGATCTTCTAGAGTTCAACGGAAGATCTTTTCTAGATTTGATGGCCTATGTCCAAGAAATGCAATTGAATGAGGTAACTCATATCACTTATTATTTTATGATATGTGTTGCTCTGTTTATTTAACAACTTTTTCTGCTTGAAAAATTTTCTTTGTTACAATGGATTGCTTAACATTCAAACTTCAACAACATGAAGAACATATTTTTGTGCATACCAATTCATCATATAGACATGAAATTATTGAATTTTTCATACGTACAAATATACAATTTAGTTTTCATTAATATAAATTTGGTTTAATTAAGTTATGGCATCAAAAGCTTACAAATTTCTGCTGAATAGTTTAGAAAAAGGACGAACCATGTACATGGTTATCAATAGGAGCAATTTTTTTTTTAAATTTTTTTTTGGGGGGGGGGGGGGGGTCGACATCTCTTGTTTATATAAATTATATAATTTCAGGTTGATATAATTAAGCATCACCCAACTCCCTATGTGTTTAATTTGTAAGCATTCCAAGATTCTAGGCATCAATAGATGAAGTTTCTCTTTTTATAACTCGTTGTTTATTGAGATATCTATTAATAATAGTATCGAATGATTTTAATTCATGCTGAAACTTTGAGCTGATTTATTTTTATTAGGACTTGAAGAAAATTATCAAGAATGTGCGGCAGTTGACATACCTTAAAGTAATACACTCCAAAGTAGAAGAGATACTTAATTTGGAAGGAGTGGAAATTGAAGGTACAGTATTGACACTGAGCTTAAAAGAAATGTGGTTGAATGATCTAAGTGAGTTGAACCATATATGTAAGGGTCCCAAATATATTTTGAGGCTCCCCAATCTTCGCAAACTAGACATCATAGCATGTAAAAAGCTAAGAGTCATCTTTAGTGTCTCAATAGTAAAAAGCTTCCCACAATTGTCCTATTTAAAAATAAAGGACTGTAACGAATTAATAGACATCATTGAAGAGAGCGTTGAGGGCAATTTGCATCAAATATGCTTCCCAGAGTTACAGACATTTTTCATCAACGGTTGTAATAGCTTGAAATGCCTTTTCTCAATCTCAACATGTGGCAAGTTTCCAAAGCTGAAATTTTTTAAAATAGAAGAAGCCTCTAAGCTGGAACAAGTATTCATACACAAACAAGATGATATGCAGAAGAAGACAATGTGGGATGGAGTATTTCCAAAGCTGTCAAGAGTAGAACTTAGAAAGCTTCCGATGCTTATTACTATTTGTGAGGGGATTGATTTTCAAACTCTGGAAGATTGTGGAGTATATGGCTGTCCCAAATATCAAGGTATAAATCTAGGAAGAAAAGTCACTTCTAATAATTGCTAGCTAAATTTATGAATATCAATATAAGATTGGAAATTCAACTGCAGGAATTGATCATATCCAAGAAGGATCTCAAGATAGGGATTTAGAAAATCAAACTACGACAAATGCTAAACCAGACTTTGCACAGGTGTGTTAGACTAATCATCACGAGAAAAAAAAAATCATTTTTTTGGTATTTTGTTTTACTAATGACTTTAACTTGTTCATAAATTTGATTATTACATCTAACTAATTTATTAAATATGGTGTTGGTTAGAGCTCGGACGAAGCAATGACGACGAGTGTTGAAGAAGTTACATCATCATTTGTACGTACTAACACCATCTCTTTCCACATTCATAGGAGGACTTGTGTGTGTGTAAATAGATGGACCTTTATAATAGCAACAAAAAACAATGATTTTACATAGATGCACCAAATAGAACATAGGAATATTCTATATGACTACAACTGGTTTTCCCCCCCTAATTAGTCATTATTAGTACTATATAACTGATACATATGGTAAAACTATAACAATAACTTCACCAACCCATTAAAACATCTAGAGTTAGTGGAGGCTTTTAGGGAAACATATTAGAAATATCAGGTTCCCTTTTTTTAAAAGATTTAAATTTATTATGTGCTCATAAAAAAAGAGAAACTAATGAATAAATAAATGTATCTTTGGATGTTGTAGAGTAAGAAGGAAACAGTAAAGGAAATTGAAGCTAAGGATCCTACTGCAGCATTATTAGAGAAACAAGCACTGGAAGGTTCAACAACTAAACCACACTTGAGAAGCACATCTCTACATGTAAGTTTATTGATTGCTTGCCTATTTTCAAGATGATAGCAAGTTCATTTGAAACTTGAGGTGAAATACTAAACAAAGTAAAATATCCAGTTCTGTTAGGTAAAATACTTAGTTATTTCTCTTACCGTAATTCAGAATTATAAAGAAACAGAGAAGGAAGGTGGCAGAGTAGTTCCTGATCCTGCTTCAAAGTTACCGGCACCTACGTCATCTTCTTTTCAGGTGAAAAAGAAACCATTTATCTAAATGTGCTTTGCAAAAGGAGTTGCTTATTGAATGGAAAGATAAATTCAATCAATTGATTAAGTTGATTTATTAAACAAATGTCATCATTTGGTGTTATTAAGAGATTAGAAACAAGGAAAGGATTTGCAAGATTAGCTTTAGAATCATCAGTTACTACAATTTATTATTACGATTTTGTGTTGTCCAGAGTATTGATGTCACATTGCAAGAAAGATCTGAACAAGGTCCTACCTTAGAGGATGCAGCAGTATTTGATTTAAAATCAAGGAACTCATCAGTTAGTTTACTATGACCTATTCTAAATAAATGGATTAATAATGTACCTCTACTTTCTGTATTTATTTCTTGACTAAGGATTTGAAGCCTTCAAAATCAAGAAGCGAAACAAGCATGAAATACTAGCAAGAGCTAGCAGATATGATGATTATTGTATTCTTTAATCTTCACAAAATGTTCAAGGATCTAAGGATTATAATTAAACAACATGATATTTACATCTATCTTTACAAAGTACTTTTGCGGAATGTTACTTAAGTTTTATTATTTATAAAGTTAAATGTTTCTAGAGAAAGAATTCAGTATATGAATATATATATATATATATATATATATATATATATATATATATATATATATTAATGAATTAGTTACCTTATTTAAGTACTCAGTTACATCTTTTGGTGTAATTCAGGCTTATAACGAAATAGGGGAGGAAGTTGGCAAAGCAATTCTTGCTTCAAGTTTACCGACAACAACTTCACCTGATTTTGAGGTAATTACAATAGAATCTCTAACGTACATTTTTTTATATATATCTTTTCAAATAAAAAACTTGCAAGTTCAAGTTAATGATATTTTAAACTATAAAGTATTTGAGACTGACTCTTTTATATATAACAAGGTGATCATTGGACAATCAACGACAAAACAAAATTTGATAAATCAACCCAATCAATTTTGTATTTATATACTTACTTATCTTTTTAATTTGTATTTCTACGTAGTTGTATTGAAAGTATTCCCAAAGACACTACACCTACACAAGTAATTTTAGTAAATTCATTTTTACACTTGCATCATTTTTTTTAGAAGAGCTCATTTGTATGAGAAATTTCTTTGTTTTCTAGGTTGCTAGTATGAAAGAAAAACATGAGCAAGGATCTCAAGGGGATGGTTCAACAAGGAGAGCTACAATAGCAATTCAATCAATTGATTCAGAGTCAATGAAGCGAACTAGGGTATCATCTATTATTGCACAAGTATATGCATTATAATTACAGATAAAATGCATTATCCTTATTAATATACCATATGAATTGTGAAGTAGGTAGATGGGATTCCCCCCCCCCCCCCCCCCCTCTACTTTCTCTTATTTATAATTATGGGAATAATGTTAAAACAATCACATTTAGGAAGATTTCCAACTCTAGAAATATTACTAATGGCAACATTGTTATCACATTCAAAATTTTACTCAAATGTTTAACTTTCACAAGCATAGTGAAAATACTATTCTTTTATGGAAGCCTTACCGAAGAAAATATATTTCACGGTTAAGATTTTAATTGCTCAAATTACCTTTTGTTTCAACTGATAATGTATAAATATTGCTGGAATCAAAATTTATTAGAGATTAAAGAGAAAAATTATATTCTATGAATATCTATCTTGTGATGTTATTTAGAGTTTAGAAGAAACAGAGAAAGAAGCTGTTACAAGGCACATTTCGCAACTACCAATATCTCCAACTTCCACAAACTTAAAGGTGATCAAATTGACAATCCAATCCCTATTTATTACCAACATGAAATTATTTTTAGTATGTTGGTCAAGACTTTTTTAATGTATAAAGAGGTTATAAAAGTTAAGACTCACTTGTATTTCTTTATAATGATTAATTAATGAAAAGCCATTGACTAAACAACAAGCTTTTGGATTCTTTATTCTTGAACATTGAATTACAGCTTATATGGCATGTAAAGCTGCAACTTATTTCTTCTTTCTTTTAGGTTACCCAGGGCATCAAAGATACAATGGAAGAAGGTCTTAAACAGAATTATCCAGAAGATGATGCCATGATATCAGTTCGATCAACTAATTCAAATTCAAGGAAGCAATTTACTATAGGACCAATTGATAATCTCACTAGAAAAGATTCTGCAATGGTAAGTTTGTTATTTTTTTTCTAGCTCGAGAAATTGAAGATACATTTACATGGTCACATGTTAATATCTGTTAGAGTGCTAAGGAATAAACAAAAGGAGTTCATGAAAAAGCTATTGCTACAGACACGTCACCAATGGCAACTCCATTTGAGTCGAAATTCGTAACAGCTCTTATACATCTTTTGAGCTCTAACACGGTCGTAAATAACAACATCTCATTTTAAAAGAGAACCAAATAAAAACAAGTATAGCTTCTTTTTTTCATTTTATTTTGTGCAGACTATTGAAGAAGCGGAGGATCACTTGAGTGTTCAAAAGGAAGCTAATTTAGAGAAGCCTACAAAATCGATCCTTCCCCAAGTCATACCTTCTCTTCATTATCGTAAGTATCTTTTGTTATATGATGATTTTACTTTTTCTTCTTCCTTTGAATTATCGCTAACTTTATTGGCTGTGACAGAATTACAAAATACTGATGCCAGCTCTTTGTCTCCTAAATTGGGGATTTGTGAAATTTTCCGACTTGTGGAGTTGAAACATGGTGAAACAGCTTTACTTGCTCAAGCACTCGAGCAATATCCACAACTATTGCTACCTCGTGCAAATCGAACCCATCGTATCATAGCTTGGTCCTACAGAGTGCTGGTTGATATTTTGGTCATGCTTGACACCAAGACTCCTAATACCATCACACAATCGGAAAAATCAACCTTGGAGGCCAACTTAAGTGAAGCAATTGTTCTTGGGTTCGATAAGAACTGGGTTGAGTCTACTCGTGTCAAAGTTTTTGGGGTTGACATGTCAGATGTTTTAGCCGCAAAAGAGGAAATTCAAGCGATGGAGGCCAAGGTTGGAGAAATTGAATCTCAATTATTGGGTCTCTCAGAATATCGCAAGAAATTAATTGAGAGCATGGCAATGTTTAGAGACATAATAAGTGCCAAGGATAAACCCTTTGGTGTTTAGGTGTGTTTACATTGTGCTTTGTTATTGGCTTTTCAATAATTATTGCAAGACTTCTGAGACAGAAAAATAATTATAGCAAGACTTAGAAAGAGAGAATCATGACGCTTGTATCCCAACATTCCCCCTCCGTTTAATTAGAGACATTTATCACTCATGTATTCATAAATTCCCAACCTTCGATTCTGAAAAATGAAAACCTAACAGTGTCTGGTTGGAGCGTTTGTTCTTGATTCCCACCGTTGCTCTCTTGGTGCCGATTTTCGAACTGCTTTTGCCTTCTTCAATATTTTCAGACCTGCAGTAGCTCCTCAATTCTAGGTTTGTCACCGGCTCGTTGCCGCTTTATGCTTTCACTTCTCTTCCTTATTCTGCTCTGCCTCGTCTGTCTTTCACTTCTATTCGACATTTTTTTTTTCACTTCATTGGGCTTACTGATTTATGATGGATTGTTTTGAGCTTTACCTTAATTTTAGCTTCGAAATTATTTGACGCCTTTGAGAACATGGATTTTCTGATTATAGGCTTAGACACAACATTCATCCTTTCCATTTTGCTAAGTCACATATGTCTTGAAAATTATAGATGGTGGTTTTTCTTTTCTTCCCAATTATGACCTGAAAATTATAATAGTGGGATTTCTGACTTAAAACTTCAGTCTTATGACTTGTATTTAATTTAGTGTCAAATTTCTTATTATTTGCGAAGAACCATGAATAGAAGGCAGTGAATAAAATTCTAACCTCAGGGCAGCAATTTTGTGTCATTTTAGACTCTAAATAGCCAAGTAAGACCAAAATAAGTTACAGGGCAAACATTCTGATTTGTAACGAAGATTTGATTAGATGCTTGTGGCGTTTGTTATACCAAAGATTAGATGTTTGTTTTGACTTTCACTATTCTTTCAACTTCAACAAGTTATTCGCATATTTGCTTCATATTATCTAATTATCTAATTCATTTATATTGTCAAACCCCAAAAAAAAAAGGGAAAAAAATTGAAGTTTAGAATCAATCTGCAATTTTTTTTCCCCTCCCAGAGATTTAGCAGCTTCAAAAGTTTGTTGAAGTTAAATAACAATCAAGTAAAAGATATAACAACATCATGAGTCTATAAATAATGTGTATTTTCTCTTTTTCCAGTTTCTCATTTCTTTTTCTCCTTTTCTACTTAAGTACTTTACTTGAGAAGAATCACTTGACTGAGCACAAAAATATTTTAATTGTGAAAAAAGATTCGGCTTGGCTCTTAATATTTTACCATGACATAAAATCTCTTGCAAAGGAAAAATATGATTATGAAGAGAAGTGAGACTCATGGAAGGGATACAGAATCTGAGATTGTTAAATATGGCTTGAGTGGGTTTTCTTATAACCATTCAATCAATGGGAGCTGAGGCACTAGTGTGGGATGTCAAGGTTTTTTTTTTTTTTGGCTCGAAATGGGATGTCAAGGTTGGATCCTTACATTTTGTAGATTGTTAATATGTTATTATTGATTTGTTGTCTAATTTCATGCAACTTTTTATTATTACCTCTGAAATTTTGAAGGTTTCCAGCAATCTCAAATTTGTAATATTCTGAACAATATACCCATGGTTTGTTTTAATATTCCCAAATCACCCTCCTTGCCAGACCACAAAAATAAACTTCATACTTCCTCATCGCACACTTAGCTACCAGCTTTAGTTCTCTCACTTGCTCCCGTGTTGGCCTCATGTACTTGACCTCCTGTCATCAGCTCACCATTATTACAAAGAAATACTCTTGATGCTTATTTGGAGAGGGTTAAAAGAAAAAGAAACGTTAATTTATATAAAGTCCAAACCAACAGTGTGGCGTGATTTGAAAATTTGGGTGTGGGTGGGTTAGGATGGTTTCAAAATCATCCTGATCAATCCTCCTACTGCTCTGGAACCATCCTTCTAATCAAGCCCTTAGAAATGTTTTGTCATTTTTATTTTACTGTCAATGAAGCTTTGCATGATAAGTTCTGAACTTCAAATCTAATACAGCATGATAAGCATTAATGGCTCAACTGTTGAAGTGATGAAATTGGAAAGGAGCCGAGATATCTATAATTGCAAAGAACTTTAATTTAATGACTGAGAAATGGTTTGTTTCATGTATTCCTTTAGAAGCTTTTAGTCAAGTTGTTGATTGTTTTGTAGCTGTCATAATTGATGATACAGGCACTGATCAAACAGTATCTTCTGAAGATAAACAAAGCACTTTCTCGTGTTCATTTAGAGATGGGTCGCTGCATGGATCAATATGATGGTCAGGTTTATTATGGAGTGGTCAATGCTGTTTCAGATGAACAATCCAAGTTGGGGACGAAGTATACAGTTCCACAAATTGCTTTCTACAAGGCTGTTGTAAGTATTGCTGCTTGTGATTCTGTTTTTCTTTTCATTTGCTGCATGTGGAAAAAAGTATTCATATCTACTAACTGCTTTGTTAAGGCCCTTGCTTCAAGTGAACAATCTAAGCAGGGAATAATGTGCGAGATTCTGAAATTTGTTGAGGATTATGAATGGTCTGGTCAATAACTAGGGGTATTAATTTTAAAATGTATACAGCGATGTTTTATGGAATTTTTCTCGTAGTATGATTATAGGGCAATATGCCATTCATACAGTTCAAAGCTGCTTTCTGTATTTTGGGGAAACTTTGATGCTGGTAGTGAGTGCAGCCTATATAAGAACATAGCATCCTCATGTACACTTTCCAGGAGGGAGACTGGGGGAAAATGTTCTTAGGCATTCAACAGTCTTTGTCTGATTACAGCATTCTCGTTTCTTTTTTCTTCCAAATCTTATTAAAAAATTGATGGAATCACACCTAAAAGGAGGGGTTATAATCATAAACTATATGCGGCTTCTAAAATAGGCAGATTTAGGAATGAATGCAATATTCATCCTGCACTGCCAAATCATTTTCCGTTGATCTTTATGCAAACTGACTACAATATATGCATGGAATGTGTGCTTGCATGCATCTGTTTCAACAGTAGAAGGTCCTTCTCCCCTTTTAATTTCTTATTTATTTTTGAAGAAATCAAGGATAGCGCATGTTCTTCATTGAAGTGTCTGTTTTTTATGAGAATTCAGGAAAATAATCCACAATTAAAATTTGATTTACAACAATTCATCTCACCTGGCCTTTTTGCTTCTCCCTTCCTCCCTCTCCCTCCATTTGTGCTAATGCACAGTGTATCATTGCCTATCTGACAATAGAATGGGTGCTCATGTATGCAAAATTTTTGCCCCCATAATACCATCATTTTTTGCAGATTAACAATTTCACCTCTAATATTATGGCATGTGATACAATATTTTATTGGCTTATCTTAAAGCCAAATGACAGATTGAAGCAATAGTGCAAGACGCTACAGCTCAAGCTTTTGTCTCCAACATTGATGCTCTGAATTTTAAACTGGATAGTCAGGTTATACATTTTCACTTGCCCGCATTTTTCTTCCAATAAATAATTGACACTTGTTTTAATTTATTGTTGGTTGCTGCTGTAGTATGATCAAGTGTGGAAAAAGTTGTTTAAAATAGAGTTTTTGAAAAGAGCACTAGCAACTGGATAAAACTCAAGAACCCAATTTCTTGGTTTGCACATCTATGTTTACTGATTTGCACTTTACCGTGTGACTGAATTGTCCTTGTTTCGCTAGCTGAACCTTTCAAATATCTCTGCGTAGAATATTTTTATTTTGCCCTTTTAATTAAGTTCATTGCTGTTGTCTTTGGTTTGGAAATTAAGAACGTAATTGATTCTGGGTGCACTAAATGGCAATCCACATTAAAGTTTCTACTTCAGCTAATATCTGAAGTAATGAGTTTCAACTCTCTTAGTTGAAATTGTTCATTTCTACTTGAGGTTTTTGGAGTAATATTCGATCATGCTAATTTTTTGTTTCCGGGCAACTATATACATATGTCATCAGATATTGCTGCCTGAAAAGTTGACTGATGAAACTTGTGCTACCATACATTTATTGTTTGGAAAAATTGATGGAAAGATGATCAAGTTTTTATGTCCTTTACTCAAATAGGGAATGTCTTGGTATATCTGATGAAACATAGACAATACTTTAAGGTACTGCAAAGTTAACTACTCTATTGTGCTTTACAATTTTATGGTTTGAGGGTGTTCAGGTTCCAGTTGCATCAGAATCTCAAGGTGGCCGGCATCAAGTCCCATCTGCATTGAAGTATTTCTCGATGTCTCAGAAGGCAAAAACTCTCGATGAACTTGTGAAGGACCGGTGGCTCAATTTGACAGCAGATGGTAATATTACGCTTGGTGTGAAGTCATTTCTTGATCTCCGGAGTTGGTTTGAAATAACCAAGTTCCATCATGTCATGTGTGCAATGAAGCTGGAGTGAAGGTTGTTCCTTTTGCATTGCTTCAAAATCTTTTTTTGTTGATGTTTAGATTATTCTGAATAATCAGTGGGAATTTTTTATTTTCTTTTTCCCTTATTCATGGGCTTTTATACTTATAATAGAATTTTCCCTTCGGTTCTAAATATAAGTTATAATTTAATCCATTTTTACCTCCAATTAATTATGTTTTTGTCGCTTTGTTTCCCACTCATTCTGTATCTCACTTACCTTCTCCATAAATAAGGGGATATTTAAAAAGAAAATTACATTTCTTTCATATTTATTGCCTTTAATCAATTTTAGCCAACTTTTTAATCTAAGTAACTCAATTATTTGTAACTTATCTATAGGACCAAATGGAGTAGTTGACTAACCAGCGGTACAAGAAATAAATATCACAGATATTTTGATTGTGTCTGAAGTAGCAGGACTTTCAATAATTTATTTGATTAATAGTATTTTGGTCTAGAATTCCGTTTTTTTTGTTTTGTTTTACAGGCAGAATTATGTCAAAAGGAAGCTTGTACAGTTCGAATTCACCTCTACTGCTTGAAGCAACTTTTTACTCGAAAACAAGTATAACTCTTGTTGCATATTCTCTTGTTTATAAGTCACTTCTATAATGCTTTACTAGAGTCATGAAAAACATTAAAACTTGTTAACTCTATCTTAAAATCTAATAACATTTCGACTTTACCCCTATTTAATAAATACTCTACTCTATGAATACACAATCTACACAATAATAAATAAAATGTAAAATTATACATTTATGCGAAAAATTTAATGATGTGACTTATAAATAAAAAAAAAAAAAAACCTTTCCTCTCTTCCTTTTAAATAGTATAGGACTCAAGAAGAGTATGTCTTCCAACATACGGAAAATGGATTATTTCTCTGATTATGACTTGTAACTGGTTACCAGAGAGAGAGGGTTTGTCCAAGCTGTGGCAACCACTGGCAACGTACAGTACCCAAGGAAGAAACTTCCCAGATTGAAGGCAACGATGACATACCGAAAGCTAGCCAACTAGAAGCTGGTTTGAGAATTGGTTCGAGATGAAAAAAGCGTAAAAACAATAGGGTTGTCGAGGAAGATGATGTTGCAGGCAGCAATGATGGGGATGAGCAAATGAAGGAATAGGAATTCAACATGGTACTGCAGGGCTTGTAACACAAAAGGGGCGTAAAACCAGTAGAATCAATGATGCAGATGATATGATTGGATGTGGTGTGTCTCAATGTTCATCATCTACTTCTGACTTTACAAGAGTAACTCGAAGGTCTGCTCGTCTAATGTGAATACTGGCTCACCCTCTTGACATGTATATTTTGTTGCCAACCACTGTGCCCATTTAGATCAGCCGTGAGAGAAGAATTGATTTTGCGCTTTACAAGATAAGAATGTGAGTGTAGTTTTGTCTGGTAAAGTGCAAAATTATCATAGATGGTGCTCCCAAGCAAGCTGTTGACATATTCTGATTTTTCAACTATGTCATGGAGATGCTCCCGTGATTAATTTGCAGTGAATGCCATACGGGGTAAGGGAGGATGAATAAAACTGTAATACTCCCTTGGGTCCATTTTATAAGAGGTTTAAAAAGAAATTTTGATCATTTTTATAAGATGTTTTGATTGTTTTAACGAGCGATAAATAATTTTTTGTTGATCTATATTCAATATTAAATAAGGGTAGTGAGAGAGTAGAAATTAGTATGATGGAGTTATGTGTGATTAATAAGGATGATGTTAAAAATCATTTGAATTTTATGACTGATTTAATGTTTTAATTATTTTTATTAGTCAGTGAGAAAGGTCTCTTAATTTGGATGGGAGGAGTAAACAACTAGCGGAAAAAAATCCTGTAACTAATATACCCAAATGAAACTAGACGTCATGAGAATATGACTAAAGTATACTTTTAGTCCTTTAAGTTTATATGAGGTATATTTTTGGTCCCTTAACTTTATAAAGTATACTTTTAGTCCTAAAATTCTAACACTGTTAATTTTGCTAACGGAAAATGCAAACTCAAGTGATAATGGTATAAATTTAAGTGATAACTGTGTAATTAAATGCTATTAAATTCAAATTTAAAATATGGGTAAAATTGAAGAATATATAAAATTTGTGTAATTAAATGTTATTAGTCATCACTTGAGTTTACTACGTTGATGTTTTCCATTAGTAACATTAACGGTGTTAAATTTTTAGGACCAATAGTATACTTTATAAAGTTAAGGGACCAAAAGTATGCCTTATAAAAAACTTAAAGGACTAAAAATATACTTTAGTATGAGAATATTTATAAAACGAAGCAAAGTGGATGGGGGAGTTCATTTCTCACATAACAATATTATGAGAACATCTCACAAACAAGAAACCGTAAGAAAATTTTAATAATTATATTTTATATTTAAGATCGAAGAGTAATAACTAAACCAAGTAATTTGGAATCTCATTTTTCACAGATTATGAATAGAGAACTTCTCGTGGTTAAAAAAGTGAGAAAATTCTTAATAACCAAAACAAAATGAATGGGAAGTTCATTTCTTCCCAAAAGATATTGGGAGAACTTCTCATGGATAAGGAACCGTGGAAAAATTCTAATAACGTCCTTGTTTGGATGAAATAAATATGTGAAAAGAATTTTAGTTTGTAAGGCCTAAAAGTTTTGTTTTCCAGAGCTTCCAAACACTCAATAGAGCAAAATAATTCAAGGCACAAAAAAAAAAAAAAAAAGCAAAATAATTCAGAAGTTCATTTCTTATGAATAAAATATTGTGAGAATTCTTCAGGGAGGATGAGGCCATAAGAAATTCTCAAAGAATATTTCTCTAAGAAAAATACGTCGCGAAAATGCCCCTACGCTCTCATGGATTTTTTTCTCAAGGGTGATAATTTGTTCCCATGAATATTCAATGAATGTTCACCTGCTTTTAGAACAATTTTATGTTCTAAGTGAGACCAAGTGATTATGAAACTATATTTTCAAATTTACCCTTATGCACTATGGCTTTAGGAAGGTGGTAATAGAATCTGACTCTCAGGTTATTGTTTCAATGATTAAATGATTTTCTTGTACCAAAAGACTACAACAAATTCGAAAATTGGGATGCTATGAAGAGACGTATATTTGAAAGCTGTATCTACGCTGTAAATTTTGAACAAATAGATCATCACAACGAATATGAAATTCGAAAGGATACAAAGAACTTTAAAAAAAAAAAAAAGGTCAAAGAGATATTACTTTGGTGTAATAATCAAAATCATCAAAATTATTCTCCTCAACCCTCTTCAAAAGCCTAGCAAACTCTAAGTCACCAAAATAGCCTTGGGATTCACATCATGCAAAGCCTTCGTTAGGGGTGGGAATAGACCAGACCCCTATCAGGCGGCCTATAGCCTGACCTGTTTGTTAAAAAGGCCAGGTCAAGACCTATTTAAAGGCCTATATGTGTAAATAGGTCAGGCCTATTTTGTTAAGGTCTAGCCTGTAAGCCTTCAGGCCTGGCTTATTTACACATTAAATAAATATATTATATAATAACATAATATTTATTTTTTCCATTCTTATATTTATATAAATTTTGATAGGCTCAAAGTGTATGAAGCCTACTTATGGCTTTCAAGGCCTGCAATATGAGGCCTTTTTAAATGCCTAAATTGTAAGTAGGCTTGCAATATGAGGCCTTTTTAAAGGCCTACATTGTAAGTAGGTCTTTAAAAAGGCTTCAGACCAAATCAGGCCTCATGAAAGCTCAGGCCTGAGCCTAAAAAAAAGTCTGCATTCAGGCTCAGGCCCAGGCTAATAATTGAATATTTTATACACTTCTTTTTATCTCTTGATTAATATTTAGGACTATGTAGTTAATAAATAATGGCTTTTATATTTATTTTGGCTTTAGGCCTTTGATTTTATTTTAGCCACTTTTAATAATAAAATTCCAGTTTTACATTGATTCGCTATTTTTACTATAACTCTTGAACCAGACATCGGATTTGCCTCATTTTTGTCTCATATTTCAGCTGAATCAGAGAGCTACAATTGTTATAAAGACACGAAGGGCAAATTCGAACAAGAGGGCGGTCGATTTTGGAGCCGAAGTCAGATGTATATTTCTGGATTTTATTTGGGCTCGAATTTTGTAATTAAAGCTCACTTTTATTTTATTTTCGTTTTGGGCTGAACTATTAGTGCCCATTTCCATTTTAGGTTAACTTTAAGTCAGATGGTGGCTACAACATTATTCATTCACGTTTTTATCATTTTGGGTGGATCAAATGGAAGTTTTGAAATTCTCTCAACTATTCTTCAACTGTTCTTCGTGTTCATGATGAATTTCTTCATTTCTATTCGATTTTTGTTCTGCAAAACCATGATGGGCTAAACTACTGTGATTGACCCATGGATTGAGGATTCCACTATCCAGAGGACTCGTTCTTAATGGTACAAATTCGTTTCTGTTTTGTAATTTCGGACTCGATTTACTTTCGGATTGGGAGTTAGATTTAACGCCCAAATTGAGATATCCCAAGGATCGAGTTCGAACTAGGTTTAAGTGCTTGCTGTGCGATCGCACAGTGACACGCCACTGTTAGGATAAACGCTAGGCGATCGTCTAGTTGAAGGATTTTCTGGACGAACACAGAGATTTTGGTTCGTCCAGAATCAATCACAAGTTTGTTTCAAATCTGTTTTCGTCTAAGGAAGGAAAGTGGTGAAATTCGAAATCCTGGGTTAATCTTCTGTTTATCTGTTTAATCTGTGTTTATCTCGTTCTGTTTCTATTATTTCGTTTTTATTCTGTCTAAACCAAAACCCCCCCCCCCCCAATTTTACTGTTCTATTTCAATGTTATTGCTCAAACCCGCTGCAAGTTCGTTGGGGAAACGACCCAAGTTCCCTATTTCTGCAAAAATCATTTTCGAACTTAGTTATTTTGGGAGACACGGCAAATCTCTTTCACAAGCTCAAGCCTTTTAATCCCATTATAGGCTCAAGCCTGTTTAGCCAAAGTCTAACCTATTTCCATGCCTAGCCCTCACATACAGACACCTACAAGCTTCACTTGCTGTGTGAAACAGTTCCTACTCTTTACAATTATTCGGACCCATCAAACAATGTCCCACAATCCTCAAAACTGGTTGTAATAATTCCCATGGCAGAGGAATCCTCCCTTCCTTCTTCTTCTTCATCATCTTCGCTTCCTCTTTTACAGTCGTCTCTGTTTCTTCTTCTTCTTCTTCTTCTTCTTCTTCTCTGTCGTCTCCGACCTTCTCGTCGTTTGGCTTATGTTGGGGTTCAGACCCGAATCCTTTGCACATGTCTCCATCTTAACCCACCCAAATCTTGCAGAACTCGCAAAGTTCGAATTTTGATTTGATGGGCATCTGCGAAATCTTGCTGAAGTATAATTCTAATGTGACGCCCACAATCCTGGCTCGCCGGGTGGACCTACGGTGTCGTGGGGTTCGAGGGAGTGGGATACGACGGTGAGGTCGAGGTTTGTGGCATTGTTCTTGACAGTGGATTTGGATTCATTATGGTATATGCTTGGGTGGGACAAATTCGGGATCGTGACGGTGACGGCCTGGCCATCACGGGAATTGGTCTTGGAGGCGTAGAGGGCCCAAAGGATGGCCTCCAAGCCGGCCTGAGGTTCCCAGTGGAGGGTACGGGGAGTGGTAGATGCCGGTGATGATGGGGAGGAAGCGAAGGACAAAGAGCTGGAGTTCAGGGACGCAAGATTGGAAGGTGCGTAGAGCCAGCAGCAGAGTTGGTTGTCGCTGGAGCCTGAGTTCGGTTCCCGGAGGAGGGCAGAGATGTGGGAGGAGACAGTGGGGTCGTGGAGGAGAGAGAGAGCAGGGTTGGTGGAGGAGCAGAGGGAGATAGGGAGGGAGGGGACGATGGAAGAGAGGGATTAGATGGCTGATTGGACTTTATGAATGGTGTCCGGTGAGGGAGTGGCGGCGGCGTCCTCGTCGGACATTGGATGCTTCAAAGTGAGGAATAGGAAGCGTTTCGATTCAAAGTGAAAGAGAATAATTTGTGATTTGTGTGATGTAAGGAGGGAGAGTAATACGTAAATGTGGGAGAGATTATAGGATCATAGTATATTTTGTCGCTCCCCAAAATGAGAAATCATTATAGACAAGAGATAGTATATTGTCACTACTAATTTTACATCACTCCCACTTTTTCACCATTAGATCAGAATCTCAATAGGAGAGAGAAATGATAAAGGTCGATGAGATTTTAATCTAATGGTGAAAAAATGGTAGTGAATTGGTAGTGACATACAATTGGTAGTGACAATATCAGAACATTTTAAAAAGAAATTTTATTAAAAAATTGGGGATTAAGGAGAGGAGGATGTTGCCAATTTAGTATTTTAATTTTATATTTGGATATTTAGTCTTTTGAATAATTATAATTTCTATTATTATCTCTATTAAATATTATTTTTTTTCTATGTACTTCACTCTCATTTTCTCAATCATTTAACATCATTTTAATATTCAGACACTTTTATATCATTTTTCCAGTCATTTAGCATCATTTTAATATTAGTACATTTTTATAAGGGGTCGGTCGCAAATCTACTTATGAAGCGTTTTTGAATGTGTACTTTTTAAGTTGTCACTGCACATGAAAATTAAATTTTTTTTTGGTAAATAAAATTAAAAAAATATTAAAATAGTGTAAAAATGACAAAGCCATTTAATTTTTGTGTGGACCCACATTGTTGTCCAATGTTCAATTGAAAAAAAAAAAAAGGCATTAGGGCCCATTAGCAATCAAGCTATTTTTGCGTCATTTTGAAATCTTTATGTACTTTTGCACCCAAAAGAATTTTATAAAACAAGAATTTTATTTTTAAAAAAAAAAGAATTGGTTACTACTAAATGTTATGTAACTATCATATTTTGATGTCACACCTATCAAAAAAAAAAAAAGAATTTTATAAAACAAGTGTGTATCTATAAATAATTCAAAGTAAATTTGCATCTTAACAATTTTATAAATGGACTTTTAAAAAACTTAAAATACCAAATGAAACTATAAAGCAAAATTCAAATAAAAAGCAACATAGGCACCTGATTTAAAATTGAAGCAACCTATACATGTAACTTAATTTTTGATCAATTTTTTTTTGGTCGAAATTTTTTTTTGATCAAATTACTAAGGACAGAATGAATATATGAATATCTATGTATTTGAATCTTGGTGTTAATAACTTTTGTCTACGAGTCCCCTTTTTATTTAACTTCTCCATGCTCAAGCACAACATAATTTTCCACCCTTTTACACCAAAACCATTGTTATTTGTATGCCTGTTGATAATGAGTCAATGAATTGGTTACTACTAAATGTTATGTAACTATCATATTTTGATGTCACACCTGCTAAAATTTGCAAATTTAGGCATAAAGTAATGAAATTCCATCCCTTAAAGTTATAGATCTTATGACAAACTACACACAATGTAGTGAATAGAGGAAAAAAAAAAAGATACAGAGAATGTGCATAAAAATAACATCTTGTTCATTTCAATAATGTTATATACAATTTGCTTCTGATATACAGAAGCAATCTGTGTGTATTTTGATCTCTTTACATACTTAACATGTTATAAATCTAAGTACATAATTTTTTCTTCATACAGAACAATAAAATGCACATTGGACTGTTGTAGCGTTTGGGGACAGGATCGCAAGGGGCACCTTAAGAATTTTTAACTTTCATGGGCCGCATTGCAGGGGACAGCATAGACTTTTACATGTGCTTCCTTATTTGCTTCAATGGGCACTTTCAGACATTTTGCACACCTTAAAAGGCAAATTTCTGTAGAATGGTGCTTGTTTTGCTTCAATCCTCTACCTGGACATATGTGCATTAAAATACTAAATACATGAATCAGATACATTCGTTGATAACAATATTTCATGAGCCAATGCCTATAAAGAAACAGGCCATAACACGAGACAATAGTAAATATCTGTGACAAGGGGTAAATGTTTATCCATGACCGTATAATACTAAGTGCAAGGGATATGGACAAAATTCAAAACACATAATGCGATACATTCAATTCAAGCTCTCAAACTCAATGAAACTCTGCAGCAAACGGGAACTAAATGTTTAAACACAATAATAGTTAAAACCCAACTAAACCAAAAAAATGTGGGCTTTCAGGTCCAAAAGAATTTGTTAGGCAGCATCAACACAAACACAGAAACCAAAATTGTTTTCAGCCCAGGAACTCACAAATTCAACCAAAGCGATCCAAAAAAGCCAGATAAACAAAAACACAATGCGCAAATAAAAGAGGCCAACAATTTGAAACTTGTTAATTTAATCCAGTGAAGAATGTCACTAATTAAGCAAAGCTATGTCATGGTAAATGAAATCAACAAAAAATGTTGCCAGCAATTTCGAACAAATTATCAACTTTGATGTGAAATGATAATCTGTAGTTACAAGATTTGAAAGGAGGTACCTGTAAAGAGTAGGGTTTGAAGTATCTTGCTTGATAGCAGCTTTGAGATACTTCCCTGATTTGAAAAACTCATTGCCCTGATCTTTCAAAGACACTTTTTCTCCTTCAGCTGAAGCTGGGGCAGCTGTCATTGGTATCTTCAAAGAGAAGAGACTCAATGGCAAAAATTTGGAACTTGCCTTCATTTGGTGAGCATTTTCTCTTTTTGAGCGTTTTCTCATTCCGGGCTGTATTCATCCCGAGAGAAACGCAGAAACAACGCTGCTTGGCAATTGGATGAAGGGAGCTCATTCAAGGCTTTATTGAAATAGTGCACATACAAATGAACTCTTGGAGCTCATGATTGAGCTCAGCACCAAAACTGAGTCCAAATTAAGCCAAAATCTTGCGCTTTCTTATCAAGTCTGACTTTTTCTGCAATACAAGCCGAGCTAAATCTTGTTTTCCTTCTCTATTTAACCCATAAATTACAGTTCGAAAGTTGATATTACTGGGAACAATTCCACTATCTATCATTTCAGATATCAGCTGAAACCCTTCTTCAGATCTACCAACCTCACAAAGGCAAGTAAGGAACATGGAATATGTCTTAAAATTTGGAAATGGACCTTTACATTTCATACGATAGAAGATATTCCATGCATCATTAACCTTCCCCACATTCATGTAACCACGTATAAGTGCTGAATAAGTAACAAGTGTTGGTTCATAACCAGACCTTCGCATTTCCTCGAAAGTCTCTATTGCCTTTCCTATCTGCTTCTCTCTAAAGAAATGAACTATCATGGATGTATAAACATGGAAGGTAGGTGTTATGCCAGACTCTTTCATGGAATCCACCTTCACTATTGCCTCTTCTAATCTTCCCATTCGTAATAGACCATGGACAATGCTTCCACAGGTTAGTTGATCTACAGTAGATTTCTCTTTCTCAACTTTGTCAGCTACTTTCAAAGCTTCTTCTACTCTTCCAGATCTGCAGAGAGCCCTGATTAACAAGGCATGACTGAGAGGAATTGTGTACCCAAGTTTTTGAAGAGAATCTGTGCATCCAATATTTTGCCAACTTCACATAAACAACCAAGGTAAGTTGCAACTAATTCTTGGTCAGGAACACATCCAGCAGAAATCATCTCCCTGTAGATTTTGATTGCTTCATCAACCTTCCTACCTTTCCTCCCACAAAGGGCAATAATCAAATACTTGTATGTACTCCCACTTGGGATTAGAGCCGTCAAAACGGGCCAAGCCCATTTAACCCTGGCCCTTAAGGGTCGGGCTTGGAAATTGGAGGAGAGAGATAATGTTTGGCCCTGGAAGGCCAAAGGCTTACACAGGCCGGCCCTGGAAGGCCAAAGTCTTACACAGGCCGGCCCTGGAGGGCTACGGGCCGGCCCATCGGGCCATTCAATTTTTTTATTCTTTATTTTTTAAAGTTGAACATTTGTTGAAGTTGAATATTTTAATAATTTATATGTATTTTTTATTTGTTATAAACAATAATAAAGAATCAACAATCAAATGCCGCTTGAAATTGATGATAGTGGCAAAGATGACGACAATAATAGTCATTGTACTAATGTCGTTTAGTAGTTAATAGTATGTTTTTTATGTTTTATATGAGTTATTTGTGAATATAATTTGCTTTTGATTATAAATTAGTGACTGTGTTTATTTGTTAGATGATTTATGTTGTAATTTACTAATTATATTTCTTTGAAAAAAAAACGGAGGAAAAATAATTAAAATTTAGAATAATAATTTCCAGGCCTTGCGGGCCAGCCTTGGCCCTAGTGTTCTCGGGCCGGGCTTTGAAAAACAGGTATTTTTCTTACTTCGGGCCTTGGAGGGCTGGCCCTGTTAGACCCTGGCCCTTCACGGGCCGGCCCTGATTGACAGCTCTACTTAGGATATAACCATCAGCTTTCATCTCTTCGAAACAATCCCTAGCCATCTGTGTCAAACCAGTTCGACCATAAAGCACTATCATAATTGTCCATGTATCTGATGTTATCATATAAGAGTTTCTTCTCATCTCAAAGAATAGGTTGCGCATGTGCTTGAAATCTTTCCCGCTTCCTGCAATTTTGATCCCCATGTTGTATGTTTCTGTAGTGTGTCTATAACCAACTTGCTTTCCCACCCATGAGAAAAATTTAAGCACATTGCTACCATGCATGTTGCATTTGTGCAAGATCTTCAAGACAAGTTCTGGGGTGAACTTAATGGTGCTTTTCTCCAATTTTTCTTTGACCAAGGACCAATCCATGGAGGATGAAAGAATCTTAAAAAGTCCTTGAACATCCTGCTCTGTATGAATCTCAACTTGTGGATTTACTAAGGAGCAATACACTTTTTCCAGCCTTGGTTGGTGAATTGTCACATCCATGCTGAACTCAGTTTTTACTGGTTCTTGTTCTCCAGAATCCGCACACGTCTGAGGATCAAGTTTAGAAGTTCTATACATCTGTTGAACTTTCTCTTTCACCCCAAGCTCCGCCTTCCTATCCAAATAGGTCATAACCCAATGGAATATTTCATCTCCAATTACAATCTTTGAAGCCATCATTTCATTTAATAATTTGACAATGTCATCTGTCCTTGAAGCCTTGCAAAGCTCCTTGATAAATATTGAATTTGATTTCCAAGTGGGCTTGAGGCCCTGGTATTCCATACTCTTGAAGAGTTTCCATGCTTCAGATATATGATTATGGGAAACATGACCAGCAACCATAGCTGTGAGTGCAACAATATCAAGCTTCATTCCTCTTCCAAGCATCTCATCATACAGCTTGCAGGCTTCTTCATAGTGATTCAACCTGAATAAACACTGGATCAGTTTTGTATATGTGGAAATTGGAGGAGCATGACCAGTTTCTTTCATACTTTGAAATACATCTAGTGCCTTGTGAAACTGATTTCGCCGCAAATATTCATTTATGATGATCCCATGAACCTTGTGATCAATATTTCCCTTTCTCGTCGTAATTTCAACAATTTCCAAAGCATCAGTAATTCTATCAGCCTTACATAGTCCTCTCACCAAGGTCTGGAGATATTCAAGTTCAAGGGAAAAATCCTTGTTTTTGAGCTCAAGGATCAATTCTAAAGCTTCTTTAATTTTCCCAAAATTGCAAAAACTCTTCAACACATAACCATGAATTTTACTTTCTGAAAGCAGAGATAACCTTATCATGTCATTTCCAACCATACGAACAGCTGTAATATCTCCTAATCTTGCCATGCAGTTCATTAGCATCTTATACACTCCAATATCAAGAACAATATCCTTATCTACCATGTCCTTATAGAATTCCAAGGCAAGTTCACCGTTTCCAGCAGTACAAAGTGAACTTATTATCGCTTTATAGGCAATAGCATCTGGTTCACAACCAGATTTTATCATATTTTTGAAGGCCAACAATGCTTCAATAATTCGCTTTGCCTTCCCATACTGGGATATGAGAATGGTCCATGTACGAATGTCCTTGTTAAGAGAATAGTTGTCCATTTCCTGCAGCAAGTTTTCAACCAACTTCAACTCTTTTGCTTCTCCTGCAACATACAACATGGTATTGTAAATCTCAGTTGTACAACTAAAGCCATCCTTGAGCTTCACCCATTTGAAAAAGTTCATAGCGAAATATGGAACCTTGAAGCACCTTTTCAACACTTTTTCAACGATCTCTGGTTTCATCACATAGTTCAAATTATCTAACCGCTCTCCCAAGGAAGCCAAATCATTTTCCCCACGAACAATTCTTGTGATCTCACCAACTACTCGGCTCACATCATCTTCATCCGAATTTCCTAACTGGGCATCAGTTAGAACCATAGTATTCTCTTTCTCCTGCAATGCATTCTCTTTGACATTTCTACAAACATTCTGACTACAAGCTGAGTGAACTTTAGAATCTTCTTCACTGACACGAGTTTCTCCAGATTTCAATATTTCAGAGAAGGCATCACCCGGAATCAAGTCATTTGTACCAAAAATCTCCATAATAGCATTGAAGAATGCACCAAAGCTGGTAGTGTCTCGCCGCTCATTTGCAATTTCTTGGACATTTTGAAGCCGGTGAAGCTTAGATGAATTGGACATGTTTGAGAGATATGAAATTTGCATTTGTGAAACTTGATAGTTCAAATTTGAATGCAGCAACCGGAGAAAATTTATTGCTCTCATGGAAAACGCTGTCTGAAACTCTATGCACCTTCATCAGATATCAACAAAAGTATTGGAAAATAAAAAGGAAAATAAAAGAGAAAAGAAATGAACAAAAGGTCAAATAAATAAATCAATAGATTATGTCAATTTAGAGTTAGGATGAGAGTACCAAGGTAGTAAAAACCGAAATAGGAAGACCATGGGGATTAAAATAATATAATTTAATTAAAATGGGGATACTTGCAATACCCATGTGGCCATGTGCAATATCTTATAATGCTCAATTTCAGTCTCAGATTCTCAGCGCAAACAATCCAACAAAAGCTCAGCAATCAGCTAAGGCGTTAGAATTTTACAATCAGAAATCAGCAAACAGAGTTGCAATTAGCAGAGGCGAATTTCTTATTTTGGCAAAAAGAGTTATAATCAGCAATTAGCAAACAAAGTTACAACAAAATTAGAAAAATTACAATGTCAGAAATCAGAGTTATAATTAGCAATCAGCACAGAGTTACAGCATGATTTCTTATATTGGAGGCAAACTTGTTTATTATTTAGGTCATAAGCATATCCAAAGAGGCAATTCCATGTGCATTTGGTAGGGACCATAGCACAGACCCACTGATCAGGTAGGACAAAAACTTTGATTTCTAATGTCGTATGGATGCTGAAGAAAGGAAGAATACTAGAATAGAGACTGAGTGGGAGGGAGCGCCTACTAGAATGGAAGAAGCCACACGAAGAGGGAGATTGAACTCTGATGCTCTGCACATTTATGGACTTCGCCAAGCCACACGGAGAGGGAGATTCAAGAAGTTAAGACATTTCTGGCCGAGAACGCAGCAGCAGTGAATGACAATGACGAACAGAGGCGCACGACGGCGAGGGACAGGAGAATTGAGAATTTTGAGTGTAGAGAATTTGAACTGAGGAATGGTATAGCTAAGCTACTGAAGCGGCGTTCATTTTATTTATTTAATCTTTCTGAAAAAACAAAACAGGGCATGATAAAAATTGAAAACTATAGGGGGAAAATGGGTAAAAATAAATTTATTGGTTAGAAGACACTAGATATATTTACACCCGAAAAATATTAGCACTCTGTAAAGATTTTATATACAAAAAATGAGGGTACTTAAATTTAAGACCTTACGTGTTAACTATTTCTTTTGATTATTAATATGAAATTCACTTTATAGTTTCATTTTTTTTTGGTCAGAACTTTATAGTTTCATTTATTCATTAAAGGAGTCTTGTATTAACAGGGTTAAGGTACGATTTGACCAATAAATCGTCTAACACAATTAACTATTAAGTAGATAAAAATACCAACAAACTAATTAAAATATAAAATGAACACAATTCCACCACTAGCAATTTAACACCATTGGTTTTTTTTTTTTTTGAACACTATTTAACACTGTTGGTTCACTATTCATCTCCTGCTTCCATGGCTCTAATCCATCTCGCTGCTATTCCGTTATGTACGACCTAGCAATGCTTGGCGATTCTAAAATTTGGTTTGAAAAGCAAGATGCAGGATTCGGTTCACCGCACAAGGTTGGCTTTTCCACGATAGCTTTAGAATAAATGTTGTGAGTTTAATAGAGTGAGCCTTAAAAGGCGAGGTGCTTCGTCTCTACTCTGAATGGATATTGGAGGTAGTAGCAGGAGAAGGTTTTCTTTATATGAGAGGCTAGCACTCATAAGCTTCGCGGTGCTGGCTGTGGCTTCTCCTCTCTACATAGACCGCAGATCTGTAAGTGAGTTGGAAGATGAAGAGGAATCTATAAGCTTCGCTTTTTTGTTGCCTCTCCTGCTTGTTCTATTGATTATGGCCGTGGCTATATCGGCCTGCTTGGACAGGAGTTTCACCAGGTTCGATCGTCACTAGATTCATCGAGTTGGTGGTTCTTCCAGAGGTATTGTCATGATTCTTATACTCCTTTTTCTGGTTTTGAAGTGCAAATTGTCTTTGTGAAGATCTGGAAAATATACTCTGTTTCTGAATGAAAGAGAAAAAAAAAATCCCTTTTCATCGATAATTGGGATTTACAATGAAGTTTTGTTGTGATATTTCAATTTGTATGTCCGATGTGGTTAAGACCAGAAGATTAGAAGTAGATTAAAACATCTGCACATACACATAAAATCATCGTAGAGGAGGGAATCGGATACTGACTTGCTACCTCCATGTAATTTGCCCCCCTTATTCTTTCTTGTTTGCTTTCAGAGACTAAAGCGGTAAAATGAGCCGCAGAAGCACCGGCGCATTCATAAATCATTGAGAATTGAGATCTTAGGATAACCTTGTCGTTAAATCGTAAAGATGGAAGCAAGAGATGAAAGTGAACCAACGGTGTTAAATTGATGGTAACGGAATTGTGTTCATTTTACATTTTAAATAGTTTATTATTATTTTTAGTCCACTTAATAGTTAATTGTGTTAGACACTCCTGAGCCAATAGTTTATTGATCAAATCGCACCTTAACCCTATTAACAACTAGAAGAAATATTTATTGTTGGGGTTTTTAAAGTTAGACTCACCAATATAATATATATATATATATATATATATATATATATATATATATATATATAAATTTTTTCTTTTGATAGTTTCATATTTCATAATATAAGGTGTTTTGTTAGAAAAATTATTAATCAATAATTTTGTTCCAAAATAGTAGAGTTGTCCAAAAAACCCGAGGTCTGGTTGGTTCAATCCGACCTAACTCGATCTAGGATAACAAAAAATTGGTCCAAGACAATTTGACTGGACAAGATCAGACCAAATTGCTCGGGTTGGACTGGACTTCGGCACAGGGGCTTAGACCCTCTGGACTGGTCTAGTCTGACTCGAGGTCTTTTTTTGTTTTTTGGTAAATCACCACTACATTAAACTGCTAATTGGAGTCTTGACATCCTAATGTGATTTTTAATTTATAAGAATCACTTTTCATTATGTTATTTTTTATTACTTTGGGAAGTCAGGTGAAACAAAGCTAAAATATTGCATCCCAAAAAGGCAAAAAAAAAAAACCCTAGAAAAAAAAGCTGGACTGCCTAGACCGGTCCAAGCAGTCTAGCGGGTCCGGTCCAATTTGTTCCAATCTGAGCTCGGGCTGGTACTAAGCCGGACCAGATCTCGGGTTGACCTCTAAGCCGATCTGGCTCGGTCCTTGGACATCCCTACAAAATACTCACTAACCTATATATGATGTGTTCAAGTTGGCAAAATGTTAACTTGTTTTAAAATGAGTTTCTAACCTAACTCACTAAGGGTATGTTTGTTTTGAGGGGAGGGGATGAGACTTTAAAGAGCTCAGGCTGGTACCAGATCGGACTAAACCTCGGGTTGACCTCTAACCCGATCTGACTCGGTCCTTGGACATCCCTACAAAATACTCACTAACCTATATATGATGTGTTCAAGTTGGCAAAATGTTAACTTGTTTTAAAATGAGTTTCTAACCTAACTCACTAAGGGTATGTTTGTTTTGAGGGGAAGGGATGAGACTTTAAAAAGATTATTGACCAAATTGTTATTAATGAAAAAAATATTGATTTTTGTTGAGAATGTACTTTTGGAATATTCAAAATTTTCATAAACTATTTAGTAAAAATGAGAGAAAAAATATCTCTCACCTCTCTACCTTCCCTTAAACCAAACATAGTATAAGTCCACAGCCAACATTCCCAACATGCCTTAAAAAAAACATTTTATTCCATCCTTAACATACAAGTTTTTTTTTTTAAAAAAAATATCTTCTCTTTATTTTAATTCTTTGTAGAAGATAAACAATATTTTCAACGCTCAACCCTGAAGATTTCGCGGGGATTCTTTCATCTTTAAAGTTTAATAAATAAAGCAAATTTTGAAAACCTAAAGGATCAATAATAAGTTTAAATACTAATTTTGAGACTAATTAATCAATACTAAGTTAGCATGAATGGCCTCAACAGACTTAATTAAAAGGTGTGCACTCTTTGCCTCGTATAATAAATATCCTTGCTAAAATAAAAAATCTTGTGACGTGTTTAAAACTTGCCTGTTTAAGTAAATAGAAATGTGATTCATTGAAACTATGGCTCATTTGGATAGACTTTTTTGAAGAAAAAAAAAAGCATTTTTTTAGTGAATTTTTTTTAAAATTAATTTATGTGTTTATATGATATTTTTTTAAAAAAGTAAAAGTCACCAAAAAAAAAAGCCAAAATGTTGCTTTTTTAAAAAACTTCAATTTAGAGCTTTAAAAAAAAAAACTTTTTTAAAAGGCCATCCAAATGGGCCAATTATAAAATGTGCAGCGAAAGGATGCCAAAATGCTTCTGACCATTTTGGTTTGTGCACCATGCATTTAACCAAGTAGTCAGAGGTTCAATTCGGCAGGAACAAAGAAGAAGAAAAGGGAATTGTATCCACTTGATGAGGTATTTCAAAATACCTCCCATTTGGTTACGAACTCGTTTCTCCTTCAGTTTAGCACATAAAGCCCCACTATTGTCTAACACCTTTGGCAAATATTGCCACCCAAATGCTTTTCATGTCTTCTCAAGTTTGGAGTCAACATAAGCAGTAACCATTTTATTCGATATAGCTAGCTCTAACACCTTGTACAAAATCTGTTATATTTCTAACAGTGAATGGGTGTTGCACAAAAAAGTTCAGAAACTGCAATTAGCATCATTCACAGACAAATTAACAAACAAAGAACTTGAATTAATGAGTCAAACAAGACACAATGATCTGAGATTGTATTTGAGGATGCCTCTTTTAAGGGGCAAATCCAAAGCTCCATCGCACTTGCTTACACCAAAGAGATATTGCGCAGAAAAGTGATGGGTTGGAAGCACATTATCGTCAAGAACTCTTTATCCTTTCCTTCATCTAATGGCAAGTCAGAGTGCCTTGTGATGTTGCCACGAATCATTTTTATATCTGCAAGTATATACACTACAGTAAATATCGCCCTATCAAATTGCATACGATTCTTCCTCTTTTTTGCCCACTAGCTTTGTTTTGCCTCTGCTTATATCCCTTGCATGCAGTAATTTCCTCCGTCTAATGTATTCATAAGTGATGAAGATCTTTTTGTCTTTAGTCTTGGGGTCCACAATCAAGAATAAACCATGGATTGCGTATAGTCAACCCTAGGATCATTCTCTCTCGAGGAGCCTTTTATTAAGTTCTAGATAATCTAAATGACATGCAAATGCAATTAAAACAAAGGGGAAATAGATTTTGGATTTTTTGAATTAATAAACTAAAATAAGATTGCAATTTAATTAAATATTAAACTAATATTTTTGGTATTTTTAATAAAATGAAATGGAGTATGAAAACGGAATATGGATGATGACGCTCTTGGTGATGAATAAATGACTATCCTTGCTCATAAAAGATTATGAGAATTAAAATTGCATTAAGTCTAAAAAACAACTTCAAGATACCACTTGAGTCCAATAATCTCAATTAATAGTAGCTCCTACAAACATAGCTAACCACTACCTCTTGAGAAATTGTTGAAAACCACTTAATGTGCAATTAAAATTGGAATTAAGCAATATGAGTCTTCTTAAAATTGAGTACATAACAGTCCCTCAAAAGGGTACAAATCAACTACATTAACTAGACAATACCACGCTAATTAATTTAATCTCATTGCAACCACAAGAAATAAAAGCAAATATAATCTTCACATTGCATAATCCAAAATCAATCACAATTATTAAACAGAGACAATAAACATTAATCTCAGTTCCAGAATTTATACACAATAGTCCCTAAAACTAGACAACCTAAATGTATAAATTTAGACTAATAATAAGAACAAATTAACTCCGTTGTAGTGCCTTGAGCTCAAGAACAATCTCCACCACCAAGAATTGAAAACCTCAGCCACGCATGAAACAAATCTGCAACAATAGCTCTTCAAAAAGCCCCAACTCTCATAGCAATTGGATTGAAGTGTTTAATTTGGAGGGTAAAAAAGTAGAAGCTGAAACTTCTTGAAGAGGGAATTAAAGAACAGAATCTGAGATGGTGAGCCTGGAAAAGAAAAAAAAAAGAAGGTAGACAATGAAGGTCTGTGGATGACGGTGGTAATGGTGTGAAGAGGGATGAGATGGAGGGAGGATGACGGTGGCTTGGGTTTGTGGAGACGGTGGTGATGAAGAGTGGGTCGCCGGCGAGCTCAATGGTGGACTGATTGGGAGTCACCGGCGACCAAGAAGGAGGAAGGGAGAGGTTGAAGAAGGTTCAGAGATTCTCGTGCTCTGTTCGTTAATGGCGTGGGTTCTTCCTTCCATGCGGCGCTGTGTCTCTTTTATTTTTATATTCATTGCCTCAGCTGACCCTTGTTGATTTAATGTGTCAGGTCATGGGCTTTCCTTTTTTTTTTTCCCCCTTCAATCCCTTAGCTCTTGACCTCTTGTGTAATTAATTTGTTGGGCTTCATTTTTTTTTTTCTTTCAGCTCCACGGGTCTTTTCTTCTTTTCTTGCGTCTCGGTTTCTGCTGATTTGAATCAATGAAAGAACCTAAGATCAATAGGCCAAAACGTAAGCGTTTAAATAGGGATCAAACTGCAAAGATAAAAAGTTCTGAAGAAGGGACTTAAGTGCAAAGTTTAAAAGTTTTCAGAACTCAATTGAAACTTTTGAAACTTGAACCCAAATTTCCATTTTCAAATCCGGACAAATTTCTTCAAGCACCTACAATTTAAACCAATTAACCTAATATCAGATATTCTCATAAAAATCAATAATTAAGAGTAATTACATTTTTAAGACAATTTTACCCTTTTTAGCCCTACAGCTGGTGGTATTGAGATGCTTTATATCTCCCTTCAGGTCCCGTGTTCGAATCCCCCCTCCCCTCGCCTTGTACCAAAAAAAAAAAAAAAAAATCAAGTTATCACAAGAATGACATTTTAGGCTCAATAACCGTGATAAAGTCTATTAAAAATCCTACTTTAATTATCAAAAATCATGTAAAAATATGGTTTGATCAATAAACCCTTTGAATTATGACTCTATTCTCTCTACCAAAAAAAAAAAGCCTCTGAAGAATAGCATCTTATGCCTAGAAATGCATATGGAAGCGCCTGTTCATTAAAGTCACATAATTCTATGAGAACTGTAATATGTGGCATCGTCTTTGTCAATGCCTACACTTGACAGTATGGGCAATTCAGAACATCAGTAGAGAACCTGAAATCCAAAAGTTTTATTCTTAGCACTCATTTATTCCTTAATATCTGCCACGTTGGGAACCAATTTCTTGTGATCTTCCAAGAGACCCACCAACTGAGAATAAATCGCTTCAAGCCATTTTTTGGCTTCTGCTCTTTGCTCATGGACCTGATCCAGTGCAATTTCACATGTTTCTAGCCTTTCTACCATCTCTTTCTACTGCCAAGACATCAAGCGTATTAGAGCCAGAGTATTTGGCATGAACTGATTTGTTCCACTCCTTGCCAAACCCAAGGATAGTTGCTTCCCCTAAGTTTGCCTCCAGAATCGATATATTTGATTCAGTAGTGTCATAGAGAGAGTCTTGGTGGTGAGGATGATCAAACTATCAACAAGCACTTGATAGGAAAATGATATGCTTCGATTAGAATGTTGTTTGCAAGGTAGCCTTAGTTGTGGATACGGGTCCAGCACATTGACGAGCAAAGCAGGTTTGCCTTAAGCTTCTTTCAACTTCACTGGTTGAAGAGTTTAACCAATCCCAAATTCGTGCCTGTGGCATATCCAAGAATGTTAAGAAACGATTGAACAATAACATGAAACGAAGTCTGACATTGGAGTCATATTCAGGAAATGAAGCTATTCTCAGAAGGATAGCCACATCAATATTATTCCCAAAACTACCAATTTCAAGGCACGGCCAGTAGTGAAATCCATTTAGAGTACAAGTAAACAGAAAGAAACATGAGCCAATTTTGGAAAATGATATTTGATCTAACAATCCAGCTGTAAACTTGCAAAGTTAAAATAGCAGTTAAGCTACTATGATATTTGATTATCATCTATATAGATCAGTAAAACAAATGTGCTTTTCCAGGCAAAAAATTATAAACGTAAGTTTAGCAGAACTGATGCAAGCTGCAGCTAACCATTTCATCATAATGACTTAAAGAAACTATATTATACCGTAAAATAAAATAGGGAAGCAATTAACTCATTACCTCTATAGCACCCTGTTCTTGGATATTACTACCTCCAGTCCTAATTATAAGAGTTAGTTGACTTTCTTTGAAAAAATTAAGGAAGTTAAATAAGTTACTTAATCATTTTATATGTTAAATATTATTAGATTATATATTAATTTATTAGTCAAACTGATAAGTTTGAAGAAAAAAATAAAAATAAAAATACTTTAAAATAATTTAATTAGCTTTCTTAATTTCTCCAAAAAAGTCAACTAGTTCTTATAATTAGGAGCGGAGGGGGTAGTTATTAATTAGATTGGTTTTTGGTGGCAGAATTTTTATTTTCCCACTTATGACCCAATTCCCCAAACATGATTAAACCAAGCCCAAACAATGTTAAAAGGATCAAGTTCAAATTATTAATAGCAATCAAAACAAACCAGAATAATACTACCGCAACGACATCAAAACCTGCATCTGCCGTACTCTCTTGCCTCAAGTACAGCCGGAGTAACATCAATTAGGATGTTTTCAATAAATCTCTGGAAAATTTCATCATCAGCATATAGAATTGCTTTAGCCAACATTTTGTCCTCAGAGCGGCGGTTTCTCCTCGGAGCAATTGGTGCAGCAACACCCAGCAGGCCAGCACCGATGTGGCAGGAGGAGAACATGGGTCCTCCGCTGAAGGTTCCATCAGTGCATTGAATCTGAGCAAAGAAAAATTTTTAAGAAAATAATTAACAAACAAAACAGAAAAGGGTTTAAAAAAAGTGAGTTCAACCGTGATCGCCCAAAAGAGGAGTGTATGTACTGTGGTATTGACCTTAAGACCAGGATTAACCCACGTGGGGGTAACCTTCTTGGGCTCATTGTTCTCTCGGGGAACCATAGTTGCGGCCATAAAGCCGTTGACCGGAGGCACCGGCGCTCGCATCAGAGATACCTCTGGGAAGAGACTCACTAGACCTAAGCATGACGTCGGTTCTTTGGAGAAGAATGCAGAGAACAGTGAGTACTACCACGAGTACACGCTGTGATTAGAATTATATACTTATTAGGTACTTATACCTCTAATTAAAGATATAAGTATATATATATATATATATATTTTATTTTTTATATATTGTATTTATTTATATTTAAATTATAGATTGATTTTTGAGATTTTTTTTACACTTAATATCTTAAATTAATTAATTTTTATAATACTGGTGTTACAGACAAATATAGAATTAAAAATTAATTAACTTGAGATACTAGGTACAAAAAAGCATCTAAAAAAGTATCATATAATTTAAATCTAAATAAATACAATATATAAAAAATTTAAAAAAATTTTAAAAAATATGCTTATACCTCTAATTAGAGGTATAAACACTTAATAAGCCTATAATTCTAAGTACTCCATGGACTCTTACTACCATTTCGCAGCAAAAGTGAGAGAATTCGAACAGAGAGTGTTAGCACTTAGCAGCAAAAGTGAGAGAATTTCAATAAATGGAAGGAGCTTGAGTTTGTGAGATGTTGATCGATGTGCCTCGTTGAATCCATGATGCACGCCTCTCTTCCGGTGGTCCCAGCGAGAGAGCCGAGAGGTGTTTTTGAAATTTGAAATTGGAGTATGTATATAAATTCAATGGCGAACCGAGGTAATAGAAGGGGGCACGTCCCCCCCCCCCCCCCCCCCTTGAAATTCCTCTCTTTTTTTTTTTTTTTTAAATTTTTAATTTTATTTTTTTTTTTTAAAAAGCCTCCACTGTTTTCTCTTGTGAGGTTTGTAACTGTTTATAATTGCTTTTGCTAAAGATACTATATCTTATCATGGTGCACTCACTTATTTGGCGAAGAATTATAATTACATGATAAGAATAACAAGTTCTTTATACCATTTTGTGATCATTGCTAAAAAGGAGGGGATAAATGTATATATAAATACTGTATAGTGGTTTAAATGTGAAGTTTTCTTCTTATCTTGTGGCTTTTGTGTTCAGTCCTCAAACATTAGCATATAATCATCAAGATAAGATATCTGTTTATTTTTCCTTTATATTCTTTTGTTTTTTTTATACCTTTATATTCTTTTGTTTTTTAATGCATTAAAAATTTTGCCCCCCACTAATGGTGCCCCCCAACAATTTTCTGGGTCCGCCACTGTATATAATAGGGATAAGGGTGTTAAATGTTATGGAAGTTTTCACTTAGGAACACTGTAAGATAAAAGTTTTTTTTTTCACAAAAAATGTCACGGAAGTTCATAGGAAGTATCAATTTTGCCCCAGAAGTATCAATTTTGCCACGGAAGTTTTCGTTGAGGAACAATTATGCCCCGGAAGTTTTCACTAAAGAACAATTTTGCCCCGGAAGTTTACAAAACATAGCAATTTTCCTAGCAATTTTGCCCTTTTGTCCCCAAATATTAAATTTGACTACTAAATCAGTCAAATACCACACATATCATGTCTTGAAAAGGTCGAACTTAGAGCCAGAGAAGGAGATCCTTCAGATGTTGATCTCAAAGCGGCTAGAATTTGTGAAGCCGAATTGGTCAAAGGAACTGACATGAAATAAGAGCAAGAGAAGAGAGAAAATTTGAGGGTAGCACATAAGGTGCTTCTCCCTTATGTGTTCTTCCCTCTAATTTTAGGGTGATCACATTTTTTGAAAGTTTTTTATATTTTATTTATTTACATTAAGTTATATGCTGCATCTTAAAATATTTGTTGCACCAAATATATTAAATTAATTAATTTCTAGAATACTGGCGTTCTAAGAAAAATATTTCTGAATGCAGGATTGAAAATTAATTAATTTGAGATACTAGGTGCCAAAAATATTTCAGGAGGTACCATATAATTTAATCTAAATAAATATAATATAAAAAAATAAAAAAAATGTACTCACCCTAAATTAGAGGGATGAGCACATAAGAAACACATAAGGATAAACACCTAATATTAACCCAATAAATTTGAGAGAGGAATGAGGGGAGTTAATCTCATTCACTTGTGTTTCTTAATGCTTTGTATGGAGCTTCTATTTATAGGCCTCTAAGAGTCACTACCAAGGATCACAATTAATATAGAATAAATGATACTATCAATACTATAGACCCTTTGTATTATTAAATAGTTTTTTAGTTTTTCAATAACGTATTTATGAATGCTGGCTAGGATATGAGTCCATAGACATTTATATAATTAATATTCATAAAACTTCCTTTTCGGATATCTGTAACGCCTCAATTTCAATACCCGAAAGCTTGGCCAAAATATTTGTAATACCTCCAACAGGGTGTTTCAATATCCAAATCATCGGATTACATTACCATTTCAAATAAAGTTCATAATACATAACCAAAATAAATTTCAGAAAAATATTTCAGAGTTCAATACAAAGTAGAAGTTTTAGGTTCATGGCAAATAAAATAACATAACATAAACTATAGGAGTATAAAGAGCCTTCAAAGCTCACTCCATAGGTGCCTTCCCTTGATCTCTACTAGGATATTCACCTGAAAAATGTTAATATGGGGTGAGATTCCACGTCTCAGTAACTACTGAAAATTTCTACCGTACACAAGCAAATTACATATGACAAAAAGCATGGGCTAATTTCAAATATATTTGTATATATATATACATCATAATTTCTCATACAAAAAATTATTTGCAAAAGTAATCATCATTATGCCGAATTGTGAACTATACAAATATACAATGCAAAATGCAGCTCCCTTATATCACCGTCCTCCCTTGCACCGCTGACTGGAGCCATATGCTAACATATAGTCCAATAGAAACTCATTCATCTGACTGGATGGTTCCAAGCTCACCAAAACTTAAGATACACTCGGCCAAAGGTATAGAGCTTAAATCTGGACTATGGCTCCCCTCCATTAAAATAACAACTAAGGAGGTGTCACATGTCCCACAATTCCAATGCAATCCTGGCCAGAGAAAAATATGGAAGATGAGGCCCTGAAAAGTACCATCCACTGTGCACCGAGTGGTGGCATAAAGAAATCTTATTATTCAAATTCCTCCTTACTTCAACCCATCACACATACAGTCGCCATGATAATTATATCAATAAAATAAAGTATATTAAATCAAGTTTCCATATATAAAATATCATCACAAGGTAAACCAAACATCTCATAAAAATCTCATCGGACCAATCTGTCATTTTTGAATTTCGAGGGACTAAATTGTCATTTTCTGTAATTTACGGGGCAAAATTGTAATTTTTGCTGGGCATAAAATTGTAATTTTCTTGGGCACAAAACTGTAATTTTTTATGGGTACAAAAGCGTAATTTCTATTGGGTACAAAATTGTAATTTTCGTGGGTACACAACTGTAATTCCTGTGGGCACAAAACCGTAATATTCATCTTTAATTAAAATAATATTATAATACATATACACATAATTCAGTCTATAAAAATAATATAATTTACAATCATACATAATTCACAAGTATATGGAAGAATATTCAGAGTTACCTGTCACCCTTTAGCTCCCAAATAATTACCAAAAAGCTACTGCAGAACTCTAAAATAATTACCACCCTAATCTCCTTTTCTCTCTTCTCTCACTCTATCTGACCGTGTAAGTTTGTCTGGTGTGTGTGTGTCGTGGGGGTGCCTGGTGGGGGTATTTATACTGAAACCCCCCCTCACTTCTTCCTTTGGCAGGAACGACGCTCCCTATATTTTATTGAGCCAATCGCCCATATGTCAAAAAGTTGGCACCGTTTAGGCACCTCCTTTATCAATTTTCAAAGCTTCAGCACCTCCTCCATCCATTTTCAAATGAAGTGGGGCCGCCCACTCATTTTCTTCCTTCCTTTCTATTTCGTCTCTTCCTTCCTCACCTTTTCTTAATAAAATAAAATAATATTATATATAATAACTTCTTCTATTCTTTCCTCCTGTCGTTCCACCTTCATAATATAATAATAATATAATATTCTAATGTAATATGAATATATTAGTATAATAATATAATACTACATATAATTATATTTTTAATAATATAATAATGTTATTTTCTTTTCTCCTTTTTTTTTTGCTTTCTTTTCTCCGGCTCCGTTCTTCACTCTCTCTAATATAATAATATATAATATAGTAATTTGTTTATCTTATAGATAAAAACTCTAAATTTTAGACCTATAAATCTCTTCCAAACCTCAACATCATATTTCAAAAATACTTAATTACTACCTAAAAAAATTGGGATGTTACAATATTCATGATGAATGTGTCTTATTAAAAACTTTAACTAAGAAAAACTCATTGGGACAAAAGCCTACTGTTACGGACCGGCCCAATAGGCCCATGTCCGAACCTCAGCCCAACCGCATTAGGAACAGAATCTGCACTATAATAGGCAACAATATGAGATCCCACTAAGGGGGATCTCATTAATATGGGGTCTCCTACAATCATGGCACCAACAAATCAGCCCCTGACGGCTCAATCCCAGATATTGCTCATTAAGGCAGAGATACTCGCACTAGACTCCTCTATAAATAGGAGGAAACCCTAAACAGGTGCACACGTTCTATCTTATGCTCTATTTACCTTCCGTTACACAGAGCACACACCCCACTCCCTGGCTACGTGCCTTCCAATATATCGCGAACTACGTGGACTTTGATCCCTTCAGAGGGTACGTAGGCTCTAGGCTTGACAACCTAGTCAAGTCCAATCTCTGTGTTCTTAGAACAGAACATTGGCGCCGATTGTGGGGATCTATAAACTTCAATCCCCGTGACCACTGATGGTGAGTACTAGAAGCCACAGCAGAAACCCCCAGCCGGTGGGTGGAGATCCCCAACCAAGCCAACCACCACCGGACCAGCCGCCTGAGCAACCGCGGCGACCACCCCTTCGGCTGAGGACCAGCGGCCATCAGGAGCGCTCACAACGGTCCCAACGAGAGACGTCCAGGAAGTCGAAGCCGACGTCCGCATCATACGGAGGACGCAGGAATCATTCCTGCAGCGGCTGGAGAACAAGGAGAAACGAGACGACCTGTAGAGACAGGCCGATTTCTAAGCCATTGGCCGAATGATCCAGGAAGCACTCGAGGAAGATCGCCGGCGGGGAAACCGCCGGAGCAATCATAGGCGTGGAAGGAGGGCCCCCGTGGACGACAGTAGTTCATCAAGCAGCTCTAGGCCGAGGAACACGCACCGCGACAATGGCGAACCGGGGTAGAGGATAAGAACTGAGCAAGGCCGACCACGGTCCCCAGAAGACGTACAAAACCGCGGTGACGGTCCTAACCGCACCGAACGGGCTGCTAGGGAGGATCGAGACCGAGAAGAGCCCCGCGTGGAGGACAGAACTCCCCGGACTCGTAGTTCACCTCGCCGCGGATCCCCCCGGGAATATCGAGTCACGTATCTATCCGACTCCGGCAGATCCCCGTTCTCAAGGGAGGCGGCCACGGCCCGTTATCCGAAGCACTTCGATCTGGCCGACCTTCCGAAGTACGACGGGACCCAAGATCCACGCAACCACCTTGACGTGTTCGAAAAACTCATGTGGGTGCGACAAATTAGGGGCCCAGTTGTCCAGCGTCTCTTCGCAGCTACTCTTAATGGACCCGCGCACAGATGGCTGAGTTCTCTCCCGGACAACTCGATCCAGAGCTACGAAGACCTCGGACGCAAGTTCGAGTTGCACTTCGCCACTAGCAAGAAACAGCCAAAGACCACATTCACGCTGAGTAAGGTACGACAAAGGAAGGGTGAGGCCCTACAGAAGTACCTGGACCGATTTCGTGATGTAGCCATGCAGGTGCGGTCACTTCCAGAAGAGGTTCACGTACACTGCCTCGTCAACGGGCTGGACCCGTCATCCCGACTGGCCCGACACCTATGCAAGAACCCAGTGTATACCTTGACTGAGTTCTACACGGAGGCGAAGAAGTACCTGGAAGTGGAGCAGATGGAGGCGGCCAATGCCGATGAACCTGAACGGACTAGGAAGAGTCCACCCATCGATGAGGAACGGCCAAGAGGGACGAAGGCCGATCCCAGAAGACGGAACCGTGAAAGCCGAGTCAAACCTGACAGAGCCGACCAGAGGGCCAAATATGACAGCTATACATCGTTGAATATTCCTCGGTCTCAGATATGGAAAGAGGTAGCCTAGACCGAGATGAAAAGGGTCGACAGGCCCAGGCCGGTCAGAGGGTGCTCCAACACGGACCGTACCAAGTTCTGCGCATTCCACGACTGCCACGGACACACTACTAACGAATGCTACGACCTCCGCGACGTCATCGAAAAGTTCGCAAGAGACGAAAAGCTACGTCAGTACGTTATCAAGACCCAGGGAAGGAAGAACGGCAAGCGTAACGACCGTGGCCGCACCAGAAGTCCGCCCAAGGAGCAAGGAAGCAGGGGAAGAAGCAGAAGACGGCCTCGGATGACGAATTCCTCGACGTGGATTTCCAGTGCAACGTCGTCAGCGGAGGATTCGGCGGAGGAGGAGACACTATAAGCCAGCGAAGGAAATATCTCTGCGAGGTGCTGACCGTCCGAGACCTCCCAAAATTCAAAGAAGATCCCAAGAAGTTGAGGCTGCCCACCCTGACCTTCACCGACGAAGAGCTGAAAGACGTCATACCCGACCATCTGGACGGACTGGTAATCACTGGTACCCTGGTTAACTGTCGCGTTAAAAGGATTTTTGTTGATGCAGGGAGCTCGGCCGATATCATAAGCTGGGACGCATATAAAAGAATGCACCTAGACCCGGAGGACCTCAAGCCGTGTAAGACCACCTTAATCGGGTTCAACGGCGAGCAGTCCTTCCCGAAAGGTTATATCGACCTCAGGCTAACCCTCGGAACCAAAGAAGCTTTCAAATCCGAGCGTGTAAGGTTCGTTATCGCTGAGTTCCGGTCCCCATACAACATCATCCTAGGTTGTCCGACCATCCACAATTGGGATATACTGGTGTCCACTAAACACCAGAGGCTGAAGATGGTTAATGACAAGAACCAGATAGTCGTGGTACCCGGAGATCAGAAAGAGTTGAGGCAATGCTACTTCGAAGCTCTCCGGGTCGAGGAAGGAGGACCCTCATCTCCACCTCGACTCGGATCCAATGGGTAAGTAGCCGAAGCCGGATCTGGCAGACGTTCCCGGCAAAGGATCAACATGGTAGAGCTCGACCTCCGAGAACAGGATAATCCGAGGCCTGAGTTGGAAGGAGAAATGGAGGAAATAATGTTAGGCGAAGACCCGTCCAAGACCGCCAAAATCGGCTGAGATATGGAAGACGGCCTAAAGGCTCTGATGATTTGCTTTCTAAGGCAGAACCAAGACGTCTTCGCCTGGACCTCGGCCGAAGTACCCGGCATCGACCCCCACTTCTGCTGCCACAAGCTCGGCATATGGCCGGGATTAAGGCCCGTGGCACAGAAGAAGAGGAACATCGCGGACAACAGGCAGGAGGCTCTCGAGGACCATATCGTGGAACTCCTAGCGGCCAGCTTCATCCGAGAGGTGCAATACACCACCTGGCTCTCCAACGTAGTAATGGGCCTCAAACCCAGCGGCAAATGGAGGGTATGCGTCGACTACACCAACCTCAACAAAGCCTGCCCAAAGGATTCCTACCCGATGCCAAGTATTGACAAGCTTGTAGACAACTCGGCCGGGTACCGGCTCCTCTCCTTCATGGACGCCTACTCCGGATACAACCAAATCGCAATGCATCTGGAAGACCAAGAGAAGACCGCCTTCATGACGGACAAGGCTAACTACTGCTACAACGTCATGCCGTTCGGACTGAAGAATGCCGGGGCTACCTACCAAAGGATGATGAACAGGGTTTTCGAAGATCAGATCGGGCGCAACATAGAAGTCTACATCGACGACATGATCGTCAAGTCAAAGCTTCCAGAAGACCACATCCAGGACCTTGAACAGATGTTTGCAAAACTAAGAAAACATCGAATCAGGTTGAACTCGGCCAAATGTGCTTTTGGAGTTCCAACTGGAAAGTTCTTAGGCTTCATGTTGACGAACCGAGGAATCGAAGCCAACCCGGATAAATGCAAGGCCGTGCTCAACATGCAGCCCCCAAGGACCAAGAAAGAGGTACAACAGCTAACCGGCCGACTGGCCGCCCTAACAAGGTTTCTCCCGAAGTCAGCCGAGAAAGCCCTGCCCCTATTCAAACTCTTGAAGAAGGAAACCCGGGGAGGATGGAATCTCGAGTGCGATGCCGCCTTCGCAGAAGTCAAACGGTGTCTGGCAACCCCTCCGGTACTAACTAAGTCGGATTGAGGGGAAACCCTGTTCCTTTATTTGTCGATCGGCAATGAAGCCGTTAGCACTGCTCTGGTAAGAGAAACCGAAGCCGGACAGAAACCAATATACTTCATCAGCAAGGCCTTGCAAAGCTCGGAACTCCGGTACCAGAAACTGGAGAAAGTGGCCTTCGCCCTACTCATCGCGGCTAGAAGGCTCCGGCCTTATTTCCAAGGACATCGGATTGTAGTACGAACCAGCCAGCCGATCCGCCAGATCCTCCACAAGCCTGACCTAGCAGGAAGAATGACCAACTGGGCTATAGAACTGTCCGAGTTTGACATCGCTTTCGAAGCCCAGCAGGCAATCAAATCCCAGGCACTGGCCGACTTCATCAGGGAACTCACCCCGACAGAAACGAACGACGGGACCTGGAAAGTATATGTGGACGGATCCTCCAATGCTAAAGGCAGCGGCGCGGGAGTCATCGTGGAGAGCCCACAAGGGGTCGCTACGGAACATTCTCTCCAATTGAAGTTCCCGACATCCAACAACCAAGCCGAGTACGAGGCTCTCCTAGCCGGACTGCTCCAAGTAAAGGAGAATGGCGCACACCGAGTAAAGGTCTTAACCTACTGTAGCTGGTCGCCGCACAGATTGACGGCAGCTACCAAGCAAAAGGCCCTCTTATGGCTAAGTACCTAAACCGCACCAAAGAGCTTATGGCCGAGTTCGAAGAGGTGACCGTCTCCCATATCCCAAGAGAGGAGAACGCCAGGGCCGACATCCTTTCCAAGCTAGCAAGTACCAACGGCCCGGACAACCACAGGACGGTGATCCAACAGAACCTCACCGAGCCAAGTTGTATCATGGCCATCTCGACCGGAGAGGATTGGAGAAAGCCGATAGAAGACTACCTCGAAAGGGGAATCATCCCTACAGACTCGGCCGAGGCCAAGAAGCTGATCCGAGAAGCTGCTCTCTACGCGATGGTCGATGACCAACTATACAGAAAAGGGCTCCATTGCCCAATGATGTGATGTCTCGGCGAATCCGAGGCAAAGTACGTGCTGGCCGAAATACACGAAGGAAGTAACGGCCACCATATGGGGGGCAAGGCCCTCGCCAGAAAGGCACTACGCGCCGGATACTACTGGCCCACCATGAAGCATGACGCCATGGAAAAAGCAAGGACGTGCGACAATTGCCAAAAACATGCCAGGATCATATGGCCGCCGCCCTCAGAGTTGAAAGGAATGCCAGCCCCCTGGCCTTTCTACAAATGGGGCATGGACATCCTCGGACTATTCCGGCCGGCGCAGGGACAATGCAAATGGCTCATAGTCGCGGTAGACTACTTCACCAAGTAGATTGAAGCCGAGCCACTCGCCACAATAACCTCGGCCACGGTAATTAAGTTCTTCCGGCACAACATTGTCTCTCGCTTCAGGATACCAGCCGAGATCATCACGGACAATGGCAACCAGTTCACGGACCATCGATTCTAGGCACTAATGTCCAACCTGGACATCAAGAAACACTTCTCGTCCGTGGAGCACCCCCAGTCAAATGGCCAGGCCGAAGCCGCCAACAAAGTCGTCTTAGACGGGCTGAAAAGACGAATGTTGCAAGCCGAGACCAACTGGACCGAGCAGCTCCACAGTGTGCTCTGGGGATACCGTACCAGCGTGCAGTCTTCGACCCAAGAAACCCCCTACAGGCTAACCTATGGATGCGAGGCAATGATCCAGGTTGAAATCGGACAGCCATCCTGGAGAAAGGTCAGAGCCAGACAAGCAGGGCAGGAGTCGAATGACGACGACTTAAGGACGGACTTGGATCTGATCGATGAAATCCGGGTTGCGGCGCACTGCCGGGAACTAGCCTCCAAGCAGCTACTCGCGGCCAAGTACAATCGAAAGGTCCGACCAAGGTCTTTTAACCGTGGCAACCTAGTACTCCGACGGGCCGACATAGGCAACAAGAATGCCAAGGACGGGAGGTTGGTGGCAAACTGGGAAGGACCCTACCGGATCAAAGAGAAGCTCGACGAAGGAGCATACATCCTTGAGACCTTGGTACGGAAGCCGGTCAAAAGAACGTGGAATGCCGACAAGCTGAAAATCTACTATAGCTAGATCCCTCTTCGGCAGCGTTTGTTTTCATTGCTTTCATTTATATTCATGTTGTTTCTTTCATTTCCGAGTTACGACATTTCCTAATATTGTTGCTTTGTAAAGCCCCCTAGGGCCATTTCTTCTTATCAATAAAGGATCCCATAGAGGAGGATTTTCAATGTGCACAAAATTCGCTTAAGCATGAAGCCGAAGCCATGAAGCTTGGCCAAAACGATAAGGTCGAGGCAAAGAAGCCCGGCTAAGAAACCGAAAGCTGAGGCCACGAACCCGGCCAAAACCAAAAACATCTAGATGTACGAAAACCGGCCGTTGTACCCCGACAGGCATTGGTTAGAGCTTGGCGAGGGCGCCATCCGTGGCCCTTCGTGAAATTGATGCGTCAACGCTCGCCCGGCTAAGCAAGCAGCCTACCATGCCGACCCTGATCAGGTCAAAATGTCCGACCCTAGGCAGACGAAGCCTCGGTTAGACACATGATAGCCCTGCCCTTACGCCGGTTAAACTTAATCCGACTATGCGAAAGTTGGAGCTTGACTATTGGAAAGCCGGGCCGAGGCAGTATGGTTAGTTATGCCTGACGAGGCTGAAACAAGACAACCTTGCCCAACCTCCCACACGCTAAGTGTGGTAGAGTAATAACGGCCTGTACATATGCAGCCGACAAACACTCAAACTTAGACAAAAGAATGATAAAATTATCCATTGCCAAAGTTATCTACATGGCCCGTACTCACACGGCCGACCAACGTTAAGCTTAGACAAAAGGATGACAGAGTCCATTGTCTAGAGCGTCTAGACGGCTTGCACCCATGCAGCCGACGAACACTCACACGTAGACAACAGAATGATACAGTTATCCATTGTCTAAGCTACCGAAACGGCCTATACAGTCAGCACACATTGAAACCAAGGTAAAAGGATGATGGCCATTCATTACCTAAGGTGGTTAAAACAAGCTTGTAATTGCAGTAAAAGGATGATAAATCATTCAAGGCCTAACATAGGCAAAAGGATGATGAGAAAGGTCATTCATTACCCACTAAATTTATACACGAAGGCACAAAGACCCAAATTGTCTATACAAAAAGTTACAAGGGCACCAACGCCCCAAAAACACAAAAGAAAAGCCAACACTACTCGGACGACTTGGCCACAGGATCCTCGCTCTCAGGGGACTCGGCCTCAGCACCAGCGGGTCCCTCGGCGGCGGAAGGAGCATCGGCAGAACCAGCAGCGGCAGGAGGCTCGTAGGGGATCAGAGTCCCATCTTCCTGAACGAAGGCACGGTAGTCATACCCATCCACGTTCAGGATAATACCCGGGTTGAAGTACCGGATCTGCGCTAGAGCCTGCTTGAAGCACTCTGCGGCGGTCTCCACCAACGCGTCCATGGCCTCCCGCCGACCCACCTTCTCGGCGTCAAGAGCTTTTTGAAGCCCTTCCTTCTCATCCGCCAAAGAGTTGCGCTGCTGTTGGAGGACCCTCATCGCAGCAATGCCCTCCGCCATCCCCTTCTGGGCCCCGGCGCACTCCTCAGCAACCTTCTCGGCACCCGCCCGGGCAAGCTGAAGCTCTTGATCGGCCTTAATAGCCGCCGCCTTCGCGTCATCTCCCTCCACCTGAGCGGCAGCCAGTTCCGCCTGGACCCATCCAGTTCAGCCAAAGCAGCATCCCGCTCGGCCCAGCCCTTGACGAGCTCCTCCCCAGCTGACCTAGCCTTGGCTTCAGCCACCTCCAGCTCCTCCTTGAGATCGCCGGCAGACGCAGCCTTAGCCTTCGCCGCAGCAATGCCCTTTGTCAGCTCCTCCCTCTCCGCCCTTAGCCTCTGACAGTCGGCATAGACCCGGGCATACTGTTCCCGGACCAGGATCAGAGCCTGGACGTACCCCACCGATCGGCAAAGCTCATTCTGGTGCCGGTGTAGTTCATCCAGGGCCGGTTGAGTCAGTGCAGCTGGACCCATAAAATGCCGGGGAGGAAGGAACGTCACATCTATTTCCGGGACCACCCTCGCATGCCACAAATGGCCACGAGGGAGAACAGACCTTGGCCCCATTGGAGGAGGGGGAGGAGGAGGAAGCGATGACGGAGAAGGCGGGTCCGGCTGGGAACTAGTCGGCTAGTCAACGAAGAACTCGGCCTCGATCTCCTCATCAGAAATCAAGACCTCCTTCCCCCTGAAAATCGGAGAGGAGGCAACAGCTTCTTGCACCTCAGAAACTGGGGGACCAGCAGCAGGGGGAGCCTGGATGATCACCGGAGGAGAAGGGGTGACCTCGGCAGTGGAAGGACCCTGACTATCTGAGCCCTTCTTCATCTTCTTCGGAGCATCAGCAGCGCCGACGCCTTCAGAAGCACCCCGCTTCTTCGGGCAACTGGCCGAGGCTACAGCTGGATTCGCCGCGCGAAGGTAAAGGGGAAGCGAGCTCATATCTCGGCCTGAAAAAGAAAAAGAAACCAGGCCACATTCATTAAGTCGAAAACCCAAGACAAAAACATAAGCAGAACACTACTAAAATCCCTACTGGTAGGAGGCTTCGGCTCAGCGCCATCCCCAGATATGAAAAAGCTAGCCGGCCTCACACCATACTTGGCCACCAGAGCCTCAATCCGTGGCAGAGCAGAAACCGATTCCGGCAGAAGACCTTTGTGCGGAATTTGGAAAGAGATGGCCTTGGCCTTGTAGTGACTCTCCCCCCAGTACAAAGGGAAGCAACCGCCCCCTTCCAAGAACTAGGGCCGCTCCCCTGGCATGGCCTCGACCTTGAAAAACGCCCACTTAAAACGTTTGAAGGAGTCAGAGAAGGGCGTCATCAACTGGCGCTCCTGGTTGATCCGGAGGGATACCAACCCCCTCAGCTTGTCACCCCCCTTCGACGGACTAGGGGTAAAGGGCCCAAAATAGTAAAAGAAAAGATTGGCTGTACACGGAATGGGAATCAGGAAGTGACTACATAGCCTTTCAAAGGCTACCAGGTACGCCCAGCCATTCGGGTGGAGCTGGGACGGGGCGAGGCGAAGATGCCGCAACGCCTCCATTTGGAAGGGGGAGAAAGGAAGGGAAACTTGCACCCGCGTCAGACAATCGCGGTAGAAAAAGAAGAAATCTGGTTGACTCTCTGCCCGAGCCACGCAGATAGGCTCGTCCGATGCCAGACTCCTAAGCACGCACCTAGACATAGATGGAACCTTCAAGCGCGCCACGTCTGCATCGGACATCAAAGACTGGGTCGTCAACACATTGTGCGACACCCAGCCGTACTGACGGCGCAAGGCTTCGGGCAGACTAGAGGAGTCCGAACCCCCGGGCTCCGAACGCCTCTTGGAAGACCCAGACTTGGGAGCCATTAAACCTATAGGTAAATAAACGAAACTAGTATTAGTAAAGTACGAAAAGCAGGCGATAAAGACCGCGGACTCGGAAGAACAGGGTTGCTAGAAGGAAAAGCCGGGGCGGACCAATGACGGCAAGATCCAAGTATGGAGGAAGCCTCAGCATCTCCAGCACGAGCCATCAATGCAGAAGCCTCCGCCAGGCAATCCCAACAAGGGCCGACGTAACCCTCCGGAGCGGACGTCTCGCGGACAGCGGAAGGACCCTCATAAAAATTAAGGGGTTGAGCCATCAGCGCTGGAGGCCCGGAACCGGATGAGGAGCCTATGCTGGCCCCACCGGACGACTCGAGAGGAAGAGTGCGTATCGATGGTCGGAAAGGACGGCGAGGAAGTGAAACTGGAATCTTAGCCGAAGCCGGGCGAGTCCCGGCCCGTCCCGGATGAATGGCGCCACCTCGACGCAGAGGAGCCAGAATCCCCGAGGCAGGAGGCGCTCCCCCAAGAACCCAGTAAGTGGCCTTGGGGAGAAGCGCACGGAGGAGCATTTCCTCCTCCGGCGTTAACGACGCCCTTGGCCTAAGAGCACTCCTACCTCTCACCATGTTTAAAAGCCTAAGGCACTAAAGGATTGCTGTCTAAGGGCAAGAAATAGAGCAAATTTCAGGGTAATGACACTAAAGAAGCCCAGAAAAACCCAGAAACACAGACGAACAACAGCACACGTAGCAATTCTAAGAATAAACGGTAAAATACGGAAAATTACTGAACACAAACACAAGGGAATAGGCGGGATACCTGTGTGAAGGAAGTAGAAGGAACTGGAACGCTGGAGAACGGCGAAAGTTTCGATCAAAGAAGAATCCCCCCTGAAGGCTCTAGAGAAACCAGGGAAAAATCTGAGCAAAAGAGTGAAATAGCGGGAAAAAGTACAAGAGAAAGGAGAGAAAGCTATTTAAACTAAAGTCCCGAAACGTTAGGGATACAACGGTCCATTCCCGTACAGACGTGACGGGATTGGCCCAGCACGACGCTAGCGCAATAAATGCGCGCAGACCTTGAAAGGTGAAAAGGCGCGACGGTTGCAGAACATACCCAATGGAAGCCTGACATCTGTAAGTCCATAATAATGGCACACGGGGAGTAAATCCCAAAGCGTCAGGAGAATCCCAAAAGACAATAGGCGCGAGACCGAGGTGACCAACGGGCACTGGAAGCTTGGGAAGGGCAAACGACCGTCCGAACAAGACAAACTCGGCATTTTAGGCAGGACAAGGGTATTACCAGCCGACCACTGATCCGGACCGGACTAATGGTCATGGCAGCCAAGGGCCGACCCAGTCCAAACAACGGACTTCGGCCATACAGTGGACCGGGGGCAATAAGCACCTCGGCCGTCCAGAAGCCTGAACGACTAAGCTGGGGGGCAACTGTTACGGACCTGCCCAATAGGCCCATGTCTGGACCTCGGCCCAACCGCGCTAGGAACAGAATCTGCACTATAATAGGCAACAATATGAGATCCCATTAAGGGGGGATCTCATTAATATGGGGTCTCCTACAATCATGGCACCAACAAATTAGCCCCTGACTGCTCAATCCCAGATATTGCTCATTAAGGCAGAGATACTCGCACCAGACTCCTCTATAAATAGAAGGAAACCCTAAACTGGTGCACACATTCTATCTTATGCTCTATTTACCTTCCATTGCACAGAGCACACACCCCACTCCCCTGGCTACGTGCCTTCCAGTATATCGCGGACTACGTGGACTTTGATCCCTTCAGAGGGTACGTAGGCTCTAGGCTTGACAACCTAGTCAAGTCCAATCTCTGTGTTCTTAGAACAGAACACCTACTCGAAGAAAAAGAAAATATCATTGACTGATACACTATTTAGTGCTGTTTGCCACATTAAAAACTATTATAAGAAAATCCAGTGTGATAGGACCTAGATAATAAAAAAAGCGTAAAAGATATATTAACCCCTTTTGACAACCTCAAATTTTTATCCCCCTAATGAAAATTTCACTTCTTTTAAGACGGGTTGAAATTGGCTTTTAGATCGATTTTAGGTCCGGTTTTGTATCGACCAATTTAAAAAGCCTGTTCTTCTTAAAACTAAACCTACGACTGGTCGCCAGCGCCTTAGTAGCGTAGTGGCATGGAAGCCAGTATTAACTGGTCTTTCCTTTTCCCTGTCCAGGGTTCGAACCCTGTCTCCTTCCCCTACCATGTAATATCCAAAAAAAAAAAAAAAACTACTACTGGTCTTATAAGTTACTTGTTCAAACCAAATGGTTGGATAACCAGTGTTAAATAGTGTCCATTTATAATAACAAAATGTCCATTCTTTAGACCAGGGTAATTTCATACTCATTCTAAAAAATGGGTATTTTTTTAAAAAAAATATACGATTTATTTTGTTTTACAGAAGTCCTGTTACATTGGATATTATTAAAATATATATATATATATATATATATATATATATATATATATATATATATGCGATTTATTTCTTTTGAGGTTACAAAGCTTTCGTTATCATGCAATAAAGCTTACATTATATCACTACTTTCATTGGCATGTGAGCAGTGTATCCATTTTCTAAAATCCGTGCTAGCATGTTCTTTAAAATCATTAGCTTCCTCAATCTATCAAAAATTCTCTTTTGGACAAATAAAGAGCTTAGACTTGACAAAACTCAATTCTTCCCATTCACTCTCTAATTTCTCTCTAACGGTTTAATATTAATAAAACTTCCCAAACTGATGGCCTACGTAAAGCCCCCAAGGGGAAGTGAGAGATAGAAAGATCCTTCAGCCAACTTCGAACATAACAGCATGAGCAAGGGGAACGAGTTTCCCTGCTGGGCGGTCGTTCCAGGAGATCTGGCCATCCAGATCTCTCCTCCTCCTCCTCCTTCTTCTTCTTCTTCTTCTTCTTCTTCTTCTTTTTTTAATATTTTAGTACCAATTTTTTGAAGTATATTTTGAATACCATTCAATATCATGGAATAATTTTTCTCAGCACTCTAAAATAATTTTTCAAGAGCATAAAATATTTTTCAATACCAGTCAGCACACTGACATATTTTTTTAGTCTCAGTGAGTTTGTTGAGGTATTTTCTTAGGATCTAAAAAAAAAAAAAATTTCAGTACCAGTTAATACCCTGAATTTTTTTTTTAGGATCTTTAATTTTTTTTAAAAAGGGAATTGACTGAGACTAAAATAATACTTCACGGTACTGACTAATTCTAAAAAAATACTTTAGTCAGTACCTTGAAATAATTTTTTAGGATCTTAAAAAAATTTTTTGTAACTTACTGTGACTAAAAAGATACTTCAAAGTACTGATAAATACTTTATGATCTTAAAAAAATATTTCAGAGTGCTGACTAATATTTAAAAGATACTTCAAAAAAACTGGTACTAAAACATTGTTTATTAAAAAAAAAAAAAAGAAGAAAGAAGACATCTGGACGGTCAGATCTTCTGGCCAAAATGAGAGGACGAGCAGGGAAACGCATTCCATGAGCAAGGCCATGACAATGAAAGGCAAATGGGTATGCTATAGACACCACACTACTACAAAAAGCTAAAAAAACGACCTAAATAAGGCACAATTAACGTCCCTTTTTCAGAGGGACATCTCGTCGGGGTAGTTGAAAATTCAAATTTTTGGCATCTGAATAAATTTCAGGACGCCATATTATTATTATTATTATTTTTTTCTTAAAAAAAACCGCCAAACCTCAGGTTCGGGGAGCTAATGAGCAAAGTCAGCGTCTCGTCTCAGCAAGCAACAATTTGGGCAAACGAAGATTAGCATCTCAGTGCTCTCCATGACGGTGCTAACCTTGCTCTAGACCAGTAGTTCTCTAAGAACCAACCCAAAAAAACAAAAACAAAAGAACATGCTAAAGGATCGGAGGCTCCAGAAGAAGGTAACAAAAGTAAACCCAGAAAAATATAAAAAGCAAGAAAACAAACCCAGAAAAATCACAAATAAAAAACAATAAAGAGAACAAACTCAGAAAACCAGATCTGCAATGAAAGAGGAGCAGAGAGGAAACTCAGATCTACAATGAAGGCGATTTTCGGCATCGCTGGGTCTCGGATCTTGGCGGCGAATGAGCAATGCGGTGGGAGAGCGACGCGGGGAAGCGGCAAGGTGAAGGTGAAGGAGCTACCAGAGAGAGAGAGAGAGGCACTGGAGCATAGAAGGTGAAGGAAAAAAAAGGAAAATTATAATAAAGGACCTAAGAAAAATAATATTTATTGAGAAGGATCATAAAAATGGTAATTATTTTGAAGGACGAAAACTTAAAACATTAAAATAAAAAGACTAAATTGCCCTTGGTTCTACAATTTTTGCGTAAAGGTAAGACATAAAAAAAAAACATTTTACTTTTACAATTCCAAGTCTTCGTGCTTATCGTACATTGCCTTCGGTTTTGAAAAGAGATAAGTTCATAAAAATTCATAAATTCATAAAACACAGGAGAGGAGGCTTGAGAGATCTTTGTCAACGGAATAACCTACGGTTTCTCCACAGAGAGATAAAAAATTACCAATAGAGACTCAAACTTACATATTCCAGATTCTGATTTGATCTCTATTTATTATTTTCAATCAATCACTTCAGAGTCTGATTTAATAAGATATAATATAGGAAACTGACCAATAGTAATTTAGTCTTTCTATTTTAATGTTATAATTTTTTGTCCTTCAAAATAATTACCATTTTCATGGTCCTTCTTAATAAATATTATTTTTCTTAGGTCCTTTATTATAATTTTCCCCAAAAAAAAGTTTGAAAGGAGTACACGTAGCTGATTAGGGTGAGAGAATAAAAAGTTACAATTTTTCAATTGGCGACCTGAATTTAATTCAGGTCGCCAAAATTCGTGAAATTTCTTAATGGGCGCCAAAAATTTCCTAAATCGCACCAAATAATTAATTTCTTACTTGGCGACCTGAATTTAATTCAGGAAGCTAAAATTCTCAAATTGATGACTTAAATTAAATTCAGGTCGCCAGAATTGCTCAAATTGGCGACCTGAATTTAATTCAGGTCGCCAAAATTACTCAATTGGCGACCTGAATTTAATTCAGGTTGCCAAAATTCCTAAAATTTCTCACTGGGCGCCAAAAATTTCCTAAATCACACCAAATAATTAATTTTGGCGTTCTAAAATCTCATTCAAGGCGCCTTAATTCATGAAATTTCTCTTGGGCGTCAAAAAAAAATTCTTAAATACCAAAATTCCTGAAATTTCTCAAATCGGCGACCTGAATTAAATTCAGGTCGCCAAAATTCTTTTAGACATCCTAATTTTATATTTGGGTTGTCTAAAGTCTCAAATTCAAGTAAATAATCATGACAATGCCACACTACCTTCATTTTTTAATTCATTTTTTGAAATAGGGACGTCTTTTAAGGTAGTAGTATCTATATTTTATACTAGCACCAACTCCAAGGATGGCGAGGACCAGCATTTGCCGTGACCCATAACTTACCAGGTCATGAGATCAAATGCCATCTCATTTAACTTTTTTATTCATTTAATTATTAAAAAAAGTGCAATTATATTAAGCATCCAAGCGAGTATATGTAAGCCATTTTTAAGTTAAAGCATATGTTAGATCCTTTAAATTTATATCGAGTTCCAGTTTAATATACCTTAAGAAGCTCATAAAATGTATTTTTAATTACTTAATCTTAACACATTTAATATCATTATTTAATGGAAAATGATAAAAGGCAATCAAAATGTTGACAAGACATGCCTAACTTTTAAAATATTAAAAAGCTTATATTAAAGAATTGAAATTTAAGCAAGTTTTGTCAATATTCAATTACATAGTCACCATTTAAATTTATTTTGTTAATATTTTCAGTTAAAAAGACTAATAATGTTAAGATTTATAGACTAAAAATACACTTTGAAAAGTTAAGAGATTAAATTCAAATTCGATGTAAACTTGAGAAACATACGTATATTTTATATCCTTTTCTTTTAAATTGGGGGTCGGAGAGCCACCATTAGACTTTAACTGTTTACCATAAAGGAAAAAAAAAAAGGCCGAAATAACCTCATTTAGCCCTCACATCTTGCTCACTACCGAACTAGATTCCCAGTCTATCTAAAAGATAGGTAGGGAGAGCCTATCCCATCTAGACCGTCTAGATGGGATCTGGACGGTTCAAATTTAATTATTTTAGCTTGGTTATTTTTTAATGAAAAAATTATTTTTTTTGAAAAAATATTAGTTAAGAGATTATTTTTATTTTAGATTTTCTACCCATTAAAATAAATTTTTTTTAAAAATAAAAAATAAAAAAATCTAGACCATCCAGATGGGATAGATTCTCCCTACCTATCTTTGGATAGGCAAGAAAACCGGTTCCACTCACTACTAGAGAGAGAGAGAGAGACAAAAACATGCACAAAAAGAGACACTACCACACACATCACATTCGTTGCTGCTTGGGCCCTCATCCACTGGCGGACCCACACATGTTTTTGTGGGTGCAAGTGCACCCATAAATTTGAAGGAGATATATATATTTTTTGAAGGGATTTTACAATAAGTTGTCTAGGTGGTGTGATGGTAATTTCACTAGTCCCACAGTAAATCCTGTGTTCAAACTCATGCATGGACAACTTTCTTACCTATTTTTAATATCTTATCACATATGAGAAATCATAATAATTTTTGCTTGCATGTTGCTTTGGAATTTGATTGTGTAACATCTAAGTATTTTGATTGTGTAACATTTGAGTATCTGTATGCCATGGGATTAGAGTATATTGTTCTATCAACCTCATATGCTTGTGTGAGCTGTTTGGTCATCCTGAAGCTCTTGGTTTCGCCATTGATGTCCATAAAGTTCTCAATCATCTTCTCTGATGAGTTTTCATGTTCGTTCGATCTGTTTAGTTTTCTCTGAAAATAACGATGGAGTAATCAGATTTTGGGAATCAAATCTAGTTTCCATAAGGACTGGCTATGATTTAAACAAAATGGATGAAAAGAATCTTGGAAATTATATTCTAGTATATTATTGACATCTGCAGATCCACTCATCACGGTTTCGTTTTCCTCTCAATTATTTTCTTTAACAAGGCATACGTTGATAAATGTGCAGAGCTCACCGTCTTCAATAATGTGATGCTATTTCAATTTCATAGGGCCTGTTTGGGAACTCCACAAATGGACTTATTATTCCTTAGATGGGATAAGAAGTCCATCAAAAAAATTAAGAGTGTTTGGGAACACTTTTAATTTGATGGACTTCAATGGGCAATGAGGTTTTTTTTTTGAAGCTTCCATTTGTAGCTTCTAATCCCATTAGTGGAAGCTCATCAATTTTTTATGTGAGGTCCATTTGTTAAATTACCATTTGCCCCCCTCCCTCATCATTTTTTTTTTATGTGGGGTCCATTTGTTAAATTTTTTATGTGGAAGCTCATCAATTTTTTAATGGAATTTTACTATTTTATTTGGAAAATTTATATTTATTTTTAATTTTTATCTCAGATTATCATATTTTATACAACACATATGTGTGTCTGTGAGAATTTGATTCATACCCTTTTTAGTCATTTTCCATCTCATTTATCTTTTTAAAAGCTATGGCAAACAAGTTACTATCACAAACAAAAGCCACTTCTGCTATTGCTATCCCAAACACAAATCACATCAAAAAAAAGTCCATTAAAAAAAGTCCATCAGAAACAAAAGTCACTTCTCCTACAGCAATCCCAAGCAGACCCATATTCATAGTTGTTTTTTCCAAGTGATTGATTCCACTCACATGGAGCTAGCTTTATAAATTTACCATTTATGTTAATTTATCACCTGCTCTACTCCAAGTGATTAATATGAAGAAATTCAAAAAAAAAAAAAATTCACGGAAAAAAATTTAAACTATTTTTTAAGAACTTCCATTTAAGAGTCAACCGATTTAATGTCCTTGCTTTTTTACTGTCATTAAATTGCAGGTAATCAAATAGCTGATGAAGCAGCACCAAGCCCCTCAACACAGGAATCTACTTTGAGTTATCTTCGAAATGAAGATGATGAAGATGCAGCTTCCAATATTATCAAAGACTCAACTTTCAATTTCATATTAGGCTTGGCCGCCGTCATTGTCATCATATTAAGAGCCCGTTTGGCCTAGCTTATTTTTAGCATTTAAGCTACTTTTAAGCAAAAGCTAAAAAAAAGAGCTTATTTTAAAAAGCTAAAAGCTGTTTGGTGTTTATATAAATTTTTCAGCTTAAAAGTTGAAATTTAAAATAAACTGTTTGACAAAAATTCTGTCATAAGTACTTTTTCTAATAAAAATTAATTTAAAAGGTATATTATAAAATATACCGTGGTGGCCGAGGTGGTGGTGGCGGGCCGGCGGCGGCGGTGGTGGTGGTCCGCTGGCAGGCGGTGGTGGTGGTGGCCGGCCGGCGGTGGTGGTGGCCGGCCGGCGGTGGTGGTGGCCGGGCGGTGGAGGTGGTGGGCGGCCGGCGGTGGTGGTCGGCCGGCGGTGGTGGTCGGCCGGCGGTGGTGGTCGGCCGGTGATGGTGATGGCTGGCCGACGGAGGTGGTGGTCGGCCGGTGGTGGCGACCGGCCGACCGGCGGAGGAGGTGGCCGGCCGGCGGTGGTGGTGGCCGGCCGCGGAGGTGGTGGCCGGCCGGCGGTGGTGGTGGCCGACCGGCGGAGGTGGTGGTGGTCGGCTGGCCGGCGATGGAGGTGGTGGCCAGCCGGCGGAGGTGGTGGCCGGCCGGCAGAGGTGGTGGCCGGCCGGCGGTGGTGGTGGTCGGCCGGCGGTGGTGGTGGCCGGTCGGTGGAGGTGGTGGGCGGCCGACAGTGGTGGTATTTATCTGGAATTGTCCCTTGAAAAAATAGAGCTTAAAAAAAAAGAGCTTAAAATAAGCTCATCTCACCAGCTTTTTTTTTAAGAGTTTTTTTCTTCATTGTAAAATAAGCTCTTATAATATAAGAGCTTATTTTAAATTCTGTTTGGCCTAGCTTTTACTTATAAGCATAAGATAAGCTGAAAATAAGTCAGGCCAAACGGGCACATAGTCTTTGTTTTTCCAGAAAATAAGCTTATTCATATTACTTACTCTCCCTTATTTTTAATGGATTTATTTATATCAATAAAAAATGATGTATTTACTCTAAACGATATAAAAATAAATTAATATTTTATTGTTGCCCATATTTAAAATAAATTAAAGATAGTTTTAAGAAGATGATTCAACAAGGTAATTTAAAAAATTAATACACATTATTTCATAAAAAAATCATTAAAATATCTATTTATAAATTTTATTAGTGAAAAAAAAAACTTGAATTTTAGTATCAGTATAATGCACATGCCTTATGGATACAATGACCGCAAAACTAAAAATTAAAAATCAGAAATTCTTATAAAAAATTAATATAATATAAAAAAGTATGTTATCTTATACATTAGAATGGTTAAAATACTCCAGAAATATGATCCCACCACAAATAACATTAGACGCACATCACCTTCTGTTCATTTTGGGTGAAGGGTCAAAAATACACATGACTTTTTCCTCAGGATTGCCCAGCATCACGACTTTTCAACTGGATCATAAATACACAAGACGATACGTTTTTGGGTCGCCCAGCACCACGGCCGTTAATCAACCGTTAATTACCGTTAGTTGACCGTGGTGCTGAGTGATCCAAAAATGTAAAGTCGTGTGTATTTTTGATCCAGTTGATAGGTCGTGGTGCTGGGTGATCCTGAGAGAAAATGTCATGTGTATTTTTGACCCTTCGTCCGTTCATTTTTATAGATTCATGATTCAGCGAATCTTTGTACTGTTTGGATTTAGAAGCATCAACGCGTTTGGTTGTTGTTGTTTTTTTTATTGCCGTCCTCTGTATCTTTCTCAAGATTTTTTAATAATGTTTTGGATTTTGTTTTTAGTGGAATTTGTATACTAGTATATATCTTGAGACTTGGGCACGTACAAATCCAGAGTGACATGCAAGTGTCCCAATAAATCTCTCACATATATAATCTATAATTAATGAACCCATAGCTTTGTAGAGAGTATTGTCTTTATTACAATCCTCACCTTTTCCACTATAATTTAATAACCATTTCAATTCTTTAATAACCATTTCAATTCTTCTTCAACTACGACCCTTAATCAAACTGATTCACACGCTTTCATTAAATGTAGCTTCCCAATATGTATATCCAATATCAACAGCAATAATAATAATAATAATAATAATAATAATAAATATATAATTTATTATTATTATTATTGTTATTATTATGCTTCGGTATTCCATTTATAGCTCTAATGCCAATAACAACTAAAATTATTTCAGAATGTACTTGCCATTTGTACACTAGTATTAAGAACCACCTCTATGAGAGAGAATGTTCTTTATAAAAAGAATAGGAGGGAGTAACATTTAAACTATTTTTTATTTATGCCCTTTAATTTATTTTGATACTCCATTATAAAAAATATAATTTCAAATATATTGTAATTTAAGATTTAGCAACTATAATCTAATTTTCTATGGGGTGAATGAAATTTCATTGGATGTTAGTTTTTCTTGGCAGTAGAATTTGAAAATTTTACTATTAAAATGGTTACTAATGGAATACTAAAACTTATTTAAAATAATTTTCTTCGGACTTGTGTCATTTTCTTCTAAAATATAATTTTATATGCCGGAACAACACTTATTTTTTTCACATATAAAATTCAATTTTAATAATATTTTTTAGAGTTTATAAACTCAATTTTTACATTGCCTTTATTTTTTAAAAAAAATTAAAATTTCACATAATTTTTATGGATATATATATAGTAATATTTTGAAAGGAGAATAGTTTATAAAGTACTTGAAAGGCATGGCCTTTCAATGTGAGCTAATTTTTTTCTTTGGAAGTTCATATTTGTGATGCTATTGCCTATTGCCATGGATATTCAATGTCAGGATTCATATCTTGATTTATCTTGAATGAGGATATGGAAAATATTTCAATGCAAATATATGTCATTTTACATGTGCAGTGAATATTTATTTTTGATTTTGAATTCAAGCATGTTACTCAATCATTTATTCATTTCTCTTGCTGTATCAAATTTCAAGTACTTGCATATTAATTTTCTGTCAATTTAAAAGATCAACGAAAAGCTAGTTATAAATGAGAAGTATATATAACAGATCTCCTCTTTATTCAAATAAATTTGATATAAAAAACCGCCTAATTTATCTCTATGGAGATTATTAATAATTCTAAATACAGGATAAAATTATAAATAAGACAATATTTATTTCTTGGGAGAATTAGATTGGAGGACCTATTAAGAATAATATTTATTGAGAAGGACCGTAAAAACTGTAATTATTTAGAAGGGCCACTTGCTAAAATATAGATTTAGAAATACTAAATTGCCCTTGAAAGTGATTTAATTTTTCCCCCACCAAATTACTACCGCCAAAATCATCATTTTTCAACCTTAACTAATAACTAAATAATCATATCATTTAATTATTACTTGTAAGTCGTAAGGTAGACATTGGCCCTTTAACCCTTTTATATCATTTTTTTCTTGATTTACATGATTTTGTATAAATCATGAAAAAAACGCTCTATCAAATGAACTTTATCAACCAAAATAAAAAAATTAAATGTATTTCATATCTTATCATTATATAATTTAAAGATGTTTATGTTAATTTTTCTATAAATATCTACGTGGAGAGAAATTGTGTTTAATTTAATTAAACTTAGAAATTTATATTAGTTTTAAACATAGAATGTAAAAGAAAATGTAGGAGGTTTGATTAGCGGCAATTTAGTATTTAAAATTTTTATTTTGTTAATAGGTCTTTCTAAGTAATTATAACTTTTATGGTCATTCTCAATAAATATTATTAAAAAAATAGTGCCAATAATTGCATCATCTATCAAAAAAATACATGCGCTTACACAAAAAATACCTCTGCAAATTTTGGGACTTAATTATATAGGTGATTCTGAAAATTAATTATTCTATAAATTGTTAAATGATTTATTTTAATTATAATTCCTACTTATTTTAAGTTTTAACTTGATTAATATTTGAGCATACAGATTAAAGTTTCATCTTCTATGCATCTAATATCAGTAATTTGATTAAAAAATATATATATATATTACGAATATCCTCTTATTTTTAGAGAATATCATGCATATTTTCTGAGCATTAAAACTGAAATTTAAATAACAAGTTACTTTTGTTAGAATTTTTCAGTGGGTTATAATCATTTTTTGATTTTTCTTTTCAGTGTGATTACTTCAATTTAAACCGTTCCTCTTTCTTTCTTTCTTTCTTTCTTTTTTCCCTTTTTGCTTTTGCTTTTCCTGTTCGTTTCTATTATTGCTTGACAACTGAAGTTCCATGGGTAAATTATTTTAGCAATATTGCCAGTGGTTCTCGTTTTGTATAGAAGGTACATGTGGGCAGCGTTTCTCTAATAAGCATGAAGATAAGCAATATGGCTTGAGAAGAGAAAAAAACACTTTTACATGGTGTGACTGAGAATAGAAGTTTTTTGGGGTCAATGACTGAGACTAGAAGTTGAGGACAGCGTAAAAGGACATAGAAATAAAGATAAGATGCAGAGATGAATTTAAGTTAAAGAGAGGATAGAGAGAAAAGATCAAAGATATATGGGAAAATTTTTTTGAGCACCAAATATGTAACATAATATCAGTCAACAATGAAAACTTTATAAAAGTTCACTATATCTATAAGTCAAAATGAAAGTAATTAATTAACCAGATTTTGCCTTGCACTTCACTACATATAGACATGCCATTACGGACACAAATTACTGACAAAATTTCTCGATAATTCTATTTGAGATGGAATTCCGTCGGCAATCAATAGAATTGCAATGGAGAAAATTCCGTCGCAGAAAATACTGTGGCAGAGACAATTACCGAGGAATATTGTTATGCGTGTAATTTCCCACAGAATTATTCTGTTGGTAAGTTCCATCACAAATTACTAACAGAATTATTCCAGGGGTAATTAACCATGAAATTTTGAGATAGAAATTTTTCCAATCCAATTACCCATGGATTTTTGAGACAGAATTATATGGGTATTATTGCCTATAATCTAAATGTTCTCACCCTTGTTTTTTAAGCTTGTTCTTTTTTTCTTTTGTACAATTTAACTCGCTTATGAGATGTATTTTGAGACAATTTAATGCCCTTATTCCAGTTTTTTCCTTGCTCATTATGAATTATATTAGGCGTACGACTGCTGCTGGTAATATATCAATATGTGAAAGTGACCTTCGAAAAGAAATCTTTTTTTATTTCATAAAGTATTGATTCTGGGTTATGGGGGGGAAATCTTTTCCTTTTAGGTGCAGATTCTGTGAGTTACAGGACATGTAGTTGGTTCACCTTGTTTGTGTAAATCTTATCTTCCCGTTCCCATCAACTCAGCTGGCAGGTACCTCTTCTCCTCATCTCTCTCTCTTCTCTCTCCATTCGTCCTTTTCTTTGCGCCTGGACGTATACGCTTTTCTTTTCTTGTGGAGTGAATGAGTGATGCATGCACATGATTTGTCTATATTAAGCTAATTTGCCATGCCCATGTTGAGCACATGTCTATATTATTAAACAAGATATATGAGGATGAATTTTTCTTTTCACCCTTCTCTAGATATGTGGACGTACAATGTCAAGGGCACCTTCATTTATAAGCTTTTAGTCTGAAGGCAAAAAACGAAATATATATATATATATGCTTTTTGTCAGTAGAGAATATCTAAACAGATGCAACGTACGTCAATAAATCAATATTCCCTCTTCGTCTTATTTACAAGAACAATCCCTCCCATGAGGATGATTAGCATAAGGAACAAATCCTCTTTTATCTAAAAATTCACCTACATTAAATATATGTCACTTGTTATGACTCTCCAACAAATTGCTACTCATTGTTTCTTGTGTACTCTCTTTATGAATTAGGGTATATCTGTAAAGAAAAATATACAACTGACATATTTATTATTTTTAACAAGTATTTTTAATCACTCAATTTTATTTGTTGTTTCTTATAAAAAATACGTAAGGGAGTATACTACTTAATGCATTGATGAAATAGGCCACATTCATTCACGTACGGTCCTCATTAACATGCTAAACAGCTTTTATTTTTACACCATATATGATGCTAATTAAACAGGTTATTAGACTTAGAGTTGGCTTATTAAGGTCAACATACTCAGTTCTCACCACACAGATACATATACAACATTTAAAAAAAAAAAATTCCTCACGTTCTCATATAAATACGATATTGGCTGTTATACTGGATTTTTTTTTTTTTTGGGTCAGATACTGGATTTGGATATAACAGCTCTTTTAACAATTTTTTACTATGTCTTTTGGCAATTGATTCCACGTACATTCCCTCTGATATCATAAGACACGTCTTCATTAACTCATGAAAGCAACCTCTGTTGCCATATTCTCACACACACACTGCAATTAATATATTCAATTCTAATAGGCGTGGATGTCTCTCTAGCTATAGCTCTCTTTTCTCTCTCCAGACTTTGGCATAAGAGACTAACTAATTTATAAATTAATTCTTACCATCATCTATCATTTATCATGTGTAATAAATAATTATATATTCTGTCATGTTTTCCTATTTTTCTCAAGGGCCTGAAGAAAAGTTATAAAAATATTCAGACATGTTATAAAATGATACAATTTACAAATAACAAAATAATTAATAGGGTAGTAATTTTTATCTGCGGTGATACACAAGAAATCACTAGGATGAATAATTGTTATAAGTAGGAACAATAAAGCACCTCTATATACGTTTTTCTAAAGAAGTTCAAGAATCACATAGGACCTTTCCCATTCAACTTCAACATGGTCACTGATCTTCACTATAAAGGGAGGTTAGTAGAGGATATTATGTTCACCATCTTCTTTGCTTCTTTGTTTAACATTTGAACATGCTGTGTTTCTGTGTTTTTTCTCTCTATCGTCTCTTCTCTATGCTTGTTAATTTTCATATTTCTTGCTTGCGCTAAATTCTTTCGTGTAACATCCCAATTTTCTAAAGCATTTTCAAAAGAGTTTGATCAGAATGGCGCATCGGAGCAATTCAAGAGAGCGAGTAACTAATGAGTATTTAATATTAACCATGGTTGGTTATAGTAGTGGTACATTCATCCCAATAATTTAAAATATTATACAATCCCAAAAAACAAAAAGAAACTCCAGCCAGATCTTCACACGGGCTGCTAACCCTTGTCGTCGGCCCTCGGTCCTCCAAACCCTGAAGCTATAGTAAGGGCTGAGGTCCAATGCTCATTGGACCTCAGGTAACGGTTAACCTTATGCTTATGTATGACAAAATATGTAAAACAGATATTATAACATTAATCAACACACAATCACACAGTAGATGTAAGTTCAATATATCAACAGTACACGTCGCATGTAACAGTTATCCGAGTTAACAATACACATCACATGTAAAGCTTATCTATATTAACAGTACACATCACATGTACAATCATCTATGTTAACAGTACACATCACATGTACAATCATCTATGTTTAACTAACAATTGTCATCTATCACATATATAAACATATCATAAGCATTAGAGTTAGTGTTACAATACGCGTCCATACCTTCGTCGGTGATATCGGTACGTTCGTCGGTCAGAGTGTGATCACATGTACCCTATAATGGTAATATCGTATTTATTAATTCATCTCCAATACTAGAGATTGGTGAAATTTTTCAACTTGTGGAATTGAAGCTTGGATGAGGCGTAAGCTCTTTGTAAATTAAAAAGTTCTTGTGGTACATAATAATGCTCTCTGTTACCTCTTCCCCTTAGTCAGTTGATCTACTAATATAGTACCAACTTTAAAATAAATAAAAAAATCATTTATTATGCATTTTTTTATTAGTCCTGCTATTATTGTGCAAGGAGTTCATCGATTTGGACGAAAGAGTGTATCACGTTCTCTATTTTGGTCCTTTTATATGTAATTACATTATTCTACAATAACTCTTTACTAATAGGGAAAAATAGGAAAAAAAAAAAAAACGGCAAGTACTTCTAATATATCTAAACTTTAAATTAAGTCCCTATAACCTATTTTCTTTAATTTGAGTCCATATCTCTTGATTCACACGTAAATTTTACTAAAGTTTATAAATTTTCATTTATAAGAAATTTACAAATGTTGAAACGGTGTGAAATAAAATGAAGAAAATTCCATAAAGTCTATATGAAATTGTAACACCCCAAATTCTATACTTCAAAATGTGTCGGTTGACACTTGGTTTAAGAAAAATCGACAGAGTTTGAGGTGCTACAACTCAGAGTAATGCGGAAACGGAGAGCATGAGTTGACATTTAGACAATGAGTAACTGATACAAAATATCCGGACATATGCCAATGCCCTGACATAAGATGATATATTTAAAATTTTCTCGGAGGAATGATTCATGTGATACAATTACAGAGCTTTGTATAATTACAAATCTTTATGATAACTATACAACCTTAGACCAAGCTTCAGCTAGACTTGGGACAATGAATGTAACTCAGTTAATCAACCAATTCGGCCAGGTAGGTGTCTATCATAGAAGTCTCACCGAGTTCACGATGACTAATTGACTGAACCACATAGACTAGCCCTGCCTTCGGCACCGAATGGTTTGAAATAACTTCATTAAATCCATGCCAGAAAGAATGCCTTGCTGACGCTCTTCTGACATTTGCTTTGACCAGTGCCTCTTATCGGCTCCTTCATCTGTTGCCTTTTCACGGCTTCATCTACCGGTGACTTCTTCGACCTTGGTTTCTTTCCTAAACCTTAAACAGATCTGAGGTCCAATGTCCATTGGATCTCATCAGGTAACGATTAACCTCATGCTTAAATATGACAGTATATGTGTGACAGATATTCATGGCGTTTCAGCAACAATCAATACATAAGCACACAACACATGTATCCCAGCCGTACATAAGCACACAGCAAATGTATCCCAATAGTACATAAGCACATAGCAGGTGTATCCCAATAGTACATAAGCACATAGCAGGTGTATCCCAATAGTACATAAGCACACAGCAAATGTATCTCATAAGCACACAGCAGATGTAAAGTTATCTATCACATATAAGCATATAATAAGCATTCCGCGAACGCACCTTTCACCGTGTAGTTAGCAATATGTCCGACCTTTGAATCCGGTACCGGACTTCCTGGGTATCCTAACATATCACCATATCACTTAGAATAATATCCTAAGAGATATTTCCACCTCTATTTACCTCTCTACCCTTGGTGGATTTGTTGTTTACAATTTTGCCCTTATATTTATTTAAAAATGCAATACTGAATTTTCTGGATAGATTTTATATCAATTTTGGAAAATCATAATTAATTCTGGAAAAATCTAAATGAGGTTCTGTAGGAATTCTTAGCATGTCTATTTTTGAGTAAAAATACTGGTTTTCACCCAGAATTAGTGAATCATTCCCAGTTTTAACGTTTCTAAACGCTGCCCAGATTTTCATCCAGAAAAATAGCTTAACTTCAAAAATTCATATCTCCTTGACCGGAGATCAAAACGGTACATATTTTATATATTTGGAAAGCCCTACATGTCCACTTTATTCATGTAAAATTTCATGATTTAATGATTTCATTTGCTACATAAAATGATAGCCTCAACATGGCTGACTCCAGAAAACTCCCAACCGTAAACTTTGCCGGAATTTCGCTACTTTGATCTTCATCTTCCAAGAATTTTTGCTCCACCATATTTTCCATAAAATTTTCGAAATAAACTCATTTTTAACCATAAAAACATGCAAACAAAATTACTTTTGAAGATTAAAGATCAAAGCATAAATTAACTATGTATTTAAAAATTATAGCTTAAGAACTTACTTGAACCTTACTTCTACTACTTCAAGCTCCTTCAAGCTACACCTCACTCACTCTCTACTCTTTATAATCAAATGTTGCTATTGATTTTCGTGTGAAGAAATGAAGAGGATTGCTTCTCTATTTATAGGGAAAATTCAAGCCCTTACTTACCTTGCAAGTTGTCTCTACTTCCTCAACAAGTTGTCTCCCTTCTTCAACAAGTTCTCTCCCTTCTTCAACAAGTTTTCTCCCTTCCTCAACAAGTTTGAAGACTTTCTCATGAAGTCTTGAAACTTGCTCACCAAGTGTTGGAAGGTTCTACTTCATGGACAAGTTGTTGCTTTTGTTTCAAGATGAGTTGAAATCATTTTCTTGCTCCCCAAGTTCACAAAAAGCCCCCCCCCTTCATCTTTTCTTTTTATTCATTTTGTGTTTTATTTTAATTGGTTGGATAATGTTTTTGAACTATATCATTGGTCTTTTGATTATTAATTAAGGTAAAACACTCTTAATTAGACCCCTTTTATTTGTTACTAGATTAATCATGAACATTAATTTAATCAATATCGATTTAGTTGTCCAATAATTACTTTTAGTATTCTCTAATTACCTTAATCTTTTTTGCACTCCCTTATTGGCTTAGTTTTTGATGATATAAAACTAAATGTTGATATTTTAGTTATTGCAAATTTAATTGTCCATTTGTATTTGATAATTTTTCCCTAATTGAAATAAGTACTTTAATTCTTGCAATTTAATTGTCTAATACTTGTGGATAATTTTCTATAACTGATTTAAGAGTTTCCATAGCACTTAATCACCTTTTTATAACTTAATTAAGATTAAACCTAATTATGACAATTTTAGGGTATTTTATGATTGCCATAAGACTTAGTAAAACTTAGTTATTAGTTATCCTAATTCTAAGGGAAATTTCTGAGAAAATAAAATAAATATAACACCAAAATTTAAGACTACATATTCACCTATTTTTGATAGGTATTATTTGCCAAAATATAATATTTATAATGAATATGAATTTTAGGGTATTACAAAATTCTATTTGAAATTAATGGTTTTTTACGCTCAAGTATAAATGCGGACACACACACACACACACACACACACACACACACATATATATATATATATATATATTGTAACACCCCTACCGGCCTCTCCCTTTCGGGTGGCGGATAGAGGAATTCCTTTTTATAATTATCATATATTCACTAATTACTACTAATTATACATGCAACAGAGTTTACCGTGGCAGAGCATTTTCCGGTTGGATTTCAGATAATACTGGTACAATTAAAAATAAGTAACAAAATATAGTCCTCGAATGGTTAAATATACAATCATCCACCAATGTCCAAAAGGCCAAAATAATATACAGTCATCCAATCTCAAAATAAATAACAAAATAATCTTCCTCCGCCACTATCAACTCCAACTACTCCTGCTCAGCAATCTTACCCTTCTCTCCAGATACAGCCGTGAAGTACTTCCTGAAGCTCTACAAAAATTTGGGATTCATAAATGGATCCCAGAGTAACCATTAATCTCATATGTAATGCATAAACAGTATATGTATGTAACCATAATTAGGAATACACTAAACAGTAGCATTCAGTAACAAACGCGCAGTAACACAAATACAACATACCAAGTATGCCGTATTAACTGTGGAAGGGCTACATGTCCTAGAAACAAACGCAGGACTGCTCAACAAAGCAAGCCCCAGATCCACAGTGCTAGGAAAAACAGTAGTCGGGCTACAAACCCAGACCACACTTAATGCACACAAACGCATGTCCCTTTTCAAGAGACACAGGTCCACAATCATGGAAAAACAAACATACAAGGCAACACAAGACATATGAGGATTAAGGTTACTACCTGGAATTTGTCTTATAAGTGTCTGGAAAATTTTATCGGGGTGCACGAGAAATCAAAGTAGCCCTAGAATAACCAAAATATATAAATATAAGTAACTCTTCTTCAAAGTATTTATTTGATGGCTAAAAATAAGCCTCCCTCAATCATACATAAATCTTTAAGTTCCTCTACTAAAATTTGGTTTTGAATATGTGGGAGGCATTACACTATGACAATAAATCAATTTCCTTACATCCTTGTAGTTGGCCAAGTCGTGCAACAAGTTTTTATTTTATATCAACAAATTTCTCTTATTATGATAATCCTGTTATCCAACCTTTAAATCCTGAGTTTGATTCCTTATCCCCTCTATTCATATTCAGACCCATCTTCATAAACGCATAGGCAAGTTACAACCATCTTCAACTTAGAAATCACATGAATTTATGAAGTAATTGAAACTATTACTTATTTGATCTTGATCTTCTACCGAATTGAGGCTTTGATCCTTAGAGATATTTCTTCCTTCTTTTCAGCCTCAACCTTCAACTCACCATGAAAGATTTTCCTTAAGGTCTTAGTTTACATGAGAGTAGGTAGAAGAAGGTGGAATAAGAACTCAAGACTTACCTCCTTCTTGCACGTTTCTACTTGGCTTTCTTTGTGTCTTGTTGATTTTTAATCTCCTTCCTCTCTCCTTCTTGAGCTCGTGCAGCAACCTCTAAGGGAGGAGGTGAGTTCCTTTAATAATTTTCCAAGGATTATTCTAGACTCAACTTGTCTCTTGAGCATTCTCCAATTCTCTAGAAAAATCTAAGAAAATTTCCTCTCATTTTCTTTAATCTTGTGGAACCGACTTAAAGGGTGTTGGAATGACAATTTTCGTGCTCCTCTGGTCCTTTGTTTGTGCGCGTCCGGATGACCAAGGAATATAAGAGAAATATTCACTTCATTTCTTCCCCCTTTTTTTTTTATTAATATCTTTTCTTTCCTTTGGTTTGCGTCAGGAACGTTGGAAGACAACAACAAATAATTTCTCCTCTGCCTTAATCAATGTGCGCCTCCACTTCTCTTTCTTCATTAATTCCAAATTGTCTCATTACTCACTTCACTCTTCCTCTCAACCGATGGAGGTAAGGGAGTAGGAAGCAATAAGCATTATTTTTATTACCCCCCTTGGCTCCTCACGTCTGACACATTGGATATAACACATTATTTTTATTTTTTATTTTTTTCCAATCCATCAATTCGGTTCCTTCTCTCTACGGTTTAGAGGAGCAGCAAGTAATTATTAATTTTTTTATTTATTCCCTCTTGATTCTTTCTTTCGTTGGGGAAATGGTGAAGAAAAGATTTATGAGTGTTTCCTATTTTCTCCACGTAGGCCACTACTTCTTTTCTAAGTTAATATGGCATGGTCTTCAATATCAAAAAAAAATATGGCATGGTCTTATCCAACATATCCCATTTCCTCCCTAGTACGATGGTTTTAAAGAAGTAGGAATTATTACTTATATATTTCATTCCCCTTTGCTTCATCCACACGTCCAGGGATTTCTAAAGGAATATAATAATATATTGTGTATTGTTTCCCTTACCTTCTTCCATCCCTTATTTGATGTGCACAACTTTTCCTCTTAACTAATTAATTAAGTCTCATCTAATGTCCACCTTTCAAAAGCAATTTAGACTTATATTGAAACTCCACTAATTTTTCATCAAAATTTTCCCCTCATTTTATTGGACGAAAAATATAAGAATATTGAATGAAAAATATATTTTTGCCTTCTTGACATTACCATCTCAATTTATTTATAACCAAATTTATTAGCCACCTTTTCGAATAATTCCTTATTATTTTCCCCAATAATAATTTATCCTTTTGGAAAATAAATACCACCAACTACTACTACTAGGTGAAAGATTCATATATTTCATTGACTGATTTACTTAAAACTTGGGGATGTTACATGTGTGTGTGTGTGTGTGTGAATTTAAACAGCGTAAACTATAGAAACTTAGTGATCTAACAATATTTTTATATGATTTTTAATAATAAAATTGGGGTTCTTAATATATTTTCTGGGATATTATTGTATGATTAAGTACTAATTTGAGTTATGGGCATTTGTATTGAATTAAGTAAAATTAGGGGCAAAAAGGTCATAATTTATTAATTATTCATGCAAATGATTCATAGTACTTTTAATGCTACCTTATGCTTAATTTTGCATTGTAGGAATTTTGAAAGGACCAGAATTAATGTCAGAGAAGGACCTCAATTATTGTCAGAGAAGGACCTAAAACTGAAAGCATATCAGAGAGGGACCAGAATTCATATCAGAGAAGGACCTAAAATGAAATTACTGGCAGAGAAGGACCAACACGGAAACTGCAGCGTTTTGGCACTTATTTTTTGATTAGGTCAGATGTCGAATGGAGGAATTAGGATCCGGAATAGCAGCTGAAACCCGAGATTGAAGGAGCATTGAATGGACATTAAATAGGAGGAGAAATAGCGCCGCTGGAGCTAGTTTTTCTTCACGCGTTCACGGTGAGGACCGAGAGCTTGATAGATTCCTTCCTCCCATCTTCTTCCATTGTTTCACCTCTCGCCGGCGACACCACTCCCTCCTTCTGTCGCCGGCGAGGATTATTCCAACCACCACCGTCCCTTTCATCGTCTTCACACACCATCGTCATCTACAACCAGCACCACCACCATCGACTTCCATGGGGAACTTCTTTTTCATTCTCTATTCAAGGAATTAGCTGCCATTTCACCTTCATCCTCTCCCTTTAACTGCAAATCACCAACACTCTGCCAACTTCATCATCAAATTTCAATTTCTTCCCTGTTCAATTCTTTTTTTCATGGCTATTGGGTTTAAACTCGTTGGAGCAGAGTCTAAAATCATGTGTGGCTGATTCCTTTGTGCTCTTGGTGATAAGGATGTGGCTTGAGTTCCAAAGCTTCAAAGGGAGTTTATTTTGTTCAATTTATTTTCTCTAATTACATTTTAATTTCCTAGTTTTAGGAATATTGTTTGTAATTTTCGAGACTTAGTTTGTCCGATTGGAAACTTTGTGGATTGAACATTTGTGATTGGATTTAACTTTGTAGCTTGTTAGATTTTTATATATGAATTACCTTATTAATTCAGTGAGATTGTGCCTTCTACGTGGTATTGTTAGATAGTATGATTGAATTGGATTAATTGAGTGGCGTGATATCGCATTCAAATCAAGAAGAAGCAAGCTACATTAGTTTTATCCCAATCACACGCTAGGTGGTTTTAAACAATACCTTAAGAAATAGTAGTTAGCTACAGTAGTATGAGCTACTATTAATTGGGAATATTGGACTTAAGTGATATCTTGGAGTTTTTTATCTAGACTTAGTGAAAATTTACCCCTAAATTTAGTGAACTAGGATGGTCACTGATCCACTCCAAGAGCATTCATTCATTTTACATTTTCATACCCCATTCCATTTTATTTAAAAATACCAAAAATATTAGTTTAGCATTTAATTAAATTGCATTTTTCGTTAGTTAATTAATTCAAAAATCCAAAATCAATTTTTCCCTTGTTTTAATTGTATTTGCATGTCATTTAGATTACTAAAGATCCAATAAAAGGCTCCTCGAGAGAGAGAATGATCCTAGGTTTGCTTATACGCGATCCTTGGTTTATTTTTGATCGTGGACCCCAAGGCTAAAGACGAAAAGGCCCTCATCAAATGGCGCCGTTGCCGGGGAGCTAAGTAATTGGCTCCCTAGGTAATCTAATCGTCAAATTCACTTTTGACAAGGGGTTTCTCGTGTGAAGCTTAATAATTTTGCAATTTTTTTTAAAAAAAATCCCATTGCACATATTTTTTGTTTTTTGCATTTAGGTAACTTGCATAGCATATTGCATTGTTTTGACTTGGTAGCTTCTGTGTGGTGTTTTTGCATTAAATTTGATATGATGCTGAGCTTAATTGTTTGAATTCACCATGTCTCCAAGTTAATTCAAAGCATACTTGCATTTTTATTTTATTTTATTTTGAAATTTCTTTTTCTTTTGCATTTGCATTTTCTTAGATTATTTTTTTCCCCTCTTAATTCTTATAGTTTATAGTTAGATAGTCATCTTGTGATTCATTGGAATTAATTTTTATTGAATTTTCATGGCTTGGTTTAATGGTAATCAAGATTCACCATTTCAATCCCACTCTTTTGTAAGGGATTCAACCAGAAGGGAAGAGTCTATCTCTCAGAGTATTGATTCCATTCTACAAACAATACGGACTCTTCAAGCTAACTTGGGAATTCAAGATGAGAATCCAATTGGTCAAGCATGCCGTGATCCATTTCACCACCCATACCATGAACCTTATCACCCACCTCCATTTCAACCAAACCACTCACCACACCCACCTTATAGATCATACCATGAGCCATCTCCACCACCATACAACCCATATTAAGAGCCTTCTCATAACCTGCACCTTACAACCATATGTCATATCATGAACCTCCACCTTCATTCCATCTCACTTCCCGACCACGTAATCCATCTCATGAATTCCTAAACTCATTTGAGCCACCTTATGGACCTCACTCTCCACCTTGTGTGCCAAACCGAAAGCCTACCATTCGTGAAGTCCTTGCACTTAGTTGAAAAAATAAGGTCACCGATAAGACCATCATATCAATTTTCTCTTAAATGAATAAAAGCATTTCATAAACAACCCAAATTGAGTTGTGATATTTAGATAACAAAAAAGGTTAAAAGCCTTTCACAAAAAAAAAAAAAAAAAAGAAAGTTAAAGGCCAATATCATTTTACTAAACGGAACTCGTGAGTTTTGATACCAAAATGAGAACAGAATACATCATAGAGTTGGGAAATTTTGGGTATGGTGTGCACAGTAATATTCGCCTTTTTTGCTATTACATTTTGGGAAAGAATTAGGACTAAGACATGATAGATCCTTACAGTCATAATCACTTGACCACTTTATTTCTAAAATTTGAGTGATTTGTTTAGCACATAGTCATCTTTCTCTAATACAGATTTTTTTTTTTTTGGTGCAATTAAGCTTCCCATCGCAATCGTCACTTCTTCCTGCATGGAACAAAATCTTCTCGGCCTAATGAAATGCCTGCGTTTTCATGTTTCACAAAATCAGAGAGTCACATGGAGGGAATAGACTTTTTGAGGGTAATTTTGTAAGGTAATGATACCTCTTGATTTATCAAGAGGACTAACTAATTCTATAAACATTTTTTAATAAAATCATGCAATTCACAATATAAGTAACTTAAACTAATTCATTAGAATATGTTTGTAAACTCATTGAATATGACTTAAATTAAAAATATATATACATACCCATATTAAATAAGATTTTGAAGTAGAAAAAAAAGTAATATTTACCATGACATGTAGACGCAGCAAGAAGAACAAGAAAGAGAGCCGAGATGAGAGGCCATTTCCATGATTTCTTTGTCGTAAAAAGTTATAAAAATTCGTATGCCAAATTAATCCAAGAGAAGTGATTGTGCCTCTTGCAATATTAGTTCGGCTCATCTTATACATATTTGTAGTGGAGGGATAATATAACTACATATGATAAGTTCTTTTTTTGGAACAAAATATATGGTAAGTGGATTATGAATCAAGAAAGGCCCATTTGGATGAGCTCTGAGAAAAAGTGTGTTTTTTTTTTTTAGTGTTTTTTTTAAGCTCTAAATTAGAGCTTTTAAATAAAACAACACTTTGGTTTTTGTTTTTTTTATGACTTTTACCTTTTTTAAAAAATATCATCTAAACACATAAATTAATTAAAAAAGTTTTTTTTTCTTGCATTAAAAAAGTGTTTTGTGTCTCAAAAAAGCCCATCCAAATGGGCCATTGGATTTGATGAAGTCTATTGTTTAGAAAGTAATTATAATGATATTTACTGCAAAAGATTTTAGTAAAACTGAAATTTTACATATCTTGAGAAAGGATTCCTTAAATGGTTTGTTGAAAGTAAATCTCAGAGTATATCAGGAAAAAATACTTACATATTAATTCCTTGACTTCTTAAAAGAAAAATAACAAAGGAAAAATGTTGTTTTGGCCAATTATAAATCAAATTTTTTTTTTCCACTTTTGTTTGTTTGTTTGTTTTTTAAGCTTAGGTTTCTTTTCTTTGGAAGTTTAGGTTGATATGGTCATCCAAACGGAAAAGGTAGACAAGTCAAAACAACGTTGCAGCATTTTTTAGAAGAAAAACATACAAGCACCATTGAAAATTTTAGAGACTATTTTGTAATTTGGTGAAATGCCCTTATTGTCATGAAAATTAGCTGTCACCACCTTAATTGTTGTTGATTTAATAAGTTAAAGTTGTTACTTGTTAAATTATTGTCATCACTGATCCTAAGCATACCAAACTATAAAAGTTTGAAAAACAAAAACGAACAACAAACATAATAGTGGCATAAATTTAGAGGTTAAATACAGTCCAACATATTACACTTATAAAAATCCTTTCCCCCCAGTTAAGGTTTGAACTACACTTTCATCTTGCTCCTATACTCAAAATTTCCCCATAGATGCCTACCTATCTGAAATCCTACATTAATGTAGCAAAGCTGGACAAACAAAAAGAAAAAACATATGGGGTTCTCTACAACTCTACAATCATGTTTTCAACAGAAAAAATGACCTAAACCTGTCCAAAACCCTAAGAAGCCCTTCATTTTAAACTCAAGCCTCTCAAACATTCTCAAATCAACAAAGTACAACATACAACATTTCATGCTATGGGAATTTTAGGTTCTCCCAAGTTCACAAACTCGCGCCAAGCGCCCCGTTGCAGCATCCCAAGAGACCAAGTGATCCATGAAGGTATTCACATACTTTGCTCTGTCATTCTGCCCAACAGATCACACAATGATTGTAAGGAAGTAAGGCACAATTATACTTGCTTGTGGTTCATCTGTTCTTCAAGCAAAGCTCAATTAAACCCAACATTGAGGACCCAATCCTATGACTAAAGCTTGAACTTGGACATATTTATGTTAAAAAAAAAAAAACTAGATATCCCAACGGCCTTGTGGCCTATAACAATGAAAGTTCCTTTTAAGTGGGAGGTTGTGTTCAATCTAAATTGTAACCTAAATTGTAACCTCAAGCACCAATGAGAGTTGGCATAGATGGTAAGGGATCCAGGACTAGGCCCTTGAATCGTGGGTTCGATCCCCTCTGCCGTCTCTGAGACTCCTTTGGTAGGCGATCTCGTAAGTCCCCATTAAGTGCTCATAGAGCCCGGGGCCGTGCCCTGGCTTTGGTGCGGGACTGATGCCGAACCCCTCCCAAACTTTTCAGTAGCCAAAAAAAAAAATGTAACCTCAAGCTATTAGTGCCTACATCTCTTTTGAGAGAGGGGGGGGGGGGAGGGGGGAAGATTTGGGCCTTCAGGTATTGCACATAACCTTAACTAGGCCCTTGAATCGTGGGTTCGATCCCCTCTGCCGTCCCTGAGACTCCTTTGGTAGGCGATCTCGTAAGTCCCCATTAAGTGCTCATAGAGCCCGGGGCCGTGCCTTGGCTTTGGTGCGGGACTGATGCCGAACCCCTCCCAAACTTTTCAGTAGCCAAAAAAAAAAAAATGTAACCTCAGGCTATTAGTACCTACATCTCTTTTGAGAGGGGGGGGGGGGGGGGGGGAGGGGGGAAGATTTGGGCCTTCAGGTATTGCACATAACCTTAAACTTTATTGTCCATAACTTATGAATGGTGTATTGTTCAGCTTTGAGGAAAAGATCTGAATTGAATTTGAAGTATTTAACATGCATTACAAACAAAGAACATCTCTCATCTACGAAATGTCAAAAATATAAATTTATAGTCAATCTAGTCACAGTTTTATAACAAAGTAAACTTTTGTCCATATACTTTTTCACGCTTGATTTATTAGGAATAAAGATAGAATTTCTAAGGTGAAAATTGAAAATTGAGGCTTGATAAAAAGGATATGGAGAATGATAATGGATAATGAGTGATAATTCAAATTTAAAAGAGGGTACGAAAATTGGTGAATTTTTTTTGTTTGGGCTTGGGCCAAGCCCAAATTGACCATAAATGTGTTGGACTAAAATTTTAGATCTATTATATAGGGTTAAGTACACCCATGGACTCAAGGTAGTCAAGATCGTGATTTCACTTAAGATCGAAAAAGGGTAGCAAGATCGTAAATTGTAAGATTGGTACAAATCATAAAAATCTTACTTTTTTAATTTTAATAATAATAAAAAATATATATAGATATAAAATAACATTTTAACTCAACTTAATCCTAAAAGACAATTCAATCTTCAAGTAAAAATATATAGCATTGAAAATAACATCTAATGACTTTTAGAAGACAATTCAAAGCATCAACTTGAACCACAAATACAAAATACCAAGTCAACAATTATAAAGAGCAGCATCCTAAATATCAAATAAGCACACCACAATCTGCATTGAATCATTTATTATTAGTAAGAAAAATTGAGGTCCAAATCTGCAAGTCTGAGATTGAGAGAAAAAAATAAATATTGATACTAGTTTTGATTAAACCAAACGAGGTCCAAATCTGCAAGCCCTTTAAAGTACTTAGAACTTGTAGTTTCTAACTTTCTATTTCTATTTCTATTTCCAATTAAACCAAATGAATTGGATAGAAAAGGGGAAGGAAAGGGTGGGGGGTAAACGAAACAAATGTGAGAGATCGAGAAGAGAGGCGAGAGCGATGACCTACAACTAGGGGAGAGACGCCGACGCCCAACGCCCGATGCCCATTGTGGAGAGAGCTAGAATTGAAGATGCTGACACTGACCGTGGAGACTGGAGAGAGTTGGAGCCGCTGGGTATAGAATAATAGAATGGAAGCGCGCGATTTAGGGCTTTGAACTGGGTCAAAGAGTCGGGTAAATGGGTTGTTTCAACCAGGTCAGGAAATACAGCAAGATCGCCGAACTCGTACGCTCCTACTCGATCTTCCGATTGCACGAGTAAGCACGACGATCTTACCTGATCTTGCTGTCAGTCGATCCTACCTACGACTCAGCTCGTTTTCTGTCAACAAACTCGCGATCTTACGATTTTTCCGAGTAAGCACGCGATCTTGACTACCATGCATGGGCTGGTCAAGCCCATGAGTAGCTACTCCACAAGGTATGAATATTGTTACGTACCTTGTAATCCAAATAATACACATGCTGCAGAAAAGGAAGCAAAGTTAGCTTGTCATAGCGACGAATCACAAAATGACTACGTGTGTGTGTGTGTGAGAGAGAGAGAGAGAGATATGAGCATACCTTCCACAGGTCCAAATTGACTAAGGGCTGCAAAAAAAAAAGATTATCAACCCTAAGGATAATAATATCAACTCAAGGCTCAAGCTATGGAGGAAAGTGAAATTATTCTAACTTACTATGTCATCCCACACAATTGGGCAAACGACATTAGATGTTTTTCATATTTCGAGTCGTCTCTCTTCACTGAATCAACCATGCCATAAATATTAGCAAAATTCAGAAGCATAAAGCAAAATACTTGACAAAGACACTGACATGGATGTTGAACATGGCACAGTCAGACATGCTGACATATCTGAAATGTCTAAATGGAGTTTAAAATATCGTGCATAATATGATTGTTCTACACGCATTAAACATGTACATGATTCCGTTTTTTAATGTGTTTGTGCTTCATAAAGCTAGGGACATATGAAAAAAAGCATTATTCCTATATTGTTGAGAGCACACGCAACAAAAAAACTTTATATTAATTTTCTTACACACCAAATATCATCTTAAAGAAGATTTAGTTCAGCAAAATAGACTGGTCAAGAGATATAAAGAAATTAGGAAAGGTTAGTAGGTCTAGGAAATAGTTATTAGTAGAACATCCAAAATAAAGGGTTTAAGTAGCACTACTGTGTCACTATATTAGTATAAATAGAATGATAATAATTAATACGTCAACAATTCTCTACCTTTCTTCTTCAAACATGCAATACACACACGCACACGCACTCATAAAACCTTTATGAGAAAATTTGGAGTGGACTTACAAACAAGCCAAACCCAGCCAAAGCTAAACAATGAGAGGGCAGCTTCAATAAACTTCTCTCTAAAATTTGTAAACGAACAAAATTCCTTCTCAATTAGTTGAAGGAGACCTAGTCTGGGCATCTCACCACCTCAAAGTTGCATAGATTCCAAAGAAGTCTTGATTCCAAACCTACACATGAAAGTGGGCTTAATGTCTTAATGAACTAATCCTAGATAAGACATTGTTTAATAGCTGTCTTAATGACACTAATCCTAGATAAGACACTATTTAAACATGTTAAGATGCAAATTTGCCCTAGAAATTTTCACTCAGGAGCAATATTGCCCCATAAGTGTTTTCAAATTCAAGGTCTCCTCAAAAATTTCAAAACGTAGCAAACTAACATTAACTCTTAAAAAATTGACGTTAACTGTCAACTTTTAAACGGTAAAGAGTAACATTGCTTTATTTTAACACTTCTGAGACAACATTGAATCCACATTTCTTTTCTTTTCTTTTTTGTTCTTTTATTTTTTGGTGACAAAAGTGAAGCGAAATTATCGCCAATCAGTTCCAGCTATCTTCAACTTTTTCCGTTTCAAGTACTATTCTGTCTTAATTTACATCCACATAAATGTTATGGTATATATGCTAGTGATATATATTTTAGCAATAATGATGAGATATAACAGTAAAGATGCAGTAAAAACGAAGCCACTGGCATGCCATCTATTGATGAGGGTTTTGTAGCAAGAGATCAGATTCAATCTTCTACTCCATTAAGTACCACCAAAAAAAGACACATTGGAAATATAATCCTGCAATTGGAAGATCAAAGCTCAATATTTTAATAGGTATGCATATTCAGTTACAACACCTGACTTTTATTCAGCACATATAGTTACAGAAAAAAAGTAAAATTCTTCTAGCATCTATCTTGTCATATGGCGCAGTAATCAGCTTCATTGGAAAGAAATTCTCCGGAATATTAATAGTTACCCATTGACATTATTCTCCATATAAAATACTTTTTTATGAGAGCAAAATCCCGCAGCCAAGTTCATCATAACAATGTAGGTTGCCAAAAATATGTGTATAATGAAGTTACCCTATTATTATAAAGTTAAAAGCACCTAATGGGCTTTAATTTATTTTATATATATATATATATATATATGTACATGTATATAAGCAAGTAGCTTCCAAATCTCAAACAGCTGAAACAAACCATCAAACTCACTCTTCTGAATTAAATATAAGTACCTAGGCGGCATTGTTGAATTCTGGTAAGGGATTCCCATTATTGTATGTTTCTTTGACTAGTTCATCCATGGTGCAGCCATATAGTATGAAATCCTTCTCCAACTGCTTGTTTAACCCTTCCACAAAGTTCTGATGAACTTCCCCCCAATGTACATCGATTGTCCTCTTACTCATATATGGCTCTAATGCATCCTAAGAACATAGAAGCAACAAATACATGCACAGGTCAAAATTGGTTGTATATACAAGGTTTAACTCGATATTTGCAAATAGTTGATTAGTTGTAGATATTAGATCATGCATGATTGTGAGAGAAAATAGTTTGCAGGAAAATGTTGCCTGAAAATAAACAAATTAATGATGATAATATGCGAGTCAGTCACATCTAAGTTTTTAGTAATTAGTATCACCCAAATATCTAAAAGGAAGCAAAAAAAATAGAACAAAATAGAAAGAAAGAAAGAAAGAAAAGTGAACATGAACAAACTGAACCAAAATCAAAACCATAACCTAAACCTGAAAACACCTTACCTAAACAAATCATATTTCAAAATATCACTATCATGTGGTGAAAAAAAGAGAGAAATATCATGCAATTTGATTAACATTTGATGTTCAAAATGAAGGGGAAAACAGGGAAAGTAAGTAGAGAGACAATGCATAGAAGAGTGAGAAAATATAAGCAGAGAGAAAGTAGGGAACGATTTTTTTAACCCCCTCCCCCCCAAAAAAAAAAAACTCTTGTTTTGGGCAAACTAACAGTAACTCGTCTTATTCCATAAGAACATTGATGTCTAAGATGAAAGCACTCTGCAATTACTTCTTTCATATGCTCATTGCAGTGGTAGCAGATGCATGTGTAGCACAATAAAACCATCTTTACACATGCACATGCACAAACATGATTTGAATAATTATGTGATGATTCACTTACAAGTTTATAAGGAGGGGTCTTCAGGCCATAAAATGCTAACTTTTGTAGATCTTGGAGAAACATCAAACTTTCTTTTTGCCTGTGTTCATGACACAAAAAATAAGCATAAACTATATAGGAAGTTGCCGCAAAGATGATTATCTCATAACAAAAGAGATAAAGAGAATTTCAATGGTATAAAAGTAGTCTATAGCAATTGCAGAAAACCAATTTGCTCAGCCAACTACCATTGCAGTAAATCCCCATGGACTAAATTTTTTTCAAGAAAGGATTAATAGAGTGTCCCAAATCTTAATTTGTTAATGTTACATGACAACTTAAATTTTATGACATGAAACAATTTTATACGCACTGTCATGCAAAACATAAGGGTTATTACACAAAATGGGCATGTTTGGGTTAGCGGTGGGAGCGATAACTTATTTTCTTCATTATTATCTTCATCACCCATATCTCCTTGATCAGCTTGAAAAAAATCCACATCAGTTTGGAAAAATTTTCAGATGAGATTGTGTATAGCCATTGTTGCACAAACTATGTGGATTTGAGTTTCAAAGCTATAAGAGTGCATATCTCGCAATATATTAAACCTATTCTTCCAGACACCGAACATCATTTTTATAGTGCCCCTCAAACTTAAATGATAAATGTGAGAATATTATGCATTTATTATGATTACTATCTTATTATTATGATTAGATATAGGTATATTGTATCTTAGAATATTTCCTATTATATCCCAATTAGTTTGATTGATTTTGATTTAATTAAATTTAATGAGATTCTAGGGTTAAGTCTAGGTTTGCCTATATAAAGGCTTTTGTGTATTCTTTCTAATTCAGAGAATAATTAAGAATTATATTTTGTCTCTCAAAGTCCACATGGTATCAGAGCTACGTTGGTTGTGGGCTGTTTCTCCGTTCAGTTCTCCTTTTCCGGTGGTCTTACAGTGATAGAGAGAGGAGAAATTTCAATTTCTGCCACGGTCCGTTTCTGGGTACACACACCACACCATCGTGTTCCCCGTCTTCTGATTAGCATTCGCCATAAATTTGGTGGCCGTCCGACGCCTATGTGATGGCGTGTGGATCACACGCGCTCTACAGGCAGCGACCTTGTGACGGCGCATGTGATCTCCGTTTCGTTAGCGACTTCCTGTTTCAGCCTTCTCTTCTCATTTCCGACCTGATCCGTGAGTTTTGCAGCTTCTGGTGACTATTTGAATTTTTCCGGCGAGATCTCCTGTGAGTTTCTCCAGATTCCGACGACATCATCGTTTTCTGATTATGAAGCACAACTAGGTTAACAATATTCAACCCTAGCAATGTTTGGGCCACAGTTCTTCATCAATATCATCGTTGGTGGTAGTTCCTCTGTCATCGTGCCTCTCATCTCGTCTGACGACTGGTCTCATCGTCATTTCAAGCATAGTTCTTCATCAACATGGTAAGTTGGTGGTAGTTCCTCTATCATCGTGCCTCTCATCTCGTTAGATGATTGGTCCTATCGTCTTCAACTCGTGAGCACAGTTCTTCATCAACAACCCATCTCCTCTTCGACGCTATCATCGTTGTCGAGCCTTTCATCGTTGTTGGTGGTAGTTCCTTTGCCATCGTACTCCTCAACTTCAGACGACTGGTCCCATCGTCTTCAACTCGTCCAACGACTGGTCACAGCTGCTGCCCATCAAAGTTGTCCTAGTCGCTACCTGTATCTGTTGCTCTCTAAATAGGCCTCTGAGACTCAAGAAGTACAAGCTTAAAGGGGAGTGTTAGTAGTATAAAGTTGTATAAGCAAGTTGGACATGATTAACATCATTGTTGCGAAAACGTCGTCCAAGAACGTAGAAACGTCCGTTTCTACGTTCTTTTGCTGGAAAACGAGTCAGCACGGTGGTCTAGACGGGTTTGGAGTTGAAACGGCTGGAACGTCGTTTCAACTCGGTATAATCGGTTGAAACGTCCGTTTTTGGCGTTTAGTCCGGTGGTGGCTGGCTGGCTGCAGTTCTCGCCCCTCTGTTTTAGGTCGCCGCTAGCGATGGTGGTGAGGGTGGAGGTCGCCGGAGACTTAGAAGAATGTGGAGGAAGGAAGGTCGAAGGTCGAAGCTCTTACCTTGCGGCACTCTGTGTTTGTAGTCTTCGATCGGGTCTGTCGCACACTCAATCACAGCCTGTGAAGAAGATGAAGAAGACCTAATTATTCCCTTGGTCAAAACGTGCGTTTTGACCAAGGGACTAAAATGTAAAAATTCAAAGTTCTGAGGAAGGACTAAACTGAAAAGTTTGAAATATTTTTGGGGCATAACTACACTTTCCAAGAAAATACATTAAGAATCTCAATTTAATTATGAAAAATCACATTAAATTATGAACTTAATTATTTCCTTGAGTATTTGAACTTAAATTTATGATGATTTTAATGTATTAGTGTGTTTTTGTTTTATATATGTTGGATTTTTTTTTTTTTTTGTAGTACGAAGTAAACTCTTACGTTTGGTTTACGTTTTCCAATTTTACATTTTTGCTCACCCTTACCGTTTCTACGTAGACTCTACGTTTTAACAACATTGATTAACATCCATGATCCAACTTGAGGGGGAGTGTGAGAATATTATGCATTTATTATGATTACTATCTTATTATTATGATTAGATATAGGTATATTATATCTTAGGATATTTCCTATTATAGCTCAATTAGTTTGATTGATTTTGATTTTGATTTGATTAAATTTAATAAGATTCTAGGGTTAAGTCTAGGTTTGCTTATATAAAGGCCTTTATATATTCTTTCTAATTCAGAGATCAATTAAGAATTATATTTTGTCTATCAAAGTCCACAATAAAAATTGAAGTACTAGTTATTATTTTGAAATCTCGGTTGTCACCTAAATTCTGGAAGGTGATAACATTCACGTCTATACGGACCAAGATATACAACTGGTGTTAGATAGCCAGCATCGACCAAGTAGTATTTCTCTGATATATGAGGAAATTTTGTGACAATGTGAAATTATAAGAAAAGTAAAATAAACACAGAAATGCCACAGCAATAGAAGTGCCGATCATATACCATCATTAAAATAAATCATGCATTCTGCACAAAAATTAACTTGAAATCCCGCATAAGGGAATATGAATGCAGAGTAACTAGCATTTATGATTAAATTTCAATGGTTCTTAGCAAACCAAGTGACCATATACATTACAGAGGGAAAAAAATACATTTATGGAAGAAATTTAAAAAAGGACCCTTCTTCAGAATTGATGAGTAACAGTTTTAACCTGATAAACATTCAATATTCTAACAGAGCTCAATAAAAAAATTAAAAAAAAAAAAAAATCATCTAACACCAAGTTACAAAGAAAGATTAGGAATATCAGAAATTTAAAACCAAGTAATGCGTATAAAAATCTGTGAAAGGGAAAAGGGCACATAATCAAGAGATTACACCAGTCACAGTACACGGTACCACATACCCTCGATTCTGGAATAAGAGAAACACAGGAAACTGACAAGAAAAAGAACAAATATGTATATATACTGATGTACACACACAAATACCCTGCCACAGATGTTAACAGAGTATTTAACAGGGAAAAAAGTTATAGAAACAGACGGGGAAGAAGGATATGAAGAAAAGAAATGGGGAGGGAAGAGACAGGTTGAAGGAGGAAGAGTGCGTAATTATCTGACTAGGCTAGGAAACATTCCATTCATCCAAAAAAGCCTAAATACAAGTGCTGCCTAGCTGCTATTTTTTGAAGTAAGATTTCCTTCGCATGAAGGAAAGCCAAAATAAGATCCTAAGGTTTCCTTCTTATGAATAAAACAGTCAAAATACAACTAAAAAGCATAAGAAAATATTCTTCCAATTCCTAACAAACATAAAATTATTTAAAATGTCATTTCTTCCTATAATAGAGTTCTCCATATCTCCCATTACATTAGTTTGTGTGTCTGTGAAAGAGAGAGAAGAAACATGGCCACATAGTGTGTGTGAGAGAAAGAGATAAGAAATTGAGCGTATATAAATTGTCTGCATGCGGGTGTGTTTTCCTTTTTCTTTGGCGGAGGGTGGAGCCGGGGGGGGTGTTGTTGAGGCAGCCCAGTTTCCTCAAATCAAGTGAAAACCCTCTTTTTTCTTAGGAAACTGAGATAGCAAATGACAGCAGCAAAAACAAATTACCTAGGAGAAACTGAGATAGCTAAATTCTGCATACACAATTATTAAGTTATTATAGGCAGTGAAAGTTCTGCAGATACTTTTGTCTCTGCCATAAGAAAAAATTACATTTCAGGAAGACAGCTGCAGTGAGTTGGAAAAGAGGATCGAAAAAGTTAAGGGAAAAATGGAAATACTAAACACTAAATTAAGAGCAACAACTCACAAGAAACTTAATGGCTGCTGCAACTAAACCCATTTTAACCAAAATAAATTCATATATTATATCTATAACCAATATAGAAGAATTAGGAGATAACAAGCAAGCACCACAGACAGGGCTTTCCACGCTGATTTTGAAGATTTTTAGAGCTTTGCAGGAAAAAATTTGCATGTCTCGAGATCAACAAGAAGAAAAAGGAAAGCCTAATTTTGAGCTTCACAAAATGTTTCTACATTGAGTTATTTGAACAATGAACACTCCAGATTGTAAGCATGCATAAAGCCTTAGAAGTTAAAAGTCCGTAGTTTTATTACCATCTCTAACGTATTATAGTTAATTCTATTAAAATTTCTTTAAGATATCATTTTCGTAGAGATTCTTACTATCACACCCTCGCCAACTGATTGCATCAAATACTGATTTCTGATAACCAAGCCAAGACAATAGAAAAATACTAATTCTGCAATCAAAGTTGGACTAGCTCCAAATAACTGGAGATGGAGATAGAATGGAAGATAATAATCTGAAACAAATTAAAATAGCATTATCTGTGCAAAAGCAGAAAAGAAAAGAGCAAACAACAATCGAATCGGCGCAAACATCAATTCAAAAGTTAAGTGGAAGACAATACAACAGCAGGGGGAAGCTAAATATACAATGCAAAAATCATATATATAAAATCAAACATAGGGACTTCAAAATTAATTAACCCAAGGGAAAAAATTAAGATTGGGAACTTACGGTGTTCGGAGAATGATTGGGACAGTTCGAGATAGGGTTTGAACTAATGTTTAACGTGGAAAATGAAGAAGCCCATGAAAGGGAAGTGGGTTTATCGCAGCGAAGGGGGTGAGTAGGAGGTTGGAGAAGGCAGGAGGAGTGGGAAATTGAAGATGGAGACGAAGCACAAATTATGGATGACATTTCAGACCATTCGATGGAGCTCTGCTACAGTGAGTGTGAGAACTGATCTAACTCGGGATATTTATACTTGAGCTCTGATCTCTGAGCTTTGAGCGAAAACTCTGCGGGAGAAGAGGCCCAGACGCGAGCTTCCCAGTGAGCGTAACTCTCCTTCAACGAGCGTCAGCCGAGATGAAGCTTTTTTGTAAAAAGCAAAACCCACCCCAAACACCTCACTCACAGTGGCTTTTTCTCTATGGCCCTCCCAGTGGGCTTTTTCAAAACAAAATATGAAAATGGCGGAATTACTCTTTAAAAAAATAATATGCAAAACTCCATTTATCAATATTAATATATACTTAATAGGGATAGCATTTTGAGTCATTCACTGTTCATGCACTCACAAATGACTGTTGTATTGTCGGCTTCATATGCAAGCCATTTTCATTCATATGCAAGCCGTTACTGTTTATATATCTCAGCGAAATTTTGAATTTCAAAATGCCACTATTACACTGCATGTGTCCGCTTTTATTGTTCTCATCTCTCCCCTCCTTTTATTTCAATTTCTCACCTACTCTTTCAGATTCGCAGAGTCCTCAAACGTTCTTTGCTTTCCTTCTTCCAACGGCACAAGTTCAAATTTTTGAAGCCTTCGTCTATGATTTACGCTTCCTTCATTTTTTTTGCCATCTGAGCGAAGCCGAATAGCAGGCCATGTAAGCGAGGTTGAAGATCGAGAGGGAAGAGAGGTTGAGAGTTAGGAGCCCAGTTTTGGACGAAGATGCGAACATGATGGGAAGAGAGTAGGGCTCTGGAGATGCCGCAAGAGAGACCGGCTTGGGATATTTGAGGATGTAATTTTTCTCCCTCCATGTTTCCATTTTCTCTAGGTTTGATTCACTTCTTCGATGCTTCCATGCATTTTCTCAGTCTCTCTCTAAGGTTTTTTTGTTTCAAATACTTTGGGTTATTCAAGTTCGCTCTTAAAGTATGTTTGTCATTTTTTCAACTAACCGAAATGGATCTGTATTGTCAAAGGTGAGATGCTGTGGTTCCTTGATTTTTTGTCTTTTTCATCCAAAGCGTTTCTTACATTTCATCAGAGCCCAGTTCTGGTAAGCACTATATTGATTGATGCGTTAGCGATTTCCCCGTCTTGCCTTTTTCTTTGTCTTCACTGTCATTTTATGCAAATTTTCGTCGGGGTAATCTTGATTATTTGGGTTGCGATCCTATAACATTTAATTTTGCGTGCGAAGTTGTTTGTTATAGTTATTTTAATCTTTTCTTTATTGAAAAAACCGTTGCAGTAGGAGTGTTTCTGCTAGAGGCTTATACAGAAGATGGAATTTTGTCCGACTTGCAGCACTCTGTTACAATATGAAATGACCTATATGGGTCGGCCTTCAAGATTCTTTTGTCCTACTTGCCCATATGTTTGCTACATCGTGAAAAATGGATAGTTTCAAGAGCTATATCCCTGATGAAAATTTTCCTCCCTTTTTATCCTCTTTTGTTTTTATAATCAATGTTATACTTTTCCCCCCTTTTATCACTTCATCTTTGCACTGTGCATGTGAAGATAAAGAGAAAGCAGCATTTTGCCAGAAAAGAGATAGAACCTGTAATCTCCCAAGATGATATTAAGAATGCACCCACAGCTGAAGGTACATATATTCCCACTTCATCGTTTTTCCCCTACTGCTGAGGGTAGAATTACTTTTTCCTTCAGCTCTTTTTGGCTTGGTTAGTTGGATAATCATTAGTTTTTGGTTAGTTGCTGATCCGTGTACACTATGCTGCTTTTTAATTCCCTTTTATTTGGATGAAACTCTTCTAATCTTATTTTGATGCCTAATTGATAGGATAAAACTTTAGAGCCTATAAACTCCGCAAGTGCACGGGCCGTATCAAATAATAAAGTGATGAGAAAAGTATCGTTCTCACGAGGACTTAGTATCACAACCTTTAGTTGAGCATTAATTTCACAATTTCGTTTAAGTTGAGGAAAACAAAAATTGAATTTAATTAAGAAAAAGAAATTAAAACTAAAATAAAAATAAGAAAATTACCACAATAATCAAATAAGCAACTTAGAGTCACTAATCCCTTATTTGATTCTTAGATTTTATTCCCACTAAATTAACTTTGACTTAATCTAATCAGCTAATCTAGAGTATTAATGTCTATAAATGCCTTCCGGTCCATTTATATACCTATCTTAATTAATTATGTAATGTCTCACACAACTAAATAAGATGCTTTTTAAATCGGGCTCACTCTAATTTGATTATGCGGAGCTTCTAGGTATATTCCTATCCTAGACGCAAATTAGATTAAAACCTAACTTCACATTAAATTTAAACCTAATTCCACATTATTTATTCTCAAGGTCAATTTAGGATTCCCTCTTCCAAGTTCAACCTTAAATCCCCAAAACATGCTCAATGGTGGCCACTCACTAAGCAATAGCAATAAACACAGGATTAAATAAACTGAATAAAATTAAGCAAAACTAAAAATTGGAAATAATCTCTAAAACCCAAACAAGTTCATAGGTTCTCTAGGTTGCAAAACCAACTAGCCACACATGGCTTTATTTAAATCCATTTAAAAAAAAAGAAAAGAAAACTCAGGTTCAAAGAAGAAGGAGAGAGAGAGGAAAAAAATATTCTTCGTCGCCTCCACAGTCCTTCCGTCTTTCCGTGGAGATGATAAAGAGAATTGAAACGCTCAGCCTCCTCTGCTTCTTCGTTCCTTCTTGTTCTGTGTCTCTCCTGATCTGCCTTCTCCGTCCTGCCTCCTTATTTACAATTTAGGTCTTGGGTCACTGGTTCTCTTCTTCTTATTACAAAGATATATCATATCTTGTAATTTACTCCATCAGATCACACAATTGATTTTGTTTCTATTTTCTTGCGGGGGACCATCAAGTTTGACAGATTACATATCCTCTTATTGTCTTTTCTACTTCATTCCAAATCAGCTAATATTTTCTGCACAATAAAAATAGGATATGAGTAGATTTTATGTCAATTTATTCTTTGATCCCAAGTTTCATTCAGTTATGGAAACGTTCATAAAAGATAATTAAATAGGTATATAATATCAATAATTCCAATTAAATCTTATAAAATATACACCTATTTAATCATAAAATATATACTCATCACTAATGTGTAAGGAAAAAGCTTTAATGCTGATCTTTACATTTTTGCTATCAGCTTCTCCAGTTAAAACGTGATAAGTTTGTGATTTTTCTTATATTGATCTTTGGAGATATATACATTGTATTGTGGGAATTTACTCTAAGGGGTCCTTTAGATTTGAACCTTTTAGCCTTGGCGCTTCTCTTAATTGAACTTACATGTAAAATACAGCCGAGAACTATGCTATTTTAAGATGTGCTTTGGCTTGGTTTCATATTGAAACATGAACATAGTGATCCTAAGTAGTTCTTCAAATTCCTGAATCAACTAGTCGTTAGATTATGCTGGGTTGTGTTAGTATGAACGCACTGGCCATTGCTAATATGTAGTAACTTTCAGTGGATTTTTCTTGCTACATTCATCAGAAGTGATCCTAAGTAATTCTTAGGCATGTTCATTTTGAGCAGAGGAGTGAGTTGATTTTGAATACTCGTACCACAAGTCATAGAGGAAAATCAGAATAGGGGTTTTTCTAATGCTAATCAATTAGTCCTGAATCTAGGACAACATTCGAAGGCTCCAGGGGGTACTCTTGTAGGGAAGATTTTAACCGGTAAGACTTTGAATATCCCTGCAGTGATGGTAATGATCAAGAAAGGCTAACAATTAAACAAAGAGGTCGAAGTAAATGAGCTTGATCACAACCAACTGGTCTTTCTTTTCAGATTCAAGGACGTTGATTCCTTTGCTCGTGTTCTTAAAGGTCGCCCTTGGTCCATTCAGGGTTTATGCTTAATCTTCAGATTTGGGTAGATTTTATGGTTTTAAGAGATGTCAACTTCGGTTATGCTCCGTTCTGGGTCCAGTTCCACAGTCTTCCCCTAGAGGCTTTTAACGATGCTAATGCCATAAACTTGGGAGCTACGGTTCACGAAACAGTCATGTTTGAGAAACCTTCTGTTGAGGGGAAACTGAGAAGAGTTTTTTTGAGGGGTCGATCCTTGATTAGGCTTGATGACCCTTTATCCACCGGTTTTTGGGTTCCTCGGGGGTAGAAGGATCACGCATGTGTTTCGGTTAAATATGAAAGGCTGCAAATTTTTTGCTACAGCTGTGGGCGGATTGGCCATAATGGAAGTGTTTGCAGAGATGTTTCATCAAGGGAGGATGGAGACGAATTTGAATCTATATTTGGGAAGTGCCTGAGCACTCCTTTGGTGCGTACTCTAGAGGAGGTCCTAGTGGTCCATAAAAAAGATTGGGTTGAAGCTGGTTGTCACATGAAGAAAGCTCCGGCCACTGAGCCTTGTCAGAAGGAAGCATCGGTTAACAGAGTTTCTTCTTCGGGTATAATTTCAAAGGAAGGTAAAAGGCTGCAAGCTCGGGTTGACATGGATTTGGTGGTGGCGTGTCAGAGTGGAGAGAGGTTACCTCCTAAAGGGCAATTAGTTGGTGAAGACGTTGATTTGGGGTCTGTCCAAGGTCTGCAAGCAATGGCACATGCGGTGTTTTGCAGGAGTCCTAAAGATTTGGTGGATTCTTCCTCCAAATATTATCCTGATACTGCAAATGGGGTCAAAGTCAACGAAGTGGTGGAGGGCCTTGTGGCTGAGGATGTTTGGAGTGGGCCTCAATGTGATCCAGCCCAACAATGCAGCTCATTATCAGCAATAGGGGTAAGCTTTGTTCCTATTGTGGGGGCCCATCTTTATAGTGTAGAATTTCCTGCTAAGGAAGAGCCCACCATACACGACATTTCCCCTCTGTTGGGCTTCCACCTATTTCTCCTATTTATGCTATGTCATTATCCATGAAACGAATCTGCATCAAGAGGCCATCTGAGGATCTGTTGGGTCAAAGTGCTGATAAGAGACATAGGAAACTATCATTCGACGATCCTGGAGATAATTCTCCTCTGTGTAACGTCAAGCTTCAAGCAACGCGAGGTAGACGAAGGAATTTCAAGGCCCTCAAAACACTGATCCGCAGTCTTGTTGTTGAGACGCCTGGTGCTAGTCTTGGTAACTCTAATTTGGTAGGAGAAATCGAATTCCTACGGAGTGGACATCTACAGAACATTTCAAGGTTGATCCTCAGATTAGTTTCTCATCTCCTAACGCAGGTGGCTTGGATGAACCAGCTACCAGTTCACCATGAATCTCCTGGCTTGGAACTGTGAAGGTCTCCTGGCAAATAAGGGGAACTGTGTCTCTTTATCTAATATTCTGCAGATGTATTGTGGTGCTTCAGGCCAGCTGATCAATGTGGATAAATCAAGCATCTTCTTTTCTAGTAATACTCCAGAGACGGTTAAGAACATGGTAGGGTCAGTTTTGGGAGTCCCAGCAACTGAAGATCTAGGGAAATACCTAGGGATTCCAAGTGTTTGGGGTAAAACGAAGAATCAGGCTCTGACTTATATTAGAGATAGGGTTGTTAAAAAGGTCCAGAGGTGGGGACATTCATTTCTTTCCTTTGTGGGTAGAGAGGTGATGATCAAAGCAGTTATTCAGGCTATACCAATTTATCCTATGCATTGTTTTAAATTCCCAATTCAAACTTGTAAGGAGTTGAACCGAATTATAGCTAATTTTTGGTAGGAGGGAAGTGCATTTGGGAATTGTTTACATTGGAAGGCTTAGAACTCTCTATCAGTTGATAAAGGCCATGGGGGTATGGGATTCCGGGACTTGTTGATCATGAACAAGGCGATGTTGGCAAAAACCGCATGGCGATTAATGGTGTATCCTAAGGATCTATGGGCACAATTGCTTAGGAGTGTCTATTTTCCTAAAGGAGAATTTATTGAGGCAAAAAAGGGTCATAGAGCTTCATGGTGTTGGTCAAGCCTTATTGAGAGTCGTGACTTCATGAAAGATGATCTCAAATGGGATGTGGGGACGGGGTCTAATATAAGAATCTGGGAAGATAAGTGGGTGCCAGATGTGGTTATTCCTAATAAACCTATAGGCCATAATGATCCCTTTGTTACTCATAATGATCCTCGTACGGAAGCGTCAACATTCTTCAGGGCCGTTGTCACAGCTATCAGAGTGTCTGCTCTGCTCATACTTTCTACGGCAACCTCAAGCAATCTTCCCTTCGTGCCCGATCCACTTCCTGTTTCCTTAATACGGTATGGAGTTCAAATGAATGAACCCCAGGGGTAACAGTTAATCTCATGAACACATATGAAGTATAAATGACAATTAGCACATGTTAAACATAGAAGCATTTACAAGTAAACAATCAAAACGTAACCGCAGTTAATGGCCAAGGACCGCAGCCCTTTAGGACACGCAGCCCTATGAGACCGCAGCCTCAATCCATAGCTAGGAAAAACAGTACATGTAAAGCAAGGACCACAGCCCTTTAGGACACGCAGCCCTATGAGACCACAGCCTCAATCCATAGCTAGGAAAAACAATACATGTAAAGCATCTATCAAACATGATCAGCTAATACATTAACACAACATATATGCTAACAAGATTACAATTACCCACCTCAAGCTTGAGTCCTTACTCGTCCGAAGTTGTTGGGATCAGGAGAGGTGTCAAAGTATGCCTTAGCCTATGTCCTCCGGCTGTACTTTCTCTTTCATCGACGGAGTTGCTTGAAGCTAAGTATCTTCCATTTATTTTCTTTCTTCTTCGTCTTGACTGCTCATGGCCCTAAACACGACGTCATATTATTAGAGCCAAGTAAACCAAATACATAATGGCTTGTTTTTGCCTCATAGGCTCTCCTACACGCTCCGAGTTTATTCTTATTACTTTTGGCCACTCCTTCCTAATTTCGAATGGTAGCAAAAACTATCAGCATTTTGGCCTAAATTCGTAAAATCACCAATAATTCTACAGAACTCCAATTGGGGTGGTTCAAATTTTTATTTGTCACTAATTAAGTTTAGTTTCATATACGATTAATTACTAGACTTATTTCTTGTTGTATCATTCCCAGATTTTCCTTCTTTCTTCGCTGTCTAGAAAAAGGTTCCAGTTTGATAGGTCAACTTCAAAAATTCGTATCTCCTTCGATTCTTATCGGAATTTGACGAATTACCTATCAAATTAAACCTCTATGAGTCTACTATATAACTGGAAAATTTCATAATTTTATGATTTTGTTAGGTCATCCCGAAATATCACGCCATTTTACTGCTCCTGAGGCAAACCAGAAATTCTCCAGATTTTTGACTTAACTTCGAAAAATCATAACTAGAGTTGTAGACCTCCGTTTTAGGTGAACCAAAACTTATTTTAAAGCTTAAGGAGTGTATTGTCTGCTGTAAAAATTTCACTTAAAAAATCAAATTTTTTCTATTTCAAAATCAAACACGAAAATCACTGTTCACCAGAGATGCAGAAAACGTTCCAGGTTTTCGACTGAACTTTGGAAAATTATTTCTCTCAATCTATACGTCCTTTTTCTGTGTTCTTTGGGTCGTTGGAAAGGTCTAGAAGTGTACTAAATCTTCACAAAGTTTCAGGGTCAAAGGAGTTGGTTTACTCTGGTTTTACCTTGCTCAAAGATCGTTGCTTCAGCTGCAAGTTCAGTTTTCCAGCACATGACATCAGCATACCAATCCTGTTACTGTTCATCCACGATTTTGCTGTAGCATTCGCCTTTGACTCTGTTCCAACTCCATAAAAACAGAGTTTCATCATGCAAAAGCTTCAACGTTGAGAACCTACGTACAGAACCCACGGAAGCTAGATGGAAAGAGGTTCAAAACTCACCTTGTTTGACACCCAAGCTTCCATGCAGTGACGGACCCAGGATTTTAGGTTTGTGGGTGCATAAATAGTGGTGAGATACGGGGGTTCAGGGCAGCGCCCCCGAAATTTTTTTTTCCCAAGATCAATTTCCAGAATTAATGGTTGTCACATAACTAATGAAACAAAGGCTGAACTGAGGCACATACAGATTTTTTTGGGTAATAAAGTGAAGTCTCCAGAGGAAATTACAGAAAGATTAATCAAAACAGGCTACAATAATAGTGTGGCCTCGGGCTCATATAGATTAATCATGAAAAAGATATAAGCAATACACAAGAAAGGGTTACAATAATTAGACCAGGGATGATTAAAGCAAGGGGATAAATCAGATATTTGGCAATATGGGGGAAAAAAAGGTTAAAATTGATGGTTGTCACATAACTAATGAAACAAAGGCTGAACTGAGGCACATACAGATTTTTTTGGGTAATAAAGTGAAGTCTCCAGAGGAAATTACAGATTAATCAAAACAGGCTACAATAATGGTGTGGCCTCGGGCCCATATAGATTAATCATGAAAAAGATATAAGCAATACACAAGAAAGGGTTACAATAATTAGACCAGAAATGATTAAAGCAAGGGGATAAATCAGATATTTGGCAATATGGGGGAAAAAAATTAACTCAAATACTAACTTTTGACGACAATTGGGTTGGTCTTTAGACAGCCGTTTTGTTCATATCGTTTGTTTTCTTTGAACAACATTATCAACAGTTCATATCTTGTTTGTTCAAATCATACAGGACGGCCTGGAAAAGAAGTGAATACCAAATGAGGCAAGATTAATATCCTGGTGTTCAGTCCAGTAATCAACAAAAGTCGAAGAATTTATTGTTGATGATTCAATTGAAATTGAACAGGAAGCGAAACAAATTGACAACATATGATGACACTGATGGATTGGGGAGAAGGATGGACAAATTAAAGAGAACAATCATAAAACTATAAGAATGAAAGCTAACCTGTCTTCCTCGAGATCCAAAAATGTCAAGTTGTAAAAAACCATCATGGTAGATCTTGGCTTTTTTAGAGGACCGCGTGGAATATAGCACTAGGCACCAGCCACTCTACATTGAAAATCAAAGAGATATTTGAGCAGCCTTTAAACAAAGAGGGGAATTGAAAATTAAAAATGGTGAATATATTTGCAAATATAACCGCAGTCCGCAGATAACTTACTCCAGAGAAATTGATAACATCAACCATATAGGAAGCTCTTATGATAGAAAGAAGCAAGGAAAAGGTCCTCTAACCAACAACATTTTCAGCGGAATGGTATTAACATATTGAGGAAGGAGAAGCAGCAAAAGAATGTGCAGGCCGATTTCATTCTCGTGAAAAAAAATGAATGATTCACCAAAATGAAGCAATTGCGGGGAAGGGGATGAAGAATTAGGGAACTTACAAGTTAAAAATCAAGAGCCGAGAGAGGAAGAGGGAGCAGCCTGATCGACGGCGGAGGAGCCTGAGCGACGGCGGACGACGAGCCTGAGCCCTGAGCGACGGCGGACGACGAACGACGGACGAGGGAAATTTTGAGGATTTGGGGGAAATGTCGGGATGACGGGAGACGAGGGAAATTTTGAGGATTTGGGGGAAATGTGGGATGACGGGATTAGTGGAGAGAGGGCGAAGGAAATGGGAAAAAAAAAGAGAGAAAAGGGGAAGATTCAAGTTCGAACTGGAGACCTTAGGAAAAAATGTGAGAGTCCTTACCATCTGTTCTGACTACACATACCCTCAAAAATTTCTCACAAATTATATATATTTTGTGTCTGCATCTGCCCACAGTGGCAACAACGTAAGTCCGTCCCTGCTTCCATGCATGCTCATACTCCTTCTCTTCCAACTACCGTGCTTCTCAGTCTCGTTTCAGTGTGCTGCCTCCATTTCTCTCTGTGTTCCCGTGTCGGGCCAAGAGCAATAATGGAGGACTAGGAGTATATGTGAGTGCACTCCTTTTCTCTTCTTCTTGACAATCCAACCTCTCATTCATGCTTCATTGCGTTTTTCTCAGCTCCTCCTACTCTCGTCTCGGTCTCTCACAGCTTCGTTCTCAGTCTCAAACTCTCTTGCTCACTCACTCTCCATTCTCAATCTCTCGGTTTCCTTCTGAACTAACGACAAGGGTGGTATGTAGTGGAGAAGAGAGTGGCTGGAATAAATGTTCAGAGGGAGGAGGGTGAGTGACGTCGTGAAGGTCCAGTGAAGAAAAGGGAAATGGGGTGTGGCGCTGAGAACACAGAAGAGTAGTGGTCTGCTTCAATTCCAAAACGCAATAGTGCAGCAGGGGGGTTTAATTCCTTATGCCGGCTTCCTTTTGTGCTGTCAAAAGAAAGAATGAACGAGCTGTCATCTAGCACTAACTTGGAGGAAAATGTAATGCCTGCTGTTCCAATTTTTTGCTGTCGGGTAAAAGAATAAAAGTGGAGTATGGCTGCAAACGAAAATGCACTGGGAGCATGGTGTTGAATAGTGGAGAAATGGGTGTGATGTGCTGTCGGAGAAAAGAATAAACAATCTGTATATTTAAGTGTGTGTGGGGCTGATGAGGAATTAATGGGAATAATGAAGGAAAATGGGAGAGCACGAGTCGCTGAGTTCAAAGAGAAATAGTGGAGTATGGAAGTTATCATTCAGAATTTCCATGGGAGAATATTCTGACTTGACTGTCCGAAAACGCAGGGACATGTACTGTAATCTCTTTCCTCTGTTAATTCTTTGCTTAGCGTCTTTGGCCGAATGGCTATTGAATAAGGGATGCTGAATTAATTAATTGGTGCATGAGAGAAGTGGTGTGGCGTGAGTTTGGGAAAAGGGAAGGGTGAGGTGTCAAGCATAAGGGGCCCATGACTTCTTTGCCCAAATAATTCTTCTGTCTCAAAAGAATTTATGAGAAATGGATGCCATGGTCTCTTATGCGCTATGCGTTGAATATTAAAAGATAAGAAGTTATACTTCATTCATCAATTCCAAAATCATTCTAGGCCATTAACTTCAATAATTATTTTCCCAAAATTCAAGGAAAATATACCTTATTTTCCAATAATTATTCTGGCCACATTTCCATAACAAAATTCTCATACAATATTTCTAATTTCCCGACTCAAAAATTTGGGATGTTACATTTCTCCCCCCGTTCAATAAAATTTCGTCCTCGAAATTTTGAACATTCATGCTTCGGGGAATAATTCTGGACACGTAAACTTTTCCTTTCTTATGCATGCTCACTAAGCACGCAACAAATCTTACAACCTTTTCATTCATCCTATACCCGGTGTGTAATATTCATTCATAAGACTCATTAGTTCATTCTCACAGTGCTTGGTTACTCAGGCTTCACTGCCTCATTTCCATTCAACTTTCTAGCTTATTTTGTTCTAGCCTTTCGGCTTATTCAATTACCACAGCACTGGATATTCTTGCCTCATTGCCTAAGGAATTACCCTCAAGCCATAGGCATCACAACTACAACTCGGTACAGTCTGATTGTTCTTCTAACCTCAAGTATACTCTAGACACGTTGGTCTAATGTTACCAAACTAGATAACAACACAGTGCTAAGCTTCTTCAATTCAAGTTCTCAAAGTACTTCCTCTTGACTAGCTCGGTGGCTATCAAGCACTATCTGGCTTAACTAGTTTATTTTTTCTAGACCATTCTATCAGTTTCTGTTCCTGTAACAACATAGTCACCCAATGCACCACTTTCCAATTCAAAACATCATTGAAGACAATTACGTCAATTATCTTCAATTCAAAATATCAGTAATGATAATCACATCATTACTTTCAATATTGCTTTTATGTTGTCTCATATTGAAAATTCTGATTTTCAAATTTCAAATATTCAAAATTCTGTGGTAGCAGTACATTTTCAAAATAGCACTATCTAAAAGTGGTGCTTTCACATTTTCAAGGAAAACAAAATCGTTGCCAGTTCAAATTCGTGGAAACATTTTCACTACCGGAGTTGTTTCAGAAAACGTTTACTACCGGCACACATCTTTTGAGCGGGATTACTCATTTCACAAAATTTAACAATTGGAAGCTCTCGCCACCACTTCAACCTTCCGGTACAGTGACATATCTCAATCCTTTCATACACAAACCACCGCAGTGGCAACGCACTTGTTGGTTAATGTGGGAGAGTTTCCGTCCCCCCCATAAGAGACCCTGTGTCTGCACGGCACATTAATGGGCCACCCCACCAGAATCCCTCCTCGGGAAAAAGGACAATGTCCAGGAGTCTTTCTCCAAACGTCTGTGTGGGTCCCAACCAAACAAGGCAAAATACACGCCCCTTCAAGGCGAAGTATCTTGGATTGAGTACATTCACTGTTGGTGCGATTTTCAGCTTCTCAAAACAAATCCCGTCAATTTTCAAATCTCTTGTTCAAAATAACTTTATCAATGACACATGACCCAAAAAACATTCTAAACATGTCTGGCAAGATCCAGTAAACTGAGTACTTCTACAACAGTTTCTGACCTTTCCAGTTCTGTACTGCTTTCACAACCACATAATTCAAAATTCAATTTCAAATTCAGGGTTCTACCCATTCCTTGAGACAACATCATTTCAAAAATGACCATTACCCTGGTCTTAAATTCTACTAGACACATTTCATTCAAAACTTCAGTTCATAGAATTCAGAAATTCAATTTCAATTCTGGGTTCCACAAGGAGCCCTTCTGTGAAACAATATGTTCAAAAGTGACCACAAAACAGGTCTCAAATTCTGTTCAAAATATTTCATGTAGAATAATCATTTCAAAAATTTCACAATTTTGCGGGTGCATTGGCAAATTCAAAATTCAAAATTTCAAACTCAGGAACTAGACAACTGCTATAGAACACTACAAGAAAAAAGGGTTTTAGCGACGGAAAAAATCCGTCTCTAAACCCTAAAATTCCGTCGCTAAATGAATTTGCGACGGATTTTTTCCGTCGCTAAAAAGTGGTTGCAATTGCGACGGAATTTTAAATTCCGTCGCAATTAGCGACGGATTTCAATTCCGTCGCTATTAGCGACGGATTTCAATTCCGTCGCTATTAGCGACGGATTTTAAATCCGTAATCCGTCGCTAAATTCAAATTAGCGACGGATTCAGTTTCCGTCGCTAATTTGATTATTTTTTTTAAAAAAAATTATTTATTATTTTCTTTAATTAATTTATTATTATTTTTAAATTTTCTTTGAAAATTATATTCTTTTAAAAATAATTATATTCTTTTCCATTATTCTTTTAAATTTATTTATTTTATTTTTTAATTTTGTTTAAAAATTATATAATAAAATATTTTAAAAAATTATATAACATTCATACCGAATCTTCATAAAAATACATTATAAATATAGTGTTTCAACAGAGATGTACTAAAAAAGTAATCTAAACAGCAGCATCCTCATCATCATCATTAGCAGGAGGATCACCTTCAGGAGGCGGCATCGAACCCTTGTCTTTCATTAGGGCCATGATTTGACGCTGCATCTGTCTAACCATCTCCTGTGTCTGGTGGAGCTCAATGTCTGTGTTCATTTGTTTTTGCTTTGTCTCGTTCAGCTCAACTGCTTGCGACTCGATAATTGTCTTCATCCTCATCAACTCATCTGCCAAAAAATTAGGAAATATAATTATCTTTTTTGCACTGCATTTAAATGAACCAGAGAATGAAAATGTTACAATCAATATCAAATGTATTACGTTACCTGCAGAAACACCTTCGCTACTGCTGGATGTGGAGCGCTTTGATTCCCTAAGTCGGCTGGCATAGGAACCTAACCCGAAGACTCTACCTTTGCTGTTAAATCCACCCGCAGCCTGTAAGAATAGAGTCTCGTTATCGGACTGAGAGGATGAGGGCTGGGTTCCACTCTGCGAGTCTCTCTCCTGAGTCAGCCTCAGATAGTTTCCCTATAAACAAAAAAAGACATCACCAAAAAAGCCGATGTGAAATGAAATAAACATGTTGGTGTCCGAAACAAAGAATCAATACAATATAAATATCTCAACGCCACTTACTCCGCCCTGGCGTTAATCCATATCTTCTCACCCCCTTCAGTTTGCCGGGTATGGGTCTGCTCAAAGGCACGCCACTCAACTTCTTTTGGTGGAACATTCTCAGACTGTGCCTGCAAACACATGAAAAATCATTAACAAATTGTTTCAAGGTACAAAACATAGAATACTTTAATAGAAAATAACGTGTACTCACAATTTTCCGACAATGTTCACTCAACGGAATGGAGCCGCCAGCATATGAAGGTCCCACCTGCTTGGCCCTATTCTCCTTACTTTTCCGACTTCTATTATTAAATTTCTCATCGTTCTCCCACTGTGCAAGTAATAGGCTTGCAGTGTCAGGGTCAATCCAATCTGTCTTGCCCACACCCTTTCTCAATTTATGAAATCTCCCAGACAACCACTTGCTTCCCTTATGGTTAAAAGCTTTTCTCAGACCTTTATGATGTTCAGGCAATGTCTCAAACTTACTCTGAAAATCAATAATGAACAATTAGTGCTCCAAATGTTACAAATACTTAATCAGTTCGTATTTGGATAAGAAATTAATAACTATAAATCACTTAACTTACCAAAAACTCGTCGAACCATCTATTCCGAGTGTCTTTAGGAATTTCTTTCCACGTGCCCCAAGGCTCATTGAAATTGCGGAATATTTGGGTTGACAAAATATCAGCCACCGGGGGATAAGGGTCAAATCTGTAGACAGAGGATATGATGCAAATACGAGCATACAAACTAAAGGGTAAAAATCGTAGCGTTATTAGTAATGCTGTATGACTCACCCCTCGGTGCCGTCAGGACGGATCCACAGCTTCCCCGTCGCAGGATCTTTCGCTCCCCATACAGGTGTATCAGAGGAACTACCTCCTTCATCGACCTGGCTATGAGGCGATGGAATGTGCTGAATGAAGGAATGTGAATTATTGAAGAGTTTGTACATAGATGGTTAAATAAAACTACACATATGTAAATCAATTAGAAATGGTAAAGTAAACCTGGCGTCCCCCTTGCTGTGGATCACTGGAGGAAGATGGAGAATTGGACGTATACAGTGACGGTGAAGTAGACAGGTAAATCGATGGTGAAGATGAGGACTCATATGGTGAAACCTCTGGGGAAGCGCCTCTCCCCCCCATGCCTACGAAGGGAGCAGATGGTGTTCCCCTACCTCTGATAGGACGAGGTCGGGATCGACCACGACCATGTCCACCATCTGAACGTCCTCCAGCTGGATGCTCCATATACCTATGAACACTTACAAACATTATGTGAAAATATACATAAAAACAAGATATTTATTACTTAATATGACAGTAGCGCAATTACGGAGTATGTAGTATAACAAATTGTCAAAAACAAAAGAACTAACACAAATCAATCGGATGATTCACGTTCTTCGTCATCTGCTTGCACAGCTTCCTCTGGAGTCTCATAGTCGTCAAACTCAGATTCGCTATCAGAGTAAATCACTTCTGTCTCATCGTCTGATTCCTTACCGTCAACTTGGATAGGAATCAACTCTAAGTTCGCAGTAGAATCAAACAGATTGCTTGGTACATCGTCGTCGGCAATGTTTATGGGTAGTACATGTTCCACATCAGCCTGGAACGGTTCCTTCATGCCGTCATTTGCTACCGACTTTTTCGACTGAGGTATGATATTCCGTGCTTTGGTTTTAATAACTCCCACCCACCCTTGGCGGGATGTGGGGTATTCTGTATAGTACACTTATTCCGCCTGTTGAGCAAGGATGAATGGGTCATAACCAACCGTATATCTCCTTGTCCAGTGGATCTCAATATTTCCATGTTTGTCCACTTTTGTCCCACGCGGACTGTTATCAAACCACTCACATTTAAAAAGTGTCACCACCTTGTCCCACTAGTAACTCACTTGAATTATGTCGACTAACTTCCCGTAGTAGTAACTCTCCACCCCGTCAACTTGATCACCTCGACAACATACACCATAATTGCAACATTGTGTACCTGCGTTCGCTTCAATAGTTGAAAATCGATACCCCTTGATTATGTATTTGTTGCACCAAGTAACACTAAATGCAGCTCCATAAGATAAACTCCATGCCACTTTATTTGGATCTTCTGGGTGTTCCAAGAAGTAGGAGCGAAACCATTTTGGGAACTTAGAGTTCGTGAATTGATCAACTTGGGATTCCGACATTTCAGGATTTTCCGATCGGACCAAATTAGAAAAATGACTACAACAAAAAAATGAAGTTAATACTATAATACTTACCGTAACAGTGAAAAGAAAACAAATCTTACTTTAAGTATGGGGTGGCCTCTTCACAGTTGTTTAGAATGTACCACTCCGCTACTCGCTTATCTCTTGCTTCAAGAGTTGATCTCCAACGTTTTCCCACCACTCGGCCTGGAAAATCAAATATTGATTTTTGTTCGCTCGTATTACCGCCATTATCGTTGCGAGGTACCCGTCTCCATATTGATGTCATTTCAGGGGGATAATAGTATTGCGCAAATTTTGTGGCCTCTTCGACTAGATACGCTTCAGCGATAGATCCTTCAACGTGGGTTGGATTTTTGATTTTTTGTTTAAGAGTGCGTAAAAACCTACAATGGACAATTAGAGGGTATTTATAAACTAAAGTGCGCGAAAGAAATAACTGCACGAAAGAAATATATATATTACCTCTCAAACGGATACATCCACCTATATTGTTGGGGACCTCCTACTCTTGCTTCGTAGGCCAAGTGAACAGGTAAATGTTCCATTGAGTCAAACATGCTAGGAGGAAATATGATCTCCAACTTGCATAGCGTTATTGGGATGCTCGCCTCCAGGTATCGTAAGTTTTCCACATTAAGCTCATAAGCACAAATTTCTCTAAAGAACCTGGAAAATTCTGCTAGAATAGACCATATGTGGTTCGGTAATGCTTTGAAGGCCCATGGCAACAACCTCTGGAAAAAAACATGACAATCATGACTCTTCATCCCGAATAACTTCCCCTCGTGCAAGTTGACACATCTTTTCAGGTTTGACGCATAACCGTCCGGGAGTTTCAGCTCTTCAACCCATTGCAACAATTCCAAATTCTGCTGTTTGTTGAATGTGTACGGTGCTCTAGGTTTGGAAATCCGTCCCCTGCCATCCTGCACCAAATGCAAAGCAGGCCTTCTACAAATCGCTTCTATATCCCGTCTAGCATTGATTGTGTCCTTCGTCTTGCCTTTCGTGTCCATCACGGTGTACAAAATATTGCAAAACACATTGCTCTCAATGTGCATGACATCCAGGTTGTGTCTTGACAATTGATCTTTCCAATATGGTAATTCCCAGAAGATGCTGCGTTTGTTCCAATGATGATCAACACCATATCCCTGGGGTTCGTTGGAAGCAGCACCCTCTTCGACACTTTGAATATTCTTGACACTGTCCCATATTTCTTGGCCACTTAAACGACGAGGTTGATCTGCTCTTTCAACCACATTTCGCTTGAAGTCTTTTCTATTTGTCCTATACGGATGGTCCGGGGGTAGGAATCGTCGGTGCCTGTCAAACCAACAGACTTTGCGACTGTGTGCCAAGCTAAAACCCATGTTCTGCTCAAGACATACCGGGCATGCAAGCTTTCCCGACGTTTGCCAGCCACTCAACATCCCATATGCAGGGAAATCATTTATCGTCCACATTAAGGCAGCACGCATTGTGAAATTCTGACTCAATGATATATCATAGTTAGAACCCCTTCACTCCACAACATCTTCAACTCGTCTATCAAAGGCCTGAGGTACACATCTATCTTCTTTTTGGGGTTGGATGGCCCAGGGATTAACGCGGTGAGGAACAAAAACTCCCTTCTCATGCACATAGAAGGTGGGAGATTGTACGGTGTCACAATGACAGGCCAACAGGAATAATTTCTGCTCGATTTATCAAAAGGAGCGAACCCATCCGAGCATAGACTAAGACGAACATTACGGGGATCCATAGCAAAGAAAGGGTTCGCCTCATCAAATTTACGCCAAGCTTCGGCGTCGGATGGATGTGTCACAAAATTTTCATCCCTGTGATGCTCCCGGTGCCATCTCATGTGAGCAGCTGTTTGTTCTTATGCGTACAATCTCTGAAGTCTGGGCACCAGAGGAAAGTAATGCATCTTGCTTAACACTTGACGGGTCATTTTCCTTCCTTTCCTCACAACTTTATATCTGTCATGTCCACAGAATTTACAATTGATCAGCTCAGCATCATCCTTGTAATACAACATACATCCTCTAGGGCAGCAATGGATTTTTTCACATCCAAGCCCAAGCTCTTTCACCTTTTTCTTTGCTTGGTAAAAATCCTTCGGCAAATTATTGTCTTTGGGAACAACTTTGCTTATGATCTGCATCATTTCGTTGTAATTCCTCTCACTCATATGGTGATCAGTCTTCAAGCTTAGTGTTGCTAGGGTAGCCGAAAGCGATGAATATTCACTACTTTCAAAGTGTTTGCATCCTTCCCATAGCGGACGTTGCGCTTCTTGAAGCATTTTATAGAACCTATCGGCGTCCGGATGAGGATCCTCTCCCATGTATGATGGTTGAGTATGTGTACCGGTCTCCTCTCCCATGTATGACGATTCGGCATGATTAACGGGATCAAAATATCTGCCGATGGACGGTCCCGTGGCATCCATAACCAATTGCTCATACGCATTAAGGTTTTCTCGATGACTACTGTCCCCGTAATAACCACTCGGTGTCTGTCGGACTTCGCCATGACATTCCCAACACTCATAATCCTTCATGAATCCATTCTGACACAAATGAATTTTGACCCTGCTCGGATTTTTAAACCTTAAACACTTACATTTGGCACACGGACACCTGATCTCCCTACTTGAATTATTTGAATGCGCCAAAGCAAATTTGATAAACTCGTTCAAACCGGCCCTGAATGCTGGATTTAGTTCTCTTCCAGTTAGACGATTGTACATCCAGCTCCTATCATGATTGTCTTCCATACTTCCTAGCTACTTCAGTTACTAACCTAATTAACATCTCAATTTGCCACAAATACAATTATAAGTAGCCAATACAACTAGCCACTTATGCTAACAAATTTCCACTTAATCAAGAAAGTGAAAAACAAACACATGCATTGGACAAAGAACTTATCCCAGCAAGCAACCAGAGAATGAGGGTAGCATACCAGAACATGGGGACATGCTTGTGGAGGGGGCAGACAACGAATAGAATACTATAACTATTTTGGAGTTTCTAAACATATAAAGATTAAATAAAACTTAATCAAATTTATATAATTTGCAAAATCAACTTTATCTTTTGTATTTATAATTACCTATTTATCAACACAATATTTATAATTTTGTTTTTTAAATTATCGATCTTTATTGTATAACTTGTTAAAGATAGATTCAAATAAAAAATTGAAATAGAATATTTTTTTAAAAAAATATTGTCTTATCTCTAAATATTATTTCTCAACACTTCACTTTTCTAATTTGAACACCATACTATTTCTAGATTTATGTATCATTACCAACTAATAAATAATCATATATTATCACATCAATATCATTTATATACCATTAATGTCATTCATGTATATTTTTATTTTAAAAAGAAATAAAATATCATTTAAAATTCAAAATCTTAAATTATTTATATAAGTATTTAGTATAAAATTTAACAATTTATAAATTATTTTAATAAAATAACCATTGATTTCAAATTATTTATATAAGTATTTAGTATAAAATTTAACAATTTATAAATTATTTTAATAAAATAACCATTGATTTCAAATTTTAAAATGCAATTAGAATTTTTTTTTCAAGCTTAACTTTTTTAGTCATATTTATAAGATAATTATAACCTAAATAAACAATAAAGTTAAATTATAACCCTAATTTATTCATGAGAAATAAATATGACTAATGTTTTCAATTTTTATCTATAATAATTTCTCATAACAAATAATGTGGTGAAAAAAAAAATGAAAGGGAGCTTACCGGAAGGAGAGGGTGGTCGGAAGGTAGAGAAGAGCATCGGTGATTAGAGAACGACGAGTGTTGAAACCTATGTATTCATGAGCAAAAAATATGACTAATTTTTTCATTTTTTATGTATACTAATTTTTTATAATAAATAAATAAATAAAACTAAGAAAAAAAAAAGAAAAGAAAGAGAGGAGCTTACCGTCGGGAGAGGACTAGCTGTGGGTTTTGGCGGCGGCGGAGCTACGGGTGGGGAGCTATGGGCGGCGGCGGAGCTACGGGTTGGGAGCTGTGGGCGGTGGGGAAGCTGTGGGTGGCGGAGCTACGGCGGAGCTGTGAGCTGGGAAGGATGCGAACGAAGGGGAGCTGCGGGGATGGGGGAGCTGTGGGCTGGGGGGAGCTGCGGGGTTGGGACGCGGAGGAGCTGGGGGTGGGGTAGCAGTTGTCGGATGGGAGCTAGGGGCTTCGGTGTGGTGGACCTGGAGGCGGTCGCCGGAGCTGAGGGAGGAGAGAAATTTCGAGCTGAGGGGTGAGCTGAGAGTAATTAACTGTCAAAATTAGCGACGGAATTAAATTCCGTCGCTAATTTATTGGTTTTTGCGACGGAATTTAATTCCGTCGCAAAAAGCTGAGGGTTTTTAGCGATGGAAATTAAATTCCGTCGCTAATTTATTGCTTTTTGCGATGGAATTCAATTCCGTCGCTAAAATTAGCGACGGATTTATAATCCGTCGCTAAATCAAAAAATTGGCGGCCCTTCTGGCCGCCATTTAGCGACGGATTATAAATCCGTCGCTAACTCAAGATATTGGTGGCCTTTTTAACCGCCATTTAGCAACGGATTTTGAATCCGTCGCTAAAATTAGCGACGGATTCAAAATCCGTCGCTAAACCGCGGACTTTAGCGACGAAAATTCACTCCGTCGCTAATTTTGGCGACGGATAAGAATTCCGTCGCTAAGCAGCGACGGATTATTTTTTCCGTCGCTATTTCCCGTGAATTTGCGACGGAAAAAATTCCGTCGCAAATTCCGTCGCTATTTGTGATTTTTCTAGTAGTGGAAGGTCATTACTTCTACACACCTTCCAGACTCTATTATTGGCTACCTAGGCCATTCATAGGACTTTCAATCCATTCTCTGCCAATCTTGCTCACCACGCTTCCACTGCGCTACTCTAATTGGTCAACCTCTTCGGTGAGCATCCTTCGTAGGTAGTCCTCATAAACATCGACACCGCATTCTAGTGGCTTAATTCATTCAGTTCAATCGGTACTATATTCTAGTACCTCAATTTATTCAAATCATTCTATTGCCTAAAGAATCAGTTCAACGGGTAGCAACCCTCTAGATGTCTACTCAACTTCTAGGTTCATCAACCTTACCGTACTCATTCTAAATACAACGTATCTAGTTTCCCCAAAAATGTGAAGTATTGTCCCCTTGATATCCATTGCACCCTTTTTATGTAATGAACCACCACCGCCAATGACTCAGTCCAAGACCTCCGTTCCTGGAGCTACGCCTCGTTGCACGCATGGTGTCTGGCCCCACTGGTAGGAATTGTCTCCTCAGAAAAACTTAGCCAATAAGTTACTATTCTTACAGGGAAATCAAAACAGTAAGTCACTATCCCTATAGGGAAACTTAGTCAGTAAGTTACTATTCACGTATACAGTACTATTCACGTATACGTATTATCCACTATTTACTCGAGCATACTAGCAAAATGCCAGAACCTGGCTCTGATACCAAAATTGTGACGCCCCTACCGGCTTCGCCCTTTCGGGCGGCGGGTTAGTGCGATTAAAAAAAAACATCTGGATCTTTTCAATTCGGCATATGCGGAAGCGATCCCAACACGCGTACTCAAATTTTAGACACCCGGCCCTCTATTACTCGTACGGAAGCGTCAACATTCTTCAGGGCTGTTGTCACAGCTTTCAGAGTGTCTGCTCTGCTCATTCTTTCTACGGCAACCTCAAGCAATCTTCCCTTCGTGCCCGATCCACTTCCTGTTTCCTTAATATGGTCTGGAGTTCAAATGAATGAACCCCAGGGGTAACAGTTAATCTCATAAACACATATGAAGTATAAATGACAATTAGCACATGTTAAACATAGAAGCATTTACAAGTAAACAATCAAAACGTAACCGCAGTTAACGGCCAAGGACCGCAGCCCTTTAGGACACGCAGCCCTATGAGACCGCAGCCTCAATCCATAGCTAGGAAAAACAGTACATGTAAAGCAAGGACTGCAGCCCTTTAGGACACGCAGCCCTATGAGACCGCAGCCTCAATCCATAGCTAGGAAAAACAATACATGTAAAGCATCTATCAAACATGATCAGCTAGTACATTAATACAACATATATGCTAACAAGATTACAGTTATCCACCTCAAGCTTGAGTCCTTACTCGTCCGAAGTTGTTGGGATCAGGAGAGGTGTCAAAGTATGCCTATGTCTTCCGGTTGTACTTTCTCTTTCATCTACGGAGTTGCTTGAGGCTAAGTATCTTCCATCCGTTTTCTTTCTTCTTCTTCTTGACTTCTCATGGTCCTAAACACGTCGCCACATTATTAGGGCCAAGTAAACCAAATACCTAATGGCTTTTCTTTGCCTCATAGGCATTCTTACACGCTCGAAGTTTATTCTTATTACTTTTGGCCATTCCTTCCTAATTTCGAATGGTAGCTAAAAGCTATCAGCATTTAGCCTAACTTCGAAAAATCACCAATAATTCTACAGAACTCCGATTGGGGTGGTTCAAAATTCTATGTGTCACTAATTAAGTCTAGTTTCATATACAATTAATCACTAGACTTATTTCTTGTTGTATCATTCCCAGATTTTTCCTTCTTTCTTCGCTGTCCAGAAAAAGGTTCCAGTTTGATAGGTCAACTTCAAAAATTCGTATCTCCTTCGATTCTTATCGGAATTCGACGAATTACCTATCAAATTAAACCTCTATGAGTCCACTATTTAACTGGAAAATTTCATAATTTACTGATTTTGTTTGGTCATCCCGAAATGCCACGTCATCTACTGACTCCAGAAACATACCAGAAATTTTCCAGATTTTTGACTCAACTTCGAAAATTCATAACTAGAGTTGTAGACCTTCGATTTAGGTGAACCAATGCTTATTTTAAAGGTTAAGGAGTGTACTATCTCCTGTAAAAATTTCAGAGAAAAACTCTATCATTTAGTTTTCAAAATGGAACACAAAGAATACTGTTCATTACTGGAAAATGACATTTTCCAGTTTTCATCTTCTAACTTTGGAAATTTATAACATTCATTGTACACATCGGATTTGGGTGTTCTTTGGCTCGTGTTAAAGATCATGATGTGTAATAAATACTCACAAAATTTCATGGTCAAAGGAGTTGGTTTACTCTGGTTTTACCTTGCTCAAAGATCACTGCTCCAGCTGCGAGTTCAGTTTTCCAGCAACAGATGATGCTACAGTAACTCATGCACTGTTCATCTACGAAATCACTGTAGCTAACGTCCTTTTTGGCTCTGTTTCTGCACTTCAAAAACAGAACAATCAACGTACATGCAGACGTGAGAGGTTCCTAACTGCACCACGTTAATTCATGCTTTTATTTTCTCCGTTTCAGCCCCATAATCTAATATGCAGAAATGAACCACGTCATTTTAAGCTTCAAATTCAGAAACCAACGTTGGAAACTCACAGAGATAAGAAGAAGAGAAGCTTAATGGCTCACCTTGTTCGAACCCAATTCAACATGCGTGGTTCTTCAGCTCCTTTCTTTCAACTTTCCTTCATTGCTCACTCTCGGTCTCTATGACTTCTTTCTTTCTCAACTTCTTGTTCTTGGTCTCAAACTCATAATAGCTGTCACTTCTTCGGACTCTTTCTCGCGCTCTTACATTCTGCAGAAGAGAATAAGTATCGGACGAGAATGAAGATTGTCTCTCTCTCGGTCTCATATCCAGCATTCTCGTCTACCTCCAACGATCTTCACTGTCTCTCACTCTCACTTTCGGTATCAACTTTCTCGCTTTCAAACTCTCTTTCACTCACACATTCTTACACTTAGTCTCAAACTCCACCGTTCTCACTCTCTTGTTTCTTTTGGTTTCTGGCCGGAGAATGGACAATGGGAAAGTAGGGGGTGCTGCCCTGTTGTTGCTGGTTGAAACCGAGCAAGATGACCCCACTTACATGCTCTCCTTCAACTCTCCTGTCTCTCGGTGTCGCTGCCTCTCTCTCACTCTCTGCATTTTCTGTTTGTTCAAATGTCTGAACCGAGGGGCGAAATGAGAATGGAGGGCGTTAATATTCTTGCCAAATTGAATATTTGGTGCATGAAGGAAGTGAGGTGGCGGAAAAATGCAAGTTTGCTGCAATGAGCTGTCGACAAGAAGAATAAAGAAGCTGTTCGTGGCGCTGAAATCACAGAGAAGTAATGGTTTGCTGCTCCATTTCCTGCTGTCGGAATAAAAGAATAAAAGTGGAGTATGGGCTGCAAACGAAAATGCACTGGGGTATGCTGTTGCTGCAATTCAAAAAGCAATAGTGCGGTGGGAGTATAATTCCTTATGCCGGTTTCCCTTTTGTGTTGTCGTATGGAGGAATGAGTGTTGAATAATAATAAAGATTGGGGCTGCAGGAATCCAAGAGATCAGGTGAACGTGGGTGTCCAAATAATTGTTAAAATATTGCACATATGGGGCCCGTCACCATATGAAGAATAAGGTAAACATATCTTGTGAAATTGTGGAGTATAAGAATAAAGAAATGGAATTTTACTTTATTCATAAGAGAAACAACGGTACATAGGAGTCAAAATAGTGGGATGTTACATTTCTCCCCCTGTTCAATAAATTTCGTCCTCGAAATTTGAAAGTCCATACCTTAGGGAACCATTTTTGGACAGTTAATCTTCTCCTTTCTTATGCATGCTCACTAAGCATGCAACAAATCTTACAACCTTTTCATTCATCCTATACCCGGTGTGTAGTATTCATTCATAGGACTCATTAGTCCCTTCTCACAGCGCATGGTTACTCAGGCCTCACTGCCTCATTTCCATTCAACTTTCTAGCTTATTTCGTTCTAGCCTTTCGGCTTATTCAATTACCACAGCGCTGGATATTCTTGCCTTATTGCCCAAGGAATTACCTTCAAGCCATAGGCATCACAACTACAACTCGGTACAGTCTGATTGTTCTTCCAACCTCAAGTATACTCTAGACACGTTGGTCTAATGTTACCAAGATAGATAACAACACAGTGCTAGGCTTCTTCAATTCAAGTTCTCAAACTACTTCCTCTTGACTAGCTCGGCGGCTATCAAGTACTATCTGGCTTAACCAGTTCATTTTCTAGACCATTCTATCAGTTTTTGTTCCTGTAATAACATAGTCACCCAATGCACCGCTTTTTAATTCAAAATATTAGTAATGATAATCACATCATTACTTTCAATATTGCTTCTATGTTGTCTCATGTTCAAAATTCTGATTTTCAAATTTACATATTCAAAATTATGTGGTAAAAGTACATTTTCACAATCTGCACTATACCAAAAAGTAATAGTGCTATCACATTTTCAAATGTAATCGTTGCCATCACAAATTCGTGAAAACACTTTTACTGCCAGAGTGGTTTCAGAAAACATTTACTACCGGCACACATTTTTTGAGCGGGATAATTTATTTCACAACATTTAACAATTGAAAGCTCTTGCCACCACTTCAACCTTTCGGTACAGCGACATATCTCAATCCTTTCATACACAAACCACCGCAGTGGCAACGCACTTGTTGGTTAACGTGGGAGAGTTTCCGTCCCCCCATAAAAGACCCAGTGTCTGCACTGGCACATTAATGGGCCACCCCACTAGAATCCCTCCTTGGGAAAAAGGACAATATCCAGGAGCCCTGCTCCAAACATCTGCGTGGGTCCCAACCAAACAAGGCAAAATACATGCCCCTTCAAGGCGAAGTATCTTGGATTGAGTACATTCACTGCTGGTGCGATTTTCAGCTTCTCAAAACAAATCCCCTCAATTTTCAAATCTCTTGTTCAAAAGAACTTTATCAATGGCACACGACTCAAAAACATTTTAAACTTATCTGGCAAGATCCAGTAAACTAAGTACTTTTACAACAGTTTCTGACCTCTTCCAGTTTCGTACTGCATCTACCACAACAAAGTTGTAAACTCAGTTTCAAATTCTGGGTTATAACAAAACCCCTTTTCATGAGACAACACATTTCACAAACAGACCATTCAATATGGTCTCAAATTCTTTCTCATTCAAAATTTCAGTTCATGAAATTCAAAAATTCAATTTCAAATTCCAATTCTAGGTTCCACAAGGATCCCTTCTATGAAACAATATCATTCAAAAATGACCACAAATTAGGTCTCAAATTCTATTCAAAATATTTCATTTAGAAAATTCATTTCAGAAATTTCACTATTCTGCAGGTGCATTGGCAAATTCAAAAATCAATGTTTCAAACTTAGGAACTAGACAACTGCTATAGAAGGTCATTACTTCTTCTAATCACATTTTCGACTCTATCATTGGCTATCTAAGCCATTCATAGGACTTTGAGTCCATTCTCTGCCAATCTTGCTCACCACACTTCCACTGCGCTACTCTAAATGGTCAACCTCTTCGGTGAGCATCCTTCGTAGGTAGCCCTCATACACATCGGCACAACATTCTAGTGCCTTAATTTATTCAATTCAATCGGTACCCTATTTTAGTACCTCAATTCATTCACATCAATTCAATTGCCTAAAGAATCAATTCAACTGGTAGCAACCCTCTGGATGCCTATACAACTTCTAGGTTCATCAACCTTACCGTATTCATTCTAGTATTCTCATGGAATCCGTAAGAATCACCATATTTCATACCTCAAGGCACTCAAACCATAAATCAAGAGGTTTCAAATTTCTATGACACTTCCTAGGGGTTATCCATTATGGGACCTGTGTGTTGTCAATATTTCTGGCCGAAGGAAAGGAAATGGAAATGGAGGAGTATAGGGCACGCAGACTAAGAACATGAGAGAGTAGTGGAGTATGGCGCTGCCATGCTGCATTCCGAGGAGTATAAGCAGTCTGCTGTCATACAGAAGACACGAGAGAACAATGGAACATGGGTCGCTGAAATGCTAAATTCCGAGAGAGACATCCTGAATTCCAAGGGAGGTATTGGAATATGACACTGAGTTAAGGTGTCGGTTGATGCTTGAAACAGGTGTGTGCGCGTTCTCATCGTCTCTTCTTTTTTCTGGCCGAGAGATGAATAATTAATTGTGGAAGTGCGCTGTGATCTCTCTCGTTTTCTTTCTTATATTCTCTGGCCGACAGGAATGAGGCATGAGAACTGATAAAAGAAATGAATAAGAATATAAGTGTTGGGCCGAATGGATTAGATAACGGAGTGCACGTGCTGCTGAGACGCTGAGTTTAAAGAGAATTAGTGGGGTATGGGAGCTGCATTGAGGTGGGAGAAAGGAATTTGAGGGACTATGGTTCTGTTATACCGCGTGAGCATGTGCGCCAGTTGAATTCAGAGACATATTGTATGGATTCTGTACTGTTGAATTCAAGGAGAATATGCCCACCTATACTATCTGAAAACGCAGGCCCACGTGGTGTGAGTGATGAGAATGAGGGAAAGCTAATTAATCTGATACATGGAATACCACGTGCTGGTATGAACATTAGGGATAGTGGGCTAAATGGTTTAGTGAGGAATGAATATTGAGGCATATGGGCTGAAGAGGAATACCAATTATAGGGAATAACAACCCCAGGGGCAGCGACACTCCAAATAGTGCACACAGAAATCAGAGGCCGAGACGTGAATGAGAGCGAGCATGTAAGAGGGGGCTGTGACCGAGAGCTTGAAAGAAGGAAGTTGATCCACATGGAAGCTAGGATCTAACTAAGAGAAGGAGAAAGAACGTGCATGGAAGCTTGAGAGCAATCAAGGTGAGTTGTTGAGCTTCCTCCCTTATAAGTTTCTGCACGTTATGATGAATACTGTGAATTTACCTTCTCGGTTTCAATTAGTGAAGGTACTAAAGAGAAAGATTAAGAGTGTTGTATGCATGTGGTTATGGTTCTGTTTTTGGTAATGACCATAAATACCATTTGGATCTGCATGCATGTTGATTGTTCTGTTTTTGGAGTGCAGAAACAGAGCCAAAAAGACGTTAGCTACAGTAATTTCGTAGAGGAACAGTGCACTTGTTACTGTAGCATCATGATCATCTGCTGGAAACTGAATTGCAGCTGAAGCAGTGAACTTTGACTAAGGTAAAACCAGAGTAAACCAACTCCTTTGACCCTGAAACTTTGTGGGTAGTTAGTACACATCATAATCTTTATCATGAGCCAAAGAACACCCAAAAATCCGATGTGTACAAAGAGAATTATGAATTTTCAAAGTTAGAAGATGAAAACTAGAAAATGTCATTTTCCAGTAATGAACAATATTCTTTGTATTCAATTTTGAAGTAATAAATGATGGAGTTTTGCCATGCGTCTGCGTGGGTCCCAACCAAACAAGGCAAAATACACGCCCCTTCAAGGCGAAGTATTTTGGATTGAGTACATTCACTGCTGGTGCGATTTTCAGCTTCTCAAAACAAATCCCCTCAATTTTCAAATCTCTTGTTCAAAAGAACTTTATCAATGGCACACGACCCAAAAAAATTCTAAACATGTCTGGCAAGATCCAGTAAACTGAGTACTTTTACAACAGTTTTTGACCTTTCTAGTTCTGTACTGCTTTTACAACCACATAATTCAAAATTCAATTTCAAATTCAGGGTTCAAACCCATTCTCTGAGACAACATCATTTCAAAGTGACCATTACCCTGGTCTCAAATTCTACTAGAAACAATTCATTCAAAACTTAAGTTCATAAAATTCAAAAATTCAATTCCAATTCTAGATTCCACAAGGATCCCTTCTATGAAACAATATCGTTCAAAAGTGACCACAAAACAGGTCTCAAATTCTGTTCAAAATATTTCATTTAGAGAATTCATTTAAGAAATTTCACAATTCTGGTGGTGCATTGGCAAATTCAAAATTTCAAACTCAGGAACTAGACAACTGCTATAGATCCTTTAATATCCAATGTGCATTGTGGGCCATATAATTGAACCCATTTAGTGTTAGTATACTCCATGCATTAAGTCTTTTTGGCCCAAAATCATTTGGACGACACAGACAATATGCTCCCTTATTCTCATCAGTTTTCAACCCACGTGCTCACACATATATGTATACAGTTTATACTCATTTCCCAACTGATTCATTTCGAGCTGCACATCTATTTCTAGCATTACACGACAGCTCACCAGCGCATAAACCCCACCAGTTCTTTGTGTTTCGTCAACCAAGGGAGACATATTCTCTTTGAATTCAGTGTGACAGAACCCATTCTCCACTGTCTCTAAAATCCATAAACTCCTTGCAGCAACGCCCATGCTCCACTACAATCCTCGTGTCTCCAACAAGTTAGCCACGCTCCACCATTTCTTTTGCATTCGGACAGAATCATACTCCCTCACCTCCTGATCGCATTCACTTCTCATTCGGCTAGGCACACGGAAACACAGAAGTGAGATGAGAATGTGAGTGAGAGATGAGATGGAGTTGAGAGCCGAGAGCTTGCAGAGAGTGAAAGACCGAGAGAAATGAGAGCAAGACAGAAAACAGAAATGAAAACGAAGGAGAGAGCAGTTGAGAGAAATAGTTCATTCATTTTTCTCACTCTCTGCAACTCAAGCCGCGAAACAGGGACATGGAGTTTCAGACAGAAACTGAACCGCAAAGGGAGAGCAAGTCCGTGAAGCGAGTGAAGGATAGGAAAGCATTGGTGGTGTGTGCGTGTGCTCTGTTCCAACCAGCATGAACAGAAAAGGCGCTGAGAGATTAAGAGACCGAGAAAGAGGAAGTTGCAGAAAGAAGTGTAGACCGAGAACACCAAGAGGAAAGAAGCAGCAGTTTGAACGTTGTCAATGAAGGTGAGCTTTTGAAACTTTCCTTCTAACTTCAACTGATCCTGCACTTTAGTTTCTGCTGTGTGGATTAAAGCAATAACCGAGAATGATATTTCCTTGTTCTTGGGTCACCAAATAGAGAGCATTGAGGCTTAACGTGGCATGCATGGGGTTCTGAATAGGTTGAAAATGGAAGCTTAACGTTGCATGCACGTTGGTGGTTCTGTTTTTTAGTGCAGAAACAGAGTCAAGGTGTTAGCTACAGTAATTTCGTGGAGGAACAGTGCACTTGTTACTGTAGCATCATCTGGAAAAGTAAACGTGCTGCTGGAACAGTGGTCTTTGAGCAAGGTAAAACCAGAGCAGAGATTCTGGCATTTGGCTAGTATGCTCGAGCGAATAGTGAATAATATGTATATGTGAATAGTATTGTATACGTGAATAGTAACTAAATCTTAGAATCTTTGAGTGACAAGAGTGGAAATTATGGAAATTATCTACTCAAAATTTAGAAGTCCAATTGTTATGTTGGTCCTAGCAATAAATTAGAATGCGGTGCCGATGTTTATGAGGGCTACCTACGAAAGATGCTCATCAAAGAGGTTGACCAATCAGAGTTGTGCAGCGGAAGCGTGGTGGGCCCATAACCCACAGGTCCCAGGATCGAAACCTGGCTCTGATACCAAAAATTGTAACACACCTACCGGTCTCGTCGTTTCGGGTGACGGGTAGTGTGGGCCCTTAACTTAAACCCTCTTTATAATCTTTTTCCTTAAAATTCAATCCCAGGTTATTTACGTCTTGTATCAGAGCGTAAGCAGCAGAGCACATTCTTGTTTGGACAATATATACTGATAAAATAAAGTGTAGTAGATAGGGGTTATCATCAAAGTATTAGTATACAGTCATCCCAAAAACAAATGCCCAATAGCTAAAATATTAGTATTACAGTCATCTAAGTAGTCCAAAATAAAGTTCCAAATTTAAAATCACTTCCAGCTCAATTCCGCTCCGCACGCTTACCTTTGTCACCTAGCACCGGCTCAAAAGCACTCTCGGATTCCTTACAAAAGTCTGGGATTCACATTTGAATCCCAGAGTAACCATTAATCTCATATAACATGTGTATGCAATGCATGTGTGTCACCATAATATGGAAAACAATAAATCATATAGCATTCAAAAACTAACGCGCATTAACACCAATACAACATACCATACGTACAGTGTTAGATGCGGAAGGACTAAATGTCCTAAGAACAAACGTAGGACTGCTCGACAAAGCAAGCCCCGGATCCACGGCGCTAGGAAAGATACAGTAGCCGGGCTCTAAACCCAGACCACTTCGAATGCACATACAAACGTATGTCCCTCGCGAGACACGGGTCCACAACCATGGAAAAATCAAACATACAAAGTAACACAAGGCATATAAAGATTAAGGTTACTACCTGGATGTCTTCACAACTTCTTATTCTCACCCGAGTTCTTCTTGCACTGATTACCGTTTGGCCAAGGCAAGGATCCCAATCCTATAATATTTTAAGATGGGTCATTACTTATTCTCATCTTAATAGCAATATTAAGATTATGCTTATTAGACCGACCCATATTGCTTATCCTTTTTAATTCACTTCAGATTTTCTGATCAATTTTTGAAAAATCATATCTCGGTCTAGAAAACTCGGAATCAAGTGGTTCAAGTTCCTAATCGAAGCTCTATAAGTCTGTTTTCTAGAAAAAATAATACACTGTTCAAATGATAATTTAATCATTCCCAGAATTTCATTCTTTCATCGCTGTCCAGAAAAAGGTTCCAGTTTGATAGGTCAACTTCAAAAATTCATATCTCCTTTGATTCTTATCAGAATTCAACGAATTACCTATCAAATTAAACCTCTATGAGTCTACTTTTTAACTGAAAAATCTCACAATTTAATGATTTTGTTAAGGCAATCCGAAATATCACGCCATTTTACTGCTTATGAGGCAAACCAGAAAATTTCCCAGATTTTCAGCTCAACTTTGAAAAATTATATCTTGAGCTATAGACCTCCGTTTAAGGCGATCCAAAGCTCGTTTTAAAGATAATTATGTGTACTAACTCTCTGCAAAATTTCAGGGTCAAATGAGTTCGCTTGACCCAGTTTTACTTTGCTTGAAAATCACTGTATCAGCAGCAAGGTCATTCTCCAGAAACGTAACAGCAACATATTATTCACCAAAACAGCAAACCATGGTTCAGCAGGGACTGTCCAAAACTCATACCACATGCATGTACACCATTTAAGCATTCTCTTTTATTTTTTATTGGTTCATGTGTCTTTAAGACACAATCTTAAATTCACAGACGTCTAGTCTATTCCTTTCTTATGCATGCTTACAAAGCACACAACTCATCATACCACATTCTTATCCATTCTGTACCCAAGTATAGTTCTCAACCATACAGGATCCACTAGTCCATTCTCTAAGCACTCGGTTACTCAGGCTTCTCTGCCCATTTCAATCTACCTTCTAGTTCATTCCAATGTTGTAGCACTGGATATTCTGGCTTTAATGCCCATAAAACCACCTTTATGCCATTGGCATATCAACTACCACCTGGTACAGTCTGAGTGTTCTGCCAGACTCACAACTTCTTTGGACACATTGGTCCCAAAGTTATCATACTTGTGAGCACTCCACACAGTGCTAATCACACAGGTGTTACGACCCAGGGACACCGCCCTGTGCCATCTTGCACATCGGGTCTTACAGTCTTGAGCCATTATTTGTTCATCGATCATCTGAGCCTCTTCAACTTAAGCTCTCAGACCACTTCCTCTTGACTAGCTCGGTGGCTACCAAGTACTATCTGGCTTAACCAGTTCATTTTTCTAGATCATTCTATCAGTTTTTGTTCCTGTGTCAACACAATTACCAACTGCACCGCCTCCATTTCAATACAACAGCGACGACAATCATGTCATTGCTTACTATGTTGTCTCATACTCAAAATTTCAAATTTCCACACATTTGAAAATCTCTGTGGTCGCAGTACATTTCCACAAACCGTAAAACCATAATCGCTGCCAACCCAATTTTCAAGAAAACAATTCACTGCCGGTCTATTTTCAGAAAAACATTTTCTACCGGCACACAAAAATGAGCGGGATTATTCATTTCACAATTTCAACATTAGAAAGCCCTCGCCACCGCGTCAACTGCTCAGTGCAGCGGTGCACCCCAATCCTTTCAATACCAACCACCGAAGTGGCAATGCGCTTGTCGGCCAATGTGGGAGAGTTTCCATCCCTACTAGGACCCAATGTTCGCACTGTCACATTAACGGGCCACCCACCAAAATCCCTACCAAGGAAAAAGGACTATTGTTCAGGAGCCCAGCTCCAAATGCCTGCGTGGGTGCCGACCAAATAAGGCAAAACACACCCCTTCAAGGCGAAACTACTCAAATTGGGTGTTCTTTGGCTCATGTTAAAGATCATGATGTAAACTAATTACCCACAATGTACATTGGATATTAAAGGAGCTACACGTATGCCTTACATTCGAAATAGTGCTGCATCTTTACTACACCAATAAGCAATGAATATTAGAGAAATTGTCCAAATATGCATGCATCACGTGTTGCTGAAATTGTTCTGAATGAATGGTTATTTTACTCTTGGGTCCCACGAGCATGTTTCCAAATTTACTTGGTCATGCAGTATTTATTTCTTTGAAACCAACTTAAGAACTGTTCATGCCTTCAATGACTTGATGGAGCACGTACTAGTACCAAATAAATTCCAAAAATTATTCTAGGCCAAATTTCAATAATAAATTCCCAAACAATATTTCTAATTTCCCAACTCTAAAATTTGGGATGTTACATACGGTCTGGAGTTCAAATGAATGAACCCCAGAGGTAACAGTTAATCTCATGAACAAATATGAAGTATAAATGACAATTAGCACATGTTAAACATAGAAGCATTTACAAGTAAACAAGTCGCACCGTAACCGCAGTTAACGGCCAAGGACCGCAGCCCTTTAGGACACGCAGCCCTATGAGACCGCAGCCTCAATCCATAGCTAGGAAAAACAATACATGTAAAGCATCTATCAAACATGATCAGCTAATACATAAACACAACATATATGCTAACAAGATTACAGTTACCCACCTCAAGCTTGAGTCCTTACTCGTCCGAAGTTGTTGGGATCAGGAGAGGTGTCAAAGTATGGCTATGTCCTCCGGCTGTACCTTCTCTTTCAACTACGGAGTTGCTTGAAGTATCCTTTATTAGTTTTCATTCTTCTTCTTCTTGACATCTAATGGCCCTAATCATATGGTCATAATATTAGAGCCATAAAAAGGAATACCTAATGGGTTTTCTTAGCCTATTGGTCTTTCTTACACCCTTGGAGTTTATTCTTATTATATTTGGCCTTTTCTTTTTAATTTCACATGGTAGCTAAAAGCTATCAGCATTTTGGCCTAACTTCGAAAAATCACCAATAATTCTACAGAACTCCGATTGGGGTGGTTCAACTTTCTATTTGTCACTAATTAAGTCTAGTTTCATGTACAACTAATCACTAGACTTATTTCTTGCTGTATCATTCCCATATTTTCATTCTTTCTTCGCTGTCCAGAAAAAGGTTCCAGTTTGATAGGTCAACTTCAAAAATTCGTATCTCCTTCGATTCTTATCGGAATTCGACGAATTACCTATCAAATTAAACCTCTATGAGTCTACTATATAACTGGAAAATTTCATAATTTTATGATTTTGAAGTTTTGAATGATAATGGTCACTTTTGAAATGATGTTGTCTCAAAGAATGGGCTTGAACCCTGAATTTGAAATTGGATTTTGAATTATGTGGTTGTGAAAGCAGTACAGAACTGGAAAGGTCAGAAATTGTTGTAAAAGTACTCAGTTTACTGGATCTTGCCAGACATGTTTAAAATGTTTTTGAGTCGTGTGCCATTGATAAAGTTCTTTTGAACAAGAGATTTGAAAATTGAGGGGATTGGTTTTGAGAAGCTGAAAATCGCACCAGCAGTGAATGTACTCAATCCAAGATACTTTGCCTTGAAGGGGCGTGTATTTTGCCTTGTTTGGTTGGGACCCACGCAGACGCTTGGAGCAAGGCTCCTGGACTTTGTCCTTTTTCTCGAGGAGGGATTCTGGTGGGGTGGCTCATTAATGTGCCAGTGCAGACACTGGGTCTCTTATGGGGGGATGGAAACTCTCCCACATTAACCAACAAGTGCGTTGTCACTGCGGTGGTTTGTGTATGAAAGGATTGAGATATGTCACTGTACCGGAAGGTTGAAGTGGTGGCGAGAGCTTCCAATTGTTAAATTTTGTGAAATGAGTTATCCCGCTCAAAAGATGTGTGCCGGTAGTAAATGTTTTCTGAAATAACTCCGGCAGTGAAAGTGTTTTCACGAATTTGAATTGGCAACGATTTTGTTTTCCTTGAAAATGTGAAAGCACCACTTGTTATAGTGCTATTTTGAAAATGTACTGCTACCACAGAATTTTGAATATTTGAATCTGAAAAATCAGAATTTTGAATATGAGACAACATAGAAGCAATATTGAAAGTAATGATGTGATTATCATTACTGATATTTTGAATTGAAGATCATTGACGCAATTGTCTTCATTGATGTTTTGAATTGAAAAGCGGTGCATTGGGTGACTATGTTGTTACAGGAACAGAAACTGATAGAATGGTCTAGAAAAAAAAATGAACTGGTTAAGCCAGATAGTACTTGATAGCCACCGAGCTAGTCAAGAGGAAGTGGTCTGAGAGCTTAAGTTGAAGAGGCTCAGATGATCGATGAACAAATAGAGGCTCAAGGCTGTAAGACCCGATGTGCAAGATGGCACAGGGCGGTGTCCCTGGGTTGTAACACCTGTGTGATTAGCACTCTGTGAAATGCTCACAAGTATGATAACTTTGGGACCAATGAGTCCAAAGAAGTTGTGAGTCTGGCAGAACTCTCAGACTGTACCAGGTGGTAGTTGATATGCCAATGGCATAAAGGTGGTTTTCAGGGCATTAAAGCCCGAATATCTAGTGCTACAACATTGGAATGAACCAGAAGGTAGATTGAAACAGGCAGAGAAGCCTGAGTAACCAAGGGCTTAGAGAATGGACTAGTGGGTCTTGTATGGTTGAGAACTATACCTGGGTACAGAATGGATAAAAATGTGGTATGAGGAATTGTATGCTCAGCAAGCATGCATAAGAAAGGAATAGATTAGAAATCTAAAATAATTCCCCGAAGGTATAAGTTCAAATTTCGAGGACGAAATTTAAATAACGGGGGGAGAAATGTAACATCCCAAATTTTGGAGTTGGGAAATTAGAAATATTGTTTGGGAATTTGCTATGGAAATTTGGCCTGAATAATTATGAAGTTAATTATTAGAATTTAAGGCCTATATTCCTTAAATTTTTGGGGAAAACAACTATTGAAGTTTGATGGCTCAGTTATTAGAAAGAAAAGAAGAATATGGACTTAATGGTATTTGGTGTTGAATTATACGCTGGACCCATGCAGTAGGTCACGTGCTTCAATCCATACAACACCAATTTAATATTCACTAGGTAATGAGTCAAACAAAGACGCAACACTTAAGCTCCATTTTATTTGACTCATTTGGTCCATATGTTAATTAAAAAGGACACCAACTCCCTTAATCCATTAGTCATTGTTCGGCCCATATGAGTATAACCCATTTAGCCCACACTTCTTCATTTAACCTCAGCAAACATCAAAACGCAGCAGCAGAGTCATCTCTCTTTCTCTCTTTATTTTAAATAAATTAATCCAATTTGCAGAGAACACACACTTAAATAATCGGTTCAATTCCCTCACTTCGCTTTGTTATTTCCGACAGCCCATACACCACTGTCTTCTGCGTTTTTAGCTGCACCCATGCTCCATTCAGCAGTTCGTGCGCACTTGTGCATTCAGACAGACAAGCCATGCTCCACTGCCTCTGGAACTTTGCAGCGTGTTAGTGCCATACTCCACTAAGCCTGGTGCTTTCAGCAACTCTCATGCTTCACTACTTTCTTGTGTCTCTAACATGTCTGCCGCACTCCACCATTTCTCTTGAACTCTGTAGTGCGCCATATACTCCTCCATTTCCAATTCCTTTCCTTCGGCTAGAAATGGAAAACGCAGAGAGTGAGAGAGGCAGCGACACCGAGGGACAGGAAAGTTGAAGGAGAGCATGGAAGAGATGAAGAACAAGAGAGTCAGACGGAGAAGGCGTCGGAGAAAGAAGGAAACAGAGTGTGAGCTTGAGAGAGTAAGAGAGTGGAAGGAAGGCATCCCTTCGGCCTTCACTGAAAAACACAGAACAGAAGTGAGAACGTGGAGGAGAGCGAGACACAGCCGAGAACTTGCAGAAAGCGAAGAAAGAAAATAGGAATAACAACCCCGGGCTGTGTGCGTGTGTGTGTTGCTGATACATGAAGAACAAGAAGTTGAGAAAGAAAGAAGTCATAGAGACCGAGAGTGAGCAATGAAGGAAAGTTGAAAGAAAGGAGCTGAAGAACCACGCATGTTGAATTGGGTTCGAACAAGGTGAGCCGTTAAGCTTCTCTCCTTCTCATCTTTGTGAGTTTCCAACGATGGGTTCTACATTTGAAGCTTACAAGTTATGGCTAGTTTCTGCATGGGGGTACTCTATTTAAAGGAACTGAAAACAGGGAGCATTGAGTTCTAACGTGGCATGCATGGGGTATAGGCTGAAGATGGAAGCTATCGTTGCATGCAAGAGTGTCGGTCAAGGTTTGAGTTTTTGAACAAGGTAAGTTTTCCCAACCTTGTTCACTGTGTTTGAAGCTCTCGTAACATGCTTTTGATTCTGCATGTGACTCTGTTTTATGAGCATCGAAACAGAACTTGAGTGTAAGATTAAGGTTAAGGACTGAACCCATTCATCTCTGTTTTTGAAGTGCTGAAACAGAGTCAAAAGGCGTAAGCTACAGTGAAATCGTGGATGAACAGTGCAGGTGTGAACAGGATCCGCATGCTGATGTCATTCGCTAGAAAACTGAATTGCAGCTGAAGCAGTGAACTTTGACTAAGGTAAAACCATGGCAAACGAACTCCTTTGACCCTGAAATTTTGTGGGTAATTAGTACACATCATGATCTTTAACATGAGCCAAAGAACACACAAATCCGATGTGTACAATGAATGTTATAAATTTCCAAAATTTGAAGATGAAAACTGGAAAATGTCATTTTCCAGAAATGAACAGTCTTCTTCGTGTTCCATTTTGAAAAAAGTAAATGATGGAGTTTTGCCATGATATTTTCCAGTATTAAAGTAGACATACCAAGGTTTCATTTGATAGGTCATAAGCCTTAATCAGAGTTGTATCCAAGGAGATACGAATTTTTAAAGTTGACCTATTAAACTGGAATGTTTTTCTGGACAGCAAAGAAAGAATGAAAATCTGGGAATGATACAGCAAGAAATAAGTCTAGTGACTATTTGTATATGAAACTAGACTTAATTAGTGACACATAGAATTTTGAACCACCCCAATCGGAGTTCTGTAGAATTATTGGTGATTTTTCAAAGTTAGGCCAAAATACTGATAGCTTTTAGCTACCATGCGAAATTAAAAAGAAAAGGCCAAATATAATAAGAATAAACTCCAAGGGTGTGAGAATGTCTTTGAGGCAAGATAAGCCATTAGGTATTTATTTTTCATGGCTTTAATAATATGGCGACGTGTTTAGGGCCATGAGAAGTCAAGAAGAAGAAGAACGAAAACTAATAAAGGATACTTCAAGCAACTCCGTAGTTGAAAGAGAAGGTACAGCCGGAGGACATAGGCATACCTTGACTCCTCTCCTGATCCCAACAACTTCGGAAAGTAAGGATTGAAGCATGAGGTGGGTAACTGTAATCTTGTTAGCATATATGTTTGTGTTCATGTATTAGTTGATCATGTTTGATAGATGCTTTACATGTATTGTTTTTCCTAGCTATGGAATTGAGGCTGCGTGTCTCATAAGGCTGCGTGTCCTAAGTACGGAGCTGCGTGTTCCATAAAGGGCTGCGGTCCTTGGCCGTTAACTGCGGTTACGGTTTGATTGTTTACTTGTAAATGCTTCTATGTTTAACATGTGCTAATTGTCATTTATACTTCATATGTGTTCATGAGATTAACTATCACCCCTGGTGTTCATTCATTTGAACTCCAGACCGTATTAAGGAAACAGGGAGTGGATCGGGCACGAAGGGAAGATTGCTTGAAGTTGCCGTAGAAAGTATGAGCAGAGCAAACACTCTGATAGCTGTGACAACGGCCCTGAAGAATGTTGGCGCTTCTGTACGAGTAATAGAGGGCCCAGTGTCTAAAGTTTTTTTTTTTTGAATCGCATTAACCCGCCACCCGAAAGGGCGAGGCCGGTAGGGGCGTCACAATTTTGGTATTAGAGCCATGTTCTGGCATTTGGCTAGTATGCTCGAGTGAATAGTGAATAGTATTGTATACGTGAATAGTAACTAAATCTTAGAATCTTTGAGTGACAAGAGTGGAAATTATGGAAATTATCTACTCAAAATTTAGAAGTCCAATCGTTACGTTGGTCCTAACAATAAATTAGAATGCTGTGCCGATGTTTATGAGGGCTACCTACGAAGGATGCTCATCAAAGAGGTTGACCATTTAGAGTAGCACAGTAGAAGCGTGGTGAGCAAGATTGGCAGAGAATGGATTGAAAGTCCTATGAATGGCCTAGGTAGTCAATGATAGAGTCGGAAATGTGACTAGAAGAAATAATGACCTTCTATAGCAGTTGTCTAGTTCCTGAGTTTGAAATTTTGAATTTTGAATTTGCCAATGCACCCGCAGAATTGTGAAATTTCTTAAATGAATTCTCTAAATGAAATATTTTGAACAGAATTTGAGACCTGTTTTGTGGTCACTTTTGAACGTTATTGTTTCATAGAAGGGATCCTTGTGGAACCTAGAATTGGAATTGAATTTTTGAATTTTATGAACTGAAGTTTTGAATGAATTGTTTCTAGTAGAATTTGAGACCAGGGTAATGGTCACTTTGAAATGATGTTGTCTTAGAGAATGGGTTTGAACCCTGAGTTTGAAATTGAATTTTGAATTATGTGGTTGTGAAAGCAGTACAGAACTGGAAAGGTCAGAAATTGTTGTAGAAGTACTCAGTTTACCGGATCTTTCCAGACAAGTTTAAAATGTTTTTGAGTCGTGTGCCATTGATAAAGTTCTTTTGAACAAGAGATTTGAAAATTGAGGGGATTTGTTTTGAGAAGCTGAAAATCGCACCAGCAGTGAATGTACTCAAATCAAGATACTTCGCCTTGAAGGGGCGTGAATTTTGCCTTGTTTGGTTGGGACCCACGCAGACGTTTGGAGCAAGGCTCCTGGACATTGTCCTTTTTCCCGAAGAGGGATTTTGGTGGGGTGGCCCATTAATGTGCCAGTGTAGACACTGGGTCTCTTATGGGGGGGGGGGGACGGAAACTCTCCCACATTAACCAACAAGTGCATTGCCACTGCGGTGGTTTGTGTATGAAAGGATTGAGATATGTCGCTGTACCGGAAGGTTGAAGTGGTGGCGAGAGCTTCCAATTGTTAAATTTTGTGAAATGAGTAATCCCGGTCAAAAGATGTGTGCCGGTAGTAAACGTTTTCTGAAACAACTCTGGCAGTGAAAATGTTTCCACGAACTTGAGCACGCAACGATTTTGTTTTCCTTGAAAATGTGAAAGCACCACTTTTTGATAGTGCTATTTTGAAAATGTACTGCTACCACAGAATTTTGAATATTTGAATCTGAAAAATCAGAATTTTGAATATGAGACAACATAGAAGCAATATTGAAAGTAATGATGTGATTATCATTACTGATATTTTGAATTGAAGATCATTGACGTAATTGACTTCAATGATGTTTTGAATTGGAAAGCGGTGCATTGGGTGACCATGTCGTTATAGGAACAGAAACTGATAGAATGGTCTAGAAAATGAACTGGTTAAGCCAGATAGTACTTGATAGCCACCGAGCTAGTCAAGAGGAAGTGGTCTGAGAGCTTAAGTTGAAGAGGCTCAGATGATTGATGAACAAATAGAGGCTCAAGGCTGTAAGACCCAATGTGCAAGATGGCACAGGGCAGTGTCCCTAGGTCGTAACACCTATGTGATTAGCACTGTGTGGAATGCTCACAAGTATGATAACTTTGGGACCAATGTGTCCAAAGAAGTTGTGAGTCTGGCAGAACACTCAGACTGTACCGGGTGGTAGTTGATATGCCAATGGCATAAAGGTGGTTTTATGGGCATTAAAGCCAGAATATCCAGTGCTACAACATTGGAATGAACTAGAAGGTAGATTGAAATGGGCAGAGAAGCTTGAGTAACCAAGTGCTTAGAGAATGGACTAGTGGATCCTGCATGGTTGAGAACTATACCTGGGTACAGAATGGATAAGAATGTGGTATGATGAGTTGTATGCTTTGTAAGCATGCATAAGAAAGGAATAGACTAGACGTCTAAAATAATTCCCCGAAGGTATAAGTTCAAATTTCGAAGACGAAATTTAAATAACGGGGAGAGAAAATGTAACATCCCAAAATTTTGGAGTTGGAAAATTAGAAATATTGTTTGGGAATTTGCTATGGAAATTTGGCCTGAAAGGAATTGATGAATGAAGGGGGTATTATGGAATATGAATTTGAGCCAATGCAAGTGCAATTGGGTGAACTAGTACATGCTCCATCAAGTCATTGAAGGCATGAATAGTTCTTAAGTTGGATTCAAAGAAATAAATAATGCATGACCAAGTAAATATGGAAACATGCTCGTGGGACCCAAGAGTAAAATAATTGGGATCTCTTTTAAACCACTCCTGTAGCACCAATTTGGAGAATAAGCTTCCAGCAACGCCACATGTATATTCCCTTGTTCTTCTCATATAGCGATGTGGCCACAAGAAATTCCCTTAATCTAATATTTTAATAGTCAATTACCAACTGAACTGCAGAGAGGCGTGCTCATATATATATATTATGCAGAACCCATATTCCCTCAATACGCTTTTCCCTTCTCGATCAGAACCATTGGACCACAAAAGCGCATATACTCCCTCAGGCTGCTATATCTTCTCGGCCCAGTCATGGTACTAGCTCATTATTGATTCCATTTCTCTATCCTATTCCATGTGCTCCAGCACTTACATATTCTTTTATTAACTTCCTTCATTATTCCCATTAATTCCTCTTCAACCCACTTTCTCATTCTTAACGAAAAGCACAAACTTCCTAACCATATTTATATCCATTTGGCCAGAGAGGAAGAGGACAGAGCCACCTGTTTCTCGTGTAAATGGACAGCAAAGTCACACACGTTTTCTCATTAACCGACACCTCAACGCAGCTCCCATATACTCCTCTAAGTCCCTTGAAACTCGACATATCAGTAGCGCCCATCCTCCACTATGTCTCGTGTCTGCAGAGTTCCAAAAAGCCATGCTCCACTACAATCCTCGTGTCTCCAACAAGTCAGCCACGCTCCACCATTTCTTTTGCATTCGGACAGAATCATACTCCCTCACCTCCTGATCGCATTCACTTCTCATTCGGCCTGGCACACGGAAACACAGAAGTGAGATGAGAATGCGAGTGAGAGATGAGATGGAGTTGAGAGCCGAGAGCTTGCAGAGAGTAAAAGACCGAGAGAAATGAGAGCAAGACAGAAAACAGAAATGAAAACGAAAGAGAGAGCAGTTGAGAGAAATAGTTCATTCATTTTTCTCACTCTCTGCAACTCAAGCCGTGAAACAGGGACATGGAGTTTCAGACAGAAACTGAACCGCAAAGGGAGAGCAAGTCCGTGAAGCGAGTGAAGGATAGGAAAGCATTGGTGGTGTGTGCGTGTGCTCTGTTCCAACCAGCAAGAACAGAAAAGGCGCTGAGAGATTAAGAGACCGAGAAAGAGGAAGTTGCAGAAAGAAGTGTAGACCGAGAACACCAAGAGGAAAGAAGCAGCAGTTTGAACGTTGTCAATGAAGGTGAGCTTTTGAAACTTTCCTTCTAACTTCAACTGATCCTGCACTTTAGTTTCTGCTGTGTGGATTAAAGCAATAACCGAGAATGATATTTCCTTGTTCTTGGGTCACCAAATAGAGAGCATTGAGGCTTAACGTGGCATGCATGGGGTTCTGAATAGGTTGAAAATGGAAGCTTAACGTTGCATGCACGTTGGTGGTTCTGTTTTTTAGTGCAGAAACAGAGTCAAGGCGTTAGCTACAGTAATTTCGTGGTGGAACAGCGCACTTGTTACTGTAGCATCATCTGGAAAAGTAAACGTGCTGCTGGAACAGTGGTCTTTGAGCAAGGTAAAACCAGGGCAAACAAACTCTTTTGACCCTGAAATTTTGTGAGTAATTAGTATACATCACGATCTTTAACATGAGCCAAAGAACACCCAAATCCGATGTGTACAATGAAAGTTATAAATTTCCAAAGTTTGAAGACGAAAACTGGAAAATGTCATTTTCCAGTAATGAACAGTCTTCTTCGTGTTCAATTTTGAAATAGTAAATGATTGAGTTTTGCTGTGAAAGTTTCCAGAAATAAACTAGACATACCAAGGTTTCATTTGATAGGTCATAAGCCTTAATCAGAGTTGTATCCAAGGAGAAACGAATTTTTAAAGTTGACCTATTAAACTGGAACGTTTTTCTGGACAGCGAAGAAAGAATGAAAATCTGGGAATGATACAGAAAGAAATAAATCTAGTGATTAGTTGTATATGAAACTAGACTTAATTAATGACAAATAGAAATTTGAATCACCCCAATCGGAGTCCTATATAATTATTGGTGATTTTTCGACATTAGGCCAAAATGCTGATAGCTTTTGCTACCATTCGAAATTAAAAAGAAATGGCCAAAGTAATGAGAATAAACTCCGAGCGTGTAAGAATGCCTATGAGGCAAAGATAAGCTATTATGTATTTGGTTCACTTGGCTCTAATAATATGGCGATGTGTTTAGGGCCATGAGAAGTCAAGAAAAAGAAGAACGAAAACTAATAAAGGATACTTCAAGCAACTCCGTAGTTGAAAGAGAAGGTACAGCCGGAGGACATAGGCATACCTTGACTCCTCTCCTGATCCCAACAAATTCGGACGAGTAAGGACTCAAGCTTGATGTGGGTAACTGTAATCTTGTTAGCATATATGTTTGTGTTCATGTATTAGCTGATCATGTTTGATAGATGCTTTACTTGTATTGTTTTTCCTAGCTATGGAATTGAGGCTGCGGTCTCATAGGGCTGCGTGTCCTAAAGGGCTGCGGTCCTTGCTTTACATGTACTGTTTTTCCTAGCTATGGATTGAGGCTACGGTCTCATAGGGCTGCATGTCCTAAGTACGGAGCTGCGTGTTCCATAAAGGGCTGCGGTCCTTGGCCGTTAACTGCGGTTACGGTTTGATTATTTACTTGTAAATGCTTCTATGTTTAACATGTGCTAATTGTCATTTATACTTCATATGTGTTCATGAGATTAACTGTTACCCCTGGGGTTCATTCATTTGAACTCCAGACGTATTAAGGAAACAGGAAGTGGATCGGGCACGAAGGGAAGATTGCTTGAAGTTGCCATAGAAAGTATGAGTAGAGCAGACACCCTGATAGCTATGGCGACGGCCCTGAAGAATGTTGGCTCTCGCTGAAGTTCCTAACAGCATCACGTAAATTCTCTTAAATCTTATTCATTTTAGGTGCCTTGTAGAACGTCACAGAACCTCAAGAACACTCCAACATTAAAGTTAAACTTCAAAGTTAACCCTTCAGAACAACATGCATGCAACTTGAACTTCAAACGTTATCTGTTTTAGCACCCATAAAACAGAGTGACTATCGTACAAAGAGAAAATGTGTGTGACTTTGCTGTCCATTTACACGAGAAACAGGTGGCTTTGTCCTCTTCCTCTCTGGCCGAATGGATATAAATATGGTTAGGAAGTTTGTGCTTTTCGTTAAGAATGAGAAAGTGGGCTGAAGAGGAATTAATGGGAATAATGAAGGAAGTTAATAAAAGAATATGCAAGTGCTGGAGCACATGGAATAGAAAGAAAGAAAATAGGAATAACAACAACATTCATTGTACACATCGGATTTGGGTGTTCTTTGGCTCATGTTAAAGATTATGATGTGTACTAACTACCCACAAAGTTTCAGGGTCAAAGGAGTTGGTTTACTCTGGTTTTACCTTAGTCAAAGTTCACTGCTTCAGCTGCAATTCAGTTTCCAGATGATCATGATGCTACAGTAACAAGTGCACTGTTCCTCTACGAAATTACTGTAGCTAACGTCTTTTCGGCTCTGTTTCTGCACTCCGAAAACAAAACAATCAACATGCATGCAGATCCAAATGGTATTTATGGTCATTACCAAAAACAGAACCATAACCACTTGCATACAACACTCTTAATCTTTCTCTTTAGTACCTTCGTTCACTAATTGAAACCGAGAAGGTAAATTCACAGTATTCATCATAACGTGCAGAAACTTATAAGGGAGGAAGCTCAAGAACTCACCTTGATTGCTCTCAAGCTTCCATGCACGTTCTTTCTCCTTCTCTTAGTTAGATCCTAGCTTGCATGTGGATCAACTTCCTTCTTTCAAGCTCTCGGTCACAGCCCCCTCTTACATGCTCGCTCTCATTCACGTCTCGGCCTCTGATTTAGGACACGCAGCTCCGTACTTAGGACACGCAGCCCTATAAGACCGCAGCCTCAATCCATAGCTAGGAAAAACAGTACATGTAAAGCAAGGACCGCAGCCCTTTAGGACACGTAGCCCTATGAGACCGCAACCTCAATTCCATAGCTAGGAAAAACAATACAAGTAAAGTATCTATCAAATATGATCAGCTAATACATGAACACAAACATATATGCTAACAAGATTACAGTTGCCCACATCAAGCTTGAGTCCTTACTCGTCCGAATTTGTTGGGATCAGGAGAGGAGTCAAGGTATGCCTATGTCCTCCGGCTGTACCTTCTCTTTCAACTACGGAGTTGCTTGAAGTATCCTTTATTAGTTTTCGTTCTTCTTTTTCTTGACTTCTCATGGCCCTAAACACATCGCCATATTATTAGAGCCAAGTGAACCAAATACATAATAGCTTATCTTTGCCTCATAGGCATTCTTACACGCTCGGAGTTTATTCTCATTACTTTGGCCATTTCTTTTTAATTTCGAATGGTAGCAAAAGCTATCAGCACTTTGACCTAATTTCGAAAAATCACCAATAACTATATAGGACTCCGATTGGGGTGGTTCAAATTTCTATTTGTCATTAATTAAGTCTAGTTTCATATACAACTAATCACTAGACTTATTTCTTTCTGTATCATTCCCAGATTTTCATTCTTTCTTCGCTGTCCAGAAAAACGTTCCAGTTTAATAGGTCAACTTTAAAAATTCGTTTCTCCTTGGATACAACTCTGATTAAGGCTTATGACCTATCAAATGAAACCTTGGTATGTCTAGTTTATTTCTGGAAACTTTCACAGCAAAACTCAATCATTTACTATTTCAAAATTGAACACGAAGAAGACTGTTCATTACTGGAAAATGACATTTTCCAGTTTTCGTCTTCAAAATTTGGAAATTTATAACTTTCATTGTACACATCGGATTTGGGTGTTCTTTGGCTCATGTTAAAGATCGTGATGTATACTAATTACCCACAAAATTTCAGGGTCAAAAGAGTTTGTTTGCCCTGGTTTTACCTTGCTCAAAGACCACTGTTCCAGCAGCACGTTTACTTTTCCAGATGATGCTACAGTAACAAGTGCGCTGTTCCTCCACGAAATTACTGTAGCTAACGCCTTGACTCTGTTTCTGCACTAAAAAACAGAACCACCAACGTGCATGCAACGTTAAGCTTCCATTTTCAACCTATTCAGAACCCCATGCATGCCACGTTAAGCCTCAATGCTCTCTATTTGGTGACCCAAGAACAAGGAAATATCATTCTCGGTTATTGCTTTAATCCACACAGCAGAAACTAAAGTGCAGGATCAGTTGAAGTTAGAAGGAAAGTTTCAAAAGCTCACCTTCATTGACAACGTTCAAACTGCTGCTTCTTTCCTCTTGGTGTTCTCGGTCTACACTTCTTTCTGCAACTTCCTCTTTCTCGGTCTCTTAATCTCTCAGCGCCTTTTCTGTTCTTGCTGGTTGGAACAGAGCACACGCACACACCACCAATGCTTTCCTATCCTTCACTCGCTTCACGGACTTGCTCTCCCTTTGCGGTTCAGTTTCTGTCTGAAACTCCATGTCCCTGTTTCGCGGCTTGAGTTGCAGAGAGTGAGAAAAATGAATGAACTATTTCTCTCAACTGCTCTCTCCTTCGTTTTCATTTTTGTTTTCTGTCTTGCTCTCATTTCTCTCGGTCTTTCACTCTCTGCAAGCTCTCGGCTCTCAACTCCATCTCATCTCTCACTCACATTCTCATCTCACTTCTGTGTTTCCGTGTGCCTGGCCGAATGAGAAGTGAATGCGATCAGGAGGTGAGGGAGTATGATTCTGTCCGAATGCAAAAGAAATGGTGGAGCGTGGCTGACTTGTTGGAGACACGAGGATTGTAGTGGAGCATGGGCGTTGCTGCAAGGAGTTTATGGATTTTAGAGACAGTGGAGAATGGGTTCTGTCACACTGAATTCAAAGAGAATATGTCTCCCTTGGTTGACGAAACACAAAGAACTGGTGGGGTTTATGCGCTAGTGAGCTGTCGTGTAATGCTAGAAACAGATGTGCAGCTCGAAATGAATCAGTTGGGAAATGAGTATAAACTGTATACATATATGTGTGAGCACGTGGGTTGAAAACTGATGAGAATAAGGGAGCATATTGTCTGTGTCGTCCAAATGATTTTGGGCCAAAAAGACTTAATGCATGGAGTATACCTACACTAAATGGGTTCAATTATATGGCCCACAATACACAACTTCTGGAAACTTACACTACACTAATTAGACTCCAAACCATACACTCTGGATATTCACTCAGTTGGATCACCTTTACATTTAAGACGTTTCTCTTGGTGACCGAAAATTTGCTCCGGTTTAATTACAAAGGTATTGTCAGGTCGTACCTTGACATCCTTGTATGAAATGTTTCTGTGGTGCCTATGGTATCTCGTATTCTAGGATAAGGTCGAGGTATAATTGAGAAAACATGGAAAATGTTATCAAGATCATTCAGGTTCGGGAGTGTGTCTATCTGGTAAGAGACTGGTTCACGTTTAACAAAGATTTCGAATGGTCTTGAGTAACGCGGCCTAACACTCCGTCCCTGTAGCGTTCGACTAATACTGGTCACTGTGGATAGCTTTAGAAACATATGATCGTCGATTTCGAACTCTAAAAGTCTTCTTCTCCCGTCAACGTAGCTCTTCGGTCTGCTTCGTGCTGCTTAGGAGTTGTCTTGTGATCACAGTGGAGGTCTGATCAATCAGATCCGGTTCAAGTAACTTCTGCTTAGATAAGGGTGACCGACATGTTCACCCTTGACATTTGATCGTATAAATTCAGAAAACTTTAGACATCTAGTCTATTCCTTTACTATGCATGCTTGCTTAGCACACACTCTAATATACAAATAATAATTTTATTTTTGTACCCAGGTATAGTATCCAGACACAGGACCTTCTCGTCCATCCCCATCGTACTTGGTTACACAGGCCTTACTGCCTGACCATCTAGCCTCTTGGCTTAATACATATTGGCCTTCCGGCTCAATCTATTATCACAACACTAGGGATTTTAGCCTTAATACCTAGGAGGTTATCCTCAGGCTTAAGGCATTTCAACTACTACCTGGTACAATAAATGTTTTGCCGAACGCAAACGTACTGTAGACATACAAGTCTAAAGTCACGATATTAATTCGCATTTTACACAGTGCTAAGTAACACTGTCTTAAAGCCTAAGGACACAGCCCTATGCATATTTACACACCTAGATCTTTGAGCAATTGCTCGACTATTTTATCTGAACCTTTTTCCTAGTCAAGCTCTCAGGCTATATTAGAAACTCAATAATTCCTTAGGTATCTAAGGTTTTTACTAGTTTCTATACAAAATAAGAATTCTTGATTGCAATGGTAAATCTTTTCTTCGCTAAGGCAGACACTATGCCAAATTCCTAACATACAATGAGGATTTTACATTCTCAATATTTTTATCAGGAGTGAGGAGAAGTCAACGTACAGATTAATTGAGAAATAGTTTCAACGAGAACCAAAACAACTTGTAAGTACTATTTAGTTTCTATGAAATTCACATGCTATCACAAATTTTCATGTTTATTATCTATCATAATAGTTCAACAGATGTAGATGATATGGGAAGACAAAATTCGACCGACTTCAATTACTACTGTAACTAACAAATTCCAATTTATGTTTTATATATCTAGAATCTATTAGTATGGCAAAAATTTAGCTCAACAGTATTTGTATAGCGGTGCACTTTATAGTAGGGTTCCAGGAGTATCAACAATAACATACTAATTCTCAAGTTAGACAGATGCTCAAGATTCACTAAAGTGCATACTCCAAAGTTCACGTTTAAAACTTCATTTCTTTGGGTTAAAATTTAGGAAGCTAATCCTTATGGTTTCTGTTTCTACAAGCGCAACAGATAAATGCAAAATTGCCAAGTCAAATAGTTCATGTCAACTTGAAGGCGTTCATCATAAGTTCAATATGGAACAAGGATACATATAACGCATGGTTATCTCATTATAATAAAGTGATAAGAAATCTTTATTTCAATACAACGTATTTCAAGACAAGGTTCCTACGCAATGCATGTTACAAAATTTCACCAAGTGTCATTTTTTATTAGCCAACCAGTTTATTTATTAGATTTCATCTAATTCTAACATACACCATTTGAAGCTAATTTTGTTTAACATACCAATAACTAATAATCAAGTTTACAACAATAGGGATTACCAAAAATAGTGGTCGATTTGGTATTTTGAGAAAAATGATATCAACTGCAACTATTTGTCCAAATTTCATAAAGTGTGGTAGCAGAAATTCAAAGAGTGGTAATGCACATACAAAATGGAATTTAATATAGTATATTCCAAGCCACTCCAATCCGTTAAAGATTTTTCTTGTATATTGAAGTAAAATTTCCTAACTCTGATTTTCCAATATAACTAAATGAGGCAAGTAATATCTCAAGGATGCACAAGTCATAGCGTTAGGATACCATCAGCTTTGAGTAAAAGCCAGTGATGTTCCAAAGACAGCTTTCAGAACCAAATATGGGCATTACGAATTCATTGTGATGCCTTTCGGATTGACAAATGCACTTGCCGTATTCATGGATTACATGAATCGGATCTTTCGCGAACACTTAGACAAGTTGGGGATAGTTTTCATCAACGATATCCTGATCTATTCGAAAAGCAGAGAGGGGCACGAGGAGCATCTACGACTTGTGTTAGGAATACTACGTGACAAGCGACTTTTTGCTAAGTTTAGCAAATGTGAATTTTGGCTACCAGAAGTGAGATTTCTGGGCTATGTCATATCTCGCGACGGAGTTGCTGTTGATCCCAGCAAGGTGGAAGCAGTTCTGGAATGGAAGAGACCAGAGACAGTGATGGAGATACGTAGCTTTCTGGGTCTAGCAGGATACTACCGCAGATTCATACATAATTTCTCACGTCTTGCCTTACCATTGACAAAGCTCACGAGGAAAAATCAACCTTTTGTGTGGGACGAGGACTGTGAGTCAAGTTTTCAGATACTGAGAAAGAGGTTAACTACAGCACCAGTGTTGATCATCCCAGATCCGGATGAGACTTATACAGTCTATAGTGATGCCAGTGGGCAGGGATTGGGATGTGTCCTGATGCAACAGGGCAGAGTTTTAGCTTATGCCTCTCGTCAGTTGAAGCCTCACGAGTCGAACTACCCTACACATGACTTAGAATTGGCGGCTATCGTGTTTGCTTTGAAGATATGGAGACATTATCTCTATGGTGCAACCGTAGAGTTGTTCTGCGACCACAAAAGTCTGAAATACCTTTTTGACCAAAAGGAACTCAACATGAGACAACGTCGCTGGATGGATTTGCTAAAAGATTATGACTTAGAGATCAAGTATCATCCAGGAAAAGAAAACGTTGTAGCTGATGCGCTCAGTAAAAAGACGGTACACACGGCATACATGATGATTCAAGAGCAGAGACTACTTGAAGATTTCAGAGATCTGAACCTGTCCAATCAGGTTCGCATGAAGCACTGCGCGCCCGATGACGTTTATCTTGCAAGTCTCCTTGTTAGTCAAGGGGAGTATGATCTGAGAGATGTGGTTGAGGAAGCTCAAAGGCACGATGAATGGGCTGTAGCAGCACAAGAGATGATCTCGCGGGGTGAGACTCAAGACCATGACCTATCGCCTAGTGGGTTGGTCAGGTATAAGAAGCGGATCTACATACTGAAGGATGGTGAACTACGGCAGAAGATTCTAGACGAGGCTCATAAGAGTAAGTATACTCTACATCCGGGAATGGTCAAGATGTACCAGAACTTAAAATCCAAGTTTTGGTGGCCCAGATTGAAGAAAGACGTAACCGAGTACGTGGGTAAATGCTTGACCTATCAAAGGGTTAAGACTGAACATCAACGACCCCCTGGTCTTTTGCAAGGACTAGAGATTCCAGAGTGGAAATGTGAGAACATTACCATGGACCTAGTGGTAGGGTTACCCAAGATCAGGCATCACAACGCAATTTGGGTGATTGTGGACCGATTGACTAAGTCGGCACACTTTCTCCCTATCAGTGTTAATTACTCACCGGAACGATTGGCGAAGATTTATATCAAAGAGATCGTGAGACTTCATGGCGTACCTAAGAGCATTGTCTCTGATCGGGACCCGCGATTTACATCCCAATTCTGGGAGGCTTTGCATGTAGAAATGGGAACTAAGCTAAGGCCTAGTACGGCTTATCACCCGCAGACCGATGGTCAATCTGAAAGGACAATACAGACGCTAGAAGATATGCTTAGAGCGTGTGTATTGGACTTCAAAGGCCATTGGGATGGACATCTACCATTGGCCGAGTTCGCTTACAACAACAGTTACCATTCGAGCATACAGATGGCTCCGTTCGAGGCATTGTACGGGCGAAAGTGTCGATCGCCTATATGCTGGACAGAACTGTCCAAGCGAGAATTCATCGGGACAGATTTAGTTGACAAGATTTCCGAGCAAATCGCACTAATCAAGCAGAGACTCCTAACAGCTCAAAGCAGACAGAAGAGCTACGCTGATAAGAGGAGAAGACCGTTAGAATTCGAAGTCGGAGACCATGTGTTTCTGAAACTATCACCAGTCACTGGTGTCGGTAGAATGCTGAAAAGGAAGAAGTTGAGTCCACGTTACGTAGGGCCATTTGAAATCCTGGCCAAGCGAGGGCCAGTTGCGTACCAGTTAGCCTTACCCCCGAACTTGAGTAAACTCCATGATGTTTTCCATGTTTCCCAGTTGAAGAAATACCAACCCGACCACGATCATGTTATTCAGTATGAGGATGTCGAGGTGCGACATGATAACACTTTTGAGGTTGAGCCGGAGCGAATTCTCGATTACCAGGAGAAACGGCTTCGACACAGAAATATTCCTGTTGTGAAGGTGGTCTGGAAGGGTTTATCTCCTAATGAGGCAACTTGGGAAACAGAAGAAGATATGAGAGAAAGATACCCGGAGTTTATGGCTCAGTGTTTAGTTAGTGTAGAGTAAAATTTCGAGGGCGAAATTTTAATTAACGGGGGGAGAAATATAATACCCCAAAGTTGTATTACTTGTAAATGTAATATTTTGGCCATTAGGACCTATTGGAAATAGGAAAGTATGTTTTCTCTAAATTAGTGAGTATTTATTCTATTTCTTGGATAAATTGTTGGTAAGACTTGATAGGGCAAAATTCAACTCTCTAGATTTTATTAAGAGTCATTAAATATTGTAAAAATTCCATAAAAACCCCTAAATCAATTAAATGGAATTTCTAACAATTCAAGAACAATTAAATTCACACTTAGTGATAGATTGTCACATAATTCACATATTGACAAAATTAAGCCGTAAAGGAGTAGGAAGGGATTTAAAATAATTAGTAAACACTAAAAATTAATCATTAGACATCAAAATTAATCTTAATCAATTAACATCCATAACTAACCTAATGACAAATACCAACCAACAAATTGGAAATTATTGGCTAAATTCAATATTAAGGCTTAACAAGGAATCGATAATTGAAACAATTGGGATTAGTGAGATCATAATAAAGTTGTAAAACAATTAAAACACTACAAACTAAACCTAATTAAGCTAAATCAAATAATAAACAAAAAGAAATTAAATTAGGCTTTTACTACAACAATTTTCATTGGAACAATTTTTGGTAAACCAAGGTTTTGCCCAACAAAGCAATAAAGCCCAAAACAATTAAAAATCCAAAGAAAACAGATGAGGGGCATGGTTTATTGAGTCTTCAAGGGGAAGGAGAATGATTTTCATCACATGTGTCATTGGACAAAGCTTCTAGGACACAACTTACTATTCATTGCTTGGAGACCAAGGTTTTTGGCTTCTAGGAGAAGGAAGAAGAAAGAGAAGAAGGGAGAGAGAGAGAGGGGGGGCAGATGAGTGTGTGTGTATGGTGAGGATGTGATGTTTTGAGGGAACCCTAGATCCAATGGTGGAAAGTTGACAAGAGGAAAGTTGCAAAAATTTACACAAATGCCATGAAGAATTCCTATAAATAGGGACTTTGGGCATTCACTTTTCTTCACACCAAGTAAAGCAACACTTGCTTATTTGAGAGAGAGTTGATAGAGTTGGAGGAAGAGCTTGAAGGAGTCCAAGCTTTAGGTAAGCAAAGTTCTTAGTTTTGTGTTTAAATTCATAGGTAGAAGTAGTTTTAATCTTTAATATTCCAGAATATTTTTAGTTTCATGTTTTTTTTAGTTAAAAATAGCTTCATTTCGAAAATTTAGTAAGGGAAGTGGTTCTGCAAAATTCCCGGGTTAGAAACACGGTAGTAACGAAGTTCTAGCGAAAATTCGTCGGTTAGGTGATTTTTGAATGAGTCACAGAAAACCACTGTTTTCATGTTGAAAATGTCATTGAAAAATTCTGAGAAAATTCATGGTTAAAGTAGACATATAGAGCTTTCCAAATATATAAAGAACATGCTGAAATGAGCTCTGTACAGTGAGAAAGAAATTCTCAAAGTTTATACTGCGAAAATGCTGGAAATTCTGGGCAGAGGATGAATGCGTGAAATCTGGGAATGATTTTTAAATTCTGGGAAAAGTTTGATATTTTTCCTGGAAAATAGACATCTTGAGGAGTCCGGAACTTTTTACGGATCTTCGTTTCGATTTTTCTAAAATTAGTTATGAATTTCCAAAGATAGGCGAGTTTCTGCCCATAAATCCCAGCGGTTTTTCAATAAATTGTGAGAAAATAAAATAATGGTTTATTATACCAAGGGTAGAATAGTCAGTAGTGGCCAAAATATATCTTAGGATATTATTTGTAAATTAATCATACGATATCACTCTTATAGGAAGTCGGCAAACGTATACTGATCGTCGTCATACCGGAATTATCAATCCAGGTACGTTCGCGTACTGTAACACTAACTCTGATGCTTATTGTATGATTGTATATGATGGTTGTGCTCATCAACTAAGACTTACATACGTGGTTATGTTCTAATTATTGTTGTAGCATACGTGATTATGTTACATACAAGGTTATTATTGTTGTAGCATACGTGGTTATGTTACATACATACGTGGTTATGTATTTCTAATCATACATCTGTTGTAGGCTTTTGTATTGATTATCATTGTAGTCATGAATATCTGTCATACATATTTGATACATAAGCATGAGGTTAACCGTTACCTGAGGTTCAATGGTAATTGAACCTCAGCCCTTACTTTAGCCCCAGGACCTTCAGGAGGTCAGTCTGAAGAGAAGGGTAAGCAGATAGCGTGAAACAGCAGACGAGGACGTTAGTTTTGGAAATTTTAAATTTTCTGTCTTTTTGAATATTCGAATATTTTGGATGACTATAACAGTACACAGATACATCATTGTTGAATGTTGATCAGTTACTCATTTTCACAACTATTCCGATGCTCTACTCTGATTAAAACCTTTTGAACTCTGATAATATTATTTCAAAAATGCTTTAGAAAATGGGGTGTTACATTTATGCGCAGCGAAAGCGTGTGGGCCCATAACCCACAGGTCCCTGGATCGAAACCAGGCTCTGATACCAAAATGTAACATCCTCCTTCTTGAAATCCGTTTTCAAAATAATTTAATCAGAGTAGAGCACCGGAATAAATTTAAAAGAGCGAGTATCTTATAAACCTTCACTGTTGGTGTGTCTTGTTGCTATTACAGGGGTACAGAGCTTTGAATATTTACTAATAAAGTGATACAAAAATTCGTAGCTATCTTCTCTACCCGTGTCTTCTCGTGCGTTCTCTATCCTTGCCCTCGGTCCTGGTTCCTCCAAAATCTGAGACTATGAGCTGAGGTTCAATTACCATTGAACCTCAGGTAACGGTTAACCTCATGCTTATGTATCCAATATGTATGACAGATTTCCATGGCAAAACAGCAATAATCACATACAATATTCTCATATTCAGATAATAACATAACACAGCCACTGCAATATGCATGTTGAAGAGTGGAGCTAAATACCCAAGAGGGGGGTGAATTGGGTATCTTTAAAAATTAAGGATTGAGCTCTGTTTTTGACTAATGAAAACAGAGGCTAACAGAGGAGTAGGGAAGGAAAGCTTTACACAATGTGATTTATACTGGTTCGGTCCTTTCTCTGACCTACATCCAGTCCCCAAGCCTCACCTGGGATTTTCAATCCACTATAATCAAATATTGATTACACACTCTGTACTAAGAGTTGTTCTCTCACTAGAACACACTCCCCCTTACAAGTTGTAATCAATACACCCCAACTACCAAGTCCCCTGACTTGTAGTTATCTCAATTAATAAATGATTTACAAGTATTTGACTCTCTTACAGAGCAGATAGGATAAACACTGACGAACTAAGTATCAAAATGGTACAATACGGATGAAAGCTTGATACAATAAATGACTCAATAAATTTTCGCTCTAAGTAGTTGTATCAGCTTGAGAAGAAGTTAATGCTCTCTATTTATAGGCAGAGAACATTAAATGACCGTTGTAAGATGATTCCAACCGTTGGAAGTGATTAGCTTGGGTTCTGGTCATCTTTTCTTTCTAAATTTTTGCTAATCCAAGTCTTAATGAAGTCTGATGTGGCTCTCTGAGAATTTGCCCGTTGGAGATGTCTTTACTTGTTGTAGTAAGCATTCTTTAACGTTTAGAATGCGTGCTCAGATGGATTAGCTAAGAATAGGTTGATTTGCAGAAGTGCATTTAATGCACTGTTCACTTTTTGCTTTATTGCTTTGACCTCCAATAATCTTCATCTGATCTTACTGAAATTCACTCAAAAAACTTGTTAAACATAGCTAGGAGTATGATTGAATGAATTATGGAAGCAATAAGATCAAACAATAATGATTTGCAAATTCGCGTAATTCAAAAACCAATTTTGACCGTTGTATACTGCAGTATGTTCCTTTATACTGGAGTATGCCACTGTGCATACTGCAGTATCCAAAGCTTACTGCAGTAAACAACTTCCAGAGACAAAAACCTCGCGAAATATTTTTGAAAGAAATTCCCTATACTGCGGTATGAAAATAACATACTGCAGTATGCGAGTTTTTGTTAAAGAGAAGAGAGCCCGTGATTGCCCAATACTGCAGTATGAAAACCTATACTGCAGTATGCAATAGTTATAAACTTAGAGAGCTTACTGTGAGAGCCTTTACTGCAGTATCCAACTCCATACTGCGGTAAGGACTTGGGTGAGAAAATTTGATAGCTCTCGGGTTGGCCCTATACTGCAGTATACATACCTATACTGCGGTATTGGCTTGACTTAGAATTTTAATTGCTCTCTGGATGCCCCTATACTGCAGTATACAAGGCTATACTGCGGTATGGGCTTGTTTTGAAAAACGCGGTTTCTCTCTGGAAGTCCCTATACTGCAGTATACATAGCTATACTGCGGTATGGACTTACTTGGAAAATACGGTTGCTCTCGGGTTGGCCCTATACTGCAGTATGACATCCTATACTGCGGTATGGCCTTTCACTGGGAGTCCAATACTGCGGTATGTAACTAACATACTGCAGTATTGACTTAACTTCATCAATTTGATGATCTTCTGTAAGTCCTTTACTGCGGTATATCACCTTATACTGCAGTATTGACTTTCTGGAAGACCCTTTACTACAGTATGCCATCCCATACTGCGGTAAGCAACTCTTAGATGATTTTCAAAGAATCTTGGAAACTTCAAAACATATTTTTCACTTGTTGTTAATCATCAAAACACATTGAGAACTAACATTCTCCCCCTTTTTGATGATGACAACACTTATAAACATTCTTTTTAAAGATTTAGAAAGATGTGTAGCTTTCAGATTGAAGTTTTCAAAATATCAGAGTTGAATTATCAGAAAAACATAGAATTTGCATTTTTAAACATAGACATCAGAGAATAGCAGCAGATATATAATTGAACTCGTAAACATGTGCAAAATATGTTCATATTCATTCAAAACATCATACATGAGTTGTATCTAACTGATATCAGAAGAGGATAAATACTCTGATAATTACTGATATCAGCAAAACAAGGTTAAAACATTACAAGCTTCCTACACCTACACCTACATCAACTAATCATCCTACTAAACCTCTAAACACTAAGCATCTTTCTCTGCTTCTCCCCCTTTGTCATCATCAACATACTCGGGATCTAGGATAATAAGAGGAGGAGAATAGAGGACCATAGCTGTGTTGGGATCAAAATCGGAATCATGGGGCACAGCATATGGAGAGGGTGTAGGGAAGAGTGCAGTAGATGGAGTAGGTGGAGATGGAAGTGGATTCGGAAAAATCTCTGTGGAAGGGGTGGCCGGGGAAGAGGTGGTGTGGGGTGGGCTATGAGGTGGACTGGGAAATGAGAAAGTAGGTGAGGAAGGTGGTGAGAAGTGATGTTCTGGTGAGTTTGGGGAAGGCTGAGATACGGGTATAGATGGTTGGGCCTCCGGAACAGGAGTTGAAGAGGATGGACCAGTGGTAAAACCGAATGAAGATGAAGATGAGCCACCAAGTCCAAAGTGCTGAAGGAGTTGCTGAGCCTTGTCTCTGGCATCTGAGGCAGCAGCTAAGGTGACTGACAATGTAGAGCCTAAGTTGATCCCTTGATCATCAATAGCATCTTTCACCTTGACTAGTTCAGAGAGGACCTGTGACTGAGCCACTATCACATCCATAACCCCCAACTTGATGTCAGCCCGAATCATATCAAACTCTGCCTTCATCATAGCTCGGTGAGATACAAGTGCAGCATCCACAATTCCTCTAATCCGCTCATCAAAATCTGAAGGAAATGGTGGTGGAGCAGACTGGGCCTCATGTGCAACTGACTGAGATGCACGAGTCTGTGACCGCGGTGGAGCTCTCGACTGCCTAGATCCTTCCGGCTCGAACTGAATCTTCATCAAGTTGAGCTGAGTCTTGCCAAAGGCCGGGATAAACTTCATCTGCTCGGGAGGACCCACATACCATATCTTATGGTAGTACAATATCAGAGAGACCAGAGATGCAAAGGGCATGTAGGATCCCTTGCGGGATACGAATCTGAAGTGGCTAATCTCCTTGAACAGCCACTGCCCAATATTGAGCGGATGCTTGCGGATGAAGGCGGTGAAGAAGCGGTAGTCCTTCTGCGTGAAGTGCGTGTAGCTCCCGCCTTTTTGCACAAAGTTACGTGAATACACGTACCATATCACACGGTGCAAATGAGGCATCTCCGAGGGCTTGAATGTCAAGTGAACCCTCTGATCATCCGGTATGTCCTGACCGGGCATAAGTGTGGCATATACCTCCTCATTAGAATACTTTGGTGTGGACGCTTCGGGAGGGTTAACCACCTTAAGGATCTTGTTGAGGATGGCGGCAGATAGAGTAAACTGAACTCCTCTCACAGAAGTTGTGACCCTTTCCTCAATCAATCTACCTTTCGAGCTCAAGATGTGATTGGATGCCATGTTGAAATAAAACATCTTGACCAACTCAGGACAGTAGGCAGCCTCGATGGAGACGAGCGTAGCATACGGCCCAAACCATGGAGATAGATCAACGTTGCACTCCCGATATACTTGCTCTAGATTGACAGAGGTTACGGTGCAGAAACCTCGGCTTCCGAAAAGGTCTTTGAATTTGGCATTGAGACCGGGAGGAAGAAAGACAGGAGCAACCTTAAATCCCTCTGGCGCATTCTTGTGGATTTTGATTTCTTCAACCGCATTTGCTACCACAAGAGAGAAATCTAGCTCAGAATCCGTTTCTGAGGAAGAGCCAGGAGAATTAGCAGATGAGGGAGAGGAAGGGATAGTAGTGGAAGCCCTCTTTGTTCTTGCTTTTTGAGGAGCAGCGGTTCTCTTCCCTTGAGCCTTGCTCGGCTCACCGGTCTTCTGCTTCTTGGTGACAGAAGGTGGAATAGAGGTTTCGGACGGAGCTCCCCTCTTCTTGGGATTCGATGAAGATGTCCCGTGTATGGGAACACCCATGCCAGGAATCTGACGATCAATGCCATCTCCTAATTTCTTAGGAATTGATTTCGTCCTCGGTGCCCGGAGTGGAAGGGAAGAAGAAGGTTGTTTGGAGAGAGATTGGTCTTTAGACATTGTTAACGCTAGGGTTTCGGTGGAAATGGGAATCAGAGAGGAATGAGAGAAGGTTGGAGAGGATTTGTGGAGGTTTAACTGGGGTTTGAGACGATTTCAGAGAGAGAAGGAAGAAAGAGATGCGTTACTGCTAGGGCTTTACTGTGGTATAGATGCGAGTATGAAAGAACACAGCGTTTTAATATATATAGACAAACCCCTATACTGCAGTAAGGTTCTTGTATACTGCAGTATAGCATACTTTCATTTATATACTGCAGTAAGGATGGAAGTATACTGACCTGGACTTCAAAAATGTTGAGAGAATTTTTGAAAAACCCGATGGCCATACTGCAGTATAGCACTTACATACTGCAGTATGCCTCTTGCATACCTGAAACTTCGTTTCTGTCTGACCCCATACTGCAGTATATGACTTACATACTGCAGTATCCCTCTTGCATACTCAGCTTTGGCTTCTGTCTGATCCCATACTACAGTATATCACTTACATACTGCAGTATACCTCTTGCATGTCTGAAACTCTGAAACCCCGATGGACATACTGCAGTATACCACTTACATACTGCAGTAAGCATCTTGCACACTTGGAATTTTTGCCTCTCACACACCCTATACTGCGGTATATCACTTGCATACCGCGGTATAGCTCTACTGAAACATCAAAAACACCCTGCAAAAACAAAGACTAAACTCTCCGATGCTTAAGTTAGTAAAGATTAATCATCAATGACACATCTAACATTAATTTTAGGGAGAATAACTTACAATTCATTGGGATTTACCATTCCCAATTCTCTCCTTATGAAAGTGAATTGTTCCTTGGCTAGAGGCTTGGTGAAGATGTCAGCTAGTTGAAGATGAGTTGGAATGAACATCACTTTCACATCTCTCTTCTGGACATGGTCCCGGATGAAGTGATGTCTCACATCAATATGCTTGGTTCTTGTATGTTGCACGGGATTCTTGGCCAAGCTTATTGTGCTAGTATTATCACAAAGTATTGGGATTTCCTTTAAGTGCACTCCCAAGTCAGCAAGTTGTTGCTTCAACCACAACACTTGAGCACAGCAACTTGAGGCAGCCACATATTCAGCTTCTGTTGAGGACACGGCCACGGTAGTTTGCTTCTTGCTAAACCAAGAGACAAGTGAGTTGCCAAAGAACTCGCATTGCCCACTTGTACTTTTTCTATCCGTCTTATAGCCAGCATGATCCGAATCTGAATATGCCACAAGATGCTCCGGCTGACCTTTGGGAAACCATAGCCCAAGAGTCTTCGAATCAGAGAGATATCTGAATATCCTCTTCACATTTTCAGCATGAGACTCTTTAGGAGCGGATTGAAACCGAGCACACATTCCAACACTGAATTGGATGTCTGGGCGACTTGCAGTGAGATAGAGCAATGATCCAATCATTCCTCTATACTTGGTAATGTTGAAATCCTTGCCCTCTTCATCAGCATCCAAAGAAGTTGTTGTGCTCATTGGTGTGTCAGCTCCATTGCACTTGTCCATTCCAAACTTCTTCAGCAAATCATTTAAATACTTGGTTTGAGATATAAATATCACATCCTTACGTTGTCTGATTTGCAGTCCAAGGAAGTAATTGAGCTCTCCCATCATTGACATCTCAAATTCCCCCTGCATAGACTTGGAAAATTCCTCACACAAAGAGTCATTAGTAGCACCGAAAATAATATCATCAACATATATCTGTACAATTAAAATTTCATTCAATTTATTTTTCTTGATAAACAATGTTGTATCAGCCTTTCCTCTAATAAATCCTTGATTGAGTAAGAATTGACTCAATCTTTCATACCAAGTTCTAGGAGCTTGCTTAAGACCATACAAGGCTTTCTTAAGTCTAAAAACATGATCTGGAAATTGATCATTTTCAAAACCTGGAGGTTGTTCAACATACACCTCCTCTTGAATGAAACCATTTAGAAAAGCACTTTTGACATCCATTTGATAGAGTTTAAAACCTTTTGTGCATGCAAATGCTAGAAGAACTCTTATTGCTTCCAATCTAGCTACTGGAGCATAAGTCTCTTCATAGTCTATTCCTTCTTCTTGATTGTAGCCTTTGGCCACTAATCTAGCCTTGTTACGCACAATGATGGCTGACTCATCACGTTTGTTCTTGAATACCCATTTTGTCCCAATTACCGGATGGTCTTTGGGTCTAGGTACCAAGTCCCAAACTTGATTTCTATCAAATTGATGTAGCTCCTCTTGCATAGCAATCACCCAATCATTGTCTGAAAGGGCTTCTTCTATCTTAGAGGGCTCTATATGTGAAATAAATGCAAAAAATGTAACTTCATTCAGAGTACTATTTCTGGTCCTGACTCCTTGATTTACATCACCTATGACTTGGTCTAAAGGATGATTTCTTAAAAATCTCCAAGCTCTAGGTTGAGACTGATCAGGATTTTCTAAGTTGTTTTCAGGATCAGCCTCAAAAACATTTTCTGAATTTTCAGAAGGAGTAGGAGCATTTTTCGAAAAGAATTTGTTTTTGAAAATAGTCTCCTCTTCATCATCCAAGGATTTATCAGATTTAGATTCACAGAATACAACATGTATAGATTCCTCAACAATCTTAGTTCTAGTATTAAAAACTCTATATGCTTTGCTCCTATTAGAGTAACCAATAAAGATAGCTAAATCAGCTTTAGGATCGAATTTACCAAGATTGTCTTTACCATTATTGTGCACATAGCACTTACAGCCGAAGACACGAAGGTGGCTTAGGTTTGGCTTTCTTTCCTTGTAGAGTTCGTATGGAGTCTTATTCAGCTTCTTTCTCAAGTATGCTCTGTTGGAGACGTAGCAAGCCGTACTCATGGCATCAGCCCAAAACACTTGCGAAGTGATGTACTCGTTCAACATTGCTCTAGCCATTTCAGTGAGTACTCTATTCTTTCTCTCCAAAACACCATTTTGTTGTGGTGTTCTTGGTGCTGAAAAATTGTGATCAATCGCCATACTGTCACAGAACTCAGCAAAGGCTTGATTCTCGAACTCTCCACCATGATCAGTCCGTATTCCTGAAATTGATAACCCTTTCTCGTTTTGGACCTTCTTGGCAAATGAAACAAACTGATCAAAGGTTTCATCTTTAGAAGATAAAAATATTGTCCAAGTAAATCTAGAGAAATCATCAACAATGACCAAAGTGTATAAGTTTCCACCAAGACTTTTCACTCTAGCTGGTCCAACTAGATCCATGTGAAGAAGTTGAAGAGGTCTGTTTGTTGAAATTTCATTTTTAGCTTTAAAAGAAGATTTGGTCTGTTTTCCCTTTTGACAAGCATCACAAATCGTATCATTTTTGAAATTCAGTTTGGGAATGCCAATAACCAAATCCTTTTTCAATAACTTGTCAAGTTGATACATATTAACATGAGCTAATCGCTTATGCCATAGCCAACTCTCATTCAAGTTACTTACAAAACAATTTTCAGAAGTAGAAGCATTGCTAGAGAGGTTCAAAGTATAACAGTTTCCATCTCTAGGTGCTCTAAATAAAGCTTTATTTTTCAAATCATTTATGGAGATCAAATCCTTTTTAACAATAAAGCATTCATCAGAGTCAAATATTACCAAATTACCCTTATCGGTGCTTTGGCTCACACTTAGGAGATTGTGACACAATCCTTCTACAAGGTAGACGTCTTTGATGAGTGGGCCTTCATTGTTGCCTATCTCACCAATGCCAGCGATTTTCCCGGATTGATCATCTCCAAATGTGACTCTACCTCCATCTTTTGGCTTTATTGATAAAAACTTTGATTTGTCTCCAGTCATGTGTCTTGAGCATCCACTATCAATGTACCACTTGTTCGGCCTTGATGCTCTAAGACATACCTCATTTATTTCACTAGGTTGTACTTCTTCCTCAGCAACCAGGCATATGTTGGCTTTTTCACTTTCATCCTCTTCAGCTTCATCCTCATCCGATGAGCTATCTCCCCATATAGCTGACACATATGCCTTCTTTTTGTATTTCTTGAATTTCTTCTTTTCTTTCTCTTGGTTTTTCAGCTGAGGGCATTCTGCCTTGATGTGTCCGGGCTTCTCGCATTCATAGCAGATGATAGGCTTCTTTGATTCATAGCTCGAACTTCCTTTCTGAAATTTCTTGAAGCCTTGATCTCTTTTATAAAACTTCTTGAATCTCCGGACCATCATGCCAATCTCTTCATCCTCGTCGTCATCTTCCTCATCCTTTTCCACATTGAGAGCCACTCCCTTGTTGCGATTGTTGCCACCATTGACATCTTCTAATTCCTTCTTGAACCTCAGTTTGCTCTCGTATTCAGATAAGCTACCAAACAATGCGGCAACTGAAGTCATTGACTCTCCACGAGCTTCTTCAATGGAGGTAACTTTTGCTTCCCAATCCTTTGTCAGAATATTGAGGATTTTCCTCACTTGAGCTCCTTGATCAAAAAGCTTTCCCAAGGCCGCTAGCTGATTGGTCAAATGAGTGTATCTCAACTGAAATTCTCCAATACTCTCGCCTTGCTTCATTCGCAACAAGTCATACTCAGTGGTTAGAATGTTGACGCGATTTTCCTTGATTCCAGATGTTCCTTCATAAGCTATTTCCAGCGCCTTCCACATCTCTTTAGCTGTTGTCAAATTACAGATACGAAAGTATTCCTTTTGACTAAGAGCACTCTGAAGCATCAGGATAGCCTTGCTATTGAGAGTGATGTTCTTCTTATCATCATCATTGAACTCGGCTTCTGTCTTGGGAACAGTGATGCCTCCTTCTACCTTGACTGGAACATAGTCTCCAGTCTCAAAGACCCTCCATAGACCATATTCTGTAGCCATCACGAACACACGAAATTTTGCTTTCCAGAAAGAGTAGTGTTCGCCGTCGAAACCGGGAGGTCTGTTGATTGAAGCTCCATCTGGAAGAATTCCTTCCATAGTGATCCTTCTCGAGTGGTAAAACTCTTCTGAGAAGACCTTGCTTTGATACCAAATGAAGAGTGGAGCTAAATACCCAAGAGGGGGGGTGAATTGGGTATCTTTAAAAATTAAGGATTGAGCTCTGTTTTTGACTAATGAAAACAGAGGCTAACAGAGGAGTAGGGAAGGAAAGCTTTACACAATGTGATTTATACTGGTTCGGTCCTTTCTCTGACCTACATCCAGTCCCCAAGCCTCACCTGGGATTTTCAATCCACTATAATCAAATATTGATTACACACTCTGTACTAAGAGTTGTTCTCTCACTAGAACACACTCCCCCTTACAAGTTGTAATCAATACACCCCAACTACCAAGTCCCCTGACTTGTAGTTATCTCAATTAATAAATGATTTACAAGTATTTGACTCTCTTACAGAACAGATAGGATAAACACTGACGAACTAAGTATCAAAATGGTACAATACAGATGAAAGCTTGATACAATAAATGACTCAATAAATTTTCACTCTAAGTAGTTGTATCAGCTTGAGAAGAAGTTAATGCTCTCTATTTATAGGCAGAGAACATTAAATGACCGTTGTAAGATGATTCCAACCGTTGGAAGTGATTAGCTTGGGTTCTGGTCATCTTCTCTTTCTAAATTTCTGCTAATCCAAGTCTTAATGAAGTCTGATGTGGCTCTCTGAGAATTTGCCCGTTGGAGATGTCTTTACTTGTTGTAGTAAGCATTCTTTAACGTTTAGAAGGCGTGCTCAGATGGATTAGCTAAGAATAGGTTGATTTGCAGAAGTGCATTTAATGCACTGTTCACTTTTTGCTTTATTGCTTTGACCTCCAATAATCTTCATCTGATCTTACTGAAATTCACTCAAAAAACTTGTTAAACATAGCTAGGAATATGATTGAATGAATTATGGAAGCAATAAGATCAAACAATAATGATTTGCAAATTCGCGTAATTCAAAAACCAATTTTGACCGTTGTATACTGCAGTATGTTCCTTTATACTGGAGTATGCCACTGTGCATACTGCAGTATCCAAAGCTTACTGCAGTAAACAACTTCCAGAGACAAAAACCTCGCGAAATATTTTTGAAAGAAATTCCCTATACTGCGGTATGAAAATAACATACTGCAGTATGCGAGTTTTTGTTAAAGAGAAGAGAGCCCGTGATTGCCCAATACTGCAGTATGAAAACCTATACTGCAGTATGCAATAGTTATAAACTTAGAGAGCTTACTGTGAGAGCCTTTACTGCAGTATCCAACTCCATACTGCGGTAAGGACTTGGGTGAGAAAATTTGATAGCTCTCGGGTTGGCCCTATACTGCAGTATACATACCTATACTGCGGTATTGGCTTGACTTAGAATTTTAATTGCTCTCTGGATGCCCCTATACTGCAGTATACAAGGCTATACTGCGGTATGGGCTTGTTTTGAAAAACGCGGTTTCTCTCTGGAAGTCCCTATACTGCAGTATACATAGCTATACTGCGGTATGGACTTACTTGGAAAATACGGTTGCTCTCGGGTTGGCCCTATACTGCAGTATGACATCCTATACTGCGGTATGGCCTTTCACTGGGAGTCCAATACTGCGGTATGTAACTAACATACTGCAGTATTGACTTAACTTCATCAATTTGATGATCTTCTGTAAGTCCTATACTGCGGTATATCACCTTATACTGCAGTATTGACTTTCTAGAAGACCCTTTACTGCAGTATGCCATCCCATACTGCGGTAAGCAACTCTTAGATGATTTTCAAAGAATCTTGGAAACTTCAAAACATATTTTTCACTTGTTGTTAATCATCAAAACACATTGAGAACTAACACATGTTATTATAGTCTGCACTATTCTCCAGTGCCACGATGGCCTATCGTGTCCTCAGCGCTAGGAAATCATAACGGCGTTATCAAAACTATAACCCGTATCAGGTTGTATGTGTATGATCGATTTTCAAAACGGAGTTTCAGACTATCTATCACATATAAGCATACAATAAGCATCAGAGTTAGTGTTACAGTACGCGTCCGTACCTGAGTCGGTGATCTCGGTACGCAATTGATCGGTCTGCGTTCTTCCGGACAGCCTATCATAGCAATATCGTCCTATTAATTTAAAAATAATATCCTAAAAGATATTTTGACCACTATTGGCTATTTTACCCTTGGTTCACTAGATTATCATTTTATTTCCTCAAAATTGGTTGAAGAACGCTGGAAATTGTTTGGCAGAATTTCGCCTATCTTTGAAAAATCATAACTAATTCTAGAAAAATCGAAACGAAGATCATAAAATGTTCCGGAATCCTCAGGATGTCTGTTTTCCATGAAAAATATCAAACTTTGCCCAGAATTCAAAAATCACTCCCAGATTTCACATGTTCATCCTCTGCCCAGAATTTCCAGCATTTTCTCAACATAAACTTTGAGAATTTCTTTCTCACTATACAGAGCTCATTTTAACATGTCATTTACAGATTTGGAAAGCTCTATATGTCTACTTCATCCATGAATTTTCTCAGAATTTTTCAATAACATTTTCAATATGAAAACGGTGCTTTTCTGTGACTCGTTTCAAAAATCGCCTAATCGACGAATTTTCGCCAGAACTTCGTTACTACTGTGTTTCTAACCCGCAAATTTTGCAAGACCACTTTCTTCAATAAATTTTCGAAATAAGACTATTTCTAACTATAAAAACATGAAACTAAAATTATTCTAGAATTTTAAAGATTAAAACTACTTCTACCTATGAATTAAAACTCAAAACTAAAAACTTTGCTTACCTAAAGCTTGGACTCCTTCAAGCTCTTCCTCCAACTCTCTCAAATCTCTCTCAAATAAGCAAGTGTTGCTTTGCTTGGTGTGAGGAAAATGTGAAGAGGGTGGCCTCTATTTATAGGAATTCTTCATGGCACTTTGGTAATTAATTGCAACTTCCCTCTTGATAAATATTCACCATTGGATCTAGGGCTTCAACAAAACATCACATCCTCACCACTCAATCCCTCTCATCTTCCCTCTCTCTCTCTCTCTCCCTTCTTCTCTTTTCTTCTTCCTTCTCCTAGAAGCCAAAAGCCTTGGGGTTTAAGTATAGAAGAGTGCATTGTGTCATACAAGCTACCATTTGACCACATGTGATAAAAATCAACTTCCTTCTCCTTGAAGCCTCACCAAAACCGTGCCCCCCTCTGATTTTTCTCTTTTTGAATTGTTTTTGGGTTGGTTTGGGCTTTCTTGTTGATTTGGGCAAGAGTTTGGTAAAGGTTTGGGTTACCAAAAATGATCCAATTGAGTTTTGTTGTGACTAAAGCCCTAAATTAATTTCTTCTTATTTATTGTTTGATTAAGCTTAATTAGGTTTAGTTTGTAGTGTTTTAATTGTTTCACAACTCAATTATGATCCTACTAATTCCAATTGTTTCAATTATCGTTCCTTTGTTAAGCTTTAATATTGAATTTAGCCAACATATTCAAAATTGTTTGTTGATATTTGTCATTAGGTTAATTATAGATGTTATTTAATTAAGATTAGTTTTTGATGTCCAATGATTAATTCTTAGTGTTTACTAATTATTTTTAAACCTCTTCCTACTCCTTTACGGCTTAATTTTGTCAATATGTGAATTATATGACAATATATCCTTAAGTGTGAATTTAATTGTTCTTGAATTGTTGGAAATTTTAGTTAATTAATTTAGGTGTTATGACATTTTATAATATTTTATGACTCCTAATTAAAATTTAAAGAATTGGATTTTGCCCTATTAAGTTCTACCGACAACTTATTCAAGAAGTAGAATAAATACACTACTATTTTGGAGACAACATACTTTCTTATTTTCATGATACCTTAAACTATTTTAGGAACCCCAATCTAATTATAGTCCTTAGAAATTCATTTGAGCAACTCTTAACTAGCTATTGGCTTTTAATTTGAATTATACCTCTTTAATTATGCATAATTTAATTTAGTTAAGTTTAGTGTCTTCATTGTTGTAATTTCAATTGCTCATTAATTGTTATTAATCGTCCCTTAATTGGGCTCAGTGTGATGACAGCTCTTTAGGGCTTTTTATGAATTAATTATGATTTTAAGCATTAGTGTATTAATTAAGGGTATTTTAGTAAATCTAACCTCTTAATAAGTTAATGATGCTTAATCAATTCCTTATTGCTTAATCCATAGTTCCTTATTGCTCCTTTTAATTCCATGTGAACCATAATTTAATTTGGTAATTACTTGCATTTTATGATATTTTATGGTTCCTAAGAGGATTCAATAATCAATTGCAAAAATTAATGCAATTACTTTAATTAATGTACAATTATTTGTCCAATCAATTATTGACACTTTCCTCTAATTTGTTTGGTGTTTCAATAACATTTTATGCCCCTTTAAAATTTAAATATGAACTATACTTCAATATGAAAATTATAGGGTATTTTATGATCCCTAAATAAACTTAGAATATTTGAGTTGTTTTGGTTTATTTAACCCTAGGAGAAAATTCTCTAATTTTAAAGTAGATGAACTATAACATCTTTGAAATCACATATTCACCTACTTTAATAGGTATCATTTAGTGGTTATACTAAATAGGATTTTTAGGGTATTACATGACATGTATCTAAATAGAATCAAAATGAACCAGATAACATATTATACATGCAGGGAGACAATTATTGCCATAACAAATTTTAATAATGAATAAGTTTTCCTATCAACTATCAATAATTGATAAATATTAACTATTAATTAATTAGTTTTAAAATTATTTATATTTATAAACAGGTTATAACTGCCATAAGCCTCTACGACACAAGTCGGTGCAAGGCTCAGATGCCACCGCAGGAACATGCTTTGTTATTAATTTAGCGAATCCTCACACAAAGAAACAACAAAACAATACCTTTGGTAGGTCTTTTGAATTTTATTATTTTATTTTTTTTTTGAAAACAACTCGCCTAGCTAATGAATGTAATATTTTAGACAATGGATCAAAAAATGAGTGGAACAATATATTTGTTTATCATAGGACATATCATATTAAATTGGCCACATGTTTAATAAAACCAAAACAAATCACGCATAAGATATATTGACAATTGACTTATTATTATGTGTGGCACACATTTTTATTTAAAATATTAAATCAAATTCGGAAGTACGAATCTGGCTTAACACGCAAACTGATAGTAAATAAAATAGCTAATGATTTCATCAATATATAATAATGTAAGAATGACCCGCAAATTAAGTTGACTGCATCACCGAATATATCTAAGACATGAAATTTCATATACTTTCGCTTTCAACAACTCTTCCGTTACTGATTTCTCAATAATATTTTATTCTCCTATTCTCAAACATCAAATGTAAATGAAATTAAAGGATGGTGGCATGACTCAAGGGAATGGTAACTGCAGCTTCGTAGACAAGAGGCCGAAATATCGCGGCACCTAGATGAAGCCATGGACATGACATTAATGCCCACATCACTCGATTATGAACAGTGGCGGAATCGTCTGGGCCCAAAAATAAACATCTTGAACTACTTCCTTTAGTTCTTATTGTAAGGCACTAACTAACAGGTATATTTAGTCCTTTTTATAAGGCACTTGTTTGTTTCTAAATAGTATTAAATATTTTTATGTATACCCATAATTAAAAAAGTAGTGAGTGAGAGTAATAATTAATATAATATTAGAGTTTAGTATAATTAATAGGGATAATATTGAAAATTACTTAAAATTTAGGACAAATTTAATGACTTTAATTATTTTTATTGACTTGTGAGAATTATTAGATGATTCCTTAAATAAGGACAAAAGGGAGTATTTACTAAATAGTATCAAATAACCTTGAAAATACAAATAAATAATAACTGATAATTATAAGTCAAAACAATATGTAAGATGATACTAACATTTTCGGTATCTCAAACAAGTTTACTTTCTTTTCACAGCTCAATAAGTAAGAAACAAACATTATCTTGACAGAGAAAATAAAAAATTAGCTGGGCCAAATTTTTGGCCAAATAAAATATCATATAATAAATACGTATATATTTTCACAAATTTTATAAGATCAGTGGGGGCTAGCTGGGGCCAAGGCCCCAGCTGGCCATCAAGTAGTTCCGCCACTGATTATGAATATGGAATTGGAATTGGAATATTACTTGCTTTTGTTTCGTTAATGACATTTCTGGGAAGGAGATCTTCTCCTTATCTTGTTTCTCATTTTCTCGTATTGGCCTCATCTAGGCCCTTGATTTGGGAAAGTGAGAGAAAAGTGAAAGTAGTATTGTATTGATTGGACATATGTGATTTAGAGATTATGAAAGATGATGAGAAAATGATGATGAGAGAAACCCAACCCCTCTCCCCATGTGCTGAATAATTTCTTTATGGGTAGATAATAAGGAGTATTTTTGTTTGTCACAACCCCAACTTTTGAGGCCCGATATATCATATCTTGTTTAAAACAGTGTCACTCTAGCATCCTTTAATTTTTGACTTCATAGTGTGATGTTTTCACACTCAGATTCAGATCTCCAATGAGTAATTATTACTCTGGCATCCTTTAATTATTGGGGTTTAAACTTCTCATGTTGCATGAGAAGAAAACGATTTCTACACACTCATGAAATGGTGGAACCCACACACACACACACACACACACACATATATATATATATATATATATATAATGCTAATTTTATACATATGTGGCCCACAGTAAATATAGCTATATGATCTCTTGGCCTCCTAGCCTCATGCACAGCCTCATCTCGCTGAAATCCCTCTATGGGTGCAGTGCTATCCCCATCATACTAAACTCTATCGACCCCATCAAAATCATATCCTAGTAACTCTGTCTAGATAGGAGCTGTAACCAATATGTCAACCACGCAAACGCGAGACTACAGATCACCATTTATGTAGCTCAGGTTTTGGTAGAAAGCTCTCACCATAACCTCTAAATAGGGACAAGTCATCTCCGCCAAGCCTCTCAAATGGGAAGCCTCCAACATCGGCACTATCTCAAGTCCCACCTTTGCAAAGAATGCGATATATAGTGACTTCAGCTTGCAAATTGGTCTGGTAGCAAAATTCGCCACGAATTGTGCATGCTCTGCTACATTGTTATCAACCAGATAACCAAAAGGGAGTTCAACAACGGGCTCAAGCTGTTGTGGCTGCTGTGGCCTAGAGGAGGATGCCCCGCGATTTGCCCGTTGCTTAATCTGCCTCCCATCCTCATTGCCAGTGTTAGAAGGAGCTTGTCTACGACGCATGATGACAACAACGACCTACAACAGGACATTACAAACCATCGACAAACAAGAAATATTTATCATTTTCACTTTCCTATATACATTCATCATTTTCACAAACAAACAGAATCAACATAAGTAACAAACATTCAAGAAGATAAGTTATTCGAAAAACTTAAGATCTAAGCAACATAAACAAACATTAATCAGTATAAACAACAAAAATTCATCATTTTAGCAAAAAAACACAATCAACAACAAAAAAAATTGATGAAAACCAAACTGAAATTCATCCAAAAATTTTTTAAAAAAAATCTCAACCGATGTAAATCTTTTCACTTTCACATGTACATTCATCATTTTCATCCATAAATACGAATGAAATACTCAAATCAATCAAACATACACAACAAAACCACGCAATGAAAGCACAACACACAAAAGCAAATGGGGCTTCACATAAACGCATAAACGACGGCGGAAATTCAAAATGGAGATGAGAACATACCGAAATCAACGCAAATGGCACTAGATTAAAGTTTCCTTCGCATCCCACCAATGGATTCAAGAAGGATTTGGTGAAAAAAATAGAAGGGAAGAGGTTTTGGAGAGCTTTAGTAGTCGATTAGGGTTCGTACGATGTGATTGGGTTTTTTAAAAACCCCTCTGCCGAGATGTAATCGACTAAGCATTGTAGCTTAGTCGATTACATCACGGGGAAATTCAAAAAATAAAAAAGAAGGCCCAGCATTTTAGTCGAACAAGGGTAGATTGAGGATATGTTTCCAAACAGGGGCATTTCGGTAATTAGTTATTTAAATAGGGGCAAATTGGTCAAAAATTCGGTATTTACAAGTACGTTCTTTAGGTTTACCACATGTGTGTCTGATGAAACCAAAAAAAAAAAAAAGTGCAATTATAACAAATCTTTCAATAGCAATTACTAATTCTTCAATGGCATTTACAAGTTCATTCTTCAGGTTAACCACATGTGTGTCTGATGAAACCCAAAAAAAAAAAAAAGCAATTATAACAAATCTTTCAATAGCAATTATCAATTCTTTAATGATATTTACAAGTTCAATAATGAGATTTACAAGACTGTTTGTTGATGAAAAAACTGTTGAAAAGAATATATATATTTGTTTATATATATATATATATATATATCAAAGGAACCAAGTTGGGCCACTTGGCCCTCCCAATGGTTGGGCCACTTGGCCCTATGAAGGTGGGGGGTGAGGGGTTCGAACCTCACCTCCCTTACTTTCAAAGAATCTTTTTTTTAAAAAAACAAAAAAAACCCCACCCCTCCCCCCTCCCCCAAAAAAAAAACCATCGTCGGATTTCAAGCCGTCGGTGGCCGTCGTCAAGCCGCCGGTTGGTCCTTTGGCGGCTGGCCGTGGTGGCCCTTTTGTGAGGGTCCTTTTATATATATATATATATATATATATATATATATATATATATATATATATATAAAACTAAGGGCAAAAGGATAAATTCACTCGAATTTGTAAATCTCCATATGGTCCTTGGTACTTTTAAGTCTTTTAACAAATTTAACAGACATTTGGGAGTTTTGCAAATTTAAATGATATTTAAACGTAATTTTCCCTATCAACTATTAATAAATGATAAATATTAACAATTAATTAATTACTTTTAAAATGATTTATATTTATAAACAGGTTACAACTACCATAAACCTCTACGACACAAGTGTCGGTGAAAAGCTCAGATGCCACCGCAAGCACATGCTTTATTATTAATTTAGCGAATCCTCACACAAACAAACAACAAAACAATTCGTAAAATCGTTAAACCATTGCTAGGTCTTTTGAGTTTTATTATTGTTTAAAAAAAGTCAGCATGCCTAGCTAATGAATATAACATTTTAGACAATGGATCAAAAAGCGAGTGGAACAATAAATTTGTTTATCATAGGACATATCATATTAAATTGGCCACATGTTTAATAAAACCAAAACAAATCACGTCTAAGATATTGACAATTAACTTATTATTGTGTGTGGCACACATTTTTATTTAAAATATTAAATCAAATTCGAAACTGGATGATAAATAAAATGTAACGAAGTACGAATTTGGCTTAACACGCAAACTGATAGTAAATAAAATAGCTAATGATATCATCAATATATAATAATGCTAAGACTTGAAATTTCATATACTTCCGCTTTCAACAACTCTTCCGTGACTGATTTCTCAATAATATTTTATTCTCGGCTATAGTATACTTTTAATCTTTTAAGTTTATATGAGGTATATTTTTAGTCTCTTAACTTTATAAAATATACTTTTAGTCCTATAATTTTAACACTGTTAATTTTGCTAACGGAAAACCCAAACTCAAGTAATAACGGTATAAACTTTAGTGATGATTATGTAATTAAATGCTATTAATATTCAATTTAAAATATGGGTAAATTAAAGAATATATAAAATTGATGTAATTAAATGTTATTAGTCATCACTTAAATTCGTTATATCTGTATTTTCCACTAGCAACATTAACAGTGTTGAAATTTTAGAACCAAATGTATATTTTATAAAGTTAAGGGACTAAAAGTATGTCTTATGTAAAATTTAAATGACTAAAAGTATACTTTAGCCTTTATTCTCCTATTCTCAAACATCAAATGTATATGAAATTAAAGGATAGTGGCATGATTCAAGGGAATAGTAATTGCAGCTTCGTAGACAAGAGGCCGAAATATCGCAGCACCTAGATGAAGCCATGGACATGACATTAATGCCCACATCACTCGATTATGAATATGGAATTGCAATATTACTTGCTTTTGTTTTGTTGATGACATTTCTGGGAAGGAGATCTTCTCCTTATCTTGTTTCTCATTTTCTCTCATTGGTCTCACTGGGCCCTTGATTTGGGAAAATGAGATAAAAGTGAAAGTAGAATTGTATTGATTGGACATATGTGATTTAGAGGTTATGAAGGATGATGAAAAAATAATGATAAGAGAAACCCAACCCCCCTCCCCATGTGCTGAATAATTTCTTTATGGGTAGATAATAAGGAGTATTTTTGTTTGTCACAACCCCAACTTTTGAGGCCCGATATATCATATCTTGTTTAAAACAGTGTCACTCTGGCATCCTTTAATTTTTGACTTCATAGTGTGATGTTTTCACACTCAGATTCAGATCTCCAATGAGTAATTATTACTCTGGCATCATTTAATTATTGGGGTTTAAACTTCTCATGTTGTATGAGAAGAAGAAGATTCCTACACACCCATGAAATGATGGGACCCACATATATATAATGCTAATTTTATACATATGTGGGTCCCACCATTTTATGTATGTGTGACATGAGAATACACTTCTCCTACAACATGAAAAGTGTTTTTTCCCTTAATTATTTTCTCTGCCAAAGTGTTTTCTTGAGACTCAAGATAGTGCATATTATCATATTCAGACCTTCTTCAATAATTATACTTCCGCCAGTTCAGTACATATATATAAACCTCTCATTTCGCTGTGCTCGGTGTGCTGTATTGTTTGTGCGATCTGTTTTGCTGGTAGGCAATATTTTATTCATATCCTTTAAACTTTAGTCTCAATTTGTGAATTGCATTGTGATTTAACCAATTTTTCTTTTCAAAGAGTTATCTGATTTGAAGAAACTGAAAAAGGAGACTAAGTGCTCTCTTGTTGAAGTCATCGTCAAGCAATTTGCAATCTGCAACAAGTGGTAAGTTCATCACTTTCCCTTTTTGTCACTTGTGCTTCGTAAGTTCAGCCTTCTGCTTTGAAATATCACGCTTGAAGGATAACATTCATTCCACTATATATGTTACTGATAGATTTAATTCTACGCTTTATATCTTAGATCATAATTAATACCAAAAGTTTTTGTTCGCTTGTTTTTTATATGTATATTTTGAAAAAACATCCAAAACCAAAAAAAAAAAAAAAAGTGAAGAAACTTGTAATTTTATATAGAAAAATTAATCATTGAGATACATATTTTCTAACCAATTGCTTGTCTATTAACTAAATAAATTGATAAGTTTATCCTTTTCTTTTGCAGTTTGTTCGTCTTTTGATTCTTCATAGTAGCTTCTACTTATTTGATAGCACTATCCTTTTAAAAATTAAAAACAAAAAAACAAAAAAAAAACAAAAAAAACAAAAAAAAACTCTTCTCTATCCAAGGCATCATCGAAGAGCTTTCAGATCTCCAGAGAAGAAAAAGAGGTAAGCATACGCTTTGATTGTGTCCATTTTACCGTTAATGTCTCGATTTATCATTTGCTTTGTGTTTGATTTAATATGCCTTTTTTCGCCTTGTTCATCAATTTTCTTAGTTTTAGAATACTCCTTGCCACTAAGAAAAATACTTTGTTTACCTGGAGCATCTGATGTCCTAAATCTATCCCTTTTTAACTTGGAAGATTTATCAAGGTCCAAATTAATCCAGATTTATCTAGGTAGAATGATAGCAAGGGTGGTAAAACTTTACCAGCAAATATTTAACACTACTATATTTCAAAGCTTGAACTTGAGACGTTTTGTTAATAGAATATAACCCCTTACTAGTTGAATCAAGAATTTGGTGATATTAAGAAAAATATTTTGAAGGTAAAATTGCACCACAAAATACTTTAGGATATGTTATACTAATAAAAAAAAACTTCAGGATGCTCGAAGCACAAAAAATTAGTTTAAAAGAAGAAATACTTTAAGGTATTGGATGTCACTTAACTGTAAGAAAATAATCTTGATAAATAGCTCGATGGGCATACTTCTCTGGTTTTTTTTTTTTTTCCTTTTTTACATGAAAGTATAGAAAATTAAACAAAGCAACTAAAACGGTAAACTGCGTAATACTCCTGGTGTTAAGGAAGGATAGTGTTGAGTCCTTCGACATGATCTGCAAGCCGAGGTTCTGGCTTAGTGCTTCCTTTGCTAACAGATCGGCCCCCATATTTATAAAAATGAGTCGAGCTTCCCAGTCCCGCTGCTAAAAGGTGATGACATCCTCGGAGTCACAGAATATCTGTACCCTATGTAGACCCACATGGCCACATCCAAGGCCCTTCTCAAGCCCCAAATACAACCCTAGATCTCGGCCAAGAAACTACCATTCCCTTCTACTCTGCACATAAAGGATTCTATGACCTCCCTATGGATGTTCTTTAAAATACCACCACAGCCAGCCAATTGAGTTATATGAGCAAAAGCACCATCCATGTATACGCTCGACCAATCTCCTATATCCTGTTGGATTCCAGTAACCACACACTGATCTAGGTTTCCGTGCTTCACCCTTGTGTTCTGCATACATTTGGCCTTCTTCATGCAATTTTCGATTCCTTTTCTTTCTGCCAAGCCTTCATGGAGGCTTCTTGTTCTGTTCTGGTGTACGTACTCATTATGTCTTCTCCATAATAGCCAGCATGTAACGATAAATACTGCATTCCGTCTGCCGAAAAGTGATTCTCTACCTTAGTAGTATTCAAGTTTATCCAATCATGGTGGTTACATTCCCAAAACCTAATGATCAGTACGAGAGATTCACAGATTGAGCCAAAAGTAGCAAGCATGATCACAATCTCGTGACATATGGAGGAACGTTTTAGATGCGACCGAGCATATTACAGACTCCATCTGGGTGTATGTGCCTTCGAAATAAAAACTTATGTTTTAGGAGTCTATCATGCATAGCAACCCACAAGTGCGTTTTACATCGTTGTGGCGCTTAAACCTTCCAAATCTTGGACCAGCACATTGCTCCAGTGGTTGATTCATCTCGTAAGGTGTCTTATGCCCAGTGGCCGAACCAGAAAAAATTTTTAGCCGGGCCAAAAAATAAATATATTGAACTACTCCCTTTAGTTCTTATTATAAGGCACTAACTAACAAGTATATTTAGTCCTTTTTATGCTTGTTTCTAAATAGTATTAAATATTTATGTATACCCATAATTTAAAAAGTAGAAAGTGAGAGTAATAATTAATAAAAATTAATTATTACTCTTTTTTTAGCAAAAAAAAAGAGTAATAGTTAATATAATATTAGAGTTTAGTATAATTAATAGGGATAATATTGAAAATTACTTACATTTTAAGACAAATTTAATGACTTTAATTGTTTTTATTGACGTTTGAGAATTATTAGCTGGTTCCTTAAATAAGGACTAGAGGGAGTATTTACTAAATACTATCAAATAACCTTGAAAATACAAATAAATAATAACTGATAATTATAAATTAAAATAATATGTAAGATGATACTAACTTTTTCGGTATCTCAAACAAGAATTTTACTTTCTTTTCACTATCCAATGAGTAATGAAACAAATATTATCTTGACAGAGAAGATAAAAAATTAACTGGGGTCAAATTTGTGGCCAAATAAAATATCATATAATAAATACATATATAATTTTATAAATTTTATAAGAACAGTCGGGGCCAGCTCAGGCCAAGGCCCCAACTGGCCATCAAGTAGTTCCGTCACTGCTTATGCCGATTTGATAGAGAATTGCCCACTCCGTTCATGCCGCGATCTAACCAACTTTCATCATAAAAGCCCTACTCAGCATCTTGGAGTGTCGTAGACCAAACCCACTTTGGGTCTTTGGGGTGCATACCTTTTCCCATTCGACCAAATCTGTCTTCCTTTTCTCCTCGGTTGATACCCAGAGGAAATTGCATTTCATTCTCACAATAACATGAAACCCACAACATTCACATTTTTAATGTAGAAGAGTAAATATCTCTTATTTCCCCCAAACATCTCATGGGAATTAAAGTATAAATTATATTCAGTCCAAAATAGTAAATAATTTACTTTACACCATCAAAATATTATGTAAACACATATCTATATGGATATTTTTCTTTTTTGAAACATTTCATCCAACACCTTATGTGCATTCTACACATCATCTCATAAAACAAAATTATCATTGTATATTAGGGTTTATCGTTTGTCATGTCACTTGATATAAGGTTATGTCAAGTCACCCTAAAACTACGTTGTTTTGGGGTTAAAGGAATTAATGAACTCTCAAAACGACATAGTTTAAGGGTTAAGGGAATTAATGAAGGGTAATAAATACAAAAACAAAAATACTAAAACACCCTTCATTAATTCCTCTAACCCCAAAACTACGTCGTTTTAAGAGTTTGTTAATTCCTTTAACCCTAAAACGACATAGTTTTAGGGTGATTTAACCTTATGTCAAGTGATATGACAAACGATAAACCCTTCTATATTATTACCCAAACAACTTCAAACATCATCTTGATGTCTCAAGGCCTTACAATTATTATTATTATTATTTTCATAAGATTGGCTCAACATAAACACCTTTAAAGTCCATTATATTCTAATTTTCTATTGACATAAGCCTTAGATAACTATCTAGCAATTTCAACAACACTCAACGAAATTATTCTCTTAGGCATTATAACAAACACCTTATGTACAATAATAATCAAACATGTTCATGAAACATACCAACCTACAACTTTTGCTTGATTAAACTCCCAAACTATTAGATCTCAAGCATCCTCACAAACAGAGAAATCACCAATCTCAAGTATAGGGGAAAAATTTCAACTTGCCCGTACAATCATTCCTTATTGAACCAAAAAAACGCATGAGATGAAAATTCTCTCAATCTCTCGCCACAGCAAGCACGAACAGCTTAAATCAAGGGTAGAAGAGGACCAAACAATGAACAAAAGAGAAAAGAAGCAACAGCAGCAACAAAGCTTGATCAGAGGGTAAAGACACTGCCGGCACAGCAACCGGCACTGGCAGTGGCAATGGAAGCACGAACGAGAAGGAGGGGTGAAAATACACGAGCAAATCTGGGGCTTTTGTTCCAGAGATTTCCATGCCCCTTCCTCTCCTCTTTCTACTTCAGCCCTGATGTTTTATCTCTTTTTTAAAAAAAATTCTTTTTTAAAGGAGGGCAATTAGGAAATTTCCATAATGTCAAAAAAAAAAAAAAAAACCCCAAACTTCGTGGTGCAATAATGCTCTATGGGCGTCTATGCCAATAATAACCAGAGAATTAGATAGTACCTCTCCCCAACTCAGACCTTAAATTTAGCAGTCTTATAGCCACTTTATTTCTCAATTCATTCTCCAAAGTGGTTAGTAAAACCTCTAGCCAACAAAGTACCCTTTCTTGTTTCATATATTTTCTTAGATTCTCAAAAGTAGTCCCAACATTGCCCTCCCGCTCCCTTGAAGCTTAACCTTGTCCTCAAGTTGGTATTTGGAATTAAGCTTCCAGACATGCTTCTCCGCTGCAAATGGGTGATTTGTTTCCATTGGGTCGTTCTCAGTGTCCATCTCCAACAAAATCATCCGCAAGTTTTTGTTTTTATAGACATGGTTGGGTCCAAACTTTTCTACACATTTAAAACAGAGCCCTAGTTTTCTCCATATTTTTGCATCAATGGCACTAACCCAGAGGATCCTCTCTGCTAAACATGGGCAATTCCAAATTACGGTACTTTGCCACTTTGGTGTTGGTACTTTGCCACTTTGGTGTTGCATTTATCTGCTTCTGGCATGTGTGACACGTAACACTGTTGCATTTCTTATTTCATGCTTGAGCCTAATAACTCATGTAGTCAACTCTCCCTCTCAATACTAATAGCACCAGTCAACTCCATCTTCTTTGTCAAACCTAGTAACTCATCTACCTTATTGGTCAAATTTGCAACCACCTCTCTCAAGTCTGTGGGCGTAGAAGGGGGGAAAAAAATTGTTGTCTTTATTTTCTGTTTAATTGCTGCATATTTCTGTGTGCCCTTGTTAATTGCTTGAAGGTATGTTCAACTTAGTCCCTTTGTTTCTTTACTTTGTTTTCATTGTTGTGTTTATATCTTTCATTTGACTCTTATTAAGTTCTTTCACTCTTGTTTTGTGGTTCTTGACCTCTACCACCAGATTATCCCATCCTACTACTTTGTTTTTTATTTATTATTTCTTTCTTTTTGCAGTTTGTGTGCCCTGATATATTCATATTGCGATTCTTCATCATATCTTAGCTTTCGTTTGTTTGATTGCTTTGTCCTTCTTCGAGTTAACAAAAACAAAAACGAGACTTTGCCGTGCAAGACATCATCAATTGAGCACGTTGAAATCTCGAAAAAAGAAGGTAATTACTACTTTCTATATTCTTATTCTTAAATGTGAGATTCAGTTAGTTTATTTTGAAGAGATTAATGAAGCTAAATATAATACTTAATGATATCATATGTTTTGTATCATTAGATTATATTTCCCCTCCTATCCATAATATAAGTTGTTTCAAAAAGAATAGCTTGATCCATAATATAAGTCACTTAGACAGCAATTAGTGCTTATTTGTCAAATTTTCCCCAGCAATTAATGCTTAAATATGGCTTCTTATGTATTTCTCTCTCCTTTAATACCTCCTTTAATATGGGTAAAATTAAAAACTTATTTACATTTAGGACGAATTTAATAAGTTAACTACTATTTTTTGGTTTTTATGAATTAGTTAAAGTGACTTATATTGTAAACCAGAGAGTATCAGTTTATAAGTCAGATAAATTAGTTAAAGAAAAAAATATAAATATTTTAAAGTATTCTAAATCATTTCCTTAATCTCACTAAAAAATATTAAAAAGGCGTAGTATATGTTTTGATTGTATCCTTCTTACTCTTAATGTCCCTATTTGTGGTTTTTTGGTACAAGTACAACCACCACATGGTTGGTTGAATCCGCTGACCGTTGACATAACTTGATGCACGAATATTTAGGGCGGGAGTATATATTGCCATTATTCAAGTTATTATCAGTAATCCCTAAAATGCCTCACATAATCCAACACGGGACTTTTGAAAAGCGGCTTATATATATTTTTTTCCGCATACATATGCCAATATCCTATAGATCAGATATTGCCTAGAAGGAACCTCCTCCCCAGTATAATTCATGTCGATTGAAAACTCTGATTGACAATACTTTTTCACCTCTGAGAGCAAAACGAGCTAAGGATCTTCAGAGTGAGCCTCCCTTGCAAGCTTGTTAGCACACAGTAATATTTCCTTAATGGCATGTTGTACCTCTATAGACCATTCAGCATATAAAAGTTGTCATGTTTCTTCAATCAAGATCTTATAAGGGTGATTGTCACCATTATCCCTAAGCAGAATGTTGATAACTTCAAGTGAATATGAGAACACTTGTATTTCCTTCAAGTTCATAGATTTATAGACTTGAAGACTTGTTTTGATCACCAAAATTTTAGCCATACTGAGTATAGTCCAAGTGACTTTTTGAATCCCATAACTCATTGTCCTCTATTATCTCTAATGATTCCGCTGCATGCTGCCTGATTACCAACTTTAACTGAAGCATCAACATCTACTCGAACCACTCTTGGGGGTGGTGGGCTCCAGTGATGTTCATTCTCTCGATCGCTTGGAAAGATTTGGTGTTGAAATCTTCCTGTTAATACATCCTCCATCAACTGGAACATGGTCTAGTGTGCAATTTCTTTTCTAGTCGCTTCAATATCTTCGAAGATATGTTTGCATCGTGCTTTGCAAATGAGCCAACAAACATTGCTGAAATTTTTATACCATGGCCACTGATTGAATCTGCTTTTTCCCGGGTTATGACTGAAGTTCTAGTTAAGCCAACCCTGCAAATCACAATTAAAGAAAGTAGTATATTGGTTAGAGTTGATAAATTGTTTCCACACTTCTTTCCCCGACACCAATTGTTGTTTTCCCATGGATTTTGAGCCACATCTTGAAGACTATTTTCTAAAAGCCAAGCAACTTGGTAATGAAATCTTGAGTGGGGGTCGTTGTCGTGGGACAGCTACACATGGCAAGATCACTACTTTATGATTAGACTTGTATTTCAAATCATGTAGGAGAGCCGATTGAGGAAATAGCACTTCCCAATTCAAGTTGCCAAAAACCCAATCTAATTTTTCTTTAATTCCTTCTCTCTCCGAGGTGAATTTAGTAGTATGGTCAGAAAATTCAAGAAGGCGTGATTCCCAAATACAGTCATTGAAATATGCCATTGAACGATCATGAGGTGGAGCACCCCTACCTTGTTATGTGGAAACCGATAGGCATTGAACTGTCCTAAGAGGACTCATGCTTCATCCATAAGAGAAGAGATTGCCTTGATTGTTTGCCATAGAGTATCCCTCTTCCTATAATTTGGTTCCCCATAGACAAGAGGCATAAAAACTTTTAGAAGAGCATTTCTCACATATTCGGCAATGTAGGATTTGTTCATTTGAAGAAATATATTCTTTGTCATAGTCTCTTTCATTCCAAAGTAACCATATTTCCCCAGCAAATCCTGTAGCTTCAACCCGAATCCAATTATTAAACCCAATTTTCCTCACAACACGATCAACCTTACAACCACACTGATTCGAGGTTCAAGTAAACAAAAAATATCAATGTTGTTTTTTCACACTATATCTCTAATCAAGAGAGAAAAAGACTGGCTTCCGGCTCCCCTACAATTCCAGCTGGCAATAATCATAATTAATTATAAAGAAAAAAGATTAGACAGAAGCACTTATCTGCTCAATTGAGTTGCTGGTACAAACTCCAGTTCTTCGGATTGATCCTCAGCTATGCCAGCTGCCTCATCTACCATAGTTTCTTTATTACTTTCAGGCAGTATATTTGTAACATCTAGCGGTTTGGGGCTAGGTAACACTCCAAGCATGAGACTATCCTCTTCGTCTTTTTTGTCTTCAAGTGGACGAATATGGAGTCTTAATTAGATGGTCATTCTTATCATTCTTATTAGATACGTCCCCTAAAGTCAGCGCAACCTTCTTCTTGTTTTTTTTTTTTTTTTCCCTACTGCAACCTTCTTATTTGAATTCTCAACCTTGGTCTGGAAAATGTGGCCCAATTCACCACTAACTACGTGATGGATCCTTTGATTTACCACTAGGGAATTTCCTCTATTGCCTTGTCTCACTCAGGCCCCACCACTTCCATTAGCTTTGAATTTTCCACGGGCATCTTCCTTCTTTAAAAAAAAAAAAAGTGTCTTGTCGTTTGCTTTTCCTTGCAATTTAAAATTGCTTTTAGTCTTTACACCTACTCCATTTCTACTTTTTCTCGTCTACTCATGTTTCAGTGTAAATCGGTCAAACTTACACCATTTATATTAAATCATGAATAAAAGTATAGATTTCAAATACGTTTTTAGCCATTCAAAGAACAATAAAGAAATATGTTTGAATGTGGAAATCAAAATTATAAATTTTATAATATAATTAAAATTACTAAATTTTATATAATATTTAAAAGTTCAAAAATATATGTATTATAATCATTTTTTAGCCAATATAAATGTTTAAATAATTAGTATGTATTTTGGTCGAAACAAAAGTTTAATAGTCAAACTAAACAAATAATTGGATAAATGAGCCAACAAAGGTTAGTCCAGTTGGTAAATGAGTTGGCTCATAACCATAAAGTTGTGGGTTCAAATCTTTCTGATGTAAGGACCTTGTTGGTAGGTGATCTATAAGTACTTCTATAAGCCCGGAGACATGTGATGAGCCCCTGAAACTCAACTCATATAAACTTTTTTAACCAAAAAGAAAGTTGGATAAATGAAAATTGAATGTCAAACATACAAGGCATGTTTTGTATTTTGTTTTAAAATCAATACCTCAGTTTTTTTTTTTTTTGGAAATAACTAAATAACTGCCACATATACTCCGTTCTTTATTTTAAGAAATATTTCAAATAATGTCTTAAATTTTACTTACTCCCTTCGCTCCATAAAATTGGGCATTTCTAGAAGATAACATGGTCAAGAATATAAGTCACATCTAGTTTAATTAATTTCCTTTTCCTAACCTGCCCCTGTGATTAATCCACACTTTTCAACTTTACCCACTTATTATATCCTCTCTCTCTCTCTCTATCATAACATTCTCAATGTAATTAAACACATTTCTCAAAAATGATAAAAATGAAAAAAAAAAATACATTTTATGACAATTAAATGATTTAACTGTTGTTTCTTGTTTCTCATGATATAGTTTAAGTTTCCTATATTGTGGATGTTGGAGAGAGTATTACTTTCTCATTTTACCCTTATTTAACTACCCATATTTCTCTCCGCCCCCTCCACACATTTTCTCTCTCATACAACTATCTTTATTTCTTCTACAATATTAATTTTCTTATTCTCTTATACAATACTCCTTATTATAATATTTTCTTATTCTCTCTCATTCCCTAACTCCTCATAAAAGGTATTTTTGCCAAATTTTCTTATTCTCTCTCATTCCTAACTCCTCATAAAAGGTATCAAACCCGAAAATATTATAACTTTTACATATTTATTGTCCTTAACAGTTAAGTGTTCTTTATAAAAAGCAACTAAGGGAGTAGAATATAGACACATATAAGCACATGTGCACGAAGGGGTACAAGCACACGCGCGCGCACCCACAGCAAGCAGCACTAATAGAATATTTTTAAATATTACTTTTTATTAAAAAAATTTTATAATCAAAATATGAATATTATTACACCTTTGTATTACATTATATTATTTTAATTATTTTTGGTCTAACTCCAAGCTAATCTCGTCTAGCCCACTGACTTATAAACTACTATCTTGATGGGTTCATTAACCCGTCCATTGTTTAATATCTTGAAATATGGTAATAATTAGTATATTTTACGCTTTTTGAATGGAGAATATAAAAGTAAAAGGTCATAATGTTTCAATATGGCACCCATCTCTATACATACTTAAAAATATCCTTACCCACCTATATTATTATATGTATCTTCTAGATATCAAAATTATTTGTAAATCCCATACTTGTTGTGAGTCTAACAAAATCCTATCTAATTATAAGTTCATCCTTTTATGTTGCAGTTTGTTCGCATTTAAATTCTTCCTTGTAGCTTATGCTTATTTGATAGCATTTGTCCTTCTACATCCAAAAAAGCCAAAAAAAAAAAAACTTCTCTATCCAAGGCATCATCGAACGGCTCTAAAATTACCAGAGGCAAAAAGGTAAGTATATGCTTTTATTATTGATGCGGATCCTTGACTTAATGCATGTGATGGTGATACTAAGCAGTGGCTTGATTTATAAGAATTTTTCAGTTGAGTAATTTTCCATTAAATTATGCAGCACAAACTTATTAAATTAGATGGAGATTGGTGGTAATTCAATATCCAATTTTTTAAGATTTATACTTTGTACCACTTCAAAATAATAAAGGAAATTCTAGCATTAAGAAAATAGCAAGTGACTTTGATTAAATGCACCATGATCCTCAGAGGGCTTCAAGAAATTGGTCTCCATAAACTGTTTATCAAGTATACATTCTGATTGTTTTGTGTTTCCTTTTCCTTTTTATTTGTGTTGAACACTTAAGATGCAAATTATGGAAGTGAGATATGACAAGCAAATTATCAATTTAAGAGGTTATTTTAAGCTTTAATTTAGAAGAATGAGATTGTTCAAGCTATACCTAGACACAACTTCAATTTGTAGCTTCAATCAAGCTCAAACGTATTTATTTCTTTATGGAAAACTCAATTTTAAATGAGAAAATATGTCGCTCAATGCATTTTCTTTGTTGCGATCATTATTCAAGAGGCATTGATTTCAACAAGATTTTTAATTTTTGTATTTTGTTTTCTTTTATTGGCGGCATTGATTTCAATTCCCTTTCTTTCATCAGGATAAGAATCTCTCCCATGGTTGTTATATCCTATAATATATATGTTGTCTGGCAGGGGACAATTTCATAAATTTTATCATCTTTTTGTTATTTTGCAGAGGAAGATAACAAGTTATCGTGTTGCTAGAAAACTTTGGCGTTACATTTTCTTGATATATACCTGAGGAGATACCAGAGGTAATCATTTTCTTACCCCATTATACTACATCCTTTCCTTAATTAATATTCCCTCTGTTCTTAAATGGTAAGCTTTAAGTTTGTGAATTGACTTGTCCTAAAATATAAGCATCATTTTAATTTTTATCAAAGCACTTATTGTGTTTTTTTATAACTTTACCCATTGACTATATTTGATGCATTTATTCAATATAGACGGAAATTACTGACATAATTCTGTCTGTAATTTCATTTCTGAAGGAATTCTGTCGGCAATTAATGTCTGACAGAACAGAGTCCATGGCAGAAAAAACCGTGGCAAAGACCTTTTCCGATAGAATTTCAGTCCGTCGCTATTTTCTAATAGAAAATTTCTATCATAAATTAGAGATAGAAAATAGCGACATAATGCTATGTCGAAAAGTTGCAACGGAGTATATGTAAAAATTACCCATGGAAATCTATGTGCAATTCTATGACAAAATAACCAAAAAATCCAGACGGAACTCCGTGGTAAATTTCCAATGGAATTCAGACAGAATTCCGTGGTAATTTGCCATGGAATCTTCAGAATTCCATGACTAATTTCCATTAGTTTTTAAGCCTCTTTTAAACAATTTCACGCACTTAAATGAAAAAATTAGCATGTTCATTGAACTAGAAAATGTAGAAACAATGAAAATAACATAAGGAAGCCACAAGTTGTGAACTCTCATTTTCAGCTTCTTCATTTGCACCCTGCCTCAGTTTCCCACATCTTGAATATTGCTTCTATCAGCCATTGCCTGGCCAAATCTACCTCGATTATTGGTTTTGGATAATTTAGACCCAACTCTACACCAGCTGCTCTGAGCATAGTAAGTGGTGCGTCCCAAGGATGATGGATCCATTCAGATTGCATTCGAGCTAACTCAGGCAGCCAGTGCCTTGTATATTTTCCTTCTGGATCAAATTTAACCCCCTGAACCTATCCCCAAAAAAAGAGCAAAAAAGGAAATAAGAAAGTCAGTGTGTTTACTTTAATCTTTTGGAAGCTTGTTCGCTCTGAAAGACAAGCTTTTACTCCTTAGATATGTAGCCAACAAAGGGACAAACAAAATTTACATTTCCTTAAGCATAAAAAGCTAATAGTAGTCTTAAGAATCAAGAGGGACAGAATTTTAGCAACGTTTTATTTACTCAGATCCAACTACTGCTCTCTCTCAAAATGCATAATGATATCCCCAGTACTACATGAATCAGAACTTAAGCATGAATATAGATTAAGTTACATTCACTAGTGCCTTAAAACAGATATGTTAACCCTTTAGATTGCGTGAACTAGTCAATAATCAAAGACGTAGTGAAAGCAAGAAAATATGGAGGGGGGAAAAAAACAATGAACACTCTGCCAACTCCCTAAGCTTAAAAATGAGAAGAAATTATGAACATCAGATAATCTTCTCTTAAATGTCATAAAGCCATCTCTATAACATTTTAATACAAGAAAACGTGACAAACCTCTGGGTGTCCATGCGCTCAAGCTCATGACCATCTTGTAAGCAGCCATAGATATACTCAAGCTTAGTCCTGCCCTGTCTCCAAGCCTTAAAATTGACCATATCAGAATTCCAAGGAAAAAATCTCAATCCCAAGCAATGGTTATGGAGATATGGAGACAGGAATGAAGTGCAGTCTCCACCAACCTTTAGTCTATTCTTTGAGTAGTGAAGTAGGTGGTGTTCAACAAATTCAGTTAAAGCCTTATCAACATTGCTCCAACCTGGGGACCATGCTATCCCTAACAATGCATTGTTGGACTTCTCTGATTCGTCTTCAAGTTCTAGTTCCTCAATTGAACATTTCTTAACAGTTCCGGCCATCAACAAAGGAGGAGAAAACAAATTTTCAACAGACATATTTTTGGTCACACTAGATTTTTCTCTCAAATTTATGTCTTAATTTGAAAACAAAATAATTCATGAATAGAAGAGTATGATCATATCAGTGCCTAAACTCATAATGGTACTGCCTAAAAGAATAAGACCTCCCAACTAATTTTTATACTAAAAGAAGATATGCTTATTGTAAGGCTCCCTTGCCCACATTCATTGAAACATATCTTGAATGTCTGACAGAAACATTGTCAGACATCATATTATATAAAGAAGGATCAATTCATATTAACTTGCATTTATAGTTATACCTTCAGCTGGAATTAGTTGCCAAGGAGGAATAAGTGAAGCCGCTGCCACTTGCTTTTGCAAGCATCTGTCCCAAAACTGATCAGAGGTAGTAAAAGCATGACCCCTCTTGTCATATATCTCCTGTGGTTCATACAACAAATCCTCATTGTAGCTTTGCCCAGATAGACCAAGTTCGTCTAGTTTTTCTTTAATGTTGTGATCTCGGACAAGCGAAACAGGATCTGATAGAATAATTAAGGCAAATAATAGATATCAGATATCTTGCACATTTTGGTGGAGAAATAGGCCCTAAATGCCAAGTATGTCATTTTAAGGAAGAACTTTCACCATTAATAACAAATCGATAAACCATAATCTCAAGGAAAACCTCAGGTTGCGTATTTCTCATAATTTCAGCACACAAAATAAAGACGAAATTACGTATAGTTAATTGAAGGATGCATTCACAAAATTAAAACAGAGAAACACGCACAATAAAAACTAGTTAAATGACTTCAGTAATGATTTTACCCAAATCAAGTTTAATCGCAAAAAAGAATGGCAGTGTTCAAAACGAATTGGAAACTGAAGTTCTGTGAGAAAAAGAAATGGTAGCCAAAAATAAATTACGTACAATTTCAGCCCCCAAGGACATGATAAACAGGCTTTTTTCTTCCAAAAAGTCGGAAAATCTTGGACTGGAGATTTATGCTTCTCATAGTATGAAACAGACGAAGACAATGAGGAATGATGGTCATTAATCGTGTCAGATTGAACTCAGAAAAGGGCCTAGGGCTTTCAGATGATACGTCGGTCGGGCAGTGGCGGACCTAGGATGTGATGTTTGTGGGTGCACAATTAATAGTGGGATTCGGGGGAATTTGTTTTTTTTTAAGGAGGATAAAAGGCAACTCACACCTTCGTAAAATTTAGGATCAGAAATTGGGTTCAATTGAAAAGTATTTTCGAGGAAATCAATTTAAATAGAACAATATACTCTAATCCCATGGTATATAGATACTCAGATGTTACACAATCAAATTCCAAAGCAACATGCAAGCAAAAATTATTATGATCTCTCATATGTGATAAGATATTAAAAATAGGTAAGAAAGTTGTCCATGCATGAGTTTGAATGCAAGATCTGCTGTGGGACTAGTGAAATTACCACCACACCACCTAGACAACTTATTGCAAAGTCCCTTAAAAAAATATATATATATCTCCTTCAAATTTAATGTGGGTCCGCCAATGCATCGGGCGCCGGACCTTGGATCGAAGTAGGGTGAATGTAAAACGAAGTTTGAAATTTTGGAGAAAAATCCCCAAAACTCTCACCTCAGTTTGTCCCTGTCCCGGCAAGTGGGGACAGTGACCTTAGGAGTTTCGTAGCGGGACGATTGACTCAAAATACGACTAAAGGCAGCAAAGAGGTCCTCGTCGACGTCACTACTGGTACGGTCAATCTCCATCGAGCCAGCCACCGACTCCAGCGGCGAGCTCAGAGCCGATGAAGGGACCTGTACGAGTTAAACTCATAGGGAAATTTTGACGGGAAGCTGGAAGAAGCATCCAAGTCAACATTGGCGCCATTCTTATCGTTCTCGCTGTCTCTAAGGGCCCGTTTGGTTCAAAGAATTTGAGGGGAGGGAAAGGAACTTTGAGGAGGGAAGGGAACTTAAAAGGAGGGAAAGGAAGATTTAAAAGATCAGGGAAGATGGCTTGAGTTGTTTGGTTGGAAGAAAATGAATGGGTGGTAGTTGGTAAAGAATTAAGAAATGTCTATTTTACCCTCAAAAGAAATTAATTCAAAATAAAAAAGAAAAATATTTTTTTGCTAAAATATATTTTTTGAAAAAATGTCCCTGTTAAGTTCGAACTTTTGACCTAAAAAATTTTCACAAAGTTTGAACTTTCCCGCCAAGTTCGAACTTCCCGCCAAATTTGAATTTCAGAGGTAAATGTGTCCAAAAATGTGAATAGTGACAAGGAAACTTGAGAACCCACCAATTTTGGTGGGATCTCAAGTTCCCACATATGAGGGAAGAGTGGTGGGCCCGAGAAGTTGGGTTCCGAGCACTTGGGGAACCAAATGGTCTTTTTGCATGAGAACTTAATTAAGTTCCCTCTCCCTCCTCCAAATTCCTAGCAACATTTAAGAGATGCCTATGTTTTCGTTCAACGACTCCATTTTGTTCAGGAGTAAAAGGACAAGAAGTTTGATGAATAATACCTTTTTGATCAAGATATTGTCTTACCTCATGGTTCACAAACTCCTTCCCATTATCAGTTCTCAAGATCTTGATTGTAACAGAAAAATGATTATCAACATAGGAAATAAATGTTTTCAGCAATTTAGGAATGTCTGATTTATAATGCATCAAGAAGACCCATGTAGAGCGAGAAAAGTTATCTACTAATGTGAGGAAATATCTATATCCTTGGTGTGTGGGGGTTCTATAGGGCCCCGACACATCTGCATGCAATAATTGAAAACAATAGTGAGATTTGGAGGTGCTTGAATGAAAAGACAATCAAGATTGTTTTCCTTGAATACAGATTTCACATTTATCATCATTGAAAGTACAATCACTAATTCTCAAAGGAAGATTCAAATGTTTCAAAAAATTCATAGGAGCATGACCAAGTCTATAATGCCAAAGATAATCTTTCCTACTAGCTACAGAACTATGTCTATCAGTAGCATTGACATATTCTGGTTTATTTTCCATTGTCAGAAGATATAGTCCTCTAGTGAGTTTACCAATCCCTTTGATCATCTCATTGGACATTTCATGTATCACACACACATTAGGAAAAAAAGAAGATACATACAAATTGTCTATAGCAAGTTTAGCTATTGAAATCAAATTATAACAAAATTCTTTGGCATACAAAACATTTTGCAAGTGGATAGAATTAGTGATTTTAATCTCACCGATATGAGTTATACGAATACGCTCACCACTAGGAACTTTTACCCATTTTGGTCCACCTAAATATGGTTTACATTTGTCAAAATATGTCAACCTACTAACAATAAGACAACTTATACCAGAATCTAAAATCCATTCAGACTTAGGGTTAAGAAGCAAACCTGGAGTGACTACTTGAACACTCACAACAGCTTCATTTGTGTTTGAATCCCGTTTCAATATCTCCAAAATTTGCTGGTACTGTGTTGGAGTGAAGAAAGAGCCACAAGCATCTTGTTCTCCTCCCACCTTAGCAGCTGATTCGTTAATGGTGGGATTTGCTTGATCTTCGTGTTGCTTATTGAATTGAGGGGATCGAAAACTTGATGGATAACCAACCAGTTGGTAACATGTTTCCTTTTGATGACCCTTCTTTCCACAATGGCTACATGTTGCTTGAGGACGACCTTTATCTCGTCCCCTACCACTAGCACTACCACGACCACGACCTCCTTGTGTGGTATTGGAGATCATGATTGCTCCATCTGATTGAGTTCCTTGAACCCCATAAGAAAGGGTTCGCTGAGTTTCTTCTTGAATAACCATTGAATAAGCTTGACTAGATGAAGGAAGCGGATTCATTAGCAATATTTGGCTGTGAACTTGATGGAATTGCTCATTTAAGCCCATAAGGAATTGGAACAACCGTTGCTCCTGAACAACTTTAGAATAATCCTTTGAAGAATCACACTGACAATTAGGGATAGGCACTATAGAAGCATGCTCATCCCAAAGTTCCTTGAGCTTGGTATAATAGCCACAGACACTAAGAGTCCCTTGTGTGAGTGAATTAATTGACCGATATAGAGAAAAAGTCTTAGCACCATCAACAACATTGAATTGTTCTCTTAAATCAGTCCATACAAGGGAAGCACTTTGAGAAAATACCAATCCACTGGCAATATCCTTGTCCACAGAATTAATAAGCCATGACAGAACAACACTATTGCATCGGTCCCACTGATTCCGGTGGCTGCCTAACTAATTGTTACGACGACAGGTTCCATCAACAAATCCGAGTTTTTTCTTCCCATGTAGAGCCAATTTCATAGCCCTACTCCAAACAGCATAATTTTCTGAGCCAACAAGAACCTGAGAGACCAATGTCACTGACAGAGTGTCACTGGGATGTAGGTAGAGCGGATGTTGGAAGTCAATACGCTCTAAAGCCTCTTCTCCCATGATGAAACGAGCAGGCCCAAAGAAGAAACTCAAATATAATATCCATTCACCCTCTCAAATTTATTATTTACAATATGCCTATAACAATGTATATATATAGGCACTAAGGAAGGAACAATTACACATATGCCCCTACATTAAGTAATTCTTACAGACCTAGCTGACTTTGCTGGATTTAGCGCGCCCGAGATGAGAAAAATAGGCTAACGAAGAAAAGAGGGAAAAATAAGACAAAGCTGAAGGAGAGAGAAAGGGAAGAGGAGGGAAATTTCTCAGGTGAGGAGGGAAAAACTTTCGTAGCATTTTGGCAACCGAAGCCTGCCTATGTGGGTTTTGTTAGAAACCTAAATTTACCGGCGGAATTACCCATGCAATTCTGTTGGTAATGTTTTATATATTTTTTTTTAAAAAAAACAAACCTTAATATTTTCAATGACAGAGTTTACCCATGAAATAATTCCATCGGTAACTTTCGACAACATTCCATCAACATGATCATCAGAAAGTGCCTGTAGGAGTTTTTCCACACAAATTTCGTCGTTGTTTTGTCAGAGAATTCCGTTTGGAAATGCAATACCTCCGACAGAATTTGTCTGTTGCTAAGTACTGATGGATTTCCGTCAGAAATTCCGTAGGTAATGTTACCGACACAATTTCCATCGCTATTCTGTCAGATATTACCGACACAATTTCCATCTCTATTCTGTTACCGACGGAAAATGTTTCGTCGGTAATTCGTTGTTTTTTCGTAGTGATATTGTCTCTCTCTCACTTTTCCTCTTTACAAATAAGGGAAAAAAATGCTTATTTATTGCTCTCGCCTAATTTTAATTGTTTTATGATAAGCACAAATCGGTTATTTGAAACTTATATTTATGGTCGGAGGGAGTAGAAAGAAAATTAGATAACTAATTTCGGTAGATTAAGGAACTTAGCTATGTTTGTTATTTGAAATACGTATGAGTTGATTTTCCTAAAATATCTACATTGGATGAAAACCTTTCAATGTGTGAAATTACTAAGGATACTAGTTTCTAATGATCAAAGTTGCATATACATTTTAGAGATCCAATAATGTATTAAACCTTGTAAAGTTTTGGTAACTACTCTTTGACAATGTTTCTCAGAGTTTGAATTACTGTCTTAGAATGATACAAGCAAGACACACATATCTTAATTTTATTTATGTTTCATTTTAGACATGTAATTTCTAAAATTATTTCTTTTTGATCCTTTAAAAATAGTCAAAGATTTTCCTCTATCTTCTTGTTTTTCTTTTCAAAGATTTTCCTCTTTCTTCACAACGTTAATTTAACTAGTATATTCGTAAATTTCAAAGTCAATTAATTATATTAATCTTCACAATCTACAAAACCTTAGATTTACTAAATACAAATAACAACTTGTGTAACAATCTAAAAAGTTTGAATGTAATTTTTTACCCATGGACGATGACTCTGCTTTTTTTTTTTTTTAAACAATTGTTATTATTGATTTTAATATTTAAAAAATATTCCAAAATTTAAATAAAAATAATTAATAAATAATCGTAACAGTAAGTTGGAGTTTTATTTTTTTGAAACAAAATTGGTTTGAATAACTTAACTGTATATCAGAATTTTTGTCAAGTTTTAGTTTTAGAGTTGACAAATAAAAAGACTCTTAACTGTGATCTCATGTCCGTTTTAGATGACGAGCATTTTAGAAAGTGTGGCAGCTGATATTGCCAAAAGGTTGGTGGTTAAAGCTATTGAAGAATTTAAGTATTTCAGCCATTTTGAGGATCACATTCAGGACTTTGAGATAGAATACGACAGTTTGGTTGCAAAACGAAATAAAGTGAAGAACGATATTGAAGCTGCCCAACGAAATGAGATTCAAATTGAAGATGATGTTCAAAACTGGATCCAGTTTGCTGATAAAGTAATTGAAAAGAACGATGAGATCAAGCAAACACAGTTTTATGGTTGGTGTCCCCCTTGGAAATACCGACAAGGGAAGAGGTTGGCAAAGAGGACAACAGTCATTAAAGCTCACATACAGAAATGTGAATTCGACAAAATGGTTCGTCCAGCTGAACTTCCAGGCATGAAGTACCATGCTTCCTCAAAAGACTTCATTGATTTTGAGAGCAGAAAGAAAAAAGTCAAGGAACTTGTGGAAGCGTTAGAAGATGGGAATCATTACATGATTGGGTTGCAAGGGATGGGGGGAACGGGTAAAACCACACTGGCAATACAAGTGGGCAAAAAACTTGAAGAATCTAAATCATTTGAGAAAGTCATCTTTGTTGTTGTGTCCAATCCTCTTGATGTCAACAAGATTCGAGGTGACATTGCAAGGGCATTAGATTTGAAGTTAGAGGAAAGAGTTGAAGCAGATCACTCAAAGCTTTTGTGGTCTAGAATTTCTAAAAATGAAAAGAAATTGCTTATAATACTAGATGATGTGTGGGGGGAGCTAAATCTTATAGAAATTGGGATTCCATCTGGACTTGATCACAAGAATTGTTACGTTTTGATAACCACTCGCGAGCCAAAAGTTTGTCAAGATATGGAATGCCAACCGATAGTTCGCCTAGACACATTGGATGATGGCGATGCATTGCGTCTTTTTCGGTTGCATGCTACAAGTGAGTTGGAGGGTCTTGCACAAGATTTTTCGAAGGAGTGTGGAGGACTACCTATTGCAATTGTAGCACTAGCTAGATCATTAAGAAATTTGCATGTTGGAGAGTTGAAAACGGCTTTAAGAGCTTTACAAAATTCTAAGTCACTTGTTGACGTCCATGATGATTTGCTGAAGGTTTATAATTGTTTGAGATCAAGCTATGATAATTTGCATTCGAAGAAGGCCCAAACGCTTTTTCAGTTGTGTTCTATTTTCCCAGAAGACTATCAATTTCCTATAAACCTTATAATTAGACTTGGTATAGGGTCGGGAATTTTTGAGGAAGCGGATGATTATTGTGCAGCAAGAAGCCAAGCACTCGATGTGAAAAATAAACTCATAGATTCTACTTTGCTACAGGAGGAGCAAGTTGGGGAGAAAGAATGCATAAAAATGCATGACTTGGTTCGTGAAGTGGCCCAATGGATTGCAAAAGAAGATATTCAAGTGATTAAGGATTCAAGAACAACTTTAACAACAAACAAGAGATTTGTGTTTTGGAGTACTAATGATTTTCCTGATCAGTTCGATGATACAAATCTTGAGATTTTACTTCTTTGGGTAAGTGGAAATGTTCGGGTGAAAGACCTAAATGCATTCTTTGCAGGGATGCCAAGGCTCAAAATTCTGTTTTTACTTGGTGAAAATGGTAGAAAGATTCCCTCTCCATCATTATTGAAGTCTCTTCTTTCACTAAATTGTATTCACACTCTTATCTTGGATGGTTGGGAATTAGGTGATATCTCCATTTTGAAAAATATGCAAAGTCTTGTGTCACTTGAGTTCAAAAGTTGTCTAATTATTGAATTACCCAGAAATATCATGGAACTAAAGAAGTTAAGATGGTTGGGGATGAGGAATTGTGAAATTGAAAAGAACAATCCTTTTGAAGTGATTGAAAAATGTACACAATTAGAAGAAGTGTATTTTGTTGAGAATTTCAATGTCAAGGATTGGAACACAAAGGATGACAAAGAAATTGAAAATGGAATTGCTCTAGATATATCTCCTGCTGAGTTGCAAATATTTTCTATTGCTTATGATGGTTTTAAACGTTTTGCTGGTGATGATAATGGCCTATTAAGATGCTTCAATCCTGAACATATTAAACATCTAGTAACAGATGCCATGTTTAAGTACCTTGTGAGAAGTGCAGAAGTTTTTGAGTTGGGGAAAATAGGACAAACAAGTTGGAAAAATCTTGCTCCTGACATTATTCCTATGGAAAAAGGAGGCATGGATAATTTGGTCAAGCTTTACTTGTACGAAAGGGATGACATTGAGTGCCTTATTGATAATAGCAACTATCAATATTCTAATGTCACAGTCTTCTCAAAGCTGGTTGAGCTGCATTTATATTGTGTGGACGTGAAAGAATTATATTCGGGTGCTATGCCTTCTCTCTTTCTTTGGCAGTTACAGATTTTGTGGTTAGAGAAGTGTATGAAACTGCAAAACATATTCTTCGATGAAAATATCAAGCTACCTTATCTTAAGGTATTGAGATTGATAAGCTGCCCAATGTTTCAACCATCAATTTTCCCAACCTCTGTTGCTCAAAGTCTAGAGCGATTGGAAGAATTAGTAGTTGAAAGTTGCGAGGAGCTAAAAAGTTTAATTGCATATGAGAGTTTGAAACAAGAAATGATAGTTGTTGGTAGTCAAAAGAACTATGGCTTATTGTTCCCAGCGTTAAAATCTCTTCGAATTCGACAGTGTGACAAGTTAGAAATGGTATTTTCACTACTTCAGCATGGAGACCTTCCCAAGTTGGAAGTTTTATATATATATGGGTGTAGGGAGCTGAAATACATATTTGGTGAATATAGAGTTGTGGGCCTAGTTTTGCAGCAAGAAATCATTCAAACTTTACAAACAAAAGTGACACTTCATGATGTACCAAGTCTCATTAGCATATTTCAAAATTGCCAGAGTATGCCAAGGCCACGTCAAGATTTTAAAGAAGATTCAAAGGAGAAACATGAAAACTCCAAGCCAAATGCTTTCTCATGGGCTTATGGATGTTGCTTTTTGGCCCAAACTAAAGACACCAATATTGGAGTTCCCAGTGTCACAATGGAACACCATATAATCTCCCAGGTATGCTACTTTGGTCTTGCATTCTTTAACCAACATATTTGTTTGTGTTTTATAATTTCATTTGGCAAGGTGATATTTGATTAATTGAACTTCCATTTTATCATATTGTACATGAATTCTTTATAGATATTTTCTCTTTTAAAGTACGTAGATATAATAACAAAGGTGATAAGAAGTAATGATATAACTATTCTTAAGTGATAGAATTTATTGAAAGTGTGACTTGATATTTTAAAAGCTGTAAAGAAGTACGAGAAGGGTTTCGAGAAATGCTGAGATAAAAATAATAAGTGTTATATTTGTTTTTATTTATAAACTTATTTTCTTTTAATAGTTCATAATAAGTCATATTCGTTCAACATAACAAACGGTCAAGCGAATCGCTAGAAATGAGTTACTTGAGACTTTTTTTCCTCCATAAATGAATATGATAATTTGGACATGAAATATTAGTTGCCTTGTGTTCGTTTTATGAGGCTTTATTCCCTATTAACTTATTAACTACTTTCATGACATTAAAACAGTTAGTTAAACATCATAAGCTTTTACAACTTTCAAAATTTACATTTGATTGGTGTAGTTTATAAGAATAGGGAGATTGAGTAATTAATAAGTATGACTGGAGACACTAGCTAGTTTATTGGCTGGAAAAGAAAGTTGGAATGCATTTTGTTAAGGAATTTATTTTTTTACTTAACGGAATAATTGAATTGAATCAGACTAACATATTATTGTGTGATAGATCCAAAAGTAAAAGATGGAGGCCAAATTAATTTTTACAGAAAGTATTAATAAACAAACACACACACATAATTTTGTTAAATACATTTTAATCATTTTTAATATTCATTATTATTTTTTAAAAGTGTATTTGACCAAAATTCTCAAAGAAACACATTTTTAAAAATAAAATGTTCTATAATATTTCTTAAAGAAATAATTTTATAAAAAAAATAAAATGCAGAATAAAACACGTACCATTTCCGTCTTGAGTTGGCCTAGATGTTGTGGGGTTGTATGTCCACACACAACTTCCGTGTTGAGTTCGGATATATACACACACATTGCGTATATATTCACGCCATCCGTTATGTATTGTCATGAAAATGTTAACAAAACCAAAACAGGGTGAAAAGAAATTATACGCTCTTTGCCAATGAGTTTTCTTCTTAAAGTATACCTACATTCTTTCAATATATCATGCTAGACACATTTAGTTTGTATTTCAATCTTATGATTCATTAATTCTCTTTTTGTTGAAGTTTTTAATATTATAGTTGAATATAAGAGAAGTGATTGGTTGTAGGGATCATGTGGATCAAGCAAAAGGATGAAACCATTGCATACAGCTAAGTGTCTAATGAGGCATCCTTTGAGCCTACAAAATATAAGGGATATGAGACTTACAAGATGTTCAAAATTAAAGTCATTGTTCAGTGTATCCATTGCCACAACCATGACCATGTTGGAGATGTTGTCTATAGATTATTGTGAAGAATTGAAGGGCATAATAACAAATGAGGTAGAGGAAGATGACCACCTCAACTGCACCTCCATCTTTCCAGAACTACAGAGGCTCTCAGTCAGTCATTGCAATAAGTTGGAATTTATATTTCCATCAACTCTTTCTGGAGGTCTTCAAAAATTAAAATCTATACTTATCTTTGAAGCTCATGAGCTGAAATATGTTTTTGGAAAATACAATGAGGAAGAGTGCCTATCAAATGAGAATGAAAATAATGATGAGCATCACATTTATCTTCCAGCATTGGAATCACTAGACCTCTGGGGTGTACCAAATATGATCAGGATTGCTGTCAAGAAATATCAACAAAAATGCCCATCTCTACAAATTGTGGAAGCACCAAAGGTATATAATACTTTTAAATTTGTTATTTTATAGCATCTCAAGATTGCACTATTTTCTTTTGAAAAAAACTAACATCTTCCTCTGTTTATTTTCTATTAAAATTTCAAATTTTAAACGTTTATATATAATCAAAATGGGTTATGTGAATTGTATAGGCATATCACAATGCAATTTAATAATATTTATACTGGACAAAAACTATATATAATGAATAATTGTTAACAAAATAATTTAACATTCTCAGAACTACTAGGCTACATTCTCAAAACTACTAGGCTTTCATGGATACAAAAAGTCAACTTTTAGATATTGTTATCACTGGATCTGTCTGGATGGGTTTTAACAATGTGAATATATATATATATTTTTGGATATTTGCAAATGCACGTATTATGCATATTCATGCTTGTCCTTTTTGATTAAAATATGACAATATGGAGACAAGGTTTCACTAAAGTGGGATGTTGAATTTACACTAATATTAATCGGAATGTATGAAATGTGTGCTAAGGCCACCTCAAGTTTTTAAAGAAGATTGAAAGGAGAAACATGAAAACTCTAAGGTGAGTGCTTTTTCATGGGCTTATGGATGTTGCTTTCAGGCCCCAACTAGAGACACTAATATTGTAGTTCCCAGTGCCACAGTGAAGCACCACCCAATATCACAGGTATGCTACTTTCGACTATAGATTTTGTCTTATAATTATGACTAGAGGGATAATTTTTTTGGGAAAAGTGATATTTGATTTATTGAACTTCCATTTTATCATATTGTACACAAATTGTTTATAGATATTTTTCTCTTTTTAAAATACGTAGGTCTAATAATAGATGTCTAATAAGAAGTAATGAACTAATGATATAACTATTCTCAAGTGATAGATTTTATTGAAATTGTGACTTGATATTTTAAAAGTTGTAAAGAAGTACGAGAAGGATTTAGAGAAATGGTGAGATAAAAATAATAAGTGCTATATTTGTTTTTATTTATAATCTTCTTTTCTTTTAATGGTTCATAACAAGTCATATTCGTAACAAACGGTCAAGCAAATTTCTAGAAATGGGTTGGTTAAGACTTTTTCCTCCATAAATGAATATGATAATTTGGACATGAAATACTAGCTGCTTTTTGTTCTTTTTATGAGACTTTATTCCCTATTAACTTATTAACTTCTTTCATGGCATTAAAACAATTAGTTAAAATTAATTAAACATCACAAACTTTTTCAACTTTCAAAATTTACATTTGATTGGTGTGGTCTATAAGAAGAGGGAGATGGAATAATCAATAAGTATGACTGGAGACACCAAAAAAATTTGGAATGCGGGAATTTATTTTTTCCCTTAACGGAATAATTGAATTGAATAAGACTAACATAATATTGTGTGGTGGATTCAAAATTAGAAGAGTGGAGGCTAAATTATTATTTTTTTTAAGGAAATGATAATAAGCATATTTATATATATTTTAAATCTATTTTAATCATTATTAATATTCGTTATTATTTATACACACACATTGTTGGATGTTGGAGGGCTGCGTATATATCCCCGCCATCCATTATGTGTTGTCTTGAAAATGTTAAGAAAACAAAAAATGGCTAAAAAGAAATTATACCCACATTCTTTTAATATATCATGCTAGACACATTTATTTTGTATTTCAATCTTTTGGTTCACTAAAATTATCTTTTGGTTAATCGATGTTTTTGATAATATAGTTATCTATTGAGATACATGATTAGATGATTGAAAGTAGCTATTTATACAAGTTGAATATAAGAGAAGTGATTGGTTGCAGGGATCATGTGGATCAATCAAAATGACGGAAACATTGCATACAGCTCAGAGTCTAATGAGACATCCTTTGAGCCTACAAAATATAAGGGATATGACACTTAGGAGATGTTCAAAATTAAAGTTATTGTTCAATGTATCCATTGCCGCAACCATGATCATGTTGGAGAAGCTGGATATAGAGAAATGTGAAGAATTGAAGCACATAATAACAAATGAGGCAGATGATGATTACCATCTCAACTGCACCTACATCTTCCCTAAACTACAAAGCCTTTATGTCCATGATTGCAATAAGTTGGAATTCATAGTTCCATACACTCTTTATGGAGCTCTTCAAAAATTAAAATCTATAGATATCCACGGAGCTCATGAGTTGAAATATGTTTTTGGAAAATACAATGAGGAAGAGTGCCTATCAAATGAGATTGAAAATAATGATGAGCCTCAAATTCATCTTTTGGCACTGGAATCACTACACCTCTCAGGTGTGCCAAATATGATCAGCATTGGCATTAAGAAATATCAACAGAAATGCCCATCTCTACAAATTGTGGAAGCACCACCAAAGGTACATAATACTTTTTAATTTGTTATTTTATAGCATCTCAAGATTGCTCTATTTTCTTTTGAAAAAAAAAAAAAACTAACATCTTCCTCTGTTTATTCTCTATAAAAATTTCAAATTTTAAACATTTATATCTAATTAAATGGGTTATGCGAATTAGATATACATATCACAATGCAATCTATTAATATTTTTATACTGGATAAAGACTATATAAAATGAATAATTCTTAACAAAACAATTTAAGATTCTCAAAACTACTAGGCTTTCGTGGACGCAGCATTATTTGTGTCAAAGTGATTTGAGTTTTCTTTATACCGACTTCTTATTTAAATTTAAAATATTTCCTGAAATTAGTATGTTTTTGTGTTTGTGAGTGTGTGTATCTGTCACATGCACAAATGATAGGGACAGAGAATTACGTTTTCACTGCTCCGCTGGTCGTCATTGATTTTTTTTTCTGGAATTAAAATTATTAAAGAAATTAAAGTTACTTTTTTTGCTGGATGGGCTGCATGCACCCCATCCATTATGAACAGAACTGTCAAAATGAAAAACAACGAATAAAATATGCTCTTTTGATTAGTTTAGTTAATTATTTTATCGGATATTTTACAGGAATCGAACTAAAACATCTCACTTCTTTTGTATTGATAAACTATGCATAATTTGATCTTAAAATGTTGATATATATTTTCAATTTAATATTAATTATTTTAGAATATTTACATTTTTTAAAATTATGCATATTTATATTCTTTTGTTTCTCCGTCTCTATTAAAAAATGGACGTCTTTTAAGTTTTTTTTTTTTTTAACTTTAGAACTGCGAATAAAGGGATATAGTATATTAATTATATTGCACCAAATTTAATGGTAATTTCTCTAACTTTAATCTTTTTATTCCAGTAAAAATTACAGAGAAATAGACATACACATACACGAATAGTGATGATGCGTAAATCATTAATTAGTTATTTTGGTTGATTCAATACTTTATTATTTTCCGTGTTTTCCATTTTCTATTATTTCACTACTACTAGCATGGGTCCCAATGTTTAAGTTCAGCGGGTGCAGTATCTCATTAATCAAATGTTTTATGATTTTTTTTTTTTTGGAATTGGGGACTTAATGGTCCCGGGCAGGGTCAAACCCTGATACAAAGGCTGGATAGACCAGCGTCATACCACTGCACTACTGAGTGCTTGGTTGTTTTATGATCCTTTAATTATCTTTTTGGTCCATCAATGTTCTTAATCAGATTTTTATTTAGACGTACAGGATAAGATGATAGAAAATAAATTAGCTATATAAGTTGATTATAAGACAAGTAATTGGTTGTAGGGATCATGTGCATCAAACAACCAAAAGAATATTGAAACACTTCATACTAACTGAGTCTCTTGTGAGACAACCATTGAGCCTACAAAAATATAAAGGAGATGAGACTTGGAGGATGTTGAATATATTTTTCCTAAAAAGATAATCATTTCCCTGGCCAAACCGCTGAACTAGATAGTAGAAAGTTAATTTTTAGATATTCTTATCATTGGATGAGTTTTAACTATATGAATTATTTTTCTTGGATATTTGCAAATGTATTATGCATATTCGTGCTTGTCCTTTTCATTAAAATATGATAATATGGAGACAAGGTTTCACTAAAGTGGGATGTTGAATTTGCACTGATATTAATCAGAATTGATGAAATGTGTACCAAGGGCACCTCAAGTTTTTAAAGAAGGTTGAAAGGGAAAACATGAAAACTCTAAGGTAAGTGCTTTCTCATGAGCTTATGTATGTTGCTTTCAGGCCCCAACTAGAGACACCAATATTGCAGTTTCCAGTGCCACAGTAAAACACCACCCAATATCACAGGTATGCTACTTTCGATTATAAATTTTGTCCTATAATTATGACCGAAGGGATAATTTTTTTTGGGAAAAGTAATATTTGATTTATTGAACTTCCATTTTATCATATTGTACACAAATTGGGTGGACCCAATAGTTATATCATTTTGTCCTATAGATATTTTTCTCTTTTTAAAATACGTAGGTTTAATAATAGATGTCTAATAAGAAGTAATGATATAACTATTCTCAAGTGATAGATTTTGTTGAAATTGTGATTTTTTTTTCCCCAAAAAGTCAATTTTATTAATTGAAATCAAGAAATACTGACACCAATAGCCGAAGCTAAAAAAAAAACATTCAGAAAATACCTACTATTACAACCTATCACTCAACTTACCAAAACAAACCTATACCAAAGCAAACCTATACCAAAACAAATCAATTACTATATCATTGGGTTAGGCACTATTTTCAGTCCACACCCACCCTATCACCTGTATCAGTATAATCAGCGTTGCATTTCCTGTGTTGATTAGAATCCTGAACTAATATATTGCAAAAAGAAGATGGAAGGGACTCCATCCAAACATGCGGATACATCTTCTTTGTGGCAATTACTGCTAAAAAATCAGCAGCATTATTTCCCTGTCTTGCAACGAGGGGGAAAGACACGCCATTCAGGGATTTGATCAACCCAAGAATTTCCTGCAATAAATCTTGACTTTGCCATTCACATCCAGCAACATTTTTCCTTTCCACCAGTCTATACAAACACTCACAGTCAGTTTCCACAATCAGCTGAGATCCTTGGAACCTACCCCTGTTCAATAGAGATTGCTTCAGCGCCATACATTCTACCATGAATGAAGAATCAGCCACTACAGCCCCGCCAAGTCCTCGCATAAATTCACCTCTACGATTTCTACTAACTAAGCTAATTCCTACAACCCCCGAGGACCCCCTGTATGAGCCATCCACATTGATTTTTATTGAACTCGGAGGAGGTGCCACCTAGGCGGTGTTTCTTACTGGCTGTTCCAGGAATATTTTCCTACAACTACTGTCCCCTCTTGCTTTGTTGTTCCAAAACTCCTCTACTTGGGCATTAACCAATCGAATCACATTCTTGGCATCTAGATTTTCCCCCTTGAAAACCCAATTACTCCTAGTTTTCCAAATCCACCAACACATTGTAACAAATAAGGATTTACCATACTCATCAAGACCCTACTTTCCATTCAACAAGTCACAAAACCACTCCTCACACCTCTTCATGGACCATTTACTAAATTTAATCCCAAGGGGGCAACCAAACCAATACAATTTGGTCCATGGGCACAAAAACAACAGGTGCTCAACAGTTTCACATTCAGATAATCATACAGGGTAGAGGGGATTATTTGCACATTTCCGTTTAAACAAAGCATCACGAGTTGCAATTGCTCCTACAACTAACCTCCATATAAAATGATGAATTTTAAGAGGAGCCACCACTTTCCAGATGCATTTCCAAAGAGATTTAGATACAGAAAAGGAAGTACCTGGATCTTTGATCTTACTCCCTTCAGCACTGGTTTGAGCTATTGCATATCTGGATTTAACCGAGTAAATACCATCTTTCGCTGCCATCCACACTACACGATCAGAGCACAAGTTAGTAGAAATAGGGAGCTTTAAAATCATATCCTTTTCCACACTACTAATCTTTGTTATAATTGCACTAAGATCCCATCTTCCATTGCTTATAAGCTCAGCCACATTAGATTTTTCTTCCTCTGCCGTCAAATCTTCCCTATGCAATTTATAACTTTCAAGGCCTTGAATCCATTGGTCCCTCCATATTCTAATCTTTGTTCCATCTCCCACTTTCCAACATAATCCTTTTAATAACAGATCTCTTCCTTCTAGCATACTGGACCAGCCCCATGAAGCATGTCTACCTTTTTTTGCATCCAGAAAATTTCCTTCTGGAAAATAAATTCCCTTGAGCATTTTACACCACAAATCATTAGGTTGATTGAGCAATCTCCAAGCCGTCTTTGCTAACAAGGCTTTATTAAAGCAGGGCAATTCTTTGAAACCCATCCCACCTTCATTCTTCCTCTGGGTCATATGTTTCCAGCTCTTCCAGTGTATAGACCCTTGCTTTTCTCCTTGCTGCCCCCACCAAAACTTGGAAATCAAGCTATCTATTTCCATACAAGTCTTCTTTGGAAACAAAAAACAAGTCATGGGATATGTGGGTATGGCATTTGCAACGGCCTTAATCAAAATTTTCCGCCCTGCAAATATAAGGATTTTTTGTTTCCACCCTTGCAATTTTAGACCAATGCGATCTCTCACAAACGCTAGAGCTGTGGCCTTTGATCTTCCCCAAATGACAGGTAGTCCCAGGTATTTCCTTGTTTGGTCAGTGTATTTGATACCAAGATAGGCTGATATCTTTTCCTTGGTTCCCGTTGGCGTATTCGCTGATATGAAAATATTGGATTTTTCAAGGTTCACCAGCTGCCCCGATGCCCCATAGTATACATCAAGAATTCATTTCAATATCATGCAATTCACCTCATCTGCCCTTAAAAACAACAATGCATCATCAGCAAAGAAACAATGTGATAAAGGTGGTGCATCCCTTGCCAACTTCACACCCTTCAAGTCTTTTATCTCGATATGCTGCTGTATCATCAAGGATAAGACCTCTGAAGCGAAAATAAACATATATGGTGAGAGGGGATCACCTTGTCTTACTCCCCTTTCAGGTTTAAAAGAGTCCACCTTGTGCCCATCCACTTGCAAAGTAAATTCATTAGTTGAGATGTATTTCATGATCCTTTCCACCCATCCACTACAAAACCCCATCTTCAATAAAACCGCCTTGAGGAAATCCCATTCCACTCGATCATAGGCTTTGTTCATATCCACTTTTAAAGCTAATTCCCACTTCTGGTCAGATTTCTTGTGTCTCAAATAATGAAAGGCCTCATGAGCTAAAACGATGTTATCCTGAATCATACGGCCAGCAATAAAGGCCCTTTGATTGGGTGATATTATTTTGTCCATTAAATCGTTCATCAGATTCGTCATAATTTTTGCAATGATCTTATAAGATACATTGCACAGTCCAATCGATCTAAATTGATGCACCCCCTCTGGCTTATCAACCTTCGGTAGCAGCACTATGTTAGTTCCATTAATCAGATTGATATCAGCCCTTCCCCCCAAACAAATCCTAAACCATCATGCAGATCTCTTTACTCACTTCCTTCCAAGTCGTTTCGTAGAAAAGCGCAGAGAACCCATCAGGCCCAGGTGCTTTAGTGGCCCCTAATTGAAACACAGCAAATTCAATTTCCTGAAAGGTCACCGTTGCATGAGTCGAGCATTGTCCAGATTTGTTACCACCTTCTTAACGTATGATAAAGCCTGATCCATAGGCCGGCTACCCTCAGAACTGAAGAGTTCTGTATAAAAGTCACTGAAGGCTTTGTTAATGGCATCTCGCTCTTCCAACCACACCCCGTTATCATCTTTTAATCTCAAGATTTTATTTCTTTGCCTCCGCTGTATGCTATTGTGAAAAAATTTTGAATTTTTGTCTCCACACTGCAGCCATGATATTCTGGCTCTTTGCCACCAATACCTTTCCTCCTTGTTCCATGCTTCTTCCATCTGATTAATCAAGGATCAACTTCTATTAATTTCTCAGCTGTCAAAATGCCCTTATAACAGTTACTCAACATATGTCTTAAATGGGCTATGGTTTTCCTACAATTAGGAAATTCTTTGCAATCCATGCAATGAGTTTTTGTTGACATGTTGTCAGCCTTCTTACTAGATCAGCCACTCTATCCTTAACCTCTCCTTCCACCTCATTCCACCCCTTGCCCACGATCTGTGGAAAATCATCATGGTAGATCCAATTCGCTTCAAATTTAAAAGATCTGACACCTTTTATCTCACTGTAGCAACAATCCACCACTAGCACATGATGATCAGATCCAATTGGCTCCTCATGGAATACTATTGCATGCTCAAAGGTATCTCTGAATTTCACGTTACCAAGAGCGCGTCCAATATCTCCCTCACTAGTCCTTCAGGCCTCTTGTTGCACCAAGTGAATATAGACCTAGATCAATGAGGTTACAATCAGACAACATGCTTTGGAAGTTAATGATCTTGCGCACAGACCGTGGATTCCCACCCTCTTTCTCGGATTGAGATAACAAATCATTAAAGTCATAGTGGATTCCCACCCTCTTTCTCGGATTGAGTCAAAATATGTACACACATTGTGTATATATCCCCGCCATCCACTATGTGTTGTCACAAGATGTCAACAAAACCAAAAAGGGCTAAAAAGAATTGATACACTCTTTTCCAATGAGTTTTCTTCTTAAAGTATACCCACATTCTTCTAATATATCATGCTAGACACATTTATTTTGTATTTCAATCTTATGGTTCATTAATTCTCTTTTGGTTGATCGATGTTTTTAATAATATAGTTATATATTGAAATACATGATTAGATGATTGAAAGTAGTAACTTATTCAAGTTGAATATAAGAGAAGTGATTGGTTGTAGGGATCATGTGGAACAAGTAAAAGGATGGAAGCAATGCATACAGCTGAGTGTCTCATGAGACATCCGTGGAGCCTACAAAATATAAGGCATATGACACTTGACGGGTGTTCAAAATTAAAGTCATTGTTCAGTGTATCCATTGCTACAACCATGATCATGTTGGAGAAGTTGGATATAAAGGATTGTGAAGAATTGAAGCATGTAATAACAAATGAGGCAGATGATGATTATCATCTCAACTGCACCTCCATCTTCCCTAAACTACAGAGCCTCCAAATCAACTTCTGCGATAAGTTGGAATTTATATTTCCATCCACTCTTTCTGGAGGTCTTCAAAAATTAAAATCTATAGATATTAAGGGAGCTTATGAGCTGAAATATGTTTTTGGAAAATACAATGAGGAAGAGTGCGTATCAAATGGGAATGAAAATAATGAGACTCACATTCATCTTCCAGCATTGGAAATACTATCCCTCTGGTATGTTCCAAATATTATCAGCATTGGCGTCAATAAATATCAACAGAAATGTCCATCTCTACAGATTGTGGAAGCACCAAAGGTACATAATTGCTCTGTTTTCTTTTGAAAAAACACTAACATGTTCCTCTGTTTATTCTCTATAAAAATTTCAAATTTTAAACATTTATATCTTATTAAAAGGGGTTATGCGAATTGAATATACATATCACAATGCAATTTATTAATATTTTTATACTTGATAGAAACTATCTATAATGAATAATTCTTAACAAAATAATTTAACATTCTTAAAACTACTACGCTTTCGTGGAGGCAGATTATTTGTGTCAAATTGATTTGGATTTATCTTTATACAGACTTCAAATTTAAATTTAAAATATTTCCCGATATTAGTATGTTTGTGTCTTGGTGAGTGTGTGTATCTCTCACATGCACAAATGATAGGAACAGAGCATGCCATTTTTACTTCTCCGCCCGCTGGGATTGATTTTGTTTTTGGAATTAAAATTATTAAAGTTACTTTTTTTTGCTGGATGTTGTAGGCTGCATGCACCCCATCCATTATGAACAAAACTGTGTAAACGAAATAAAACATCTCACTTCTTTCATATTGATAAACTATGCATAATTTGAAATGTTGGTATATATTCTCAATTTCATATTAATTATTTTGGAATATTTAGATTTGTTTGACGCATATTTATACACTTTTGTTTGTCCGTCTCTATTTAAAAATGGAGGTCTTTTAAGTTTTTTTTTTCAGAGCTGCGAATAAAGGAATATAATATATTAATTATATTGCACCAAATTTAATGATAATTTCTCTAAATTTAATCTTTTTATTCCAGTAAAAATTACAAAGAAATTGATATTCACATACACGAATAGTGATGATACGTAAATCATTAATTAGTTACTTTGGTTGATTCTTCAAGACTTTATTATTTTCTGTGTTTTTTATTTTCTATTAATTCACTACTAGCATGGATCCCAATGTTTAAGTTCAAGGGGGTACGGTTTCTCATTAATCAAACGTTTCATAAACCACATCTTATTAAAGACCTACATTCTTATAATACATTATGCTTGGCACATTAATTTATTTTTGCATTTCATATATCTTATCATCCTTAATTTCTCTTTTTGGTTCATCAATGTGGGATAAGGTTTCACTAAAGTGGGATGTTGAATTTGCACTGATGTTAATTGGAATTGATGAATTACTTTTATTTGAAAACGTGTAGGAAATAAAACAGCATATGCAAGATGTGACAAGTAAAAGAAAAAAGAAATCGGAACTGCAAGAGATCGTGAATGTTACAATACCACCGACCCCAACTGTGGGCTTCCAATATTTTCTCAACTTCCACAATCTCAAAGAAATAGTAATCAAGGGAAACGAAAAATTGAAAACTTTGTTCTCTGTCTCTGCATCCAGAAACCTACCACAGTTGTCCAAATTAACTATAAAAGGATGTGAGGAACTAGTCAATGTGGTTGAAGATGATTCTCATGATCATCATCATATGAACTCTAGCTCCATTTTACCAAAACTGGAGGATCTATCTATCAAGGATTGCAACAAACTGGAGTTTATATTTCCTCTCACTCTTTTCGGTACTCTTCAAAAATTTAAATCTTTGATTGTCAAGGAAGCTGCTCAGTTGTATTGCATTTTTGAGAATGAAAGTGATGAGCTTCATATTCATCTCCCTGCTACTTTGGAAAGACTATCATTTGTAGGCGTACCAAAGATTATGAACAAAATTCTTGCAAAAAAATATCACGTGAGCTTTCTGTCTCTACACAGCATTGAATTTGGGGATCTCGAAGAGTTCAACGGAAGATCTTTTCTAGATTTGATGGCCTATTTACAAGAAATGCAATTGAATGTGAAAGTTCCAAAGGTAATTCATCTGACTTATTATTTTATGATATGTGTTGTTCTGTTTATTGAACAACTTTTTCTGCTTGAAAATTTTCTTTTTGATACAATGGATTGCTTAACATTCAAACTTCAACTACATCAAGAACATATTTTTGTGCATACCAATTCATCATATATTGACATGAAATTACTGAATTTTTCATAAATAGAAAGATACACTTTAGTTTTCATTGATATAAATTTGGTTTAATTAAGTAATAACCTCAAAATATTGAAAATTTGTGCTGAATAGTTGAGAAGAAAGACGAACCATATATATATGGTTATCAATAGGAGAAATTAAGGGGGGATCGACTTCTCAATGTATATATAAATTATATGATTTCAGGTGGATATAATTAAGCATCACCCAACTCTCTCCGTATTTAATTTGTAAGCATTCTAGGATTCTAGGCATCAAAATAGATGAAATTTCTGTTTTTATAACTCACGACTTATTGAGAGATCCATTAATAATAGTATTGGGACTTTTCACAATTTGTGAATACGATGATTTTAATTCATGCTGAAACTTTGAACTGATCTATTTTTATTAGGACTCGGTGAAAATCATCAAGGATGTGCAAAAGTTGACAAAGCTTGGAATAAGAGACTCCAAAATAGAAGAGGTACTTAATTTAGAAGGAGTGGAAATTGAAGGTACAGTATTGACTTTGAGCTTAGAAGAAATATGGTTGAAAGATCTAAGTGAGCTGAACCATATATGGAAGGGTCCCAAATATATTTTGAGCCTCCCCAATCTTTGGCAACTAAACATCGTAGCATGTAAGAAGCTAAGAGTAATCTTCAATGTATCAATAGTAAAAAGCCTCCCACAATTGTCCAATGTAACAATAAAGGACTGCGATGAATTAGTAGACATCATCGAAGACAGCCTTGAGGGCCATTTGCATCAAATATGCTTCCCAAAGTTACAAACAATTTCCATTGATCGTTGTAATAGCTTGAAATGTCTTTTCTCAATCTCAACAAGTGGCATGTTCCCGAAGCTGACGAGATTGGAAATAGAGGAAGCCTCTGAGCTGGAGCAAGTATTCATACGCAAACAAGATGATATGCAGAAGATGACAATGATGGAACAATTTTTTCCGGAACTGTCAAATGTAACACTTAGAAAGCTTCCAATGCTTGTTACTATTTGTGTGGGGATTGATTTTCAGAATGTGAGATGGTATACTGTGAATGAGTGTCCCAAATATCAAGGTATAATTCTAGGAAGAAAAGTCACTTCTAATAATCACTAGCTAGTTTTATGAATATCTATAAGATTGAAAATTGAACCGCAGGAATGGATCATATCCAAGAAGAGCTTGAAGATGGTGATTCACAAAATCAAGCTGCAACAAATGCTTCACCAGACTTTGCAGAGGTGTGTTAGACTAATCATCACAAGAAAAAAAAAAATTGTTATTTTGTTTTACTAATGAATTTAAATTGTTCATAAAATTTGATTATTAATCTAACTAATTTCTTAAAAATGGTGATGGTTAGAGCTCAAAGGAAGCAATGACAACAAGTGTTGAAGAAGAAGTTGCATCATCATTTGTACATACTAAGGCCATCTCTTTCCACATTCATAGGACGACTTGAGTGTCTGTAAATTGATGGACCTTTATAATAGCAGCAAAAAGCAATGATTTTAAATAGAATGCACCAGATAGAATATAGGAATGTTTTATATGATTGCAACTATTTTATTTCTTTATAGTCATACATATGGGACAACTATAACAATAACTTCACCAACCCATTCAAAAATGTAGAGGTAGCGAAGGTTTTTGGGAAAACGTATTAGAAATATCAGGGTGTTTTTTAAAAGATTCAAATTTATCATGTGCACATCAAAAAAGGAGAAACTAATGAATAAATAAATTGTATCTTTTGATGTTGTAGAGTAAGAAGTAAACAGTAAAGGAAATTGAAGCTAAGGATCCTACTCCAGCATTATTAGAGAAACAAGCACTAGAAGGTTCAACAACTAAACTACAGTTGAGAAGCACATCTCTACATGTAAGTTTATTAATTGCTTGTCTATTTTCAAGATGATAGCAAGTTCATTTGAAACTTCTTAAGGTGAAATACTGAACAAAGTAAAATATCCATGAACTAATGAAGTTCTGTTAGGTGAAATACTTAGTTCTTTCTCTTGTTGTAATTCAGAATTATAATAAATCAGAGAAGGAAGGGGGCAGAGTAGTTTTTGGTCCTGCTTCAAAGTTATCGGCACCTACTTCATCTTCTTTTCAGGTGAAAAAGAAACCCACATTTATCTAAATGTGCTTTGCAAAAGGAATTGCTTATTGGATGGAAAATAAATTCAATCAATTGTTTTAGTTGATTTATTAAACAATTATGATCATTTGGTGTTATTCAGAGATTAGAAATAAGGAAAGAATTTGCAGGATTAGCTTCAAACTCATCAATGGCTACAACTTAATAATGTTCAAATTCAAAATGAAATCTCCAAGCTCTACCCCAATTATTTTTTTTTAAAAAAAAAAAAAATCTTATGCTTTAAAACCATTTCTTTTGTGAATTATGAGAATGATACGAATAACCTCTTCCCCTATATATGTATGTAGTTAGACACACATATAGCAAAGCTAATAGATGGATAAAGTGTTTCTTTTTTATGTTCTAGAGTATGGAGGAAACATCAATTGAAATGCAAGCTAAAGATTCTAATCAAGCTTCAAGGAAACAAGCATCAGAAACTTCATCAGCTAAATCACATTTGAGAAGGACATCTTTACCTGTAAGTTTATAGATTATTGAAGTAAATTCCACAAGATGTGAAATTGCATTAGAAATTAGTCTAAATGGTTTTGTACTGATTATATAATACGAGCATTTTAAATAGGAGTTGGAGGATGAACACAAAACAAGTGAATCAATTATGCAACTGCAACAAGAGGATCTTGTAGCAACTAAAACCACTAAAGCTTCTCAAAAAACCAATATACCATTTCATGATAATGTACATTATAGTATCAAAGCTTGGTTATTTTTAAGTTTGATCATTACAATACATGATACTTGATTATTGTTTTGTGTTGTTCAGAGTATTGATGCTATATTAAAAGAAATAGTTGAAGAAGGTTCTACCTCAGAGGATGTAGTGGCAACAACTATGGTAGCTGATTTAGCACCTAGGAACTCTTGGGTTAGTGTATCTTGATCCTTTCTTAAATAAAAGATTAGGAATAAATTCTTAATAAATGGCTTAAATTTGTACCTTCTTCTGCATTCATTGCTTGATTTAGGATTTGATGCCATCAAAATCAAGAAGCGAAACGAGTATGGCACACAGCCTGGAGGTAGCAGCAGTATGATGATTGTTGTATACATGAATCTTCATAAAATATTAAAGGACCTAAAGATTATATCAAACAACATGGTGCTTATGTATCTTCTGGTACTTTTGCAGGGTGTTACATCCTCGGTTGTTCCACAAGTAGAATGCTTGAAATCTGGTCCATCTACATTGGTGAGTCTAGTAAGTTCATTTAAACTTGTGTAATGTTTTTATGTACTTACTTACAGTATCTGTTTGCATTTCTACAGAGTAGGATTGAAAATATTCCATAAAATACTACAACTACGATAGCTAAAATAAATACTTCCTCATTTCATTAGCGCAAGATTTACTTGCTCAAGTAGTTTTACTTCATTCATTTTAAACTTATAGCATTTCTTTATTGGAAGAGAGCACATTTGAAAGAGAACTTTCTTTATAATTATGGATGTTAAAACAATCAAATTCAGGAAGATTTCCAATTCAAGAAATATTACTAATGGAAACATTGTTGTCACTTTTAAAAGTTTAGTTAAATGATATTTATGAACTTTCACAATCGTAGTGAAAATAATATTGTTTTATGGAAGTCTTACCAAATAAAATATATTACATGGCTTTTGCTCATATAAAATTACATTTTTGTAAATGATATGAGTAAATATTATTGGAATCAAAGTTTACTAGAGACTAAAGAGAGAATTTATATTCTATATATGAATAATGAAGTTGTTGATTAGACAAATTTTACCTTGTGATGTTGATCAGAGCTCAGAAAAAACAGAGAAAGAGGATGTTAAAATTCAAACTTCACGGCTATCAATTGATCCAACTTGGACAAATTCAAAGGTGAACAAATTGACATTTCCAATCTCAATTGAAATAAATTGAAGTGTGTTGATCAAGATCTTTTTGTGTTAGATTACTCAGAGCATCAAAGATACAAAGGAACATGGTCATGCAGATAATTATGCAGAAGAATATTCATATTCTAGGAAGCAATCTATAGGACCAAGTGATAATCTCCCTATAAAAGATTCTGCACCAGTAAGTTTGTAACCTTTTTCTAATTATAAAAATTAAAAGTATTCTATGTGATCACTTTTTGTCCTCATTCTACATGCTCACATGTTGATATCTATTAAAGTGCTAAGGAACAACAAAAGGAATTGATGAAAATGCTACTGGTACATACAAATCACCAATGACAATTCCATTCATGAGAGCACTTGTATGTGTTTTGAGCTCTAACATAGTAGTAATCAACAACTCATTTTGAAAGAGAACCAAATGCAGACAATTACATGATTTTTTTTCTGCACAGACTATTAAATAAATAGAACATAGGAATATATATGCTAGATAATTGGAGCTTTCTTTCTTCAAATTAATCAATATTCTGTACTATATAACTGATACATTTGATGAAGATATAATATTAACTTCACCAATCCATTCAAAAATCTTAAATTAGCGAAGATTCCTTGGGGAAAGATTAGAATATCATAGTGTTATTTAAAGTTTCAAATTTATTATGTGCACATTGACACAAGAGAAACTAATTCATTAATAAATTGTATCTATTGATGTTGCATCAGAAACTATGGTTTTGTGCTAATTATTTACTATTTGAAATAGGAGTTGGAGGACGAACATAAAACAATTGAATCAACCACACAGTTCCAACATGAGGACCGTGCGGTAACAAGAACAACCGCTGAAGCTTCTCACAAAATAAATACTCTACTTGGTGATTATGTACGTTATAGCATCGAAGACAAGTGATTTTCAAGCTTGATCATTACAAAATTTGAGACCTCCTTATTATTATGATTTTGTGTTGTCCAGAGTATTGATATCATATTAAAAGAAAGATCTGAACAAGGTCCTACCTTAGAGGATGTAGCTGTAGCTGATTTAAAACCAAGGAACTCATCGGTTAGTTTACTGTGACCTATCCTAAATAAATGGATTAAACATGTACGTCTACTTTCTGTATTCATTGCTTGACTGAGGATTTGAAGACATCAAAATCAAGAAGTGAAACAAGCATGACACACCAATAAGAGCTAATAGATATGATGATTATTGTATTTTGAATCTTCACAAAACATTAAAGGATCTAAGGATTATAATTAAACGACATGGTTTTTACATATATCTTCACAAAGTACTTTTGCAGAATATTACTTCTTTTGTTTCACAAGTTGATCCATCTGCATTGGTAATTTATTTTATACCATATATCTAATCTCAGCTTAAGTTTTATTATTAATAAAGTTAAATGTGTCTAGAGAAAGAATTTAGAATTAGAATACACACACACACACCAAGCTCTTGGATTCTTGATTCTTGAACATTGAAAAATAGAACTATAGCTTATGTGGCATTTGAAGCTGGAACTTATTTCTTCTTACTTTTAGGTTACTCAGGGCATCAAAAATACAATGGAACAAGGTCTTAAAGACAATTATCCAGAAGATGATGCCATGATATCATTTCAATCCACTAATTCAAATTCAAGGAAGCAATCTACTATAGGACCAATTGATAACCTCTCTAGAAAAGATTCTACAATGGTAAGTTTGTTACCTTTTTTCTAACTCAAGAAATTGAAGATACAATTGCATGCTCACATGTTGATATCTGATAGAGTGCTAAGGAAAAAGCAGGAGGAGTTCATGAAAAAACTATTACTAGAGGCATGTTACCAAGGGCAACTCCATTTGAGTCAGAATTTGTAAGAGCACTTGTATGTCTTTTGAGCTCTAACACAGTCGTAAATAGCAACAACTCATTTTAAAAGAGAATCAAATAAAAACAAGTACGTGCTTCTTCTTTTTTTCATTTTGTTCTATGCAGACTATTGAAGAAGTAGGAGATCACTCAAGTGTTCAAAAGGAAGCTAAATCAGATGAGCCTATAAAAGGGATCCTTTCCCAAGTCATAACTTCTCTTTATTATCGTAAGTGTCTTTCATTACATGTTGATTTTACTTTTTTCATTCCTTTGAATTATTGCTAACTTTCTTGGCTGTGACAGCATCAAAATGTGTTGATGCTGGCTCTTCATCTCTTAAATTGGAGATTTGGGAAATTTTCCGACTTGTGGTGTTAAAACATGGTGAAATGGCTTTACTTGCTCAAGCACTTGAGCAATATCCACAACTATTGCTACCTCGTGCAAAACGAACTGATCGTATAATAGCTTTGTCCTATAGAGTGCTGGTTGATATTTTAATTATGCAAACCAAGACTCCTAATACCATCACACAATCAGAAAAAACAACCTTGGAGGCCAACTTATGTGACGCAATTGTTCTTGGGTTTGACAAGGACTGGGTTGAGTCTATTCGTGCCAAAGTTCTTGGGGTTAACATGTCAGGTGTTTCAGCTACAAAAGAAGAAATTCAAGTGATGGAGGTGAAGCTTTGAGAAATTGATTCTCAGTTGGTAGATCTCTCTGAAGATCGCAAGAAATTGATTATGAACATGAATATGTGCCTTTTGGTATTTAGATGTCTTTACATTATGCTTTGTTACTGGCTTTTCAATAATTATAGTAAGACTTAGAGAGAACTATCATGCCTATGATAGTAAGACTTAGAGAGAACTATCATGCCTATGATCAATATATCCCAACATTCCTGGTCTGTTTAACTAGATACATTAATCACTCTCATGTATTCATAAATTTGAGACCTAATATTTGATGGATGATCTGCATCTGATATTGTCAATGATCTTCATTTATATATGTTTGTGGAATGTCACTTTCAAGAAAAGATTTCTGCAGTGATGTATATTTGGTAGATGCAGGATACTTGCATCTTTGTTGCAACTTTGATTTTCAATCCTAATCAATTCTTATATTTTCATTGGATAAAGAATTCAACAATACACACACGAAAAAGAGGCTGCTTGGTTCTCTTGGATTTGAACAATATAATTGTGAGTTTCTTGGGCGAAACCGTATGAGACGATTAATTTATTGCTATTTATTGCAGGAATGCTCTAGGTATATAAACGTTGTTTGAGTAAGCCCAACATATTCAGACTCCATAATTTTATCAATGAGAATTTCAGTTTAATTCACTGCCCAGAAGCTCAACAACAAATTAATAGGTTTAAAAAAATTGCAAATTAGAAAACATTATTTTCGCCATGAGGAAATATTTCAATGTAATTAAAAGATGATTAGTTTGTCGGATTAAAAATATTTCTACAAATAAAAACTTAATTAAATAGTTACCATTTTTATTGAAAAGATGTCAAGAAATATTTTCTAATATAATTATAAATTTAATAAAAATATTTTATTATATTTTTATATTAGAAGTTTTATTTTCCAATTAGACGTAATTATCCATTCATTTTTATCACATTTTTTTTATAAGAAAATTTTACGAAAGGGGTTGGGTTCACCCACAGTCCAAGCGCAGGGCGCTTGGAGCCCAGTCCACAGGGGATACTGGCCAGAGAGTACACATGCCTCCACTTCGACCAGCGTTACCACTGCTTCCTAGACCTCTAGGATGCCTCCCCCAGCGCCTTGACCAACGCAGGGATCGAACCCCCTCCCTTAAGATGAGGAAGACTGACCCCCACGTCAGTTGAACCCAAGGACGAGGAGTTCATTTTTATCACATTATGATAGAAGAACATGTCAAGATGGAGATGGGGCTCCAAAGGAAGAGAGAGGCATGGAGATGGAAGCCCATGCTCTAGGATGGAAGTCTCATGTCTCAAAAGATCCATTTCAAAGCATTAGAGGCCCAATGGTAAAAGCAAGGACTAAAATTATGAAGGAGGCCCTAAATTGTTTGATAAGATAGCTTAAAGAGATAGAGCCCATTTATTTGGGAGAGACATCCTTTAATATGCCCAAAAAGAGCCCAAAAATGGTGATCACTTTGCTAGAAGCCCAACAAGATGATGTACAAGACTTATGTTGTCACACCTTGAAAACTAAAGGGTGACCGATACAGAATATAAGTTGGCTCACATTCCATAAGTCTTAAACTTATATACGAATATTAAATAATATTCATAATACCATTGACAAAATCAGTACTAGAACAATAATCCTAAGCATGCTTAAACCATTTTAAATTCATATATAATAATATATCTCATATAATCAAAATATTAAGTCTCTTATAGAAACTTTTTGCAAAGTCTCCTCTAACAAATAGACCTCCCAAAAATTCTATAATGACCCAAATTTTCATAATAGCATTCGGAGCTATGCTCCACTCTAACATATACATATACATATATATTCTAAATTACAAGTGACTCTAACATATACATATACATATATATTCTAAATTACAAGTGAAGGCATAGATCTTACCTATAGCCTATGTAGAGCATCTAAACTACAAAATATTACTACATAAATGAAAACTTTACTTTACATCCATTAGCAATTGTTCCAAAATATATCTATAAGCTAGATCAACAAGGCTATCTGAGGCTAATTTTTTTTTTTTTTGGTGAATAATGACCCGTTCGTGAAATTTGATGAAATACTAATGAAAGTAATTTAAATAGATTTAACTTTGAATCATAACAGTATGACAATCAAATTCAATTTCTATAGTATACAATCATAAACATAAGTGAAACTATATTAAATATTGTTAATCAAATAAATCCAAGTACGTACTGAAACATTTAATTAAACATAATCAATTTAAAATGTAATTCTCGAACCTCATTTTTACGTAGAACCTCAACAGATCGAAACAACAAGCATGGACACAAAATCTATGAAGGAAAGTAACCAACACGACATAGAGACCATGATAACAAGTGTGAACTACAGTCCACGAGGATAAGTAACCAAATGCGGCTTGAAGCCACAAAACAAGAGCAGCACAAGGCTACGAAACAAGCGCAAGTACAAGACCCACGAATAACAAGTGTGAGAATGAATTCCACAAATATCAAGTGAGCTCGAGGTTGACCATGGTGCACCAAGGACTAACAGTGCTGCTGTTAGTAACTAGTGTTATGTATTCAGTCCTCTCAAACGTTTTCAGACATGCTTGAGGCCAGTTTATCAAAGCAATGAAATTTCTTCTTTCAAGATAATAACATCTCATATATAATACTTCATAATAGAACACCCTAGCATGAAGTTTCAACAACATTATATCAAGCTTTTATTCAAATTCAATATAACAAAATCATTTTCAAATAATAAATTATAGCATATGAACTTTCCAAAATGCAAGATCATTTCAATATGGAATTTATGAAAAGTATCTCAAAAGTCACTTTACCATTTAAGTGCATAATCATGAATTACACTACGAAGCAATTAGAGAAAAATAAATAATAACGAGTAAAATCATCAATATTTACTCATTTAATATCAATAAGAAAATGAACCAAAAATGATAAACTTCCCGTCGCAAAATCATACTTATAAACATGATAATTAACATAAAAGTATGGTAGGTACTAAAAAAATATCATTTATAAAAATTATAATGGGACACTATTAACTCACATGTTGCTCCTACAACTATATGATATACCTCTACCTAGTCACTTTACATGTATGACCACTCTTTAATAACCTATGATTTTTATATGATTTTTCATAATTAAATTGGAATTTTTAATGTATTTTCTAAGATATTATTATATGATTAAGCACTAATTTAATTTAGATACATTTGTATTGAATTAAGTATAATTAAGGATAAAATGGTCATAATTTGTTAATTATTCATGCAAATGATTTCTTGAACTTTTAATGCTACTTTAGGCTTAAGATTGTAGTGCAGGTATTTAAAAATAAAATTTAAGATTTTAATGGGTCAATTGTTTTAAACAATTAGACACGTGGCATGAGGGGAAGAGAGCATCAATTTGAATGATGCTGATTTAAAAGATAAGAGCAGAAGCGATAGCGTTTTGGGGAGGCATTTCAGAATTTGTTGACCTAGGCAGTAAAGCCACAAGCTCGAGAATACCTGGGAGACAGCTTCAACAACAGTGGCGGAGCCAGGATTTAATGTTTGTAGGTGTATAATTAATCGTGGGATTCGGGGGTTCAGGGACAGCGCCCCCAACAATTTTTTTTAAGGAGGAAAAAAGATAACCCACTCCTTCGTAAAGTTTTGGATCAAAAATGGGGTTCAATTGAAAAGTATTTCTGAGGAAATCAATTTAAACAGAACAATATACTCTTATCCCATGGCATATAGATACCCAGATGTTACACAATCAAATTTCAAAGCAACATGCAAGGAAAAATTATTATGGTTTGACATATGTGATAGAATATTAAAAAGTCAAATATCAACGAAGGAGCAAAGGAGTATGATAAATGCTATAACTCACCAGGCTATCTACTAGAGAGCACGACACTTTCAATAAGTTCAACACCAAACACCTACATAAAGAAGGAAGGAAAACAATGAGAACACAAATGCATTATAACTCTACACTATCATAAACACAATTTTGTACAGATAAGTTTCAAATTTAGGCACACATTATTAAACAAAAATCAAGTCAAAACAAAATTAATAAGATAACACATATTTCTTACTTTAACATCTTAGCAAACCACATTGCCTCATCAATTCCAGGTATAACACCGACTAGTTCTAAAAACAAAGAATCCATTCCCTCAGAACTCATTTCATCTTGTTCAATAGTAGGATCCATTATAACTTAAAACATTTTCATCCATTATCATCTCTATGATATCTAAATTTTATGGTTGTCGTCAACTAAATTAAATTTAATAAGCATTGCCATAAAATCCACACCCACAATAGTCAATATAAGTGCTCTAACTATTTAAATTTTCTAAGAAGCCAAAAGAGAAAATTACTCTCGGATGACAGGGTGTGAAATAGCTAGCAAGACATAATGATATATTGACTTAGACAGATGCTAATTAATGGACCACCACCAAGAAGAAAGCTTCCACCACCAAAGAAGAATCTTCTAACTAATTACAAGACATTTGTGTATCCTCTGAGTATTCTCTGAAGCAATATGAAATGCAGATATGCGTATGTCTGTGCAGTTGTGGGGCACACGGTAGCACAAACATACAAATACATGTTGTTCGAGAGCGTTATTTTCACATGCCAGCCCACATCACATACGACATGAAAACAAATAACAACCTTAATTTGTCCCTCTGCACCAGCGCTTACACATGGGGAGAGATAGAAACCCACCTTCTTTAACTCCACCTTTGAAGAAGACTCCTGGTAAAAGCTCGGCATTGGAGTCACTTTAAATCCTAAAATTTTCCTGAGCATCTTAATTTTAGCTGTCTGGGTCTCCTATAAAAGAGTTATGCAAGCAAAGTGACTAACGAAGCATATTCCAGTTAAATTTCAACCTTAAAAATAAAGTATTATCACCTTGGTTTTTGCTTGCAAGTTACTCTTCTCCACTTCCTTTGCATGAATCTTTTCCTCAAGCTTAGAGTAGAACTGTCAAACAAAATATGAATGCTATTTGAACTACAAACTTATTGAAAAGTAAATCTGCAACATAAATGATAGGGAGAGAAAGAAGTCTCCCAGGTTTCAAATGACAGAGCACTAACGTATATCTCTGAGTAAACTAGTTTGTGCGGCATTTTCACGGGAATCAAATGAAGAAAGAGTAGTCAAGTAATCAAATCAAAAGAAACACTAGGATATTCACTAATAGTGTCTACAGATGAAGCCTACAAGTATACAGACAAGCAATCTGGGAATCTGGGATATATGCATAACAACTAAATCGACTAAAATCAAGTCGAGAATATCTTATAACAGGAATTAGAAAAAAGAAAAAAAAAGACTTTCTTCCATATTAGTCTGTCGCAAAAAGTTTGCCCACAAACTGAACAATTGACAAGTGAAATTCCGTAGTCCTTGCTAGTGCTACCTCATAAAAGAGAACAATAGTCAAAATTCCATGAAACCCCAAATAGCTCTGATGTTTCAATAGGGGATTTGCGGAAGACTCAAGAGATCTGGCTGAGAAACCAAGGAAAAAGTGGCAATGGGGATGGATTTGATGATCAGAGGAGCCGAGCCTAAAAGATTCGAAAGATTTCAAACTGGGTAAGAGCACATGGCCGAGGCGATTTATTGTTGATATTTTTGGAATGGAGAGTGATAAAGATCGAGAATCAATTGCTGATACCATGTGTAGGAATTTTGACATATTCAGCTTCTCTTTAACAAAAATAGATGCCACAGGTCCTGATTTTAGCATCCTAATTGTAAAAGGAATCAGGAATTCCAAAAAATGATTTGTTGCCTCCCTTTTTAAAATTGGAACGACAAAAATAGGACTTTTGGTCTCCCAATTTAAAAAGGGACACTAAAGGTAACATCGTCAAACAAATCTTGACGTAGTTAGACATTTAATTTTATATTATCTAAAGATCGAAGAAGCAGGAATCAGGAACCACAGCAGAATCAAGTGCTCCGGCGATTCCTGTTTTCTCCTCCCTCTTCCACCTTTGCTGCCCCCAATTTTGCCTCCCCAGTTCCAACTTTGGCCCTTCGACTCCAATTCCACCTTATTTGAACCCTAGTCCACCTCTGCCATCGACACCGATAACGAATCCATGTCTACTTACGCTGCCGACTCTGATAACGAATCTGATACAAGCACGGAATCAGCAGCCCAAGTTGAAACCCATGTAGAGATGACCCAATGGATGTTGCCCCTCATCAAGCCTAACGGCCTCGCCCAGCTCGAGTCCGTCATTCGGGTCATATTGTCGATTGCAGTGACATTCAATTGGCCCATTCGACAGCTCGACGTCAACAATGCGTTCTTGAATAGAACCCTACACGAAGAAGTATTCATGCGCCAACCGGAGGGATTCGTCGATCCTCAGCGGCCTAATCACATCTTAAACTGGTAAAAGCTATTTATGGCTTAAGACAAGCTCCACGTGCTTGGTTTGATAGGCTAAGGTTTACTTTAATTTCTTGGGGATTTAAGAATTTGAGGAGCGACATATCTGTGTTTATGCTGCAAAACCACAATCTTACAATATTCATTTTGATATATGTTGATGATATCCTAGGCACAGGCAATAATCCCATTTATGTTGACAAATTTGTCCGTCAGATAAACTCTACATTTTCTCTGAAAGACTTGGGTCCTCTCTACTACTTTCTTGTTTTGGAAGTCTATAGGAACTCTCAAGGCATTTTCCTCAATCAGGCTAAATATGTAGTTGACTTGCTCAATAGATTTGGAATGCTAGGTTGTGCGCCAGTGCCAACCCCTATGGTGACAGGTAGACAATTGTTAGCACAAGATGGCACTTTGCTAGATAACCCAACTGTGTACTGACAAGCAATAGGCTCATTGCAGTACCTCACTACCACGCGCTCAGATATTGCATTTGCAGTCAATAAATTAAGCCAGTTCCTGTCACAACCAAGAACCAGCCATTATTAAGCAGTCAAACAGATCTTTTGTTATCTGAAAGGAACATATAGATTTGGCCTACATATTAAACCATTTTGTAGGTCCCAGCCTCAGCTGATAGCATATATTGATGTAGATTGGGCATGTGATACTGATGATAGAAGGTCGAAGGCAGGTCTCTACGTTCTCCTTGGCAATAACTTAATTTCCTGGTTGTCGAGGAAGCAAAGAGTAGTGTCTCGGTCCAGTACAGAGTCTGAATATAGGTCCCTTTCTGATGGGTCTGCAGAGATCAAATGGTTGAATTCTCTATTATTCGAGTTAGGCCTATATCTCAAAAGACCCTCCATCATCTGGTGTGATAATCTAAGTGCCAAGGCCTTGGCAGCTAATCCGGTGCAGCATGCTAGGAGCAAACATATTGAGATCGATGTCCATTTCATCCGAGATCTTGTTTCATCAGGCCTAATTGACATTAGATATGTGCCTTCCTCACAACAACTTGCTGATTGTCTTATGAATCCACTTTCATAGCCCTGTTTTCAATACTTCAGAAGCAAACTTGGGCTAGTTGACATAACCTATCGTTTGAGGGGGAATATTAGAGCATAATTATGATTAGTGTCCATCAGCATATTCTGAGGAATATGCTGTGGTCCCAGATTCTGTGGTCCTGCATTCCATTATGTAATATGATCTGTGCAATATTTCCTCTTGTATACGTGTCTTTGTATAATAGGCTATAGTAATGATTTCTGTAACTGTAAATATTCTCCCCATACGCATTGTAGTGCTATATATATATCAATACACAACTGAGCTCGATGATTGAGTGCCTCAGTATTATTTCCCATTCTATTTTGCTCTATATTTCTAAGTCCAAATCCAAAGCTGCATCGTACTTCCTTACACCAAAGAGATATTGAGCAGAAAAGTGATGGGTCGGAAGCATAATATCTTCAAGAACTCTTCATCCTCTCCTTCATCTAATGGCAAGTCAGAGTGCGTTGTGATGTTGGGACGAATCATTTTTATATCTGCAAACATTATACACTTCAGTAAATATCGCCCTATCAAATTGCATTCGATTCTTCCTCTTTTTTGTCCACTTGTATTGTTAACTTGGTTTTGCCTCTGCTTATATCGCTTGCATGCGGTAATTTCCTACGTCTAATGTATTCATAAGCCCCTTGAATTGTGACTCTATTCTCTCAACTAAGAAAAAGCCTTTGAAAAATAGCATCTTATGCCTAGAGAACTGTAATGTCTGGCATCATCTTTGCCAATGCCTACACTTGAGAGTATTGGCAATACAGAACATCAGTAGAAAACCTAAAATCCAAAAGTTTCATTCTGAGCAGTGAGCACTCATTTATTCCCTAATATCTGCCATCTTGGGAATCAATTTCTTGTGATCTTCCAAGAGACCCACCAATTCTTCTGCTTCTTCCCCTGCTTCCTTGTCTCCTTGGGCGGACTTCTGGTGCGGCCGCTGTCACTACGCTTGCCGTTCGTCCATCCCTAGGTCTTGATAACGTACTGACGTAGCTTTCCATCCCTCACGAATTTTTCAATGGCATCGCGGAGGTCATAGCATTTGTCAGTAGTATGTCCGTGGCAGTCGTGGAATGAGCAGAACTTGGTACGGTCCATGTTGGAGCGGCCTCTGATCGGCCTCGGCTTGTCCACCCGCTTCATCTCGGCCTGTGCTACCTCTTTCCATACCTGGGACCGAGGGACATTCAACGAGGTATAGCTATCGTACTTGGCCTTCTGGTCAGCTCGGTCAGGCTTGACTCGGCTTTCTCTATTCCGTCTTCGGGGGTCGGCCTTCGTCCCTCTTGGGCGTTCTTCATCGCTGGGCGGACTCTTCCTTGACCGTTCGGGTTCATCGACATTGGCCGCCTCCATCTGCTTCATTTCCAGGTACTTCTTCGCCTCTGTGTAGAATTCGGTCAAGGTGTACACTGGGTTCTTGCATAGGTGACGAGCCAATCGGGACGATGGGTCTAGTCCATTGACTAGGCAGTGTACGTGGACGTCCTCGGGCAACGACCGTACTTGCATGGCCACGTCGCGAAACCGATCTAGGTACTTCTGCAAGGCCTCACCTTTCCCCTGTCGCACTTTGCTTAGTGTGAATGTGGTCTTTGGCTGCTTTTTACTGGTGGCGAAATGCAACTCGAACTTGCATCCGAGGTCTTCGTAGCTCCGGACGGAGTTGTCCGGGAGAGAGTTCAGCCATCTGTGTGCCGGTCCGTCCAGAGTAGCTGCGAAGAGACGTTGGATGATCGAGCCTTTAGTTTGTCGGACCCACATGAGCTTTTCAAATGTGACCAAGTGGTTGCGCGGATCTTGGGTTCCATCGTACTTCGGCAGGTCGGCCAGATCGAAGTGCTTTGGGTAGCGGGCTGTTGCCGCCTCTCTTGAGAATGGGGATCTGCCGGATTCCGATAGATATGTCACTCGATATTCCCGGGGAGATCCGTGGCGAGGTGATCTATGAGCCCGGGGAGTTCCATCCTCCACGCGGGGTTCTTCTTGGTGTCGGCCCTCTCTGACAGCTCGATCAGTGCGGTTAAGACCGTTACCGTAGTTTTCACGGTTCCCTGGGGACCGTGTTCGGCCTTGGTCCGGCTCGCCGTCATCGTGGCGTGGGTCCCTCGGCTCTGAGCTGCTCGAGGAACTGCTGTCATCCACGGGGGCCCTCCTTCCACGCCTATGATTCCTCCGGCGGCTTCCCTGTCGGCGATCCTTCTCGAGCGCTTCCTGAATCATTCGACCAATAGCTTCAAAGTCAGCCTGTCTCTGCAGTTCATCTCGCTTTTCCTTGTTCTCCAACCGCTGTAGGAACGACTCCTGCGTCCTCCGTATGATGCGGACGTCGGCTTCTACCGCCTGGACGTCCCGCGCCTGGGGCTGTTGGCGCGTTTCTTGTAGCGGCTGATCCTCTTGCAACGACTGCTCCTCTTGCAGTGGTTGTTCCTCTACGGAAGGGGATGTTGTCGTGTCAGTGACATGCCTTTCGGGGGTGTTCTCTCGTCGCAGCTGTTCCGGCGGCTGATCCGGTGGCGAATGGCTTGGCTGTGGGTCTCCACCCACCGGTTGGGGGTTTCTGCTGTGGCTTCTGGTGTTCGCCATCAATGGTCACGGGGATTGAAGTTTACAGTCCCCACGGTCGGCGCCAATGTTCTGTCCTAAGAGCACAGAGATTGGACTTGACTAGGTTATCAAGCTTAGAGCCTACGTACCCTCTGAAGGAATCAAAGTCCACGTAGTTCGTGATATACTAGAAGGCACGTAGCCAGGGGAGTTGTAACACCCGTCCTTAATACGCCTTTATTTATCAGAGTATAAGCGCACAAACATCGGAGTAGATTGGACGACTTATTTGCGGAATCATATCTATCCCATAGCGGGTTCTTAATACAGCAATCCAAAGTAGACAAACGATAAATAACATAATATGGTCCATAAATTTTATTATAATATATAAGTCCCTTCTGATGGAACCCTTACAGCTGCTTCTTTCCTCTTGATCCCGATCCACTACCTGTCTCTTTCATGTGATCTGGAGTTCAAATGAATGAACCCCAGGGGTAACAGTTAATCTCATATGCATATATGAAATGTAAATGCAGTATAACACATGTATAAGCATAGAAAAATTCGCAGTAAACAAATCACACCGTAACCGCAGTTAACGGCAAAGGACCTCAGCCCTTTAGGACACGCAGCCCTATGAGACCGCAGCCTCAATCCATAGCTAGGATACACATATGAAAATTATCTAGCAAACATGATCAATCATACATGAAATACATACATACATGCTAATAAGATAACAGTTACCCACCTCAAGTTTGAATCCTTAACTCGTCTGATGATGTTGGGATCAGTAGAGGTGTCAAGGTATGCCTAGAACGTTTATCATTGTCATTAGTCACTTCTTCACGTTTAGCAATACTATCACTATATAAATTATTTTAATGTTTCTCATGGTTTCCCAATCCATCAACACTTTTCCTTTCTAAATTGCAAAGTATTATCTTAAATACCATTTTTTCACAATTCCGGGAAAAATTCTTTCGGTTGCTACAGTAACCGTATACTGCTACAGTACCATACCGTATACTGTAACAGTACCACTATTGCTACAGTACCAAATAGTGAAAATTGCTACAGTAACACTATTGCATTTCGGATTCACTGTAGCAACGCGATGTTACTGTAGCAGACGCTCTGTTTGACTCTGTTCTTCATTTTTCTTTCATTTTTGATCCCAAAACTCAGAAACTAATACTTAGGAATTGTAGAAACTAGTAGATATGAAGTCCGGAGACTCACCTTGATCAGTTTCTGGAGTTTTTACGCACGTTTGGACCTTCTTCTTCTTCAACTTTGCTTCTTGTTCTTGAACTCTTTCTAACGTTCTTAGCCTATATTTCTTCTTCTTACTTCGTTTCTCACCTTCTTCTAATGTTCTATGATCTCCAGTTCAGTTTCCAAACTCTCAGGTTCTCAGTCTCGTATCTGCCCGAGGTTGAAGATGATGAATAGTAAACGAGTATGGAGTTGAAGAGATAAGAAATGAAGAAGATAACTCACTGAAATGATTGCTTGACGAAAATGAAGGTGTTCTGCAACTCCTTTAACACTTCTCCCTCTTGGTTTCACTCGCTTCGGATTTTCACCCTCGATTTTCTATGTTTTCTGCATTTTCTCCGTAGCTTCCTTATGCGTGCGTGTGTTCTCTTTATGCATTAGGTGGAAGGAAATTCAGACGGATGAAGTATGTGAGTACGTTGAGTTTGGTGAATAATGGTGAAAGTGGGTGTGGTGTGAAAGTGTATTCGTTGGCCGCATGGATGTGGGTGTGTTGTGTACCATTTTGCTGCCAGCTGAAGAGAAGTGTGGAGGTGGATGTTCGGACGAGTGGGTGATGTTGGTGAGTATGAACAAGCGGACGAGTAACCCGCGTGAGGAGGAATGAGAGTGATGAAGTATTGTGTTGTGTTATGGGGCCCACTCAGAAATAATCCCCATTTGTCCTCTGCAAGGCTTTTATTTGCACCCTGGTATTTTTCTATACTAAGATGCAAATTCAAAATAAGTTTCAGAGATAAGTTCTCAATCCCATATAGGATACTTCTTTCTCAATTAGCTCCTTTAAACAATAAAATATTGACTTTAAAATTCCTTAGCCAATATTTATTATCTTAATAATTGAGAAAATAAGCCTTGAATTCCAATAATTACTCATATAGTCATCCAGACCAAATTTTTATATTGTATACGTGAATAGTAAATACGTACATATGAATAGTAAATTACTATTCATAGTCCCAAAATATACTGATTCCAAATTTGTCACATTCAAATACTGGGTCTAGTAGTCTTCCAAATATAGACAAATTTCCAAATCTTTAGACCCAAAATTTGGGATATTACATTTCTCCCCCCGTTTAATAAATTTCGTCCTCGAAATTTGAACGTATAACTTGAGAGAAAACACCTTAGACTTTCAGTCTATTCTTCTATATGCATGCTTACTATTCACGTAACACAATCATTCATCCTATCCCAGTATGTAGTTTTCAAATATATGACTCTCTGGTCCATTCTCCTAGTGCTTGGTTACACAAGCATCATGACCTGATACATTTTGCCTCTCAGCTTATCTCATTCTAGCCTTCCGGCTCATTCAATTATCACAGCACTGGATATTCTAACCTTACTACTTAGGGAATCACCCTCTGCCATAGGCATCTCAACTGCAACTTTGTACAATTTGAATATTTTGCCAGTCTCAAAATATACTTTAGACACACTGGTTTAATGTCACCCTGCTAAGCAACAAATACCATACTTGGCATATAAGTCTTACAACCCAGGGACTCTGCCCCATGCAAACTTGCATACCAAATCTTACTGTCTTAAGCCTCTGCTCATCTGTTTCATCTGAGCTTCTTTCATTCAAGCTCTCAAAGTAATGTAGCTAACCACTACTATCTGACCCATCCGGTTTAAATTCTCTATTAGTTTCTGTTCCTATATCTTAAACTCCAACTACACCGCTTTTCTTTTCAATACAATAGCATCGACAATCATGTCATTGCTACCAAAAACTATTTCGTTGTCTCGTTTTCAAATTTTCACACATCGAAAATTTTCTGTGGTCTTAGTACATTTCACGATCCGCACTAAACCAAAAAGTAATAGTGCTATCATATTTTCAAACATAATTGCTGTCCACAAAAATTAGTGAAAACACATTCGCTGCCGGTTCGGTTTCAAAAGAACTTTACTACCGACACACATTTATGAGTAGGATTATTCTTTTCACAAATTCAACATTTGAAAGCTTTCGCCACCACTTCAACCTTTTGGTATAGCAGCATATCGCAATCCTTTCGTACACAAACCACCGCAGTGGTAATGCACTTGTTGGTCAATGTGGGAAAATTTCCGTCCCCCCCATAAGAGACCCAGTGTCTGCACTGGCACATTAATGGGCCACCCCACCAGAATCCCTCCTCGGGAAAAAGGACAATGTCCAGGAGCCCTGCTCCAAACGTCTGCATGGGTCCCAACCAAACAAGGCAAAACACACGCCCCTACAAGGCGAAACTTCTCAGATTGGATGCATACACTGCTGGTGCGAAAATCAGCTTTTCAAAAACTAATCCCCTCGAAAGAACTTTCAATAATGGCCAGCAATTTCAAACATTATAAAACATCTGGTAAGATCCAATAAACCGTGTACATCTACAACAGTTTTCGAACTCTTCCAGTTTTTGCGTACTGCCTTTACCACAACATATTTGAAAACTCAATTTCAAATTTTAGGTTCTAACAAAACCCTTTTTTATGAGACAACATGTTTCACAAATCAACCATTCAAACTGGTCTCAAATTTTGTTGAAAAACATTTCATTCGAAAACTCAATTTCGAAAGTTCACAAGTTCAAATTTCAACAAAATCAACGGGTGTATTGGCAAGTTTAAGAATTCAACCTTTAAACATATCCAGGAACCAGACAACTAATTTCTTAGATGGTCAACACTAACAAACCTTATCCTTGGCTACACAAACCATTCATATACATTGGTACTACATTCTAGTAGCTCATTTTATTTTGGTCGATTCACACACCTATTGAATCACTCATCAATAAAGTTTGATTCTTAGATCAAAATTCAGTTGGTGGCAACCTTCTGGATACCCAAACAATTCTTTGGTTCACCAATCCATTTTTGAAATCTCGACCATACTCAATACACATGCTAGAATTATCAAGATTCATAGCTTACAACAATCAAATATTATCCTCAGATATTCCCAAAATAACAATCATCAAATTCACAATTTGACTTTTAGAACCTCAATATCAACTGAGTTGAGAAATCATATTGCCTATTGTACATATTAGGATTGTGGTTCACAATTCTTAATCTGATCCTCAAAACATACAAAGGCTCTTCTCACAATGTCAATATTATCACAAAGTTCTAATACTACCTCAAAAGTAATCATTAGTCACATTTCAACTTAGACCATATTCAAATATATCCTCAATTATACGAATTCATATCAGCATTTTCTTAGCATCCCTAACAATCACCAATTTTTCTCTCTACAAGGTACTCGACCTTTAATCAAAAAGTTTCAAATTTCAAACTCTGTCAACAATCACCTTATCCGAGATTACTATCGCCTTAGCACGCTTACACTCAGAATCCCATTTTCAAATGTCTGTCCCGACATCTCAAAACAGCTGCATACCTAAATCGGATTTCCTGGAGATTTGGTCATTAAGTAATCACCATGTGACGTATAAACGTCCAAACTTAATTTCCTTGAGACATGACTAACAATAAATGTTGTGTCGATTACCGCCTGCACCAAAATTCAAAAAGGTTTCGACCTATAAGGGCGGTTAGGGTGCATTAGGTTGTATTAGGGTGCGGTGCCATAAAATTTCCGCATAACAACAAAGTCTGCACAATTATGAGCCAGCGACAGATGAGAATCCAATGCTGCTTAGCAAAATCTAGACGTTACTAGCCCAGCTATAAACCGAGTAAAGCAAGAGTAATTGTTTCACATTCTCTCAGACTTCACATCCTCTCAAGCTTCACATCAACATACACATTTCTTCTCCATCGTAACTTTCTCTATATTCTTCCACATTATCTTTAAACATGGCCGGTTCAAGCAACTTCATTCCAGTTTCCGATTCATACAACCCTTTCTTTCTTGAAACTTTACTTCATGACTATCAGACTAACATGTTGTCTGACTTGTCAAACAATGTATCATACCCTTATTCTTCTTTACTTCCCCAAAATCCCGTAAGTGTGAACGTTCATTCATCTGCCCCAATGATTAACGTTCCTACTCCTCCTCCAAGGATACAAGATTCTATTTTTACGACTACTACCAGAAAGGAATCTGAAGCAGGTCCATCAAGGCGACCTGTCCAAAGATGTCGTAATATGGCAGATCTTATGGAGTCTACGGTACCTTCTCAACCAAGGAATCCTGCTTCTAGCTTGACTGAGACTACTAATCCATTTTCATGTGGTTGCTGCCATGTTCTACGGGAGATCATTCATACCAATGGACTTCAATACCATAAACTTGAAGTTCATGGGAGGATTGGTATGATATGCCACGCTGTCTTTCACCAGGACGTACAAGGAGGTTCTTCTAGTCCTCAAGTATTTGACTTTGGTAAGAAAAATTTAGAAGATGTCAAACATTTTCTAGAAAATTATTGTTTGAATCAAAATTCTTTAGGGTATGTCCTGGTGTCAGATCCCCTATCAGCCTACTATGAGGCCCTTTGTGTTGGTTTGGAATGGACTAAAAATCAAAATGAACTCCCTAATAGTTCATTTCCAACCAATACAACAAATATATCCAATAAAGGAAAAGAGCTCGTGGTTGTAAATAATAATCCTTCAGTCCCCATACCTAGTGATCCATACCGATCAAGAGCTGAACAAAATATTAGGGGTGCATCAATGTCAATAGATGATCTTAGAGACTTCTTCCATTTACCTCAACAAGAAGCGGCTCAACAAGTTCGTCTATGCAAAAATGTTCTAATGAAAATATGCCATAGGGGAGGAATAAAGCATTGGCCTTATGTAAAAATTCGAAGCACTATGAAGCAAATAGCTAGATTGAGAAGAACAATGTCTCCTGATGGTCCTCTCTCAAGAGCAGCCGCTCAGGAAGAAATTAATAGACTTAAACTTGAGATAGTCGAAGCTTGCGGTGGCATTGTACCAACTGTTGTTCTCGATGCTTGAAATAATATAGTCTACTCTTCTTAGCCTTCTTGCTAATGTTTGTAATCTCTATTCTAGGATTCATAAGGATTTTCAAGCTTTTCTGCCAAACTCAACTTTATCTATTAAATTCAAACTTAAGCAAGTCATTCTAACTTATTGTTAGGACCAAGAAAAAGATTGGACTTCTAAATTTGGAGTAGATAATTTCCATAATTTTCACTCTTGTCACTCAGAATTTTCTAAGAATTAGTTACTATTCACGTATACAGTACTATTCACGTATACGTATTATTCACTATTCACTCGAGCATACTAGCCAAATGCCAGAATCTCTGCTCTGATACCAAAAATTGTAACACCCGTCCTTAATACGCCTTTATTTATCAGAGTATAAGCGCACAAACATCGGAGTAGATTGGACGACTTATTTGCGGAATCATATCTATCCCATAGCGGGTTCTTAATACAGCAATCCAAAGTAGACAAACGATAAATAACATAATATGGTCCATAAATTTTATTATAATATATAAGTCCCTTCTGATGGAACCCTTACAGCTGCTTCTTTCCTCTTGATCCCGATCCACTACCTGTCTCTTTCATGTGATCTGGAGTTCAAATGAATGAACCCCAGGGGTAACAGTTAATCTCATATGCATATATGAAATGTAAATGCAGTATAACACATGTATAAGCATAGAAAAATTCGCAGTAAACAAATCACACCGTAACCGCAGTTAACGGCAAAGGACCTCAGCCCTTTAGGACACGCAGCCCTATGAGACCGCAGCCTCAATCCATAGCTAGGATACACATATGAAAATTATCTAGCAAACATGATCAATCATACATGAAATACATACATACATGCTAATAAGATAACAGTTACCCACCTCAAGTTTGAATCCTTAACTCGTCTGATGATGTTGGGATCAGTAGAGGTGTCAAGGTATGCCTAGAACGTTTATCATTGTCATTAGTCACTTCTTCACGTTTAGCAATACTATCACTATATAAATTATTTTAATGTTTCTCATGGTTTCCCAATCCATCAACACTTTTCCTTTCTAAATTGCAAAGTATTATCTTAAATACCATTTTTTCACAATTCCGGGAAAAATTCTTTCGGTTGCTACAGTAACCGTATACTGCTACAGTACCATACCGTATACTGTAACAGTACCACTATTGCTACAGTACCAAATAGTGAAAATTGCTACAGTAACACTATTGCATTTCGGATTCACTGTAGCAACGCGATGTTACTGTAGCAGACGCTCTGTTTGACTCTGTTCTTCATTTTTCTTTCATTTTTGATCCCAAAACTCAGAAACTAATACTTAGGAATTGTAGAAACTAGTAGATATGAAGTCCGGAGACTCACCTTGATCAGTTTCTGGAGTTTTTACGCACGTTTGGACCTTCTTCTTCTTCAACTTTGCTTCTTGTTCTTGAACTCTTTCTAACGTTCTTAGCCTATATTTCTTCTTCTTACTTCGTTTCTCACCTTCTTCTAATGTTCTATGATCTCCAGTTCAGTTTCCAAACTCTCAGGTTCTCAGTCTCGTATCTGCCCGAGGTTGAAGATGATGAATAGTAAACGAGTATGGAGTTGAAGAGATAAGAAATGAAGAAGATAACTCACTGAAATGATTGCTTGACGAAAATGAAGGTGTTCTGCAACTCCTTTAACACTTCTCCCTCTTGGTTTCACTCGCTTCGGATTTTCACCCTCGATTTTCTATGTTTTCTGCATTTTCTCCGTAGCTTCCTTATGCGTGCGTGTGTTCTCTTTATGCATTAGGTGGAAGGAAATTCAGACGGATGAAGTATGTGAGTACGTTGAGTTTGGTGAATAATGGTGAAAGTGGGTGTGGTGTGAAAGTGTATTCGTTGGCCGCATGGATGTGGGTGTGTTGTGTACCATTTTGCTGCCAGCTGAAGAGAAGTGTGGAGGTGGATGTTCGGACGAGTGGGTGATGTTGGTGAGTATGAACAAGCGGACGAGTAACCCGCGTGAGGAGGAATGAGAGTGATGAAGTATTGTGTTGTGTTATGGGGCCCACTCAGAAATAATCCCCATTTGTCCTCTGCAAGGCTTTTATTTGCACCCTGGTATTTTTCTATACTAAGATGCAAATTCAAAATAAGTTTCAGAGATAAGTTCTCAATCCCATATAGGATACTTCTTTCTCAATTAGCTCCTTTAAACAATAAAATATTGACTTTAAAATTCCTTAGCCAATATTTATTATCTTAATAATTGAGAAAATAAGCCTTGAATTCCAATAATTACTCATATAGTCATCCAGACCAAATTTTTATATTGTATACGTGAATAGTAAATACGTACATATGAATAGTAAATTACTATTCATAGTCCCAAAATATACTGATTCCAAATTTGTCACATTCAAATACTGGGTCTAGTAGTCTTCCAAATATAGACAAATTTCCAAATCTTTAGACCCAAAATTTGGGATATTACAGGAGTGGGGTGTGTGCTCTGTGTAACAGAAAGTAAATAGAGCATAGAATAGAACGTGTGCACCTGTTTAGGGTTTCCTTCTATTTATAGAGGAGTCTGGTGCGATTATCTTCGTATTAATGAGCGTTATCTTGGATTAAGAGATTAGGGGCTGATTTGTTGTGATTATGATTGGAGAAGATCTTGGGTTGATGAGATCCTCAATTGGTGAGATCCCAAATCCTTGCCCATTATAGCGCGAATCCTATCCCAGGCATTCTTGGGCCGGGGTCCGGACATGGGCCTTTTGGGCCGGTCCGTAACAAATATGTTACGTATCATTAAAAATTTTAACTTAATGAGGAGTATGAATTAAGGGCACATTTCTTGAGTTCAAAAATCTATATCAGGTAATATTTTATAATTTTAGAAGATTTCAATGGACATAAAAATAAAGTAAGAATTGTTAGTTAATGCAAGTAATATTATGACAAGGATTGTTTAAACATAAGAAAAATTAAATTAATTTATGCTGAAGTGGATACTGCGAAGAAATTATATATGTCAGGCCTTGATGTGGTCTGGGCAGCCTGAACCAATAAAAGAGTCCCTCAATGGTTTTACATTATAAAAAGTTAAAAGAATTGCAAAACTTAATTTAAATTTAGTGAGAATCAGATTGGAGGACCTATTTAGAAAAATATTTATTAGGAAGGACCATAAAAACTATAATTATTTAAAAAGACCAATTACCAAAATATAAATTTAGAAATACTAAATTACCCATGAAAGTGATTTAATTTTTTTCCCCACCAAAATTATTACCGTCAAAATCATCATTTTTTAACATTAACTAATATCTACATAATCATATCATTTAATTATTACTCGTAAGTCGTAAAGTATATATTGGCCCTTTAACCCTTTTATATCATTTTTTTCTTGATTTACATAATTTTATATAAATCAAGGCAAAAAAACTATATCAAATTAAATGCATTTTAGATCTTATCATTATATAATTTAATTATTACCTGTAACATAGAAATTGGCCTTTTAACCCTTTTATATCATTAAGTTTTTTTTTCTTGATTTATATGTAAATAAAAAAAAAAGGGCTCTATCAAAGAAACTTTACCAACCAAAATAAAAAATTACAAGCAAATTTATTTTATTAGAACTAGTTGCGTAGGCTCAAATAACAAAAATTAAACATTACTATATTGCATCAAAAATTGAAATATTATAATATGTTAATGTCTATTGACACTAGAAGGCACCCTAGTGTGGAACATGACCCTATCAATTATACATACATCTAAAATTTCTTTAATGTTTATAATAAATTATTTTTTTTTAAGGTTTTCCTAAAATTTTATATTTTTCAATTAAAGTTTCTGTCAATTTTAAAAATAAAATTATAATTTTAACAAAATTGAAAGATGCTTGTGTTATTTTTTCTATAAATATCTATGATGAGAGAAATTGTGTTTAATTTAATTAAATTTATAAATTCATATTAGTTTTAAACAGGGGTGGAGGCAGGGGGTGCTAGGGCCGGGTGGCCCCCGCCCTCCCTAAAATTGCAGATAACAACCCAAATTTTTATAAAATTATATTTTAGTCTCATAAGATTTTAATGTTTTCAGTTTAGTCCCTATTATTTTTATAGTGAAAGGACAGAAATAGAAATGTTGAAATGTTTGTGGGGCTGAAATATAATTGATGAGTATATATTTTATGATTAAATAGATGTATATTTTATGAGATTTAATTGGAATTATTGATATTATATACCTATTTAATTATCTTTTATGAACGTTTCCATAATTGAATGAAACTTAGGATCAAAGAATAAATAGGCATAAAATCTACTCATATCCTATTTTTATTTTATAGGAAATATTAGCTGATTTGGAATGAAGTAGAAAAAGCAATAAGAGGATATGCAATCAGCCAAACTTGATGGTTCCCCGCAAGAAAAATAGAAACAAAATCAATTGTGTGATCTGATGGAGTAAATTACAAGATATGAGATATCTTTTTAATAAAAAAAAGAGAATCAATGACCAAAGACCTAAATTATTATAAATAAGGAGACAGAGACAAGCAAAAGAGGACGGGGCAGAAAGATCGGGAGACACAGAACAAGAAGGAACAAAGAAGCAAAGGAGTAGAGGCTGCGCGTTTCGGTTCTTTTCATCAACTCCACGGAAGGACGAAAGGACTGTGGAGGCAACGGAGAAATTTTCTTTCCTCTCTCTCCTTCTTCTTTGAATCTGAATTCTTATCTTTTTGTTATGGATTTGAATAAAGCCATGTGTGGCTAATTTGTTTTGCAACCTAGAGTACTATGAACTTGTTTGAGACTTAGAAATTGTTCTCACTCATTAGTTTTGTTTAATTTTAATCAGTTTATTTAATCTTGTTTTTATTATTTATTGCTTAGTGATTGGCCACCGTTAAGCATGTTTTGGGGATTTAGGATTGAACTTGACGAAGGGAATCTTAAATTGACCTTGGAATTAAATAATATGTAATTAGATTTAAATTTAATGTGGAATTAGATTTAAATTTAATGTGAAATTAGGTTTTAATCTAATTTGCGTCTAGGATAGACATATACCTAGAAGCTCCGCATAATCAAATTAGAGTGAACCCGATTTAAATTGCATCTTAATTAATTGTGTGAGACATTGCATAATTATTTAAGATAGGTGTATAAGTGGACCGACATGCACTTATAAACATTAATACTCTAGATTAGCTGATCAAATTAAGTCAAAGTTAATTTAGTGGGGATAAAATCTAGGAAACAAATAAGGGATTAGTGACTCTAGGTTGCTCGTTTGATTATTGTGGTAGTTTTTTTTTATTTTTTCATTTTAGTTTTAATTTCTTTTATCTTAATTAAATTTAATTTGGTTTTCTCAACTTAAATGAAATTGTGAAATCAATGCTTAATTGAAGTTTGTGATACCAAGTCCTCGTGGGAACGATATTTTTCTCATCACTTTATTACTTGATATGGCCCGTGCACTTGCGGAGTTTTTAGGCTTAAAGTTTTGCTCTATCAATAATTTTATAAAAACTCAAGTTCTATTCTATAAAATTCGCCCCCCGTAACTGCAATGTTTGGCTCCACCTTTGGTTTTAAACATAAAATGTGAGAGAAAATGTAGGAGGTTTGATTAGAGGTAATTTAGTATTTTTAAACTTTTATTCTGTTAATTGGTCTTTCTAAATAATTACAACGGTCCTTCTCAATAAATATTATTTGTTATAGATCCTTGATTTTAATTTTTCCTTAAAATTATGGCACAAGATTTCAGTAAAATAAAGATGAATTGCTGCCAACTAAAATGCAAAACATCTTGAGATTTGTTGAATTGAATTTTCACGAGGAATTATTTTTTATGTCGTGGGATATAAATTTCAGTTAACATGCTAATTAAAAAAAAGTTATGATCAATAATTAAAAGGTTTTATACTTCTTATGTGACAGGAGAAGAATTGTCTCCTGCCACATTAAAAAATGACGTTTTATACTCAACCCTCTTTTATTCTTTTCCTTTTTTGCTTTCTTCATTTTTGGATGGCGACGACGGTATTTCCCTCTGTTTTGATTGTATTTGGATTAGAACTGGGAATCAGAGCCGGCTCGGCTCTACAGGGTTGGGCCCGACTGGGCCTAAGATAAGGAAAACATATGTTTTTCAAAGCTCGACCTGATAGTACCAGGGCCAGGGCCGGCCCTACAAGGCCTAAAAATTACTATTCCAAATTTTAATTATTTTTTTTTAGGTTTTTTCCAAAGAAACATAATTAGTAAATTGCAACTATTAAAGTTCTAATCTATCAAATAAATATTATCAACATTAATATCTAAACAATACAAATCATCCAACAAATAAACACATTCATTAATTTGTAATAAAAAACAAACCATTTTCTACAATTAACTCACATAAAACTTGAGAAGTATTAAACTAAACAACATTAGATAATTCATATAAAATATAAAAGCATACCACTATCATTGTCAATTGTCACCTTCTTCATCACTTTCATCAATTTCATAGATATTTGATTGTGCTTCACTTTGAGCAGAAGGCTGTGTTTCAGGAGTAAAAATATCATGAATTTCTTCTCTTGCATCATGAACACATCCATAATCATTATTTGCAACAAATAATATACCAAATCATAAAATCAGAGTATAGTTATTATGTATTTATATATGTGCCTCCTAGCCTCTTCCTCTTGGTACTCTTTGACTATTTTTTTTTTTTAAAAAGAATGAAAATGCTACAGTAACAGGGCATGTAGGGCCGGCCTGAGGCCCTACAGGGTCAGCCCTGTAGGGCCAAATTCAAATTTCAGGCATATTTTTCAAGCCCGAGCCCTACAGGGCCAGGGCTTAAAAGGGCCGGCCCGATTTCCCGGCTCTAATTTGGATGGAACACCGGCGAGAATGTGTTCGGGATAATGACGGCGTCCAGGGAGGGAGGCCCATTGGATAGGCTGCCAACGTACGTGCGAGTTCGGAGAGGAATCTTCAGGGAATTGCGGAGAGTGGTGGATGTGAGAGAGCTTGATGCAGAGGAGAGGAAGCAAGTACTAGAAAGATTGATTAAGTTGGCCAATCACGATTCGGAGAAGTTGTTCAATCAGATCAGACACCGATTTGATGAGTAAGAAATAAATGCCAAGACTGTTAATAAGTTTTCTGTGTTTGTTTCTCAGCAACCATATGTAAATACAGGGTAGGGTTAGGGTTTTCGAAGGTGGAAGTGAGATTTGAACACTTGAGAGTGGAATGCTTTGTGCAAGAAGGGAGCAGAGCATTGCCTACAGTTCCTAATTATATATGCAACATGGTTGAGGTATTTGATTTCTTCACCTTCATATAGTGATTGATTTGGATGTGGTGTTGGTTTGTGAAATTGAATTTGATTGCAGTGCATTGATGAGTGAATGACGCAGGCGGTTGTAAGGCGGGTGGGGCTAAGCAGGAAGAGGGTTGAGTACTACACGATGTCATTTTTTAGTGGCAGGAGATAAGAAGTATAAAACCCATAATTAAATTTGTCAAACAGTATAAAATTACAGAGTGGGGTGTAACAGACTAACAGGTGGGGATCTACTATGTCCTGTTTTCAATTACATGACTTTTTAATAACACCCCCTCACTCCTCTATATATTACAAATTTTCTTTTGAGAATTATGGAGAAAAAGATCACATATAATGACGTCATTAATGTGTTAATAAAACACATTTGTCTTATTATACATAATCCGAAAAGATCATCAAAAACATTGCACATATATGGGTTTGTATCGCTTGGCCCTGCCTCAGGCTTATTATATGATGTCCTGCTATGGAATAACTTGCAACCAAAGTTATTTCTATGTCTTGTTCAATTAATCAAGCTGTTGTTTTTGAATTGTGCATTCCAGTTTCCAAAAAGATAAAAAAAAACCTCAACAGTAGAACATCCAACTTCATTTTATAAGTCCTATTCTATCATGATAAATGCAAATCGAAACCTAATTTTATGAGGCACGAGCCAAATTCATTGCGGCTAATGAACAAAAGGTAATGAATGCTTATCGTGTTCTTTTCTTTGCGAATATGACTCAAAAATAATCTCCAACACAACAGTCCAAAACCGTATTTGTTTAAAATAGTACCCTGAGAAGGATATATAGCATTGCCTATAGTATTGTGCCGTAGACAGACCACAAAAGCAGCACACAAAAGTAAATATATAGTGCAGAAAAAGAAAATATCAAAGGAGATAGTTCTAAGACAGTAATACAAAAACACTTTAAGATTCAATGAAGTCGTCCAGCCATCTAGCCTTGTCAAGCAACAAAGCCAACTCCTTCTTGACGGACTCGAGCTCAGCTTCGAGACTGGAAGCCTGAACCTTAGTCTCCTCAACTTCCTCTTGATGTCTTCGACATTATCACTGCATTTCTCAATGCATTTATACACGTAACTCAGCCATGAAGCATCAAAGCCAACCCCTTCTAAGACAGTGCAACACTTTGTGATGTAGTTTCGATCACCTTCTGTCAAGTGGCCTCTCCGAGTGGTCCTCAAAATGCGAGTCACCTCAGCAAATAGGGAAAAGATGGAGGAAGCAAACACTCTTCGTTACTCTGTTGAGCCAATTACTTCCTTCCTCATCATTCATAGTTGATGTTGTCGCCTGGACTTGTAAGTTTTCAGCTAGATGAAGTTGTAAATCCAGGGATCTATCTGCTGCATTCCGATCCAAAAAAGGAAATTAATAAACCGGAAAGTACATTTTGAACAACTGGAACTAAGGCCTTCTCTAAGGTCCTGTACATCTCCTGATTCTTACTCTCTGGATGCAGTTTTTCTAGTAGATTATAGTTAACATAAAAGAAAATTAGATTATTAGTTAATTAAAAAAAAATATAACAACACTGCTACAAAATATAAATTTAATTTTGTCCTAGAAATTTTTCAAAAGGTAATTTTGCCCTAGAAATTTTTCGGGGCCAAATAAAAAGGGAGCAATTTTGCACTGACCATTATTCTAATTAATTTTGACCGCTATTTAACCAAATATGTTGAGCTAGCAGTCTACAAATCCGTGTGTCATTTATTTCATATTTTTTCAAAGTTAGATTAAAAACTTTTGGGAAAAATTTGTATTTTAACAAAAATAACATGAATGATATGTGGATTACCAACTTAGCATAATTGGTTAACTAATGATCAAAATTAACCGAAATAATGACCAGAGCAAAAGTGCTCCATTTTTTACACGTTGGGGACAAAATTGCCCTTTGATGAAAACTTCCAAGGCAAAAATCTCCTTGACCCAAAAAAAAAAAAAAGTACTACTGTGGAAATTTTGTACACTGATTTGATAGCAAAGTATCTATATTTTGGTTTAGATCCTTCTCACCAATAAAATTTTTAATGAGAGGATTTTCCTTCAATTTTTACTAGAAAATTACTATTCTTATCAATCATAATAGTTGCAGTATGGATGAGCATATTTTCACTTAATTAAAATGGATTTATACGTCTTCTGGTTCACCTAATAGATTTTAGTGCATATAAAAGAGAGTTAGAATCTTAATTATATTGGGCGGGACAATGTTATAGTATGTACCTGTACTATATAATAAATGCGGCAGTGCATAGAGCATAACTAAAACTAAGCCAGAATTTAAGTGGTATAATGATTATATGTGAATAAGAAGAATAAAAGAGTCATAAATCTTAACAGGTACCTGTATGTGGAGTAGGAAGTTTGTGCATTTCTATATTAGTACTTGAAGATTCTTTCCAGTCACCTTCAACTCCTTCTCCTTTTGCCTAATTGAGGCAGGCAAGAAAATATCTCATTATGACACTAAATGCACATTTACATTAAATTGTTCTGCGATAATAAATATTAACTAGAGCACAATACACCTGATTGCAAGAAATTTACAATGACGTGAGAATTAATATGCATCTTGGACAATTAGGCGACAAAACGCTTATTTTTGCTGGATATATTTTTAGATCCACCAATAAATATATTATGAACATTTTTTATTATTATATTATTTTGTCTTAAAATTATCCTGTAGTTTTTTCAGATAGAGGTCAAAGGCAGACACCAATGTTATCATTTGTGTTGGGGGGGGGGGGGGGGTTAGAAATAAAAGACAAGATAAGAGGGTATAAAAATTTCCGGAATTTACTTTTTCAACATACATTCCTTGTCTACGAATAATTGTTTAATGGTGGTGCTAAGGTCCTCTTTCCAACATTTCTTTCCATTTTCCACTTCCACTGATTTCAAAAATGGGGCAATGATGACTCCAGAAGAGAAATTTTGCATTTTCGGGCATCCTATCACTTCTAGTGTCCCCAAAGATGGGAATATGAAGGTGCTGTGTTTTCCAGAGCAAAAGCTTTTGAAGCTTGATAAACAATTTAGTACCAAATACTTCAAGCTTTCAAATGTGATTTCTTCTTTTGATTGCCCTTCATCATCCGCCACCACAACCTCCTCCAGCTTCCCACAATTGCTAACTCTTAACCATGTGAGGTGAATGAGACTTTTGGCAGTGCAAGTTGTCATGAAGTACATAAGCCCATTGCAATGTTCCACATCCAAGCAAGTTAAATTTTCGAAACATGTAGTAGGTGGTGCCAATCTTATTATCCTTGAACATTCGACCATACGCAGAACTTCAAGGTTTTGAGCAAGCGGATGTGATGCTGAGTCATCACCATTCCATATGTGCTCAAGTTGCTCCAATTTAAATAGCCACAAATTCTTAATTTGGCGGTTCACAACACTATAATGACCAAATTCTCTTGAAATAAATAGTGTTTCAAAAGAACTATAACGCATTTGAAGTGTTGTTCTAGCTGGAAATTTTTGGAGCAAATCATTGAGAAAGTTTGCTAGAGTATCCTTGAAACATTGCAAACGAAGTACTTTCGTCGTTTGAAAGAGTTCTTTCTCATGAGTTCCATTCAATATCCTCCTAGCATCCTTTTCAATTAAAGATAGGTCTTTGAAGTTATTCGATACCTAAAAAGACAATCCTTTTTTATTTCATTATTTAATCAATAAACAAGTTAACAAAACTGATTTTTTGGCAAAACACACGTATAATTATAGGGTATATGTTCAATATCATCATTTTTTAGAAAAATAAATATATTAAAATAGATAAATTACTAGAAAAAGAGGGTGTATTTACCTTTTCAATATGAAATAAATCTTGTTGGATTGGCAAGTCGACAAAAACCCCTCTATGCTGCTGGGAATCCATTGGTCCAAATGTAAATATTTGCAATGCTTCAGATCGGTCAACATTTAATACCTTTGATGGAGGACACTGTAGACAATATCTCATTGGATACAAATCAATGCTGGACCATAAATCTTTTAAGTCAGGATATTCAGTTAGCTCTAGATGCTTGGCACTACGCAATGCCACCTGCCAACAATGATGATAGGCTGCGTTATTTAAAAAAAGAAAAATAATTACAGCAAACTAAATTTTAATAAGTCAAATCAAAACAAAAAATATCATCTAAAACCAAATTAAGCACAATAAACAAGATTTGGCTACTGTTTTGAAAATAGCTATATAATACTGAGTGAAAAGAAATTGCAAGTAAAGATCCTTATACAAAGATAATAATCCTTGTCTTCTTGTAAAGTGATTAATTGCCGTGATCGAAAACATACCTTGTCTTGAAATATCTTATTCAATGTGTTGTTGAGGCCACCTTCACAAGACCATCTTTTATCTTGTTCATCTGTAAATATCTCTCGAAGTAATGGTGTGCTTGTGCTTGTGTCACTCGCGGAGAAGCTCTCCATTCTTGTACATTGCCTTACTGCAAATTTCTGCGACACCGGAAGCTTCAAGTAGCGGATACTTCTAGAGCAAAACGTTTTGAGTTTTGGTAAATACTCAAGTTCCAAAACTTTTAAGCTTAGGAATGTAATTTCATCAATGCTCTCCCCTCCAGCTTCTTCCACAATTTGCTCAATTAAATCACACTCTACTATCCTCAATGTTATTAAATTTACCAAACTTCTTGCGGTTGATGAGGTAATTAAATGAATTAACCCATTGCAATTTTGAACGTCTAAAAGTGTCAGGTGATACAATTTTACTAAGGAAGGCACCAAGTGTTTCAAACTGGAACAATGATCCAAATATAAGCATTCAAGAACTTCAAGAGCCGGGTCCAATTGACATCCATCTTTACATATATGCTGGAGTTCATACAATCTCCATAGTGCCAACCTCTTGAGCCGTGTTTTGATCTCAATTTCTCCATTCTCGTCTCGAGGCCTCTCATTTGGGAATATCACCTTGAAATAATTTTCTTGAATGACTAGCCGCTCAAGACTAGGTATATTTTGGAGAAACCAATATGGAGAAGTGGCTTTAGCATCTTCTAATTTGCACAACCGTAGAAATTTGATCTTGCAAAATCGGTCCCTTGGAACTTGCGATTGAAGTATCATGCTAGCATCCTCATTGTTTAGACATAGTCGGTCTAAGTTTTCAATCACCTATGCCATGAAGGGAAAAAATTTGATCATTAGAAGGGAAAAATATCTGGTTATGTTTTCACCTAGTATTTACAAGAATCCATAGTGCCCTTCTGAGAGTTGATTAAATCTTTAGTCTCGAGAAATTTAATAGAAGATAAGTGTCACATAAGTAATAATACCATAGTCAAGAATATAATTGTGTACGTGCACTTGCATAATATTTAGATTTGAAGCAAACATTAGACACTCTTAATAAGTAAAGCTTTAAAGGCCAAATAGATGGCTTCTTAGTGTTGGGTTTTGGGCTCTTTTCCTATGTGGAGAAAGGCCCAAATTTGAAGTCATTTGTGTCTCAGTTGTTTTCATGGAGATCGGGCATATTAGTGTTAGGTTCATGGGGTATAATTCAGAGGAAAAATGCAGCCTTTCAAAAGAGAAGAAGAGAGAAAGCTATTTTCACATATTCACATGGTACTTCTGGTAAATCAGAGTTTGCGCATTCATAAATCGTTCGATCAGGCTGAATGTTTTTTGCCAGGTTTGTAGCTCCCAATGCATCATTTTCAACTGTGGGATCTTTGATTCATTATTGAGCTCTATTTTTGTGTGTATTTTCAGCTTTTTTATTATCTATTGTCAGTTTGTATCTTTGATTGTTTGGCTGGTTCTTTGCACGTAAAATGGGATATAAAAGAGTCTCAACCAAATGCACAAACAGATACAAACACTTAGCCAAACAACCAAAGCTTCAAGCTTACAATAGAGCATTAAAAGCTGAAAATGCCCAGAAAACTATAGCTCTATGCGAACGTAATATCTCTCACATTGGACAATGAATTGATGATCCCACCATTGAAAATGACACATTGAGAGTTGCAAACCTAGTCACAAAATTTCAGCTCATTCCAACAATTAGCAAACGCCGATTTACCAAAACTACCCTGTGAATATGTGGAAATAGCTTTCTCTCTTTTTCTCTCAAACGGCTACGTTTCCTCTGATTCAGAGCTCTCCAACCTAATCCTACTTCATCCCCTCTAAATCAGAACTGTCTAACCTAATCCTACTCTATCCCCTCTCCACTTAAATAAGTGAGACACAAATGACTTCAAATTTAAGCCTTTCTCCATATAGGAGGGGAGCCAAAAACCCAATAGTTAGAGCCCCACTCTCTACAAGGCCTCTAGTATATATATGTATGATCAACATGCAAATCCCACATTTTATGTAGGTATTTTTAATATTTGTTTGAGTGAACATTATGATGTTGATGGTCTTGATTTATTTTCTAAATTGAGGGTATTGAGATTAGTTTTAACAGAAGAAATTAATACTCCTATAAATGTATTAAACTATATAAAAATTGTTTTATTTTCTAAATACATCCATTACTTATTTTCAAAAATTGTATTAATTTTTTTTTCATTATTAGAAAATTTCATATTTGCAAGGAAAAAAAATTCTGTCGCAAATTTGGGGAAATTTGCGAGGGAAAAAATTTTTCCTCGCAAAATGGTCATATTTTGTGAGGGAAACAATTTTCCCTCACAAAATGACCATTTTTTGCGAGGGAAAAAGTTTTCCCTCGCAAAATGGCCATTTTTTGCGAGGGAACCACTTTTCCCTCGCAAAAGATGGTCATTTTGTAAGGGAAAATTTTTCTCTCGCAAAATGAGAGGAATTTGGTGGGTAATTTCTCCCAAGTTTCCCTCATTTTGCAAGGGAATGGGTTTTCCCTCACAAAATGACTATGCTTCCCTCACAAAATGGTGATATAACGAGGGAAAAAGAGACCTTTTGCGAGGGAAACTCTGTCCCCTCGCAAAAAAAAGACGTTTTGCGAGGGATGTTCCCTCGCAAAAAATCCTAATTTTTTCCCAATTCATTTTATCTCGGCCATTTTTTATTCCAGTTCGCGTCTCTCTCACTGCATGAGCCTCAGATCCGCCGCTTCTTCCCCCTCACCGTCACATCCCACCCCTCTGTTCACCGTCGCCCTTTTCCCTACCACCACCGTGCTTCGCGATCCACCACCATCGTCGGCCTCTCTCTGCAGTTCCTCCGTGAACGTTGGAGTTGGAAATGGCTTCTCCTCTGGCGGTGAGGTTCCCGATCTTCCTGACCGTGAGACTGGTCGGTATTCCGGTTACCCTTCTTCTCTTCGTGTGGGCACAGAGTTTCAGAGGAGGCCTCGCTCTCGTTTCTGACGACATGGATCTTATTTTTAATGTAATTTTCTTACTCTTTTTGCTCTTTACTTCCGTCTTTCCAAGCTGTTGTAGTCCATTTTCCCTTCGGAAATCGAATCCAGTAATACGTTGAGGTAAAATAGTTTTTTTTTTCTTGTTTTGTGTGAGTTTTTGTGTTTGAAGTCTTTTTTGGTGTTCGATTTGCCTGATTGAGCTCATTCAAGTAGGTTCGTTGGCTTTGAGTTCATAACTTGTGGTCTTTGATCCCATTTTCATTGACACGGTGAACTGAATTTCGGTCTTGTCTGTTTCTTTGTAATGGATCTTCTTGTGTGCGTCCGTGGAACTTGAAGGAGATGTTTGACTTTGATGGAACCTTTTCACCATATGATTATTACTTAGTCACGTCAAGAGAAAACAATGTGGAATGCATTTTCTTTGCTTTCAAGAATGTTACAATGGAATTAATAAGCGGCTCCTGAATACACTACTTTATTCCACTTAACTTGTTGAGATTTTCTAAGGGATTGTGTTACTTGTTCTCCTTTTTTGAGGTAAACCTCATGCCTTTCTCCATTTTTTCTTTTTTACTTTTTGTTGTTGTTGTTGTTGTTGTTGTTGTGATTAGGTAGATTAGAGTTTAGTTCGATGAAGTAATTGTATGAGGCCTCTGTGTTTTTCATTAACGGTCAAAGCATGTTTAACTTAAGGCTTGAACTGATGTGGTTGGGTTGAGGATTAGCATATTACATTGCTTGCTTTCCTCATTTTTTCCCAACACTTATTGCAGAACCATTGTTTGCATCTGATATTTTGGCTGCTTCTGATAATGGTGCTAAAGTTCAAATATCATTCAAGGTATGATGTTTGTGATATCTTGGTTCTAAGCAGCATATAAAATTTTATCATTTTATTCTAGCTTTTGAAGCAAATTTTGCATTCAATACTGTTGTCAATTTTGCTCCTTCGTATGATGAAGAATCTTCGTCAGGCAACAAAATCAAAATGAAATTGAAAGACTTTCATAAGAGGTATCATCTGAATATTGAAATTAAAAGTATAGTAAAATATATTTAATCTGAAAGATCTTTCCATTTTCATATCTGGTTGCTTCTCCTTTGCAGTGCTGCGTCTTTTACAGCTTTAGATAAAAATTACCTGACACCATTCTTTACAAGTCAAAATGGAGATGAAGATGATGAAGGTAAGTTTAGCAATTCTATCAAATCTGATTTGAGTTTTATCAAGACATAATTTCTTGTCCATTCTAGGTTGCAATTTTTAGGGAATATTGATTAGAGTTGGGTGAGTAAATGTGGGTGTGTAGTGAGAGGAACGGTTTGCGGAGAGGTGGGATTGTGGGGTTGGAATTAATCATTGTTGGATCATAAAATTATGGTTATAGTTATTGCCAAATAGCATTTGAAAATTATGGTTACTGTAGTAATGATCATTACTACAGTAATTCTCGCTAATGAACATTCTTCAAACTATTTCATGCCTACTATGTACATAAGTCGAACTCTGCAATGTTATAGCTAAGCTTGGAGGAATATGAGGGAAATTAGGATGGTGGAATATGAGGATACGTATGCTTATTGCTTCCCAAGTTTTTCTAAGTTGAGAAATGTTATGTCGACTATGCATTATGGTGACGAGTGTCATTCCTCTCGAAAGAGTGGCAACCTATTATTTTTTTTATGTTAGGGTTTAGGTCCTACTTAGAGAGTTTTGTCTAATGTGTTTTGTAGATTTTGTTCTTGTCTTTGCAGTTTGTAATTGTTGCCTCCCCTGTATCAGTGTGAGATTGTTTGTTTTATCTCTTAATCCAGTGAATTTTTGCTTTAAATTGTATTTCTCTTTGTAAATTTGTCTTCATGTATCAACGGTTATAACACTATATTCAAAATAGGTGCTTGATCAGACATATGAAGAACAAAACCCCCGAAGAATTGTAAATAGGTGCTTGATCAGACATATGAAGAACACAACCCCCTAAGAATCGTAAATAGGTGCTTGATCAGACATATGAAGAACAAAACCCCCTAAGAATTGTAAATAGGTGCTTGATCAGACATATGAAGAACAAAACCCCCTGTTCACAGCTGCAATAATAATCTATCTAATCTCAACTCCTTGTGATACTCTTTTTCCCTACATCCAAATCCTGCTGTTTATGATGCCTTAGAAGCAAAAACAGCTTGAGAAGAAGAAGTATTCTTAGGAACTTTGAGGTCTTTTTGATGAAGATATTAGATTATTCAATGGCAGTGAAAGGAACAAGGCGACAGCAAAACCTAACAGTGAGAGGAAGAACGTAGGAGCACAATGATGCTAAAAAAAAAGAAAGAAAGAAAGAAAGGGTGGGCAGAGAAAGTATATAGAGATAGAGAGCAGAGTTGAAATGAAAGATCTTCCCTTGGAATCGAGCAGTGAGAGAGATCTTGGCATTTTTATCTAAGTATTATAAACAGTAAAAGAATTTTATCAAATGCTACAGTAATAATCAAATAGTCACTGTACAAAGGTTTCCTCTGTTTCTGCAATACCATAAACACTAATACTATAATACTCGATATACAGCCAGGTAGCAATTACATAACATGATCACATCAAACAAATTGCATGGATAACAGCATAACTAAATACTCAAAGCATGATAATGGAAGCAAACCTCGTTGTATTAATAAATAAATTAGTCAGTGAAGCTAAAGATGAGTTTGAATTTCCACTGTACCATTGCACAGTTATCATGCTTGTGAATAGATATATATATAGAGAGAGAATACATGTATATACCTTAGCGAGAAGAAGCTGGTTGTTATTGTGCAAGTCTACCTCCTGCAACATGAACGAGACTTAATTGGCATGTGAATGTGGAGAACATACAAGAAATAATTTTACAGAAAGGTGACGACAAAACTTAAGCCACTTTACTATAACATAAAGTTTGTCTATGTAAGTTCCTACTAGATCCCTTTGAGTCTCAAGTTCGAGTCCTGAAGGAGAAACTTGTGTTGGGAGACATAGCTGAACCCCGAACCCCGAACCGGTTACAGGATGATAACATTTAAAAAAAAAAAAACACTAAAGGCACTTTAAAGCTTCACAGCATAGAGTTTTTTACTGCTGGATGGTAATTAGGATTTAAGAGGAAATTCTTGTGCATACTAGATTATTGTGATTATATTCTTGTATTTTCATCGTTTCCAATAATCATGTAGCTACAGAGAGAGTTCAAGAAGTAAAAACACTTACCCTCTTCTGCATGTAATCAATTTCTGCAAACAGAAGCTCATTCTGGTGCAGGTAGTGTTCTGGAAATGTTACAAGGGAAGACCAAAAAAAAAAAAGTCAGGAAAATTAAACTATAATATTGTTTTCATAACAACACTTCAACCAAATCAGAACTTGTGTGTGTGTGAGTATATATATATATATAGATATGTATGCATGTATGTAGAATTGAGAGATGAAATTAAATAAGTCACGGCACAAACGTACCTGTTGTTATTGCGCAGGTTACTAATTTGAGCACGCAGTTTGATTTAGTTATTGCTTGCTGATAATACTGTCATTATACATCCATACTCTAAGTTTCAGTTTTTGTGCCAAAACAAACTAATAATAATTTCAGAAACTCACTCATAGATGGACACACAAAATTAATTGATCATCTATATATATTTATATATTGTAATTTGTTTCAAAGATTGAATAGACAAACCTAGCATTAGCTTCCGAAGTGGATCCATCACCAGAAGAATCTGAACATGCTTTCTTATAGCTCTCTAATGTTGCCTTCACACTGCAATTATATTTACACACACACCCACATCACAAGCCATCAAAAACAGGCCAGATTTGAAATTTAATTCTTTGATTATTAAGATAGATTTAATTAATTTCTTATCTCAAATTTAATTTCTTTCTTCCCCAGATTCAAAATATTCTTTCTACTTACTTAGGATAGATGTATTGTTCCAGCATATTCATTCATTCAAGATCATCTTGAAAGTTGAAACCACAGGAAAATGAGTTCATAAATTACTAACAATCGAAATAATCATTAATTATTAATAATTATTAAGAATTGAAAATCATTTTCCTAGACTCTTTATAGAGCCTAGGATACATATACCATCAATCAAATCACAATCTCCAGGTAAGAATTAATGTGTTTCTATTTTTAGGGTTATATATATATGGGAAAAACACTTCTCATATTGTAGGAGAAGTGTTTTCTCATGTTATACACACATAAAATGGTAGGACCCATATATATATATATATACAGGTTCCACTATTTCATATGTATGTAGGAATCTTCTTCTTCTCATGAAACATGATAAGTTTAAACCCCTATATATATACACACACCAATATATGATTATACCTTGATATCGCGTAGTAGCTAATACCCTAAACCTCACTTCTGTATCCACCTCGGTCCAAACACATGCAATACTCAAATATAATCCATTTTAGGATATCCTTCTATATCATTGTGTCTGTCTGTCACTGTGAATTTATTATTTATAATTTCATGGAAAAAAAAAAGATTTCTATTCGAACGTCACTTTCAGATACTGATATATTAGTAGCAGCAGTCGTCAGGTTAACATCACATGAAACCATCAAAACTGCTTGATGGATTAAATTTAAAAATATTGTATATTTTTTATACGGCAAACAAAAAGAATACACATTTTTAAAAAGAATAATTAACTTAATTTTAAGTACTTTTTTCTTAGATATTTGTAATCAAATCAAACGGACATAAGACGGTTACGTCATGCACAAGAAATATCTTTGTCCAAACATACCAAATAAATTTTGAAGCTTCAATTTTATTACATAAAAAAACATTTAAAACAAAAGTTTGCACTTTAAAAATAAAAGATATAAAAGTTCCATACACATAATCAAACACCGCCATTATTACTTTATGTCTGCAAGCTTCTTCTTTTCTGATGAGTGAGTCCAAAACTTTCACAAAAATATCAACACAGACTTTGAACAAACGTATAGCACAGTAAGTTATACCAACCCTGGTTAATAAATATGTAGAAACTTTTGATTGAAATATCAAATCTCTCTCAATCTTGGGTATGGATTCTTCTAATTAGCTGATATTTTGAGAAAAATCCCTGCATAATCTAGACAAACCCTAATAAAAGCCTACTCTTTATTTTTTTTTTCTTAAAAAAGTTGTTTTATTTCTTTTCAATGTGATGTTTTGACAATTTCTTTGAAGTTCTGGAGTACTGGCTAGCTAGCTTGAACAATCTGTTGTGACTAGTGATGTGTTATTAACAATGGAAACTTGGAAACAGAGAGAGAGACTTTTAACAATGGAGGAAATCAAGCTGATCTCACACTGGATTTCATACTAAACTTCTCAAATCTTTGGGTTTTTTTACCAAAATAATGTATTTTGAGAAAAAAAATGACCAGAATAAGGCGTGTCAGAAACTATTTTCCAATCTAATGTGGTCAATGGCGTCAGCTGACCCACGCCATTAGTGGCGTGAGCAGGTTGACGCCTGTCAATGGTGGCATGATTCAAATCACGCCACCATTGGCGTGATTTGAATCACGCCAATTCAAGTGGTGGCGTGATTTGAATCACGCCACCCAATTATTGACGCCTTGGCGTCAAATATTTTTTTAAAAATATAATTGTATTTAAAATTATAAATATTAATTATACATAATTATAAATAATAGTTTTAATTAATAATTATGAAAATTAAAATATTCAAAATTTATCATAAATCTTAGAATACAAGATTAATAATTAGTAAATTAATTAATTAGTAGATTTATTATAAACCATAAAATAGGTGACCAATTATTTAATTAATCAATTAATTGTTCTCTAACTAAGCTTATTCTATTTATCTTAGGGTAAAATAATATACAACATATTTCAAAAAGTATTTTTAAGATAGGTGATTAATATTCTCTAACTAATTTATTTTACCCTAAGATAAATAGGATAAGCTTAGTTAGAGAACAATTAATTGATTAATTAAATAATTGGTCACCTATTTTATGATTGGGAAAAAGATTTCTCCTATCACTGGAGATAGAGTTATCTCCAGTGACCCCAAAATTACGTCGTTTTGAGTTAATGAAGGGTTTGTTAGTAATTTCAGGTGAATTAATGAATGGTGTTTTGGTAAAATGTATATGATTAAAAAATAAACAGAATTACAGAAACACCCTTCATTAATTCACCTTAAATTACTAACAAACTCTTCATTAATCCAAAACGACGTAGTTTTGGAGTCACTGGAGATAATTTTATCTCCAGTGACAGGAGAAATCCTTTACCCTTTATGATTTATAATAAATCTACTAATTAATTAAGGGTAAAGGATTTCTCCTGTCATTGGAGATAGAGTTATCTCCAGTGATCCTAAAACTACGTCGTTTTGAATTAATGAAGGGTGTGTTTGTAATTTCAGGTGAATTAATGAATGGTGTTTCTGTATTTGCACTCTTCATTAATTCACCTGAAATTACAAACACACCCTTCATTACTTCAAAACGACGTAGTTTTAGGGTTACTGGAGATAACTCTATCTCCAGTGACAGGAGAAATCCTTTACCCTTAATTAATTAGTAGATTTATTATAAACCAGAAAATAGGTGACCAATTATTTAATTAATCAATTAATTGTTCTCTAACTAAGCTTATCTTATTTATCTTAGGGTAAAATAAATTAGTTAGAGAATATTAATCCCCTATCTTAAAAATACTTTTTGAAATATGTTGTATATTATTTTACCCTAAGATAAATAAAATAAGCTTAGTTAGAGAACAATTAATTGATTAATTAAATAATTGGTTACCTATTTTATGGTTTATAATAAATATACTAATTAATTAATTTACTAATTATTAATCTTGTATTCTAAGATTTATGATAAATTTTGAATATTTTAATTTTCATAATTATTAATTTAAATTATTATTTATAATTATGTATAATTAATATTTATAATTTTAAATAAAATTATATTTTAAAAAAAATATTTGACGCCAAGGCGTCAATTTTTGACACCTTGGCGTCAAATTGGGGGTCAATTCTGAGTGGCGTGATTCAAATCACGCCACCACTTAAATTGGCGTGATTCAAATCACGCTACCACTGAGGTGGCGTGATTTGAATCACGCCACCACTGACAGGCGTCAGTCTGCTCACGCCACTAATGGCGTGGGTCAGCTGACGCCATTGACCACATTAGATTAGAAAATAGTTTCTGACACGCCTTATTCTGGTTATTTTTTTCCTCAAAATACATTATTTTGGTAAAAAACCCTCAAATCTTTACCTTTATTTTCATACTCAACTTTATAACTTCTAAATCTATATGATCCATTCCAACAGATCTATGAATTTACCAAAACTAGATATTAAATAATCATCAAAATAAGAAAACCGAAAAATACAAGTTCATCTTGCTTGCAGAAAACGAAGCTATATTTTTCACACTAATCGAACAAATTCACGGTTTTTCTGATAACTTAAACTCTTTATATATGAGATCCATTCAAGAATTAAAGAAAAAAAATTCCGAACTCAGAGATTTACATGAGAGAGACTAGGAAAATGAAAAAAAGGGGGAAAAAGAGAAGAAACCCCGCGAACTTAAAGATTAAAAATGCTGAAACCCTAAAGCATTTATATATGCAAGAGAAGAAGACATGTGTGTACCTGTTATTAGCATATTCATAGAGGCGACCACGAGTGGAGAAGACGATGAGGGCGAACAAGGAAAAAACACTTGGCTTGAAGATTCCTAAGCCAGTTTTCATGAACGATTGCAATCTACTCTAATCTAACAGCGGCTTCAGAAGCAAAAGGGGAGGGTTCTTTTAATTTTGAGGCTGAAAAAGTTGGGATTAAGACAAAAAAGTTTAAGCATTGGAGATGAGATTTTAAAAGATATATCAGTATTTTGCTTACTAACCTGATGGGGAGGGGAAAACAAGCGTTAAGAGAGTTAACAAAGCAGGAAGACAGTTCTCAGCAACCGGGAGATTATTTTCCTCCTTCTATCAGAACTGAAAGAGAACTCAGAAAACGAAGGCGAAGTTACAAAAGAGAGAAAGGGTATACATAAATACATACAATAATATAATAATGAGTAAAATACATTGACTACCCCTCCCTCTGTTTTACTTAAATTATTCAAACCTCCTCTCTATTTTGAAAACGTATGTAGATCTCTCTCGAAATTAAAATGCATGGTACAGAAACCTCCCTTATATATTGGAGATTCTATTTCCATCTACCCAACCGTTAGTTGACCGTTAAGTTTGATTATTAAATATTTTATTTGTCCAAAATACCCCTCTTTTAATAAATGAATAAACATTTATAAAAATAATTTTTATGCAACCAAAAAAATAATTCTAATACATATATGTTCAAAATTTCAAAGAAATTATAAATTTTTTTTATTTTTTATTATATCATAAAATTTAAAATTTTTTAACTTTTTATCATATGTATTGAAGTTGATTTCTTTTGTATTCTTTTAAATGACTAAAAATATATTTCTTTCTTTCTTTGTTTTTTTTTTCAATGACACCATGATTGAAGATATATTTGACAAGCATATTTTTAATCACAACATGTTAGTAATAATGTAAATTTGATATATTATATAACTTATATTTATTTAAAATTTTAAATTTTGCACAAACATTTATAAACACGTTGATTTAAGTATGCATCAATTAAAAGAATTAATCATATTTTAATTAATTTTTCTATTGTTTCATGAATTAAATTAATTATGTTTTTATCTCAATATGAAAAAAATAACAGATAATTATTTACTACCTCTGGTCCTAATTATAAGAGCTAGTTGACTTTCTTTGGAGAGATTAAGGAAGCTAAATAAGTTACTTAATCATTTCATATGTTGTATATCCTTGAATTATATATTAGTTTATTAGTTAAATTAATTAGTTTGAAGAAAAAAATAAAAATAAAAATATTCTAAAATAATTTAGTTAGCTTCCTTAATCTCTCCAAAAAAGTCAACTAGTTCTTATAATTAGGACCGGAGGGAGTACAAAACTAAAAATAAATTAAGAAAAATAAAAATATTAATTAAATTACTAGAACAATTTTAACCAAAATTAGGGAATTACTAATGATGAAGGGTAACTTAGTAAATAAAATTTATTTTAAATATTAATTTTAATTAAAAAATAAATATACTCAACGGAGTTAATGATTTGGACTTAAGAGTATATTTCAAAATAGAGGGGAGATCTATGTAATTAATGCAAAATACAAGGGAGGTTAAAGTATTGTATTCTAATAATATATATGGGTAAGATTTTTCCAGTTACTGGAGATAAATTATCTCCAGTGACCTCTAAAACTATATCGTTTTGGATTGATGAAGTGTGTTTCCGTAATTTTGCACCCTTCATTAATTCATTTAAAATTTCAAACACATCCTTTATTAATTCAAAAGGACGTAGTTTTAGGGGTCATTGGAGATAATTTATCTTCAATAACTGGAGAAATATTTTTCCTAACATACATACATACATATATATATTTAAAACAACTTTTTGATCAATAATATGTGGTCTGATCATTTCGCTTCTCATTACTTTTTCACCATCTAATTAACTGGACCCTCAGATATAAAAAAACTTAAGAATGACGCTTGGTTTAATTACAATATTATTGAATTGATTTGCTTTTTCAAGAAAAGAATATCATAATCAGAGGAGGAGGCCAGGAAGGGCATATATGAGTCAGAGAGAGAGAGAGAGTGTGTGTGTGGGGTGATGAAAAGGATCATTAATGAGGTGACAAAGACGTTGGGGCTATGCTGCAAACTACTATGGCGAGTTTCAGAAGTGTCCTGAAATGGTAGAATAGTTAAAAGAATGATATTAGAGAGGATTACATAACTGGTAAGTTTTGCCGAGTAGTTCAAGAGTGTAATTAATTTCTGATATGATGGGCTTCAATTAACAAGGTAGTACATGAGTGATAGACTAATCTGGATTAAAGCTTTGCGACCAGGATACCTCTTCCTGGGGGTTTTTCAGAGAAAGGTGGGATTCAAACTTAATTGTACTTCTTGATTTGGATTGAGCCAAGTAGAATTATAACCGGAATTTATTGGAGTTCAATATATATAGCTTTTGAATAATAAATTGTTTGAAACTACATAAAGTCTAGTTGGTCTTTTTGGTTTAGATACTCTCCCAATCATTAATATAGTAGTAATATTAGAGCTTGAGTATTTAACTGGAGCAAGTATGAAACAGTGGCTAGTGCATGGGAGTTCACTACTATTGCTAAATGGTAGTAGAATTATAACCGGAATTTATTGGGTTATGATTTTTTTTTTTAAGCACTTTTTCGCAAGCTGAGAAAAACTCTTATTATATATTTGCCTCATAAATGGTAAAACCACTTTTAAAAAGCCAAAAACAAACAGGCTAAAACCATTTTTTCCATTAAAAGGAGTACATTTTTGCTAGCAAATTAAATAGTGAACTGATACATGATAAAAGATTGGTAGCATCTAAGTGTGAGGGAAAAAATAATCTCACAATAAATAAAAATTAAATAAGAGCCTGAGATCAGAGATGAGGTACCTGCCAGCTGAGGTGATGGGAACGGGAAGATAAGATTTACACAAACAAGGTGAAGCAACTACATGTCCTGTAACTTACAGAATCTGCACCTAAAAGGAAAACATTTCCCCCCAAAATCCTACTTCCTACTTCTGCTTATTTAATTAAACACATGATTTCATAACTCATAAGCGAGTTAAATTGTAAAAAAGAAAAAAAGAACATGCTTAAAAAACAAAGGGTGAGAACATTTAGATTATACGCAATAATACCCATAGAATTCTGTCTCAAAAATCTATGGGTAATTACCCATAGAATAATTCTTTTAGTAATTTGTGATGGAACTTACCCACGCAATTCCGTGGATAATTTTTGTCTTGAATTACCAATGAAATGATTCTGTGGGAAATTACACACAGAACAATATTCCTCGGCAATTGTCTCTACCACGGCATTTTTTGCAACGGAATTTTCTCCATCGCAATTTTATCTATAATTAATTACCGACGGAATTCCATCTCAAATAGAATTATCAATGAAATTTTGTCAGTAATGTGCATCAGTAATGGCATGTCTTTATGTAGTGAAGTGCAAGGCAATATCTGATTAATTAATTACTTTCATTCTGACATATAGATATAGTGAAGTTTCATAAAGTTTCCATTGTTGACTACTATTATGTCACATCTTTGGGGCTTCAAATTGTTTTCTCATATATCTTTGATCTTTTCTCTCTATCCTCTCTTTAACTTAAATTTATCTCTGCATCATATCTTTATTTCTATGTCCTTTTACGCTGTCCTCAACTTCTATTCTCAGTCATTGACCCCAAAAAACTTCTATTCTCAGTCACACCATGTAAAAGTGTTTCTTTCTCTTCTCAAGCCGTATTACTTATCTTCATGCTTATTAGAGAAACGCTGGCCACATGTACCTTCTATACAAAACGAGAATAAAAAAACTTTTACTCTCAGTCATTGACCCCAAAAAACTTCTATTCTCAGTCACACCATGTAAAAGTGTTTCTTTCTCTTCTCAAGCCAATATTACTTATCTTCATGCTTATTAGAGAAATGCTGGCCACATGTACCTTCTATACAAAACGAGAATAAAAAAACTCCTATTCCCAGTCATTGACCCCAAAAAACTTCTATTCTCAGTCACACCATGTAAAAGTGTTTCTTTCTCTTCTCAAGCCATATTACTTATCTTCATGCTTATTAGAGAAACGCTGGCCACATGTACCTTCTATACAAAACGAGAATCACTGGCAATATTGTTGAAATAATTTACCCATGGAACTTCAATTGTCAAGCACTAATAGCAGAAACGAACAGGAAAAGCAAAAGCAACAGGAAAAAAAAAAAAGGAACGGTTTAAATTGAAGTAATCACACTGAAAAGAAAAATCAAAAAATGATTATAACCCACTGAAAAATTCTAACAAAAGTAACTTGTTATTTAAATTTCAGTTTTAATGCTCAGAAAATGTTCATGATATTCTCTAAAAAATTAGAGGATATTCGTAATATATTTTTTATCAAATCACTGATATTAAATGCATACAAGATGAAACTTTAATCTGTATGCTTAAATATTAATCAAGTTAAAACTTAAAATAAGTAGGACTTATAATTAAAATAAATCATTTAACAATTCATAGAATAATTAATTTTCAGAATCACCTAAATAATTAAGTCCCAAAATTTGCAGAGGTATTTTTTGTATAAGCGCATGTATTTTTTTGATAGATGATGCAATCATTGGTACTATTTTTTTTTGATAATATTTATTGAGAAGGACCATAAAAGTTGTAATTACTTAGAAGGACCAATTAACAAAATACAAATTTAAAAATACTAAATTGCCCCTAATCAAACCTCCTACATCTTCTCTTACATTCTATGTTTAAAACTAATATAAATTTCTAAATTTAATTAAATTAAACACAATTTCTCTACACGTAGATATTTATAGGAAAAATAACACAAACATCTTTAAATTATATAATGATAAGATGTGAAATACATTTAATTTTTTATTTTGGTTGATAAAGTTCCTTTATAGAGCGTTTTTTCATGATTTATACAAAATCATGTAAATCAAGAAAAAAATAATATAAAAGGGTTAAAGGGCCAATGTCTACTTTACAACTCACAAGTAATAATTAAATGATATGATTATGTAGATATTAGTTAAGGTTGAAAAATGATGATTTTGGCGGTAGTAATTTGGTGGGGGAAAATTAAATCACTTTCAAGGGCAATTTAGTATTTCTAAATTTATATTTTAGCAATTGGTCCTTCTAAATAATTACAGTTTTTACAGTCCTTTCCAATAAATATTATTCTTAATAGGCCCTCCAATCTAATTCTCCCAAGAAATAAATATTGTCTTATTTATAATTTTATCCCGTATTTATAATTATTAATAATCTCCATAGAGATAAATTAGGCGGTTTTTTATATCAAATTTATTTGAATAAAGAGGAGATCTGTTATATATACTTCTCATTTATAACTAGCTTTTCGTTGATCTTTTAAATTGAAAGAAAATTAATATGCAAGTACTTGAAATTTGATACACCAAGAAAAATGAATAAATTGAAAGAAAATTAATATGCAAGTACTTGAAAATTAATATTCATTAATTATAAATTATATATGTAAGAGATTTATGGGGACACTTGCATGTGACTCTGGATTCGTACGTGGCCAAGTCTTTTTTTTTTTTTTTTGTCAGAATAGTAACATATATTGATACTAGTAATAAAAGTTACATACAACGATTACACTGTGACAACAACATAAACGATTACACTGTGACAAAAACCTGAAAGAAAAACAAATCAGAATAAGAAGGCTAACAAGTACAACAACGCGAAACCAATTGAAAGGAAAGCTAGTCACCACAAAACAAATAGGAATAAGAGCAGCTTCAAAGACTTCATAGGCTTCCTTGCCATCCGAGGTTAGAAAGGATATGGAAGAAAGTGTTGGTACCAAAACCCACCCGATAGGGCACACCTCCTTATAAGAAAAAGCTGCACATCGGTCAGCTACACAAACACCCAACTTGGGGAACAGTACAGGGAACACCCAACCTCAGACGAAACAAGACAAGTGAAATCCTGAAGAGAACTCTTGCTCAACCAATGAAGCAACCTTGGTGACATCAACCACCCACCCAACAGATATTGGCTAACATAAGTGATATGGATTCGCCCCCATTTACCAATCCTATCAATGGTTTTCTCCCGGATAAAGCACAAAATAATAGCAACCATCAATAAAACCCTTACCCCAAAAACACGAATCCAATCTACAAAAAGGAACAGCACCATAATAACCCATAACCACACCAACAGGGGACAAAGACAGACAACAATTAACCAAATCCACAACATCAGGAAACATAAATAAATATAAAGCAAGAAAAGAAAGAAAAATAGGAAAAACGACTGGAACGAGCAAACCAAGGTACCCCCACCATCGGAAACCGCCGACAAGCCAGAGACCGCCGGCGCGCAGGCAACCACTGCCAAGGAAGAAGCCACCGTCGAACAAGAGGCCACTGACGAACCAGGAACCACCGTCAGAGAGGGCATCGGAGCAAAAACTCCCACCGCCGAAGACGAGGGAGGACCATCAACGCAGCCACAGAACATAGGACCACCGGATCTAGGAAGGCGGTGAAGCTGGAGACCAGAGGAGAACCGGCGCCGAACAAGAAGGACGGCCACCCCTCTATATCTTCGTTTCGGCCTAAAACCCGCCAGCACCTGACTCCAAGGAGGCCGATCTGTGCTTCGGCTGCTATTGTGGCTCGGGAGGAGGCTCGCCGGTGGCATAGACACCGCCGGCGAGGTAGAAGCGTAGGTGAAAGAGACCTAGGGTTTGGCACGGGCGAGAGAGAAAGCGAAAAGGAGTCGTACGTGGCCAAGTCTCAAGATATATACTAGTATACAAATTGCACTAAAAACAAAATCCAAAACATTATTAATAAATCTTGAGAAAGATACAGAGGACGGCAGAAAAAAAAAAAAACAACAACAACAACAAAACGCGTTGATGCTTCTAAATCCAAACAGTACAAAGATTTGCTGAAATGCTGAATCATGAATCTATAAAAATGAACAGAAGGTGATGTGCGTCTAATGTTATTTGTGGGATCATATTTCTGGAGTATTTTAACAATTCTAATGTATAAGATAATATACTTTTTTTTATATTATATTAAATTTTTTTATAAGAATTTCTGAATTTTTTTTTTTAATTTTTGCGGTCATTGTATCCATAAGGCATTTGCATTATACTGATACTAAAATTCAAGTTTTTTTCACTATTAAAATTTATAAATATATATTTTACTGATTTTTTTATGAAATAATGTGTATTAATTTTTTTAAATTACCTTGTTGAATCATCTTCTTAAAACTATCTTTAATTTATTTTAAATATGGGCAAAAATAAAATATTAATTTATTTTTATATTGTTTAAAGTAAATACATCATTTTTTTATTGATATAAATAAATCCATTAAAAATAAGGGAGGGTAAGTAATATGAATAAGCTTATTTTCTGGAAAAACAAAGACCATAAAGGATATTATTAAAGGGACACTTTAAATATTCCCTCCTCGGGGGAAAGAAAAAAGGGGCTTATGGCTTAACCCATTTTAAGTTTCTCTAAATAATAAATGTATTTGTATATATTTTACACTCAATTAATTTTGTACAGAGTATTATTTAAAACGTTGTCAAATTCCTTTTGTTTTCTGACATCATATTTATTCATAAATAAGGGTATTTTTTTTAAAAAAATAATGAATTATTCTTAACTAATTTTAATTATTATAGATAACCCACAGTTAAAAGAATCTTGTATGTAGCGACAAGAGATATTACTAATTACATAGAGCTCTCGACAAGTTCTTATATTTCGGATAAGAGAAAGGGAGTATAATTAAGTATTCTCATATTTAGTATTTCTTTGGCATCATAATTACCCATGTTAACAATATTAAGGATGTTTGTTTCTTGAGCATTATATATATATATATATATATATATATATATATATATATATATTCTGTTAGTTTACATTGATAATCGAACTCATATATCTGACTAAAAAGAAAGAAAGGAAAAAAAAAAAAAAAAAAGAACCCATATAGTGAAAGTTGCCATATTTCGAAAACCTGCTTCTGCTGCTTGTAGTAGGTGCCAGCTGCATAAATACCACTTCCTGGAAAAACTTGATTCCTGGAAAATGACTTGTTTGTTTACAAAGTTAATGCTTTCTGCGATTCTCTTTTTCTTCTTCTATACTTAAAGTTAGAGCTAGCAGCTCCATACAACTAGAGCATATTTATATATTTTCTATCTTTTAAAAATCGCATATTATAATTACTTTGCCAATTTTTTCATATCTCATTTACCTTTTTACTGCATCCTTTGGTACCAAGTTTAATATCTTTTTCTCTTTCTGGAAGGCAGGGAGAGTGGGATTAGAAATATTATATCATTGCTGGGTTATGCTTAACGATGGAGATCCCCAGATAGTCTGTGCCCAGTCTGTGTAGATGCTGAGAAAACCATTGAGCATGTCTTTTTTCACTGTCCCTAGACACGATGCGTATGGTTTGGTTGTTCACTAAGCGTTAGACTTGATGTCTCCATTATTTCCAACTTTACTGCTTGGTGGATTTCATGGACAGGCTCCCCCTTGCTGAGTAAGCAAGATCTTTCTCTGACTTGCTGGCTTTTGTGGTTTATTTGGAAGGCTAGAAATGAAATGACTTTTGACAATAGAAAACCGAATCCTGGTATGGTGATTGAATTGGCTCGGAAAAGTGATTTTGAATTTTGGGCCAATTGTGCTAAAGGGGTGCGGGACCATTGTTTGTCGAGGGGCTGTGATAGTCCTGGCAATAAATGGTCTCCCCCAGTACATGGTACCCTAAAAATTAATTGTGATGGAGCCTTCTCTCCTTATGAGAAAGATGCTGCTATTGGGGTTGTCTGTCGCGACTTTACTGGTTTCTTTAAATGGGGATTTGTTGATAAAGTCAAGTCTATTTCTGCCTTCATGACTGAAGCCTTAGCTCTGAAAAGGGCTCTGCTGTTGGCTCTCGATCTGGGTCATAATAAGGTTATTTTTGAATCAGACTGTCAATCTCTTCTGTCTTGTGTTGAGGCCAGGTCACCAGAATCGTATGACTGGACTTGTAGAAGTATTATCCAGGACATTATCTGTCTTCTAGGGTTGGGTTCTCTTTGTCCTTTTCCTCGAGAGGGGGCAACCGTGCTACGAATCTTCTTGCAGCTAATACTTATAAAGAGGTGTGCCCGATTGGGTGGGTTTCGCAACCATCACCTGCTTTGTTATCTCTTCTAACTTTGGAGGCTCAGAAGACTTCTGATGGGGTTGATAATCCTTCTCCTTCCAGTTCTACTTTGGATGGTGGCTAGTTATTTCTTGTGTTGCTGCTTTTGTTGTCTTTTCTTTTTCCGGATGTATTTGTTTTCTTTTTCTTTGTTATGGTTTTTATTATTTTGTTTTCTGTCTTTGGTTGTTTCCTTTTACTCTCATTTCCTTGTATTGATACTTATTTGAAGTTTATCTTAATAGAGTCCTTCCTTTGACCAAAAAAAAAAAAAAAAAAAAGGTTATGCTTACCTTTTTGAGCATGATAGAATATATTCTCTGAGCGTTCTTCTTTGGTGTTACTATCAAAAACATTTTCTCAGATCGATTCAATCTGGTGCGCTAGGAAATATTATATCAACGAAAATGATCTGTTGTTTTATAGATTTATAATCTTAAATTAAAGGATCATTGTATTAATTTAACTACAAGTCATTTAAGTTAATTAACTTAAGAGCTAAAGTATGGTAGAGTATATATATATAGAGTCCAAAGGTTCAAACTCATCTCTCCTTATGTTTTAAGAACAATTAATTAATCAATTAAAGTTGGATCTAGCATAAAAAGTTAATATCTCACATCATGATAAATCAAAGTTTATTTATGTTAGAAGATTCGCCCACGTTTGTACAATGTAATGTTGGGTGTATACATAGAAACATTTTCCAACCCAATGACTTTAGACCTAGTGGTATGAAAGCTCCTTTGTCAATGGAAGGTCATGGATTCAATCCACTTGTAGCCTCAAATTGTTAGTGCCTGATCCTTTAATTTCAAAAAAAAGAAAAAGAAAAAAAAAAGAAAAGAAAAGAAAGAAAGATGTTTTCTAAAGAGAAAATGAAAAAAATAGTCAAACTCAAGCCATAAATTTATATTTTATTACATGTAATGAACACTAATACCAGCAAAGGGTGAGAAATGGAAAGAACTCTGAAGTAATCATTACATGTATAGACATATAATATTCGTATGTGCGTACGTAGTCGCTGCAACACATTTGTTCAGAAATTTTTGAGAACTTTTAAATGTTTAACTATGAAAACTAAATTAATATATCAATCCTAATTATATTTCAAAGACCCACATGATAAATAAAGTAATTAAAAAAAAAAAATTCTCTGTTGCTTTTGCTCCTATATATCCTACTTCATCTTGTCCATTTTGGTATCTTGTAATAAGAACTTTCCTCCTCTCTCCCCCACAACTCTCTATACGTATTTATATAATCATCTGAATTTTGTTCTTATTTGTTTGGCTCTGACCATCCTCATTAAATGTTTACAACAGAGTCTTTTTGAGCTTCTCATTATTACGTATATCTCTGCAAATTCAAACTTCTAAACTTGGCAACAATGGAAGGAACTGGACAATTCCTCTAATAGAAAAATATTTAATGCAGATAGAGATTTATGAGTTCCAGACACCGAACATCATTTTTATAGTGCCCCTCAAACTTAAATGATAAATGTGAGAATATTATGCATTTATTATGATTACTATCTTATTATTATGATTAGATATAGGTATATTGTATCTTAGAATATTTCCTATTATATCCCAATTAGTTTGATTGATTTTGATTTGATTAAATTTAATGAGATTCTAGGGTTAAGTCTAGGTTTGCCTATATAAAGGCTTTTGTGTATTCTTTCTAATTCAGAGAATAATTAAGAATTATATTTTGTCTCTCAAAGTCCACATGGTATCAGAGCTACGTTGGTTGTGGGCTGTTTCTCCGTTCAGTTCTCCTTTTCCGGTGGTCTTACAGTGATAGAGAGAGGAGAAATTTCAATTTCTGCCACGGTCCGTTTCTGGGTACACACACCACACCATCGTGTTCCCCGTCTTCTGATCAGCATTCGCCATAAATTTGGTGGCCGTCTGACGCCTATGTGATGGCGTGTGGATCACACGCGCTCTACAGGCAGCGACCTTGTGACGGCGCATGTGATCTCCGTTTCGTTAGCGACTTCCTGTTTCAGCCTTCTCTTCTCATTTCCGGCCTGATCCGTGAGTTTTGCAGCTTCTGGTGACTATTTGAATTTTTCCGGCGAGATCTCCTGTGAGTTTCTCCAGATTCCGGCGACATCATCGTTTTCTGATTATGAAGCACAACTAGGTTAACAATATTCAACCCTAGCAATGTTTGGGCCACAGTTCTTCATCAATATCATCGTTGGTGGTAGTTCCTCTGTCATCGTGCCTCTCATCTCGTCTGACGACTGGTCTCATCGTTATTTCAAGCATAGTTCTTCATCAACATGGTAAGTTGGTGGTAATTCCTCTATCATCGTGCCTCTCATCTCGTTAGATGATTGGTCCTATCGTCTTCAACTCGTGAGCACAGTTCTTCATCAACAACCCATCTCCTCTTCGACGCTATCATCGTTGTCGAGCCTTTCATCGTTGTTGGTGGTAGTTCCTTTGCCATCGTACTCCTCAACTTTAGACGACTGGTCCCGTCGTCTTCAACTCGTCCAACGACTGGTCACAGCTGCAGCCCATCAAAGTTGTCCTAGTCGCTACCCGTATCTGTTGCTCTCTAAATAGGCCTCTGAGACTCAAGAAGTACAAGCTTAAGGGGGAGTGTTAGTAGTATAAAGTTGTATAAGCAAGTTGGACATGATTAACATCATTGTTGTGAAAACGTCGTCCAAGAACGTAGAAACGTCCGTTTCTACGTTCTTTTGCTATAAAACGAGTCAGCACGGTGGTCTAGACGGGTTTGGAGTTGAAACGGCTGGAACGTCGTTTCAACTCGGTATAATCGGTTGAAACGTCTGTTTTTGGCGTTTAGTCCGGTGGTGGTTGGCTGGCTGCAGTTCTCGCCCCTCTGTTTTAGGTCGCCGCTAGCGATGGTGGTGAGGGTGGAGGTCGCCGGAGACTTAGAGGAATGTGGAGGAAGGAAGGTCGAAGGTCGAAGCTCTTACCTCGCGGCACTCTGTGTTTGTAGTCTTCGATCGGGTCTGTCGCACACTCAGTCACAACCTGTGAAGAAGATGAAGAAGACCTAATTATTCCCTTGGTCAAAACGTGCGTTTTGACCAAGGGACTAAAATGTAAAAATTCAAAGTTCTGAGAAGGGACTAAACTGAAAAGTTTGAAATATTTTTGGGGCATAACTACACTTTCCAAGAAAATACATCAAGAATCTCAATTTAATTATGAAAAATCACATTAAATTATGAACTTAATTATTTCCTTGAGTATTTGAACTTAAATTTATGATGATTTTAATGTATTAGTGTGTTTTTGTTTTATATATGTTGGATTTTTTTTTTTTTGGTAGTACGAAGTAAACTCTTACGTTTGATTTACGTTTTCCAATTTTACATTTTTGCTCACCCTTACCGTTTCTACGTAGACTTTACGTTTTAACAACATTGATTAACATCCATGATCCAACTTGAGGGGGAGTGTGAGAATATTATGCATTTATTATGATTACTATCTTATTATTATGATTAGATATAGGTATATTATATCTTAGGATATTTCCTATTATAGCTCAATTAGTTTGATTGATTTTGATTTTGATTTGATTAAATTTAATAAGATTCTAGGGTTAAGTCTAGGTTTGCCTATATAAAGGCCTTTATATATTCTTTCTAATTCAGAGATCAATTAAGAATTATATTTTGTCTGTCAAAGTCCACAATAAAAATTGAAGTACTAGTTATTATTTTGAAATCTCGGTTGTCACCTGAATTCTGGAAGGTGATAACATTCACGTCTATACGAACCAAGATATACAACTGGTGTTAGATAGCCAGCATCGACCAAGTAGTATTTCTCTGATATATGAGGAAATTTTGTGACAATGTGAAATTATAAGAAAAGTAAAATAAACACAGAAATGCCACAGCAATAGAAGTGCCGATCATATACCATCATTAAAATAAATCATGCATTCTGCACAAAAATTAACTTGAAATCCCGCATAAGGGAATATGAATGCAGAGTAACTAGCATTTATGATTAAATTTCAATGGTTCTTAGCAAACCAAGTGACCATATACATTACAAAGGGAAAAAAATACATTTATGGAAGAAATTTAAAAAAGGACCCTTCTTCAGAATTGATGAGTAACAGTTTTAACCTGATAAACATTCAATATTCTAACAGAGCTCAATAAAAAAATAAAAATAAAAATAAAAAAAATCATCTAACACCAAGTTACAAAGAAAGATTAGGAATATCAGAAATTTAAAACCAAGTAATGCGTATAAAAATCTGTGAAAGGGAAAAGGGCACATAATCAAGAGATTACACCAGTCACAGTACACGGTACCACATACCCTCGATTCTGGAATAAGAGAAACACAGGAAACTGACAAGAAAAAGAACAAATATGTATATATACTGATGTACACACACAAATACCCTGCCACAGATGTTAACAGAGTATTTAACAGGGAAAAAAGTTATAGAAACAGACGGGGAAGAAGGATATGAAGAAAAGAAACGGAGAGGGAAGAGACAGGTTGAAGGAGGAAGAGTGCGTAATTATCTGACTAGGCTAGGAAACATTCCATTCATCCAAAAAAGCCTAAATACAAGTGCTGCCTAGCTGCTATTTTTTGAAGTAAGATTTCCTTCGCATGAAGGAAAGCCAAAATAAGATCCTAAGGTTTCCTTCTTATGAATAAAACAGTCAAAATACAACTAAAAAGCATAAGAAAATATTCTTCCAATTCCTAACAAACATAAAATTATTTAAAATGTCATTTCTTCCTATAATAGAGTTCTCCATATCTCCCATTACATTAGTTTGTGTGTCTGTGAAAGAGAGAGAAGAAACATGGCCACATAGTGTGTGTGAGAGAAAGAGATAAGAAATTGAGCGTATATAAATTGTCTGCATGCGGGTGTGTTTTCCTTTTTCTTTGGCGGAGGGTGGGGCCGGGGGGGTGTTGTTGAGGCAGCCCAGTTTCCTCAAATCAAGTGAAAACCCTCTTTTTTCTTAGGAAACTGAGATAGCAAATGACAGCAGCAAAAACAAATTACCTAGGAGAAACTGAGATAGCTAAATTCTGCATACACAATTATTAAGTTATTATAGGCAGTGAAAGTTCTGCAGATACTTTTGTCTCTGCCATAAGAAAAAATTACATTTCAGGAAGACAGCTGCAGTGAGTTGGAAAAGAGGATCGAAAAAGTTAAGGGAAAAATGGAAATACTAAACACTAAATTAAGAGCAACAACTCACAAGAAACTTAATGGCTGCTGCAACTAAACCCATTTTAACCAAAATAAATTCATATATTATATCTATAACCAATATAGAAGAATTAGGAGATAACAAGCAAGCACCACAGACAGGGCTTTCCACGCTGATTTTGAAGATTTTTAGAGCTTTGCAGGAAAAAATTTGCATGTCTCGAGATCAACAAGAAGAAAAAGGAAAGCCTAATTTTGAGCTTCACAAAATGTTTCTACATTGAGTTATTTGAACAATGAACACTCCAGATTGTAAGCATGCATAAAGCCTTAGAAGTTAAAAGTCCGTAGTTTTATTACCATCTCTAACGTATTATAGTTAATTCTATTAAAATTTCTTTAAGATATCATTTTCGTAGAGATTCTTACTATCACACCCTCGCCAACTGATTGCATCAAATACTGATTTCTGATAACCAAGCCAAGACAATAGAAAAATACTAATTCTGCAATCAAAGTTGGACTAGCTCCAAATAACTGGAGATGGAGATAGAATGGAAGATAATAATCTGAAACAAATTAAAATAGCATTATCTGTGCAAAAGCAGAAAAGAAAAGAGCAAACAACAATCGAATTGGCGCAAACATCAATTCAAAAGTTAAGTGGAAGACAATACAACAGCAGGGGGAAGCTAAATATACAATGCAAAAATCATATATATAAAATCAAACATAGGGACTTCAAAATTAATTAACCCAAGGGAAAAAATTAAGATTGGGAACTTACGGTGTTCGGAGAATGATTGGGACAGTTCGAGATAGGGTTTGAACTAATGTTTAACATGGAAAATGAAGAAGCCCATGAAAGGGAAGTGGGTTTATCGCAGCGAAGGGGGTGAGTAGGAGGTTGGAGAAGGCAGGAGGAGTGGGAAATTGAAGATGGAGACGAAGCACAAATTATGGATGACATTTCAGACCCTCCTTCAACGAGCGTCAGCCGAGATGAAGCTTTTTTGTAAAAAGCAAAACCCACCCCAAACACCTCACACTCACAGTGGCTTTTTCTCTATGGCCCTCCCAGTGGGCTTTTTCAAAACAAAATATGAAAATGGCGGAATTAGTATCATACTCTTTAAAAAAATAATATGCAAAACTCCATTTATCAATATCAATATATACTTAATAGGGATAGCATTTTGAGTCATCCACTGTTCATGCACTCACAAATCACTGTTGTATTGTCGGCTTCATATGCAAGCCATTTTCATTCATATGCAAGCCGTTACTGTTTATATATCTCAGTGAAATTTTGAATTTCAAAATGCCACTATTACACTGCATGTGTCCGCTTTTATTGTTCTCATCTCTCCCCTCCTTTTATTTCAATTTCTCACCTACTCTTTCAGATTCGCAGAGTCCTCAAACGTTCTTTGCTTTCCTTCTTCCAACGGCACAAGTTCAAATTTTTGAAGCCTTCGTCTATGATTTACGCTTCCTTCATTTTTTTTGCCATCTGAGCGAAGCCGAATATCAGGCCATGTAAGCGAGGTTGAAGATCGAGAGGGAAGAGAGGTTGAGAGTTAGGAGCCCAGTTTGGGACGAAGATGCGAACATGATGGGAAGAGAGTAGGGCTCTGGAGATGCCGCAAGAGAGACCGGCTTGGGATATTTGAGGATGTAATTTTTCTCCCTCCATGTTTCCATTTTCTTTAGGTTTGATTCACTTCTTCGATGCTTCCATGCATTTTCTCAGTCTCTCTCTAAGGTTTTTTTGTTTCAAATACTTTGGGTTATTCAAGTTCGCTCTTAAAGTATGTTTGTCATTTTTTCGACTAACCGAAATGGATCTATATTGCCAAAGGTGAGATGCTGTGGTTCCTTGATTTTTTGTCTTTTTCATCCAAAGCGTTTCTTACATTTCATCAGAGCCTAGTTCTGGTAAGCACTATTGATTGATGCGTTAGCGATTTCCCCGTCTTGCCTTTTTCTTTGTCTTCACTGTCATTTTATGCAAATTTTCGTCGGGGTAATCTTGATTATTTGGGTTTAATTTTGTGATCCTATAACATTTAATTTTGCGTGTGAAGTTGTTTGTTATAGTTATTTTAATCTTTTATTTATTGAAAAAACCGTTGCAGTAGGAGTGTTTCTGCTAGAGGCTTATACAGAAGATGGAATTTTGTCCGACTTGCAGCACTCTGTTACAATATGAAATGACCTATATGGGTCGGCCTTCAAGATTCTTTTGTCCTACTTGCCCATATGTTTGCTACATCGTGAAAAATGGATAGTTTCAAGAGCTATATCCCTGATGAAAATTTTCCTCCCTTTTTATCCTCTTTTGTTTTTATAATCAATGTTATACTTTTCCCCCCTTTTATCACTTCATCTTTGCACTGTGCATGTGAAGATAAAGAGAAAGCAGCATTTTGCCAGAAAAGAGATAGAACCTGTAATCTCCCAAGATGATATTAAGAATGCACCCACAGCTGAAGGTACATATATTCCCACTTCATCGTTTTTCCCCTACTGCTGAGGGTAGAATTACTTTTTCCTTCAGCTCTTTTTGGCTTGGTTAGTTGGATAATCATTAGTTTTTGGTTAGTTGCTGATCCGTGTACACTATGCTGCTTTTTAATTCCCTTTTATTTGGATGAAACTCTTCTAATCTTATTTTGATGCCTAATTGATAGGATAAAACTTTAGAGCCTATAAACTCCGCAAGTGCACGGGCCGTATCAAATAATAAAGTGATGAGAAAAGTATCGTTCTCACGAGGACTTAGTATCACAACCTTTAGTTGAGCATTAATTTCACAATTTCGTTTAAGTTGAGGAAAACAAAAATTGAATTTAATTAAGAAAAAGAAATTAAAACTAAAATAAAAATAAGAAAATTACCACAATAATCAAATAAGCAACTTAGAGTCACTAATCACTTATTTGATTCTTAGATTTTATTCCCACTAAATTAACTTTGACTTAATCTAATCAGCTAATCTAGAGTATTAATGTCTATAAATGCCTTCCGGTCCATTTATATACCTATCTTAATTAATTATGTAATGTCTCACACAACTAAATAAGATGCTTTTTAAATCGGGCTCACTCTAATTTGATTATGCGGAGCTTCTAGGTATATTCCTATCCTAGACGCAAATTAGATTAAAACCTAACTTCACATTAAATTTAAACCTAATTCCACATTATTTATTCTCAAGGTCAATTTAGGATTCCCTCTTCCAAGTTCAACTTTAAATCCCCAAAACATGCTCAATGGTGGCCACTCACTAAGCAATAGCAATAAACACAGGATTAAATAAACTGAATAAAATTAAGCAAAACTAAAAATTGGAAATAATCTCTAAAACCCAAACAAGTTCATAGGTTCTCTAGGTTGCAAAACCAACTAGCCACACATGGCTTTATTTAAATCCATTTAAAAAAAAAGAAAAGAAAACTCAGGTTCAAAGAAGAAGGAGAGAGAGAGGAAAAAAATATTCTTCGTCGCCTCCACAGTCCTTCCGTCTTTCCGTGGAGATGATAAAGAGAATTGAAACGCTCAGCCTCCTCTGCTTCTTCGTTCCTTCTTGTTCTGTGTCTCTCCTGATCTGCCTTCTCCGTCCTGCCTCCTTATTTACAATTTAGGTCTTGGGTCACTGGTTCTCTTCTTCTTATTACAAAGATATATCATATCTTGTAATTTACTCCATCAGATCACACAATTGATTTTGTTTCTATTTTCTTGCGGGGGACCATCAAGTTTGACAGATTACATATCCTCTTATTGTCTTTTCTACTTCATTCCAAATCAGCTAATATTTTCTGCACAATAAAAATAGGATATGAGTAGATTTTATGTCAATTTATTCTTTGATCCCAAGTTTCATTCAGTTATGGAAACGTTCATAAAAGATAATTAAATAGGTATATAATATCAATAATTCCAATTAAATCTCATAAAATATACACCTATTTAATCATAAAATATATACTCATCACTAATGTGTAAGGAAAAAGCTTTAATGCTAATCTTTACATTTTTGCTATCAGCTTCTCCAGTTAAAACGTGATAAGTTTGTGATTTTTCTTATATTGATCTTTGGAGATATATACATTGTATTGTGGGAATTTACTCTAAGGGGTCCTTTAGATTTGAACCTTTTAGCCTTGGCGCTTCTCTTAATTGAACTTACATGTAAAATACAGCCGAGAACTATGCTATTTTAAGATGTGCTTTGGCTTGGTTTCATATTGAAACATGAACATAGTGATCCTAAGTAGTTCTTCAAATTCCTGAATCAACTAGTCGTTAGATTATGCTGGGTTGTGTTAGTATGAACGCACTAGCCATTGCTAATACGTAGTAACTTTCAGTGGATTTTTCTTGCTACATTCATCAGAAGTGATCCTAAGTAATTCTTAGGCATGTTCATTTTGAGCAGAGGAGTGAGTTGATTTTGAATACTCGTACCACAAGTCATAGAGGAAAATCAGAATAGGGGTTTTTCTAATGCTAATCAATTAGTCCTGAATCTGGGACAACATTCGAAGGCTCCAGGGGGTACTCTTGTAGGGAAGATTTTAACCGGTAAGACTTTGAATATCCCTGCAGTGATGGTAATGATCAAGAAAGGCTAACAATTAAACAAAGAGGTCGAAGTAAATGAGCTTGATCAGAACCAACTGGTCTTTCTTTTCAGATTCAAGGACGCTGATTCCTTTGCTCGTGTTCTTAAAGGTCGCCCTTGGTCCATTCAGGGTTTATGCTTAATCTTCAGATTTGGGTAGATTTTATGGTTTTAAGAGATGTCAACTTCGGTTATGCTCCGTTCTGGGTCCAGTTCCACAGTCTTCCCCTAGAGGCTTTTAACGATGCTAATGCCATAAACTTGGGAGCTGCGGTTCACGAAACAGTCATGTTTGAGAAACCTTCTGTTGAGGGGAAACTGAGAAGAGTTTTTTTGAGGGGTCGATCCTTGATTAGGCTTGATGACCCTTTATCCACCGGTTTTTGGGTTCCTCGGGGGTAGAAGGATCATGCATGTGTTTCGGTTAAATATGAAAGGCTGCAAATTTTTTGCTACAGCTGTGGGCGGATTGGTCATAATGGAAGTGTTTGCAGAGATGTTTCATCAAGGGAGGATGGAGACGAATTTGAATCTATATTTGGGAAGTGCTTGAGCACTCCTTTGGTGCGTACTCTAGAGGAGGTCCTAGTGGTCCATAAAAAAGATTGGGTTGAAGCTGGTTGTCACATGAAGAAAGCTCTGGCCACTGAGCCTTGTCAGAAGGAAGCATCGGTTAACAGAGTTTCTTCTTCGGGTATAATTTCAGAGGAAGGTAAAAGGCTGCAAGCTCAGGTTGACATGGATTTGGTGGTGGTGTGTCAGAGTGGAGAGAGATTACCTCCTAAAGGGCAATTAGTTGGTGAAGACGTTGATTTGGGGTCTGTCCAAGGTCTGCAAGCAATGTCACATGCGGCGTTTTGCAGGAGTCCTAAAGATTTGGTGGATTCTTCCTCCAAAGATTATCCTGATGCTGCAAATGGGGTTAAAGTCAACGAAGTGGTGGAGGGCCTTGTGGCTGAGGATGTTTGGAGTGGGCCTCAATGTGATCCAGCCCAACAATGCAGCTCATTATCAGCAATAGCGGTAAGCTTTGTTCCTATTGTGGGGGCCCATCTTTATAGTGTAGAATTTCCTGCTGAGGAAGAGCCCACCATACACGACATTTCCCCTCTGTTGGGCTTCCACCTATTTCTCCTATTTATGCTATGTCATTATCCATGAAACGAATCTGCATCAAGAGGCCATCTGAGGATCTGTTGGGTCAAAGTGCTGATAAGAGACATAGGAAACTATCATTCGACGATCCTGGAGATAATTCTCCTCTGTGTAATGTCAAGCTTCAAGCAACGCGAGGTAGACGAAGGAATTTCAAGGCCCTCAAAACACTGATCCGCAGTCTTGTTGTTGAGACGCCTGGTGCTAGTCCTGGTAACTCTAATTTGGTAGGAGAAATCGAATTCCTACGGAGTGGACATCTACAGAACATTTCAAGGTTGATCCTCAGATTAGTTTCTCATCTCCAGACGCAGGTGGCTTGGATGAACCAGCTACCAGTTCACCATGAATCTCCTGGCTTGGAACTGTGAAGGTCTCCTGGCAAATAGGGGGAACTGTGTCTCTTTATCTAATATTCTGCAGATGTATTGTGGTGCTTCAAGCCAGCTGATCAATGTGGATAAATCAAGCATCTTCTTTTCTAGTAATACTCCAGAGACGGTTAAGAACATGGTAGGGTCAGTTTTGGGAGTCCTAGCAACTGAAGATCTAGGGAAATACCTAGGGATTCCAAGTGTTTGGGGTAAAACGAAGAATCAGGCTCTGACTTATATTAGAGATAGGGTTGTTAAAAAGGTCCAGAGGTGGGGACATTCATTTCTTTCCTTTGTGGGTAGAGAGGTGATGATCAAAGCAGTTATTCAGGCTATACCAATTTATCCTATGCATTGTTTTAAATTCCCAATTCAAACTTGTAAGGAGTTGAACCGAATTATAGCTAATTTTTGGTAGGAAGGAAGTGCATTTGGGAATTGTTTACATTGGAAGGCTTGGAACTCTCTATCAATTGATAAAGGCCATGGGGGTATGGGATTTCGGGACTTGTTGATCATGAACAAGGCGATGTTGGCAAAAACCGGATGACGATTAATGGTGTATCCTAAGGATCTATGGGCACAAGTGCTTAGGAGTGTCTATTTTCCTAAAGGAGAATTTATTGAGGCAAAAAAGGGTCATAGAGCTTCATGGTGTTGGTCAAGCCTTATTGAGAGTCGTGACTTCATGAAAGATGATCTCAAATGGGATGTGGGGACGGGGTCTAATATAAGAATCTGGGAAGATAAGTGGGTGCCAGATGTGGTTATTCCTAATAAACCTATAGGCCATAATGATCCCCTTGTTACTCATAATGATCCTCGTACGGAAGCGTCAACATTCTTCAGGGCCGTTGTCACAGCTATCAGAGTGTCTGCTTTGCTCATACTTTCTACGGCAACCTCAAGTAATCTTCCCTTCGTGCCCGATCCACTTCCTGTTTCCTTAATACGGTCTGGAGTTCAAATGAATGAACCCCAGGGGTAACAGTTAATCTCATGAACACATATGAAGTATAAATGACAATTAGCATATGTTAAACATAGAAGCATTTACAAGTAAACAATCAAACCGTAACCGCAGTTAACAGCCAAGGACCGCAGCCCTTTAGGACACGCAGCCCTATGAGACCGCAGCCTCAATCCATAGCTAGGAAAAACAATACATGTAAAGCAAGGGCCGTAGCCCTTTAGGACACGCAGCCCTATGAGACCGCAGCCTCAATCCATAGCTAGGAAAACAATACATGTAAAGCATCTATCAAACATGATCAGCTAATACATGAACACAAACATATATGCTAACAAGATTACAGTTACCCACCTCAAGCTTGAGTCCTTACTCGTCCGAAGTTGTTGGGATCAGGAGAGGTGTCAAAGTATGCCTTAGCCTATGTCCTCCGGCTGTACTTTCTCTTTCATCGACGGAGTTGCTTGAAGCTAAGTATCTTCCATTTATTTTCTTTCTTCTTCGTCTTGACTGCTCATGGCCCTAAACACGACGTCATATTATTAGAGCCAAGTAAACCAAATACATAATGGCTTATCTTTGCCTCATAGGCTCTCTTACGCGCTCCGAGTTTATTCTTATTACTTTTGGCCACTCCTTCCTAATTTCGAATGGTAGCAAAAGCTATCAGCATTTTGGCCTAAATTCGTAAAATCACCAATAATTCTACAGAACTCCAATTGGGGTGGTTCAAATTTTTATTTGTCACTAATTAAGTTTAGTTTCATATACGATTAATTACTAGACTTATTTCTTGTTGTATCATTCCCAGATTTTCCTTCTTTCTTCGCTGTCTAGAAAAAGGTTCCAGTTTGATAGGTCAACTTCAAAAATTCGTATCTCCTTCGATTCTTATCGGAATTTTACGAATTACCTATCAAATTAAACCTCTATGAGTCTACTATATAACTGGAAAATTTCATAATTTTATGATTTTGTTAGGTCATCCCGAAATATCACGCCATTTTACTGCTCCTGAGGCAAACCAGAAATTCTCCAGATTTTTGACTTAACTTCGAAAAAATCATAACTAGAGTTGTAGACCTCCGTTTTAGGTGAACCAAAACTTATTTTAAAGCTTAAGGAGTGTATTGTCTGCTGTAAAAATTTCACTTAAAAAATCAAATGTTTTCTATTTCAAAATCAAACACGAAAATCACTGTTCACCAGAGATGCAGAAAACGTTCCAGGTTTTCGACTGAACTTTGGAAAATTATTTCTCTCAATCTATACGTCCTTTTTCTGTGTTCTTTGGCTCGTTGGAAAGGTCTAGAAGTGTACTAAATCTTCACAAAGTTTCAGGGTCAAAGGAGTTGGTTTACTCTGGTTTTACCTTGCTCAAAGATCGTTGCTTCAGCTGCAAGTTCAGTTTTCCAGCACATGACATCAGCATACCAATCCTGTTACTGTTCATCCACGATTTTACTGTAGCATTCGCCTTTGACTCTGTTCCAACTCCATAAAAACAGAGTTTCATCATGCAAAAGCTTCAACGTTGAGAACCTACGTACAGAACCCACGGAAGCTAGATGGAAAGAGGTTCAAAACTCACCTTGTTTGACACCCAAGCTTCCATGCATGCTCATACTCCTTCTCTTCCAACTACCGTGCTTCTCAGTCTCGTTTCAGTGTGCTGCCTCCATTTCTCTCTGTGTTCCCGTGTCGGGCCGAGAGCAATAATGGAGGACTAGGAGTATATGTGAGTGCACTCCTTTTCTCTTCTTCTTGACAATCCAACCTCTCATTCATGCTTCATTGCGTTTTTCTCAGCTCCTCCTACTCTCGTCTCGGTCTCTCACAGCTTCGTTCTCAGTCTCAAACTCTCTTGCTCACTCACTCTCCATTCTCAATCTCTCGGTTTCCTTCTGAACTAACGACAAGGGTGGTATGTAGTGGAGAAGAGAGTGGCTGGAATAAATGTTCAGAGGGAGGAGGGTGAGTGACGTCGTGAAGGTCCAGTGAAGAAAAGGGAAATGGGGTGTGGCGCTGAGAACACAGAAGAGTAGTGGTCTGCTTCAATTCCAAAACGCAATAGTGCAGCAGGGGGGTTTAATTCCTTATGCCGGCTTCCTTTTGTGCTGTCAAAAGAAAGAATGAACGAGCTGTCATCTAGCACTAACTTGGAGGAAAATGTAATGCCTGCTGTTCCAATTTTTTGCTGTCGGGTAAAAGAATAAAAGTGGAGTATGGCTGCAAACGAAAATGCACTGGGAGCATGGTGTTGAATAGTGGAGAAATGGGTGTGATGTGCTGTCGGAGAAAAGAATAAACAATCTGTATATTTAAGTGTGTGTGGGGCTGATGAGGAATTAATGGGAATAATGAAGGAAAATGGGAGAGCACGAGTCGCTGAGTTCAAAGAGAAATAGTGGAGTATGGAAGTTATCATTCAGAATTTCCATGGGAGAATATTCTGACTTGACTGTCCGAAAACGCAGGGACATGTACTGTAATCTCTTTCCTCTGTTAATTCTTTGCTTAGCGTCTTTGGCCGAATGGCTATTGAATAAGGGATGCTGAATTAATTAATTGGTGCATGAGAGAAGTGGTGTGGCGTGAGTTTGGGAAAAGGGAAGGGTGAGGTGTCAAGCATAAGGGGCCCATGACTTCTTTGCCCAAATAATTCTTCTGTCTCAAAAGAATTTATGAGAAATGGATGCCATGGTCTCTTATGCGCTATGCGTTGAATATTAAAAGATAAGAAGTTATACTTCATTCATCAATTCCAAAATCATTCTAGGCCATTAACTTCAATAATTATTTTCCCAAAATTCAAGGAAAATATACCTTATTTTCCAATAATTATTCTGGCCACATTTCCATAACAAAATTCTCATACAATATTTCTAATTTCCCAACTCAAAAATTTGGGATGTTACATTTCTCCCCCCGTTCAATAAAATTTCGTCCTCGAAATTTTGAACATTCATGCTTCGGGGAATAATTCTGGACACGTAAACTTTTCCTTTCTTATGCATGCTCACTAAGCACGCAACAAATCTTACAACCTTTTCATTCATCCTGTACCCGGTGTGTAATATTCATTCATAAGACTCATTAGTCCATTCTCACAGTGCTTGGTTACTCAGGCTTCACTGCCTCATTTCCATTCAACTTTCTAGCTTATTTTGTTCTAGCCTTTCGGCTTATTCAATTACCACAGCACTGGATATTCTTGCCTCATTGCCTCAGGAATTACCCTCAAGCCATAGGCATCACAACTACAACTCGGTACAGTCTGATTGTTCTTCCAACCTCAAGTATACTCTAGACACGTTGGTCTAATGTTACCAAGATAGATAACAACACAGTGCTAGGCTTCTTCAATTCAAGTTCTCAAACTACTTCCTCTTGACTAGCTCGGCGGCTATCAAGTACTATCTGGCTTAACCAGTTCATTTTCTAGACCATTCTATCAGTTTTTGTCCCTGTAATAACATAGTCACCCAATGCACCGCTTTCCAATTCAAAACATCATTGAAGACAATTACGTCAATTATCTTCAATTCAAAATATCAGTAATGATAATCACATCATTACTTTCAATATTGCTTTTATGTTGTCTCATATTGAAAATTCTGATTTTCAAATTTCAAATATTCAAAATTCTGTGGTAGCAGTACATTTTCAAAATAGCACTATCTAAAAGTGGTGCTTTCACATTTTCAAGGAAAACAAAATCGTTGCCAGTTCAAATTTGTGGAAACATTTTCACTACCGGAGTTGTTTCAGAAAACGTTTACTACCGGCACACATCTTTTGAGCGGGATTACTCGCCACCACTTCAACCTTCCGGTACAGTGACATATCTCAATCCTTTCATACACAAACCACAGCAGTGGCAACGCACTTGTTGGTTAATGTGGGAGAGTTTCCGTCCCCCCCATAAGAGACCCAGTGTCTGCACGGCACATTAATGGGCCACCCCACTAGAATCCCTCCTCGGGAAAAAGGACAATGTCCAGGAGTCTTTCTCCAAACGTCTGTGTGGGTCCCAACCAAACAAGGCAAAATACACGCCCCTTCAAGGCGAAGTATCTTGGATTGAGTACATTCACTGCTGGTGCGATTTTCAGCTTCTCAAAACAAATCCCGTCAATTTTCAAATCTCTTGTTCAAAATAACTTTATCAATGGCACATGACCCAAAAAACATTCTAAACATGTCTGGCAAGATCCAGTAAACTGAGTACTTCTACAACAGTTTCTGACCTTTCCAGTTCTGTACTGCTTTCACAACCACATAATTCAAAATTCAATTTCAAATTCAGGGTTCTACCCATTCCTTGAGACAACATCATTTCAAAAATGACCATTACCCTGGTCTTAAATTCTACTATACACATTTCATTCAAAACTTCAGTTCATAGAATTCAGAAATTCAATTTCAATTATGGGTTCCACAAGGAGCCCTTCTGTGAAACAATATGTTCAAAAGTGACCACAAAACAGGTCTCAAATTCTGTTCAAAATATTTCATGTAGAACAATCATTTCAAAAATTTCACAATTTTGCGGGTGCATTGGCAAATTCAAAATTCAAAATTTCAAACTCAGGAACTAGACAACTGCTATAGAAGGTCATTACTTCTACACACCTTCCAGACTCTATTATTGGCTACCTAGGCCATTCATAGGACTTTCAATCCATTCTCTGCCAATCTTGCTCACCACGCTTCCACTGCGCTACTCTAATTGGTCAACCTCTTCGGTGAGCATCCTTCGTAGGTAGTCCTCATAAACATCGACACCGCATTCTAGTGGCTTAATTCATTCAGTTCAATCGGTACTATATTCTAGTACCTCAATTCATTCAAATCATTCTATTGCCTAAAGAATCAGTTCAACGGGTAGCAACCCTCTAGATGTCTACTCAACTTCTAGGTTCATCAACCTTACCGTACTCATTCTAAATACAACGTATCTGGTTTCCCCAAAAATGTGAAGTATTGTCCCCTTGATATCCATTGCACCCTTTTTATGTAATGAACCACCACCGCCAACGACTCAGTCCAAGACCTCCGTTCCTGGAGCTACGCCTCGTTGCACGCATGGTGTCTGGCCCCACTGGTAGGAATTATCTCCTTAGAAAAACTTAGCCAATAAGTTACTGTTCTTACAGGGAAATCTAAACAGTAAGTCACTATCCCTATAGGGAAACTTAGTCAGTAAGTTACTATTCACGTATACAATACTATTCACGTATACGTATTATCCACTATTTACTCGAGCATACTAGCAAAATGCCAGAACCTGGCTCTGATACCAAAATTGTGACGCCCCTACCGGTCTCGCCCTTTCGGGAGGCGGGTTAGTGCGATTAAAAAAAAACATCTGTATCTTTTCAATTCGGCATATGCGGAAGCGATCCCAACACATGTACTCAAATTTTAGACACCCGGCCCTCTATTACTCGTACGGAAGCGTCAACATTCTTTAGGGCTGTTGTCACAGCTATCAGAGTGTCTGCTCTGCTCATACTTTCTACGGCAACCTCAAGCAATCTTCCCTTCGTGCCCGATCCACTTCCTGTTTCCTTAATATGGTCTGGAGTTCAAATGAATGAACCCCAGGGGTAACAGTTAATCTCATAAACACATATGAAGTATAAATGACAATTAGCACATGTTAAACATAGAAGCATTTACAAGTAAACAATCAAAACGTAACCGCAGTTAACGGCCAAGGACTGCAGCCCTTTAGGACACGCAGCCCTATGAGACCGCAGCCTCAATCCATAGCTATGAAAAACAGTACATGTAAAGCAAGGACCGCAGCCCTTTAGGACACGTAGCCCTATGAGACCGTAGCCTCAATCCATAGCTAGGAAAAACAATACATGTAAAGCATCTATCAAACATGATCAGCTAATACATTAACACAACATAAATGCTAACAAGATTACAGTTACCCACCTCAAGCTTGAGTCCTTACTCGTCCGAAGTTGTTGGGATCAAGAGAGGTGTCAAAGTATGCCTATGTCTTCCGGTTCTTTCATTTACGGAGTTGCTTGAGGCTAAGTATCTTCCATCCGTTTTCTTTCTTCTTCTTCTTGACTTCTCATGGTCCTAAACACGTCACCACATTATTAGGGCCAAGTAAACCAAATACCTAATGGCTTTTCTTTGCCTTATAGGCATTCTTACACGCTCGAAGTTTATTCTTATTACTTTTGGCCATTCCTTCCTAATTTCGAATGGTAGCTAAAAGCTATCAGCATTTAGCCTAACTTCGAAAAATCACCAATAATTCTACAGAACTCCGATTGGGGTGGTTCAAAATTCTATGTGTCACTAATTAAGTCTAGTTTCATATACAATTAATCACTAGACTTATTTCTTGTTGTATCATTCCCAGATTTTTCCTTCTTTCTTCGCTGTCCAGAAAAAGGTTCCAGTTTGATAGGTCAACTTCAAAAATTCGTATCTCCTTCGATTCTTATCGGAATTCGACGAATTACCTATCAAATTAAACCTCTATGAGTCCACTATTTAACTGGAAAATTTCATAATTTACTGATTTTGTTTGGTCATCCCGAAATGCCACGTCATCTACTGACTCCAGAAACATACCAGGAATTTTCCAGATTTTTGACTCAACTTCGAAAATTCATAACTAGAGTTGTAGACCTCCGATTTAGGTGAACCAATGCTTATTTTAAAGCTTAAGGAGTGTACTATCTCCTGTAAAAATTTCAGAGAAAAACTCTATCATTTAGTTTTCAAAATGGAACACAAAGAATACTGTTCATTACTGGAAAATGACATTTTCCAGTTTTCATCTTCTAACTTTGGAAATTTATAACATTCATTGTACACATCGGATTTGGGTGTTCTTTGGCTCGTGTTAAAGATCATGATGTGTACTAAATACTCACAAAATTTCATGGTCAAAGGAGTTGGTTTACTCTGGTTTTACCTTGCTCAAAGATCACTGCTCCAGCTGCGAGTTCAGTTTTCCAGCAACAGATGATGCTACAGTAACTCATGCACTGTTCATCTACGAATTCACTGTAGCTAACGTCCTTTTTGGCTCTGTTTCTGCACTTCAAAAACAGAACAATCAACGTACATGCAGACGTGAGAGGTTCCTAACTGCACCACGTTAATTCATGCTTTTATTTTCTCCGTTTCAGCCCCATAATCTAATATGCAGAAATGAACCACGTCATTTTAAGCTTCAAATTCAGAAACCAACGTTGGAAACTCACAGAGATAAGAAGAAGAGAAGCTTAATGGCTCACCTTGTTCGAACCCAATTCAACATGCGTGGTTCTTCAGCTCCTTTCTTTCAACTTTCCTTCATTGCTCACTCTCGGTCTCTATGACTTCTTTCTTTCTCAACTTCTTGTTCTTGGTCTCAAACTCATAATAGCTGTCACTTCTTCGGACTCTTTCTCGCGCTCTTATATTCTGCAGAAGAGAATAAGTATCGGACGAGAATGAAGATTGTCTCTGTCTCGGTCTCATATCCAGCATTCTCGTCTACCTCCAACGATCTTCACTGTCTCTCACTCTCACTTTCGGTATCAACTTTCTCGCTTTCAAACTCTCTTTCACTCACACATTCTTACACTTAGTCTCAAACTCCACCGTTCTCACTCTCTTGTTTCTTTTGGTTTCTGGCCGGAGAATGGACAATGGGAAAGTAGGGGGTGCTGCCCTGTTGTTGCTGGTTGAAACCGAGCAAGATGACCCCACTTACATGCTCTCCTTCAACTCTCCTGTCTCTCGGTGTCGCTGCCTCTCTCTCACTCTCTGCATTTTCTGTTTGTTCAAATGTCTGAACCGAGGGGCGAAATGAGAATGGAGGGCGTTAATATTCTTGCCAAATTGAATATTTGGTGCATGAAGGAAGTGAGGTGGCGGAAAAATGCAAGTTTGCTGCAATGAGCTGTCAACAAGAAGAATAAAGAAGCTGTTCGTGGCGCTGAAATCACAGAGAAGTAATGGTTTGCTGCTCCATTTCCTGCTGTCGGAATAAAAGAATAAAAGTGGAGTATGGGCTGCAAACGAAAATGCACTGGGGTATGCTGTTGCTGCAATTCAAAAAGCAATAGTGCGGTGGGAGTATAATTCCTTATGCCGGTTTCCCTTTTGTGTTGTCGTATGAAGGAATGAGTGTTGAATAATAATAAAGATTGGGGCTGCAGGAATCCAAGAGATCAGGTGAACGTGGGTGTCCAAATAATTGTTAAAATATTGCACATATGGGGCCCGTCACCATATGAAGAATAAGGTAAACATATCTTGTGAAATTGTGGAGTATAAGAATAAAGAAATGGAATTTTACTTTATTCATAAGAGAAACAACGGTACATAGGAGTCAAAATAGTGGGATGTTACATTTCTCCCCCTGTTCAATAAATTTCGTCCTCGAAATTTGAAAGTCCATACCTTAGGGAACCATTTTTGGACAGTTAATCTTCTCCTTTCTTATGCATGCTCACTAAGCACGCAACAAATCTTACAACCTTTTCATTCATCCTATACCCGGTGTGTAGTATTCATTCATAGGACTCATTAGTCCCTTCTCACAGCGCATGGTTACTCAGGCCTCACTGCCTCATTTCCATTCAACTTTCTAGCTTATTTCGTTCTAGCCTTTCGGCTTATTCAATTACCACAGCGCTGGATATTCTTGCCTTATTGCCCAAGGAATTACCTTCAAGCCATAGGCATCACAACTACAACTCGGTACAGTCTGATTGTTCTTCCAACCTCAAGTATACTCTAGACACGTTGGTCTAATGTTACCAAGATAGATAACAACACAGTGCTAGGCTTCTTCAATTCAAGTTCTCAAACTACTTCCTCTTGACTAGCTCGGCGGCTATCAAGTACTATCTGGCTTAACCAGTTCATTTTCTAGACCATTCTATCAGTTTTTGTCCCTGTAATAACATAGTCACCCAATGCACCGCTTTTTAATTCAAAATATCAGTAATGATAATCACATCATTACTTTCAATATTGCTTCTATGTTGTCTCATGTTCAAAATTCTGATCTTCAAATTTACATATTCAAAATTATGTGGTAACAGTACATTTTCACAATCTGCACTATACCAAAAAGTAATAGTGCTATCACATTTTCAAACGTAATCGTTGCCATCACAAATTCGTGAAAACACTTTTACTGCCAGAGTGGTTTCAGAAAACATTTACTACCGGCACACATTTTTTGAGCGGGATAATTTATTTCACAATATTTAACAATTGAAAGCTCTCGCCACCACTTCAACCTTTCGGTACAGCGACATATCTCAATCCTTTCATACACAAACCACCGCAGTGGCAACGCACTTGTTGGTTAATGTGGGAGAGTTTCCGTCCCCCCATAAGTGACCCAGTGTCTGCACTGGCACATTAATGGGCCACCCCACTAGAATCCCTCCTCGGGAAAAAGGACAATGTCCAGGAGCCCTACTCCAAACATCTGCGTGGGTCCCAACCAAACAAGGCAAAATACATGCCCCTTCAAGGCGAAGTATCTTGGATTGAGTACATTCACTGCTGGTGCGATTTTCAGCTTCTCAAAACAAATCCCCTCAATTTTCAAATCTCTTGTTCAAAAGAACTTTATCAATGGCACACGACCCAAAAAACATTCTAAACATGTCTGGCAAGATCCAGTAAACTGAGTACTTTTACAACAGTTTCTGACCTTTCCAGTTCTGTACTGCTTCCACAACCACATAATTCAAAATTCAATTTCAAATTCAGGGTTCAAACCCATTCTCTAAGACAACATCATTTCAAAGTGACCATTACCCTGGTCTCAAATTCTACTAGAAACAATTCATTCAAAACTTCAGTTCATAAAATTCAAAAATTCAATTCCAATTCTGGGTTCCACAAGGATCCCTTCTATGAAACAATATCGTTCAAAAGTGACCACAAAACAGGTCTCAAATTCTGTTCAAAATATTTCATTTAGAGAATTCATTTAAGAAATTTCACAATTCTGCGCGTGCATTGGCAAATTCAAAATTTCAAACTCAGGAACTAGACAACTGCTATAGATCCTTTAATATCCAATGTGCATTGTGGGCCATATAATTGAACCCATTTAGTGTAGGTATACTCCATGCATTAAGTCTTTTTGGCCCAAAATCATTTGGACGACACAGACAATATGCTCCCTTATTCTCCTCAGTTTTCAACCCACGTGCTCACACATATATGTATACAGTTTATACTCATTTCCCAACTGATTCATTTCGAGCTGCACATCTGTTTCTAGCATTACACGACAGCTCACCAGCGCATAAACCCCACCAGTTCTTTGTGTTTCGTCAACCAAGGGAGACATATTCTCTTTGAATTCAGTGTGACAGAACCCATTCTCCACTGTCTCTAAAATCCATAAACTCCTTGCAGCAACGCCCATGCTCCACTACAATCCTCGTGTCTCCAACAAGTCAGCCACGCTCCACCATTTCTTTTGCATTCGGACAGAATCATACTCCCTCACCTCCTGATCGCATTCACTTCTCATTCGGCCAGGCACACGGAAACACAGAAGTGAGATGAGAATGTGAGTGAGAGATGAGATGGAGTTGAGAGCCGAGAGCTTGCAGAGAGTGAAAGACCGAGAGAAATGAGAGCAAGATAGAAAACAGAAATGAAAACGAAGGAGAGAGCAGTTGAGAGAAATAGTTCATTCATTTTTCTCACTCTCTGCAACTCAAGCCGCGAAACAGGGACATGGAGTTTCAGACAGAAACTGAACCGCAAAGGGAGAGCAAGTCCGTGAAGCGAGTGAAGGATAGGAAAGCATTGGTGGTGTGTGCGTGTGCTCTGTTCCAACCAGCAAGAACAGAAAAGGCGCTGAGAGATTAAGAGACCGAGAAAGAGGAAGTTGCAGAAAGAAGTGTAGACCGAGAACACCAAGAGGAAAGAAGCAGCAGTTTGAACGTTGTCAATGAAGGTGAGCTTTTGAAACTTTGCTTCTAACTTCAACTGATCCTGCACTTTAGTTTCTGCTGTGTGGATTAAAGCAATAACCGAGAATGATATTTCCTTGTTCTTGGGTCACCAAATAGAGAGCATTGAGGCTTAACGTGGCATGCATGGGGTTCTGAATAGGTTGAAAATGGAAGCTTAACGTTGCATGCACGTTGGTGGTTCTGTTTTTTAGTGCAGAAACAGAGTCAAGGCGTTAGCTACAGTAATTTCGTGGATGAACAGTGCACTTGTTACTGTAGCATCATCTGGAAAAGTAAACGTGCTGCTGGAACAGTGGTCTTTGAGCAAGGTAAAACCAGAGCAGAGATTCTGGCATTTGGCTAGTATGCTCGAGCGAATAGTGAATAATACGTATACATGAATAGTAACTAAATCTTAGAATCTTTGAGTGACAAGAGTGGAAATTATGGAAATTATCTACTCAAAATTTAGAAGTCCAATTGTTATGTTGGTCCTAGTAATAAATTAGAATGCGGTGCCGATGTTTATGAGGGCTACCTACGAAGGATGCTCATCGAAGAGGTTGACCAATCAGAGTTGTGCAGCGGAAGCGTGGTGGGCCCATAACCCACAGGTCCCAGGATCGAAACCTGGCTCTGATACCAAAAATTGTAACACACCTACCGGTCTCGCCCTTTCGGGTGACGGGTAGTGTGGGCCCTTAACTTAAACCCTCTTTATAATCTTTTTCCTTAAAATTCAATCCCAAGTTATTCACGTCTTGTATCAGAGCGTAAGCAACAGAGCACATTCTTGTTTGGACAATACATACTGATAAAATAAAGTGTAGTAGATAGGGGTTATCATCAAAGTATTAGTATACAGTCATCCCAAAAACAAATGCCCAATAGCTAAAATATTAGTATTACAGTCATCCGAGTAGTCCAAAATAAAGTTCCAAATTTAAAATCACTTCCAGCTCAATTCCGCTCCGCACGCTTACCCTTGTCACCTAGCACCGGCTCAGAAGCACTCCCGGATTCCTTACAAAAGTCTGGGATTCACATTTGAATCCCAGAGTAACCATTAATCTCATATAACATGTGTATGCAATGCATGTGTGTCACCATAATATGGAAAACAATAAATCATATAGCATTCAAAAACTAACGCGCATTAACACCAATACAACATACCATACGTACAGTGTTAGATGCAGAAGGACTAAATGTCCTAAGAACAAACGCAGGACTGCTCGACAAAGCAAGCCCCGGATCCACGGCGCCAGGAAAGATACAGTAGCCGGGCTCTAAACCCAGACCACTTCGAATGCACATACAAACGCATGTCCCTCGCGAGACACGGGTCCACAACCATGGAAAAATCAAACATACAAAGTAACACAAGGCATATGAAGATTAAGGTTACTACCTGGATGTCTTCACAACTTCTTATTCTCACCCGAGTTCTTCTTGCACTAATTACCGTTTGGCCAAGGCAAGGATCCCAATCCTATAATATTTTAAGATGGGTCATTACTTATTCTCATCTTAATAGCAATATTAAGATTATGCTTATTAGACCGACCCATATTGCTTATCCTTTTTAATTCACTTCAGATTTTCTGATCAATTTTTGAAAAATCATATCTCGGTCTAGAAAACTCGGAATCAAGTGGTTCAAGTTCCTAATCGAAGCTCTATAAGTCTGTTTTCTAGAAAAAAATAATACACTGTTCAAATGATAATTTAATCATTCCCAGAATTTCATTCTTTCATCGCTGTCCAGAAAAAGGTTCCAGTTTGATAGGTCAACTTCAAAAATTCATATCTCCTTTGATTCTTATCGGAATTCAACGAATTACCTATCAAATTAAACCTCTATGAGTCTACTTTTTAACTGAAAAATCTCACAATTTAATGATTTTGTTAAGGCAATCCAAAATATCACGCCATTTTACTGCTTCTGAGGCAAACCAGAAATTTTCCCAGATTTTCAGCTCAACTTTGAAAAATCATATCTTGAGCTATAGACCTCCGTTTAAGGCGATCCAAAGATTGTTTTAAAGATTATTATGTGTACTAACTCTCTGCAAAATTTCAGGGTCAAATGAGTTCGTTTGACCCAGTTTTACTTTGCTTGAAAATCACTGTATCAGCAGCAAGGTCATTCTCCAGAAACGTAACAGCAACATATTATTCACCAAAACAGCAAACCATGGTTCAGCAGGGACCGTCCAAAACTCATACCACATGCATGTACACCATTTAAGCATTCTCTTTTATTTTTTATTGGTTCATGTGGCTTTAAGACACAATCTTAAATTCACAAACGTCTAGTCTATTCCTTTCTTATGCATGCTTACAAAGCACACAACTCATCATACCACATTCTTATCCATTCTGTACCCAGGTATAGTTCTCAACCATACAGGATCCACTAGTCCATTCTCTAAGCACTTGGTTACTCAGGCTTCTCTGCCCATTTCAATCTACCTTCTAGTTCATTCCAATGTTGTAGCACTGGATATTTTGGCTTTAATGCCCATAAAACCACCTTTATGCCATTGGCATATCAACTATCACCTGGTACAGTCTGAGTGTTCTGCCAGACTCACAACTTCTTTGGACACATTGGTCCCAAAGTTATCATACTTGTGAGCACTCCACATAGTGCTAATCACACAGGTGTTACGACCCAGGGACACCGCCCTGTGCCATCTTGCACATCGGGTCTTACAGCCTTGAGCCATTATTTGTTCATCAATCATCTGAGCCTCTTCAACTTAAGCTCTCAGACCACTTCCTCTTGACTAGCTTGGTGGCTATCAAGTACTATCTGGCTTAACCAGTTCATTTTTCTAGATCATTCTATCAGTTTTTGTTCTTGTGTCAACACAATTACCAACTGCACCGCCTCCATTTCAATACAACAGCGACGACAATCATGTCATTGCTTACTATGTTGTCTCATACTCAAAATTTCAAATTTCCACACATTTAAAAATCTCTGTGGTCGTAGTACATTTCCACAAACCGTAAAACCATAATCGCTGCCAACCCAATTTTCAAGAAAACAATTCACTGCCGGTCTATTTTCAGAAAAACATTTTCTACCGGCACACAAAAATGAGCGGGATTATTCATTTCACAATTTCAACATTAGAAAGCCCTCGCCACCGCGTCAACTTCTCAGTTCAGCGGTGCACCCCAATCCTTTCAATACCAACCACCGAAGTGGCAATGCGCTTGTCGGCCAATGTGGGAGAGTTTCCATCCCTACTAGGACCCAGTGTCCGCACTGTCACATTAACGGGCCACCCACCGAAATCCCTACCAAGGAAAAAGGACTATTGTCCTGGAGCCCAGCTCCAAACGCCTACGTGGGTGCCGACCAAACAAGGCAAAACACACGCCCCTTCAAGGCGAAACTACTCAGATTAGGTGTTCTTTGGCTCATGTTAAAGATCATGATGTATACTAATTACCCACAATGTACATTGGATATTAAAGGAGCTACACGTATGCCTTACATTCGAAATAGTGCTGCATCTTTACTACACCAATAAGCAATGAATATTAGAGAAATTGTCCAAATATGCATGCATCACGTGTTGCTGAAATTGTTCTGCATGAATGGTTATTTTACTCTTGGGTCCCACGAGCATGTTTCCAAATTTACTTGGTCATGCAGTATTTATTTCTTTGAAACCAACTTAAGAACTGTTCATGCCTTCAATGACTTGATGGAGCACGTACTAGTACCAAATAAATTCCAAAAATTATTCTAGGCCAAATTTCAATAATAAATTCCCAAACAATATTTCTAATTTCCCAACTCTAAAATTTGGGATGTTACATACGGTCTGGAGTTCAAATGAATGAACCCCAGGGGTAACAGTTAATCTCATGAACAAATATGAAGTATAAATGACAATTAGCACATGTTAAACATAGAAGCATTTACAAGTAAACAAGTCACACCGTAACTGCAGTTAACGGCCAAGGACCGCAGCCCTTTAGGACACGCAGCCCTATGAGACCGCAGCCTCAATCCATAGCTAGGAAAAACAATACATGTAAAGCATCTATCAAACATGATCAGCTAATACATAAACACAACATATATGCTAACAAGATTACAGTTACCCACCTCAAGCTTGAGTCCTTACTCGTCCGAAGTTGTTGGGATCAGGAGAGGTGTCAAAGTATGGCTATGTCCTCCGGCTGTACCTTCTCTTTCAACTACGGAGTTGCTTGAAGTATCCTTTATTAGTTTTCATTCTTCTTCTTCTTGACATCTAATGGCCCTAATCATATGGTCATAATATTAGAGCCATAAAAAGGAATACCTAATGGGTTTTCTTAGCCTCTTGGTCTTTCTTACACCCTTGGAGTTTATTCTTATTATATTTGGCCTTTTCTTTTTAATTTCGCATGGTAGCTAAAAGCTATCAGCATTTTGGCCTAACTTCGAAAAATCACCAATAATTCTACAGAACTCCGATTGGGGTGGTTCAACTTTCTATTTGTCACTAATTAAGTCTAGTTTCATGTACAACTAATCACTAGACTTATTTCTTGCTGTATCATTCCCAGATTTTCATTCTTTCTTCGCTGTCCAGAAAAAGGTTCCAGTTTGATAGGTCAACTTCAAAAATTCGTATCTCCTTCGATTCTTATCGGAATTCGACGAATTGCCTATCAAATTAAACCTCTATGAATCTACTATATAACTGGAAAATTTCATAATTTTATGATTTTGAAGTTTTGAATGATAATGGTCACTTTTGAAATGATGTTGTCTCAAAGAATGGGCTTGAACCCTGAATTTGAAATTGGATTTTGAATTATGTGGTTGTGAAAGCAGTACAGAACTGGAAAGGTCAGAAATTATTGTAAAAGTACTCAGTTTACTGGATCTTGCCAGACATGTTTAAAATGTTTTTGAGTCGTGTGCCATTGATAAAGTTCTTTTGAACAAGAGATTTGAAAATTGAGGGGATTGGTTTTGAGAAGTTGAAAATCGCGCCAGCAGTGAATGTACTCAATCCAAGATACTTCGCCTTGAAGGGGCGTGTATTTTGCCTTGTTTGGTTGGGACCCACGCAGACGCTTGGAGCAAGGCTCCTGGACTTTGTCCTTTTTCCCGAGGAGGGATTCTGGTGGGGTGGCCCATTAATGTGACAGTGCAGACACTGGGTCTCTTATGGGGGGACGGAAACTCTCCCACATTAACCAACAAGTGCGTTGCCACTGCGGTGGTTTGTGTATGAAAGGATTGAGATATGTCGCTGTACCGGAAGGTTGAAGTGGTGGCGAGAGCTTCCAATTGTTAAATTTTGTGAAATGAGTTATCCCGCTCAAAAGATGTGTGCCGGTAGTAAATGTTTTCTGAAATAACTCCGGGAGTGAAAGTGTTTTCACGAATTTGAACTGGCAACGATTTTGTTTTCCTTGAAAATGTGAAAGCACCACTTGTTATAGTGCTATTTTGAAAATGTACTGCTACCACAGAATTTTGAATATTTGAATTTGAAAATCAGAATTTTGAATATGAGACAACATAGAAGCAATATTGAAAGTAATGATGTGATTATCATTACTGATATTTTGAATTGAAGATCATTGACGCAATTGTCTTCATTGATGTTTTGAATTGAAAAGCGGTGCATTGGGTGACTATGTTGTTACAGGAACAGAAACTGATAGAATGGTCTAGAAGGAAAAATGAACTGGTTAAGCCAGATAGTACTTGATAGCCATCGAGCTAGTCAAGAGGAAGTGGTCTGAGAGCTTAAGTTGAAGAGGCTCAGATGATCGATGAACAAATAGAGGCTCAAGGCTGTAAGACCCGATGTGCAAGATGGCACAGGGCGGTGTCCCTGGGTCGTAACACCTGTGTGATTAGCACTCTGTGAAATGCTCACAAGTATGATAACTTTGGGACCAATGAGTCCAAAGAAGTTGTGAGTCTGGCAGAAGTCTCAGACTGTACCAGGTGGTAGTTGATATGCCAATGGCATAAAGGTGGTTTTCTGGGCATTAAAGCCAGAATATCCAATGCTACAACATTGGAATGAACCAGAAGGTAGATTGAAACAGGCAGAGAAGCCTGAGTAACCAAGGGCTTAGAGAATGGACTAGTGGGTCCTGTATGGTTGAGAACTATACCTGGGTACAGAATGGATAAAAATGTGGTATGAGGAATTGTATGCTCAGCAAGCATGCATAAGAAAGGAATAGACTAGACATCTAAAATAATTCCCCGAAGGTATAAGTTCAAATTTCGAGGACGAAATTTAAATAACGGGGGGAGAAATGTAATATCCCAAATTTTGGAGTTGGGAAATTAGAAATATTGTTTGGGAATTTGCTATGGAAATTTGGCCTGAATAATTATAAAGTTAATTATTAGAATTTAAGGCCTATATTCCTTAAATTTTTAGGGAAAACAACTATTGAAGTTTGATGGCTCAGTTATTAGAAAGAAAAGAAGAATATGAACTTAATGGTATTTGGTGTTGAATTATACGCTGGACCCACGCAGTAGGTCACGTGCTTCAATCCATACAACACCAATTTAATATTCACTAGGTAATGAGTCAAACAAAGACGCAACACTTAAGCTCCATTTTATTTGACTCATTTGGTCCATATGTTAATTAAAAAGGACACCAACTCCCTTAATCCATTAGTCATTGTTCGGCCCATATGAGTATAACCCATTTAGCCCACACTTCTTCATTTAACCTCAGCAAACATCAAAACGCAGCAGTAGAGTCATCTCTCTTTCTCTCTTTATTTTAAATAAATTAATCCAATTTGCAGAACACACACACTTAAATAATCGGTTCAATTCCCTCACTTCGCTTTGTTATTTCCGACAGCCCATACACCACTGTCTTCTGCGTTTTCAGCTGCACCCATGCTCCATTCAGCAGTTCGTGCGCACTTGTGCATTCAGACAGACAAGCCATGCTCCACTGCCTCTGGAACTTTGCAGCGTGTTAGTGCCATACTCCACTAAGCCTGGTGCTTTCAGCAACTCTCATGCTTCACTACTTTCTTGTGTCTCTAACATGTCTGCCGCACTCCACCATTTCTCTTGAACTCTGTAGTGCGCCATATACTCCTCCATTTCCAATTCCTTTCCTTCGGCTAGAAATGGAAAACGCAGAGAGTGAGAGAGGCAGCGACACCGAGGGACAGGAAAGTTGAAGGAGAGCATGGAAGAGATGAAGAACAAGAGAGTCAGACGGAGAAGGCGTCGGAGAAAGAAGGAAACAGAGTGTGAGCTTGAGAGAGTAAGAGAGTGGAAGGAAGGCATCCCTTCGGCCTTCACTGAAAAACACAGAACAGAAGTGAGAACGTGGAGGAGAGCGAGACACAGCCGAGAACTTGCAGAAAGCGAAGAAAGAAAATAGGAATAACAACCCCGGGCTGTGTGCGTGTGTGTGTTGCTGATACATGAAGAACAAGAAGTTGAGAAAGAAAGAAGTCATAGAGACCGAGAGTGAGCAATGAAGGAAAGTTGAAAGAAAGGAGCTGAAGAACCACGCATGTTGAATTGGGTTCGAACAAGGTGAGCCGTTAAGCTTCTCTCCTTCTCATCTTTGTGAGTTTCCAACGATGGGTTCTACATTTGAAGCTTACAAGTTATGGCTAGTTTCTGCATGGGGGTACTCTATTTAAAGGAACTGAAAACAGGGAGCATTGAGTTCTAACGTGGCATGCATGGGGTATAGGCTGAAGATGGAAGCTATCGTTGCATGCAAGAGTGTCGGTCAAGGTTTGAGTTTTTGAACAAGGTAAGTTTTCCCAACCTTGTTCACTGTGTTTGAAGCTCTCGTAACATGCTTTTGATTCTGCATGTGACTCTGTTTTATGAGCATCGAAACAGAACTTGAGTGTAAGATTAAGGTTAAGGACTGAACCCATTCATCTCTGTTTTTGAAGTGCTGAAACAGAGTCAAAAGGCGTAAGCTACAGTGAAATCGTGGATGAACAGTGCAGGTGTGAACAGGATCCGCATGCTGATGTCATTCGCTAGAAAACTGAATTGCAGCTGAAGCAGTGAACTTTGACTAAGGTAAAACCATGGCAAACGAACTCCTTTGACCCTGAAATTTTGTGGGTAATTAGTACACATCATGATCTTTAACATGAGCCAAAGAACACACAAATCCGATGTGTACAAAGAATGTTATAAATTTCCAAAATTTGAAGATGAAAACTGGAAAATGTCATTTTCCAGAAATGAACAGTCTTCTTCGTGTTCCATTTTGAAAAAAGTAAATGATGGAGTTTTGCCATGATATTTTCCAGTATTAAAGTAGACATACCAAGGTTTCATTTGATAGGTCATAACCCTTAATCAGAGTTGTATCCAAGGAGATACGAATTTTTAAAGTTGACCTATTAAACTGGAATGTTTTTCTGGACAGCAAAGAAAGAATGAAAATCTGGAAATGATACAGCAAGAAATAAGTCTAGTGACTATTTGTATATGAAACTAGACCTAATTAGTGACACATAGAATTTTGAATCACCCCAATCGGAGTTCTGTAGAATTATTGGTGATTTTTCGAAGTTAGGCCAAAATGCTGATAGCTTTTAGCTACCATGCGAAATTAAAAAGAAAAGGCCAAATATAATAAGAATAAACTCCAAGGGTGTGAGAATGTCTTTGAGGCAAGATAAGCCATTAGGTATTTATTTTTCATGGCTTTAATAATATGGCGACGTGTTTAGGGCCATGAGAAGTCAAGAAGAAGAAGAACGAAAACTAATAAAGGATACTTCAAGCAACTCCGTAGTTGAAAGAGAAGGTATAGCCGAAGGACATAGGCATACCTTGACTCCTATCCTGATCCCAACAATCTTGTTAGCATATATGTTTGTGTTCATGTATTAGCTGATCATGTTTGATAGATGCTTTACATGTATTGTTTTTCCTAGTTATGGAATTGAGGCTGCGTGTCTCATAAGGCTGCGTGTCCTAAGTACAGAGCTGCGTGTTCCATAAAGGGCTGCGGTCCTTGGCCGTTAACTGCGGTTACGGTTTGATTGTTTACTTGTAAATGCTTCTATGTTTAACATGTGCTAATTGTCATTTATACTTCATATGTGTTCATGAGATTAACTATTACCCCTAGTGTTCATTCATTTGAACTCCAGACTGTATTAAGGAAACAGGGAGTGGATCGGGCACGAAGGGAAGATTGCTTGAAGTTTCCGTAGAAAGTATGAGCAGAGCAAACACTCTGATAGCTGTGACAACGGCCCTGAAGAATGTTGGCGCTTCCGTACGAGTAATAGAGGGCCGGGTGTCTAAAGTTTTTTTTTTGAATCGCACTAACCCGCCACCCGAAAGGGCGAGGCCGGTAGGGGCGTCACAATTTTTGTATTAGAGCCATGTTCTGGCATTTGGCTAGTATGCTCGAGTGAATAGTGAATAGTAACTAAATCTTAGAATCTTTGAGTGACAAGAGTGGAAATTATGGAAATTATCTACTCAAAATTTAGAAGTCCAATCGTTATGTTGGTCCTAACAATAAATTAGAATGCCGTGCCGATGTTTATGAGGGCTACCTACGAAGGATGCTCATCAAAGAGGTTGACCATTTAGAGTAGCACAGTAGAAGCGTGGTGAGCAAGATTGGCAGAGAATGGATTGAAAGTCCTATGAATGGCCTAGGTAGTCAATGATAGAGTCGGAAATGTGACTAGAAGAAATAATGACCTTCTATAGCAGTTGTCTAGTTCCTGAGTTTGAAATTTTGAATTTTGAATTTGCCAATGCACCCGCAGAATTGTGAAATTTCTTAAATGAATTCTCTAAATGAAATATTTTGAACAGAATTTGAGACCTGTTTTGTGGTCACTTTTGAACGTTATTGTTTCATAGAAGGGATCCTTGTGGAACCCGGAATTGGAATTGAATTTTTGAATTTTATGAACTGAAGTTTTGAATGAATTGTTTCTAGTAGAATTTGAGACCAGGGTAATGGTCACTTTGAAATGATGTTGTCTCAGAGAATGGGTTTGAACCCTGAGTTTGAAATTGAATTTTGAATTATGTGGTTGTGAAAGCAGTACAGAACTGGAAAGGTCAGAAACTGTTGTAGAAGTACTCAGTTTACCGGATCTTTCCATACAAGTTTAAAATGTTTTTGAGTCGTGTGTCATTGATAAAGTTCTTTTGAACAAGAGATTTGAAAATTGAGGGGATTTGTTTTGAGAAGCTGAAAATCGCACCAGTAGTGAATGTACTCAATCCAAGATACTTCGCCTTGAAGGGGCGTGAATTTTGCCTTGTTTGGTTAGGACCCACGCAGACGTTTGGAGCAAGGCTCCTGGACATTGTCCTTTTTCCCGAAGAGGGATTCTGGTGGGGTGGCCCATTAATGTGCCAGTGCAGACACTGGGTCTCTTATGGGGGGGGGGGACGGAAACTCTCCCACATTAACCAACAAGTGCATTGCCACTGCGGTGGTTTGTGTATGAAAGGATTGAGATATGTCGCTGTACCGGAAGGTTGAAGTGGTGGCGAGAGCTTCCTATTGTTAAATTTTGTGAAATGAGTAATCCCGCTCAAAAGATGTGTGCCGGTAGTAAACGTTTTCTGAAACAACTCCGGCAGTGAAAATGTTTTCACGAACTTGAGCACGCAACGATTTTGTTTTCCTTGAAAATGTGAAAGCACCACTTTTTGATAGTGCTATTTTGAAAATGTACTGCTACCACAGAATTTTGAATATTTGAATTTGAAAAATCAGAATTTTGAATATGAGGCAACATAGAAGCAATATTGAAAGTAATGATGTGATTATCATTACTGATATTTTGAATTGAAGATCATTGACGTAATTGACTTCAATGATGTTTTGAATTGGAAAGCAGTGCATTGGGTGACTATGTCGTTACAGGAACAGAAACTGATAGAATGGTCTAGAAAATGAACTAGTTAAGCCAGATAGTACTTGATAGCCACCAAGCTAGTCAAGAGGAAGTGGTCTGAGAGCTTAAGTTGAAGAGGCTCAGATGATCGATGAACAAATAGAGGCTCAAGGCTGTAAGACCCAATGTGCAAGATGGCACAGGGCAGTGTCCCTGGGTCGTAACACCTGTGTGATTAGCACTGTGTGGAATGCTCACAAGTATGATAACTTTGGGACCAATGTGTCCAAAGAAGTTGTGAGTCTGGCAGAACACTCAGACTGTACCGGGTGGTAGTTGATATGCCAATGGCATAAAGGTGGTTTTATGGGCATTAAAGCCAGAATATCCAGTGCTACAACATTGGAATGAACTAGAAGGTAGATTGAAATGGGCAGAGAAGCCTGAGTAACCAAGTGCTTAGAGAATGGACTAGTGGATCTTGCATGGTTGAGAACTATACCTAGGTACAGAATGGATAAGAATGTGGTATGATGAGTTGTGTGCTTTGTAAGCATGCATAAGAAAGGAATAGACTAGACGTCTAAAATAATTCCCCGAAGGTATAAGTTCAAATTTCGAGGACGAAATTTAAATAACGGGGGGAGAAAATGTAACATCCCAAAATTTTGGAGTTGGGAAATTAGAAATATTGTTTGGGAATTTGCTATGGAAATTTGGCCTGAAAGGAATTGATGAATGAAGGGGGTATTATGGAATATGAATTTGAGCCAATGCAAGTGCAATTGGGTGAACTAGTACATGCTCCATCAAGTCATTGAAGGCATGAATAGTTCTTAAGTTGGATTCAAAGAAATAAATAATGCATGACCAAGTAAATATGGAAACATGCTCGTGGGACCCAAGAGTAAAATAATTGGGATCTCTTTTAAACCACTCCTGTAGCACCAATTTGGAGAATAAGCTTCCAGCAACGCCACATGTATATTCCCTTGTTCTTCTCATATAGCGATGTGGCCACAAGAAATTCCCTTAATCTAATATTTTAATAGTCAATTACCAACTGAACTGCAGAGAGGCGTGCTCATATATATATATTATGCAGAACCCATATTCCCTCAATACGCTTTTCCCTTCTCGATCAGAACCATTGGACCACAAAAGCGCATATACTCCCTCAGGCTGCTATATCTTCTCGGCCCAGTCATGGTACTAGCTCATTATTGATTCCATTTCTCTATCCTATTCCATGTGCTCCAGCACTTACATATTCTTTTATTAACTTCCTTCATTATTCCCATTAATTCCTCTTCAACCCACTTTCTCATTCTTAACGAAAAGCACAAACTTCCTAACCATATTTATATCCATTCGGCCAGAGAGGAAGAGGACAGAGCCACCTGTTTCTCGTGTAAATGGACAGCAAAGTCACACACGTTTTCTCATTAACCGACACCTCAACGCAGCTCCCATATACTCCTCTAAGTCCCTTGAAACTCGACATATCAGTAGCGCCCATCCTCCACTATGTCTCGTGTCTGCAGAGTTCCAAAAAGCCATGCTCCACTACAATCCTCGTGTCTCCAACAAGTCAGCCACGCTCCACCATTTCTTTTGCATTCGGACAGAATCATACTCCCTCACCTCCTGATCGCATTCACTTCTCATTCGGCCTGGCACACGGAAACACAGAAGTGAGATGAGAATGCGAGTGAGAGATGAGATGGAGTTGAGAGCCGAGAGCTTGCAGAGAGTAAAAGACCGAGAGAAATGAGAGCAAGACAGAAAACAGAAATGAAAACGAAAGAGAGAGCAGTTGAGAGAAATAGTTCATTCATTTTTCTCACTCTCTGCAACTCAAGCCGCGAAACAGGGACATGGAGTTTCAGACAGAAACTGAACCGCAAAGGGAGAGCAAGTCCGTGAAGCGAGTGAAGGATAGGAAAGCATTGGTGGTCTGTGCGTGTGCTCTGTTCCAACCAGCAAGAACAGAAAAGGCGCTGAGAGATTAAGAGACCGAGAGAGAGGAAGTTGCAGAAAGAAGTGTAGACCGAGAACACCAAGAGGAAAGAAGCAGCAGTTTGAACGTTGTCAATGAAGGTGAGCTTTTGAAACTTTGCTTCTAACTTCAACTGATCCTGCACTTTAGTTTCTGCTGTGTGGATTAAAGCAATAACCGAGAATGATATTTCCTTGTTCTTGGGTCACCAAATAGAGAGCATTGAGGCTTAACGTGGCATGCATGGGGTTCTGAATAGGTTGAAAATGGAAGCTTAACGTTGCATGCACGTTGGTGGTTCTGTTTTTTAGTGCAGAAACAGAGTCAAGGCGTTAGCTACAGTAATTTCGTGGAGGAACAGTGCACTTGTTACTGTAGCATCATCTGGAAAAGTAAACGTGCTGCTGGAACAGTGGTCTTTGAGCAAGGTAAAACCAGGGAAAACAAACTCTTTTGACCCTGAAATTTTGTGGGTAATTAGTATACATCATGATCTTTAACATGAGCCAAAGAACACCCAAATCCGATGTGTACAATGAAAGTTATAAATTTCCAAAGTTTGAAGACGAAAACTGGAAAATGTCATTTTCCAGTAATGAACAGTCTTCTTCGTGTTCAATTTTGAAATAGTAAATGATTGAGTTTTGCTGTGAAAGTTTCCAGAAATAAACTAGACATACCAAGGTTTCATTTGATAGGTCATAAGCCTTAATCAGAGTTGTATCCAAGGAGAAACGAATTTTTAAAGTTGACCTATTAAACTGGAACGTTTTTCTGGACGGCGAAGAAAGAATGAAAATCTGGGAATGATACAGAAAGAAATAAGTCTAGTGATTAGTTGTATATGAAACTAGACTTAATTAATGACAAATAGAAATTTGAACCACCCCAATCGGAGTCCTATATAGTTATTGGTGATTTTTCGAAATTAGGTCAAAGTGCTGATAGCTTTTGCTACCATTCGAAATTAAAAAGAAATGGCCAAAGTAATGAGAATAAACTCCGAGCATGTAAGAATGCCTATGAGGCAAAGATAAGCTATTATGTATTTGGTTCACTTGGCTCTAATAATATGGCGATGTGTTTAGGGCCATGAGAAGTCAAGAAAAAGAAGAACGAAAACTAATAAAGGATACTTCAAGCAACTCCGTAATTGAAAGAGAAGGTACAGCCGGAGGACATAGGCATACCTTGACTCCTCTCCTGATCCCAACAAATTCGGACGAATAAGGACTCAAGCTTGATGTGGGTAACTGTAATCTTGTTAGCATATATGTTTGTATTCATGTATTAGCTGATCATGTTTGATAGATGCTTTACTTGTATTGTTTTTCCTAGCTATGGAATTGAGGCTGCGGTCTCATAGGGCTGCGTGTCCTAAAGGGCTGTGGTCCTTGCTTTACATGTACTGTTTTTCCTAGCTATGGATTGAGGCTACGGTCTCATAGGGTTGCATGTCCTAAGTACGGAGCTGCGTGTTCCATAAAGGGCTGCGGTTCTTGGCCGTTAACTGCGGTTACGGTTTGATTATTTACTTGTAAATGCTTCTATGTTTAACATGTGCTAATTGTCATTTATACTTCATATGTGTTCATGAGATTAACTGTTACCCCTGGGGTTCATTCATTTGAACTCCAGACCGTATTAAGGAAACAGGAAGTGGATCGGGCACGAAGGGAAGATTGCTTGAAGTTGCCGTAGAAAGTTTGACTAGAGCAGACACCCTGATAGCTATGGCGACAGCCCTGAAGAATGTTGGCTCTCGCTGAAGTTCCTAACAGCATCACGTAAATTCTCTTAAATCTTATTCATTTTAGGTGCCTTGTAGAACTTCACAGAACCTCAAGAACACTCCAACATTAAAGTTAAACTTCAAAGTTAACCCTTCAGAACAACATGCATGCAACTTGAACTTCAAACGTTATCTGTTTTAGCACCCATAAAACAGAGTGACTATCGTACAAAGAGAAGTTCAAAGACTCACCTTAGTTCTATGATCGCACGCAACGGTTGGACCACCTTCTTTCATCTTTCTTTCGGTCTCAACTTCTTTTCTCACCATCTTTCTGCATTCAGCAGTTTTACTGTCTGTTCTTTCGTGAGGGAGAAGGAAATGGAGAATGGATTAGAGAATGAGAAATGAATGGGATTCGTAAAGTTTGTGCGCATGGTTGCTACAACACGATGGAGTAGAGCATGGCTTTTTGGAACTCTGCAGACACGAGACATAGTGGAGGATGGGCGCTACTGATATGTCGAGTTTCAAGGGACTTAGAGGAGTATCTGGGAGCTGCGTTGAGGTGTCGGTTAATGAGAAAACGTGTGTGACTTTGCTGTCCATTTACACGAGAAACAGGTGGCTTTGTCCTCTTCCTCTCTGGCCGAATGGATATAAATATGGTTAGGAAGTTTGTGCTTTTCGTTAAGAATGAGAAAGTGGGCTGAAGAGAAATTAATGGGAATAATGAAGGAAGTTAATAAAAGAATATGCAAGTGCTGGAGCACATGGAATAGAAAGAAAGAAAATAGGAATAACAACAACATTCATTGTACACATCGGATTTGGGTGTTCTTTGGCTCATGTTAAAGATTATGATGTGTACTAACTACCTACAAAGTTTCAGGGTCAAAGGAGTTGGTTTACTCTGGTTTTACCTTAGTCAAAGTTCACTGCTTCAGCTGCAATTCAGTTTCCAGATGATCATGATGCTACAGTAACAAGTGCACTGTTCCTCTACGAAATTACTGTAGCTAACGTCTTTTCGGCTCTGTTTCTGCACTCCGAAAACAGAACAATCAACATGCATGCAGATCCAAATGGTATTTATGGTCATTACCAAAAACAGAACCATAACCACATGCATACAACACTCTTAATCTTTCTCTTTAGTACCTTCGTTCACTAATTGAAACCGAGAAGGTAAATTCACAGTATTCATCATAACGTGCAGAAACTTATAAGGGAGGAAGCTCAAGAACTCACCTTGATTGCTCTCAAGCTTCCATGCACGTTCTTTCTCCTTCTCTTAGTTAGATCCTAGCTTGCATGTGGATCAACTTCCTTCTTTCAAGCTCTCGGTCACAGCCCCCTCTTACATGCTCGCTCTCATTCACGTCCCGGCCTCTGATTTAGGACATGCAGCTCCGTACTTAGGACACGCAGCCCTATAAGACCGCAGCCTCAATCCATAGTTAGGAAAAACAGTACATGTAAAGTAAGGACCGCAGCCCTTTAGGACACGCAGCCCTATAAGACCGCAACCTCAATTCCATAGCTAGGAAAAACAATACAAGTAAAGCATCTATCAAACATGATCAGCTAATACATGAATACAAACATATATGCTAACAAGATTACAGTTACCCACATCAAGCTTGAGTCCTTATTCATCCGAATTTGTTGGGATCAGGAGAGGAGTCAAGGTATGCCTATGTCCTCCGGTTGTACCTTCTCTTTCAACTACGGAGTTGCTTGAAGTATCCTTTATTAGTTTTCGTTCTTCTTTTTCTTGACTTCTCATGGCCCTAAACACATCGCCATATTATTAGAGCCAAGTGAACCAAATACATAATAGCTTATCTTTGCCTCATAGGCATTCTTACACGCTCGGAGTTTATTCTCATTACTTTGGCCATTTCTTTTTAATTTCGAATGGTAGCAAAAGCTATCAGCACTTTGACCTAATTTCGAAAAATCACCAATAACTATATAGGACTCCGATTGGGGTGGTTCAAATTTCTATTTGTCATTAATTAAGTCTAGTTTCATATACAACTAATCACTAGACTTATTTCTTTCTGTATCATTCCCAGATTTTCATTCTTTCTTCGCCGTCCAGAAAAACGTTCCAGTTTAATAGGTCAACTTTAAAAATTCGTTTCTCCTTGGATACAACTCTGATTAAGGCTTATGACCTATCAAATGAAACCTTGGTATGTCTAGTTTATTTCTGGAAACTTTCACAGCAAAACTCAATCATTTACTATTTCAAAATTGAACACGAAGAAGACTGTTCATTACTGGAAAATGACATTTTCCAGTTTTCGTCTTCAAACTTTGGAAATTTATAACTTTCATTGTACACATCGGATTTGGGTGTTCTTTGGCTCATGTTAAAGATCATGATGTATACTAATTACCCACAAAATTTCAGGGTCAAAAGAGTTTGTTTGCCCTGGTTTTACCTTGCTCAAAGACCACTGTTCCAGCAGCACGTTTACTTTTCCAGATGATGCTACAGTAACAAGTGCACTGTTCCTCCACGAAATTACTGTAGCTAACGCCTTGACTCTGTTTCTGCACTAAAAAACAGAACCACCAACGTGCATGCAACGTTAAGCTTCCATTTTCAACCTATTCAGAACCCCATGCATGCCACGTTAAGCCTCAATGCTCTCTATTTGGTGACCCAAGAACAAGGAAATATCATTCTCGGTTATTGCTTTAATCCACACAGCAGAAACTAAAGTGCAGGATCAGTTGAAGTTAGAAGCAAAGTTTCAAAAGCTCACCTTCATTGACAACGTTCAAACTGCTGCTTCTTTCCTCTTGGTGTTCTCGGTCTACACTTCTTTCTGCAACTTCCTCTTTCTCGGTCTCTTAATCTCTAAGCGCCTTTTCTGTTCTTGCTGGTTGGAACAGAGCACACGCACACACCACCAATGCTTTCCTATCCTTCACTCGCTTCACGGACTTGCTCTCCCTTTGCGGTTCAGTTTCTGTCTGAAACTCCATGTCCCTGTTTCGCGGCTTGAGTTGCAGAGAGTGAGAAAAATGAATGAACTATTTCTCTCAACTGCTCTCTCCTTCGTTTTCATTTCTGTTTTCTGTCTTGCTCTCATTTCTCTCGGTCTTTCACTCTCTGCAAGCTCTCGGCTCTCAACTCCATCTCATCTCTCACTCACATTCTCATCTCACTTCTGTGTTTCCGTGTGCCTGGCCGAATGAGAAGTGAATGCGATCAGGAGGTGAGGGAGTATGATTCTGTCCGAATGCAAAAGAAATGGTGGAGCGTGGCTGACTTGTTGGAGACACGAGGATTGTAGTGGAGCATGGGCGTTGCTGCAAGGAGTTTATGGATTTTAGAGACAGTGGAGAATGGGTTCTGTCACACTGAATTCAAAGAGAATATGTCTCCCTTGGTTGACGAAACACAAAGAACTGGTGGGGTTTATGCGCTGGTGAGCTGTCGTGTAATGCTAGAAACAGATGTGCAGCTCGAAATGAATCAGTTGGGAAATGAGTATAAACTGTATACATATATGTGTGAGCACGTGGGTTGAAAACTGAGGAGAATAAGGGAGCATATTGTCTGTGTCGTCCAAATGATTTTGGGCCAAAAAGACTTAATGCATGGAGTATACCTACACTAAATGGGTTCAATTATATGGCCCACAATGCACATTGGATATTAAAGGATCTATAGCAGTTGTCTAGTTCCTGAGTTTGAAATTTTGAATTTGCCAATGCACGCGCAGAATTGTGAAATTTCTTAAATGAATTCTCTAAATGAAATATTTTGAACAGAATTTGAGACCTGTTTTGTGGTCACTTTTGAACGATATTGTTTCATAGAAGGGATCCTTGTGGAACCCAGAATTGGAATTGAATTTTTGAATTTTATGAACTGAAGTTTTGAATGAATTGTTTCTAGTAGAATTTGAGACCAGGGTAATGGTCACTTTGAAATGATGTTGTCTTAGAGAATGGGTTTGAACCCTGAATTTGAAATTGAATTTTGAATTATGTGGTTGTGGAAGCAGTACAGAACTGGAAAGGTCAGAAACTGTTGTAAAAGTACTCAGTTTACTGGATCTTGCCAGACATGTTTAGAATGTTTTTTGGGTCGTGTGCCATTGATAAAGTTCTTTTGAACAAGAGATTTGAAAATTGAGGGGATTTGTTTTGAGAAGCTGAAAATCGCACCAGCAGTGAATGTACTCAATCCAAGATACTTCGCCTTGAAGGGGCATGTATTTTGCCTTGTTTGGTTGGGACCCACGCAGATGTTTGGAGTAGGGCTCCTGGACATTGTCCTTTTTCCCGAGGAGGGATTCTAGTGGGGTGGCCCATTAATGTGCCAGTGCAGACACTGGGTCACTTATGGGGGGACGGAAACTCTCCCACATTAACCAACAAGTGCGTTGCCACTGCGGTGGTTTGTGTATGAAAGGATTGAGATATGTCGCTGTACCGAAAGGTTGAAGTGGTGGCGAGAGCTTTCAATTGTTAAATATTGTGAAATAAATTATCCCGCTCAAAAAATGTGTGCCGGTAGTAAATGTTTTCTAAAACCACTCTGGCAGTAAAAGTGTTTTCACGAATTTGTGATGGCAACGATTACGTTTGAAAATGTGATAGCACTATTACTTTTTGGTATAGTGCAGATTGTGAAAATGTACTGTTACCACATAATTTTGAATATGTAAATTTGAATATCAGAATTTTGAACATGAGACAACATAGAAGCAATATTGAAAGTAATGATGTGATTATCATTACTGATATTTTGAATTAAAAAGCGGTGCATTGGGTGACTATGTTATTACAGGGACAAAAACTGATAGAATGGTCTAGAAAATGAACTGGTTAAGCCAGATAGTACTTGATAGCCGCCGAGCTAGTCAAGAGGAAGTAGTTTGAGAACTTGAATTGAAGAAGCCTAGCACTGTGTTGTTATCTATCTTGGTAACATTAGACCAACGTGTCTAGAGTATACTTGAGGTTGGAAGAACAATCAGACTGTACCGAGTTGTAGTTGTGATGCCTATGGCTTGAAGGTAATTCCTTGGGCAATAAGGCAAGAATATCCAGCGCTGTGGTAATTGAATAAGCCGAAAGGCTAGAACGAAATAAGCTAGAAAGTTGAATGGAAATGAGGCAGTGAGGCCTGAGTAACCATGCGCTGTGAGAAGGGACTAATGAGTCCTATGAATGAATACTACACACCGGGTATAGGATGAATGAAAAGGTTGTAAGATTTGTTGCGTGCTTAGTGAGCATGCATAAGAAAGGAGAAGATTAACTGTCCAAAAATGGTTCCCTAAGGTATGGACTTTCAAATTTCGAGGACGAAATTTATTGAACAGGGGGAGAAATGTAACATCCCACTATTTTGACTCCTATGTACCGTTGTTTCTCTTATGAATAAAGTAAAATTCCATTTCTTTATTCTTATACTCCACAATTTCACAAGATATGTTTACCTTATTCTTCATATGGTGACGGGCCCCATATGTGCAATATTTTAACAATTATTTGGACACCCACGTTCACCTGATCTCTTGGATTCCTGCAGCCCCAATCTTTATTATTATTCAACACTCATTCCTTCATACGACAACACAAAAGGGAAACCGGCATAAGGAATTATACTCCCACCGCACTATTGCTTTTTGAATTGCAGCAACAGCATACCCCAGTGCATTTTCGTTTGCAGCCCATACTCCACCTTTATTCTTTTATTCCGACAGCAGGAAATGGAGCAGCAAACCATTACTTCTCTGTGATTTCAGCGCCACGAACAGCTTCTTTATTCTTCTTGTTGACAGCTCATTGCAGCAAACTTGCATTTTTCCGCCACCTCACTTCCTTCATGCACCAAATATTCAATTTGGCAAGAATATTAACGCCCTCCATTCTCATTTCGCCCCTCGGTTCAGACATTTGAACAAACAGAAAATGCAGAGAGTGAGAGAGAGGCAGCGACACCGAGAGACAGGAGAGTTGAAGGAGAGCATGTAAGTGGGGTCATCTTGCTCGGTTTCAACCAGCAACAACAGGGCAGCACCCCCTACTTTCCCATTGTCCATTCTCCGGCCAGAAACCAAAAGAAACAAGAGAGTGAGAACGGTGGAGTTTGAGACTAAGTGTAAGAATGTGTGAGTGAAAGAGAGTTTGAAAGCGAGAAAGTTGATACCGAAAGTGAGAGTGAGAGACAGTGAAGATCGTTGGAGGTAGACGAGAATGCTGGATATGAGACCGAGACAGAGACAATCTTCATTCTCGTCCGATACTTATTCTCTTCTGCAGAATATAAGAGCGCGAGAAAGAGTCCGAAGAAGTGACAGCTATTATGAGTTTGAGACCAAGAACAAGAAGTTGAGAAAGAAAGAAGTCATAGAGACCGAGAGTGAGCAATGAAGGAAAGTTGAAAGAAAGGAGCTGAAGAACCACGCATGTTGAATTGGGTTCGAACAAGGTGAGCCATTAAGCTTCTCTTCTTCTTATCTCTGTGAGTTTCCAACGTTGGTTTCTGAATTTGAAGCTTAAAATGACGTGGTTCATTTCTGCATATTAGATTATGGGGCTGAAACGGAGAAAATAAAAGCATGAATTAACGTGGTGCAGTTAGGAACCTCTCACGTCTGCATGTACGTTGATTGTTCTGTTTTTGAAGTGCAGAAACAGAGCCAAAAAGGACGTTAGCTACAGTGAATTCGTAGATGAACAGTGCATGAGTTACTGTAGCATCATCTGTTGCTGGAAAACTGAACTCGCAGCTGGAGCAGTGATCTTTGAGCAAGGTAAAACCAGAGTAAACCAACTCCTTTGACCATGAAATTTTGTGAGTATTTAGTACACATCATGATCTTTAACACGAGCCAAAGAACACCCAAATCCGATGTGTACAATGAATGTTATAAATTTCCAAAGTTAGAAGATGAAAACTGGAAAATGTCATTTTCCAGTAATGAACAGTATTCTTTGTGTTCCATTTTGAAAACTAAATGATAGAGTTTTTCTCTGAAATTTTTACAGGAGATAGTACACTCCTTAAGCTTTAAAATAAGCATTGGTTCACCTAAATCGGAGGTCTACAACTCTAGTTATGAATTTTCGAAGTTGAGTCAAAAATCTGGAAAATTCCTGGTATGTTTCTGGAGTCAGTAGATGACGTGGCATTTCGGGATGACCAAACAAAATCAGTAAATTATGAAATTTTCCACTTAAATAGTGGACTCATAGAGGTTTAATTTGATAGGTAATTCGTCGAATTCCGATAAGAATCGAAGGAGATACGAATTTTTGAAGTTGACCTATCAAACTGGAACCTTTTTCTGGACAGCGAAGAAAGAAGGAAAAATCTGGGAATGATACAACAAGAAATAAGTCTAGTGATTAATTGTATATGAAACTAGACTTAATTAGTGACACATAGAATTTTGAACCACCCCAATCGGAGTTCTGTAGAATTATTGGTGATTTTTCGAAGTTAGGCTAAATGCTGATAGCTTTTAGCTACCATTCGAAATTAGGAAGGAATGGCCAAAAGTAATAAGAATAAACTTCGAGCGTGTAAGAATGCCTATAAGGCAAAGAAAAGCCATTAGGTATTTGGTTTACTTGGCCCTAATAATGTGGTGACGTGTTTAGGACCATGAGAAGTCAAGAAGAAGAAGAAAGAAAACGGATGGAAGATACTTAGCCTCAAGCAACTCCGTAAATGAAAGAACCGGAAGACATAGGCATACTTTGACACCTCTCTTGATCCCAACAACTTCGGACGAGTAAGGACTCAAGCTTGAGGTGGGTAACTGTAATCTTGTTAGCATTTATGTTGTGTTAATGTATTAGCTGATCATGTTTGATAGATGCTTTACATGTATTGTTTTTCCTAGCTATGGATTGAGGCTACGGTCTCATAGGGCTACGTGTCCTAAAGGGCTGCGGTCCTTGCTTTACATGTACTGTTTTTCATAGCTATGGATTGAGGCTGCGGTCTCATAGGGCTGCGTGTCCTAAAGGGCTGCAGTCCTTGGCCGTTAACTGCGGTTACGTTTTGATTGTTTACTTGTAAATGCTTCTATGTTTAACATGTGCTAATTGTCATTTATACTTCATATGTGTTTATGAGATTAACTGTTACCCCTGGGGTTCATTCATTTGAACTCCAGACCATATTAAGGAAACAGGAAGTGGATCGGGCACGAAGGGAAGATTGCTTGAGGTTGCCGTAGAAAGTATGAGCAGAGCAGACACTCTGATAGCTGTGACAACAGCCCTAAAGAATGTTGACGCTTCCGTACGAGTAATAGAGGGCCGGGTGTCTAAAATTTGAGTACATGTGTTGGGATCGCTTCCGCATATGCCGAATTGAAAAGATACAGATGTTTTTTTTTAATCGCACTAACCCGCCTCCCGAAAGGGCGAGACCGGTAGGGGCGTCACAATTTTGGTATCAGAGCCAGGTTCTGGCATTTTGCTAGTATGCTCGAGTAAATAGTGGATAATACGTATACGTGAATAGTATTGTATACGTGAATAGTAACTTACTGACTAAGTTTCCCTATAGGGATAGTGACTTACTGTTTAGATTTCCCTGTAAGAACAGTAACTTATTGGCTAAGTTTTTCTAAGGAGATAATTCCTACCAGTGGGGCCAGACACCATGCGTGCAACGAGGCGTAGCTCCAGGAACGGAGGTCTTGGACTGAGTCGTTGGCGGTGGTGGTTCATTACATAAAAAGGGTGCAATGGATATCAAGGGGACAATACTTCACATTTTTGGGGAAACCAGATACGTTGTATTTAGAATGAGTACGGTAAGGTTGATGAACCTAGAAGTTGAGTAGACATCTAGAGGGTTGCTACCCGTTGAACTGATTCTTTAGGCAATAGAATGATTTGAATGAATTGAGGTACTAGAATATAGTACCGATTGAACTGAATGAATTAAGCCACTAGAATGCGGTGTCGATGTTTATGAGGACTACCTACGAAGGATGCTCACCGAAGAGGTTGACCAATTAGAGTAGCGCAGTGGAAGCGTGGTGAGCAAGATTGGCAGAGAATGGATTGAAAGTCCTATGAATGGCCTAGGTAGCCAATAATAGAGTCTGGAAGGTGTGTAGAAGTAATGACCTTCTATAGCAGTTGTCTAGTTCCTGAGTTTGAAATTTTGAATTTTGAATTTGCCAATGCACCCGCAAAATTGTGAAATTTTTGAAATGATTGTTCTACATGAAATATTTTGAACAGAATTTGAGACCTGTTTTGTGGTCACTTTTGAACATATTGTTTCACAGAAGGGCTCCTTGTGGAACCCATAATTGAAATTGAATTTCTGAATTCTATGAACTGAAGTTTTGAATGAAATGTGTATAGTAGAATTTAAGACCAGGGTAATGGTCATTTTTGAAATGATGTTGTCTCAAGGAATGGGTAGAACCCTGAATTTGAAATTGAATTTTGAATTATGTGGTTGTGAAAGCAGTACAGAACTGGAAAGGTCAGAAACTGTTGTAGAAGTACTCAGTTTACTGGATCTTGCCAGACATGTTTAGAATGTTTTTTGGGTCATGTGCCATTGATAAAGTTATTTTGAACAAGAGATTTGAAAATTGACGGGATTTGTTTTGAGAAGCTGAAAATCGCACCAGCAGTGAATGTACTCAATCCAAGATACTTCGCCTTGAAGGGGCGTGTATTTTGCCTTGTTTGGTTGGGACCCACACAGACGTTTGGAGAAAGACTCCTGGACATTGTCCTTTTTCCCGAGGAGGGATTCTAGTGGGGTGGCCCATTAATGTGCCGTGCAGACACTGGGTCTCTTATGGGGGGGACGGAAACTCTCCCACATTAACCAACAAGTGCGTTGCCACTGCGGTGGTTTGTGTATGAAAGGATTGAGATATGTCACTGTACCGGAAGGTTGAAGTGGTGGCGAGTAATCCCGCTCAAAAGATGTGTGCCGGTAGTAAACGTTTTCTGAAACAACTCCGGTAGTGAAAATGTTTCCACAAATTTGAACTGGCAACGATTTTGTTTTCCTTGAAAATGTGAAAGCACCACTTTTAGATAGTGCTATTTTGAAAATGTACTGCTACCACAGAATTTTGAATATTTGAAATTTGAAAATCAGAATTTTCAATATGAGACAACATAAAAGCAATATTGAAAGTAATGATGTGATTATCATTACTGATATTTTGAATTGAAGATAATTGACGTAATTGTCTTCAATGATGTTTTGAATTGGAAAGCGGTGCATTGGGTGACTATGTTGTTACAGGAACAGAAACTGATAGAATGGTCTAGAAAAAATAAACTAGTTAAGCCAGATAGTGCTTGATAGCCACCGAGCTAGTCAAGAGGAAGTAGTTTGAGAACTTGAATTGAAGAAGCTTAGCACTGTGTTGTTATCTAGTTTGGTAACATTAGACCAACGTGTCTAGAGTATACTTGAGGTTAGAAGAACAATCAGACTGTACCGAGTTGTAGTTGTGATGCCTATGGCTTGAGGGTAATTCCTGAGGCAATGAGGCAAGAATATCCAGTGCTGTGGTAATTGAATAAGCCGAAAGGCTAGAACAAAATAAGCTAGAAAGTTGAATGGAAATGAGGCAGTGAAGCCTGAGTAACCAAGCACTGTGAGAATGGACTAATGAGTCTTATGAATGAATATTACACACCGGGTACAGGATGAATGAAAAGGTTGTAAGATTTGTTGCGTGCTTAGTGAGCATGCATAAGAAAGGAAAAGTTTACGTGTCCAGAATTATTCCCCGAAGCATGAATGTTCAAAATTTCGAGGACGAAATTTTATTGAACGGGGGGAGAAATGTAACATCCCAAATTTTTGAGTTGGGAAATTAGAAATATTGTATGAGAATTTTGTTATGGAAATGTGGCCAGAATAATTATTGGAAAATAAGGTATATTTTCCTTGAATTTTGGGAAAATAATTATTGAAGTTAATGGCCTAGAATGATTTTGGAATTGATGAATGAAGTATAACTTCTTATCTTTTAATATTCAACGCATAGCGCATAAGAGACCATGGCATCCATTTCTCATAAATTCTTTTGAGACAGAAGAATTATTTGGGCAAAGAAGTCATGGGCCCCTTATGCTTGACACCTCACCCTTCCCTTTTCCCAAACTCACGCCACACCACTTCTCTCATGCACCAATTAATTAATTCAGCATCCCTTATTCAATAGCCATTCGGCCAAAGACGCTAAGCAAAGAATTAACAGAGGAAAGAGATTACAGTACATGTCCCTGCGTTTTCGGACAGTCAAGTCAGAATATTCTCCCATGGAAATTCTGAATGATAACTTCCATACTCCACTATTTCTCTTTGAACTCAGCGACTCGTGCTCTCCCATTTTCCTTCATTATTCCCATTAATTCCTCATCAGCCCCACACACACTTAAATATACAGATTGTTTATTCTTTTCTCCGACAGCACATCACACCCATTTCTCCACTATTCAACACCATGCTCCCAGTGCATTTTCGTTTGCAGCCATACTCCACTTTTATTCTTTTACCCGACAGCAAAAAATTGGAACAGCAGGCATTACATTTTCCTCCAAGTTAGTGCTAGATGACAGCTCGTTCATTCTTTCTTTTGACAGCACAAAAGGAAGCCGGCATAAGGAATTAAACCCCCCTGCTGCACTATTGCGTTTTGGAATTGAAGCAGACCACTACTCTTCTGTGTTCTCAGCGCCACACCCCATTTCCCTTTTCTTCACTGGACCTTCACGACGTCACTCACCCTCCTCCCTCTGAACATTTATTCCAGCCACTCTCTTCTCCACTACATACCACCCTTGTCGTTAGTTCAGAAGGAAACCGAGAGATTGAGAATGGAGAGTGAGTGAGCAAGAGAGTTTGAGACTGAGAACGAAGCTGTGAGAGACCGAGACGAGAGTAGGAGGAGCTGAGAAAAACGCAATGAAGCATGAATGAGAGGTTGGATTGTCAAGAAGAAGAGAAAAGGAGTGCACTCACATATACTCCTAGTCCTCCATTATTGCTCTCGGCCCGACACGGGAACACAGAGAGAAATGGAGGCAGCACACTGAAACGAGACTGAGAAGCACGGTAGTTGGAAGAGAAGGAGTATGAGCATGCATGGAAGCTTGGGTGTCAAACAAGGTGAGTTTTGAACCTCTTTCCATCTAGCTTCCGTGGGTTCTGTACGTAGGTTCTCAACGTTGAAGCTTTTGCATGATGAAACTCTGTTTTTATGGAGTTGGAACAGAGTCAAAGGCGAATGCTACAGTAAAATCGTGGATGAACAGTAACAGGATTGGTATGCTGATGTCATGTGCTGGAAAACTGAACTTGCAGCTGAAGCAACGATCTTTGAGCAAGGTAAAACCAGAGTAAACCAACTCCTTTGACCCTGAAACTTTGTGAAGATTTAGTACACTTCTAGACCTTTCCAACGAGCCAAAGAACACAGAAAAAGGACGTATAGATTGAGAGAAATAATTTTCCAAAGTTCAGTCGAAAACCTGGAACGTTTTCTGCATCTCTGGTGAACAGTGATTTTCGTGTTTGATTTTGAAATAGAAAACATTTGATTTTTTAAGTGAAATTTTTACAGCAGACAATACACTCCTTAAGCTTTAAAATAAGTTTTGGTTCACCTAAAACGGAGGTCTACAACTCTAGTTATGATTTTTTCGAAGTTAAGTCAAAAATCTGGAGAATTTCTGGTTTGCCTCAGGAGCAGTAAAATGGCGTGATATTTCGGGATGACCTAACAAAATCATAAAATTATGAAATTTTCCAGTTATATAGTAGACTCATAGAGGTTTAATTTGATAGGTAATTCGTAAAATTCCGATAAGAATCGAAGGAGATACGAATTTTTGAAGTTGACCTATCAAACTGGAACCTTTTTCTAGACAGCGAAGAAAGAAGGAAAATCTGGGAATGATACAACAAGAAATAAGTCTAGTAATTAATCGTATATGAAACTAAACTTAATTAGTGACAAATAAAAATTTGAACCACCCCAATTGGAGTTCTGTAGAATTATTGGTGATTTTACGAATTTAGGCCAAAATGCTGATAGCTTTTGCTACCATTCGAAATTAGGAAGGAGTGGCCAAAAGTAATAAGAATAAACTCGGAGCGTGTAAGAGAGCCTATGAGGCAAAGATAAGCCATTATGTATTTGGTTTACTTGGCTCTAATAATATGACGTCGTGTTTAGGGCCATGAGCAGTCAAGACGAAGAAGAAAGAAAATAAATGGAAGATACTTAGCTTCAAGCAACTCCGTCGATGAAAGAGAAAGTACAGCCGGAGGACATAGGCTAAGGCATACTTTGACACCTCTCCTGATCCCAACAACTTCGGACGAGTAAGGACTCAAGCTTGAGGTGGGTAACTGTAATCTTGTTAGCATATATGTTTGTGTTCATGTATTAGCTGATCATGTTTGATAGATGCTTTACATGTATTGTTTTCCTAGCTATGGATTGAGGCTGCGGTCTCATAGGGCTGCGTGTCCTAAAGGGCTACGGCCCTTGCTTTACATGTATTGTTTTTCCTAGCTATGGATTGAGGCTGCGGTCTCATAGGGCTGCGTGTCCTAAAGGGCTGCGGTCCTTGGCTGTTAACTGCGGTTACGGTTTGATTGTTTACTTGTAAATGCTTCTATGTTTAACATATGCTAATTGTCATTTATACTTCATATGTGTTCATGAGATTAACTGTTACCCCTGGGGTTCATTCATTTGAACTCCAGACCGTATTAAGGAAACAGGAAGTGGATCGGGCACGAAGGGAAGATTACTTGAGGTTGCCGTAGAAAGTATGAGCAAAGCAGACACTCTGATAGCTGTGACAACGGCCCTGAAGAATGTTGACGCTTCCGTACGAGGATCATTATGAGTAACAAGGGGATCATTATGGCCTATAGGTTTATTAGGAATAACCACATCTGGCACCCACTTATCTTCCCAGATTCTTATATTAGACCCCGTCCCCACATCCCATTTGAGATCATCTTTCATGAAGTCACGACTCTCAATAAGGCTTGACCAACACCATGAAGCTCTATGACCCTTTTTTGCCTCAATAAATTCTCCTTTAGGAAAATAGACACTCCTAAGCACTTGTGCCCATAGATCCTTAGGATACACCATTAATCGTCATCCGGTTTTTGCCAACATCGCCTTGTTCATGATCAACAAGTCCCGAAATCCCATACCCCCATGGCCTTTATCAATTGATAGAGAGTTCCAAGCCTTCCAATGTAAACAATTCCCAAATGCACTTCCTTCCTACCAAAAATTAGCTATAATTCGGTTCAACTCCTTACAAGTTTGAATTGGGAATTTAAAACAATGCATAGGATAAATTGGTATAGCCTGAATAACTGCTTTGATCATCACCTCTCTACCCACAAAGGAAAGAAATGAATGTCCCCACCTCTGGACCTTTTTAACAACCCTATCTCTAATATAAGTCAGAGCCTGATTCTTCGTTTTACCCCAAACACTTGGAATCCCTAGGTATTTCCCTAGATCTTCAGTTGCTAGGACTCCCAAAACTGACCCTACCATGTTCTTAACCGTCTCTGGAGTATTACTAGAAAAGAAGATGCTTGATTTATCCACATTGATCAGCTGGCTTGAAGCACCACAATACATCTGCAGAATATTAGATAAAGAGACACAGTTCCCCCTATTTGCCAGGAGACCTTCACAGTTCCAAGCCAGGAGATTCATGGTGAACTGGTAGCTGGTTCATCCAAGCCACCTGCGTCTGGAGATGAGAAACTAATCTGAGGATCAACCTTGAAATGTTCTGTAGATGTCCACTCCGTAGGAATTCGATTTCTCCTACCAAATTAGAGTTACCAGGACTAGCACCAGGCGTCTCAACAACAAGACTGCGGATCAGTGTTTTGAGGGCCTTGAAATTCCTTCGTCTACCTCGCGTTGCTTGAAGCTTGACATTACACAGAGGAGAATTATCTCCAGGATCGTCGAATGATAGTTTCCTATGTCTCTTATCAGCACTTTGACCCAACAGATCCTCAGATGGCCTCTTGATGCAGATTCGTTTCATGGATAATGACATAGCATAAATAGGAGAAATAGGTGGAAGCCCAACAGAGGGGAAATGTCGTGTATGGTGGGCTCTTCCTCAGCAGGAAATTCTACACTATAAAGATGGGCCCCCACAATAGGAACAAAGCTTACCGCTATTGCTGATAATGAGCTGCATTGTTGGGCTGGATCACATTGAGGCCCACTCCAAACATCCTCAGCCACAAGGCCCTCCACCACTTCGTTGACTTTAACCCCATTTGCAGCATCAGGATAATCTTTGGAGGAAGAATCCACCAAATCTTTAGGACTCCTGCAAAACGCCGCATGTGACATTGCTTGCAGACCTTGGACAGACCCCAAATCAACGTCTTCACCAACTAATTGCCCTTTAGGAGGTAATCTCTCTCCACTCTGACACACCACCACCAAATCCATGTCAACCTGAGCTTGCAGCCTTTTACCTTCCTCTGAAATTATACCCGAAGAAGAAACTCTGTTAACCGATGCTTCCTTCTGACAAGGCTCAGTGGCCAGAGCTTTCTTCATGTGACAACCAGCTTCAACCCAATCTTTTTTATGGACCACTAGGACCTCCTCTAGAGTACGCACCAAAGGAGTGCTCAAGCACTTCCCAAATATAGATTCAAATTCGTCTCCATCCTCCCTTGATGAAACATCTCTGTAAACACTTCCATTATGACCAATCCGCCCACAGCTGTAGCAAAAAATTTGCAGCCTTTCATATTTAACCGAAACACATGCATGATCCTTCTACCCCCGAGGAACCCAAAAACCGGTGGATAAAGGGTCATCAAGCCTAATCAAGGATCGACCCCTCAAAAAAACTCTTCTCAGTTTCCCCTCAACAGAAGGTTTCTCAAACATGACTGTTTCGTGAACCGCAGCTCCCAAGTTTATGGCATTAGCATCGTTAAAAGCCTCTAGGGGAAGACTGTGGAACTGGACCCAGAACGGAGCATAACCGAAGTTGACATCTCTTAAAACCATAAAATCTACCCAAATCTGAAGATTAAGCATAAACCCTGAATGGACCAAGGGCGACCTTTAAGAACACGAGCAAAGGAATCAGCGTCCTTGAATCTGAAAAGAAAGACCAGTTGGTTCTGATCAAGCTCATTTACTTCGACCTCTTTGTTTAATTGTTAGCCTTTCTTGATCATTACCATCACTGCAGGGATATTCAAAGTCTTACCGGTTAAAATCTTCCCTACAAGAGTACCCCCTGGAGCCTTCGAATGTTGTCCCAGATTCAGGACTAATTGATTAGCATTAGAAAAACCCCTATTCTGATTTTCCTCTATGACTTGTGGTACGAGTATTCAAAATCAACTCACTCCTCTGCTCAAAATGAACATGCCTAAGAATTACTTAGGATCACTTCTGATGAATGTAGCAAGAAAAATCCACTGAAAGTTACTACGTATTAGCAATGGCTAGTGCGTTCATACTAACACAACCCAGCATAATCTAACGACTAGTTGATTCAGGAATTTGAAGAACTACTTAGGATCACTATGTTCATGTTTCAATATGAAACCAAGCCAAAGCACATCTTAAAATAGCATAGTTCTCGGCTGTATTTTACATGTAAGTTCAATTAAGAGAAGCGCCAAGGCTAAAAGGTTCAAATCTAAAGGACCCCTTAGAGTAAATTCCCACAATACAATGTATATATCTCCAAAGATCAATATAAGAAAAATCACAAACTTATCACGTTTTAACTGGAGAAGCTGATAGCAAAAATGTAAAGATTAGCATTAAAGCTTTTTCCTTACACATTAGTGATGAGTATATATTTTATGATTAAATAGGTGTATATTTTATGAGATTTAATTGGAATTATTGATATTATATACCTATTTAATTATCTTTTATGAACGTTTCCATAACTGAATGAAACTTGGGATCAAAGAATAAATTGACATAAAATCTACTCATATCCTATTTTTATTGTGCAGAAAATATTAGCTGATTTGGAATGAAGTAGAAAAGACAATAAGAGGATATGTAATCTGTCAAACTTGATGGTCCCCCGCAAGAAAATAGAAACAAAATCAATTGTGTGATCTGATGGAGTAAATTACAAGATATGATATATCTTTGTAATAAGAAGAAGAGAACCAGTGACCCAAGACCTAAATTGTAAATAAGGAGGCAGGACGGAGAAGGCAGATCAGGAGAGACACAGAACAAGAAGGAACGAAGAAGCAGAGGAGGCTGAGCGTTTCAATTCTCTTTATCATCTCCACGGAAAGACGGAAGGACTGTGGAGGCGACGAAGAATATTTTTTTCCTCTCTCTCTCCTTCTTCTTTGAACCTGAGTTTTCTTTTCTTTTTTTTTAAATGGATTTAAATAAAGCCATGTGTGGCTAGTTGGTTTTGCAACCTAGAGAACCTATGAACTTGTTTGGGTTTTAGAGATTATTTCCAATTTTTAGTTTTGCTTAATTTTATTCAGTTTATTTAATCCTGTGTTTATTGCTATTGCTTAGTGAGTGGCCACCATTGAGCATGTTTTGGGGATTTAAGGTTGAACTTGGAAGAGGGAATCCTAAATTGACCTTGAGAATAAATAATGTGGAATTAGGTTTAAATTTAATGTGAAGTTAGGTTTTAATCTAATTTGCGTCTAGGATAGGAATATACCTAGAAGCTCCGCATAATCAAATTAGAGTGAGCCCGATTTAAAAAGCATCTTATTTAGTTGTGTGAGACATTACATAATTAATTAAGATAGGTATATAAATGGACCGGAAAGCATTTATAGACATTAATACTCTAGATTAGCTGATTAGATTAAGTCAAAGTTAATTTAGTGGGAATAAAATCTAAGAATCAAATAAGGGATTAGTGACTCTAAGTTGCTTATTTGATTATTGTGGTAATTTTCTTATTTTTATTTTAGTTTTAATTTCTTTTTCTTAATTAAATTCAATTTTTGTTTTCCTCAACTTAAACGAAATTGTGAAATTAATGCTCAACTAAAGGTTGTGATACTAAGTCCTCGTGAGAACGATACTTTTCTCATCACTTTATTATTTGATACGGCCCGTGCACTTGCGGAGTTTATAGGCTCTAAAGTTTTATCCTATCAATTAGGCATCAAAATAAGATTAGAAGAGTTTCATCCAAATAAAAGGGAATTAAAAAGCAGCATAGTGTACACGGATCAGCAACTAACCAAAAACTAATGATTATCCAACTAACCAAGCCAAAAAGAGCTGAAGGAAAAAGTAATTCTACCCTCAGCAGTAGGGGAAAAACGATGAAGTGGGAATATATGTACCTTCAGCTGTGGGTGCATTCTTAATATCATCTTGGGAGATTACAGGTTCTATCTCTTTTCTGGCAAAATGCTGCTTTCTCTTTATCTTCACATGCACAGTGCAAAGATGAAGTGATAAAAGGGGGGAAAAGTATAACATTGATTATAAAAACAAAAGAGGATAAAAAGGGAGGAAAATTTTCATCAGGGATATAGCTCTTGAAACTATCCATTTTTCACGATGTAGCAAACATATGGGCAAGTAGGACAAAAGAATCTTGAAGGCCGACCCATATAGGTCATTTCATATTGTAACAGAGTGCTGCAAGTCGGACAAAATTCCATCTTCTGTATAAGCCTCTAGCAGAAACACTCCTACTGCAACGGTTTTTTCAATAAAGAAAAGATTAAAATAACTATAACAAACAACTTCACACGCAAAATTAAATGTTATAGGATCACAAAATTAAACCCAAATAATCAAGATTACCCCGACGAAAATTTGCATAAAATGACAGTGAAGACAAAGAAAAAGGCAAGACGGGGAAATCGCTAACGCATCAATCAATAGTGCTTACCAGAACTAGGCTCTGATGAAATGTAAGAAACGCTTTGGATGAAAAAGACAAAAAATCAAGGAACCACAGCATCTCACCTTTGGCAATATAGATCCATTTCGGTTAGTCGAAAAAATGACAAACATACTTTAAGAGCGAACTTGAATAACCCAAAGTATTTGAAACAAAAAAACCTTAGAGAGAGACTGAGAAAATGCATGGAAGCATCGAAGAAGTGAATCAAACCTAAAGAAAATGGAAACATGGAGGGAGAAAAATTACATCCTCAAATATCCCAAGCCGGTCTCTCTTGCGGCATCTCCAGAGCCCTACTCTCTTCCCATCATGTTCGCATCTTCGTCCCAAACTGGGCTCCTAACTCTCAACCTCTCTTCCCTCTCGATCTTCAACCTCGCTTACATGGCCTGATATTCGGCTTCGCTCAGATGGCAAAAAAAATGAAGGAAGCGTAAATCATAGACGAAGGCTTCAAAAATTTGAACTTGTGCCGTTGGAAGAAGGAAAGCAAAGAACGTTTGAGGACTCTGCGAATCTGAAAGAGTAGGTGAGAAATTGAAATAAAAGGAGGGGAGAGATGAGAACAATAAAAGCGGACACATACAGTGTAATAGTGGCATTTTGAAATTCAAAATTTCACTGAGATATATAAACAGTAACGGCTTGCATATGAATGAAAATGGCTTGCATATGAAGCCGACAATACAACAATGATTTGTGAGTGCATGAACAGTGGATGACTCAAAATGCTATCCCTATTAAGTATATATTGATATTGATAAATGGAGTTTTGCATATTATTTTTTTAAAGAGTATGATACTAATTCCGCCATTTTCATATTTTGTTTTGAAAAAGCCCACTGGGAGGGCCATAGAGAAAAAGCCACTGTGAGTGTGAGGTGTTTGGGGTGGGTTTTGCTTTTTACAAAAAAGCTTCATCTCGGCTGACGCTCGTTGAAGGAGGGTCTGAAATGTCATCCATAATTTGTGCTTCGTCTCCATCTTCAATTTCCCACTCCTCCTGCCTTCTCCAACCTCCTACTCACCCCCTTCGCTGCGATAAACCCACTTCCCTTTCATGGGCTTCTTCATTTTCCATGTTAAACATTAGTTCAAACCCTATCTCGAACTGTCCCAATCATTCTCCGAACACCGTAAGTTCCCAATCTTAATTTTTTCCCTTGGGTTAATTAATTTTGAAGTCCCTATGTTTGATTTTATATATATGATTTTTGCATTGTATATTTAGCTTCCCCCTGCTGTTGTATTGTCTTCCACTTAACTTTTGAATTGATGTTTGCGCCAATTCGATTGTTGTTTGCTCTTTTCTTTTCTGCTTTTGCACAGATAATGCTATTTTAATTTGTTTCAGATTATTATCTTCCATTCTATCTCCATCTTCAGTTATTTGGAGCTAGTCCAACTTTGATTGCAGAATTAGTATTTTTCTATTGTCTTGGCTTGGTTATCAGAAATCAGTATTTGATGCAATCAGTTGGCGAGGGTGTGATAGTAAGAATCTCAACGAAAATGATATCTTAAAGAAATTTTAATAGAATTAACTATAATACGTTAGAGATGGTAATAAAACTACGGACTTTTAACTTCTAAGGCTTTATGCATGCTTACAATCTGGAGTGTTCATTGTTCAAATAACTCAATGTAGAAACATTTTGTGAAGCTCAAAATTAGGCTTTCCTTTTTCTTCTTGTTGATCTCGAGACATGCAAATTTTTTCCTGCAAAGCTCTAAAAATCTTCAAAATCAGCGTGGAAAGCCCTGTCTGTGGTGCTTGCTTGTTATCTCCTAATTCTTCTATATTGGTTATAGATATAATATATGAATTTATTTTGGTTAAAATGGGTTTAGTTGCAGCAGCCATTAAGTTTCTTGTGAGTTGTTGCTCTTAATTTAGTGTTTAGTATTTCCATTTTTTCCTTAACTTTTTCGATCCTCTTTTCCAACTCACTGCAGCTGTCTTCCTGAAATGTAATTTTTTCTTATGGCAGAGACAAAAGTATCTGCAGAACTTTCACTGCCTATAATAACTTAATAATTGTGTATGCAGAATTTAGCTATCTCAGTTTCTCCTAGGTAATTTGTTTTTGCTGCTGTCATTTGCTATCTCAGTTTCCTAAGAAAAAAGAGGGTTTTCACTTGATTTGAGGAAACTGGGCTGCCTCAACAACACCCCCCCCGGCCCCACCCTCCGCCAAAGAAAAAGGAAAACACACCCGCATGCAGACAATTTATATACGCTCAATTTCTTATCTCTTTCTCTCACACACACTATGTGGCCATGTTTCTTCTCTCTCTTTCACAGACACACAAACTAATGTAATGGGAGATATGGAGAACTCTATTATAGGAAGAAATGACATTTTAAATAATTTTATGTTTGTTAGGAATTGGAAGAATATTTTCTTATGCTTTTTAGTTGTATTTTGACTGTTTTATTCATAAGAAGGAAACCTTAGGATCTTATTTTGGCTTTCCTTCATGCGAAGGAAATCTTACTTCAAAAAATAGCAGCTAGGCAGCACTTGTATTTAGGCTTTTTTGGATGAATGGAATGTTTCCTAGCCTAGTCAGATAATTACGCACTCTTCCTCCTTCAACCTGTCTCTTCCCTCTCCGTTTCTTTTCTTCATATCCTTCTTCCCCGTCTGTTTCTATAACTTTTTTCCCTGTTAAATACTCTGTTAACATCTGTGGCAGGGTATTTGTGTGTGTACATCAGTATATATACATATTTGTTCTTTTTCTTGTCAGTTTCCTGTGTTTCTCTTATTCCAGAATCGAGGGTATGTGGTACCGTGTACTGTGACTGGTGTAATCTCTTGATTATGTGCCCTTTTCCCTTTCACAGATTTTTATACGCATTACTTGGTTTTAAATTTCTGATATTCCTAATCTTTCTTTGTAACTTGGTGTTAGATGATTTTTTTTATTTTTATTTTTATTTTTTTATTGAGCTCTGTTAGAATATTGAATGTTTATCAGGTTAAAACTGTTACTCATCAATTCTGAAGAAGGGTCCTTTTTTAAATTTCTTCCATAAATGTATTTTTTTCCCTTTGTAATGTATATGGTCACTTGGTTTGCTAAGAACCATTGAAATTTAATCATAAATGCTAGTTACTCTGCATTCATATTCCCTTATGCGGGATTTCAAGTTAATTTTTGTGCAGAATGCATGATTTATTTTAATGATGGTATATGATCGGCACTTCTATTGCTGTGGCATTTCTGTGTTTATTTTACTTTTCTTATAATTTCACATTGTCACAAAATTTCCTCATATATCAGAGAAATACTACTTGGTCGATGCTGGCTATCTAACACCAGTTGTATATCTTGGTTCGTATAGACGTGAATGTTATCACCTTCCAGAATTCAGGTGACAACCGAGATTTCAAAATAATAACTAGTACTTCAATTTTTATTGTGGACTTTGACAGACAAAATATAATTCTTAATTGATCTCTGAATTAGAAAGAATATATAAAGGCCTTTATATAGGCAAACCTAGACTTAACCCTAGAATCTTATTAAATTTAATCAAATCAAAATCAAAATCAATCAAACTAATTGAGCTATAATAGGAAATATCCTAAGATATAATATACCTATATCTAATCATAATAATAAGATAGTAATCATAATAAATGCATAATATTCTCACACTCCCCCTCAAGTTGGATCATGGATGTTAATCAATGTTGTTAAAACGTAAAGTCTACGTAGAAACGGTAAGGGTGAGCAAAAATGTAAAATTGGAAAACGTAAATCAAACGTAAGAGTTTACTTCGTACTACAAAAAAAAAAATCCAACATATATAAAACAAAAACACACTAATACATTAAAATCATCATAAATTTAAGTTCAAATACTCAAGGAAATAATTAAGTTCATAATTTAATGTGATTTTTCATAATTAAATTGAGATTCTTGATGTATTTTCTTGGAAAGTGTAGTTATGCCCCAAAAATATTTCAAACTTTTCAGTTTAGTCCCTTCTCAGAACTTTGAATTTTTACATTTTAGTCCCTTGGTCAAAACGCACGTTTTGACCAAGGGAATAATTAGGTCTTCTTCATCTTCTTCACAGGTTGTGACTGAGTGTGCGACAGACCCGATCGAAGACTACAAACACAGAGTGCCGCGAGGTAAGAGCTTCGACCTTCGACCTTCCTTCCTCCACATTCCTCTAAGTCTCCGGCGACCTCCACCCTCACCACCATCGCTAGCGGCGACCTAAAACAGAGGGGCGAGAACTGCAGCCAGCCAACCACCACCGGACTAAACGCCAAAAACAGACGTTTCAACCGATTATACCGAGTTGAAACGACGTTCCAGCCGTTTCAACTCCAAACCCGTCTAGACCACCGTGCTGACTCGTTTTATAGCAAAAGAACGTAGAAACGGACGTTTCTACGTTCTTGGACGACGTTTTCACAACAATGATGTTAATCATGTCCAACTTGCTTATACAACTTTATACTACTAACACTCCCCCTTAAGCTTGTACTTCTTGAGTCTCAGAGGCCTATTTAGAGAGCAACAGATACGGGTAGCGACTAGGACAACTTTGATGGGCTGCAGCTGTGACCAGTCGTTGGACGAGTTGAAGACGACGGGACCAGTCGTCTAAAGTTGAGGAGTACGATGGCAAAGGAACTACCACCAACAACGATGAAAGGCTCGACAACGATGATAGCGTCGAAGAGGAGATGGGTTGTTGATGAAGAACTGTGCTCACGAGTTGAAGACGATAGGACCAATCATCTAACGAGATGAGAGGCACGATGATAGAGGAATTACCACCAACTTACCATGTTGATGAAGAACTATGCTTGAAATAACGATGAGACCAGTCGTCAGACGAGATGAGAGGCACGATGACAGAGGAACTACCACCAACGATGATATTGATGAAGAACTGTGGCCCAAACATTGCTAGGGTTGAATATTGTTAACCTAGTTGTGCTTCATAATCAGAAAACGATGATGTCGCCGGAATCTGGAGAAACTCACAGGAGATCTCGCCGGAAAAATTCAAATAGTCACCAGAAGCTGCAAAACTCACGGATCAGGCCGGAAATGAGAAGAGAAGGCTGAAACAGGAAGTCGCTAACGAAACGGAGATCACATGCGCCGTCACAAGGTCGCTGCCTGTAGAGCGCGTGTGATCCACACGCCATCACATAGGCGTCAGACGGCCACCAAATTTATGGCGAATGCTGATCAGAAGACGGGGAACACGATGGTGTGGTGTGTGTACCCAGAAACGGACCGTGGCAGAAATTGAAATTTCTCCTCTCTCTATCACTGTAAGACCACCGGAAAAGGAGAACTGAACGGAGAAACAGCCCACAACCAACGTAGCTCTGATACCATGTGGACTTTGAGAGACAAAATATAATTCTTAATTATTCTCTGAATTAGAAAGAATACACAAAAGCCTTTATATAGGCAAACCTAGACTTAACCCTAGAATCTCATTAAATTTAATCAAATCAAAATCAATCAAACTAATTGGGATATAATAGGAAATATTCTAAGATACAATATACCTATATCTAATCATAATAATAAGATAGTAATCATAATAAATGCATAATATTCTCACATTTATCATTTAAGTTTGAGGGGCACTATAAAAATGATGTTCGGTGTCTGGAACTCATAAATCTCTATCTGCATTAAATATTTTTCTATTAGAGGAATTGTCCAGTTCCTTCCATTGTTGCCAAGTTTAGAAGTTTGAATTTGCAGAGATATACGTAATAATGAGAAGCTCAAAAAGACTCTGTTGTAAACATTTAATGAGGATGGTCAGAGCCAAACAAATAAGAACAAAATTCAGATGATTATATAAATACGTATAGAGAGTTGTGGGGGAGAGAGGAGGAAAGTTCTTATTACAAGATACCAAAATGGACAAGATGAAGTAGGATATATAGGAGCAAAAGCAACAGAGAATTTTTTTTTTTTAATTACTTTATTTATCATGTGGGTCTTTGAAATATAATTAGGATTGATATATTAATTTAGTTTTCATAGTTAAACATTTAAAAGTTCTCAAAAATTTCTGAACAAATGTGTTGCAGCGACTACGTACGCACATACGAATATTATATGTCTATACATGTAATGATTACTTCAGAGTTCTTTCCATTTCTCACCCTTTGCTGGTATTAGTGTTCATTACATGTAATAAAATATAAATTTATGGCTTGAGTTTGACTATTTTTTTCATTTTCTCTTTAGAAAACATCTTTCTTTCTTTTCTTTTCTTTTTTTTTTCTTTTTCTTTTTTTTGAAATTAAAGGATCAGGCACTAACAATTTGAGGCTACAAGTGGATTGAATCCATGACCTTCCATTGACAAAGGAGCTTTCATACCACTAGGTCTAAAGTCATTGGGTTGGAAAATGTTTCTATGTATACACCCAACATTACATTGTACAAACGTGGGCGAATCTTCTAACATAAATAAACTTTGATTTATCATGATGTGAGATATTAACTTTTTATGCTAGATCCAACTTTAATTGATTAATTAATTGTTCTTAAAACATAAGGAGAGATGAGTTTGAACCTTTGGACTCTATATATATATACTCTACCATACTTTAGCTCTTAAGTTAATTAACTTAAATGACTTGTAGTTAAATTAATACAATGATCCTTTAATTTAAGATTATAAATCTATAAAACAACAGATCATTTTCGTTGATATAATATTTCCTAGCGCACCAGATTGAATCGATCTGAGAAAATGTTTTTGATAGTAACACCAAAGAAGAACGCTCAGAGAATATATTCTATCATGCTCAAAAAGGTAAGCATAACCTTTTTTTTTTTTTTTTGGTCAAAGGAAGGACTCTATTAAGATAAACTTCAAATAAGTATCAATACAAGGAAATGAGAGTAAAAGGAAACAACCAAAGACAGAAAACAAAATAATAAAAACCATAACAAAGAAAAAGAAAACAAATACATCCGGAAAAAGAAAAGACAACAAAAGCAGCAACACAAGAAATAACTAGCCACCATCCAAAGTAGAACTGGAAGGAGAAGGATTATCAACCCCATCAGAAGTCTTCTGAGCCTCCAAAGTTAGAAGAGATAACAAAGCAGGTGATGGTTGCGAAACCCACCCAATCGGGCACACCTCTTTATAAGTATTAGCTGCAAGAAGATTCGTAGCACGGTTGCCCCCTCTCGAGGAAAAGGACAAAGAGAACCCAACCCTAGAAGACAGATAATGTCCTGGATAATACTTCTACAAGTCCAGTCATACGATTCTGGTGACCTGGCCTCAACACAAGACAGAAGAGATTGACAGTCTGATTCAAAAATAACCTTATTATGACCCAGATCGAGAGCCAACAGCAGAGCCCTTTTCAGAGCTAAGGCTTCAGTCATGAAGGCAGAAATAGACTTGACTTTATCAACAAATCCCCATTTAAAGAAACCAGTAAAGTCGCGACAGACAACCCCAATAGCAGCATCTTTCTCATAAGGAGAGAAGGCTCCATCACAATTAATTTTTAGGGTACCATGTACTGGGGGAGACCATTTATTGCCAGGACTATCACAGCCCCTCGACAAACAATGGTCCCGCACCCCTTTAGCACAATTGGCCCAAAATTCAAAATCACTTTTCCGAGCCAATTCAATCACCATACCGGGATTCGGTTTTCTATTGTCAAAAGTCATTTCATTTCTAGCCTTCCAAATAAACCACAAAAGCCAGCAAGTCAGAGAAAGATCTTGCTTACTCAGCAAGGGGGAGCCTGTCCATGAAATCCACCAAGCAGTAAAGTTGGAAATAATGGAGACATCAAGTCTAACGCTTAGTGAACAACCAAACCATACGCATCGTGTCTAGGGACAGTGAAAAAAGACATGCTCAATGGTTTCCTCAGCATCTACACAGACTGGGCACAGACTATCTGGGGATCTCCATCGTTAAGCATAACCCAGCAATGATATAATATTTCTAATCCCACTCTCCCTGCCTTCCAGAAAGAGAAAAAGATATTAAACTTGGTACCAAAGGATGCAGTAAAAAGGTAAATGAGATATGAAAAAATTGGCAAAGTAATTATAATATGCGATTTTTAAAAGATAGAAAATATATAAATATGCTCTAGTTGTATGGAGCTGCTAGCTCTAACTTTAAGTATAGAAGAAGAAAAAGAGAATCGCAGAAAGCATTAACTTTGTAAACAAACAAGTCATTTTCCAGGAATCAAGTTTTTCCAGGAAGTGGTATTTATGCAGCTGGCACCTACTACAAGCAGCAGAAGCAGGTTTTCGAAATATGGCAACTTTCACTATATGGGTTCTTTTTTTTTTTTTTTTTTCCTTTCTTTCTTTTTAGTCAAATATATGAGTTCGATTATCAATGTAAACTAACAGAATATATATATATATATATATATATATATATATATATATATATATATATATATATATATATATATATATATATATAATGCTCAAGAAACAAACATCCTTAATATTGTTAACATGGGTAATTATGATGCCAAAGAAATACTAAATATGAGAATACTTAATTATACTCCCTTTCTCTTATCCGAAATATAAGAACTTGTCGAGAGCTCTATGTAATTAGTAATATCTCTTGTCGCTACATACAAGATTCTTTTAACTGTGGGTTATCTATAATAATTAAAATTAGTTAAGAATAATTCATTATTTTTTTAAAAAAAATACCCTTATTTATGAATAAATATGATGTCAGAAAACAAAAGGAATTTGACAACGTTTTAAATAATACTCTGTACAAAATTAATTGAGTGTAAAATATATACAAATACATTTATTATTTAGAGAAACTTAAAATGGGTTAAGCCATAAGCCCCTTTTTTCTTTCCCCCGAGGAGGGAATATTTAAAGTGTCCCTTTAATAATATCCTTTATGGTCTTTGTTTTTCCAGAAAATAAGCTTATTCATATTACTTACCCTCCCTTATTTTTAATGGATTTATTTATATCAATAAAAAAATGATGTATTTACTTTAAACAATATAAAAATAAATTAATATTTTATTTTTGCCCATATTTAAAATAAATTAAAGATAGTTTTAAGAAGATGATTCAACAAGGTAATTTAAAAAAATTAATACACATTATTTCATAAAAAAATCAGTAAAATATATATTTATAAATTTTAATAGTGAAAAAAACTTGAATTTTAGTATCAGTATAATGCAAATGCCTTATGGATACAATGACCGCAAAAATTAAAAAAAAAAATTCAGAAATTCTTATAAAAAAATTTAATATAATATAAAAAAAAAGTATATTATCTTATACATTAGAATTGTTAAAATACTCCAGAAATATGATCCCACAAATAACATTAGACGCACATCACCTTCTGTTCATTTTTATAGATTCATGATTCAGCATTTCAGCAAATCTTTGTACTGTTTGGATTTAGAAGCATCAACGCGTTTTGTTGTTGTTGTTGTTTTTTTTTTTTTTTCTGCCGTCCTCTGTATCTTTCTCAAGATTTATTAATAATGTTTTGGATTTTGTTTTTAGTGCAATTTGTATACTAGTATATATCTTGAGACTTGGCCACGTACGACTCCTTTTCGCTTTCTCTCTCGCCCGTGCCAAACCCTAGGTCTCTTTCACCTGCGCTTCTACCTCGCCGGCGGTGTCTATGCCACCGGCGAGCCTCCTCCCGAGCCACAATAGCAGCCGAAGCACAGATCGGCCTCCTTGGAGTCAGGTGCTGGCGGGTTTTAGGCCGAAACGAAGATATAGAGGGGTGGCCGTCCTTCTTGTTCGGCGCCGGTTCTCCTCTGGTCTCCAGCTTCACCGCCTTCCTAGATCCGGTGGTCCTATGTTCTGTGGCTGCTTTGATGGTCCTCCCTCGTCTTCGGCGGTGGGAGTTTTTGCTCCGATGCCCTCTCTGACGGTGGTTCCTGGTTCGTCGGTGGCCTCTTGTTCGACGGTGGCTTCTTCCTTGGCAGTGGTTGCCTGCGCGCCGGCGGTCTCTGGCTTGTCGGCGGTTTCCGATGGTGGGGGTACCTTGGTTTGCTCATTCCAGTCGTTTTTCCTATTTTTCTTTCTTTTCTTGCTTTATATTTATTTATGTTTCCTGATGTTGTGGATTTGGTTAATTGTTGTCTGTCTTTGTCCCCTGTTGGTGTGGTTATGGGTTATTATGGTGCTGTTCCTTTTTGTAGATTGGATTCGTGTTTTTGGGGTAAGGGTTTTATTGATGGTTGCTATTATTTTGTGCTTTATCCGGGAGAAAACCATTGATAGGATTGGTAAATGGGGGCGAATCCATATCACTTATGTTAGCCAATATCTGTTGGGTGGGTGGTTGATGTCACCAAGGTTGCTTCATTGGTTGAGCAAGAGTTCTCTTCAGGATTTCACTTGTCTTGTTTCGTCTGAGGTTGGGTGTTCCCTGTACTGTTCCCCAAGTTGGGTGTTTGTGTAGCTGACCGATGTGCAGCTTTTTCTTATAAGGAGGTGTGCCCTATCGGGTGGGTTTTGGTACCAACACTTTCTTCCATATCCTTTCTAACCTCGGATGGCAAGGAAGCCTATGAAGTCTTTGAAGCTGCTCTTATTCCTATTTGTTTTGTGGTGACTAGCTTTCCTTTCAATTGGTTTCGCGTTGTTGTACTTGTTAGCCTTCTTATTCTGATTTGTTTTTCTTTCAGGTTTTTGTCACAGTGTAATCGTTTATGTTGTTGTCACAGTGTAATCGTTGTATGTAACTTTTATTACTAGTATCAATATATGTTACTATTCTGACAAAAAAAAAAAAAAAAGACTTGGCCACGTACGAATCCAGAGTCACATGCAAGTGTCCCCATAAATCTCTTACATATATAATTTATAATTAATGAATATTAATTTTCAAGTACTTGCATATTAATTTTCTTTCAATTTATTCATTTTTCTTGGTGTATCAAATTTCAAGTACTTGCATATTAATTTTCTTTCAATTTAAAAGATCAACGAAAAGCTAGTTATAAATGTGAAGTATATATAACAGATCTCCTCTTTATTCAAATAAATTTGATATAAAAAACCGCCTAATTTATCTCTATGGAGATTATTAATAATTATAAATACGGGATAAAATTATAAATAAGACAATATTTATTTCTTGGGAGAATTAGATTGGAGGGCCTATTAAGAATAATATTTATTGGAAAGGACTGTAAAAACTGTAATTATTTAGAAGGACCAATTGCTAAAATATAAATTTAGAAATACTAAATTGCCCTTGAAAGTGATTTAATTTTCCCCCACCAAATTACTACCGCCAAAATCATCATTTTTCAACCTTAACTAATATCTACATAATCATATCATTTAATTATTACTTGTGAGTTGTAAAGTAGACATTGGCCCTTTAACCCTTTTATATTATTTTTTTCTTGATTTACATGATTTTGTATAAATCATGAAAAAACGCTCTATAAAGGAACTTTATCAACCAAAATAAAAAATTAAATGTATTTCACATCTTATCATTATATAATTTAAAGATGTTTGTGTTATTTTTCCTATAAATATCTACGTGTAGAGAAATTGTGTTTAATTTAATTAAATTTAGAAATTTATATTAGTTTTAAACATAGAATGTAAGAGAAGATGTAGGAGGTTTGATTAGGGGCAATTTAGTATTTTTAAATTTGTATTTTGTTAATTGGTCCTTCTAAGTAATTACAACTTTTATGGTCCTTCTCAATAAATATTATCAAAAAAAAAATAGTACCAATGATTGCATCATCTATCAAAAAAATACATGCGCTTATACAAAAAATACCTCTGCAAATTTTGGGACTTAATTATTTAGGTGATTCTGAAAATTAATTATTCTATGAATTGTTAAATGATTTATTTTAATTATAAGTCCTACTCATTTTAAGTTTTAACTTGATTAATATTTAAGCATACAGATTAAAGTTTCAACTTGTATGCATTTAATATCAGTGATTTGATAAAAAATATATTACGAATATCCTCTAATTTTTTAGAGAATATCATGAACATTTTCTGAGCATTAAAACTGAAATTTAAATAACAAGTTACTTTTGTTAGAATTTTTCAGTGGGTTATAATCATTTTTTGATTTTTCTTTTCAGTGTGATTACTTCAATTTAAACCGTTCCTTTTTTTTTTTTTTCCTGTTGCTTTTGCTTTTCCTGTTCGTTTCTGCTATTAGTGCTTGACAATTGAAGTTCCATGGGTAAATTATTTCAACAATATTGCCAGTGATTCTCGTTTTGTATAGAAGGTACATGTGGCCAGCGTTTCTCTAATAAGCATGAAGATAAGTAATATGGCTTGAGAAGAGAAAGAAACACTTTTACATGGTGTGACTGAGAATAGAAGTTTTTTGGGGTCAATGACTGGGAATAGGAGTTTTTTTATTCTCGTTTTGTATAGAAGGTACATGTGGCCAGCATTTCTCTAATAAGCATGAAGATAAGTAATATTGGCTTGAGAAGAGAAAGAAACACTTTTACATGGTGTGACTGAGAATAGAAGTTTTTTGGGGTCAATGACTGAGAGTAAAAGTTTTTTTATTCTCGTTTTGTATAGAAGGTACATGTGGCCAGCGTTTCTCTAATAAGCATGAAGATAAGTAATACGGCTTGAGAAGAGAAAGAAACACTTTTACATGGTGTGACTGAGAATAGAAGTTTTTTGGGGTCAATGACTGAGAATAGAAGTTGAGGACAGCGTAAAAGGACATAGAAATAAAGATATGATACAGAGATAAATTTAAGTTAAAGAGAGGATAGAGAGAAAAGATCAAAGATATATGAGAAAACAATTTGAAGCCCCAAAGATGTGACATAATAGTAGTCAACAATGGAAACTTTATGAAACTTCACTATATCTATATGTCAGAATGAAAGTAATTAATTAATCAGATATTGCCTTGCACTTCACTACATAAAGACATGCCATTACTGATGCACATTACTGACAAAATTTCATTGATAATTCTATTTGAGATGGAATTCCGTCGGTAATTAATTATAGATAAAATTGCGATGGAGAAAATTCCGTTGCAAAAAATGCCGTGGTAGAGACAATTGCCGAGGAATATTGTTCTGTGTGTAATTTCCCACAGAATCATTTCATTGGTAATTCAAGACAAAAATTATCCACGGAATTGCGTGGGTAAGTTCCATCACAAATTACTAAAAGAATTATTCTATGGGTAATTACCCATAGATTTTTGAGACAGAATTCTATGGGTATTATTGCGTATAATCTAAATGTTCTCACCCTTTGTTTTTTAAGCATGTTCTTTTTTTCTTTTTTACAATTTAACTCGCTTATGAGTTATGAAATCATGTGTTTAATTAAATAAGCAGAAGTAGGAAGTAGGATTTTGGGGGGAAATGTTTTCCTTTTAGGTGCAGATTCTGTAAGTTACAGGACATGTAGTTGCTTCACCTTGTTTGTGTAAATCTTATCTTCCCGTTCCCATCACCTCAGCTGGCAGGTACCTCATCTCTGATCTCAGGCTCTTATTTAATTTTTATTTATTGTGAGATTATTTTTTCCCTCACACTTAGATGCTACCAATCTTTTATCATGTATCAGTTCACTATTTAATTTGCTAGCAAAAATGTACTCCTTTTAATGGAAAAAATGGTTTTAGCCTGTTTGTTTTTGGCTTTTTAAAAGTGGTTTTACCATTTATGAGGCAAATATATAATAAGAGTTTTTCTCAGCTTGCGAAAAAGTGCTTAAAAAAAAAAATCATAACCCAATAAATTCCGGTTATAATTCTACTACCATTTAGCAATAGTAGTGAACTCCCATGCACTAGCCACTGTTTCATACTTGCTCCAGTTAAATACTCAAGCTCTAATATTACTACTATATTAATGATTGGGAGAGTATCTAAACCAAAAAGACCAACTAGACTTTATGTAGTTTCAAACAATTTATTATTCAAAAGCTATATATATTGAACTCCAATAAATTCCGGTTATAATTCTACTTGGCTCAATCCAAATCAAGAAGTACAATTAAGTTTGAATCCCACCTTTCTCTGAAAAACCCCCAGGAAGAGGTATCCTGGTCGCAAAGCTTTAATCCAGATTAGTCTATCACTCATGTACTACCTTGTTAATTGAAGCCCATCATATCAGAAATTAATTACACTCTTGAACTACTCGGCAAAACTTACCAGTTATGTAATCCTCTCTAATATCATTCTTTTAACTATTCTACCATTTCAGGACACTTCTGAAACTCGCCATAGTAGTTTGCAGCATAGCCCCAATGTCTTTGTCACCTCATTAATGATCCTTTTCATCACCCCACACACACACTCTCTCTCTCTCTCTGACTCATATATGCCCTTCCTGGCCTCCTCCTCTGATTATGATATTCTTTTCTTGAAAAAGCAAATCAATTCAATAATATTGTAATTAAACCAAGCGTCATTCTTAAGTTTTTTTATATCTGAGGGTCCAGTTAATTAGATGGTGAAAAAGTAATGAGAAGCGAAATGATCAGACCACATATTATTGATCAAAAAGTTGTTTTAAATATATATATGTATGTATGTATGTTAGGAAAAATATTTCTCCAGTTATTGAAGATAAATTATCTCCAATGACCCCTAAAACTACGTCCTTTTGAATTAATAAAGGATGTGTTTGAAATTTTAAATGAATTAATGAAGGGTGCAAAATTACGGAAACACACTTCATCAATCCAAAACGATATAGTTTTAGAGGTCACTGGAGATAATTTATCTCCAGTAACTGGAAAAATCTTACCCATATATATTATTAGAATACAATACTTTAACCTCCCTTGTATTTTGCATTAATTACATAGATCTCCCCTCTATTTTGAAATATACTCTTAAGTCCAAATCATTAACTCCGTTGAGTATATTTATTTTTTAATTAAAATTAATATTTAAAATAAATTTTATTTACTAAGTTACCCTTCATCATTAGTAATTCCCTAATTTTGGTTAAAATTGTTCTAGTAATTTAATTAATATTTTTATTTTTCTTAATTTATTTTTAGTTTTGTACTCCCTCCGGTCCTAATTATAAGAACTAGTTGACTTTTTTGGAGAGATTAAGGAAGCTAACTAAATTATTTTAGAATATTTTTATTTTTATTTTTTTCTTCAAACTAATTAATTTAACTAATAAACTAATATATAATTCAAGGATATACAACATATGAAATGATTAAGTAACTTATTTAGCTTCCTTAATCTCTCCAAAGAAAGTCAACTAGCTCTTATAATTAGGACCAGAGGTAGTAAATAATTATCTGTTATTTTTTTTCATATTGAGATAAAAACATAATTAATTTAATTCATGAAACAATAGAAAAATTAATTAAAATATGATTAATTCTTTTAATTGATGCATACTTAAATCAACGTGTTTATAAATGTTTGTGCAAAATTTAAAATTTTAAATAAATATAAGTTATATAATATATCAAATTTACATTATTACTAACATGTTGTGATTAAAAATATGCTTGTCAAATATATCTTCAATCATGGTGTCATTGAAAAAAAAAACAAAGAAAGAAAGAAATATATTTTTAGTCATTTAAAAGAATACAAAAGAAATCAACTTCAATACATATGATAAAAAGTTAAAAAATTTTAAATTTTATGATATAATAAAAAATAAAAAAATTTATAATTTCTTTGAAATTTTGAACATATATGTATTAGAATTATTTTTTTGGTTGCATAAAAATTATTTTTATAAATGTTTATTCATTTATTAAAAGAGGGGTATTTTGGACAAATAAAATATTTAATAATCAAACTTAACGGTCAACTAACGGTTGGGTAGATGGAAATAGAATCTCCAATATATAAGGGAGGTTTCTGTACCATGCATTTTAATTTCGAGAGAGATCTACATACGTTTTCAAAATAGAGAGGAGGTTTGAATAATTTAAGTAAAACAGAGGGAGGGGTAGTCAATGTATTTTACTCATTATTATATTATTGTATGTATTTATGTATACCCTTTCTCTCTTTTGTAACTTCGCCTTCGTTTTCTGAGTTCTCTTTCAGTTCTGATAGAAGGAGGAAAATAATCTCCCGGTTGCTGAGAACTGTCTTCCTGCTTTGTTAACTCTCTTAACGCTTGTTTTCCCCTCCCCATCAGGTTAGTAAGCAAAATACTGATATATCTTTTAAAATCTCATCTCCAATGCTTAAACTTTTTTGTCTTAATCCCAACTTTTTCAGCCTCAAAATTAAAAGAACCCTCCCCTTTTGCTTCTGAAGCCGCTGTTAGATTAGAGTAGATTGCAATCGTTCATGAAAACTGGCTTAGGAATCTTCAAGCCAAGTGTTTTTTCCTTGTTCGCCCTCATCGTCTTCTCCACTCGTGGTCGCCTCTATGAATATGCTAATAACAGGTACACACATGTCTTCTTCTCTTGCATATATAAATGCTTTAGGGTTTCAGCATTTTTAATCTTTAAGTTCGCGGGGTTTCTTCTCTTTTTCCCCCTTTTTTTCATTTTCCTAGTCTCTCTCATGTAAATCTCTGAGTTCGGAATTTTTTTTCTTTAATTCTTGAATGGATCTCATATATAAAGAGTTTAAGTTATCAGAAAAACCGTGAATTTGTTCGATTAGTGTGAAAAATATAGCTTCGTTTTCTGCAAGCAAGATGAACTTGTATTTTTCGGTTTTCTTATTTTGATGATTATTTAATATCTAGTTTTGGTAAATTCATAGATCTGTTGGAATGGATCATATAGATTTAGAAGTTATAAAGTTGAGTATGAAAATAAAGGTAAAGATTTGAGGGTTTTTTACCAAAATAATGTATTTTGAGAAAAAAAATAACCAGAATAAGGCGTGTCAGAAACTATTTTCTAATCTAATGTGGTCAATGGCGTCAGCTGACCCACGCCATTAGTGGCGTGAGCAGACTGACGCCTGTCAGTGGTGGCGTGATTCAAATCACGCCACCTCAGTGGTAGCGTGATTTGAATCACGCCAATTTAAGTGGTGGCGTGATTTGAATCACGCCACTCAGAATTGACCCCCAATTTGACGCCAAGGTGTCAAAAATTGACGCCTTGGCGTCAAATATTTTTTTTAAAATATAATTTTATTTAAAATTATAAATATTAATTATACATAATTATAAATAATAATTTAAATTAATAATTATGAAAATTAAAATATTCAAAATTTATCATAAATCTTAGAATACAAGATTAATAATTAGTAAATTAATTAATTAGTAGATTTATTATAAACCATAAAATAGGTAACCAATTATTTAATTAATCAATTAATTGTTCTCTAACTAAGCTTATTTTATTTATCTTAGGGTAAAATAATATACAACATATTTCAAAAAGTATTTTTAAGATAGGGGATTAATATTCTCTAACTAATTTATTTTACCCTAAGATAAATAAGATAAGCTTAGTTAGAGAACAATTAATTGATTAATTAAATAATTGGTCACCTATTTTCTGGTTTATAATAAATCTACTAATTAATTAAGGGTAAAGGATTTCTCCTGTCACTGGAGATAGAGTTATCTCCAGTAACCCTAAAACTACGTCGTTTTGAATTAATGAAGGGTGTGTTTGTAATTTCATGTGAATTAATGAAGAGTGCAAATACAGAAACACCATTCATTAATTCACCTGAAATTACAAACACACCCTTCATTAATTCAAAACGACGTAGTTTTAGGATCACTGGAGATAACTCTATCTCCAATGACAGGAGAAATCCTTTACCCTTAATTAATTAGTAGATTTATTATAAATCATAAAGGGTAAAGGATTTCTCCTGTCACTGGAGATAAAGTTATCTCCAGTGACTCCAAAACTACGTCGTTTTGGATTAATGAAGAGTTTGTTAGTAATTTAAGGTGAATTAATGAAGGGTGTTTCTGTAATTCTGTTTATTTTTTAATCATATACATTTTACCAAAACACCATTCATTAATTCACCTGAAATTACTAACAAACCCTTCATTAACTCAAAACGACGTAATTTTGGGGTCACTGGAGATAACTCTATCTCCAGTGATAGGAGAAATCTTTTTCCCAATCATAAAATAGGTGACCAATTATTTAATTAATCAATTAATTGTTCTCTAACTAAGCTTATCCTATTTATCTTAGGGTAAAATAAATTAGTTAGAGAATATTAATCACCTATCTTAAAAATACTTTTTGAAATATGTTGTATATTATTTTACCCTAAGATAAATAGAATAAGCTTAGTTAGAGAACAATTAATTGATTAATTAAATAATTGGTCACCTATTTTATGGTTTATAATAAATCTACTAATTAATTAATTTACTAATTATTAATCTTGTATTCTAAGATTTATGATAAATTTTGAATATTTTAATTTTCATAATTATTAATTAAAACTATTATTTATAATTATGTATAATTAATATTTATAATTTTAAATACAATTATATTTTTAAAAAAATATTTGACACCAAGGCGTCAATAATTGGGTGGCGTGATTCAAATCACGCCACCACTTGAATTGGCGTGATTCAAATCACGCCAATGGTGGCGTGAATCACGCCAATTCAAGTGGTGGCGTGATTTGAATCATGCCACCATTGACAGGCGTCAACCTGCTCACGCCACTAATGGCGTGGGTCAGCTGACGCCATTGACCACATTAGATTGGAAAATAGTTTCTGACACGCCTTATTCTGGTCATTTTTTTTCTCAAAATACATTATTTTGGTAAAAAAACCCAAAGATTTGAGAAGTTTAGTATGAAATCCAGTGTGAGATCAGCTTGATTTCCTCCATTGTTAAAAGTCTCTCTCTCTGTTTCCAAGTTTCCATTGTTAATAACACATCACTAGTCACAACAGATTGTTCAAGCTAGCTAGCCAGTACTCCAGAACTTCAAAGAAATTGTCAAAACATCACATTGAAAAGAAATAAAACAACTTTTTTAAGAAAAAAAAATAAAGAGTAGGCTTTTATTAGGGTTTGTCTAGATTATGCAGGGATTTTTCTCAAAATATCAGCTAATTAGAAGAATCCATACCCAAGATTGAGAGAGATTTGATATTTCAATCAAAAGTTTCTACATATTTATTAACCAGGGTTGGTATAACTTACTGTGCTATACGTTTGTTCAAAGTCTGTGTTGATATTTTTGTGAAAGTTTTGGACTCACTCATCAGAAAAGAAGAAGCTTGCAGACATAAAGTAATAATGGCGGTGTTTGATTATGTGTATGGAACTTTTATATCTTTTATTTTTAAAGTGCAAACTTTTGTTTTAAATGTTTTTTTATGTAATAAAATTGAAGCTTCAAAATTTATTTGGTATGTTTGGACAAAGATATTTCTTGTGCATGACGTAACCGTCTTATGTCCGTTTGATTTGATTACAAATATCTAAGAAAAAAGTACTTAAAATTAAGTTAATTATTCTTTTTAAAAATGTGTATTCTTTTTGTTTGCCGTATAAAAAATATACAATATTTTTAAATTTAATCCATCAAGCAGTTTTGATGGTTTCATGTGATGTTAACCTGACGACTGCTGCTACTAATATATCAGTATCTGAAAGTGACGTTCGAATAGAAATCTTTTTTTTTTCCATGAAATTATAAATAATAAATTCACAGTGACAGACAGACACAATGATATAGAAGGATATCCTAAAATGGATTATATTTGAGTATTGCATGTGTTTGGACCGAGGTGGATACAGAAGTGAGGTTTAGGGTATTAGCTACTACGCGATATCAAGGTATAATCATATATTGGTGTGTGTATATATATAGGGGTTTAAACTTATCATGTTTCATGAGAAGAAGAAGATTCCTACATACATATGAAATAGTGGAACCTGTATATATATATATATATGGGTCCTACCATTTTATGTGTGTATAACATGAGAAAACACTTCTCCTACAATATGAGAAGTGTTTTTCCCATATATATATAACCCTAAAAATAGAAACACATTAATTCTTACCTGGAGATTGTGATTTGATTGATGGTATATGTATCCTAGGCTCTATAAAGAGTCTAGGAAAATGATTTTCAATTCTTAATAATTAATAATTAATGATTATTTCGATTGTTAGTAATTTATGAACTCATTTTCCTGTGGTTTCAACTTTCAAGATGATCTTGAATGAATGAATATGCTGGAACAATACATCTATCCTAAGTAAGTAGAAAGAATATTTTGAAACTGGGGAAGAAAGAAATTAAATTTGAGATAAGAAATTAATTAAATCTATCTTAATAATCAAAGAATTAAATTTCAAATCTGGCCTGTTTTTGATGGCTTGTGATGTGGGTGTGTGTGTAAATATAATTGCAGTGTGAAGGCAACATTAGAGAGCTATAAGAAAGCATGTTCAGATTCTTCTGGTGATGGATCCACTTCGGAAGCTAATGCTAGGTTTGTCTATTCAATCTTTGAAACAAATTACAATATATAAATATATATAGATGATCAATTAATTTTGTGTGTCCATCTATGAGTGAGTTTCTGAAATTATTATTAGTTTGTTTTGGCACAAAAACTGAAACTTAGAGTATGGATGTATAATGACAGTATTATCAGCAAGCAATAACTAAATCAAACTGCGTGCTCAAATTAGTAACCTGCGCAATAACAACAGGTACGTTTGTGCCGTGACTTATTTAATTTCATCTCTCAATTCTACATACATGCATACATATCTATATATATATATATACTCACACACACACAAGTTCTGATTTGGTTGAAGTGTTGTTATGAAAACAATATTATAGTTTAATTTTCCTGACTTTTTTTTTTTTGGTCTTCCCTTGTAACATTTCCAGAACACTACCTGCACCAGAATGAGCTTCTGTTTGCAGAAATTGATTACATGCAGAAGAGGGTAAGTGTTTTTACTTCTTGAACTCTCTCTGTAGCTACATGATTATTGGAAACGATGAAAATACAAGAATATAATCACAATAATCTAGTATGCACAAGAATTTCCTCTTAAATCCTAATTACCATCCAGCAGTAAAAAACTCTATGCTGTGAAGCTTTAAAGTGCCTTTAGTGTTTTTTTTTTTTTTAATGTTATCATCCTGTAACCGGTTCGGGGTTCGGGGTTCAGCTATGTCTCCCAACACAAGTTTCTCCTTCAGGACTCGAACTTGAGACTCAAAGGGATCTAGTAGGAACTTACATAGACAAACTTTATGTTATAGTAAAGTGGCTTAAGTTTTGTCGTCACCTTTCTGTAAAATTATTTCTTGTATGTTCTCCACATTCACATGCCAATTAAGTCTCGTTCATGTTGCAGGAGGTAGACTTGCACAATAACAACCAGCTTCTTCTCGCTAAGGTATATACATGTATTCTCTCTCTATATATATATCTATTCACAAGCATGATAACTGTGCAATGGTACAGTGGAAATTCAAACTCATCTTTAGCTTCACTGACTAATTTATTTATTAATACAACGAGGTTTGCTTCCATTATCATGCTTTGAGTATTTAGTTATGCTGTTATCCATGCAATTTGTTTGATGTGATCATGTTATGTAATTGCTACCTGGCTGTATATCGAGTATTATAGTATTAGTGTTTATGGTATTGCAGAAACAGAGGAAACCTTTGTACAGTGACTATTTGATTATTACTGTAGCATTTGATAAATTCTTTTACTGTTTATAATACTTAGATAAAAATGCCAAGATCTCTCTCACTGCTCGATTCCAAGGGAAGATCTTTCATTTCAACTCTGCTCTCTATCTCCATATACTTTCTCTGCCCACCCTTTCTTTCTTTCTTTCTTTTTTTTTAGCATCATTGTGCTCCTACGTTCTTCCTCTCACTGTTAGGTTTTGCTGTCGCCTTGTTCCTTTCACTGCCATTGAATAATCTAATATCTTCATCAAAAAGACCTCAAAGTTCCTAAGAATACTTCTTCTTCTCAAGCTGTTTTTGCTTCTAAGGCATCATAAACAGCAGGATTTGGATGTAGGGAAAAAGAGTATCACAAGGAGTTGAGATTAGATAGATTATTATTGCAGCTGTGAACAGGGGGTTTTGTTCTTCATATGTCTGATCAAGCACCTATTTACAATTCTTAGGGGGTTTTGTTCTTCATATGTCTGATCAAGCACCTATTTACGATTCTTAGGGGGTTGTGTTCTTCATATGTCTGATCAAGCACCTATTTACAATTCTTCGGGGGTTTTGTTCTTCATATGTCTGATCAAGCACCTATTTTGAATATAGTGTTATAACCGTTGATACATGAAGACAAATTTACAAAGAGAAATACAATTTAAAGCAAAAATTCACTGGATTAAGAGATAAAACAAACAATCTCACACTGATACAGGGGAGGCAACAATTACAAACTGCAAAGACAAGAACAAAATCTACAAAACACATTAGACAAAACTCTCTAAGTAGGACCTAAACCCTAACATAAAAAAAATAATAGGTTGCCACTCTTTCGAGAGGAATGACACTCGTCACCATAATGCATAGTCGACATAACATTTCTCAACTTAGAAAAACTTGGGAAGCAATAAGCATACGTATCCTCATATTCCACCATCCTAATTTCCCTCATATTCCTCCAAGCTTAGCTATAACATTGCAGAGTTCGACTTATGTACATAGTAGGCATGAAATAGTTTGAAGAATGTTCATTAGCGAGAATTACTGTAGTAATGATCATTACTACAGTAACCATAATTTTCAAATGCTATTTGGCAATAACTATAACCATAATTTTATGATCCAACAATGATTAATTCCAACCCCACAATCCCACCTCTCCGCAAACCGTTCCTCTCACTACACAACCACATTTACTCACCCAACTCTAATCAATATTCCCTAAAAATTGCAACCTAGAATGGACAAGAAATTATGTCTTGATAAAACTCAAATCAGATTTGATAGAATTGCTAAACTTACCTTCATCATCTTCATCTCCATTTTGACTTGTAAAGAATGGTGTCAGGTAATTTTTATCTAAAGCTGTAAAAGACGCAGCACTGCAAAGGAGAAGCAACCAGATATGAAAATGGAAAGATCTTTCAGATTAAATATATTTTACTATACTTTTAATTTCAATATTCAGATGATACCTCTTATGAAAGTCTTTCAATTTCATTTTGATTTTGTTGCCTGACGAAGATTCTTCATCATACGAAGGAGCAAAATTGACAACAGTATTGAATGCAAAATTTGCTTCAAAAGCTAGAATAAAATGATAAAATTTTATATGCTGCTTAGAACCAAGATATCACAAACATCATACCTTGAATGATATTTGAACTTTAGCACCATTATCAGAAGCAGCCAAAATATCAGATGCAAACAATGGTTCTGCAATAAGTGTTGGGAAAAAATGAGGAAAGCAAGCAATGTAATATGCTAATCCTCAACCCAACCACATCAGTTCAAGCCTTAAGTTAAACATGCTTTGACCGTTAATGAAAAACACAGAGGCCTCATACAATTACTTCATCGAACTAAACTCTAATCTACCTAATCACAACAACAACAACAACAACAACAACAAAAAGTAAAAAAGAAAAAATGGAGAAAGGCATGAGGTTTACCTCAAAAAAGGAGAACAAGTAACACAATCCCTTAGAAAATCTCAACAAGTTAAGTGGAATAAAGTAGTGTATTCAGGAGCCGCTTATTAATTCCATTGTAACATTCTTGAAAGCAAAGAAAATGCATTCCACATTGTTTTCTCTTGACGTGACTAAGTAATAATCATATGGTGAAAAGGTTCCATCAAAGTCAAACATCTCCTTCAAGTTCCACGGACGCACACAAGAAGATCCATTACAAAGAAACAGACAAGACCGAAATTCAGTTCACCGTGTCAATGAAAATGGGATCAAAGACCACAAGTTATGAACTCAAAGCCAACGAACCTACTTGAATGAGCTCAATCAGGCAAATCGAACACCAAAAAAGACTTCAAACACAAAAACTCACACAAAACAAGAAAAAAAAAACTATTTTACCTCAACGTATTACTGGATTCGATTTCCGAAGGGAAAATGGACTACAACAGCTTGGAAAGACGGAAGTAAAGAGCAAAAAGAGTAAGAAAATTACATTAAAAATAAGATCCATGTCGTCAGAAACGAGAGCGAGGCCTCCTCTGAAACTCTGTGCCCACACGAAGAGAAGAAGGGTAACCGGAATACCGACCAGTCTCACGGTCAGGAAGATCGGGAACCTCACCGCCAGAGGAGAAGCCATTTCCAACTCCAACGTTCACGGAGGAACTGCAGAGAGAGGCCGACGATGGTGGTGGATCGCGAAGCACGGTGGTGGTAGGGAAAAGGGCGACGGTGAACAGAGGGGTGGGATGTGACGGTGAGGGGGAAGAAGCGGCGGATCTGAGGCTCATGCAGTGAGAGAGACGCGAACTGGAATAAAAAATGGCCGAGATAAAATGAATTGGGAAAAAATTAGGATTTTTTGCGAAGGAACATCCCTCGCAAAACGTCTTTTTTTTGCGAGGGGACAGAGTTTCTCTCGCAAAAGGTCCCTTTTTCCCTCGTAAAAAGTTATATCACCATTTTGTGAGGGAAGTATAGTCATTTTGTGAGGGAAAACCCATTCCCTTGCAAAATGAGGGAAACTTGGGAGAAATTACCCACCAAATTCCTCTCATTTTGCGAGAGAAAAATTTTCCCTTACAAAATGACCATCTTTTGCGAGGGAAAAGTGGTTCCCTCGCAAAAAATGGCCATTTTGCGAGGGAAAACTTTTTCCCTCGCAAAAAATGGTCATTTTGTGAGGGAAAATTGTTTCCCTCACAAAATATGACCATTTTGCGAGGAAAAATTTTTTCCCTCGCAAATTTCCCCAAATTTGCGACAGAATTTTTTTTCCTTGCAAATATGAAATTTTCTAATAATGAAAAAAAAAATTAATACAATTTTTGAAAATAAGTAATGGATGTATTTAGAAAATAAAACAATTTTTATATAGTTTAATACATTTATAGGAGTATTAATTTCTTCTGTTAAAACTAATCTCAATACCCTCAATTTAGAAAATAAATCAAGACCATCAACATCATAATGTTCACTCAAACAAATATTAAAAATACCTACATAAAATGTGGGATTTGCATGTTGATCATACATATATATACTAGAGGCCTTGTAGAGAGTGGGGCTCTAACTATTGGGTTTTTGGCTCCCCTCCTATATGGAGAAAGGCTTAAATTTGAAGTCATTTGTGTCTCACTTATTTAAGTGGAGAGGGGATAGAGTAGGATTAGGTTAGACAGTTCTGATTTAGAGGGGATGAAGTAGGATTAGGTTGGAGAGCTCTGAATCAGAGGAAACGTAGCCGTTTGAGAGAAAAAGAGAGAAAGCTATTTCCACATATTCACAGGGTAGTTTTGGTAAATCGGCGTTTGCTAATTGTTGGAATGAGCTGAAATTTTGTGACTAGGTTTGCAACTCTCAATGTGTCATTTTCAATGGTGGGATCATCAATTCATTGTCCAATGTGAGAGATATTACGTTCGCATAGAGCTATAGTTTTCTGGGCATTTTCAGCTTTTAATGCTCTATTGTAAGCTTGAAGCTTTGGTTGTTTGGCTAAGTGTTTGTATCTGTTTGTGCATTTGGTTGAGACTCTTTTATATCCCATTTTACGTGCAAAGAACCAGCCAAACAATCAAAGATACAAACTGACAATAGATAATAAAAAAGCTGAAAATACACACAAAAATAGAGCTCAATAATGAATCAAAGATCCCACAGTTGAAAATGATGCATTGGGAGCTACAAACCTGGCAAAAAACATTCAGCCTGATCGAACGATTTATGAATGCGCAAACTCTGATTTACCAGAAGTACCATGTGAATATGTGAAAATAGCTTTCTCTCTTCTTCTCTTTTGAAAGGCTGCATTTTTCCTCTGAATTATACCCCTTGAACCTAACACTAATATGCCCGATCTCCATGAAAACAATTGAGACACAAATGACTTCAAATTTGGGCCTTTCTCCACATAGGAAAAGAGCCCAAAACCCAACACTAAGAAGCCATCTATTTGGCCTTTAAAGCTTTACTTATTAAGAGTGTCTAATGTTTGCTTCAAATCTAAATATTATGCAAGTGCACGTACACAATTATATTCTTGACTATGGTATTATTACTTATGTGACACTTATCTTCTATTAAATTTCTCGAGACTAAAGATTTAATCAACTCTCAGAAGGGCACTATGGATTCTTGTAAATACTAGGTGAAAACATAACCAGATATTTTTCCCTTCTAATGATCAAATTTTTTCCCTTCATGGCATAGGTGATTGAAAACTTAGACCGACTATGTCTAAACAATGAGGATGCTAGCATGATACTTCAATCGCAAGTTCCAAGGGACCGATTTTGCAAGATCAAATTTCTACGGTTGTGCAAATTAGAAGATGCTAAAGCCACTTCTCCATATTGGTTTCTCCAAAATATACCTAGTCTTGAGCGGCTAGTCATTCAAGAAAATTATTTCAAGGTGATATTCCCAAATGAGAGGCCTCGAGACGAGAATGGAGAAATTGAGATCAAAACACGGCTCAAGAGGTTGGCACTATGGAGATTGTATGAACTCCAGCATATATGTAAAGATGGATGTCAATTGGACCCGGCTCTTGAAGTTCTTGAATGCTTATATTTGGATCATTGTTCCAGTTTGAAACACTTGGTGCCTTCCTTAGTAAAATTGTATCACCTGACACTTTTAGACGTTCAAAATTGCAATGGGTTAATTCATTTAATTACCTCATCAACCGCAAGAAGTTTGGTAAATTTAATAACATTGAGGATAGTAGAGTGTGATTTAATTGAGCAAATTGTGGAAGAAGCTGGAGGGGAGAGCATTGATGAAATTACATTCCTAAGCTTAAAAGTTTTGGAACTTGAGTATTTACCAAAACTCAAAACGTTTTGCTCTAGAAGTATCCGCTACTTGAAGCTTCCGGTGTCGCAGAAATTTGCAGTAAGGCAATGTACAAGAATGGAGAGCTTCTCCGCGAGTGACACAAGCACAAGCACACCATTACTTCGAGAGATATTTACAGATGAACAAGATAAAAGATGGTCTTGTGAAGGTGGCCTCAACAACACATTGAATAAGATATTTCAAGACAAGGTATGTTTTCGATCACGGCAATTAATCACTTTACAAGAAGACAAGGATTATTATCTTTGTATAAGGATCTTTACTTGCAATTTCTTTTCACTCAGTATTATATAGCTATTTTCAAAACAGTAGCCAAATCTTGTTTATTGTGCTTAATTTGGTTTTAGATGATATTTTTTGTTTTGATTTGACTTATTAAAATTTAGTTTGCTGTAATTATTTTTCTTTTTTTAAATAACGCAGCCTATCATCATTGTTGGCAGGTGGCATTGCGTAGTGCCAAGCATCTAGAGCTAACTGAATATCCTGACTTAAAAGATTTATGGTCCAGCATTGATTTGTATCCAATGAGATATTGTCTACAGTGTCCTCCATCAAAGGTATTAAATGTTGACCGATCTGAAGCATTGCAAATATTTACATTTGGACCAATGGATTCCCAGCAGCATAGAGGGGTTTTTGTCGACTTGCCAATCCAACAAGATTTATTTCATATTGAAAAGGTAAATACACCCTCTTTTTCTAGTAATTTATCTATTTTAATATATTTATTTTTCTAAAAAATGATGATATTGAACATATACCCTATAATTATACGTGTGTTTTGCCAAAAAATCAGTTTTGTTAACTTGTTTATTGATTAAATAATGAAATAAAAAAGGATTGTCTTTTTAGGTATCGAATAACTTCAAAGACCTATCTTTAATTGAAAAGGATGCTAGGAGGATATTGAATGGAACTCATGAGAAAGAACTCTTTCAAACGACGAAAGTACTTCGTTTGCAATGTTTCAAGGATACTCTAGCAAACTTTCTCAATGATTTGCTCCAAAAATTTCCAGCTAGAACAACACTTCAAATGCGTTATAGTTCTTTTGAAACACTATTTATTTCAAGAGAATTTGGTCATTATAGTGTTGTGAACCGCCAAATTAAGAATTTGTGGCTATTTAAATTGGAGCAACTTGAGCACATATGGAATGGTGATGACTCAGCATCACATCCGCTTGCTCAAAACCTTGAAGTTCTGCGTATGGTCGAATGTTCAAGGATAATAAGATTGGCACCACCTACTACATGTTTCGAAAATTTAACTTGCTTGGATGTGGAACATTGCAATGGGCTTATGTACTTCATGACAACTTGCACTGCCAAAAGTCTCATTCACCTCACATGGTTAAGAGTTAGCAATTGTGGGAAGCTGGAGGAGGTTGTGGTGGCGGATGATGAAGGGCAATCAAAAGAAGAAATCACATTTGAAAGCTTGAAGTATTTGGTACTAAATTGTTTATCAAGCTTCAAAAGCTTTTGCTCTGGAAAACACAGCACCTTCATATTCCCATCTTTGGGGACACTAGAAGTGATAGGATGCCCGAAAATGCAAAATTTCTCTTCTGGAGTCATCATTGCCCCATTTTTGAAATCAGTGGAAGTGGAAAATGGAAAGAAATGTTGGAAAGAGGACCTTAGCACCACCATTAAACAATTATTCGTAGACAAGGAATGTATGTTGAAAAAGTAAATTCCGGAAATTTTTATACCCTCTTATCTTGTCTTTTATTTCTAACCCCCCCCCCCCCCCCCCAAACACAAATGATAACATTGGTGTCTGCCTTTGACCTCTATCTGAAAAAACTACAGGATAATTTTAAGACAAAATAATATAATAATAAAAAATGTTCATAATATATTTATTGGTGGATCTAAAAATATATCCAGCAAAAATAAGCGTTTTGTCGCCTAATTGTCCAAGATGCATATTAATTCTCACGTCATTGTAAATTTCTTGCAATCAGGTGTATTGTGCTCTAGTTAATATTTATTATCGCAGAACAATTTAATGTAAATGTGCATTTAGTGTCATAATGAGATATTTTCTTGCCTGCCTCAATTAGGCAAAAGGAGAAGGAGTTGAAGGTGACTGGAAAGAATCTTCAAGTACTAATATAGAAATGCACAAACTTCCTACTCCACATACAGGTACCTGTTAAGATTTATGACTCTTTTATTCTTCTTATTCACATATAATCATTATACCACTTAAATTCTGGCTTAGTTTTAGTTATGCTCTATGCACTGCCGCATTTATTATATAGTACAGGTACATACTATAACATTGTCCCGCCCAATATAATTAAGATTCTAACTCTCTTTTATATGCACTAAAATCTATTAGGTGAACCAGAAGACGTATAAATCCATTTTAATTAAGTGAAAATATGCTCATCCATACTGCAACTATTATGATTGATAAGAATAGTAATTTTCTAGTAAAAATTGAAGGAAAATCCTCTCATTAAAAATTTTATTGGTGAGAAGGATCTAAACCAAAATATAGATACTTTGCTATCAAATCAGTGTACAAAATTTCCACAGTAGTACTTTTTTTTTTTTTTGGGTCAAGGAGATTTTTGCCTTGGAAGTTTTCATCAAAGGGCAATTTTGTCCCCAACGTGTAAAAAATGGAGCACTTTTGCTCTGGTCATTATTTCGGTTAATTTTGATCATTAGTTAACCAATTATGCTAAGTTGGTAATCCACATATCATTCATGTTATTTTTGTTAAAATACAAATTTTTCCCAAAAGTTTTTAATCTAACTTTGAAAAAATATGAAATAAATGACACACGGATTTGTAGACTGCTAGCTCAACATATTTGGTTAAATAGCGGTCAAAATTAATTAGAATAATGGTCAGTGCAAAATTGCTCCCTTTTTATTTGGCCCCGAAAAATTTCTAGGGCAAAATTACCTTTTGAAAAATTTCTAGGACAAAATTAAATTTATATTTTGTAGCAGTGTTGTTATATTTTTTTTTAATTAACTAATAATCTAATTTTCTTTTATGTTAACTATAATCTACTAGAAAAACTGCATCCAGAGAGTAAGAATCAGGAGATGTACAGGACCTTAGAGAAGGCCTTAGTTCCAGTTGTTCAAAATGTACTTTCCGGTTTATTAATTTCCTTTTTTGGATCGGAATGCAGCAGATAGATCCCTGGATTTACAACTTCATCTAGCTGAAAACTTACAAGTCCAGGCGACAACATCAACTATGAATGATGAGGAAGGAAGTAATTGGCTCAACAGAGTAACGAAGAGTGTTTGCTTCCTCCATCTTTTCCCTATTTGCTGAGGTGACTCGCATTTTGAGGACCACTCGGAGAGGCCACTTGACAGAAGGTGATCGAAACTACATCACAAAGTGTTGCACTGTCTTAGAAGGGGTTGGCTTTGATGCTTCATGGCTGAGTTACGTGTATAAATGCATTGAGAAATGCAGTGATAATGTCGAAGACATCAAGAGGAAGTTGAGGAGACTAAGGTTCAGGCTTCCAGTCTCGAAGCTGAGCTCGAGTCCGTCAAGAAGGAGTTGGCTTTGTTGCTTGACAAGGCTAGATGGCTGGACGACTTCATTGAATCTTAAAGTGTTTTTGTATTACTGTCTTAGAACTATCTCCTTTGATATTTTCTTTTTCTGCACTATATATTTACTTTTGTGTGCTGCTTTTGTGGTCTGTCTACGGCACAATACTATAGGCAATGCTATATATCCTTCTCAGGGTACTATTTTAAACAAATACGGTTTTGGACTGTTGTGTTGGAGATTATTTTTGAGTCATATTCGCAAAGAAAAGAACACGATAAGCATTCATTACCTTTTGTTCATTAGCCGCAATGAATTTGGCTCGTGCCTCATAAAATTAGGTTTCGATTTGCATTTATCATGATAGAATAGGACTTATAAAATGAAGTTGGATGTTCTACTGTTGAGGTTTTTTTTTATCTTTTTGGAAACTGGAATGCACAATTCAAAAACAACAGCTTGATTAATTGAACAAGACATAGAAATAACTTTGGTTGCAAGTTATTCCATAGCAGGACATCATATAATAAGCCTGAGGCAGGGCCAAGCGATACAAACCCATATATGTGCAATGTTTTTGATGATCTTTTCGGATTATGTATAATAAGACAAATGTGTTTTATTAACACATTAATGACGTCATTATATGTGATCTTTTTCTCCATAATTCTCAAAAGAAAATTTGTAATATATAGAGGAGTGAGGGGGTGTTATTAAAAAGTCATGTAATTGAAAACAGGACATAGTAGATCCCCCACCTGTTAGTCTGTTACACCCCACTCTGTAATTTTATACTGTTTGACAAATTTAATTATGGGTTTTATACTTCTTATCTCCTGCCACTAAAAAATGACATCGTGTAGTACTCAACCCTCTTCCTGCTTAGCCCCACCCGCCTTACAACCGCCTGCGTCATTCACTCATCAATGCACTGCAATCAAATTCAATTTCACAAACCAACACCACATCCAAATCAATCACTATATGAAGGTGAAGAAATCAAATACCTCAACCATGTTGCATATATAATTAGGAACTGTAGGCAATGCTCTGCTCCCTTCTTGCACAAAGCATTCCACTCTCAAGTGTTCAAATCTCACTTCCACCTTCGAAAACCCTAACCCTACCCTGTATTTACATATGGTTGCTGAGAAACAAACACAGAAAACTTATTAACAGTCTTGGCATTTATTTCTTACTCATCAAATCGGTGTCTGATCTGATTGAACAACTTCTCCGAATCGTGATTGGCCAACTTAATCAATCTTTCTAGTACTTGCTTCCTCTCCTCTGCATCAAGCTCTCTCACATCCACCACTCTCCGCAATTCCCTGAAGATTCCTCTCCGAACTCGCACGTACGTTGGCAGCCTATCCAATGGGCCTCCCTCCCTGGACGCCGTCATTATCCCGAACACATTCTCGCCGGTGTTCCATCCAAATTAGAGCCGGGAAATCGGGCCGGCCCTTTTAAGCCCTGGCCCTGTAGGGCTCGGGCTTGAAAAATATGCCTGAAATTTGAATTTGGCCCTACAGGGCTGACCCTGTAGGGCCTCAGGCCGGCCCTACATGCCCTGTTACTGTAGCATTTTCAGTCTTTTTAAAAAAAAAAATAGTCAAAGAGTACCAAGAGGAAGAGGCTAGGAGGCACATATATAAATACATAATAACTATACTCTGATTTTATGATTTGGTATATTATTTGTTGCAAATAATGATTATGGATGTGTTCATGATGCAAGAGAAGAAATTCATGATATTTTTACTCCTGAAACACAGCCTTCTGCTCAAAGTGAAGCACAATTAAATATCTATGAAATTGATGAAAGTGATGAAGAAGGTGACAATTGACAATGATAGTGGTATGCTTTTATATTTTATATGAATTATCTAATGTTGTTTAGTTTAATACTTCTCAAGTTTTATGTGAGTTAATTGTAGAAAATGGTTTGTTTTTTATTACAAATTAATGAATGTGTTTATTTGTTGGATGATTTGTATTGTTTAGATATTAATGTTGATAATATTTATTTGATAGATTAGAACTTTAATAGTTGCAATTTACTAATTATGTTTCTTTGGAAAAAACCTAAAAAAAAATAATTAAAATTTGGAATAGTAATTTTTAGGCCTTGTAGGGCCGGCCCTGGCCCTGGTACTATCAGGTCGAGCTTTGAAAAACATATGTTTTCCTTATCTTAGGCCCAGTCGGGCCCAACCCTGTAGAGCCGAGCCGGCTCTGATTCCCAGTTCTAATCCAAATACAATCAAAACAGAGGGAAATACCGTCGTCGCCATCCAAAAATGAAGAAAGCAAAAAAGGAAAAGAATAAAAGAGGGTTGAGTATAAAACGTCATTTTTTAATGTGGCAGGAGACAATTCTTCTCCTGTCACATAAGAAGTATAAAACCTTTTAATTATTGATCATAACTTTTTTTTAATTAGCATGTTAACTGAAATTTATATCCCACGACATAAAAAATAATTCCTCGTGAAAATTCAATTCAACAAATCTCAAGATGTTTTGCATTTTAGTTGGCAGCAATTCATCTTTATTTTACTGAAATCTTGTGCCATAATTTTAAGGAAAAATTAAAATCAAGGATCTATAACAAATAATATTTATTGAGAAGGACCGTTGTAATTATTTAGAAAGACCAATTAACAGAATAAAAGTTTAAAAATACTAAATTACCTCTAATCAAACCTCCTACATTTTCTCTCACATTTTATGTTTAAAACCAAAGGTGGAGCCAAACATTGCAGTTACGGGGGGCGAATTTTATAGAATAGAACTTGAGTTTTTATAAAATTATTGATAGAGCAAAACTTTAAGCCTAAAAACTCCGCAAGTGCACGGGCCATATCAAGTAATAAAGTGATGAGAAAAATATCGTTCCCACGAGGACTTGGTATCACAAACTTCAATTAAGCATTGATTTCACAATTTCATTTAAGTTAAGAAAACCAAATTAAATTTAATTAAGATAAAAGAAATTAAAACTAAAATGAAAAAATAAAAAAAAACTACCACAATAATCAAACGAGCAACCTAGAGTCACTAATCCCTTATTTGTTTCCTAGATTTTATCCCCACTAAATTAACTTTGACTTAATTTGATCAGCTAATCTAGAGTATTAATGTTTATAAGTGCATGTCGGTCCACTTATACACCTATCTTAAATAATTATGCAATGTCTCACACAATTAATTAAGATGCAATTTAAATCGGGTTCACTCTAATTTGATTATGCGGAGCTTCTAGGTATATGTCTATCCTAGACGCAAATTAGATTAAAACCTAATTTCACATTAAATTTAAATCTAATTCCACATTAAATTTAAATCTAATTACACATTATTTAATTCCAAGGTCAATTTAAGATTCCCTTCGTCAAGTTCAATCCTAAATCCCCAAAACATGCTTAACGGTGGCCAATCACTAAGCAATAAATAATAAAAACAAGATTAAATAAACTGATTAAAATTAAACAAAACTAATGAGTGAGAACAATTTCTAAGTCTCAAACAAGTTCATAGTACTCTAGGTTGCAAAACAAATTAGCCACACATGGCTTTATTCAAATCCATAACAAAAAGATAAGAATTCAGATTCAAAGAAGAAGGAGAGAGAGGAAAGAAAATTTCTCCGTTGCCTCCACAGTCCTTTCGTCCTTCCGTGGAGTTGATGAAAAGAACCGAAACGCGCAGCCTCTACTCCTTTGCTTCTTTGTTCCTTCTTGTTCTGTGTCTCCCGATCTTTCTGCCCCGTCCTCTTTTGCTTGTCTCTGCCTCCTTATTTATAATAATTTAGGTCTTTGGTCACTGATTCTCTTTTTCTTATTAAAAAGATATCTCATATCTTGTAATTTACTCCATCAGATCACACAATTGATTTTGTTTCTATTTTTCTTGCGGGGGACCATCAAGTTTGGCTGATTGCATATCCTCTTATTGCTTTTTCTACTTCATTCCAAATCAGCTAATATTTCCTATAAAATAAAAATAGGATATGAGTAGATTTTATGCCTATTTATTCTTTGATCCTAAGTTTCATTCAATTATGGAAACGTTCATAAAAGATAATTAAATAGGTATATAATATCAATAATTCCAATTAAATCTCATAAAATATACATCTATTTAATCATAAAATATATACTCATCAATTATATTTCAGCCCCACAAACATTTCAACATTTCTATTTCTGTCCTTTCACTATAAAAATAATAGGGACTAAACTGAAAATATTAAAATCTTATGAGACTAAAATATAATTTTATAAAAATTTGGGTTGTTATCTGCAATTTTAGGGAGGGCGGGGGCCACCCGGCCCTAGCACCCCCTGCCTCCACCCCTGTTTAAAACTAATATGAATTTATAAATTTAATTAAATTAAACACAATTTCTCTCATCATAGATATTTATAGAAAAAATAACACAAGCATCTTTCAATTTTGTTAAAATTATAATTTTATTTTTAAAATTGACAGAAACTTTAATTGAAAAATATAAAATTTTAGGAAAACCTTAAAAAAAAAATAATTTATTATAAACATTAAAGAAATTTTAGATGTATGTATAATTGATAGGGTCATGTTCCACACTAGGGTGCCTTCTAGTGTCAATAGACATTAACATATTATAATATTTCAATTTTTGATGCAATATAGTAATGTTTAATTTTTGTTATTTGAGCCTACGCAACTAGTTCTAATAAAATAAATTTGCTTGTAATTTTTTATTTTGGTTGGTAAAGTTTCTTTGATAGAGCCCTTTTTTTTTATTTACATATAAATCAAGAAAAAAAAACTTAATGATATAAAAGGGTTAAAAGGCCAATTTCTATGTTACAGGTAATAATTAAATTATATAATGATAAGATCTAAAATGCATTTAATTTGATATAGTTTTTTTGCCTTGATTTATATAAAATTATGTAAATCAAGAAAAAAATGATATAAAAGGGTTAAAGGGCCAATATATACTTTACGACTTACGAGTAATAATTAAATGATATGATTATGTAGATATTAGTTAATGTTAAAAAATGATGATTTTGACGGTAATAATTTTGGTGGGGAAAAAAATTAAATCACTTTCATGGGTAATTTAGTATTTCTAAATTTATATTTTGGTAATTGGTCTTTTTAAATAATTATAGTTTTTATGGTCCTTCCTAATAAATATTTTTCTAAATAGGTCCTCCAATTTGATTCTCACTAAATTTAAATTAAGTTTTGCAATTCTTTTAACTTTTTATAATGTAAAACCATTGAGGGACTCTTTTATTGGTTCAGGCTGCCCAGACCACATCAAGGCCTGACATATATAATTTCTTCGCAGTATCCACTTCAGCATAAATTAATTTAATTTTTCTTATGTTTAAACAATCCTTGTCATAATATTACTTGCATTAACTAACAATTCTTACTTTATTTTTATGTCCATTGAAATCTTCTAAAATTATAAAATATTACCTGATATAGATTTTTGAACTCAAGAAATGTGCCCTTAATTCATACTCCTCATTAAGTTAAAATTTTTAATGATACGTAACATATTTGTTACGGACCGGCCCAAAAGGCCCATGTCCGGACCCCGGCCCAAGAATGCCTGGGATAGGATTCACGCTATAATGGGCAAGGATTTGGGATCTCACCAATTGAGGATCTCATCAACCCAAGATCTTCTCCAATCATAATCACAACAAATCAGCCCCTAATCTCTTAATCCAAGATAACGCTCATTAATACGAAGATAATCGCACCAGACTCCTCTATAAATAGAAGGAAACCCTAAACAGGTGCACACGTTCTATTCTATGCTCTATTTACTTTCTGTTACACAGAGCACACACCCCACTCCCCTGGCTACGTGCCTTCTAGTATATCACGAACTACGTGGACTTTGATTCCTTCAGAGGGTACGTAGGCTCTAAGCTTGATAACCTAGTCAAGTCCAATCTCTGTGCTCTTAGGACAGAACATTGGCGCCGACCGTGGGGACTGTAAACTTCAATCCCCGTGACCATTGATGGCGAACACCAGAAGCCACAGCAGAAACCCCCAACCGGTGGGTGGAGACCCACAGCCAAGCCATTCGCCACCGGATCAGCCGCCGGAACAGCTGCGACGAGAGAACACCCCCGAAAGGCATGTCACTGACACGACAACATCCCCTTCCGTAGAGGAACAACCACTGCAAGAGGAGCAGTCGTTGCAAGAGGATTAGCCGCTACAAGAAACGCGCCAACAGCCCCAGGCGCGGGACGTCCAGGCGGTAGAAGCCGACGTCCGCATCATACGGAGGACGCAGGAGTCGTTCCTACAGCGGTTGGAGAACAAGGAAAAGCGAGATGAACTGCAGAGACAGGCTGACTTTGAAGCTATTGGTCGAATGATTCAGGAAGCGCTCGAGAAGGATCGCCGACAGGGAAGCCGCCGGAGGAATCATAGGCGTGGAAGGAGGGCCCCCGTGGATGACAGCAGTTCCTCGAGCAGCTCAGAGCCGAGGGACCCACGCCACGATGACGGCGAGCCGGACCAAGGCCGAACACGGTCCCCAGGGAACCGTGAAAACTACGGTAACGGTCTTAACCGCACTGATCGAGCTGTCAGAGAGGGCCGACACCAAGAAGAACCCCGCGTGGAGGATGGAACTCCCCGGGCTCATAGATCACCTCGCCACGGATCTCCCCGGGAATATCGAGTGACATATCTATCGGAATCCGGCAGATCCCCATTCTCAAGAGAGGCGGCAACAGCCCGCTACCCAAAGCACTTCGATCTGGCCGACCTGCCGAAGTACGATGGAACCCAAGATCCGCGCAACCACTTGGTCACATTTGAAAAGCTCATGTGGGTCCGACAAACTAAAGGCTCGATCATCCAACGTCTCTTCGCAGCTACTCTGGACGGACCGGCACACAGATGGCTGAACTCTCTCCCGGACAACTCCGTCCGGAGCTACGAAGACCTCGGATGCAAGTTCGAGTTGCATTTCGCCACCAGTAAAAAGCAGCCAAAGACCACATTCACACTAAGCAAAGTGCGACAGGGGAAAGGTGAGGCCTTGCAGAAGTACCTAGATCGGTTTCGCGACGTGGCCATGCAAGTACGGTCGTTGCCCGAGGACGTCCACGTACACTGCCTAGTCAATGGACTAGACCCATCGTCCCGATTGGCTCGTCACCTATGCAAGAACCCAGTGTACACCTTGACCGAATTCTACACAGAGGCGAAGAAGTACCTGGAAATGAAGCAGATGGAGGCGGCCAATGCCGATGAACCCAAACGGTCAAGGAAGAGTCCGCCCAGCGATGAAGAACGCCCAAGAGGGACGAAGGCCGACCCCCGAAGACGGAATAGAGAAAGCCGAGTCAAGCCTGACCGAGCTGACCAGAAGGCCAAGTACGATAGCTATACCTCGTTGAATGTCCCTCGGTCCCAGGTATGGAAAGAGGTAGCACAGGCCGAGATGAAGCGGGTGGACAAGCCGAGGTCGATCAGAGGCCGCTCCAACATGGACCGTACCAAGTTCTGCTCATTCCACGACTGCCACGGACATACTACTGACAAATGCTATGACCTCCGCGATGCCATTGAAAAATTCGTGAGGGATGGAAAGCTACGTCAGTACGTTATCAAGACCTAGGGATGGACGAACGGCAAGCGTAGTGACAGCGGCCGCACCAGAAGTCCGCCCAAGGAGACAAGGAAGCAGGGGAAGAAGCAGAAGAATTGGTGGGTCTCTTGGAAGATCACAAGAAATTGATTCCCAAGATGGCAGATATTAGGGAATAAATGAGTGCTCACTGCTCAGAATGAAACTTTTGGATTTTAGGTTTTCTACTGATGTTCTGTATTGCCAATACTCTCAAGTGTAGGCATTGGCAAAGATGATGCCAGACATTACAGTTCTCTAGGCATAAGATGCTATTTTTCAAAGGCTTTTTCTTAGTTGAGAGAATAGAGTCACAATTCAAGGGGCTTATGAATACATTAGACGTAGGAAATTACCGCATGCAAGCGATATAAGCAGAGGCAAAACCAAGTTAACAATACAAGTGGACAAAAAAGAGGAAGAATCGAATGCAATTTGATAGGGCGATATTTACTGAAGTGTATAATGTTTGCAGATATAAAAATGATTCGTCCCAACATCACAACGCACTCTGACTTGCCATTAGATGAAGGAGAGGATGAAGAGTTCTTGAAGATATTATGCTTCCGACCCATCACTTTTCTGCTCAATATCTCTTTGGTGTAAGGAAGTACGATGCAGCTTTGGATTTGGACTTAGAAATATAGAGCAAAATAGAATGGGAAATAATACTGAGGCACTCAATCATCGAGCTCAGTTGTGTATTGATATATATATAGCACTACAATGCGTATGGGGAGAATATTTACAGTTACAGAAATCATTACTATAGCCTATTATACAAAGACACGTATACAAGAGGAAATATTGCACAGATCATATTACATAATGGAATGCAGGACCACAGAATCTGGGACCACAGCATATTCCTCAGAATATGCTGATGGACACTAATCATAATTATGCTCTAATATTCCCCCTCAAACGATAGGTTATGTCAACTAGCCCAAGTTTGCTTCTGAAGTATTGAAAACAGGGCTATGAAAGTGGATTCATAAGACAATCAGCAAGTTGTTGTGAGGAAGGCACATATCTAATGTCAATTAGGCCTGATGAAACAAGATCTCGGATGAAATGGACATCGATCTCAATATGTTTGCTCCTAGCATGCTGCACCGGATTAGCTGCCAAGGCCTTGGCACTTAGATTATCACACCAGATGATGGAGGGTCTTTTGAGATATAGGCCTAACTCGAATAATAGAGAATTCAACCATTTGATCTCTGCAGACCCATCAGAAAGGGACCTATATTCAGACTCTGTACTGGACCGAGACACTACTCTTTGCTTCCTCGACAACCAGGAAATTAAGTTATTGCCAAGGAGAACGTAGAGACCTGCCATCGACCTTCTATCATCAGTATCACATGCCCAATCTACATCAATATATGCTATCAGCTGAGGCTGGGACCTACAAAATGGTTTAATATGTAGGCCAAATCTATATGTTCCTTTCAGATAACAAAAGATCTGTTTGACTGCTTAATAATGGCTGGTTCTTGGTTGTGACAGGAACTGGCTTAATTTATTGACTGCAAATGCAATATCTGAGCGCGTGGTAGTGAGGTACTGCAATGAGCCTATTGCTTGTCAGTACACAGTTGGGTTATCTAGCAAAGTGCCATCTTGTGCTAACAATTGTCTACCTGTCACCATAGGGGTTGGCACTGGCGCACAACCTAGCATTCCAAATCTATTGAGCAAGTCAACTACATATTTAGCCTGATTGAGGAAAATGCCTTGAGAGTTCCTATAGACTTCCAAAACAAGAAAGTAGTAGAGAGGACCCAAGTCTTTCAGAGAAAATGTAGAGTTTATCTGACAGACAAATTTGTCAACATAAATGGGATTATTGCCTGTGCCTAGGATATCATCAACATATATCAAAATGAATATTGTAAGATTGTGGTTTTGCAGCATAAACACAGATATGTCGCTCCTCAAATTCTTAAATCCCCAAGAAATTAAAGTAAACCTTAGCCTATCAAACCAAGCACGTGGAGCTTGTCTTAAGCCATAAATAGCTTTTACCAGTTTAAGATGTGATTAGGCCGCTGAGGATCGACGAATCCCTCCGGTTGGCGCATGAATACTTCTTCGTGTAGGGTTCCGTTCAAGAACGCATTGTTGACGTCGAGCTATCGAATGGGCCAATTGAATGTCACTGCAATCGACAATATGACCCGAATGACGGACTCGAGCTGGGCGAGGCCGTTAGGCTTGATGAGGGGCAACATCCATTGGGTCATCTCTACATGGGTTTCAACTTGGGCTGCTGATTCCGTGCTTGTATCAGATTCGTTATCAGAGTCGGCAGCGTAAGTAGACATGGATTCGTTATCGGTGTCGATGGCAGAGGTGGACTAGGGTTCAAATAAAGTGGAATTGGAGTCGAAGGGCCAAAGTTGGAACTGGGGAGGCAAAATTGGGGGCAGCAAAGGTGGAAGAGGGAGGAGAAAACAGGAATCGCCGGAGCACTTGATTCTGCTGTGGTTCCTGATTCCTGCTTCTTCGATCTTTAGATAATATAAAATTAAATGTCTAACTACGTCAAGATTTGTTTGACGATGTTACCTTTAGTGTCCCTTTTTAAATTGGGAGACCAAAAGTCCTATTTTTGTCGTTCCAATTTTAAAAAGGGAGGCAACAAATCATTTTTTGGAATTCCTGATTCCTTTTACAATTAGGATGCTAAAATCAGGACCTGTGGCATCTATTTTTGTTAAAGAGAAGCTGAATATGTCAAAATTCCTACACATGGTATCAGCAATTGATTCTCGATCTTTATCACTCTCCATTCCAAAAATATCAGCAATAAATCGCCTCGGCCATGTGCTCTTACCCAGTTTGAAATCTTTCGAATCTTTTAGGCTCGGCTCCTCTGATCATCAAATCCATCCCCATTGCCACTTTTTCCTTGGTTTCTCAGCCAGATCTCTTGAGTCTTCCGCAAATCCCCTATTGAAACATCAGAGCTATTTGGGGTTTCATGGAATTTTGACTATTGTTCTCTTTTATGAGGTAGCACTAGCAAGGACTACGGAATTTCACTTGTCAATTGTTCAGTTTGTGGGCAAACTTTTGGCGACAGACTAATATGGAAGAAAGTCTTTTTTTTTCTTTTTTCTAATTCCTGTTATAAGATATTCTCGACTTGATTTTAGTCGATTTAGTTGTTATGCATATATCCCAGATTCCCAGATTGCTTGTCTGTATACTTGTAGGCTTCATCTGTAGACACTATTAGTGAATATCCTAGTGTTTCTTTTGATTTGATTACTTGACTACTCTTTCTTCATTTGATTCCCGTGAAAATGCCGCACAAACTAGTTTACTCAGAGATATACGTTAGTGCTCTGTCATTTGAAACCTGGGAGACTTCTTTCTCTCCCTATCATTTATGTTGCAGATTTACTTTTCAATAAGTTTGTAGTTCAAATAGCATTCATATTTTGTTTGACAGTTCTACTCTAAGCTTGAGGAAAAGATTCATGCAAAGGAAGTGGAGAAGAGTAACTTGCAAGCAAAAACCAAGGTGATAATACTTTATTTTTAAGGTTGAAATTTAACTGGAATATGCTTCGTTAGTCACTTTGCTTGCATAACTCTTTTATAGGAGACCCAGACAGCTAAAATTAAGATGCTCAGGAAAATTTTAGGATTTAAAGTGACTCCAATGCCGAGCTTTTACCAGGAGTCTTCTTCAAAGGTGGAGTTAAAGAAGGTGGGTTTCTATCTCTCCCCATGTGTAAGCGCTGGTGCAGAGGGACAAATTAAGGTTGTTATTTGTTTTCATGTCGTATGTGATGTGGGCTGGCATGTGAAAATAACGCTCTCGAACAACATGTATTTGTATGTTTGTGCTACCGTGTGCCCCACAACTGCACAGACATACGCATATCTGCATTTCATATTGCTTCAGAGAATACTCAGAGGATACACAAATGTCTTGTAATTAGTTAGAAGATTCTTCTTTGGTGGTGGAAGCTTTCTTCTTGGTGGTGGTCCATTAATTAGCATCTGTCTAAGTCAATATATCATTATGTCTTGCTAGCTATTTCACACCCTGTCATCCGAGAGTAATTTTCTCTTTTGGCTTCTTAGAAAATTTAAATAGTTAGAGCACTTATATTGACTATTGTGGGTGTGGATTTTATGGCAATGCTTATTAAATTTAATTTAGTTGACGACAACCATAAAATTTAGATATCATAGAGATGATAATGGATGAAAATGTTTTAAGTTATAATGGATCCTACTATTGAACAAGATGAAATGAGTTCTGAGGGAATGGATTCTTTGTTTTTAGAACTAGTAGGTGTTATACCTGGAATTGATGAGGCAATGTGGTTTGCTAAGATGTTAAAGTAAGAAATATGTGTTATCTTATTAATTTTGTTTTGACTTGATTTTTGTTTAATAATGTGTGCCTAAATTTGAAACTTATCTGTACAAAATTGTGTTTATGATAGTGTAGAGTTATAATGCATTTGTGTTCTCATTGTTTTCCTTCCTTCTTTATGTAGGTGTTTGGTGTTGAACTTATTGAAAGTGTCGTGCTCTCTAGTAGATAGCCTGGTGAGTTATAGCATTTATCATACTCCTTTGCTCCTTCGTTGATATTTGACTTTTTAATATTCTATCACATATGTCAAACCATAATAATTTTTCCTTGCATGTTGCTTTGAAATTTGATTGTGTAACATCTGGGTATCTATATGCCATGGGATAAGAGTATATTGTTCTGTTTAAATTGATTTCCTCAGAAATACTTTTCAATTGAACCCCATTTTTGGTCCAAAACTTTACGAAGGAGTGGGTTATCTTTTTTCCTCCTTAAAAAAAATTGTTGGGGGCGCTGTCCCTGAACCCCCGAATCCCACGATTAATTATACACCTACAAACATTAAATCCTGGCTCCGCCACTGTTGCTGAAGCTGTCTCCCAGGTATTCTCGAGCTTGTGGCTTTACTGCCTAGGTCAACAAATTCTGAAATGCCTCCCCAAAACGCTATCGCTTCTGCTCTTATCTTTTAAATCAGCATCATTCAAATTGATGCTCTCTTCCCCTCATGCCACGTGTCTAATTGTTTAAAACAATTGACCCATTAAAATCTTAAATTTTATTTTTAAATACCTGCACTACAATCTTAAGCCTAAAGTAGCATTAAAAGTTCAAGAAATCATTTGCATGAATAATTAACAAATTATGACCATTTTATCCTTAATTATACTTAATTCAATACAAATGTATCTAAATTAAATTAGTGCTTAATCATACAATAATATCTTAGAAAATACATTAAAAATTCCAATTTAATTATGAAAAATCATATAAAAATCATAGGTTATTAAAGAGTGGTCATACATGTAAAGTGACTAGGTAGAGGTATATCATATAGTTGTAGGAGCAACATGTGAGTTAATAGTGTCCCATTATAATTTTTATAAATGATATTTTTTTAGTACCTACCATACTTTTATGTTAATTATCATGTTTATAAGTATGATTTTGCGACGGGAAGTTTATCATTTTTGGTTCATTTTCTTATTGATATTAAATGAGTAAATATTGATGATTTTACTCGTTATTATTTATTTTTCTCTAATTGCTTCGTAGTGTAATTCATGATTATGCACTTAAATGGTAAAGTGACTTTTGAGATACTTTTCATAAATTCCATATTGAAATGATCTTGCATTTTGGAAAGTTCATATGCTATAATTTATTATTTGAAAATGATTTTGTTATATTGAATTTGAATAAAAGCTTGATATAATGTTGTTGAAACTTCATGCTAGGGTGTTCTATTATGAAGTATTATATATGAGATGTTATTATCTTGAAAGAAGAAATTTCATTGCTTTGATAAACTGGCCTCAAGCATGTCTGAAAACGTTTGAGAGGACTGAATACATAACACTAGTTACTAACAGCAGCACTGTTAGTCCTTGGTGCACCATGGTCAACCTCGAGCTCACTTGATATTTGTGGAATTCATTCTCACACTTGTTATTCGTGGGTCTTGTACTTGCGCTTGTTTCGTAGCCTTGTGCTGCTCTTGTTTTGTGGCTTCAAGCCGCATTTGGTTACTTATCCTCGTGGACTGTAGTTCACACTTGTTATCATGGTCTCTATGTCGTGTTGGTTACTTTCCTTCATAGATTTTGTGTCCATGCTTGTTGTTTCGATCTGTTGAGGTTCTACGTAAAAATGAGGTTCGAGAATTACATTTTAAATTGATTATGTTTAATTAAATGTTTCAGTACGTACTTGGATTTATTTGATTAACAATATTTAATATAGTTTCACTTATGTTTATGATTGTATACTATAGAAATTGAATTTGATTGTCATACTGTTATGATTCAAAGTTAAATCTATTTAAATTACTTTCATTAGTATTTCATCAAATTTCACGAACGGGTCATTATTCACCAAAAAAAAAAAAAAAATTAGCCTCAGATAGCCTTGTTGATCTAGCTTATAGATATATTTTGGAACAATTGCTAATGGATGTAAAGTAAAGTTTTCATTTATGTAGTAATATTTTGTAGTTTAGATGCTCTACATAGGCTATAGGTAAGATCTATGCCTTCACTTGTAATTTAGAATATATATGTATATGTATATGTTAGAGTCACTTGTAATTTAGAATATATATGTATATGTATATGTTAGAGTGGAGCATAGCTCCGAATGCTATTATGAAAATTTGGGTCATTATAGAATTTTTGGGAGGTCTATTTGTTAGAGGAGACTTTGCAAAAAGTTTCTATAAGAGACTTAATATTTTGATTATATGAGATATATTATTATATATGAATTTAAAATGGTTTAAGCATGCTTAGGATTATTGTTCTAGTACTGATTTTGTCAATGGTATTATGAATATTATTTAATATTCGTATATAAGTTTAAGACTTATGGAATGTGAGCCAACTTATATTCTGTATCGGTCACCCTTTAGTTTTCAAGGTGTGACAACATAAGTCTTGTACATCATCTTGTTGGGCTTCTAGCAAAGTGATCACCATTTTTGGGCTCTTTTTGGGCATATTAAAGGATGTCTCTCCCAAATAAATGGGCTCTATCTCTTTAAGCTATCTTATCAAACAATTTAGGGCCTCCTTCATAATTTTAGTCCTTGCTTTTACCATTGGGCCTCTAATGCTTTGAAATGGATCTTTTGAGACATGAGACTTCCATCCTAGAGCATGGGCTTCCATCTCCATGCCTCTCTCTTCCTTTGGAGCCCCATCTCCATCTTGACATGTTCTTCTATCATAATGTGATAAAAATGAACTCCTCGTCCTTGGGTTCAACTGACGTGGGGGTCAGTCTTCCTCATCTTAAGGGAGGGGGTTCGATCCCTGCGTTGGTCAAGGCGCTGGGGGAGGCATCCTAGAGGTCTAGGAAGCAGTGGTAACGCTGGTCGAAGTGGAGGCATGTGTACTCTCTGGCCAGTATCCCCTGTGGACTGGGCTCCAAGCGCCCTGCGCTTGGACTGTGGGTGAACCCAACCCCTTTCGTAAAATTTTCTTATAAAAAAAATGTGATAAAAATGAATGGATAATTACGTCTAATTGGAAAATAAAACTTCTAATATAAAAATATAATAAAATATTTTTATTAAATTTATAATTATATTAGAAAATATTTCTTGACATCTTTTCAATAAAAATGGTAACTATTTAATTAAGTTTTTATTTGTAGAAATATTTTTAATCCGACAAACTAATCATCTTTTAATTACATTGAAATATTTCCTCATGGCGAAAATAATGTTTTCTAATTTGCAATTTTTTTAAACCTATTAATTTGTTGTTGAGCTTCTGGGCAGTGAATTAAACTGAAATTCTCATTGATAAAATTATGGAGTCTGAATATGTTGGGCTTACTCAAACAACGTTTATATACCTAGAGCATTCCTGCAATAAATAGCAATAAATTAATCGTCTCATACGGTTTCGCCCAAGAAACTCACAATTATATTGTTCAAATCCAAGAGAACCAAGCAGCCTCTTTTTCGTGTGTGTATTGTTGAATTCTTTATCCAATGAAAATATAAGAATTGATTAGGATTGAAAATCAAAGTTGCAACAAAGATGCAAGTATCCTGCATCTACCAAATATACATCACTGCAGAAATCTTTTCTTGAAAGTGACATTCCACAAACATATATAAATGAAGATCATTGACAATATCAGATGCAGATCATCCATCAAATATTAGGTCTCAAATTTATGAATACATGAGAGTGATTAATGTATCTAGTTAAACAGACCAGGAATGTTGGGATATATTGATCATAGGCATGATAGTTCTCTCTAAGTCTTACTATCATAGGCATGATAGTTCTCTCTAAGTCTTACTATAATTATTGAAAAGCCAGTAACAAAGCATAATGTAAAGACATCTAAATACCAAAAGGCACATATTCATGTTCATAATCAATTTCTTGCGATCTTCAGAGAGATCTACCAACTGAGAATCAATTTCTCAAAGCTTCACCTCCATCACTTGAATTTCTTCTTTTGTAGCTGAAACACCTGACATGTTAACCCCAAGAACTTTGGCACGAATAGACTCAACCCAGTCCTTGTCAAACCCAAGAACAATTGCGTCACATAAGTTGGCCTCCAAGGTTGTTTTTTCTGATTGTGTGATGGTATTAGGAGTCTTGGTTTGCATAATTAAAATATCAACCAGCACTCTATAGGACAAAGCTATTATACGATCAGTTCGATTTGCACGAGGTAGCAATAGTTGTGGATATTGCTCAAGTGCTTGAGCAAGTAAAGCCATTTCACCATGTTTTAACACCACAAGTCGGAAAATTTCCCAAATCTCCAATTTAAGAGATGAAGAGCCAGCATCAACACATTTTGATGCTGTCACAGCCAAGAAAGTTAGCAATAATTCAAAGGAATGAAAAAAGTAAAATCAACATGTAATGAAAGACACTTACGATAATAAAGAGAAGTTATGACTTGGGAAAGGATCCCTTTTATAGGCTCATCTGATTTAGCTTCCTTTTGAACACTTGAGTGATCTCCTACTTCTTCAATAGTCTGCATAGAACAAAATGAAAAAAAGAAGAAGCACGTACTTGTTTTTATTTGATTCTCTTTTAAAATGAGTTGTTGCTATTTACGACTGTGTTAGAGCTCAAAAGACATACAAGTGCTCTTACAAATTCTGACTCAAATGGAGTTGCCCTTGGTAACATGCCTCTAGTAATAGTTTTTTCATGAACTCCTCCTGCTTTTTCCTTAGCACTCTATCAGATATCAACATGTGAGCATGCAATTGTATCTTCAATTTCTTGAGTTAGAAAAAAGGTAACAAACTTACCATTGTAGAATCTTTTCTAGAGAGGTTATCAATTGGTCCTATAGTAGATTGCTTCCTTGAATTTGAATTAGTGGATTGAAATGATATCATGGCATCATCTTCTGGATAATTGTCTTTAAGACCTTGTTCCATTGTATTTTTGATGCCCTGAGTAACCTAAAAGTAAGAAGAAATAAGTTCCAGCTTCAAATGCCACATAAGCTATAGTTCTATTTTTCAATGTTCAAGAATCAAGAATCCAAGAGCTTGGTGTGTGTGTGTGTGTGTATTCTAATTCTAAATTCTTTCTCTAGACACATTTAACTTTATTAATAATAAAACTTAAGCTGAGATTAGATATATGGTATAAAATAAATTACCAATGCAGATGGATCAACTTGTGAAACAAAAGAAGTAATATTCTGCAAAAGTACTTTGTGAAGATATATGTAAAAACCATGTCGTTTAATTATAATCCTTAGATCCTTTAATGTTTTGTGAAGATTCAAAATACAATAATCATCATATCTATTAGCTCTTATTGGTGTGTCATGCTTGTTTCACTTCTTGATTTTGATGTCTTCAAATCCTCAGTCAAGCAATGAATACAGAAAGTAGACGTACATGTTTAATCCATTTATTTAGGATAGGTCACAGTAAACTAACCGATGAGTTCCTTGGTTTTAAATCAGCTACAGCTACATCCTCTAAGGTAGGACCTTGTTCAGATCTTTCTTTTAATATGATATCAATACTCTGGACAACACAAAATCATAATAATAAGGAGGTCTCAAATTTTGTAATGATCAAGCTTGAAAATCACTTGTCTTCGATGCTATAACGTACATAATCACCAAGTAGAGTATTTATTTTGTGAGAAGCTTCAGCGGTTGTTCTTGTTACCGCACGGTCCTCATGTTGGAACTGTGTGGTTGATTCAATTGTTTTATGTTCGTCCTCCAACTCCTATTTCAAATAGTAAATAATTAGCACAAAACCATAGTTTCTGATGCAACATCAATAGATACAATTTATTAATGAATTAGTTTCTCTTGTGTCAATGTGCACATAATAAATTTGAAACTTTAAATAACACTATGATATTCTAATCTTTCCCCAAGGAATCTTCGCTAATTTAAGATTTTTGAATGGATTGGTGAAGTTAATATTATATCTTCATCAAATGTATCAGTTATATAGTACAGAATATTGATTAATTTGAAGAAAGAAAGCTCCAATTATCTAGCATATATATTCCTATGTTCTATTTATTTAATAGTCTGTGCAGAAAAAAAATGAAAAAAAAAAATCATGTAATTGTCTGCATTTGGTTCTCTTTCAAAATGAGTTGTTGATTACTACTATGTTAGAGCTCAAAACACATACAAGTGCTCTCATGAATGGAATTGCCATTGGTGATTTGTATGTACCAGTAGCATTTTCATCAATTCCTTTTGTTGTTCCTTAGCACTTTAATAGATATCAACATGTGAGCATGTAGAATGAGGACAAAAAGTGATCACATAGAATACTTTTAATTTTTATAATTAGAAAAAGGTTACAAACTTACTGGTGCAGAATCTTTTATAGGGAGATTATCACTTGGTCCTATAGATTGCTTCCTAGAATATGAATATTCTTCTGCATAATTATCTGCATGACCATGTTCCTTTGTATCTTTGATGCTCTGAGTAATCTAACACAAAAAGATCTTGATCAACACACTTCAATTTATTTCAATTGAGATTGGAAATGTCAATTTGTTCACCTTTGAATTTGTCCAAGTTGGATCAATTGATAGCCGTGAAGTTTGAATTTTAACATCCTCTTTCTCTGTTTTTTCTGAGCTCTGATCAACATCACAAGGTAAAATTTGTCTAATCAACAACTTCATTATTCATATATAGAATATAAATTCTCTCTTTAGTCTCTAGTAAACTTTGATTCCAATAATATTTACTCATATCATTTACAAAAATGTAATTTTATATGAGCAAAAGCCATGTAATATATTTTATTTGGTAAGACTTCCATAAAACAATATTATTTTCACTACGATTGTGAAAGTTCATAAATATCATTTAACTAAACTTTTAAAAGTGACAACAATGTTTCCATTAGTAATATTTCTTGAATTGGAAATCTTCCTGAATTTGATTGTTTTAACATCCATAATTATAAAGAAAGTTCTCTTTCAAATGTGCTCTCTTCCAATAAAGAAATGCTATAAGTTTAAAATGAATGAAGTAAAACTACTTGAGCAAGTAAATCTTGCGCTAATGAAATGAGGAAGTATTTATTTTAGCTATCGTAGTTGTAGTATTTTATGGAATATTTTCAATCCTACTCTGTAGAAATGCAAACAGATACTGTAAGTAAGTACATAAAAACATTACACAAGTTTAAATGAACTTACTAGACTCACCAATGTAGATGGACCAGATTTCAAGCATTCTACTTGTGGAACAACCGAGGATGTAACACCCTGCAAAAGTACCAGAAGATACATAAGCACCATGTTGTTTGATATAATCTTTAGGTCCTTTAATATTTTATGAAGATTCATGTATACAACAATCATCATACTGCTGCTACCTCCAGGCTGTGTGCCATACTCGTTTCGCTTCTTGATTTTGATGGCATCAAATCCTAAATCAAGCAATGAATGCAGAAGAAGGTACAAATTTAAGCCATTTATTAAGAATTTATTCCTAATCTTTTATTTAAGAAAGGATCAAGATACACTAACCCAAGAGTTCCTAGGTGCTAAATCAGCTACCATAGTTGTTGCCACTACATCCTCTGAGGTAGAACCTTCTTCAACTATTTCTTTTAATATAGCATCAATACTCTGAACAACACAAAACAATAATCAAGTATCATGTATTGTAATGATCAAACTTAAAAATAACCAAGCTTTGATACTATAATGTACATTATCATGAAATGGTATATTGGTTTTTTGAGAAGCTTTAGTGGTTTTAGTTGCTACAAGATCCTCTTGTTGCAGTTGCATAATTGATTCACTTGTTTTGTGTTCATCCTCCAACTCCTATTTAAAATGCTCGTATTATATAATCAGTACAAAACCATTTAGACTAATTTCTAATGCAATTTCACATCTTGTGGAATTTACTTCAATAATCTATAAACTTACAGGTAAAGATGTCCTTCTCAAATGTGATTTAGCTGCTGAAGTTTCTGATGCTTGTTTCCTTGAAGCTTGATTAGAATCTTTAGCTTGCATTTCAATTGATGTTTCCTCCATACTCTAGAACATAAAAAAGAAACACTTTATCCATCTATTAGCTTTGCTATATGTGTGTCTAACTACATACATATATAGGGGAAGAGGTTATTCGTATCATTCTCATAATTCACAAAAGAAATGGTTTTAAAGCATAAGATTTTTTTTTTTTTAAAAAAAAAATAATTGGGGTAGAGCTTGGAGATTTCATTTTGAATTTGAACATTATTAAGTTGTAGCCATTGATGAGTTTGAAGCTAATCCTGCAAATTCTTTCCTTATTTCTAATCTCTGAATAACACCAAATGATCATAATTGTTTAATAAATCAACTAAAACAATTGATTGAATTTATTTTCCATCCAATAAGCAATTCCTTTTGCAAAGCACATTTAGATAAATGTGGGTTTCTTTTTCACCTGAAAAGAAGATGAAGTAGGTGCCGATAACTTTGAAGCAGGACCAAAAACTACTCTGCCCCCTTCCTTCTCTGATTTATTATAATTCTGAATTACAACAAGAGAAAGAACTAAGTATTTCACCTAACAGAACTTCATTAGTTCATGGATATTTTACTTTGTTCAGTATTTCACCTTAAGAAGTTTCAAATGAACTTGCTATCATCTTGAAAATAGACAAGCAATTAATAAACTTACATGTAGAGATGTGCTTCTCAACTGTAGTTTAGTTGTTGAACCTTCTAGTGCTTGTTTCTCTAATAATGCTGGAGTAGGATCCTTAGCTTCAATTTCCTTTACTGTTTCCTTCTTACTCTACAACATCAAAAGATACAATTTATTTATTCATTAGTTTCTCCTTTTTTGATGTGCACATGATAAATTTGAATCTTTTAAAAAACACCCAGATATTTCTAATACGTTTTCCCAAAAACCTTCGCTACCTCTACATTTTTGAATGGGTTGGTGAAGTTATTGTTATAGTTGTCCCATATGTATGACTATAAAGAAATAAAATAGTTGCAATCATATAAAACATTCCTATATTCTATCTGGTGCATTCTATTTAAAATCATTGCTTTTTGCTGCTATTATAAAGGTCCATCAATTTACAGACACTCAAGTCGTCCTATGAATGTGGAAAGAGATGGCCTTAGTATGTACAAATGATGATGCAACTTCTTCTTCAACACTTGTTGTCATTGCTTCCTTTGAGCTCTAACCATCACCATTTTTAAGAAATTAGTTAGATTAATAATCAAATTTTATGAACAATTTAAATTCATTAGTAAAACAAAATAACAATTTTTTTTTTCTTGTGATGATTAGTCTAACACACCTCTGCAAAGTCTGGTGAAGCATTTGTTGCAGCTTGATTTTGTGAATCACCATCTTCAAGCTCTTCTTGGATATGATCCATTCCTGCGGTTCAATTTTCAATCTTATAGATATTCATAAAACTAGCTAGTGATTATTAGAAGTGACTTTTCTTCCTAGAATTATACCTTGATATTTGGGACACTCATTCACAGTATACCATCTCACATTCTGAAAATCAATCCCCACACAAATAGTAACAAGCATTGGAAGCTTTCTAAGTGTTACATTTGACAGTTCCGGAAAAAATTGTTCCATCATTGTCATCTTCTGCATATCATCTTGTTTGCGTATGAATACTTGCTCCAGCTCAGAGGCTTCCTCTATTTCCAATCTCGTCAGCTTCGGGAACATGCCACTTGTTGAGATTGAGAAAAGACATTTCAAGCTATTACAACGATCGATGGAAATTGTTTGTAACTTTGGGAAGCATATTTGATGCAAATGGCCCTCAAGGCTGTCTTCGATGATGTCTACTAATTCATCGCAGTCCTTTATTGTTACATTGGACAATTGTGGGAGGCTTTTTACTATTGATACATTGAAGATTACTCTTAGCTTCTTACATGCTACGATGTTTAGTTGCCAAAGATTGGGGAGGCTCAAAATATATTTGGGACCCTTCCATATATGGTTCAGCTCACTTAGATCTTTCAACCATATTTCTTCTAAGCTCAAAGTCAATACTGTACCTTCAATTTCCACTCCTTCTAAATTAAGTACCTCTTCTATTTTGGAGTCTCTTATTCCAAGCTTTGTCAACTTTTGCACATCCTTGATGATTTTCACCGAGTCCTAATAAAAATAGATCAGTTCAAAGTTTCAGCATGAATTAAAATCATCGTATTCACAAATTGTGAAAAGTCTCAATACTATTATTAATGGATCTCTCAATAAGTCGTGAGTTATAAAAACAGAAATTTCATCTATTTTGATGCCTAGAATCCTAGAATGCTTACAAATTAAACACGGAGAGAGTTGGGTGATGCTTAATTATATCCACCTGAAATCATATAATTTATATATACATTGAGAAGTCGATCCCCCCTTAATTTCTCCTATTGATAACCATATATATATGGTTCGTCTTTCTTCTCAACTATTCAGCACAAATTTTCAATATTTTGAGGTTATTACTTAATTAAACCAAATTTATATCAATGAAAACTAAAGTGTATCTTTCTATTTATGAAAAATTCAGTAATTTCATGTCAATATATGATGAATTGGTATGCACAAAAATATGTTCTTGATGTAGTTGAAGTTTGAATGTTAAGCAATCCATTGTATCAAAAAGAAAATTTTCAAGCAGAAAAAGTTGTTCAATAAACAGAACAACACATATCATAAAATAATAAGTCAGATGAGTTACCTTTGGAACTTTCACATTCAATTGCATTTCTTGTAAATAGGCCATCAAATCTAGAAAAGATCTTCCGTTGAACTCTTCGAGATCCCCAAATTCAATGCTGTGTAGAGACAGAAAGCTCACGTGATATTTTTTTGCAAGAATTTTGTTCATAATCTTTGGTACGCCTACAAATGATAGTCTTTCCAAAGTAGCAGGGAGATGAATATGAAGCTCATCACTTTCATTCTCAAAAATGCAATACAACTGAGCAGCTTCCTTGACGATCAAAGATTTAAATTTTTGAAGAGTACCGAAAAGAGTGAGAGGAAATATAAACTCCAGTTTGTTGCAATCCTTGATAGATAGATCCTCCAGTTTTGGTAAAATGGAGCTAGAGTTCATATGATGATGATCATGAGAATCATCTTCAACCACATTGACTAGTTCCTCACATCCTTTTATAGTTAATTTGGACAACTGTGGTAGGTTTCTGGATGCAGAGACAGAGAACAAAGTTTTCAATTTTTCGTTTCCCTTGATTACTATTTCTTTGAGATTGTGGAAGTTGAGAAAATATTGGAAGCCCACAGTTGGGGTCGGTGGTATTGTAACATTCACGATCTCTTGCAGTTCCGATTTCTTTTTTCTTTTACTTGTCACATCTTGCATATGCTGTTTTATTTCCTACACGTTTTCAAATAAAAGTAATTCATCAATTCCAATTAACATCAGTGCAAATTCAACATCCCACTTTAGTGAAACCTTATCCCACATTGATGAACCAAAAAGAGAAATTAAGGATGATAAGATGTATGAAATGCAAAAATAAATTAATGTGCCAAGCATAATGTATTATAAGAATGTAGGTCTTTAATAAGATGTGGTTTATGAAACGTTTGATTAATGAGAAACCGTACCCCCTTGAACTTAAACATTGGGATCCATGCTAGTAGTGAATTAATAGAAAATAAAAAACACAGAAAATAATAAAGTCTTGAAGAATCAACCAAAGTAACTAATTAATGATTTACGTATCATCACTATTCGTGTATGTGAATATCAATTTCTTTGTAATTTTTACTGGAATAAAAAGATTAAATTTAGAGAAATTATCATTAAATTTGGTGCAATATAATTAATATATTATATCCCTTTATTCGCAGCTCTGAAAAAAAAAACTTAAAAGACCTCCATTTTTAAATAGAGACGGACAAACAAAAGTGTATAAATATGCGTCAAACAAATCTAAATATTCCAAAATAATTAATATGAAATTGAGAATATATACCAACATTTCAAATTATGCATAGTTTATCAATATGAAAGAAGTGAGATGTTTTATTTCGTTTACACAGTTTTGTTCATAATGGATGGGGTGCATGCAGCCTACAACATCCAGCAAAAAAAAGTAACTTTAATAATTTTAATTCCAAAAACAAAATCAATCCCAGCGGGCGGAGAAGTAAAAATGGCATGCTCTGTTCCTATCATTTGTGCATGTGAGAGATACACACACTCACCAAGACACAAACATACTAATATCGGGAAATATTTTAAATTTAAATTTGAAGTCTGTATAAAGATAAATCCAAATCAATTTGACACAAATAATCTGCCTCCACGAAAGCGTAGTAGTTTTGAGAATGTTAAATTATTTTGTTAAGAATTATTCATTATAGATAGTTTCTATCAAGTATAAAAATATTAATAAATTGCATTGTGATATGTATATTCAATTCGCATAACCCCTTTTAATAAGATATAAATGTTTAAAATTTGAAATTTTTATAGAGAATAAACAGAGGAACATGTTAGTGTTTTTTCAAAAGAAAACAGAGCAATTATGTACCTTTGGTGCTTCCACAATCTGTAGAGATGGACATTTCTGTTGATATTTATTGACGCCAATGCTGATAATATTTGGAACATACCAGAGGGATAGTATTTCCAATGCTGGAAGATGAATGTGAGTCTCATTATTTTCATTCCCATTTGATACGCACTCTTCCTCATTGTATTTTCCAAAAACATATTTCAGCTCATAAGCTCCCTTAATATCTATAGATTTTAATTTTTGAAGACCTCCAGAAAGAGTGGATGGAAATATAAATTCCAACTTATCGCAGAAGTTGATTTGGAGGCTCTGTAGTTTAGGGAAGATGGAGGTGCAGTTGAGATGATAATCATCATCTGCCTCATTTGTTATTACATGCTTCAATTCTTCACAATCCTTTATATCCAACTTCTCCAACATGATCATGGTTGTAGCAATGGATACACTGAACAATGACTTTAATTTTGAACACCCGTCAAGTGTCATATGCCTTATATTTTGTAGGCTCCACGGATGTCTCATGAGACACTCAGCTGTATGCATTGCTTCCATCCTTTTACTTGTTCCACATGATCCCTACAACCAATCACTTCTCTTATATTCAACTTGAATAAGTTACTACTTTCAATCATCTAATCATGTATTTCAATATATAACTATATTATTAAAAACATCGATCAACCAAAAGAGAATTAATGAACCATAAGATTGAAATACAAAATAAATGTGTCTAGCATGATATATTAGAAGAATGTGGGTATACTTTAAGAAGAAAACTCATTGGAAAAGAGTGTATCAATTCTTTTTAGCCCTTTTTGGTTTTGTTGACATCTTGTGACAACACATAGTGGATGGCGGGGATATATACACAATGTGTGTACATATTTTGACTCAATCCGAGAAAGAGGGTGGGAATCCACTATGACTTTAATGATTTGTTATCTCAATCCGAGAAAGAGGGTGGGAATCCACGGTCTGTGCGCAAGATCATTAACTTCCAAAGCATGTTGTCTGATTGTAACCTCATTGATCTAGGTCTATATTCACTTGGTGCAACAAGAGGCCTGAAGGACTAGTGAGGGAGATATTGGACGCGCTCTTGGTAACGTGAAATTCAGAGATACCTTTGAGCATGCAATAGTATTCCATGAGGAGCCAATTGGATCTGATCATCATGTGCTAGTGGTGGATTGTTGCTACAGTGAGATAAAAGGTGTCAGATCTTTTAAATTTGAAGCGAATTGGATCTACCATGATGATTTTCCGCAGATCGTGGGCAAGGGGTGGAATGAGGTGGAAGGAGAGGTTAAGGATAGAGTGGCTGATCTAGTAAGAAGGCTGACAACATGTCAACAAAAACTCATTGCATGGATTGCAAAGAATTTCCTAATTGTAGGAAAACCATAGCCCATTTAAGACATATGTTGAGTAACTGTTATAAGGGCATTTTGACAGCTGAGAAATTAATAGAAGTTGATCCTTGATTAATCAGATGGAAGAAGCATGGAACAAGGAGGAAAGGTATTGGTGGCAAAGAGCCAGAATATCATGGCTGCAGTGTGGAGACAAAAATTCAAAATTTTTTCACAATAGCATACAGCGGAGGCAAAGAAATAAAATCTTGAGATTAAAAGATGATAACGGGGTGTGGTTGGAAGAGCGAGATGCCATTAACAAAGCCTTCAGTGACTTTTATACAGAACTCTTCAGTTCTGAGGGTAGCCGGCCTATGGATCAGGCTTTATCATACGTTAAGAAGGTGGTAACAAATCTGGACAATGCTCGACTCATGCAACGGTGACCTTTCAGGAAATTGAATTTGCTGTGTTTCAATTAGGGGCCACTAAAGCACCTGGGCCTGATGGGTTCTCTGCGCTTTTCTACGAAACGACTTGGAAGGAAGTGAGTAAAGAGATCTGCATGATGGTTTAGGATTTGTTTGGGGGGAAGGGCTGATATCAATCTGATTAATGGAACTAACATAGTGCTGCTACCGAAGGTTGATAAGCCAGAGGGGGTGCATGAATTTAGATCGATTGGACTGTGCAATGTATCTTATAAGATCATTGCAAAAATTATGACGAATCTGATGAACGATTTAATGGACAAAATAATATCACCCAATCAAAGGGCCTTTATTGCTGGCCGTATGATTCAGGATAACATCGTTTTAGCTCATGAGGCCTTTCATTATTTGAGACACAAGAAATCTGACCAGAAGTGGGAATTAGCTTTAAAAGTGGATATGAACAAAGCCTATGATCGAGTGGAATGGGATTTCCTCAAGGCGGTTTTATTGAAGATGGGGTTTTGTAGTGGATGGGTGGAAAGGATCATGAAATACATCTCAACTAATGAATTTACTTTGCAAGTGGATGGGCACAAGGTGGACTCTTTTAAACCTGAAAGGGGAGTAAGACAAGGTGATCCCCTCTCACCATATATGTTTATTTTCGCTTCAGAGGTCTTATCCTTGATGATACAGCAGCATATCGAGATAAAAGACTTGAAGGGTGTGAAGTTGGCAAGGGATGCACCACCTTTATCACATTGTTTCTTTGCTGATGATGCATTGTTGTTTTTAAGGGCAGATGAGGTGAATTGCATGATATTGAAATGAATTCTTGATGTATACTATGGGGCATCGGGGCAGCTGGTGAACCTTGAAAAATCCAATATTTTCATATCAGCGAATACGCCAACGGGAACTAAGGAAAAGATATCAGCCTATCTTGGTATCAAATACACTGACCAAACAAGGAAATACCTGGGACTACCTGTCATTTGGGGAAGATCAAAGGCCACAGCTCTAGCGTTTGTGAGAGATCGCATTGGTCTAAAATTGCAAGGGTGGAAACAAAAAATCCTTATATTTGCAGGGCGGAAAATTTTGATTAAGGCCGTTGCAAATGCCATACCCACATATCCCATGACTTGTTTTTTGTTTCCAAAGAAGACTTGTATGGAAATAGATAGCTTGATTTCCAAGTTTTGGTGGGGGCAGCAAGGAGAAAAGCAAGGGTCTATACACTGGAAGAGCTGGAAACATATGACCCAGAGGAAGAATGAAGGTGGGATGGGTTTCAAAGAATTGCCCTGCTTTAATAAAGCCTTGTTAGCAAAGACGGCTTGGAGATTGCTCAATCAACCTAATGATTTGTGGTGTAAAATGCTCAAGGGAATTTATTTTCCAGAAGGAAATTTTCTGGATGCAAAAAAAGGTAGACATGCTTCATGGGGCTGGTCCAGTATGCTAGAAGGAAGAGATCTGTTATTAAAAGGATTATGTTGGAAAGTGGGAGATGGAACAAAGATTAGAATATGGAGGGACCAATGGATTCAAGGCCTTGAAAGTTATAAATTGCATAGGGAAGATTTGACGGCAGAGGAAGAAAAATCTAATGTGGCTGAGCTTATAAGCAATGGAAGATGGGATCTTAGTGCAATTATAACAAAGATTAGTAGTGTGGAAAAGGATATGATTTTAAAGCTCCCTATTTCTACTAACTTGTGCTCTGATCGTGTAGTGTGGATGGCAGCGAAAGATGGTATTTACTCGGTTAAATCCAGATATGCAATAGCTCAAACCAGTGCTGAAGGGAGTAAGATCAAAGATCCAGGTACTTCCTTTTCTGTATCTAAATCTCTTTGGAAATGCATCTGGAAAGTGGTGGCTCCTCTTAAAATTCATCATTTTATATGGAGGTTAGTTGTAGGAGCAATTGCAACTCGTGATGCTTTGTTTAAACGGAAATGTGCAAATAATCCCCTCTACCCTGTATGATTATCTGAATGTGAAACTGTTGAGCACCTGTTGTTTTTGTGCCCATGGACCAAATTGTATTGGTTTGGTTGCCCCCTTGGGATTAAATTTAGTAAATGGTCCATGAAGAGGTGTGAGGAGTGGTTTTGTGACTTGTTGAATGGAAAGTAGGGTCTTGATGAGTATGGTAAATCCTTATTTGTTACAATGTGTTGGTGGATTTGGAAAACTAGGAGTAATTGGGTTTTCAAGGGGGAAAATCTAGATGCCAAGAATGTGATTCGATTGGTTAATGCCCAAGTAGAGGAGTTTTGGAACAACAAAGCAAGAGGGGACAGTAGTTGTAGGAAAATATTCCTGGAACAGCCAGTAAGAAACACCGCCTGGGTGGCACCTCCTCCGAGTTCAATAAAAATCAATGTGGATGGCTCATACAGGGGGTCCTCGGGGGTTGTAGGAATTAGCTTAGTTAGTAGAAATCGTAGAGGTGAATTTATGCGAGGACTTGGCGGGGCTGTAGTGGCTGATTCTTCATTCATGGTAGAATGTATGGCGCTGAAGCAATCTCTATTGAACAGGGGTAGGTTCCAAGGATCTCAGCTGATTGTGGAAACTGACTGTGAGTGTTTGTATAGACTGGTGGAAAGGAAAAATGTTGCTGGATGTGAATGGCAAAGTCAAGATTTATTGCAGGAAATTCTTGGGTTGATCAAATCCCTGAATGGCGTGTCTTTCCCCCTCGTTGCAAGACAGGGAAATAATGCTGCTGATTTTTTAGCAGTAATTGCCACAAAGAAGATGTATCCGCATGTTTGGATGGAGTCCCTTCCATCTTCTTTTTGCAATATATTAGTTCAGGATTCTAATCAACACAGGAAATGCAACGCTGATTATACTGATACAGGTGATAGGGTGGGTGTGGACTGAAAATAGTGCCTAACCCAATGATATAGTAATTGATTTGTTTTGGTATAGGTTTGCTTTGGTATAGGTTTGTTTTGGTAAGTTGAGTGATAGGTTGTAATAGTAGGTATTTTCTGAATGTTTTTTTTTTAGCTTCGGCTATTGGTGTCAGTATTTCTTGATTTCAATTAATAAAATTGACTTTTTGGGGAAAAAAAAATCACAATTTCAACAAAATCTATCACTTGAGAATAGTTATATCATTACTTCTTATTAGACATCTATTATTAAACCTACGTATTTTAAAAAGAGAAAAATATCTATAGGACAAAATGATATAACTATTGGGTCCACCCAATTTGTGTACAATATGATAAAATGGAAGTTCAATAAATCAAATATTACTTTTCCCAAAAAAAATTATCCCTTCGGTCATAATTATAGGACAAAATTTATAGTCGAAAGTAGCATACCTGTGATATTGGGTGGTGTTTTACTGTGGCACTGGAAACTGCAATATTGGTGTCTCTAGTTGGGGCCTGAAAGCAACATACATAAGCTCATGAGAAAGCACTTACCTTAGAGTTTTCATGTTTTCCCTTTCAACCTTCTTTAAAAACTTGAGGTGGCCTTGGTACACATTTCATCAATTCTGATTAATATCAGTGCAAATTCAACATCCCACTTTAGTGAAACCTTGTCTCCATATTATCATATTTTAATGAAAAGGACAAGCACGAATATGCATAATACATTTGCAAATATCCAAGAAAAATAATTCATATAGTTAAAACTCATCCAATGATAAGAATATCTAAAAATTAACTTTCTACTATCTAGTTCAGCGGTTTGGCCAGGGAAATGATTATCTTTTTAGGAAAAATATATTCAACATCCTCCAAGTCTCATCTCCTTTATATTTTTGTAGGCTCAATGGTTGTCTCACAAGAGACTCAGTTAGTATGAAGTGTTTCAATATTCTTTTGGTTGTTTGATGCACATGATCCCTACAACCAATTACTTGTCTTATAATCAACTTATATAGCTAATTTATTTTCTATCATCTTATCCTGCACGTCTAAATAAAAATCTGATTAAGAACATTGATGGACCAAAAAGATAATTAAAGGATCATAAAACAACCAAGCACTCAGTAGTGCAGTGGTATGACGCTGGTCTATCCAGCCTTTGTATCAGGGTTTGACCCTGCCCGGGACCATTAAGTCCCCAATTCCAAAAAAAAAAAAATCATAAAACATTTGATTAATGAGATACTGCACCCGCTGAACTTAAACATTGGGACCCATGCTAGTAGTAGTGAAATAATAGAAAATGGAAAACACGGAAAATAATAAAGTATTGAATCAACCAAAATAACTAATTAATGATTTACGCATCATCACTATTCGTGTATGTGTATGTCTATTTCTCTGTAATTTTTACTGGAATAAAAAGATTAAAGTTAGAGAAATTACCATTAAATTTGGTGCAATATAATTAATATACTATATCCCTTTATTCGCAGTTCTAAAGTTAAAAAAAAAACTTAAAAGACGTCCATTTTTTAATAGAGACGGAGAAACAAAAGAATATAAATATGCATAATTTTAAAAAATGTAAATATTCTAAAATAATTAATATTAAATTGAAAATATATATCAACATTTTAAGATCAAATTATGCATAGTTTATCAATACAAAAGAAGTGAGATGTTTTAGTTCGATTCCTGTAAAATATCCGATAAAATAATTAACTAAACTAATCAAAAGAGCATATTTTATTCGTTGTTTTTCATTTTGACAGTTCTGTTCATAATGGATGGGGTGCATGCAGCCCATCCAGCAAAAAAAGTAACTTTAATTTCTTTAATAATTTTAATTCCAGAAAAAAAAATCAATGACGACCAGCGGAGCAGTGAAAACGTAATTCTCTGTCCCTATCATTTGTGCATGTGACAGATACACACACTCACAAACACAAAAACATACTAATTTCAGGAAATATTTTAAATTTAAATAAGAAGTCGGTATAAAGAAAACTCAAATCACTTTGACACAAATAATGCTGCGTCCACGAAAGCCTAGTAGTTTTGAGAATCTTAAATTGTTTTGTTAAGAATTATTCATTTTATATAGTCTTTATCCAGTATAAAAATATTAATAGATTGCATTGTGATATGTATATCTAATTCGCATAACCCATTTAATTAGATATAAATGTTTAAAATTTGAAATTTTTATAGAGAATAAACAGAGGAAGATGTTAGTTTTTTTTTTTTTTTCAAAAGAAAATAGAGCAATCTTGAGATGCTATAAAATAACAAATTAAAAAGTATTATGTACCTTTGGTGGTGCTTCCACAATTTGTAGAGATGGGCATTTCTGTTGATATTTCTTAATGCCAATGCTGATCATATTTGGCACACCTGAGAGGTGTAGTGATTCCAGTGCCAAAAGATGAATTTGAGGCTCATCATTATTTTCAATCTCATTTGATAGGCACTCTTCCTCATTGTATTTTCCAAAAACATATTTCAACTCATGAGCTCCGTGGATATCTATAGATTTTAATTTTTGAAGAGCTCCATAAAGAGTGTATGGAACTATGAATTCCAACTTATTGCAATCATGGACATAAAGGCTTTGTAGTTTAGGGAAGATGTAGGTGCAGTTGAGATGGTAATCATCATCTGCCTCATTTGTTATTATGTGCTTCAATTCTTCACATTTCTCTATATCCAGCTTCTCCAACATGATCATGGTTGCGGCAATGGATACATTGAACAATAACTTTAATTTTGAACATCTCCTAAGTGTCATATCCCTTATATTTTGTAGGCTCAAAGGATGTCTCATTAGACTCTGAGCTGTATGCAATGTTTCCATCATTTTGATTGATCCACATGATCCCTGCAACCAATCACTTCTCTTATATTCAACTTGTATAAATAGCTACTTTCAATCATCTAATCATGTATCTCAATAGATAACTATATTATCAAAAACATCGATTAACCAAAAGATAATTTTAGTGAACCAAAAGATTGAAATACAAAATAAATGTGTCTAGCATGATATATTAAAAGAATGTGGGTATAATTTCTTTTTAGCCATTTTTTGTTTTCTTAACATTTTCAAGACAACACATAATGGATGGCGGGGATATATACGCAGCCCTCCAACATCCAACAATGTGTGTGTATAAATAATAACGAATATTAATAATGATTAAAATAGATTTAAAATATATATAAATATGCTTATTATCATTTCCTTAAAAAAATAATAATTTAGCCTCCACTCTTCTAATTTTGAATCCACCACACAATATTATGTTAGTCTTATTCAATTCAATTATTCCGTTAAGGGAAAAAATAAATTCCCGCATTCCAAATTTTTTTGGTGTCTCCAGTCATACTTATTGATTATTCCATCTCCCTCTTCTTATAGACCACACCAATCAAATGTAAATTTTGAAAGTTGAAAAAGTTTGTGATGTTTAATTAATTTTAACTAATTGTTTTAATGCCATGAAAGAAGTTAATAAGTTAATAGGGAATAAAGTCTCATAAAAAGAACAAAAAGCAGCTAGTATTTCATGTCCAAATTATCATATTCATTTATGGAGGAAAAAGTCTTAACCAACCCATTTCTAGAAATTTGCTTGACCGTTTGTTACGAATATGACTTGTTATGAACCATTAAAAGAAAAGAAGATTATAAATAAAAACAAATATAGCACTTATTATTTTTATCTCACCATTTCTCTAAATCCTTCTCGTACTTCTTTACAACTTTTAAAATATCAAGTCACAATTTCAATAAAATCTATCACTTGAGAATAGTTATATCATTAGTTCATTACTTCTTATTAGACATCTATTATTAGACCTACGTATTTTAAAAAGAGAAAAATATCTATAAACAATTTGTGTACAATATGATAAAATGGAAGTTCAATAAATCAAATATCACTTTTCCCAAAAAAATTATCCCTCTAGTCATAATTATAAGACAAAATCTATAGTCGAAAGTAGCATACCTGTGATATTGGGTGGTGCTTCACTGTGGCACTGGGAACTACAATATTAGTGTCTCTAGTTGGGGCCTGAAAGCAACATCCATAAGCCCATGAGAAAGCACTCACCTTAGAGTTTTCATGTTTCTCCTTTCAATCTTCTTTAAAAACTTGAGGTAGCCTTAGCACACATTTCATACATTCCGATTAATATTAGTGCAAATTCAACATCCCACTTTAGTGAAACCTTGTCTCCATATTGTCATATTTTAATCAAAAAGGACAAGCATGAATATGCATAATACGTGCATTTGCAAATATCCAAAAATATATATATATATATTCACATTGTTAAAACCCATCCAGACAGATCCAGTGATAACAATATCTAAAAGTTGACTTTTTGTATCCATGAAAGCCTAGTAGTTTTGAGAATGTAGCCTAGTAGTTCTGAGAATGTTAAATTATTTTGTTAACAATTATTCATTATATATAGTTTTTGTCCAGTATAAATATTATTAAATTGCATTGTGATATGCCTATACAATTCACATAACCCATTTTGATTATATATAAACGTTTAAAATTTGAAATTTTAATAGAAAATAAACAGAGGAAGATGTTAGTTTTTTTCAAAAGAAAATAGTGCAATCTTGAGATGCTATAAAATAACAAATTTAAAAGTATTATATACCTTTGGTGCTTCCACAATTTGTAGAGATGGGCATTTTTGTTGATATTTCTTGACAGCAATCCTGATCATATTTGGTACACCCCAGAGGTCTAGTGATTCCAATGCTGGAAGATAAATGTGATGCTCATCATTATTTTCATTCTCATTTGATAGGCACTCTTCCTCATTGTATTTTCCAAAAACATATTTCAGCTCATGAGCTTCAAAGATAAGTATAGATTTTAATTTTTGAAGACCTCCAGAAAGAGTTGATGGAAATATAAATTCCAACTTATTGCAATGACTGACTGAGAGCCTCTGTAGTTCTGGAAAGATGGAGGTGCAGTTGAGGTGGTCATCTTCCTCTACCTCATTTGTTATTATGCCCTTCAATTCTTCACAATAATCTATAGACAACATCTCCAACATGGTCATGGTTGTGGCAATGGATACACTGAACAATGACTTTAATTTTGAACATCTTGTAAGTCTCATATCCCTTATATTTTGTAGGCTCAAAGGATGCCTCATTAGACACTTAGCTGTATGCAATGGTTTCATCCTTTTGCTTGATCCACATGATCCCTACAACCAATCACTTCTCTTATATTCAACTATAATATTAAAAACTTCAACAAAAAGAGAATTAATGAATCATAAGATTGAAATACAAACTAAATGTGTCTAGCATGATATATTGAAAGAATGTAGGTATACTTTAAGAAGAAAACTCATTGGCAAAGAGCGTATAATTTCTTTTCACCCTGTTTTGGTTTTGTTAACATTTTCATGACAATACATAACGGATGGCGTGAATATATACGCAATGTGTGTGTATATATCCGAACTCAACACGGAAGTTGTGTGTGGACATACAACCCCACAACATCTAGGCCAACTCAAGACGGAAATGGTACGTGTTTTATTCTGCATTTTATTTTTTTTATAAAATTATTTCTTTAAGAAATATTATAGAACATTTTATTTTTAAAAATGTGTTTCTTTGAGAATTTTGGTCAAATACACTTTTAAAAAATAATAATGAATATTAAAAATGATTAAAATGTATTTAACAAAATTATGTGTGTGTGTTTGTTTATTAATACTTTCTGTAAAAATTAATTTGGCCTCCATCTTTTACTTTTGGATCTATCACACAATAATATGTTAGTCTGATTCAATTCAATTATTCCGTTAAGTAAAAAAATAAATTCCTTAACAAAATGCATTCCAACTTTCTTTTCCAGCCAATAAACTAGCTAGTGTCTCCAGTCATACTTATTAATTACTCAATCTCCCTATTCTTATAAACTACACCAATCAAATGTAAATTTTGAAAGTTGTAAAAGCTTATGATGTTTAACTAACTGTTTTAATGTCATGAAAGTAGTTAATAAGTTAATAGGGAATAAAGCCTCATAAAACGAACACAAGGCAACTAATATTTCATGTCCAAATTATCATATTCATTTATGGAGGAAAAAAAGTCTCAAGTAACTCATTTCTAGCGATTCGCTTGACCGTTTGTTATGTTGAACGAATATGACTTATTATGAACTATTAAAAGAAAATAAGTTTATAAATAAAAACAAATATAACACTTATTATTTTTATCTCAGCATTTCTCGAAACCCTTCTCGTACTTCTTTACAGCTTTTAAAATATCAATTCACACTTTCAATAAATTCTATCACTTAAGAATAGTTATATCATTACTTCTTATCACCTTTGTTATTATATCTACGTACTTTAAAAGAGAAAATATCTATAAAGAATTCATGTACAATATGATAAAATGGAAGTTCAATTAATCAAATATCACCTTGCCAAATGAAATTATAAAACACAAACAAATATGTTGGTTAAAGAATGCAAGACCAAAGTAGCATACCTGGGAGATTATATGGTGTTCCATTGTGACACTGGGAACTCCAATATTGGTGTCTTTAGTTTGGGCCAAAAAGCAACATCCATAAGCCCATGAGAAAGCATTTGGCTTGGAGTTTTCATGTTTCTCCTTTGAATCTTCTTTAAAATCTTGACGTGGCCTTGGCATACTCTGGCAATTTTGAAATATGCTAATGAGACTTGGTACATCATGAAGTGTCACTTTTGTTTGTAAAGTTTGAATGATTTCTTGCTGCAAAACTAGGCCCACAACTCTATATTCACCAAATATGTATTTCAGCTCCCTACACCCATATATATATAAAACTTCCAACTTGGGAAGGTCTCCATGCTGAAGTAGTGAAAATACCATTTCTAACTTGTCACACTGTCGAATTCGAAGAGATTTTAACGCTGGGAACAATAAGCCATAGTTCTTTTGACTACCAACAACTATCATTTCTTGTTTCAAACTCTCATATGCAATTAAACTTTTTAGCTCCTCGCAACTTTCAACTACTAATTCTTCCAATCGCTCTAGACTTTGAGCAACAGAGGTTGGGAAAATTGATGGTTGAAACATTGGGCAGCTTATCAATCTCAATACCTTAAGATAAGGTAGCTTGATATTTTCATCGAAGAATATGTTTTGCAGTTTCATACACTTCTCTAACCACAAAATCTGTAACTGCCAAAGAAAGAGAGAAGGCATAGCACCCGAATATAATTCTTTCACGTCCACACAATATAAATGCAGCTCAACCAGCTTTGAGAAGACTGTGACATTAGAATATTGATAGTTGCTATTATCAATAAGGCACTCAATGTCATCCCTTTCGTACAAGTAAAGCTTGACCAAATTATCCATGCCTCCTTTTTCCAAAGGAATAATGTCAGGAGCAAGATTTTTCCAACTTGTTTGTCCTATTTTCCCCAACTCAAAAACTTCTGCACTTCTCACAAGGTACTTAAACATGGCATATGTTACTAGATGTTTAATATGTTCAGGATTGAAGCATCTTAATAGGCCATTATCATCACCAGCAAAACGTTTAAAACCATCATAAGCAATAGAAAATATTTGCAACTCAGCAGGAGATATATCTAGAGCAATTCCATTTTCAATTTCTTTGTCATCCTTTGTGTTCCAATCCTTGACATTGAAATTCTCAACAAAATACACTTCTTCTAATTGTGTACATTTTTCAATCACTTCAAAAGGATTGTTCTTTTCAATTTCACAATTCCTCATCCCCAACCATCTTAACTTCTTTAGTTCCATGATATTTCTGGGTAATTCAATAATTAGACAACTTTTGAACTCAAGTGACACAAGACTTTGCATATTTTTCAAAATGGAGATATCACCTAATTCCCAACCATCCAAGATAAGAGTGTGAATACAATTTAGTGAAAGAAGAGACTTCAATAATGATGGAGAGGGAATCTTTCTACCATTTTCACCAAGTAAAAACAGAATTTTGAGCCTTGGCATCCCTGCAAAGAATGCATTTAGGTCTTTCACCCGAACATTTCCACTTACCCAAAGAAGTAAAATCTCAAGATTTGTATCATCGAACTGATCAGGAAAATCATTAGTACTCCAAAACACAAATCTCTTGTTTGTTGTTAAAGTTGTTCTTGAATCCTTAATCACTTGAATATCTTCTTTTGCAATCCATTGGGCCACTTCACGAACCAAGTCATGCATTTTTATGCATTCTTTCTCCCCAACTTGCTCCTCCTGTAGCAAAGTAGAATCTATGAGTTTATTTTTCACATCGAGTGCTTGGCTTCTTGCTGCACAATAATCATCCGCTTCCTCAAAAATTCCCAACCCTATACCAAGTCTAATTATAAGGTTTATAGGAAATTGATAGTCTTCTGGGAAAATAGAACACAACTGAAAAAGCGTTTGGGCCTTCTTCGAACGCAAATTATCATAGCTTGATCTCAAACAATTATAAACCTTCAGCAAATCATCATGGACGTCAACAAGTGACTTAGAATTTTGTAAAGCTCTTAAAGCCGTTTTCAACTCTCCAACATGCAAATTTCTTAATGATCTAGCTAGTGCTACAATTGCAATAGGTAGTCCTCCACACTCCTTCGAAAAATCTTGTGCAAGACCCTCCAACTCACTTGTAGCATGCAACCGAAAAAGACGCAATGCATCGCCATCATCCAATGTGTCTAGGCGAACTATCGGTTGGCATTCCATATCTTGACAAACTTTTGGCTCGCGAGTGGTTATCAAAACGTAACAATTCTTGTGATCAAGTCCAGATGGAATCCCAATTTCTATAAGATTTAGCTCCCCCCACACATCATCTAGTATTATAAGCAATTTCTTTTCATTTTTAGAAATTCTAGACCACAAAAGCTTTGAGTGATCTGCTTCAACTCTTTCCTCTAACTTCAAATCTAATGCCCTTGCAATGTCACCTCGAATCTTGTTGACATCAAGAGGATTGGACACAACAACAAAGATGACTTTCTCAAATGATTTAGATTCTTCAAGTTTTTTGCCCACTTGTATTGCCAGTGTGGTTTTACCCGTTCCCCCCATCCCTTGCAACCCAATCATGTAATGATTCCCATCTTCTAACGCTTCCACAAGTTCCTTGACTTTTTTCTTTCTGCTCTCAAAATCAATGAAGTCTTTTGAGGAAGCATGGTACTTCATGCCTGGAAGTTCAGCTGGACGAACCATTTTGTCGAATTCACATTTCTGTATGTGAGCTTTAATGACTGTTGTCCTCTTTGCCAACCTCTTCCCTTGTCGGTATTTCCAAGGGGGACACCAACCATAAAACTGTGTTTGCTTGATCTCATCGTTCTTTTCAATTACTTTATCAGCAAACTGGATCCAGTTTTGAACATCATCTTCAATTTGAATCTCATTTCGTTGGGCAGCTTCAATATCGTTCTTCACTTTATTTCGTTTTGCAACCAAACTGTCGTATTCTATCTCAAAGTCCTGAATGTGATCCTCAAAATGGCTGAAATACTTAAATTCTTCAATAGCTTTAACCACCAACCTTTTGGCAATATCAGCTGCCACACTTTCTAAAATGCTCGTCATCTAAAACGGACATGAGATCACAGTTAAGAGTCTTTTTATTTGTCAACTCTAAAACTAAAACTTGACAAAAATTCTGATATACAGTTAAGTTATTCAAACCAATTTTGTTTCAAAAAAATAAAACTCCAACTTACTGTTACGATTATTTATTAATTATTTTTATTTAAATTTTGGAATATTTTTTAAATATTAAAATCAATAATAACAATTGTTTAAAAAAAAAAAAAAGCAGAGTCATCGTCCATGGGTAAAAAATTACATTCAAACTTTTTAGATTGTTACACAAGTTGTTATTTGTATTTAGTAAATCTAAGGTTTTGTAGATTGTGAAGATTAATATAATTAATTGACTTTGAAATTTACGAATATACTAGTTAAATTAACGTTGTGAAGAAAGAGGAAAATCTTTGAAAAGAAAAACAAGAAGATAGAGGAAAATCTTTGACTATTTTTAAAGGATCAAAAAGAAATAATTTTAGAAATTACATGTCTAAAATGAAACATAAATAAAATTAAGATATGTGTGTCTTGCTTGTATCATTCTAAGACAGTAATTCAAACTCTGAGAAACATTGTCAAAGAGTAGTTACCAAAACTTTACAAGGTTTAATACATTATTGGATCTCTAAAATGTATATGCAACTTTGATCATTAGAAACTAGTATCCTTAGTAATTTCACACATTGAAAGGTTTTCATCCAATGTAGATATTTTAGGAAAATCAACTCATACGTATTTCAAATAACAAACATAGCTAAGTTCCTTAATCTACCGAAATTAGTTATCTAATTTTCTTTCTACTCCCTCCGACCATAAATATAAGTTTCAAATAACCGATTTGTGCTTATCATAAAACAATTAAAATTAGGCGAGAGCAATAAATAAGCATTTTTTTCCCTTATTTGTAAAGAGGAAAAGTGAGAGAGAGACAATATCACTACGAAAAAACAACGAATTACCGACGAAACATTTTCCGTCGGTAACAGAATAGAGATGGAAATTGTGTCGGTAATATCTGACAGAATAGCGATGGAAATTGTGTCGGTAACATTACCTACGGAATTTCTGACGGAAATCCATCAGTACTTAGCAACAGACAAATTCTGTCGGAGGTATTGCATTTCCAAACGGAATTCTCTGACAAAACAACGACGAAATTTGTGTGGAAAAACTCCTACAGGCACTTTCTGATGATCATGTTGATGGAATGTTGTCGAAAGTTACCGATGGAATTATTTCATGGGTAAACTCTGTCATTGAAAATATTAAGGTTTGTTTTTTTTTAAAAAAAAATATATAAAACATTACCAACAGAATTGCATGGGTAATTCCGCCGGTAAATTTAGGTTTCTAACAAAACCCACATAGGCAGGCTTCGGTTGCCAAAATGCTACGAAAGTTTTTCCCTCCTCACCTGAGAAATTTCCCTCCTCTTCCCTTTCTCTCTCCTTCAGCTTTGTCTTATTTTTCCCTCTTTTCTTCGTTAGCCTATTTTTCTCATCTCGGGCGCGCTAAATCCAGCAAAGTCAGCTAGGTCTGTAAGAATTACTTAATGTAGGGGCATATGTGTAATTGTTCCTTCCTTAGTGCCTATATATATACATTGTTATAGGCATATTGTAAATAATAAATTTGAGAGGGTGAATGGATATTATATTTGAGTTTCTTCTTTGGGCCTGCTCGTTTCATCATGGGAGAAGAGGCTTTAGAGCGTATTGACTTCCAACATCCGCTCTACCTACATCCCAGTGACACTCTGTCAGTGACATTGGTCTCTCAGGTTCTTGTTGGCTCAGAAAATTATGCTGTTTGGAGTAGGGCTATGAAATTGGCTCTACATGGGAAGAAAAAACTCGGATTTGTTGATGGAACCTGTCGTCGTAACAATTAGTTAGGCAGCCACCGGAATCAGTGGGACCGATGCAATAGTGTTGTTCTGTCATGGCTTATTAATTCTGTGGACAAGGATATTGCCAGTGGATTGGTATTTTCTCAAAGTGCTTCCCTTGTATGGACTGATTTAAGAGAACAATTCAATGTTGTTGATGGTGCTAAGACTTTTTCTCTATATGGGTCAATTAATTCACTCACACAAGGGACTCTTAGTGTCTGTGGCTATTATACCAAGCTCAAGGAACTTTGGGATGAGCATGCTTCTATAGTGCCTATCCCTAATTGTCAGTGTGATTCTTCAAAGGATTATTCTAAAGTTGTTCAGGAGCAACGGTTGTTCCAATTCCTTATGGGCTTAAATGAGCAATTCCATCAAGTTCACAGCCAAATATTGCTAATGAATCCGCTTCCTTCATCTAGTCAAGCTTATTCAATGGTTATTCAAGAAGAAACTCAGCGAACCCTTTCTTATGGGGTTCAAGGAACTCAATCAGATGGAGCAATCATGATCTCCAATACCACACAAGGAGGTCGTGGTCGTGGTAGTGCTAGTGGTAGGGGACGAGATAAAGGTCGTCCTCAAGCAACATGTAGCCATTGTGGAAAGAAGGGTCATCAAAAGGAAACATGTTACCAACTGGTTGGTTATCCATCAAGTTTTCGATCCCCTCAATTCAATAAGCAACACGAAGATCAAGCAAATCCCACCATTAACGAATCAGCTGCTAAGGTGGGAGGAGAACAAGATGCTTGTGGCTCTTTCTTCACTCCAACACAGTACCAGCAAATTTTGGAGATATTGAAACGGGATTCAAACGCAAATGAAGCTGTTGTGAGTGTTCAAGTAGTCACTCCAGGTTTGCTTCTTAACCCTAAGTCTGAATGGATTTTAGATTCTGGTATAAGTTGTCTTATTGTTAGTAGGTTGACATATTTTGACAAATGTAAACCATATTTAGGTGGACCAAAATGGGTAAAAGTTCCTAGTGGTGAGCGTATTCGTATAACTCATATCGGTGAGATTAAAATCACTAATTCTATCCACTTGCAAAATGTTTTGTATGCCAAAGAATTTTGTTATAATTTGATTTCAATAGCTAAACTTGCTATAGACAATTTGTATGTATCTTCTTTTTTTCCTAATGTGTGTGTGATACATGAAATGTCCAATGAGATGATCAAAGGGATTGGTAAACTCACTAGAGGACTATATCTTCTGACAATGGAAAATAAACCAGAATATGTCAATGCTACTGATAGACATAGTTCTGTAGCTAGTAGGAAAGATTATCTTTGGCATTATAGACTTGGTCATGCTCCTATGAATTTTTTGAAACATTTGAATCTTCCTTTGAGAATTAGTGATTGTACTTTCAATGATGATAAATGTGAAATCTGTATTCAAGGAAAACAATCTTGATTGTCTTTTCATTCAAGCACCTCCAAATCTCACTATTGTTTTCAATTATTGCATGCAGATGTGTCGGGGCCCTATAGAACCCCCACACACCAAGGATATAGATATTTCCTCACATTAGTAGATAACTTTTCTCGCTCTACATGGGTCTTCTTGATGCATTATAAATCAGACATTCCTAAATTGCTGAAAACATTTATTTCCTATGTTGATAATCATTTTTCTGTTACAATCAAGATCTTGAGAACTGATAATGGGAAGGAGTTTGTGAACCATGAGGTAAGACAATATCTTGATCAAAAAGGTATTATTCATCAAACTTCTTGTCCTTTTACTCCTGAACAAAATGGAGTCGTTGAACGAAAACATAGGCATCTCTTAAATGTTGCTAGGAATTTGGAGGAGGGAGAGGGAACTTAATTAAGTTCTCATGCAAAAAGACCATTTGGTTCCCCAAGTGCTCGGAACCCAACTTCTCGGGCCCACCACTCTTCCCTCATATGTGGGAACTTGAGATCCCACCAAAATTGGTGGGTTCTCAAGTTTCCTTGTCACTATTCACATTTTTGGACACATTTACCTCTGAAATTCAAATTTGGCGGGAAGTTCGAACTTGGCGGGAAAGTTCAAACTTTGTGAAAATTTTTTAGGTCAAAAGTTCGAACTTAACAGGGACATTTTTTCAAAAAATATATTTTAGCAAAAAAATATTTTTCTTTTTTATTTTGAATTAATTTCTTTTGAGGGTAAAATAGACATTTCTTAATTCTTTACCAACTACCACCCATTCATTTTCTTCCAACCAAACAACTCAAGCCATCTTCCCTGATCTTTTAAATCTTCCTTTCCCTCCTTTTAAGTTCCCTTCCCTCCTCAAAGTTCCTTTCCCTCCCCTCAAATTCTTTGAACCAAACGGGCCCTTAGAGACAGCGAGAACGATAAGAATGGCGCCAATGTTGACTTGGATGCTTCTTCCAGCTTCCCGTCAAAATTTCCCTATGAGTTTAACTCGTACAGGTCCCTTCATCGGCTCTGAGCTCGCCGCTGGAGTCGGTGGCTGGCTCGATGGAGATTGACCGTACCAGTAGTGACGTCGACGAGGACCTCTTTGCTGCCTTTAGTCGTATTTTGAGTCAATCGTCCCGCTACGAAACTCCTAAGGTCACTGTCCCCACTTGCCGGGACAGGGACAAACTGAGGTGAGAGTTTTGGGGATTTTTCTCCAAAATTTCAAACGTCGTTTTACATTCACCCTACTTCGATCCAAGGTCCGGCGCCCGATGCATTGGCGGACCCACATTAAATTTGAAGGAGATATATATATATTTTTTTAAGGGACTTTGCAATAAGTTGTCTAGGTAGTGTGGTGGTAATTTCACTAGTCCCATAGCAGATCTTGCATTCAAACTCATGCATGGACAACTTTCTTACCTATTTTTAATATCTTATCACATATGAGAGATCATAATAATTTTTGCTTGCATGTTGCTTTGGAATTTGATTGTGTAACATCTGAGTATCTATATACCATGGGATTAGAGTATATTGTTCTATTTAAATTGATTTCCTCGAAAATACTTTTCAATTGAACCCAATTTCTGATCCTAAATTTTACGAAGGTGTGAGTTGCCTTTTATCCTCCTTAAAAAAAAACAAATTCCCCTGAATCCCACTATTAATTGTGCACCCACAAACATCACATCCTGGGTCCGCCACTGCCCGACCGACGTATCATCTGAAAGCCCTAGGCCCTTTTCTGAGTTCAATCTGACACGATTAATGACCATCATTCCTCATTGTCTTCGTCTGTTTCATACTATGAGAAGCATAAATCTCCAGTCCAAGATTTTCCGACTTTTTGGAAGAAAAAAGCCTGTTTATCATGTCCTTGGGGGCTGAAATTGTACGTAATTTATTTTTGGCTACCATTTCTTTTTCTCACAGAACTTCAGTTTCCAATTCGTTTTGAACACTGCCATTCTTTTTTGCGATTAAACTTGATTTGGGTAAAATCATTACTGAAGTCATTTAACTAGATTTTATTGTGCGTGTTTCTCTGTTTTAATTTTGTGAATGCATCCTTCAATTAACTATACGTAATTTCGTCTTTATTTTGTGTGCTGAAATTATGAGAAATACGCAACCTGAGGTTTTCCTTGAGATTATGGTTTATCGATTTGTTATTAATGGTGAAAGTTCTTCCTTAAAATGACATACTTGGCATTTAGGGCCTATTTCTCCACCAAAATGTGCAAGATATCTGATATCTATTATTTGCCTTAATTATTCTATCAGATCCTGTTTCGCTTGTCCGAGATCACAACATTAAAGAAAAACTAGACGAACTTGGTCTATCTGGGCAAAGCTACAATGAGGATTTGTTGTATGAACCACGGGAGATATATGACAAGAGGGGTCATGCTTTTACTACCTCTGATCAGTTTTGGGACAGATGCTTGCAAAAGCAAGTGGCAGCGGCTTCACTTATTCCTCCTTGGCAACTAATTCCAGCTGAAGGTATAACTATAAATGCAAGTTAATATGAATTGATCCTTCTTTATATAATATGATGTCTGACAATGTTTCTGTCAGACATTCAAGATATGTTTCAATGAATGTGGGCAAGGGAGCCTTACAATAAGCATATCTTCTTTTAGTATAAAAATTAGTTGGGAGGTCTTATTCTTTTAGGCAGTACCATTATGAGTTTAGGCACTGATATGATCATACTCTTCTATTCATGAATTATTTTGTTTTCAAATTAAGACATAAATTTGAGAGAAAAATCTAGTGTGACCAAAAATATGTCTGTTGAAAATTTGTTTTCTCCTCCTTTGTTGATGGCCGGAACTGTTAAGAAATGTTCAATTGAGGAACTAGAACTTGAAGACGAATCAGAGAAGTCCAACAATGCATTGTTAGGGATAGCATGGTCCCCAGGTTGGAGCAATGTTGATAAGGCTTTAACTGAATTTGTTGAACACCACCTACTTCACTACTCAAAGAATAGACTAAAGGTTGGTGGAGACTGCACTTCATTCCTGTCTCCATATCTCCATAACCATTGCTTGGGATTGAGATTTTTTCCTTGGAATTCTGATATGGTCAATTTTAAGGCTTGGAGACAGGGCAGGACTAAGCTTGAGTATATCTATGGCTGCTTACAAGATGGTCATGAGCTTGAGCGCATGGACACCCAGAGGTTTGTCACGTTTTCTTGTATTAAAATGTTATAGAGATGGCTTTATGACATTTAAGAGAAGATTATCTGATGTTCATAATTTCTTCTCATTTTTAAGCTTAGGGAGTTGGCAGAGTGTTCATTGTTTTTTTCCCCCCTCCATATTTTCTTGCTTTCACTACGTCTTTGATTATTGACTAGTTCACGCAATCTAAAGGGTTAACATATCTGTTTTAAGGCACTAGTGAATGTAACTTAATCTATATTCATGCTTAAGTTCTGATTCATGTAGTACTGGGGATATCATTATGCATTTTGAGAGAGAGCAGTAGTTGGATCTGAGTAAATAAAACGTTGCTAAAATTCTGTCCCTCTTGATTCTTAAGACTACTATTAGCTTTTTATGCTTAAGGAAATGTAAATTTTGTTTGTCCCTTTGTTGGCTACATATCTAAGGAGTAAAAGCTTGTCTTTCAGAGCGAACAAGCTTCCAAAAGATTAAAGTAAACACACTGACTTTCTTATTTCCTTTTTTGCTCTTTTTTTGGGGATAGGTTCAGGGGGTTAAATTTGATCCAGAAGGAAAATATACAAGGCACTGGCTGCCTGAGTTAGCTCGAATGCAATCTGAATGGATCCATCATCCTTGGGACGCACCACTTACTATGCTCAGAGCAGCTGGTGTAGAGTTGGGTCTAAATTATCCAAAACCAATAATCGAGGTAGATTTGGCCAGGCAACGGCTGATAGAAGCAATATTCAAGATGTGGGAAACTGAGGCAGGGTGCAAATGAAGAAGCTGAAAATGAGAGTTCACAACTTGTGGCTTCCTTATGTTATTTTCATTGTTTCTACATTTTCTAGTTCAATGAACATGCTAATTTTTTCATTTAAGTGCGTGAAATTGTTTAAAAGAGGCTTAAAAACTAATGGAAATTAGTCATGGAATTCTGAAGATTCCATGGCAAATTACCACGGAATTCTGTCTGAATTCCATTGGAAATTTACCACGGAGTTCCGTCTGGATTTTTTGGTTATTTTGTCATAGAATTGCACATAGATTTCCATGGATAATTTTTACATATACTCCGTTGCAACTTTTCGACATAGCATTATGTCGCTATTTTCTATCTCTAATTTATGATAGAAATTTTCTATTAGAAAATAGCGACGGACTGAAATTCTATCGGAAAAGGTCTTTGCCACGGTTTTTTCTGCCATGGACTCTGTTCTGTCAGACATTAATTGCCGACAGAATTCCTTCAGAAATGAAATTACAGACAGAATTATGTCAGTAATTTCCGTCTATATTGAATAAATGCATCAAATATAGTCAATGGGTAAAGTTATAAAAAAACACAATAAGTGCTTTGATAAAAATTAAAATGATGCTTATATTTTAGGACAAGTCAATTCACAAACTTAAAGCTTACCATTTAAGAACAGAGGGAATATTAATTAAGGAAAGGATGTAGTATAATGGGGTAAGAAAATGATTACCTCTGGTATCTCCTCAGGTATATATCAAGAAAATGTAACGCCAAAGTTTTCTAGCAACACGATAACTTGTTATCTTCCTCTGCAAAATAACAAAAAGATGATAAAATTTATGAAATTGTCCCCTGCCAGACAACATATATATTATAGGATATAACAACCATGGGAGAGATTCTTATCCTGATGAAAGAAAGGGAATTGAAATCAATGCCGCCAATAAAAGAAAACAAAATACAAAAATTAAAAATCTTGTTGAAATCAATGCCTCTTGAATAATGATCGCAACAAAGAAAATGCATTGAGCGACATATTTTCTCATTTAAAATTGAGTTTTCCATAAAGAAATAAATACGTTTGAGCTTGATTGAAGCTACAAATTGAAGTTGGGTCTAGGTATAGCTTGAACAATCTCATTCTTCTAAATTAAAGCTTAAAATAACCTCTTAAATTGATAATTTGCTTGTCATATCTCACTTCCATAATTTGCATCTTAAGTGTTCAACACAAATAAAAAGGAAAAGGAAACACAAAACAATCAGAATGTATACTTGATAAACAGTTTATGGAGACCAATTTCTTGAAGCCCTCTGAGGATCATGGTGCATTTAATCAAAGTCACTTGCTATTTTCTTAATGCTAGAATTTCCTTTATTATTTTGAAGTGGTACAAAGTATAAATCTTAAAAAATTGGATATTGAATTACCACCAATCTCCATCTAATTTAATAAGTTTGTGCTGCATAATTTAATGGAAAATTACTCAACTGAAAAATTCTTATAAATCAAGCCACTGCTTAGTATCACCATCACATGCATTAAGTCAAGGATCCGCATCAATAATAAAAGCATATACTTACCTTTTTGCCTCTGGTAATTTTAGAGCCGTTCGATGATGCCTTGGATAGAGAAGTTTTTTTTTTTTTTTGGCTTTTTTGGATGTAGAAGGACAAATGCTATCAAATAAGCATAAGCTACAAGGAAGAATTTAAATGCGAACAAACTGCAACATAAAAGGATGAACTTATAATTAGATAGGATTTTGTTAGACTCACAACAAGTATGGGATTTACAAATAATTTTGATATCTAGAAGATACATATAATAATATAGGTGGGTAAGGATATTTTTAAGTATGTATAGAGATGGGTGCCATATTGAAACATTATGACCTTTTACTTTTATATTCTCCATTCAAAAAGCGTAAAATATACTAATTATTACCATATTTCAAGATATTAAACAATGGACGGGTTAATGAACCCATCAAGATAGTAGTTTATAAGTCAGTGGGCTAGACGAGATTAGCTTGGAGTTAGACCAAAAATAATTAAAATAATATAATGTAATACAAAGGTGTAATAATATTCATATTTTGATTATAAAATTTTTTTAATAAAAAGTAATATTTAAAAATATTCTATTAGTGCTGCTTGCTGTGGGTGCGCGCGCGTGTGCTTGTACCCCTTCGTGCACATGTGCTTATATGTGTCTATATTCTACTCCCTTAGTTGCTTTTTATAAAGAACACTTAACTGTTAAGGACAATAAATATGTAAAAGTTATAATATTTTCGGGTTTGATACCTTTTATGAGGAGTTAGGAATGAGAGAGAATAAGAAAATTTGGCAAAAATACCTTTTATGAGGAGTTAGGGAATGAGAGAGAATAAGAAAATATTATAATAAGGAGTATTGTATAAGAGAATAAGAAAATTAATATTGTAGAAGAAATAAAGATAGTTGTATGAGAGAGAAAATGTGTGGAGGGGGCGGAGAGAAATATGGGTAGTTAAATAAGGGTAAAATGAGAAAGTAATACTCTCTCCAACATCCACAATATAGAAAACTTAAACTATATCATGAGAAACAAGAAACAACAGTTAAATCATTTAATTGTCATAAAATGTATTTTTTTTTCATTTTTATCATTTTTGAGAAATGTGTTTAATTACATTGAGAATGTTATGATAGAGAGAGAGAGAGAGGATATAATAAGTGGGTAAAGTTGAAAAGTGTGGATTAATCACAGGGGCAGGTTAGGAAAAGGAAATTAATTAAACTAGATGTGACTTATATTCTTGACCATGTTATCTTCTAGAAATGCCCAATTTTATGGAGCGGAGGGAGTAAGTAAAATTTAAGACATTATTTGAAATATTTCTTAAAATAAAGAACGGAGTATATGTGGCAGTTATTTAGTTATTTCCAAAAAAAAAAAACTGAGGTATTGATTTTAAAACAAAATACAAAACATGCCTTGTATGTTTGACATTCAATTTTCATTTATCCAACTTTCTTTTTGGTTAAAAAAGTTTATATGAGTTGAGTTTCAGGGGCTCATCACATGTCTCCGGGCTTATAGAAGTACTTATAGATCACCTACCAACAAGATCCTTACATCAGAAAGATTTGAACCCACAACTTTATGGTTATGAGCCAACTCATTTACGAACTGGACTAACCTTTGTTGGCTCATTTATCCAATTATTTGTTTAGTTTGACTATTAAACTTTTGTTTCGACCAAAATACATACTAATTATTTAAACATTTATATTGGCTAAAAAATGATTATAATACATATATTTTTGAACTTTTAAATATTATATAAAATTTAGTAATTTTAATTATATTATAAAATTTATAATTTTGATTTCCACATTCAAACATATTTCTTTATTGTTCTTTGAATGGCTAAAAACGTATTTGAAATCTATACTTTTATTCATGATTTAATATAAATGGTGTAAGTTTGACCGATTTACACTGAAACATGAGTAGACGAGAAAAAGTAGAAATGGAGTAGGTGTAAAGACTAAAAGCAATTTTAAATTGCAAGGAAAAGCAAACGACAAGACACTTTTTTTTTTTTTAAAGAAGGAAGCTGCCCGTGGAAAATTCAAAGCTAATGGAAGTGGTGGGGCCTGAGTGAGACAAGGCAATAGAGGAAATTCCCTAGTGGTAAATCAAAGGATCCATCACGTAGTTAGTGGTGAATTGGGCCACATTTTCCAGACCAAGGTTGAGAATTCAAATAAGAAGGTTGCAGTAGGGGGAAAAAAAAAAACAAGAAGAAGGTTGCGCTGACTTTAGGGGACGTATCTAATAAGAATGATAAGAATGACCATCTAATTAAGACTCCATATTCGTCCACTTGAAGACAAAAAAGACGAAGAGGATAGTCTCATGCTTGGAGTGTTACCTAGCCCCAAACCGCTAGATGTTACAAATATACTGCCTGAAAGTAATAAAGAAACTATGGTAGATGAGGCAGCTGGCATAGCTGAGGATCAATCCGAAGAACTGGAGTTTGTACCAGCAACTCAATTGAGCAGATAAGTGCTTCTGTCTAATCTTTTTTCTTTATAATTAATTATGATTATTGCCAGCTGGAATTGTAGGGGAGCCGGAAGCCAGTCTTTTCCTCTCTTGATTAGAGATATAGTGTGAAAAAACAACATTGATATTTTTTGTTTACTTGAACCTCGAATCAGTGTGGTTGTAAGGTTGATCGTGTTGTGAGGAAAATTGGGTTTAATAATTGGATTCGGGTTGAAGCTACAGGATTTGCTGGGGAAATATGGTTACTTTGGAATGAAAGAGACTATGACAAAGAATATATTTCTTCAAATGAACAAATCCTACATTGCCGAATATGTGAGAAATGCTCTTCTAAAAGTTTTTATGCCTCTTGTCTATGGGGAACCAAATTATAGGAAGAGGGATACTCTATGGCAAACAATCAAGGCAATCTCTTCTCTTATGGATGAAGCATGAGTCCTCTTAGGACAGTTCAATGCCTATCGGTTTCCACATAACAAGGTAGGGGTGCTCCACCTCATGATCGTTCAATGGCATATTTCAATGACTGTATTTGGGAATCACGCCTTCTTGAATTTTCTGACCATACTACTAAATTCACCTCGGAGAGAGAAGGAATTAAAGAAAAATTAGATTGGGTTTTTGGCAACTTGAATTGGGAAGTGCTATTTCCTCAATCGGCTCTCCTACATGATTTGAAATACAAGTCTAATCATAAAGTAGTGATCTTGCCATGTGTAGCTGTCCCACGACAACGACCCCCACTCAAGATTTCATTACCAAGTTGCTTGGCTTTTAGAAAATAGTCTTCAAGATGTGGCTCAAAATCCATGGGAAAACAACAATTGGTGTCGGGGAAAGAAGTGTGGAAACAATTTATCAACTCTAACCAATATACTACTTTCTTTAATTGTGATTTGCAGGGTTGGCTTAACTAGAACTTCAGTCATAACCCGGGAAAAAGCAGATTCAATCAGTGGCCATGGTATAAAAATTTCAGCAATGTTTGTTGGCTCATTTGAAAAGCACGATGCAAACATATCTTCGAAGATATTGAAGCGACTAGAAAAGAAATTGCACACTAGACCATGTTCCAGTTGATGGAGGATGTATTAACAGGAAGATTTCAACACCAAATCTTTCCAAGCGATCGAGAGAATGAACATCACTGGAGCCCACCACCCCCAAGAGTGGTTCGAGTAGATGTTGATGCTTCAGTTAAAGTTGGTAATCAGGCAGCATGCGGCGGAATCATTAGAGATAATAGAGGACAATGAGTTATGGGATTCAAAAAGTCACTTGGACTATACTCAGTATGGCTAAAATTTTGGTGATCAAAACAAGTCTTCAAGTCTATAAATCTATGAACTTGAAGGAAATACAAGTGTTCTCATATTCACTTGAAGTTATCAACATTCTGCTTAGGGATAATGGTGACAATCACCCTTATAAGATCTTGATTGAAGAAACATGACAACTTTTATATGCTGAATGGTCTATAGAGGTACAACATGCCATTAAGGAAATATTATTGTGTGCTAACAAGCTTGCAAGGGAGGCTCACTCTGAAGATCCTTAGGTCGTTTTGCTCTCAGAGGTGAAAAAGTATTGTCAATCAGAGTTTTCAATCGACATGAATTATACTGGGGAGGAGGTTCCTTCTAGGCAATATCTGATCTATAGGATATTGGCATATGTATGCGGAAAAAAAAAATATAAGCCGCTTTTCAAAAGTCCCGTGTTGGATTATGTGAGGCATTTTAGGGATTACTGATAATAACTTGAATAATGGCAATATATACTCCCGCCCTAAATATTCGTGCATCAAGTTATGTCAACGGTCAGCGGATTCAACCAACCATGTGGTGGTTGTACTTGTACCAAAAAACCACAAATAGGGACATTAAGAGTAAGAAGGATACAATCAAAACATATACTACGCCTTTTTAATATTTTTTAGTGAGATTAAGGAAATGATTTAGAATACTTTAAAATATTTATATTTTTTTCTTTAACTAATTTATCTGACTTATAAACTGATACTCTCTGGTTTACAATATAAGTCACTTTAACTAATTCATAAAAACCAAAAAATAGTAGTTAACTTATTAAATTCGTCCTAAATGTAAATAAGTTTTTAATTTTACCCATATTAAAGGAGGTATTAAAGGAGAGAGAAATACATAAGAAGCCATATTTAAGCATTAATTGCTGGGGAAAATTTGACAAATAAGCACTAATTGCTGTCTAAGTGACTTATATTATGGATCAAGCTATTCTTTTTGAAACAACTTATATTATGGATAGGAGGGGAAATATAATCTAATGATACAAAACATATGATATCATTAAGTATTATATTTAGCTTCATTAATCTCTTCAAAATAAACTAACTGAATCTCACATTTAAGAATAAGAATATAGAAAGTAGTAATTACCTTCTTTTTTCGAGATTTCAACGTGCTCAATTGATGATGTCTTGCACGGCAAAGTCTCGTTTTTGTTTTTGTTAACTCGAAGAAGGACAAAGCAATCAAACAAACGAAAGCTAAGATATGATGAAGAATCGCAATATGAATATATCAGGGCACACAAACTGCAAAAAGAAAGAAATAATAAATAAAAAACAAAGTAGTAGGATGGGATAATCTGGTGGTAGAGGTCAAGAACCACAAAACAAGAGTGAAAGAACTTAATAAGAGTCAAATGAAAGATATAAACACAACAATGAAAACAAAGTAAAGAAACAAAGGGACTAAGTTGAACATACCTTCAAGCAATTAACAAGGGCACACAGAAATATGCAGCAATTAAACAGAAAATAAAGACAACAATTTTTTTCCCCCCTTCTACGCCCACAGACTTGAGAGAGGTGGTTGCAAATTTGACCAATAAGGTAGATGAGTTACTAGGTTTGACAAAGAAGATGGAGTTGACTAGTGCTATTAGTATTGAGAGGGAGAGTTGACTACATGAGTTATTAGGCTCAAGCATGAAATAAGAAATGCAACAGTGTTACGTGTCACACATGCCAGAAGCAGATAAATGCAACACCAAAGTGGCAAAGTACCAACACCAAAGTGGCAAAGTACCGTAATTTGGAATTGCCCATGTTTAGCAGAGAGGATCCTCTGGGTTAGTGCCATTGATGCAAAAATATGGAGAAAACTAGGGCTCTGTTTTAAATGTGTAGAAAAGTTTGGACCCAACCATGTCTATAAAAACAAAAACTTGCGGATGATTTTGTTGGAGATGGACACTGAGAACGACCCAATGGAAACAAATCACCCATTTGCAGCGGAGAAGCATGTCTGGAAGCTTAATTCCAATTACCAACTTGAGGACAAGGTTAAGCTTCAAGGGAGCGGGAGGGCAATGTTGGGACTACTTTTGAGAATCTAAGAAAATATATGAAACAAGAAAGGGTACTTTGTTGGCTAGAGGTTTTACTAACCACTTTGGAGAATGAATTGAGAAATAAAGTGGCTATAAGACTGCTAAATTTAAGGTCTGAGTTGGGGAGAGGTACTATCTAATTCTCTGGTTATTATTGGCATAGACGCCCATAGAGCATTATTGCACCACGAAGTTTGGGGTTTTTTTTTTTTTTTTGACATTATGGAAATTTCCTAATTGCCCTCCTTTAAAAAAGAATTTTTTTTAAAAAAGAGATAAAACATCAGGGCTGAAGTAGAAAGAGGAGAGGAAGGGGCATGGAAATCTCTGGAACAAAAGCCCCAGATTTGCTCGTGTATTTTCACCCCTCCTTCTCGTTCGTGCTTCCATTGCCACTGCCAGTGCCGGTTGCTGTGCCGGCAGTGTCTTTACCCTCTGATCAAGCTTTGTTGCTGCTGTTGCTTCTTTTCTCTTTTGTTCATTGTTTGGTCCTCTTCTACCCTTGATTTAAGCTGTTCGTGCTTGCTGTGGCGAGAGATTGAGAGAATTTTCATCTCATGCGTTTTTTTGGTTCAATAAGGAATGATTGTACGGGCAAGTTGAAATTTTTCCCCTATACTTGAGATTGGTGATTTCTCTGTTTGTGAGGATGCTTGAGATCTAATAGTTTGGGAGTTTAATCAAGCAAAAGTTGTAGGTTGGTATGTTTCATGAACATGTTTGATTATTATTGTACATAAGGTGTTTGTTATAATGCCTAAGAGAATAATTTCGTTGAGTGTTGTTGAAATTGCTAGATAGTTATCTAAGGCTTATGTCAATAGAAAATTAGAATATAATGGACTTTAAAGGTGTTTATGTTGAGCCAATCTTATGAAAATAATAATAATAATAATTGTAAGGCCTTGAGACATCAAGATGATGTTTGAAGTTGTTTGGGTAATAATATAGAAGGGTTTATCGTTTGTCATATCACTTGACATAAGGTTAAATCACCCTAAAACTATGTCGTTTTAGGGTTAAAGGAATTAACAAACTCTTAAAACGACGTAGTTTTGGGGTTAGAGGAATTAATGAAGGGTGTTTTAGTATTTTTGTTTTTGTATTTATTACCCTTCATTAATTCCCTTAACCCTTAAACTATGTCGTTTTGAGAGTTCATTAATTCATTTAACCCCAAAACAACGTAGTTTTAGGGTGACTTGACATAACCTTATATCAAGTGACATGACAAACGATAAACCCTAATATACAATGATAATTTTGTTTTATGAGATGATGTGTAGAATGCACATAAGGTGTTGGATGAAATGTTTCAAAAAAGAAAAATATCCATATAGATATGTGTTTACATAATATTTTGATGGTGTAAAGTAAATTATTTACTATTTTGGACTGAATATAATTTATACTTTAATTCCCATGAGATGTTTGGGGGAAATAAGAGATATTTACTCTTCTACATTAAAAATGTGAATGTTGTGGGTTTCATGTTATTGTGAGAATGAAATGCAATTTCCTCTGGGTATCAACCGAGGAGAAAAGGAAGACAGATTTGGTCGAATGGGAAAAGGTATGCACCCCAAAGACCCAAAGTGGGTTTGGTCTACGACACTCCAAGATGCTGAGTAGGGCTTTTATGATGAAAGTTGGTTAGATCGCGGCATGAACGGAGTGGGCAATTCTCTATCAAATCGGCATAAGCAGTGACGGAACTACTTGATGGCCAGTTGGGGCCTTGGCCTGAGCTGGCCCCGACTGTTCTTATAAAATTTATAAAAATATATATGTATTTATTATATGATATTTTATTTGGCCACAAATTTCACCCCAGTTAATTTTTTATCTTCTCTGTCAAGATAATATTTGTTTCATTACTCATTGGATAGTGAAAAGAAAGTAAAATTCTTGTTTGAGATACCGAAAAAGTTAGTATCATCTTACATATTGTTTTAATTTATAATTATCAGTTATTATTTATTTGTATTTTCAAGGTTATTTGATAGTATTTAGTAAATACTCCCTCTAGTCCTTATTTAAGGAACCAGCTAATAATTCTCAAACGTCAATAAAAACAATTAAAGTCATTAAATTTGTCTTAAAATGTAAGTAATTTTCAATATTATCCCTATTAATTATACTAAACTCTAATATTATATTAACTATTACTCTTTTTTTTTGCTAAAAAAAGAGTAATAATTAATTTTTATTAATTATTACTCTCACTCTCTACTTTTTAAATTATGGGTATACATAAATATTTAATACTATTTAGAAACAAGCATAAAAAGGACTAAATATACTTGTTAGTTAGTGCCTTATAATAAGAACTAAAGGGAGTAGTTCAATATATTTATTTTTTGGCCCGGCTAAAAATTTTTTCTGGTTCGGCCACTGGGCATAAGACACCTTACGAGATGAATCAACCACTGGAGCAATGTGCTGGTCCAAGATTTGGAAGGTTTAAGCGCCACAACGATGTAAAACGCACTTGTGGGTTGCTATGCATGATAGACTCCTAAAACATAAGTTTTTATTTCGAAGGCACATACACCCAGATGGAGTCTGTAATATGCTCGGTCGCATCTAAAACGTTCCTCCATATGTCACGAGATTGTGATCATGCTTGCTACTTTTGGCTCAATCTGTGAATCTCTCGTACTGATCATTAGGTTTTGGGAATGTAACCACCATGATTGGATAAACTTGAATACTACTAAGGTAGAGAATCACTTTTCGGCAGACAGAATGCAGTATTTATCGTTACATGCTGGCTATTATGGAGAAGACATAATGAGTACGTACACCAGAACAGAACAAGAAGCCTCCATGAAGGCTTGGCAGAAAGAAAAGGAATCGAAAATTGCATGAAGAAGGCCAAATGTATGCAGAACACAAGGGTGAAGCACGGAAACCTAGATCAGTGTGTGGTTACTGGAATCCAACAGGATATAGGAGATTGGTCGAGCGTATACATGGATGGTGCTTTTGCTCATATAACTCAATTGGCTGGCTGTGGTGGTATTTTAAAGAACATCCATAGGGAGGTCATAGAATCCTTTATGTGCAGAGTAGAAGGGAATGGTAGTTTCTTGGCCGAGATCTAGGGTTGTATTTGGGGCTTGAGAAGGGCCTTGGATGTGGCCATGTGGGTCTACATAGGGTACAGATATTCTGTGACTCCGAGGATGTCATCACCTTTTAGCAGCGGGACTGGGAAGCTCGACTCATTTTTATAAATATGGGGGCCGATCTGTTAGCAAAGGAAGCACTAAGCCAGAACCTCGGCTTGCAGATCATGTCGAAGGACTCAACACTATCCTTCCTTAACACCAGGAGTATTACGCAGTTTACCGTTTTAGTTGCTTTGTTTAATTTTCTATACTTTCATGTAAAAAAGGAAAAAAAAAAAAAAAACCAGAGAAGTATGCCCATCGAGCTATTTATCAAGATTATTTTCTTACAGTTAAGTGACATCCAATACTTTAAAGTATTTCTTCTTTTAAACTAATTTTTTGTGCTTCGAGCATCCTGAAGTTTTTTTTTATTAGTATAACATATCCTAAAGTATTTTGTGGTGCAATTTTACCTTCAAAATATTTTTCTTAATATCAGCAAATTCTTGATTCAACTAGTAAGGGGTTATATTCTATTAACAAAACGTCTCAAGTTCAAGCTTTGAAATATGGTAGTGTTAAATATTTGCTGGTAAAGTTTTACCACCCTTGCTATCATTCTACCTAGATAAATCTGGATTAATTTGGACCTTGATAAATCCTCCAAGTTAAAAAGGGGTAGATTTAGGACATCAGATGCTCCAGGTAAACAAAGTATTTTTCTTAGTGGCAAGGAGTATTCTAAAACTAAGAAAATTGATGAACAAGGCGAAAAAAGGCATATTAAATCAAACACAAAGCAAATGATAAATCGAGACATTAACGGTAAAATGGACACAATCAAAGCGTATGCTTACCTCTTTTTCTTCTCTGGAGATCTGAAAGCTCTTCGATGATGCCTTGGATAGAGAAGAGTTTTTTTTTGTTTTTTTTGTTTTTTTTTGTTTTTTTGTTTTTTTGTTTTTAATTTTTAAAAGGATAGTGCTATCAAATAAGTAGAAGCTACTATGAAGAATCAAAAGACAAACAAACTGCAAAAGAAAAGGATAAACTTATCAATTTATTTAGTTAATAGACAAGCAATTGGTTAGAAAATATGTATCTCAATGATTAATTTTTCTATATAAAATTACAAGTTTCTTCACTTTTTTTTTTTTTTTGGTTTTGGATGTTTTTTCAAAATATACATATAAAAAACAAGCGAACAAAAACTTTTGGTATTAATTATGATCTAAGATATAAAGCGTAGAATTAAATCTATCAGTAACATATATAGTGGAATGAATGTTATCCTTCAAGCGTGATATTTCAAAGCAGAAGGCTGAACTTACGAAGCAGAAGTGACAAAAAGGGAAAGTGATGAACTTACCACTTGTTGCAGATTGCAAATTGCTTGACGATGACTTCAACAAGAGAGCACTTAGTCTCCTTTTTCAGTTTCTTCAAATCAGATAACTCTTTGAAAAGAAAAATTGGTTAAATCACAATGCAATTCACAAATTGAGACTAAAGTTTAAAGGATATGAATAAAATATTGCCTACCAGCAAAACAGATCGCACAAACAATACAGCACACCGAGCACAGCGAAATGAGAGGTTTATATATATGTACTGAACTGGCGGAAGTATAATTATTGAAGAAGGTCTGAATATGATAATATGCACTATCTTGAGTCTCAAGAAAACACTTTGGCAGAGAAAATAATTAAGGGAAAAACACTTTTCATGTTGTAGGAGAAGTGTATTCTCATGTCACACATACATAAAATGGTGGGACCCACATATGTATAAAATTAGCATTATATATATGTGGGTCCCATCATTTCATGGGTGTGTAGGAATCTTCTTCTTCTCATACAACATGAGAAGTTTAAACCCCAATAATTAAATGATGCCAGAGTAATAATTACTCATTGGAGATCTGAATCTGAGTGTGAAAACATCACACTATGAAGTCAAAAATTAAAGGATGCCAGAGTGACACTGTTTTAAACAAGATATGATATATCGGGCCTCAAAAGTTGGGGTTGTGACAAACAAAAATACTCCTTATTATCTACCCATAAAGAAATTATTCAGCACATGGGGAGGGGGGTTGGGTTTCTCTTATCATCATTTTTTCATCATCCTTCATAACCTCTAAATCACATATGTCCAATCAATACAATTCTACTTTCACTTTTATTTCATTTTCCCAAATCAAGGGCCCAGTGAGACCAATGAGAGAAAATGAGAAACAAGATAAGGAGAAGATCTCCTTCCCAAAAATGTCATCAACAAAACAAAAGCAAGTAATATTGCAATTCCATATTCATAATCGAGTGATGTGGGCATTAATGTCATGTCCATGGCTTCATCTAGGTGCTGCGATATTTCGGCCTCTTGTCTACGAAGCTGCAATTACTATTCCCTTGAATCATGCCACTATCCTTTAATTTCAGATACATTTGATGTTTGAGAATAGGAGAATAAAGGCTAAAGTATACTTTTAGTCATTTAAATTTTACATAAGACATACTTTTAGTCCCTTAACTTTATAAAATATACATTTCGTTCTAAAATTTCAACACTGTTAATGTTGCTAGTGGAAAATACAGATATAACAAATTCAAGTGATGACTAATAACATTTAATTACACCAATTTTATATATTCTTTAATTTACCCATATTTTAAATTGAATATTAATAGCATTTAATTACATAATCATCACTAAAGTTTATACCGTTATTACTTGAGTTTGGGTTTTCCGTTAGCAAAATTAACGGTGTTAAAATTATAGGACTAAAAGTATATTTTATAAAGTTAAGAGACTAAAAATATACCTCATATAAACTTAAAAGATTAAAAGTATACTATAGCCGAGAATAAAATTAATATTATTGAGAAATCAGTCACGGAAGAGTTGTTGAAAGCGGAAGTATATGAAATTTCAAGTCTTAGCATTATTATATATTGATGATATCATTAGCTATTTTATTTACTATCAGTTTGCGTGTTAAGCCAAATTCGTACTTCGTTACATTTTATTTATCATCCAGTTTCGAATTTGATTTAATATTTTAAATAAAAATGTGTGCCACACACAATAATAAGTTAATTGTCAATATCTTAGACGTGATTTGTTTTGGTTTTATTAAACATGTGGCCAATTTAATATGATATGTCCTATGATAAACAAATTTATTGTTCCACTCGCTTTTTGATCCATTGTCTAAAATGTTATATTCATTAGCTAGGCATGCTGACTTTTTTTAAACAATAATAAAACTCAAAAGACCTAGCAATGGTTTAACGATTTTACGAATTGTTTTGTTGTTTGTTTGTGTGAGGATTCGCTAAATTAATAATAAAGCATGTGCTTGCGGTGGCATCTGAGCTTTTCACCGACACTTGTGTCGTAGAGGTTTATGGTAGTTGTAACCTGTTTATAAATATAAATCATTTTAAAAGTAATTAATTAATTGTTAATATTTATCATTTATTAATAGTTGATAGGGAAAATTACGTTTAAATATCATTTAAATTTGCAAAACTCCCAAATGTCTGTTAAATTTGTTAAAAGACTTAAAAGTACCAAGGACCATATGGAGATTTACAAATTCGAGTGAATTTATCCTTTTGCCCTTAGTTTTAGATATATATATATATATATATATATATATATATTAAAAAAAAGGACCCTCACAAAAGGGCCACCACGGCCAGCCGCCAAAGGACCAACCGGCGGCTTGACGACGGCCGCCGACGGCTTGAAATCCGACGATGGTTTTTTTTTTTTTTTGGGAGGGGGGAGGGGTGGGGTTTTTTTGTTTTTTTAAAAAAAGATTCTTTGAAAGTAAGGGAGGTGAGGTTCAAACCCCTCACCCCCCACCTTCATAGGGCCAAGTGGCCCAACCATTGGGTCACTTGGTTCCTTTGATATATATATATATATATATATATATATATATATATATATATATATATATATATATATATATATAAATATAAATATTAACAAATATATATATTCTTTTCAACAGTTTTTTCATCAACAAACAGTCTTGTAAATCTCATTATTGAACTTGTAAATATCATTAAAGAATTGATAATTGCTATTGAAAGATTTGTTATAATTGCATTTTTTTATTTTTGGGTTTCATCAGACACACATGTGGTTAACCTGAAGAACGAACTTGTAAATGCCATTGAAGAATTAGTAATTGCTATTGAAAGATTTGTTATAATTGCACTTTTTTTTTTTGGTTTCATCAGACACACATGTGGTAAACCTAAAGAACGTACTTGTAAATACCGAATTTTTGACCAATTTGCCCCTATTTAAATAACTAATTACCGAAATGCCCCTGTTTGGAAACATATCCTCAATCTACCCTTGTTCGACTAAAACACTGGGCCTTCTTTTTTATTTTTTGAATTTCCCCGTGATGTAATCGACTAAGCTACAATGCTTAGTCGATTACATCTCGGCAGAGGGGTTTTTAAAAAACCCAATCACATCGTACGAACCCTAATCGACTACTAAAGCTCTCGAAACCTCTCCCCTTCTATTTTTTTCACCAAATCCTTCTTGAATCCATTGGTGGGATGCGAAGGAAACTTTAATCTAGTGCCATTTGCGTTGATTTCGGTATGTTCTCATCTCCATTTTGAATTTCCGCCGTCGTTTATGCGTTTATGTGAAGCCCCATTTGCTTTTGTGTGTTGTGCTTTCATTGCGTGGTTTTGTTGTGTATGTTTGATTGATTTGAGTATTTCATTCGTATTTATGGATGAAAATGATGAATGTACATGTGAAAGTGAAAAGATTTACATCGGTTGAGATTTTTTTAAAAAAATTTTTGGATGAATTTCAGTTTGGTTTTCATCAATTTTTTTGTTGTTGATTGTGTTTTTTTGCTAAAATGATGAATTTTTGTTGTTTATACTGATTAATATTTGTTTATGTTGCTTAGATCTTAAGTTTTTCGAATAACTTATCTTCTTGAATGTTTGTTACTTATGTTGATTCTGTTTGTTTGTGAAAATGATGAATGTATATAGGAAAGTGAAAATGATAAATATTTCTTGTTTGTCGATGGTTTGTAATGTCCTGTTGTAGGTCGTTGTTGTCATCATGCGTCGTAGACAAGCTCCTTCTAACACTGGCAATGAGGATGGGAGGCAGATTAAGCAACGGGCAAATCGCGGGGCATCCTCCTCTAGGCCACAGCAGCCACAACAGCTTGAGCCCGTTGTTGAACTCCCTTTTGGTTATCTGGTTGATAACAATGTAGCAGAGCATGCACAATTCGTGGCGAATTTTGCTACCAGACCAATTTGCAAGCTGAAGTCACTATATATCGCATTCTTTGCAAAGGTGGGACTTGAGATAGTGCCGATGTTGGAGGCTTCCCATTTGAGAGGCTTGGCGAAGATGACTTGTCCCTATTTAGAGGTTATGGTGAGAGCTTTCTACCAAAACCTGAGCTACATAAATGGTGATCTGTAGTCTCGCGTTTGCGGGGTTGACATATTGGTTACAGCTCCTATCTAGACAGAGTTACTAGGATATGATTTTGATGGGGTCGATAGAGTTTAGTATGATGGGGATAGCACTGCACCCATAGAGGGATTTCAGCGAGATGAGGCTGTGCATGAGGCTAAGAGGCCAAGAGATCATATAGCTATATTTACTGTGGGCCACATATGTATAAAATTAGCATTATATATATATATATATGTGTGTGTGTGTGTGTGTGTGTGTGTGTGTGTGTGTGTGGGTCCCACCATTTCATGGGTGTGTAGAAATCTTTTTCTTCTCATGCAACATGAGAAGTTTAAACCCCAATAATTAAAGGATGCCAGAGTAATAATTACTCATTGGAGATCTGAATCTGAGTGTGAAAACATCACACTATGAAGTCAAAAATTAAAGGATGCTAGAGTGACACTGTTTTAAACAAGATATGATATATCGGGCCTCAAAAGTTGGGGTTGTGACAAACAAAAATACTCCTTATTATCTACCCATAAAGAAATTATTCAGCACATGGGGAGAGGGGTTGGGTTTCTCTCATCATCATTTTCTCATCATCTTTCATAATCTCTAAATCACATATGTCCAATCAATACAATACTATTTTCACTTTTCTCTCACTTTCCCAAATCAAGGGCCTAGATGAGGCCAATACGAGAAAATGAGAAACAAGATAAGGAGAAGATCTCCTTCCCAGAAATGTCATTAACGAAACAAAAGCAAGTAATATTCCAATTCCAATTCCATATTCATAATCAGTGGCGGAACTACTTGATGGCCAGCTGGGGCCACTGATCTTATAAAATTTGTGAAAATATATACGTATTTATTATATGATATTTTATTTGGCCAAAAATTTGGCCCAGCTAATTTTTTATTTTCTCTGTCAAGATAATGTTTGTTTCTTACTTATTGAGCTGTGAAAAGAAAGTAAACTTGTTTGAGATACCGAAAATGTTAGTATCATCTTACATATTGTTTTGACTTATAATTATCAGTTATTATTTATTTGTATTTTCAAGGTTATTTGATACTATTTAGTAAATACTCCCTTTTGTCCTTATTTAAGGAATCATCTAATAATTCTCACAAGTCAATAAAAATAATTAAAGTCATTAAATTTGTCCTAAATTTTAAGTAATTTTCAATATTATCCCTATTAATTATACTAAACTCTAATATTATATTAATTATTACTCTCACTCACTACTTTTTTAATTATGGGTATACATAAAAATATTTAATACTATTTAGAAACAAACAAGTGCCTTATAAAAAGGACTAAATATACCTGTTAGTTAGTGCCTTACAATAAGAACTAAAGGAAGTAGTTCAAGATGTTTATTTTTGGGCCCAGACGATTCCGCCACTGTTCATAATCGAGTGATGTGGGCATTAATGTCATGTCCATGGCTTCATCTAGGTGCCGCGATATTTCGGCCTCTTGTCTACGAAGCTGCAGTTACCATTCCCTTGAGTCATGCCACCATCCTTTAATTTCATTTACATTTGATGTTTGAGAATAGGAGAATAAAATATTATTGAGAAATCAGTAACGGAAGAGTTGTTGAAAGCGAAAGTATATGAAATTTCATGTCTTAGATATATTCGGTGATGCAGTCAACTTAATTTGCGGGTCATTCTTACATTATTATATATTGATGAAATCATTAGCTATTTTATTTACTATCAGTTTGCGTGTTAAGCCAGATTCGTACTTCCGAATTTGATTTAATATTTTAAATAAAAATGTGTGCCACACAATAATAATAAGTCAATTGTCAATATATCTTATGCGTGATTTGTTTTGGTTTTATTAAACATGTGGCCAATTTAATATGATATGTCCTATGATAAACAAATATATTGTTCCACTCATTTTTTGATCCATTGTCTAAAATATTACATTCATTAGCTAGGCGAGTTGTTTTCAAAAAAAAAAATAAAATAATAAAATTCAAAAGACCTACCAAAGGTATTGTTTTGTTGTTTCTTTGTGTGAGGATTCGCTAAATTAATAACAAAGCATGTTCCTGCGGTGGCATCTGAGCCTTGCACCGACTTGTGTCGTAGAGGCTTATGGCAGTTATAACCTGTTTATAAATATAAATAATTTTAAAACTAATTAATTAATAGTTAATATTTATCAATTATTGATAGTTGATAGGAAAACTTATTCATTATTAAAATTTGTTATGGCAATAATTGTCTCCCTGCATGTATAATATGTTATCTGGTTCATTTTGATTCTATTTAGATACATGTCATGTAATACCCTAAAAATCCTATTTAGTATAACCACTAAATGATACCTATTAAAGTAGGTGAATATGTGATTTCAAAGATGTTATAGTTCATCTACTTTAAAATTAGAGAATTTTCTCCTAGGGTTAAATAAACCAAAACAACTCAAATATTCTAAGTTCATTTAGGGATCATAAAATACCCTATAATTTTCATATTGAAGTATAGTTCATATTTAAATTTTAAAGGGGCATAAAATGTTATTGAAATACCAAACAAATTAGAGGAAAGTGTCAATAATTGATTGGACAAATAATTGTACATTAATTAAAGTAATTGCATTAATTTTTGCAATTGATTATTGAATCCTCTTAGGAACCATAAAATATCATAAAATGCAAGTAATTACCAAATTAAATTATGGTTCACATGGAATTAAAAGGAGCAATAAGGAACTATGGATTAAGCAATAAGGAATTGATTAAGCATCATTAACTTATTAAGAGGTTAGATTTACTAAAATACCCTTAATTAATACACTAATGCTTAAAATCATAATTAATTCATAAAAAGCCCTAAAGAGCTGTCATCACACTGAGCCCAATTAAGGGACGATTAATAACAATTAATGAGCAATTGAAATTACAACAATGAAGACACTAAACTTAACTAAATTAAATTAGGCATAATTAAAGAGGTATAATTCAAATTAAAAGCCAATAGCTAGTTAAGAGTTGCTCAAATGAATTTCTAAGGACTATAATTAGATTGGGGTTCCTAAAATAGTATAAGGTATCATGAAAATAAGAAAGTATGTTGTCTCCAAAATAGTAGTGTATTTATTCTACTTCTTGAATAAGTTGTCGGTAGAACTTAATAGGGCAAAATCCAATTCTTTAAATTTTAATTAGGAGTCATAAAATATTATAAAATGTCATAACACCTAAATTAATTAACTAAAATTTCCAACAATTCAAGAACAATTAAATTCACACTTAAGGATATATTGTCATATAATTCACATATTGACAAAATTAAGCCGTAAAGGAGTAGGAAGAGGTTTAAAAATAATTAGTAAACACTAAGAATTAATCATTGGACATCAAAAACTAATCTTAATTAAATAACATCCATAATTAACCTAATGACAAATATCAACAAACAATTTTGAATATGTTGGCTAAATTCAATATTAAAGCTTAACAAAGGAACGATAATTGAAACAATTGGAATTAGTAGGATCATAATTGAGTTGTGAAACAATTAAAACACTACAAACTAAACCTAATTAAGCTTAATCAAACAATAAATAAGAAGAAATTAATTTAGGGCTTTAGTCACAACAAAACTCAATTGGATCATTTTTGGTAACCCAAACCTTTACCAAACTCTTGCCCAAATCAACAAGAAAGCCCAAACCAACCCAAAAACAATTCAAAAAGAGAAAAATCAGAGGGGGGCATGGTTTTGGTGAGGCTTCAAGGAGAAGGAAGTTGATTTTTATCACATGTGGTCAAATGGTAGCTTGTAGGACACAATGCACTCTTCTATACTTAAACCCCAAGGCTTTTGGCTTCTAGGAGAAGGAAGAAGAAAAGAGAAGAAGGGAGAGAGAGAGAGAGAGAGAGAGAGGGCAGATGAGAGGGATTGAGTGGTGAGGATGTGATGTTTTGTTGAAGCCCTAGATCCAATGGTGAATATTTATCAAGAGGGAAGTTGCAATTAATTACCAAAGTGCCATGAAGAATTCCTATAAATAGAGGCCACCCTCTTCACATTTTCCTCACACCAAGCAAAGCAACACTTGCTTATTTGAGAGAGATTTGAGAGAGTTGGAGGAAGAGCTTGAAGGAGTCCAAGCTTTAGGTAAGCAAAGTTTTTAGTTTTGAGTTTTAATTCATAGGTAGAAGTAGTTTTAATCTTTAAAATTCTAGAATAATTTTAGTTTCATGTTTTTATAGTTAGAAATAGTCTTATTTCGAAAATTTATTGAAGAAAGTGGTCTTGCAAAATTTCCGGGTTAGAAACACAGTAGTAACGAAGTTCTGGCGAAAATTCGTCGATTAGGTGATTTTTGAAACGAGTCACAGAAAAGCACCGTTTTCATATTGAAAATGTTATTGAAAAATTCTGAGAAAATTCATGGATGAAGTAGACATATAGAGCTTTCCAAATCTGTAAATGACATGTTAAAATGAGCTCTGTATAGTGAGAAAGAAATTCTCAAAGTTTATGTTGAGAAAATGCTGGAAATTCTGGGCAGAGGATGAACATGTGAAATCTGGGAGTGATTTTTGAATTCTGGGCAAAGTTTGATATTTTTCATGGAAAATAGACATCCTGAGGATTCCGGAACATTTTATGATCTTCGTTTCGATTTTTCTAGAATTAGTTATGATTTTTCAAAGATAGGCGAAATTCTGCCAAACAATTTCCAGCGTTCTTCAACCAATTTTGAGGAAATAAAATGATAATCTAGTGAACCAAGGGTAAAATAGTCAATAGTGGTCAAAATATCTTTTAGGATATTATTTTTAAATTAATAGGACGATATTGCTATGATAGGCTGTCCGGAAGAACGCAGACCGATCAATTCCGTACCGAGATCACCGACTCAGGTACGGACGCGTACTGTAACACTAACTCTGATGCTTATTGTATGCTTATATGTGATAGATAGTCTGAAACTCCGTTTTGAAAATCGATCATACACATACAACCTGATACGGGTTATAGTTTTGATAACGCCGTTATGATTTCCTAGCGCTAAGGACACGATAGGCCATCGTGGCACTGGAGAATAGTGCAGACTATAATAACATGCATATTGCAGTGGATGTGTTATGTTATTATCTGAATATGAGAATATTGTATGTGATTATTGCTGTTTTGCCATGGAAATCTGTCATACATATTGGATACATAAGCATGAGTTTAACCGTTACCTGAGGTTCAATGGTAATTGAACCTCAGCTCATAGTCTCAGATTTTGGAGGAACCAGGACCGAGGGCAAGGATAGAGAACGCACGAGAAGACACGGGTAGAGAAGATAGCTACGAATTTTTGTATCACTTTATTAGTAAATATTCAAAGCTCTGTACCCCTGTAATAGCAACAAGACACACCAACAGTGAAGGTTTATCAGATACTCGCTCTTTTAAATTTATTCCGGTGCTCTACTCTGATTAAATTATTTTGAAAACAGATTTCAAGAAGGAGGATGTTACATTTTGGTATTAGAGCCTGGTTTCGATCCAGGGACCTGTGGGTTATGGGCCCACACGCTTCCGCTGCGCATAAATGTAACACCCCATTTTCTAAAGCATTTTTGAAATAATATTATCAGAGTTCAAAAGGTTTTAATCAGAGTAGAGCATCGGAATAGTTGTGAAAATGAGTAACTGATCAACATTCAACAATGATGTATCTGTGTACTGTTATAGTCATCCAAAATATTCGAATATTCAAAAAGACAGAAAATTTAAAATTTCCAAAACTAACGTCCTCGTCTGCTGCTTCACGCTATCTGCTTACCCTTCTCTTCAGACTGACCTCCTGAAGATCCTGGGGCTAAAGTAAGGGCTGAGGTTCAATTACCATTGAACCTCAGGTAACGGTTAACCTCATGCTTATGTATCAAATATGTATGACAGATATTCATGACTACAATGATAATCAATACAAAAGCCCACAACAGATGTATGATTAGAAATACATAACCACGTATGTATGTAACATAACCACGTATGCTACAACAATAATAACCTTGTATGTAACATAATCACGTATGCTACAACAATAATTAGAACATAACCACGTATGTAAGTCTTAGTTGATGAGCACAACCATCATATACAATCATACAATAAGCATCAGAGTTAGTGTTACAGTACGCGAACGTACCTGGATTGATAATTCCGGTATGACGACGATCGGTATACGTTTGCCGACTTCCTATAAGAGTGATATCGTATGATTAATTTACAAATAATATCCTAAGATATATTTTGGCCACTACTGACTATTCTACCCTTGGTATAATAAACCATTATTTTATTTTCTCACAATTTATTGAAAAACCGCTGGGATTTATGGGCAGAAACTCGCCTATCTTTGGAAATTCATAACTAATTTTAGAAAAATCGAAACGAAGATCCGTAAAAAGTTCCGGACTCCTCAAGATGTCTATTTTCCAGGAAAAATATCAAACTTTTCCCAGAATTTAAAAATCATTCCCAGATTTCACACATTCATCCTCTGCCCAGAATTTCCAGCATTTTCGCAGTATAAACTTTGAGAATTTCTTTCTCACTGTACAGAGCTCATTTAAGCATGTTCTTTATATATTTGGAAAGCTCTATATGTCTACTTTAACCATGAATTTTCTCAGAATTTTTCAATGACATTTTCAACATGAAAACAGTGGTTTTCTGTGACTCATTCAAAAATCACCTAACCGACGAATTTTCGTTAGAACTTCGTTACTACCGTGTTTCAAACCCGGGAATTTTGCAGAACCACTTCCCTTACTAAATTTTCGAAATGAAGCTATTTTTAACTAAAAAAAAACATGAAACTAAAAATATTCTGGAATATTAAAGATTAAAACTACTTCTACCTATGAATTTAAACACAAAACTAAGAACTTTGCTTACCTAAAGCTTGGACTCCTTCAAGCTCTTCCTCCAACTCTCTCAACTCTCTCTCAAATAAGCAAGTGTTGCTTTGCTTGGTGTGAAGAAAAGTGAATGCCCAAAGTCCCTATTTATAGGAATTCTTCATGGCATTTGTGTAAATTTTTGCAACTTTCCTCTTGTCAACTTTCCACCATTGGATCTAGGGTTCCCTCAAAACATCACATCCTCACCATACATACACACTCATCTGCCCCCCCTCTCTCTCTCTCCCTTCTTCTCTTTCTTCTTCCTTCTCCTAGAAGCCAAAAACCTTGGTCTCTAAGCAATGAATAGTAAGTTGTGTCCTAGAAGCTTTGTCCAATGGCACATGTGATGAAAATCATTCTCCTTCCCCTTGAAGACTCAATAAACCATGCCCCTCATCTGTTTTCTTTGGATTTTTAATTGTTTTGGGCTTTATTGCTTTGTTGGGCAAAACCTTGGTTTACCAAAAATTGTTCCAATGAAAATTGTTGTAGTAAAAGCCCTAATTTAATTTCTTTTTGTTTATTATTTGATTTAGCTTAATTAGGTTTAGTTTGTAGTGTTTTAATTGTTTTACAACTTTATTATGATCCCACTAATCCCAATTGTTTCAATTATCGATTCCTTGTTAAGCCTTAATATTGAATTTAGCCAATAATTTCCAATTTGTTGGTTGGTATTTGTCATTAGGTTAGTTATGGATGTTAATTGATTAGGATTAATTTTGATGTCTAATGATTAATTTTTAGTGTTTACTAATTATTTTAAATCCCTTCCTACTCCTTTACGGCTTAATTTTGTCAATATGTGAATTATGTGACAATCTATCACTAAGTGTGAATTTAATTGTTCTTGAATTGTTAGAAATTCCATTTAATTGATTTAGGGGTTTTTATGGAATTTTTACAATATTTAATGACTCTTAATAAAATCTAGAGAGTTGAATTTTGCCCTATCAAGTCTTACCAACAATTTATCCAAGAAATAGAATAAATACTCACTAATTTGGAGAAAACATACTTTCCTATTTCCAATAGGTCCTAATGGCCAAAATATTACATTTACAAGTAATACAACTTTGGGGTATTATATTTCTCCCCCCGTTAATTAAAATTTCGCCCTCGAAATTTTACTCTACATTAACTAAACACTGAGCCATAAACTCCAGGTATCTTTCTCTCATATCTTCTTCTGTTTCCCAAGTTGCCTCATTAGGAGATAAACCCTTCCAGACCACCTTCACAACAGGAATATTTCTGTGTCGAAGCCGTTTCTCCTGGTAATCGAGAATTCACTCCGGCTCAACCTCAAAAGTGTTATCATGTCGCACCTCGACATCCTCATACTGAATAACATGATCGTGGTCGGGTTGGTATTTCTTCAACTGGGAAACATGGAAAACATCATGGAGTTTACTCAAGTTCGGGGGTAAGGCTAACTGGTACGCAACTGGCCCTCGCTTGGCCAGGATTTCAAATGGCCCTACGTAACGTGGACTCAACTTCTTCCTTTTCAGCGTTCTACCGACACCAGTGACTGGTGATAGTTTCAGAAACACATGGTCTCCGACTTCGAATTCTAACGGTCTTCTCCTCTTATCAGCGTAGCTCTTCTGTCTGCTTTGAGCTGTTAGGAGTCTCTGCTTGATTAGTGCGATTTGCTCGGAAATCTTGTCAACTAAATCTGTCCCGATGAATTCTCGCTCGGACAGTTCTGTCCAGCATATAGGCGATCGACACTTTCGCCCGTACAATGCCTCGAACGAAGCCATCTGTATGCTCGAATGGTAACTGTTGTTGTAAGCGAACTCGGCCAATGGTAGATGTCCATCCCAATGGCCTTTGAAGTCCAATACACACGCTCTAAGCATATCTTCTAGCGTCTGTATTGTCCTTTCAGATTGACCATCGGTCTGCGGGTGATAAGCCGTACTAGGCCTTAGCTTAGTTCCCATCTCTACATGCAAAGCCTCCCAGAATCGGGATGTAAATCGTGGGTCCCGATCAGAGACAATGCTCTTAGGTACGCCATGAAGTCTCACGATCTCTTTGATATAAATCTTCGTCAATCGTTCCGGTGAGTAATTAACACTGATAGGGAGAAAGTGTGCCGACTTAGTCAATCGGTCCACAATCACCCAAATCGCGTCGTGATGCCTGATCTTGGGTAACCCTACCACTAGGTCCATGGTAATGTTCTCACATTTCCACTCTGGAATCTCTAGTCCTTGCAAAAGACCAGGGGGTCGTTGATGTTCAGTCTTAACCCTTTGATAGGTCAAGCATTTACCCACGTACTCGGTTACGTCTTTCTTCAATCTGGGCCACCAAAACTTGGATTTTAAGTTCTGGTACATCTTGACCATTCCCGGATGTAGAGTATACTTACTCTTATGAGCGTCGTCTAGAATCTTCTGCCGTAGTTCACCATCCTTCAGTATGTAGATCCGCTTCTTATACCTGACCAACCCACTAGGCGATAGGTCATGGTCTTGAGTCTCACCCCGCGAGCTCATCTCTTGTGCTGCTACAGCCCATTCATCGTGCCTTTGAGCTTCCTCAACCACATCTCTCAGATCATACTCCCCTTGACTAACAAGGAGACTTGCAAGATAAACGTCATCGGGCGCGCAGTGCTTCATGCGAACCTGATTGGACAGGTTCAGATCTCTGAAATCTTCAAGTAGTCTCTGCTCTTGAATCATCATGTATGCCGTGTGTACCGTCTTTCTACTGAGTGCATCAGCTACAACGTTTTCTTTTCCTGGATGATACTTGATCTCTAAGTCATAATCTTTTAGCAAATCCATCCAGCGACGTTGTCTCATGTTGAGTTCCTTTTGGTCAAAAAGGTATTTCAGACTTTTGTGGTCGCAGAACAACTCTACGGTTGCACCATAGAGATAATGTCTCCATATCTTCAAAGCAAACACGATAGCCGCCAATTCTAAGTCATGTGTAGGGTAGTTCGACTCGTAAGGCTTCAACTGACGAGAGGCATAAGCTACAACTCTGCCCTGTTGCATCAGGACACATCCCAATCCCTGCCCACTGGCATCACTATAGACTGTATAAGTCTCATCCGGATCTGGGATGATCAACACTGGTGCTGTAGTTAACCTCTTTCTCAGTATCTGAAAACCTGACTCACAGTCCTCGTCCCACACAAAAGGTTGATTTTTCCTCGTGAGCTTTGTCAATGGTAAGGCAAGACGTGAGAAATTATGTATGAATCTGCGGTAGTATCCTGCTAGACCCAGAAAGCTACGTATCTCCATCACTGTCTCTGGTCTCTTCCATTCCAGAACTGCTTCCACCTTGCTGGGATCAACAGCAACTCCGTCGCGAGATATGACATAGCCCAGAAATCTCACTTCTGGTAGCCAAAATTCACATTTGCTAAACTTAGCAAAAAGTCGCTTGTCACGTAGTATTCCTAACACAAGTCGTAGATGCTCCTCGTGCCCCTCTCTGCTTTTCGAATAGATCAGGATATCGTTGATGAAAACTATCCCCAACTTGTCTAAGTGTTCGCGAAAGATCCGATTCATGTAATCCATGAATACGGCAAGTGCATTTGTCAATCCGAAAGGCATCACAATGAATTCGTAATGCCCATATTTGGTTCTGAAAGCTGTCTTTGGAACATCACTGGCTTTTACTCGAAGCTGATGGTATCCTAACGCTATGACTTGTGCATCCTTGAGATATTACTTGCCTCATTTAGTTATATTGGAAAATCAGAGTTAGGAAATTTTACTTCAATATACAAGAAAAATCTTTAACGGATTGGAGTGGCTTGGAATATACTATATTAAATTCCATTTTGTATGTGCATTACCACTCTTTGAATTTCTGCTACCACACTTTATGAAATTTGGACAAATAGTTGCAGTTGATATCATTTTTCTCAAAATACCAAATCGACCACTATTTTTGGTAATCCCTATTGTTGTAAACTTGATTATTAGTTATTCGTATGTTAAAAAGAATTAGCTTCAAATGGTGTATGTTAGAATTAGATGAAATCTAATAAATAAACTGGTTGGCTAATAAAAAATGACACTTGGTGAAATTTTGTAGCATGCATTGCATAGGAACCTTGTCTTGAAATACGTTGTATTGAAATAAAGATTTCTTATCACTTTATTATAATGAGATAACCATGCGTTATATGTATCCTTGTTCCATATTGAACTTATGATGAACGCCTTCAAGTTGACATGAACTATTTGACTTGGCAATTTTGCATTTATCTGTTGCGCTTGTAGAAACAGAAACCATAAGGATTAGCTTCCTGAATTTTAACCCAAAGAAATGAAGTTTTAAACGTGAACTTTGGAGTATGCACTTTAGTGAATCTTGAGCATCTGTCTAACTTGAGAATTAGTATGTTATTGTTGATACTCCTGGAACCCTACTATAAAGTGCACCGCTATACAAATACTGTTGAGCTAAATTTTTGCCATACTAATAGATTCTAGATATATAAAACATAAATTGGAATTTGTTAGTTACAGTAGTAATTGAAGTCGGTCGAATTTTGTCTTCCCATATCATCTACATCTGTTGAACTATTATGAAAGATAATAAACATGAAAATTTGTGATAGCATGTGAATTTCATAGAAACTAAATAGTACTTACAAGTTGTTTTGGTTCTCGTTGAAACTATTTCTCAATTAATCTGTACGTTGACTTCTCCTCACTCCTGATAAAAATATTGAGAATGTAAAATCCTCATTGTATGTTAGGAATTTGGCATAGTGTCTGCCTTAGCGAAGAAAAGATTTACCATTGCAATCAAGAATTCTTATTTTGTATAGAAACTAGTAAAAACCTTAGATACCTATGGAATTATTGAGTTTCTAATATAGCCTGAGAGCTTGACTAGGAAAAAGGTTCAGATAAAATAGTCGAGCAATTGCTCAAAGATCTAGGTGTGTAAATATGCATAGGGCTGTGTCCTTAGGCTTTAAGACAGTGTTACTTAGCACTGTGTAAAATGCGAATTAATATCGTGACTTTAGACTTGTATGTCTACAGTACGTTTGCGTTCGGCAAAACCTTTATTGTACCAGGTAGTAGTTGAAATGCCTTAAGCCTGAGGATAACCTCCTAGGTATTAAGGCTAAAATCCCTAGTGTTGTGATAATGGATTGAGCCAGAAGGCCAATATGTATTAAGCCAAGAGGCTAGATGGTCAGGCAGTAAGGCCTGTGTAACCAAGTACGATGGGGATGGACGAGAAGGTCCTGTGTCTGGATACTATACCTGGGTACAAAAATAAAATTATTATTTGTATATTAGAGTGTGTGCTAAGCAAGCATGCATAGTAAAGGAATAGACTAGATGTCTAAAGTTTTCTGAATTTATACGATCAAATGTCAAGGGTGAACGTGTCGGTCACCCTTATCTAAGCAGAAGTTACTTGAACCGGATCTGATTGATCAGACCTCCACTGTGATCACAAGACAACTCCTAAGCAGCACGAAGCAGACCGAAGAGCTACGTTGACGGGAGAAGAAGACCTTTAGAGTTCGAAATCGACGATCATATGTTTCTAAAGCTATCCACAGTAACCAGTATTAGTCGAACGCTACAGGGACGGAGTGTTAGGCCGCGTTACTCAAGACCATTCGAAATCTTTGTTAAACGTGAACCAGTCTCTTACCAGATAGACACACTCCCGAACCTGAATGATCTTGATAATATTTTCCATGTTTTCTCAATTATACCTCGACCTTATCCTAGAATACGAGATACCATAGGCACCACAAAAACATTTCATACAAGGATGTCAAGGTACGACCTGACAATACCTTTGTAATTAAACCGGAGCAAATTTTCGGTCACCAAGAGAAACGTCTTAAATGTAAAGGTGATCCAACTGAGTGAATATCCAGAGTGTATGGTTTGGAGTCTAATTAGTGTAGTGTAAGTTTCCAGAAGTTGTGTATTGTGGGCCATATAATTGAACCCATTTAGTGTAGGTATACTCCATGCATTAAGTCTTTTTGGCCCAAAATCATTTGGACGACACAGACAATATGCTCCCTTATTCTCATCAGTTTTCAACCCACGTGCTCACACATATATGTATACAGTTTATACTCATTTCCCAACTGATTCATTTCGAGCTGCACATCTGTTTCTAGCATTACACGACAGCTCACCAGCGCATAAACCCCACCAGTTCTTTGTGTTTCGTCAACCAAGGGAGACATATTCTCTTTGAATTCAGTGTGACAGAACCCATTCTCCACTGTCTCTAAAATCCATAAACTCCTTGCAGCAACGCCCATGCTCCACTACAATCCTCGTGTCTCCAACAAGTCAGCCACGCTCCACCATTTCTTTTGCATTCGGACAGAATCATACTCCCTCACCTCCTGATCGCATTCACTTCTCATTCGGCCAGGCACACGGAAACACAGAAGTGAGATGAGAATGTGAGTGAGAGATGAGATGGAGTTGAGAGCCGAGAGCTTGCAGAGAGTGAAAGACCGAGAGAAATGAGAGCAAGACAGAAAACAGAAATGAAAACGAAGGAGAGAGCAGTTGAGAGAAATAGTTCATTCATTTTTCTCACTCTCTGCAACTCAAGCCGCGAAACAGGGACATGGAGTTTCAGACAGAAACTGAACCGCAAAGGGAGAGCAAGTCCGTGAAGCGAGTGAAGGATAGGAAAGCATTGGTGGTGTGTGCGTGTGCTCTGTTCCAACCAGCAAGAACAGAAAAGGCGCTTAGAGATTAAGAGACCGAGAAAGAGGAAGTTGCAGAAAGAAGTGTAGACCGAGAACACCAAGAGGAAAGAAGCAGCAGTTTGAACGTTGTCAATGAAGGTGAGCTTTTGAAACTTTGCTTCTAACTTCAACTGATCCTGCACTTTAGTTTCTGCTGTGTGGATTAAAGCAATAACCGAGAATGATATTTCCTTGTTCTTGGGTCACCAAATAGAGAGCATTGAGGCTTAACGTGGCATGCATGGGGTTCTGAATAGGTTGAAAATGGAAGCTTAACGTTGCATGCACGTTGGTGGTTCTGTTTTTTAGTGCAGAAACAGAGTCAAGGCGTTAGCTACAGTAATTTCGTGGATGAACAGTGCACTTGTTACTGTAGCATCATCTGGAAAAGTAAACGTGCTGCTGGAACAGTGGTCTTTGAGCAAGGTAAAACCAGAGCAGAGATTCTGGCATTTGGCTAGTATGCTCGAGCGAATAGTGAATAATACGTATACATGAATAGTAACTAAATCTTAGAATCTTTGAGTGACAAGAGTGGAAATTATGGAAATTATCTACTCAAAATTTAGAAGTCCAATTGTTATGTTGGTCCTAGTAATAAATTAGAATGCGGTGCCGATGTTTATGAGGGCTACCTACGAAGGATGCTCATCGAAGAGGTTGACCAATCAGAGTTGTGCAGCGGAAGCGTGGTGGGCCCATAACCCACAGGTCCCAGGATCGAAACCTGGCTCTGATACCAAAAATTGTAACACACCTACCGGTCTCGCCCTTTCGGGTGACGGGTAGTGTGGGCCCTTAACTTAAACCCTCTTTATAATCTTTTTCCTTAAAATTCAATCCCAAGTTATTCACGTCTTGTATCAGAGCGTAAGCAACAGAGCACATTCTTGTTTGGACAATACATACTGATAAAATAAAGTGTAGTAGATAGGGGTTATCATCAAAGTATTAGTATACAGTCATCCCAAAAACAAATGCCCAATAGCTAAAATATTAGTATTACAGTCATCCGAGTAGTCCAAAATAAAGTTCCAAATTTAAAATCACTTCCAGCTCAATTCCGCTCCGCACGCTTACCCTTGTCACCTAGCACCGGCTCAGAAGCACTCCCGGATTCCTTACAAAAGTCTGGGATTCACATTTGAATCCCAGAGTAACCATTAATCTCATATAACATGTGTATGCAATGCATGTGTGTCACCATAATATGGAAAACAATAAATCATATAGCATTCAAAAACTAACGCGCATTAACACCAATACAACATACCATACGTACAGTGTTAGATGCAGAAGGACTAAATGTCCTAAGAACAAACGCAGGACTGCTCGACAAAGCAAGCCCCGGATCCACGGCGCCAGGAAAGATACAGTAGCCGGGCTCTAAACCCAGACCACTTCGAATGCACATACAAACGCATGTCCCTCGCGAGACACGGGTCCACAACCATGGAAAAATCAAACATACAAAGTAACACAAGGCATATGAAGATTAAGGTTACTACCTGGATGTCTTCACAACTTCTTATTCTCACCCGAGTTCTTCTTGCACTAATTACCGTTTGGCCAAGGCAAGGATCCCAATCCTATAATATTTTAAGATGGGTCATTACTTATTCTCATCTTAATAGCAATATTAAGATTATGCTTATTAGACCGACCCATATTGCTTATCCTTTTTAATTCACTTCAGATTTTCTGATCAATTTTTGAAAAATCATATCTCGGTCTAGAAAACTCGGAATCAAGTGGTTCAAGTTCCTAATCGAAGCTCTATAAGTCTGTTTTCTAGAAAAAAATAATACACTGTTCAAATGATAATTTAATCATTCCCAGAATTTCATTCTTTCATCGCTGTCCAGAAAAAGGTTCCAGTTTGATAGGTCAACTTCAAAAATTCATATCTCCTTTGATTCTTATCGGAATTCAACGAATTACCTATCAAATTAAACCTCTATGAGTCTAATTTTTAACTGAAAAATCTCACAATTTAATGATTTTGTTAAGGCAATCCAAAATATCACGCCATTTTACTGCTTCTGAGGCAAACCAGAAATTTTCCCAGATTTTCAGCTCAACTTTGAAAAATCATATCTTGAGCTATAGACCTCCGTTTAAGGCGATCCAAAGATTGTTTTAAAGATTATTATGTGTACTAACTCTCTGCAAAATTTCAGGGTCAAATGAGTTCGTTTGACCCAGTTTTACTTTGCTTGAAAATCACTGTATCAGCAGCAAGGTCATTCTCCAGAAACGTAACAGCAACATATTATTCACCAAAACAGCAAACCATGGTTCAGCAGGGACCGTCCAAAACTCATACCACATGCATGTACACCATTTAAGCATTCTCTTTTATTTTTTATTGGTTCATGTGGCTTTAAGACACAATCTTAAATTCACAAACGTCTAGTCTATTCCTTTCTTATGCATGCTTACAAAGCACACAACTCATCATACCACATTCTTATCCATTCTGTACCCAGGTATAGTTCTCAACCATACAGGATCCACTAGTCCATTCTCTAAGCACTTGGTTACTCAGGCTTCTCTGCCCATTTCAATCTACCTTCTAGTTCATTCCAATGTTGTAGCACTGGATATTTTGGCTTTAATGCCCATAAAACCACCTTTATGCCATTGGCATATCAACTATCACCTGGTACAGTCTGAGTGTTCTGCCAGACTCACAACTTCTTTGGACACATTGGTCCCAAAGTTATCATACTTGTGAGCACTCCACATAGTGCTAATCACACAGGTGTTACGACCCAGGGACACCGCCCTGTGCCATCTTGCACATCGGGTCTTACAGCCTTGAGCCATTATTTGTTCATCAATCATCTGAGCCTCTTCAACTTAAGCTCTCAGACCACTTCCTCTTGACTAGCTTGGTGGCTATCAAGTACTATCTGGCTTAACCAGTTCATTTTTCTAGATCATTCTATCAGTTTTTGTTCTTGTGTCAACACAATTACCAACTGCACCGCCTCCATTTCAATACAACAGCGACGACAATCATGTCATTGCTTACTATGTTGTCTCATACTCAAAATTTCAAATTTCCACACATTTAAAAATCTCTGTGGTCGCAGTACATTTCCACAAACCGTAAAACCATAATCGCTGCCAACCCAATTTTCAAGAAAACAATTGACTGCCGGTCTATTTTCAGAAAAACATTTTCTACCGGCACACAAAAATGAGCGGGATTATTCATTTCACAATTTCAACATTAGAAAGCCCTCGCCACCGCGTCAACTTCTCAGTTCAGCGGTGCACCCCAATCCTTTCAATACCAACCACCGAAGTGGCAATGCGCTTGTCGGCCAATGTGGGAGAGTTTCCATCCCTACTAGGACCCAGTGTCCGCACTGTCACATTAACGGGCCACCCACCGAAATCCCTACCAAGGAAAAAGGACTATTGTCCTGGAGCCCAGCTCCAAACGCCTACGTGGGTGCCGACCAAACAAGGCAAAACACACGCCCCTTCAAGGCGAAACTACTCAGATTAGGTGTTCTTTGGCTCATGTTAAAGATCATGATGTATACTAATTACCCACAATGTACATTGGATATTAAAGGAGCTACACGTATGCCTTACATTCGAAATAGTGCTGCATCTTTACTACACCAATAAGCAATGAATATTAGAGAAATTGTCCAAATATGCATGCATCACGTGTTGCTGAAATTGTTCTGCATGAATGGTTATTTTACTCTTGGGTCCCACGAGCATGTTTCCAAATTTACTTGGTCATGCAGTATTTATTTCTTTGAAACCAACTTAAGAACTGTTCATGCCTTCAATGACTTGATGGAGCACGTACTAGTACCAAATAAATTCCAAAAATTATTCTAGGCCAAATTTCAATAATAAATTCCCAAACAATATTTCTAATTTCCCAACTCTAAAATTTGGGATGTTACATACGGTCTGGAGTTCAAATGAATGAACCCCAGGGGTAACAGTTAATCTCATGAACAAATATGAAGTATAAATGACAATTAGCACATGTTAAACATAGAAGCATTTACAAGTAAACAAGTCACACCGTAACTGCAGTTAACGGCCAAGGACCGCAGCCCTTTAGGACACGCAGCCCTATGAGACCGCAGCCTCAATCCATAGCTAGGAAAAACAATACATGTAAAGCATCTATCAAACATGATCAGCTAATACATAAACACAACATATATGCTAACAAGATTACAGTTACCCACCTCAAGCTTGAGTCCTTACTCGTCCGAAGTTGTTGGGATCAGGAGAGGTGTCAAAGTATGGCTATGTCCTCCGGCTGTACCTTCTCTTTCAACTACGGAGTTGCTTGAAGTATCCTTTATTAGTTTTCATTCTTCTTCTTCTTGACATCTAATGGCCCTAATCATATGGTCATAATATTAGAGCCATAAAAAGGAATACCTAATGGGTTTTCTTAGCCTCTTGGTCTTTCTTACACCCTTGGAGTTTATTCTTATTATATTTGGCCTTTTCTTTTTAATTTCGCATGGTAGCTAAAAGCTATCAGCATTTTGGCCTAACTTCGAAAAATCACCAATAATTCTACAGAACTCCGATTGGGGTGGTTCAACTTTCTATTTGTCACTAATTAAGTCTAGTTTCATGTACAACTAATCACTAGACTTATTTCTTGCTGTATCATTCCCAGATTTTCATTCTTTCTTCGCTGTCCAGAAAAAGGTTCCAGTTTGATAGGTCAACTTCAAAAATTCGTATCTCCTTCGATTCTTATCGGAATTCGACGAATTGCCTATCAAATTAAACCTCTATGAATCTACTATATAACTGGAAAATTTCATAATTTTATGATTTTGAAGTTTTGAATGATAATGGTCACTTTTGAAATGATGTTGTCTCAAAGAATGGGCTTGAACCCTGAATTTGAAATTGGATTTTGAATTATGTGGTTGTGAAAGCAGTACAGAACTGGAAAGGTCAGAAATTGTTGTAAAAGTACTCAGTTTACTGGATCTTGCCAGACATGTTTAAAATGTTTTTGAGTCGTGTGCCATTGATAAAGTTCTTTTGAACAAGAGATTTGAAAATTGAGGGGATTGGTTTTGAGAAGCTGAAAATCGCGCCAGCAGTGAATGTACTCAATCCAAGATACTTCGCCTTGAAGGGGCGTGTATTTTGCCTTGTTTGGTTGGGACCCATGCAGACGCTTGGAGCAAGGCTCCTGGACTTTGTCCTTTTTCCCGAGGAGGGATTCTGGTGGGGTGGCCCATTAATGTGACAGTGCAGACACTGGGTCTCTTATGGGGGGACGGAAACTCTCCCACATTAACCAACAAGTGCGTTGCCACTGCGGTGGTTTGTGTATGAAAGGATTGAGATATGTCGCTGTACCGGAAGGTTGAAGTGGTGGCGAGAGCTTCCAATTGTTAAATTTTGTGAAATGAGTTATCCCGCTCAAAAGATGTGTGCCGGTAGTAAATGTTTTCTGAAATAACTTCGGGAGTGAAAGTGTTTTCACGAATTTGAACTGGCAACGATTTTGTTTTCCTTGAAAATGTGAAAGCACCACTTGTTATAGTGCTATTTTGAAAATGTACTGCTACCACAGAATTTTGAATATTTGAATTTGAAAATCAGAATTTTGAATATGAGACAACATAGAAGCAATATTGAAAGTAATGATGTGATTATCATTACTGATATTTTGAATTGAAGATCATTGACGCAATTGTCTTCATTGATGTTTTGAATTGAAAAGCGGTGCATTGGGTGACTATGTTGTTACAGGAACAGAAACTGATAGAATGGTCTAGAAGAAAAAATGAACTGGTTAAGCCAGATAGTACTTGATAGCCATCGAGCTAGTCAAGAGGAAGTGGTCTGAGAGCTTAAGTTGAAGAGGCTCAGATGATCGATGAACAAATAGAGGCTCAAGGCTGTAAGACCCGATGTGCAAGATGGCACAGGGCGGTGTCCCTGGGTCGTAACACCTGTGTGATTAGCACTCTGTGAAATGCTCACAAGTATGATAACTTTGGGACCAATGAGTCCAAAGAAGTTGTGAGTCTGGCAGAAGTCTCAGACTGTACCAGGTGGTAGTTGATATGCCAATGGCATAAAGGTGGTTTTCTGGGCATTAAAGCCAGAATATCCAATGCTACAACATTGGAATGAACCAGAAGGTAGATTGAAACAGGCAGAGAAGCCTGAGTAACCAAGGGCTTAGAGAATGGACTAGTGGGTCCTGTATGGTTGAGAACTATACCTGGGTACAGAATGGATAAAAATGTGGTATGAGGAATTGTATGCTCAGCAAGCATGCATAAGAAAGGAATAGACTAGACATCTAAAATAATTCCCCGAAGGTATAAGTTCAAATTTCGAGGACGAAATTTAAATAACGGGGGGAGAAATGTAATATCCCAAATTTTGGAGTTGGGAAATTAGAAATATTGTTTGGGAATTTGCTATGGAAATTTGGCCTGAATAATTATAAAGTTAATTATTAGAATTTAAGGCCTATATTCCTTAAATTTTTAGGGAAAACAACTATTGAAGTTTGATGGCTCAGTTATTAGAAAGAAAAGAAGAATATGAACTTAATGGTATTTGGTGTTGAATTATACGCTGGACCCACGCAGTAGGTCACGTGCTTCAATCCATACAACACCAATTTAATATTCACTAGGTAATGAGTCAAACAAAGACGCAACACTTAAGCTCCATTTTATTTGACTCATTTGGTCCATATGTTAATTAAAAAGGACACCAACTCCCTTAATCCATTAGTCATTGTTCGGCCCATATGAGTATAACCCATTTAGCCCACACTTCTTCATTTAACCTCTGCAAACATCAAAACGCAGCAGTAGAGTCATCTCTCTTTCTCTCTTTATTTTAAATAAATTAATCCAATTTGCAGAACACACACACTTAAATAATCGGTTCAATTCCCTCACTTCGCTTTGTTATTTCCGACAGCCCATACACCACTGTCTTCTGCGTTTTCAGCTGCACCCATGCTCCATTCAGCAGTTCGTGCGCACTTGTGCATTCAGACAGACAAGCCATGCTCCACTGCCTCTGGAACTTTGCAGCGTGTTAGTGCCATACTCCACTAAGCCTGGTGCTTTCAGCAACTCTCATGCTTCACTACTTTCTTGTGTCTCTAACATGTCTGCCGCACTCCACCATTTCTCTTGAACTCTGTAGTGCGCCATATACTCCTCCATTTCCAATTCCTTTCCTTCGGCTAGAAATGGAAAACGCAGAGAGTGAGAGAGGCAGCGACACCGAGGGACAGGAAAGTTGAAGGAGAGCATGGAAGAGATGAAGAACAAGAGAGTCAGACGGAGAAGGCGTCGGAGAAAGAAGGAAACAGAGTGTGAGCTTGAGAGAGTAAGAGAGTGGAAGGAAGGCATCCCTTCGGCCTTCACTGAAAAACACAGAACAGAAGTGAGAACGTGGAGGAGAGCGAGACACAGCCGAGAACTTGCAGAAAGCGAAGAAAGAAAATAGGAATAACAACCCCGGGCTGTGTGCGTGTGTGTGTTGCTGATACATGAAGAACAAGAAGTTGAGAAAGAAAGAAGTCATAGAGACCGAGAGTGAGCAATGAAGGAAAGTTGAAAGAAAGGAGCTGAAGAACCACGCATGTTGAATTGGGTTCGAACAAGGTGAGCCGTTAAGCTTCTCTCCTTCTCATCTTTGTGAGTTTCCAACGATGGGTTCTACATTTGAAGCTTACAAGTTATGGCTAGTTTCTGCATGGGGGTACTCTATTTAAAGGAACTGAAAACAGGGAGCATTGAGTTCTAACGTGGCATGCATGGGGTATAGGCTGAAGATGGAAGCTATCGTTGCATGCAAGAGTGTCGGTCAAGGTTTGAGTTTTTGAACAAGGTAAGTTTTCCCAACCTTGTTCACTGTGTTTGAAGCTCTCGTAACATGCTTTTGATTCTGCATGTGACTCTGTTTTATGAGCATCGAAACAGAACTTGAGTGTAAGATTAAGGTTAAGGACTGAACCCATTCATCTCTGTTTTTGAAGTGCTGAAACAGAGTCAAAAGGCGTAAGCTACAGTGAAATCGTGGATGAACAGTGCAGGTGTGAACAGGATCCGCATGCTGATGTCATTCGCTAGAAAACTGAATTGCAGCTGAAGCAGTGAACTTTGACTAAGGTAAAACCATGGCAAACGAACTCCTTTGACCCTGAAATTTTGTGGGTAATTATTACACATCATGATCTTTAACATGAGCCAAAGAACACACAAATCCGATATGTACAATGAATGTTATAAATTTCCAAAATTTGAAGATGAAAACTGGAAAATGTCATTTTCCAGAAATGAACAGTCTTCTTCGTGTTCCATTTTGAAAAAAGTAAATGATGGAGTTTTGCCATGATATTTTCCAGTATTAAAGTAGACATACCAAGGTTTCATTTGATAGGTCATAAGCCTTAATCAGAGTTGTATCCAAGGAGATACGAATTTTTAAAGTTGACCTATTAAACTGGAATGTTTTTCTGGACAGCAAAGAAAGAATGAAAATCTGGAAATGATACAGCAAGAAATAAGTCTAGTGACTATTTGTATATGAAACTAGACCTAATTAGTGACACATAGAATTTTGAATCACCCCAATCGGAGTTCTGTAGAATTATTGGTGATTTTTCGAAGTTAGGCCAAAATGCTGATAGCTTTTAGCTACCATGCGAAATTAAAAAGAAAAGGCCAAATATAATAAGAATAAACTCCAAGGGTGTGAGAATGTCTTTGAGGCAAGATAAGCCATTAGGTATTTATTTTTCATGGCTTTAATAATATGGCGACGTGTTTAGGGCCATGAGAAGTCAAGAAGAAGAAGAACGAAAACTAATAAAGGATACTTCAAGCAACTCCGTAGTTGAAAGAGAAGGTATAGCCGAAGGACATAGGCATACCTTGACTCCTATCCTGATCCCAACAATCTTGTTAGCATATATGTTTGTGTTCATGTATTAGCTGATCATGTTTGATAGATGCTTTACATGTATTGTTTTTCCTAGTTATGGAATTGAGGCTGCGTGTCTCATAAGGCTGCGTGTCCTAAGTACAGAGCTGCGTGTTCCATAAAGGGCTGCGGTCCTTGGCCGTTAACTGCGGTTACGGTTTGATTGTTTACTTGTAAATGCTTCTATGTTTAACATGTGCTAATTGTCATCTATACTTCATATGTGTTCAGGAGATTAACTATTACCCCTAGTGTTCATTCATTTGAACTCCAGACTGTATTAAGGAAACAGGGAGTGGATCGGGCACGAAGGGAAGATTGCTTGAAGTTTCCGTAGAAAGTATGAGCAGAGCAAACACTCTGATAGCTGTGACAACGGCCCTGAAGAATGTTGGCGCTTCCGTACGAGTAATAGAGGGCCGGGTGTCTAAAGTTTTTTTTTGAATCGCACTAACCCGCCACCCGAAAGGGCGAGGCCGGTAGGGGCGTCACAATTTTTGTATTAGAGCCATGTTCTGGCATTTGGCTAGTATGCTCGAGTGAATAGTGAATAGTAACTAAATCTTAGAATCTTTGAGTGACAAGAGTGGAAATTATGGAAATTATCTACTCAAAATTTAGAAGTCCAATCGTTATGTTGGTCCTAACAATAAATTAGAATGCCGTGCCGATGTTTATGAGGGCTACCTACGAAGGATGCTCATCAAAGAGGTTGACCATTTAGAGTAGCACAGTAGAAGCGTGGTGAGCAAGATTGGCAGAGAATGGATTGAAAGTCCTATGAATGGCCTAGGTAGTCAATGATAGAGTCGGAAATGTGACTAGAAGAAATAATGACCTTCTATAGCAGTTGTCTAGTTCCTGAGTTTGAAATTTTGAATTTTGAATTTGCCAATGCACCCGCAGAATTGTGAAATTTCTTAAATGAATTCTCTAAATGAAATATTTTGAACAGAATTTGAGACCTGTTTTGTGGTCACTTTTGAACGTTATTGTTTCATAGAAGGGATCCTTGTGGAACCCGGAATTGGAATTGAATTTTTGAATTTTATGAACTGAAGTTTTGAATGAATTGTTTCTAGTAGAATTTGAGACCAGGGTAATGGTCACTTTGAAATGATGTTGTCTCAGAGAATGGGTTTGAACCCTGAGTTTGAAATTGAATTTTGAATTATGTGGTTGTGAAAGCAGTACAGAACTGGAAAGGTCAGAAACTGTTGTAGAAGTACTCAGTTTACCGGATCTTTCCAGACAAGTTTAAAATGTTTTTGAGTCGTGTGCCATTGATAAAGTTCTTTTGAACAAGAGATTTGAAAATTGAGGGGATTTGTTTTGAGAAGCTGAAAATCGCACCAGTAGTGAATGTACTCAATCCAAGATACTTCGCCTTGAAGGGGCGTGAATTTTGCCTTGTTTGGTTGGGACCCACGCAGACGTTTGGAGCAAGGCTCCTGGACATTGTCCTTTTTCCCGAAGAGGGATTCTGGTGGGGTGGCCCATTAATGTGCCAGTGCAGACACTGGGTCTCTTATGGGGGGGGGGACGGAAACTCTCCCACATTAACCAACAAGTGCATTGCCACTGCGGTGGTTTGTGTATGAAAGGATTGAGATATGTCGCTGTACCGGAAGGTTGAAGTGGTGGCGAGAGCTTCCAATTGTTAAATTTTGTGAAATGAGTAATCCCGCTCAAAAGATGTGTGCCGGTAGTAAACGTTTTCTGAAACAACTCCGGCAGTGAAAATGTTTTCACGAACTTGAAAATGTGAAAGCACCACTTTAGGACACGCAGCCCTATAAGACCGCAACCTCAATTCCATAGCTAGGAAAAACAATACAAGTAAAGCATCTATCAAACATGATCAGCTAATACATGAATACAAACATATATGCTAACAAGATTACAGTTACCCACATCAAGCTTGAGTCCTTATTCATCCGAATTTGTTGGGATCAGGAGAGGAGTCAAGGTATGCCTATGTCCTCCGGCTGTACCTTCTCTTTCAACTACGGAGTTGCTTGAAGTATCCTTTATTAGTTTTCGTTCTTCTTTTTCTTGACTTCTCATGGCCCTAAACACATCGCCATATTATTAGAGCCAAGTGAACCAAATACATAATAGCTTATCTTTGCCTCATAGGCATTCTTACACGCTCGGAGTTTATTCTCATTACTTTGGCCATTTCTTTTTAATTTCGAATGGTAGCAAAAGCTATCAGCACTTTGACCTAATTTCGAAAAATCACCAATAACTATATAGGACTCCGATTGGGGTGGTTCAAATTTCTATTTGTCATTAATTAAGTCTAGTTTCATATACAACTAATCACTAGACTTATTTCTTTCTGTATCATTCCCAGATTTTCATTCTTTCTTCGCCGTCCAGAAAAACGTTCCAGTTTAATAGGTCAACTTTAAAAATTCGTTTCTCCTTGGATACAACTCTGATTAAGGCTTATGACCTATCAAATGAAACCTTGGTATGTCTAGTTTATTTCTGGAAACTTTCACAGCAAAACTCAATCATTTACTATTTCAAAATTGAACACGAAGAAGACTGTTCATTACTGGAAAATGACATTTTCCAGTTTTCGTCTTCAAACTTTGGAAATTTATAACTTTCATTGTACACATCGGATTTGGGTGTTCTTTGGCTCATGTTAAAGATCATGATGTATACTAATTACCCACAAAATTTCAGGGTCAAAAGAGTTTGTTTGCCCTGGTTTTACCTTGCTCAAAGACCACTGTTCCAGCAGCACGTTTACTTTTCCAGATGATGCTACAGTAACAAGTGCACTGTTCCTCCACGAAATTACTGTAGCTAACGCCTTGACTCTGTTTCTGCACTAAAAAACAGAACCACCAACGTGCATGCAACGTTAAGCTTCCATTTTCAACCTATTCAGAACCCCATGCATGCCACGTTAAGCCTCAATGCTCTCTATTTGGTGACCCAAGAACAAGGAAATATCATTCTCGGTTATTGCTTTAATCCACACAGCAGAAACTAAAGTGCAGGATCAGTTGAAGTTAGAAGGAAAGTTTCAAAAGCTCACCTTCATTGACAACGTTCAAACTGCTGCTTCTTTCCTCTTGGTGTTCTCGGTCTACACTTCTTTCTGCAACTTCCTCTTTCTCGGTCTCTTAATCTCTAAGCGCCTTTTCTGTTCTTGCTGGTTGGAACAGAGCACACGCACACACCACCAATGCTTTCCTATCCTTCACTCGCTTCACGGACTTGCTCTCCCTTTGCGGTTCAGTTTCTGTCTGAAACTCCATGTCCCTGTTTCGCGGCTTGAGTTGCAGAGAGTGAGAAAAATGAATGAACTATTTCTCTCAACTGCTCTCTCCTTCGTTTTCATTTCTGTTTTCTGTCTTGCTCTCATTTCTCTCGGTCTTTCACTCTCTGCAAGCTCTCGGCTCTCAACTCCATCTCATCTCTCACTCACATTCTCATCTCACTTCTGTGTTTCCGTGTGCCTGGCCGAATGAGAAGTGAATGCGATCAGGAGGTGAGGGAGTATGATTCTGTCCGAATGCAAAAGAAATGGTGGAGCGTGGCTGACTTGTTGGAGACACGAGGATTGTAGTGGAGCATGGGCGTTGCTGCAAGGAGTTTATGGATTTTAGAGACAGTGGAGAATGGGTTCTGTCACACTGAATTCAAAGAGAATATGTCTCCCTTGGTTGACGAAACACAAAGAACTGGTGGGGTTTATGCGCTGGTGAGCTGTCGTGTAATGCTAGAAACAGATGTGCAGCTCGAAATGAATCAGTTGGGAAATGAGTATAAACTGTATACATATATGTGTGAGCACGTGGGTTGAAAACTGATGAGAATAAGGGAGCATATTGTCTGTGTCGTCCAAATGATTTTGGGCCAAAAAGACTTAATGCATGGAGTATACCTACACTAAATGGGTTCAATTATATGGCCCACAATACACAACTTCTGGAAACTTACACTACACTAATTAGACTCCAAACCATACACTCTGGATATTCACTCAGTTGGATCACCTTTACATTTAAGACGTTTCTCTTGGTGACCGAAAATTTGCTCCGGTTTAATTACAAAGGTATTGTCAGGTCGTACCTTGACATCCTTGTATGAAATGTTTTTGTGGTGCCTATGGTATCTCGTATTCTAGGATAAGGTCGAGGTATAATTGAGAAAACATGGAAAATATTATCAAGATCATTCAGGTTCGGGAGTGTGTCTATCTGGTAAGAGACTGGTTCACGTTTAACAAAGATTTCGAATGGTCTTGAGTAACGCGGCCTAACACTCCGTCCCTGTAGCGTTCGACTAATACTGGTTACTGTGGATAGCTTTAGAAACATATGATCGTCGATTTCGAACTCTAAAGGTCTTCTTCTCCCGTCAACGTAGCTCTTCGGTCTGCTTCGTGCTGCTTAGGAGTTGTCTTGTGATCACAGTGGAGGTCTGATCAATCAGATCCGGTTCAAGTAACTTCTGCTTAGATAAGGGTGACCGACACGTTCACCCTTGACATTTGATCGTATAAATTCAGAAAACTTTAGACATCTAGTCTATTCCTTTACTATGCATGCTTGCTTAGCACACACTCTAATATACAAATAATAATTTTATTTTTGTACCCAGGTATAGTATCCAGACACAGGACCTTCTCGTCCATCCCCATCGTACTTGGTTACACAGGCCTTACTGCCTGACCATCTAGCCTCTTGGCTTAATACATATTGGCCTTCTGGCTCAATCCATTATCACAACACTAGGGATTTTAGCCTTAATACCTAGGAGGTTATCCTCAGGCTTAAGGCATTTCAACTACTACCTGGTACAATAAAGGTTTTGCCGAACGCAAACGTACTGTAGACATACAAGTCTAAAGTCACGATATTAATTCGCATTTTACACAGTGCTAAGTAACACTGTCTTAAAGCCTAAGGACACAGCCCTATGCATATTTACACACCTAGATCTTTGAGCAATTGCTCGACTATTTTATCTGAACCTTTTTCCTAGTCAAGCTCTCAGGCTATATTAGAAACTCAATAATTCCATAGGTATCTAAGGTTTTTACTAGTTTCTATACAAAATAAGAATTCTTGATTGCAATGGTAAATCTTTTCTTCGCTAAGGCAGACACTATGCCAAATTCCTAACATACAATGAGGATTTTACATTCTCAATATTTTTATCAGGAGTGAGGAGAAGTCAACGTACAGATTAATTGAGAAATAGTTTCAACGAGAACCAAAACAACTTGTAAGTACTATTTAGTTTCTATGAAATTCACATGCTATCACAAATTTTCATGTTTATTATCTATCATAATAGTTCAACAGATGTAGATGATATGGGAAGACAAAATTCGACCGACTTCAATTACTACTGTAACTAACAAATTCCAATTTATGTTTTATATATCTAGAATCTATTAGTATGGCAAAAATTTAGCTCAACAGTATTTGTATAGCGGTGCACTTTATAGTAGGGTTCCAGGAGTATCAACAATAACATACTAATTCTCAAGTTAGACAGATGCTCAAGATTCACTAAAGTGCATACTCCAAAGTTCACGTTTAAAACTTCATTTCTTTGGGTTAAAATTCAGGAAGCTAATCCTTATGGTTTCTGTTTCTACAAGCGCAACAGATAAATGCAAAATTGCCAAGTCAAATAGTTCATGTCAACTTGAAGGCGTTCATCATAAGTTCAATATGGAACAAGGATACATATAACGCATGGTTATCTCATTATAATAAAGTGATAAGAAATCTTTATTTCAATACAACGTATTTCAAGACAAGGTTCCTATGCAATGCATGCTACAAAATTTCACCAAGTGTCATTTTTTATTAGCCAACCAGTTTATTTATTAGATTTCATCTAATTCTAACATACACCATTTGAAGCTAATTCTTTTTAACATACGAATAACTAATAATCAAGTTTACAACAATAGGGATTACCAAAAATAGTGGTCGATTTGGTATTTTGAGAAAAATGATATCAACTGCAACTATTTGTCCAAATTTCATAAAGTGTGGTAGCAGAAATTCAAAGAGTGGTAATGCACATACAAAATGGAATTTAATATAGTATATTCCAAGCCACTCCAATCCGTTAAAGATTTTTCTTGTATATTGAAGTAAAATTTCCTAACTCTGATTTTCCAATATAACTAAATGAGGCAAGTAATATCTCAAGGATGCACAAGTCATAGCGTTAGGATACCATCAGCTTCGAGTAAAAGCCAGTGATGTTCCAAAGACAGCTTTCAGAACCAAATATGGGCATTACGAATTCATTGTGATGCCTTTCGGATTGACAAATGCACTTGCCGTATTCATGGATTACATGAATCGGATCTTTCGCGAACACTTAGACAAGTTGGGGATAGTTTTCATCAACGATATCCTGATCTATTCGAAAAGCAGAGAGGGGCACGAGGAGCATCTACGACTTGTGTTAGGAATACTACGTGACAAGCGACTTTTTGCTAAGTTTAGCAAATGTGAATTTTGGCTACCAGAAGTGAGATTTCTGGGCTATGTCATATCTCGCGACGGAGTTGCTGTTGATCCCAGCAAGGTGGAAGCAGTTCTGGAATGGAAGAGACCAGAGACAGTGATGGAGATACGTAGCTTTCTGGGTCTAGCAGGATACTACCACAGATTCATACATAATTTCTCACGTCTTGCCTTACCATTGACAAAGCTCACGAGGAAAAATCAACCTTTTGTGTGGGACGAGGACTATGAGTCAGGTTTTCAGATACTGAGAAAGAGGTTAACTACAGCACCAGTGTTGATCATCCCAGATCCGGATGAGACTTATACAGTCTATAGTGATGCCAGTGGGCAGGGATTGGGATGTGTCCTGATGCAACAGGGCAGAGTTGTAGCTTATGCCTCTCGTCAGTTGAAGCCTTACGAGTCGAACTACCCTACACATGACTTAGAATTGGCGGCTATCGTGTTTGCTTTGAAGATATGGAGACATTATCTCTATGGTGCAACCGTAGAGTTGTTCTGCGACCACAAAAGTCTGAAATACCTTTTTGACCAAAAGGAACTCAACATGAGACAACGTCGCTGGATGGATTTGCTAAAAGATTATGACTTAGAGATCAAGTATCATCCAGGAAAAGAAAACGTTGTAGCTGATGCACTCAGTAGAAAGACGGTACACACGGCATACATGATGATTCAAGAGCAGAGACTACTTGAAGATTTCAGAGATCTGAACCTGTCCAATCAGGTTCGCATGAAGCACTGCGCGCCCGATGACGTTTATCTTGCAAGTCTCCTTGTTAGTCAAGGGGAGTATGATCTGAGAGATGTGGTTGAGGAAGCTCAAAGGCACGATGAATGGGCTGTAGCAGCACAAGAGATGAGCTCGCGGGGTGAGACTCAAGACCATGACCTATCGCCTAGTGGGTTGGTCAGGTATAAGAAGCGGATCTACATACTGAAGGATGGTGAACTACGGCAGAAGATTCTAGACGACGCTCATAAGAGTAAGTATACTCTACATCCGGGAATGGTCAAGATGTACCAGAACTTAAAATCCAAGTTTTGGTGGCCCAGATTGAAGAAAGACGTAACCGAGTACGTGGGTAAATGCTTGACCTATCAAAGGGTTAAGACTGAACATCAACGACCCCCTGGTCTTTTGCAAGGACTAGAGATTCCAGAGTGGAAATGTGAGAACATTACCATGGACCTAGTGGTAGGGTTACCCAAGATCAGGCATCACGACGCGATTTGGGTGATTGTGGACCGATTGACTAAGTCGGCACACTTTCTCCCTATCAGTGTTAATTACTCACCGGAACGATTGACGAAGATTTATATCAAAGAGATCGTGAGACTTCATGGCGTACCTAAGAGCATTGTCTCTGATCGGGACCCACGATTTACATCCCGATTCTGGGAGGCTTTGCATGTAGAGATGGGAACTAAGCTAAGGCCTAGTACGGCTTATCACCCGCAGACCGATGGTCAATCTGAAAGGACAATACAGACGCTAGAAGATATGCTTAGAGCGTGTGTATTGGACTTCAAAGGCCATTGGGATGGACATCTACCATTGGCCGAGTTCGCTTACAACAACAGTTACCATTCGAGCATACAGATGGCTTCGTTCGAGGCATTGTACGGGCGAAAGTGTCGATCGCCTATATGCTGGACAGAACTGTCCGAGCGAGAATTCATCGGGACAGATTTAGTTGACAAGATTTCCGAGCAAATCGCACTAATCAAGCAGAGACTCCTAACAGCTCAAAGCAGACAGAAGAGCTACGCTGATAAGAGGAGAAGACCGTTAGAATTCGAAGTCGGAGACCATGTGTTTCTGAAACTATCACCAGTCACTGGTGTCGGTAGAACGCTGAAAAGGAAGAAGTTGAGTCCACGTTACGTAGGGCCATTTGAAATCCTGGCCAAGCGAGGGCCAGTTGCGTACCAGTTAGCCTTACCCCCGAACTTGAGTAAACTCCATGATGTTTTCCATGTTTCCCAGTTGAAGAAATACCAACCCGACCACGATCATGTTATTCAGTATGAGGATGTCGAGGTGCGACATGATAACACTTTTGAGGTTGAGCCGGAGTGAATTCTCGATTACCAGGAGAAACGGCTTCGACACAGAAATATTCCTGTTGTGAAGGTGGTCTGGAAGGGTTTATCTCCTAATGAGGCAACTTGGGAAACAGAAGAAGATATGAGAGAAAGATACCTGGAGTTTATGGCTCAGTGTTTAGTTAGTGTAGAGTAAAATTTCGAGGGCGAAATTTTAATTAACGGGGGGAGAAATATAATACCCCAAAGTTGTATTACTTGTAAATGTAATATTTTGGCCATTAGGACCTATTGGAAATAGGAAAGTATGTTTTCTCCAAATTAGTGAGTATTTATTCTATTTCTTGGATAAATTGTTGGTAAGACTTGATAGGGCAAAATTCAACTCTCTAGATTTTATTAAGAGTCATTAAATATTGTAAAAATTCCATAAAAACCCCTAAATCAATTAAATGGAATTTCTAACAATTCAAGAACAATTAAATTCACACTTAGTGATAGATTGTCACATAATTCACATATTGACAAAATTATGCCGTAAAGGAGTAGGAAGGGATTTAAAATAATTAGTAAACACTAAAAATTAATCATTAGACATCAAAATTAATCCTAATCAATTAACATCCATAACTAACCTAATGACAAATACCAACCAACAAATTGGAAATTATTGGCTAAATTCAATATTAAGGCTTAACAAGGAATCGATAATTGAAAAATTGGGATTAGTGGGATCATAATAAAGTTGTAAAACAATTAAAACACTACAAACTAAACCTAATTAAGCTAAATCAAATAATAAACAAAAAGAAATTAAATTAGGGCTTTTACTACAACAATTTTCATTGGAACAATTTTTGGTAAACCAAGGTTTTGCCCAACAAAGCAATAAAGCCCAAAACAATTAAAAATCCAAAGAAAACAGATGAGGGGCATGGTTTATTGAGTCTTCAAGGGGAAGGAGAATGATTTTCATCACATGTGCCATTGGACAAAGCTTCTAGGACACAACTTACTATTCATTGCTTAGAGACCAAGGTTTTTGGCTTCTAGGAGAAGGAAGAAGAAAGAGAAGAAGGGAGAGAGAGAGAGGGGGGCAGATGAGTGTGTATGTATGGTGAGGATGTGATGTTTTGAGGGAACCCTAGATCCAATGGTGGAAAGTTGACAAGAGGAAAGTTGCAAAAATTTACACAAATGCCATGAAGAATTCCTATAAATAGGGACTTTGGGCATTCACTTTTCTTCACACCAAGCAAAGCAACACTTGCTTATTTGAGAGAGAGTTGAGAGAGTTGGAGGAAGAGCTTGAAGGAGTCCAAGCTTTAGGTAAGCAAAGTTCTTAGTTTTGTGTTTAAATTCATAGGTAGAAGTAGTTTTAATCTTTAATATTCCAGAATATTTTTAGTTTCATGTTTTTTTTTAGTTAAAAATAGCTTCATTTCGAAAATTTAGTAAGGGAAGTGGTTCTGCAAAATTCCCGGGTTTGAAACACGGTAGTAACGAAGTTCTAGCGAAAATTCGTCGGTTAGGTGATTTTTGAATGAGTCACAGAAAACCACTGTTTTCATGTTGAAAATGTCATTGAAAAATTCTGAGAAAATTCATGGTTAAAGTAGACATATAGAGCTTTCCAAATATATAAAGAACATGCTTAAATGAGCTCTGTACAGTGAGAAAGAAATTCTCAAAATTTATACTGCGAAAATGCTGGAAATTCTGGGCAGAGGATGAATGTGTGAAATCTGGGAATGATTTTTAAATTCTGGGAAAAGTTTGATATTTTTCCTGGAAAATAGACATCTTGAGGAGTCCGGAACTTTTTACGGATCTTCGTTTCGATTTTTCTAAAATTAGTTATGAATTTCCAAAGATAGGCGAGTTTCTGCCCATAAATCCCAGCGGTTTTTCAATAAATTGTGAGAAAATAAAATAATGGTTTATTATACCAAGGGTAGAATAGTTAGTAGTGGCCAAAATATATCTTAGGATATTATTTGTAAATTAATCATACGATATCACTCTTATAGGAAGTCGGCAAACGTATACCGATCGTCGTCATACCGGAATTATCAATCCAGGTACGTTCGCGTACTGTAACACTAACTCTGATGCTTATTGTATGATTGTATATGATGGTTGTGCTCATCAACTAAGACTTACATACGTGGTTATGTTCTAATTATTGTTGTAGCATACGTGATTATGTTACATACAAGGTTATTATTGTTGTAGCATACGTGGTTATGTTACATACATACGTGGTTATGTATTTCTAATCATACATCTGTTGTGGGCTTTTGTATTGATTATCATTGTAGTCATGAATATCTGTCATACATATTTGATACATAAGCATGAGGTTAACCGTTACCTGAGGTTCAATGGTAATTGAACCTCAGCCCTTACTTTAGCCCCAGGATCTTCAGGAGGTCAGTCTGAAGAGAAGGGTAAGCAGATAGCGTGAAGCAGCAGACGAGGACGTTAGTTTTGGAAATTTTAAATTTTCTGTCTTTTTGAATATTCGAATATTTTGGATGACTATAACAGTACACAGATACATCATTGTTGAATGTTGATCAGTTACTCATTTTCACAACTATTCCGATGCTCTACTCTGATTAAAACCTTTTGAACTCTGATAATATTATTTCAAAAATGCTTTAGAAAATGGGGTGTTACATTTATGCGCAGCGGAAGCGTGTGGGCCCATAACCCACAGGTCCCTGGATCGAAACCAGGCTCTAATACCAAAATGTAACATCCTCCTTCTTGAAATCTGTTTTCAAAATAATTTAATCAGAGTAGAGCACCGGAATAAATTTAAAAGAGCGAGTATCTGATAAACCTTCACTGTTGGTGTGTCTTGTTGCTATTACAGGGGTACAGAGCTTTGAATATTTACTAATAAAGTGATACAAAAATTCGTAGCTATCTTCTCTACCCGTGTCTTCTCGTGCGTTCTCTATCCTTGCCCTCGGTCCTGGTTCCTCCAAAATCTGAGACTATGAGCTGAGGTTCAATTACCATTGAACCTCAGGTAACGGTTAAACTCATGCTTATGTATCCAATATGTATGACAGATTTCCATGGCAAAACAGCAATAATCACATACAATATTCTCATATTCAGATAATAACATAACACAGCCACTGCAATATGCATGTTATTATAGTCTGCACTATTCTCCAGTGCCACGATGGCCTATCGTGTCCTTAGCGCTAGGAAATCATAACGGCGTTATCAAAACTATAACCCGTATCAGGTTGTATGTGTATGATCGATTTTCAAAACGGAGTTTCAGACTATCTATCACATATAAGCATACAATAAGCATCAGAGTTAGTGTTACAGTACGCGTCCGTACCTGAGTCGGTGATCTCGGTACGGAATTGATCGGTCTGCGTTCTTCCGGACAGCCTATCATAGCAATATCGTCCTATTAATTTAAAAATAATATCCTAAAAGATATTTTGACCACTATTGACTATTTTACCCTTGGTTCACTAGATTATCATTTTATTTCCTCAAAATTGGTTGAAGAACGCTGGAAATTGTTTGGCAGAATTTCGCCTATCTTTGAAAAATCATAACTAATTCTAGAAAAATCGAAACGAAGATCATAAAATGTTCCGGAATCCTCAGGATGTCTATTTTCCATGAAAAATATCAAACTTTGCCCAGAATTCAAAAATCACTCCCAGATTTCACATGTTCATCCTCTGCCCAGAATTTCCAGCATTTTCTCAACATAAACTTTGAGAATTTCTTTCTCACTATACAGAGCTCATTTTAACATGTCATTTACAGATTTGGAAAGCCCTATATGTCTACTTCATCCATGAATTTTCTCAGAATTTTTCAATAACATTTTCAATATGAAAACGGTGCTTTTCTGTGACTCGTTTCAAAAATCACCTAATCGACGAATTTTCGCCAGAACTTCGTTACTACTGTGTTTCTAACCCGGAAATTTTGCAAGACCACTTTCTTCAATAAATTTTCGAAATAAGACTATTTCTAACTATAAAAACATGAAACTAAAATTATTCTAGAATTTTAAAGATTAAAACTACTTCTACCTATGAATTAAAACTCAAAACTAAAAACTTTGCTTACCTAAAGCTTGGACTCCTTCAAGCTCTTCCTCCAACTCTCTCAAATCTCTCTCAAATAAGCAAGTGTTGCTTTGCTTGGTGTGAGGAAAATGTGAAGAGGGTGGCCTCTATTTATAGGAATTCTTCATGGCACTTTGGTAATTAATTGCAACTTCCCTCTTGATAAATATTCACCATTGGATCTAGGGCTTCAACAAAACATCACATCCTCACCACTCAATCCCTCTCATCTGCCCTCTCTCTCTCTCTCTCTCTCCCTTCTTCTCTTTTCTTCTTCCTTCTCCTAGAAGCCAAAAGCCTTGGGGTTTAAGTATAGAAGAGTGCATTGTGTCCTACAAGCTACCATTTGACCACATGTGATAAAAATCAACTTCCTTCTCCTTGAAGCCTCACCAAAACCATGCCCCCCTCTGATTTTTCTCTTTTTGAATTGTTTTTGGGTTGGTTTGGGCTTTCTTGTTGATTTGGGCAAGAGTTTGGTAAAGGTTTGGGTTACCAAAAATGATCCAATTGAGCTTTGTTGTGACTAAAGCCCTAAATTAATTTCTTCTTATTTATTGTTTGATTAAGCTTAATTAGGTTTAGTTTGTAGTGTTTTAATTGTTTCACAACTCAATTATGATCCTACTAATTCCAATTGTTTCAATTATCGTTCCTTTGTTAAGCTTTAATATTGAATTTAGCCAACATATTCAAAATTGTTTGTTGATATTTGTCATTAGGTTAATTATGGATGTTATTTAATTAAGATTAGTTTTTGATGTCCAATGATTAATTCTTAGTGTTTACTAATTATTTTTAAACCTCTTCCTACTCCTTTACGGCTTAATTTTGTCAATATGTGAATTATATGACAATATATCCTTAAGTGTGAATTTAATTGTTCTTGAATTGTTGGAAATTTTAGTTAATTAATTTAGGTGTTATGACATTTTATAATATTTTATGACTCCTAATTAAAATTTAAAGAATTGGATTTTGCCCTATTAAGTTCTACCGACAACTTATTCAAGAAGTAGAATAAATACACTACTATTTTGGAGACAACATACTTTCTTATTTTCATGATACCTTATACTATTTTAGGAACCCCAATCTAATTATAGTCCTTAGAAATTCATTTGAGCAACTCTTAACTAGCTATTGGCTTTTAATTTGAATTATACCTCTTTAATTATGCCTAATTTAATTTAGTTAAGTTTAGTGTCTTCATTGTTGTAATTTCAATTGCTCATTAATTGTTATTAATCGTCCCTTAATTGGGCTCAGTGTGATGACAGCTCTTTAGGGCTTTTTATGAATTAATTATGATTTTAAGCATTAGTGTATTAATTAAGGGTATTTTAGTAAATCTAACCTCTTAATAAGTTAATGATGCTTAATCAATTCCTTATTGCTTAATCCATAGTTCCTTATTGCTCCTTTTAATTCCATGTGAACCATAATTTAATTTGGTAATTACTTGCATTTTATGATATTTTATGGTTCCTAAGAGGATTCAATAATCAATTGCAAAAATTAATGCAATTACTTTAATTAATGTACAATTATTTGTCCAATCAATTATTGACACTTTCCTCTAATTTGTTTGGTATTTCAATAACATTTTATGCCCCTTTAAAATTTAAATATGAACTATACTTCAATATGAAAATTATAGGGTATTTTATGATCCCTAAATGAACTTAGAATATTTGAGTTGTTTTGGTTTATTTAACCCTAGGAGAAAATTCTCTAATTTTAAAGTAGATGAACTATAACATCTTTGAAATCACATATTCACCTACTTTAATAGGTATCATTTAGTGGTTATACTAAATAGGATTTTTAGGGTATTACATGACATGTATCTAAATAGAATCAAAATGAACCAGATAACATATTATACATGCAGGGAGACAATTATTGCCATAACAAATTTTAATAATGAATAAGTTTTCCTATCAACTATCAATAATTGATAAATATTAACTATTAATTAATTAGTTTTAAAATTATTTATATTTATAAACAGGTTATAACTGCCATAAGCCTCTACGACACAAGTCGGTGCAAGGCTCAGATGCCACCGCAGGAACATGCTTTGTTATTAATTTAGCGAATCCTCACACAAAGAAACAACAAAACAATACCTTTGGTAGGTCTTTTGAATTTTATTATTTTATTTTTTTTTTGAAAACAACTCGCCTAGCTAATGAATGTAATATTTTAGACAATGGATCAAAAAATGAGTGGAACAATATATTTGTTTATCATAGGACATATCATATTAAATTGGCCACATGTTTAATAAAACCAAAACAAATCACGCATAAGATATATTGACAATTGACTTATTATTATGTGTGGCACACATTTTTATTTAAAATATTAAATCAAATTCGGAAGTACGAATCTGGCTTAACACGCAAACTGATAGTAAATAAAATAGCTAATGATTTCATCAATATATAATAATGTAAGAATGACCCGCAAATTAAGTTGACTGCATCACCGAATATATCTAAGACATGAAATTTCATATACTTTCGCTTTCAACAACTCTTCCGTTACTGATTTCTCAATAATATTTTATTCTCCTATTCTCAAACATCAAATGTAAATGAAATTAAAGGATGGTGGCATGACTCAAGGGAATGGTAACTGCAGCTTCGTAGACAAGAGGCCGAAATATCGCGGCACCTAGATGAAGCCATGGACATGACATTAATGCCCACATCACTCGATTATGAACAGTGGCGGAATCGTCTGGGCCCAAAAATAAACATCTTGAACTACTTCCTTTAGTTCTTATTGTAAGGCACTAACTAACAGGTATATTTAGTCCTTTTTATAAGGCACTTGTTTGTTTCTAAATAGTATTAAATATTTTTATGTATACCCATAATTAAAAAAGTAGTGAGTGAGAGTAATAATTAATATAATATTAGAGTTTAGTATAATTAATAGGGATAATATTGAAAATTACTTAAAATTTAGGACAAATTTAATGACTTTAATTATTTTTATTGACTTGTGAGAATTATTAGATGATTCCTTAAATAAGGACAAAAGGGAGTATTTACTAAATAGTATCAAATAACCTTGAAAATACAAATAAATAATAACTGATAATTATAAGTCAAAACAATATGTAAGATGATACTAACATTTTCGGTATCTCAAACAAGTTTACTTTCTTTTCACAGCTCAATAAGTAAGAAACAAACATTATCTTGACAGAGAAAATAAAAAATTAGCTGGGCCAAATTTTTGGCCAAATAAAATATCATATAATAAATACGTATATATTTTCACAAATTTTATAAGATCAGTGGCCCCAGCTGGCCATCAAGTAGTTCCGCCACTGATTATGAATATGGAATTGGAATTGGAATATTACTTGCTTTTGTTTCGTTAATGACATTTCTGGGAAGGAGATCTTCTCCTTATCTTGTTTCTCATTTTCTCGTATTGGCCTCATCTAGGCCCTTGATTTGGGAAAGTGAGAGAAAAGTGAAAATAGTATTGTATTGATTGGACATATGTGATTTAGAGATTATGAAAGATGATGAGAAAATGATGATGAGAGAAACCCAACCCCTCTCCCCATGTGCTGAATAATTTCTTTATGGGTAGATAATAAGGAGTATTTTTGTTTGTCACAACCCCAACTTTTGAGGCCCGATATATCATATCTTGTTTAAAACAGTGTCACTCTAGCATCCTTTAATTTTTGACTTCATAGTGTGATGTTTTCACACTCAGATTCAGATCTCCAATGAGTAATTATTACTCTGGCATCCTTTAATTATTGGGGTTTAAACTTCTCATGTTGCATGAGAAGAAAAAGATTTCTACACACCCATGAAATGGTGGGACCCACACACACACACACACACACACACACACACACACACACACACACATATATATATATATAATGCTAATTTTATACATATGTGGCCCACAGTAAATATAGCTATATGATCTCTTGGCCTCTTAGCCTCATGCACAGCCTCATCTCGCTGAAATCCCTCTATGGGTGCAGTGCTATCCCCATCATACTAAACTCTATCGACCCCATCAAAATCATATCCTAGTAACTCTGTCTAGATAGGAGCTGTAACCAATATGTCAACCCCGCAAACGCGAGACTACAGATCACCATTTATGTAGCTCAGGTTTTGGTAGAAAGCTCTCACCATAACCTCTAAATAGGGACAAGTCATCTTCGCCAAGCCTCTCAAATGGGAAGCCTCCAACATCGGCACTATCTCAAGTCCCACCTTTGCAAAGAATGCGATATATAGTGACTTCAGCTTGCAAATTGGTCTGGTAGCAAAATTCGCCACGAATTGTGCATGCTCTGCTACATTGTTATCAACCAGATAACCAAAAGGGAGTTCAACAACGGGCTCAAGCTGTTGTGGCTGCTGTGGCCTAGAGGAGGATGCCCCGCGATTTGCCCGTTGCTTAATCTGCCTCCCATCCTCATTGCCAGTGTTAGAAGGAGCTTGTCTACGACGCATGATGACAACAACGACCTACAACAGGACATTACAAACCATCGACAAACAAGAAATATTTATCATTTTCACTTTCCTATATACATTCATCATTTTCACAAACAAACAGAATCAACATAAGTAACAAACATTCAAGAAGATAAGTTATTCGAAAAACTTAAGATCTAAGCAACATAAACAAATATTAATCAGTATAAACAACAAAAATTCATCATTTTAGCAAAAAAACACAATCAACAACAAAAAAATTGATGAAAACCAAACTGAAATTCATCCAAAAATTTTTTTAAAAAAATCTCAACCGATGTAAATCTTTTCACTTTCACATGTACATTCATCATTTTCGTCCATAAATACGAATGAAATACTCAAATCAATCAAACATACACAACAAAACCACGCAATGAAAGCACAACACACAAAAGCAAATGGGGCTTCACATAAACGCATAAACGACGGCGGAAATTCAAAATGGAGATGAGAACATACCGAAATCAACGCAAATGGCACTAGATTAAAGTTTCCTTCGCATCCCACCAATGGATTCAAGAAGGATTTGGTGAAAAAAATAGAAGGGGAGAGGTTTCGAGAGCTTTAGTAGTCGATTAGGGTTCGTACGATGTGATTGGGTTTTTTAAAAACCCCTCTGCCGAGATGTAATCGACTAAGCATTGTAGCTTAGTCGATTACATCACGGGGAAATTCAAAAAATAAAAAAGAAGGCCCAGTGTTTTAGTCGAACAAGGGTAGATTGAGGATATGTTTCCAAACAGGGGCATTTCGGTAATTAGTTATTTAAATAGGGGCAAATTGGTCAAAAATTCGGTATTTACAAGTACGTTCTTTAGGTTTACCACATGTGTGTCTGATGAAACCAAAAAAAAAAAAGTGCAATTATAACAAATCTTTCAATAGCAATTACTAATTCTTCAATGGCATTTACAAGTTCGTTCTTCAGGTTAACCACATGTGTGTCTGATGAAACCCAAAAATAAAAAAATGCAATTATAACAAATCTTTCAATAGCAATTATCAATTCTTTAATGATATTTACAAGTTCAATAATGAGATTTACAAGACTGTTTGTTGATGAAAAAACTGTTGAAAAGAATATATATATTTGTTAATATATATATATATATATATATATATATATATATATATATATATATATATATATATCAAAGGAACCAAGTGACCCAATGGTTGGGCCACTTGGCCCTATGAAGGTGGGGGGTGAGGGGTTTGAACCTCACCTCCCTTACTTTCAAAGAATCTTTTTTTAAAAAAACAAAAAAACCCCACCCCTCCCCCCTCCCAAAAAAAAAAAAACCATCGTCGGATTTCAAGCCGTCGGCGGCCGTCGTCAAGCCGCCGGTTGGTCCTTTGGCGGCTGGCCGTGGTGGCCCTTTTGTGAGGGTCCTTTTTTTTAATATATATATATATATATATATATATATATATATATATATATATATATATATATATATAAAACTAAGGGCAAAAGGATAAATTCACTCGAATTTGTAAATCTCCATATGGTCCTTGGTACTTTTAAGTCTTTTAACAAATTTAACAGACATTTGGGAGTTTTGCAAATTTAAATGATATTTAAACGTAATTTTCCCTATCAACTATTAATAAATGATAAATATTAACAATTAATTAATTACTTTTAAAATGATTTATATTTATAAACAGGTTACAACTACCATAAACCTCTACGACACAAGTGTCGGTGAAAAGCTCAGATGCCACCGCAAGCACATGCTTTATTATTAATTTAGCGAATCCTCACACAAACAAACAACAAAACAATTCGTAAAATCGTTAAACCATTGCTAGGTCTTTTGAGTTTTATTATTGTTTAAAAAAAGTCAGCATGCCTAGCTAATGAATATAACATTTTAGACAATGGATCAAAAAGCGAGTGGAACAATAAATTTGTTTATCATAGGACATATCATATTAAATTGGCCACATGTTTAATAAAACCAAAACAAATCACGTCTAAGATATTGACAATTAACTTATTATTGTGTGTGGCACACATTTTTATTTAAAATATTAAATCAAATTCGAAACTGGATGATAAATAAAATGTAACGAAGTACGAATTTGGCTTAACACGCAAACTGATAGTAAATAAAATAGCTAATGATATCATCAATATATAATAATGCTAAGACTTGAAATTTCATATACTTCCGCTTTCAACAACTCTTCCGTGACTGATTTCTCAATAATATTAATTTTATTCTCGGCTATAGTATACTTTTAATCTTTTAAGTTTATATGAGGTATATTTTTAGTCTCTTAACTTTATAAAATATACTTTTAGTCCTATAATTTTAACACCGTTAATTTTGCTAACGGAAAACCCAAACTCAAGTAATAACGGTATAAACTTTAGTGATGATTATGTAATTAAATGCTATTAATATTCAATTTAAAATATGGGTAAATTAAAGAATATATAAAATTGGTGTAATTAAATGTTATTAGTCATCACTTGAATTCGTTATATCTGTATTTTCCACTAGCAACATTAACAGTGTTGAAATTTTAGAACCAAATGTATATTTTATAAAGTTAAGGGACTAAAAGTATGTCTTATGTAAAATTTAAATGACTAAAAGTATACTTTAGCCTTTATTCTCCTATTCTCAAACATCAAATGTATCTGAAATTAAAGGATAGTGGCATGATTCAAGGGAATAGTAATTGCAGCTTCGTAGACAAGAGGCCGAAATATCGCAGCACCTAGATGAAGCCATGGACATGACATTAATGCCCACATCACTCGATTATGAATATGGAATTGCAATATTACTTGCTTTTGTTTTGTTGATGACATTTCTGGGAAGGAGATCTTCTCCTTATCTTGTTTCTCATTTTCTCTCATTGGTCTCACTGGGCCCTTGATTTGGGAAAATGAGATAAAAGTGAAAGTAGAATTGTATTGATTGGACATATGTGATTTAGAGGTTATGAAGGATGATGAAAAAATGATGATAAGAGAAACCCAACCCCCCTCCCCATGTGCTGAATAATTTCTTTATGGGTAGATAATAAGGAGTATTTTTGTTTGTCACAACCCCAACTTTTGAGGCCCGATATATCATATCTTGTTTAAAACAGTGTCACTCTGGCATCCTTTAATTTTTGACTTCATAGTGTGATGTTTTCACACTCAGATTCAGATCTCCAATGAGTAATTATTACTCTGGCATCATTTAATTATTGGGGTTTAAACTTCTCATGTTGTATGAGAAGAAGAAGATTCCTACACACCCATGAAATGATGGGACCCACATATATATAATGCTAATTTTATACATATGTGGGTCCCACCATTTTATGTATGTGTGACTTGAGAATACACTTCTCCTACAACATGAAAAGTGTTTTTCCCTTAATTATTTTCTCTGCCAAAGTGTTTTCTTGAGACTCAAGATAGTGCATATTATCATATTCAGACCTTCTTCAATAATTATACTTCCGCCAGTTCAGTACATATATATAAACCTCTCATTTCGCTGTGCTCGGTGTGCTGTATTGTTTGTGCGATCTGTTTTGCTGGTAGGCAATATTTTATTCATATCCTTTAAACTTTAGTCTCAATTTGTGAATTGCATTGTGATTTAACCAATTTTTCTTTTCAAAGAGTTATCTGATTTGAAGAAACTGAAAAAGGAGACTAAGTGCTCTCTTGTTGAAGTCATCGTCAAGCAATTTGCAATCTGCAACAAGTGGTAAGTTCATCACTTTCCCTTTTTGTCACTTCTGCTTCGTAAGTTCAGCCTTCTGCTTTGAAATATCACGCTTGAAGGATAACATTCATTCCACTATATATGTTACTGATAGATTTAATTCTACGCTTTATATCTTAGATCATAATTAATACCAAAAGTTTTTGTTCGCTTGTTTTTTATATGTATATTTTGAAAAAACATCCAAAACCAAAAAAAAAAAAAAAAAGTGAAGAAACTTGTAATTTTATATAGAAAAATTAATCATTGAGATACATATTTTCTAACCAATTGCTTGTCTATTAACTAAATAAATTGATAAGTTTATCCTTTTCTTTTGCAGTTTGTTCGTCTTTTGATTCTTCATAGTAGCTTCTACTTATTTGATAGCACTATCCTTTTAAAAATTAAAAACAAAAAAACAAAAAAACAAAAAAAAAACAAAAAAAACAAAAAAAAACTCTTCTCTATCCAAGGCATCATCGAAGAGCTTTCAGATCTCCAGAGAAGAAAAAGAGGTAAGCATACGCTTTGATTGTGTCCATTTTACCGTTAATGTCTCGATTTATCATTTGCTTTGTGTTTGATTTAATATGCCTTTTTTCGCCTTGTTCATCAATTTTCTTAGTTTTAGAATACTCCTTGCCACTAAGAAAAATACTTTGTTTACCTGGAGCATCTGATGTCCTAAATCTACCCCTTTTTAACTTGAAGGATTTATCAAGGTCCAAATTAATCCAGATTTATCTAGGTAGAATGATAGCAAGGGTGGTAAAACTTTACCAGCAAATATTTAACACTACTATATTTCAAAGCTTGAACTTGAGACGTTTTGTTAATAGAATATAACCCCTTACTAGTTGAATCAAGAATTTGGTGATATTAAGAAAAATATTTTGAAGGTAAAATTGCACCACAAAATACTTTAGGATATGTTATACTAATAAAAAAAAACTTCAGGATGCTCGAAGCACAAAAAATTAGTTTAAAAGAAGAAATACTTTAAAGTATTGGATGTCACTTAACTGTAAGAAAATAATCTTGATAAATAGCTCGATGGGCATACTTCTCTGGTTTTTTTTTTTTTTTTCCTTTTTTACATGAAAGTATAGAAAATTAAACAAAGCAACTAAAACGGTAAACTGCGTAATACTCCTGGTGTTAAGGAAGGATAGTGTTGAGTCCTTCGACATGATCTGCAAGCCGAGGTTCTGGCTTAGTGCTTCCTTTGCTAACAGATCGGCCCCCATATTTATAAAAATGAGTCGAGCTTCCCAGTCCCGCTGCTAAAAGGTGATGACATCCTCGGAGTCACAGAATATCTGTACCCTATGTAGACCCACATGGCCACATCCAAGGCCCTTCTCAAGCCCCAAATACAACCCTAGATCTCGGCCAAGAAACTACCATTCCCTTCTACTCTGCACATAAAGGATTCTATGACCTCCCTATGGATGTTCTTTAAAATACCACCACAGCCAGCCAATTGAGTTATATGAGCAAAAGCACCATCCATGTATACGCTCGACCAATCTCCTATATCCTGTTGGATTCCAGTAACCACACACTGATCTAGGTTTCCGTGCTTCACCCTTGTGTTCTGCATACATTTGGCCTTCTTCATGCAATTTTCGATTCCTTTTCTTTCTGCCAAGCCTTCATGGAGGCTTCTTGTTCTGTTCTGGTGTACGTACTCATTATGTCTTCTCCATAATAGCCAGCATGTAACGATAAATACTGCATTCTGTCTGCCGAAAAGTGATTCTCTACCTTAGTAGTATTCAAGTTTATCCAATCATGGTGGTTACATTCCCAAAACCTAATGATCAGTACGAGAGATTCACAGATTGAGCCAAAAGTAGCAAGCATGATCACAATCTCGTGACATATGGAGGAACGTTTTAGATGCGACCGAGCATATTACAGACTCCATCTGGGTGTATGTGCCTTCGAAATAAAAACTTATGTTTTAGGAGTCTATCATGCATAGCAACCCACAAGTGCGTTTTACATCGTTGTGGCGCTTAAACCTTCCAAATCTTGGACCAGCACATTGCTCCAGTGGTTGATTCATCTCGTAAGGTGTCTTATGCCCAGTGGCCGAACCAGAAAAAATTTTTAGCCGGGCCAAAAAATAAATATATTGAACTACTCCCTTTAGTTCTTATTATAAGGCACTAACTAACAAGTATATTTAGTCCTTTTTATGCTTGTTTCTAAATAGTATTAAATATTTATGTATACCCATAATTTAAAAAGTAGAGAGTGAGAGTAATAATTAATAAAAATTAATTATTACTCTTTTTTTAGCAAAAAAAAAAGAGTAATAGTTAATATAATATTAGAGTTTAGTATAATTAATAGGGATAATATTGAAAATTACTTACATTTTAAGACAAATTTAATGACTTTAATTGTTTTTATTGACGTTTGAGAATTATTAGCTGGTTCCTTAAATAAGGACTAGAGGGAGTATTTACTAAATACTATCAAATAACCTTGAAAATACAAATAAATAATAACTGATAATTATAAATTAAAACAATATGTAAGATGATACTAACTTTTTCGGTATCTCAAACAAGAATTTTACTTTCTTTTCACTATCCAATGAGTAATGAAACAAATATTATCTTGACAGAGAAGATAAAAAATTAACTGGGGTCAAATTTGTGGCCAAATAAAATATCATATAATAAATACATATATATTTTTATAAATTTTATAAGAACAGTCGGGGCCAGCTCAGGCCAAGGCCCCAACTGGCCATCAAGTAGTTCCGTCACTGCTTATGCCGATTTGATAGAGAATTGCCCACTCCGTTCATGCCGCGATCTAACCAACTTTCATCATAAAAGCCCTACTCAGCATCTTGGAGTGTCGTAGACCAAACCCACTTTGGGTCTTTGGGGTGCATACCTTTTCCCATTCGACCAAATCTGTCTTCCTTTTCTCCTCGGTTGATACCCAGAGGAAATTGCATTTCATTCTCACAATAACATGAAACCCACAACATTCACATTTTTAATGTAGAAGAGTAAATATCTCTTATTTCCCCCAAACATCTCATGGGAATTAAAGTATAAATTATATTCAGTCCAAAATAGTAAATAATTTACTTTACACCATCAAAATATTATGTAAACACATATCTATATGGATATTTTTCTTTTTTGAAACATTTCATCCAACACCTTATGTGCATTCTACACATCATCTCATAAAACAAAATTATCATTGTATATTAGGGTTTATCGTTTGTCATGTCACTTGATATAAGGTTATGTCAAGTCACCCTAAAACTACGTTGTTTTGGGGTTAAATGAATTAATGAACTCTCAAAACGACATAGTTTAAGGGTTAAAGGAATTAATGAAGGGTAATAAATACAAAAACAAAAATACTAAAACACCCTTCATTAATTCCTCTAACCCCAAAACTACGTCGTTTTAAGAGTTTGTTAATTCCTTTAACCCTAAAACGACATAGTTTTAGGGTGATTTAACCTTATGTCAAGTGATATGACAAACGATAAACCCTTCTATATTATTACCCAAACAACTTCAAACATCATCTTGATGTCTCAAGGCCTTACAATTATTATTATTATTATTTTCATAAGATTGGCTCAACATAAACACCTTTAAAGTCCATTATATTCTAATTTTCTATTGACATAAGCCTTAGATAACTATCTAGCAATTTCAACAACACTCAACGAAATTATTCTCTTAGGCATTATAACAAACACCTTATGTACAATAATAATCAAACATGTTCATGAAACATACCAACCTACAACTTTTGCTTGATTAAACTCCCAAACTATTAGATCTCAAGCATCCTCACAAACAGAGAAATCACCAATCTCAAGTATAGGGGAAAAATTTCAACTTGCCCGTACAATCATTCCTTATTGAACCAAAAAAACGCATGAGATGAAAATTCTCTCAATCTCTCGCCACAGCAAGCACGAACAGCTTAAATCAAGGGTAGAAGAGGACCAAACAATGAACAAAAGAGAAAAGAAGCAACAGCAGCAACAAAGCTTGATCAGAGGGTAAAGACACTGCCGGCACAGCAACCGGCACTGGCAGTGGCAATGGAAGCACGAACGAGAAGGAGGGGTGAAAATACACGAGCAAATCTGGGGCTTTTGTTCCAGAGATTTCCATGCCCCTTCCTCTCCTCTTTCTACTTCAGCCCTGATGTTTTATCTCTTTTTTAAAAAAAATTCTTTTTTAAAGGAGGGCAATTAGGAAATTTCCATAATGTCAAAAAAAAAAAAAAAAAAAACCCCAAACTTCGTGGTGCAATAATGCTCTATGGGCGTCTATGCCAATAATAACCAGAGAATTAGATAGTACCTCTCCCCAACTCAGACCTTAAATTTAGCAGTCTTATAGCCACTTTATTTCTCAATTCATTCTCCAAAGTGGTTAGTAAAACCTCTAGCCAACAAAGTACCCTTTCTTGTTTCATATATTTTCTTAGATTCTCAAAAGTAGTCCCAACATTGCCCTCCCGCTCCCTTGAAGCTTAACCTTGTCCTCAAGTTGGTAATTGGAATTAAGCTTCCAGACATGCTTCTCCGCTGCAAATGGGTGATTTGTTTCCATTGGGTCGTTCTCAGTGTCCATCTCCAACAAAATCATCCGCAAGTTTTTGTTTTTATAGACATGGTTGGGTCCAAACTTTTCTACACATTTAAAACAGAGCCCTAGTTTTCTCCATATTTTTGCATCAATGGCACTAACCCAGAGGATCCTCTCTGCTAAACATGGGCAATTCCAAATTACGGTACTTTGCCACTTTGGTGTTGGTACTTTGCCACTTTGGTGTTGCATTTATCTGCTTCTGGCATGTGTGACACGTAACACTGTTGCATTTCTTATTTCATGCTTGAGCCTAATAACTCATGTAGTCAACTCTCCCTCTCAATACTAATAGCACTAGTCAACTCCATCTTCTTTGTCAAACCTAGTAACTCATCTACCTTATTGGTCAAATTTGCAACCACCTCTCTCAAGTCTGTGGGCGTAGAAGGGGGGAAAAAAATTGTTGTCTTTATTTTCTGTTTAATTGCTGCATATTTCTGTGTGCCCTTGTTAATTGCTTGAAGGTATGTTCAACTTAGTCCCTTTGTTTCTTTACTTTGTTTTCATTGTTGTGTTTATATCTTTCATTTGACTCTTATTAAGTTCTTTCACTCTTGTTTTGTGGTTCTTGACCTCTACCACCAGATTATCCCATCCTACTACTTTGTTTTTTATTTATTATTTCTTTCTTTTTGCAGTTTGTGTGCCCTGATATATTCATATTGCGATTCTTCATCATATCTTAGCTTTCGTTTGTTTGATTGCTTTGTCCTTCTTCGAGTTAACAAAAACAAAAACGAGACTTTGCCGTGCAAGACATCATCAATTGAGCACGTTGAAATCTCGAAAAAAGAAGGTAATTACTACTTTCTATATTCTTATTCTTAAATGTGAGATTCAGTTAGTTTATTTTGAAGAGATTAATGAAGCTAAATATAATACTTAATGATATCATATGTTTTGTATCATTAGATTATATTTCCCCTCCTATCCATAATATAAGTTGTTTCAAAAAGAATAGCTTGATCCATAATATAAGTCACTTAGACAGCAATTAGTGCTTATTTGTCAAATTTTCCCCAGCAATTAATGCTTAAATATGGCTTCTTATGTATTTCTCTCTCCTTTAATACCTCCTTTAATATGGGTAAAATTAAAAACTTATTTACATTTAGGACGAATTTAATAAGTTAACTACTATTTTTTGGTTTTTATGAATTAGTTAAAGTGACTTATATTGTAAACCAGAGAGTATCAGTTTATAAGTCAGATAAATTAGTTAAAGAAAAAAATATAAATATTTTAAAGTATTCTAAATCATTTCCTTAATCTCACTAAAAAATATTAAAAAGGCGTAGTATATGTTTTGATTGTATCCTTCTTACTCTTAATGTCCCTATTTGTGGTTTTTTGGTACAAGTACAACCACCACATGGTTGGTTGAATCCGCTGACCGTTGACATAACTTGATGCACGAATATTTAGGGCGGGAGTATATATTGCCATTATTCAAGTTATTATCAGTAATCCCTAAAATGCCTCACATAATCCAACACGGGACTTTTGAAAAGCGGCTTATATTTTTTTTTTTCCGCATACATATGCCAATATCCTATAGATCAGATATTGCCTAGAAGGAACCTCCTCCCCAGTATAATTCATGTCGATTGAAAACTCTGATTGACAATACTTTTTCACCTCTGAGAGCAAAACGACCTAAGGATCTTCAGAGTGAGCCTCCCTTGCAAGCTTGTTAGCACACAATAATATTTCCTTAATGGCATGTTGTACCTCTATAGACCATTCAGCATATAAAAGTTGTCATGTTTCTTCAATCAAGATCTTATAAGGGTGATTGTCACCATTATCCCTAAGCAGAATGTTGATAACTTCAAGTGAATATGAGAACACTTGTATTTCCTTCAAGTTCATAGATTTATAGACTTGAAGACTTGTTTTGATCACCAAAATTTTAGCCATACGGAGTATAGTCCAAGTGACTTTTTGAATCCCATAACTCATTGTCCTCTATTATCTCTAATGATTCCGCTGCATGCTGCCTGATTACCAACTTTAACTGAAGCATCAACATCTACTCGAACCACTCTTGGGGGTGGTGGGCTCCAGTGATGTTCATTCTCTCGATCGCTTGGAAAGATTTGGTGTTGAAATCTTCCTGTTAATACATCCTCCATCAACTGGAACATGGTCTAGTGTGCAATTTCTTTTCTAGTCGCTTCAATATCTTCGAAGATATGTTTGCATCGTGCTTTTCAAATGAGCCAACAAACATTGCTGAAATTTTTATACCATGGCCACTGATTGAATCTGCTTTTTCCCGGGTTATGACTGAAGTTCTAGTTAAGCCAACCCTGCAAATCACAATTAAAGAAAGTAGTATATTGGTTAGAGTTGATAAATTGTTTCCACACTTCTTTCCCCGACACCAATTGTTGTTTTCCCATGGATTTTGAGCCACATCTTGAAGACTATTTTCTAAAAGCCAAGCAACTCGGTAATGAAATCTTGAGTGGGGGTCGTTGTCGTGGGACAGCTACACATGGCAAGATCACTACTTTATGATTAGACTTGTATTTCAAATCATGTAGGAGAGCCGATTGAGGAAATAGCACTTCCCAATTCAAGTTGCCAAAAACCCAATCTAATTTTTCTTTAATTCCTTCTCTCTCCGAGGTGAATTTAGTAGTATGGTCAGAAAATTCAAGAAGGCGTGATTCCCAAATACAGTCATTGAAATATGCCATTGAACGATCATGAGGTGGAGCACCCCTACCTTGTTATGTGGAAACCGATAGGCATTGAACTGTCCTAAGAGGACTCATGCTTCATCCATAAGAGAAGAGATTGCCTTGATTGTTTGCCATAGAGTATCCCTCTTCCTATAATTTGGTTCCCCATAGACAAGAGGCATAAAAACTTTTAGAAGAGCATTTCTCACATATTCGGCAATGTAGGATTTGTTCATTTGAAGAAATATATTCTTTGTCATAGTCTCTTTCATTCCAAAGTAACCATATTTCCCCAGCAAATCCTGTAGCTTCAACCCGAATCCAATTATTAAACCCAATTTTCCTCACAACACGATCAACCTTACAACCACACTGATTCGAGGTTCAAGTAAACAAAAAATATCAATGTTGTTTTTTCACACTATATCTCTAATCAAGAGAGGAAAAGACTGGCTTCCGGCTCCCCTACAATTCCAGCTGGCAATAATCATAATTAATTATAAAGAAAAAAGATTAGACAGAAGCACTTATCTGCTCAATTGAGTTGCTGGTACAAACTCCAGTTCTTCGGATTGATCCTCAGCTATGCCAGCTGCCTCATCTACCATAGTTTCTTTATTACTTTCAGGCAGTATATTTGTAACATCTAGCGGTTTGGGGCTAGGTAACACTCCAAGCATGAGACTATCCTCTTCGTCTTTTTTGTCTTCAAGTGGACGAATATGGAGTCTTAATTAGATGGTCATTCTTATCATTCTTATTAGATACGTCCCCTAAAGTCAGCGCAACCTTCTTCTTGTTTTTTTTTTTCCCCCTACTGCAACCTTCTTATTTGAATTCTCAACCTTGGTCTGGAAAATGTGGCCCAATTCACCACTAACTACGTGATGGATCCTTTGATTTACCACTAGGGAATTTCCTCTATTGCCTTGTCTCACTCAGGCCCCACCACTTCCATTAGCTTTGAATTTTCCACGGGCAGCTTCCTTCTTTAAAAAAAAAAAAAGTGTCTTGTCGTTTGCTTTTCCTTGCAATTTAAAATTGCTTTTAGTCTTTACACCTACTCCATTTCTACTTTTTCTCGTCTACTCATGTTTCAGTGTAAATCGGTCAAACTTACACCATTTATATTAAATCATGAATAAAAGTATAGATTTCAAATACGTTTTTAGCCATTCAAAGAACAATAAAGAAATATGTTTGAATGTGGAAATCAAAATTATAAATTTTATAATATAATTAAAATTACTAAATTTTATATAATATTTAAAAGTTCAAAAATATATGTATTATAATCATTTTTTAGCCAATATAAATGTTTAAATAATTAGTATGTATTTTGGTCGAAACAAAAGTTTAATAGTCAAACTAAACAAATAATTGGATAAATGAGCCAACAAAGGTTAGTCCAGTTGGTAAATGAGTTGGCTCATAACCATAAAGTTGTGGGTTCAAATCTTTCTGATGTAAGGACCTTGTTGGTAGGTGATCTATAAGTACTTCTATAAGCCCGGAGACATGTGATGAGCCCCTGAAACTCAACTCATATAAACTTTTTTAACCAAAAAGAAAGTTGGATAAATGAAAATTGAATGTCAAACATACAAGGCATGTTTTGTATTTTGTTTTAAAATCAATACCTCAGTTTTTTTTTTTTTTTGGAAATAACTAAATAACTGCCACATATACTCCGTTCTTTATTTTAAGAAATATTTCAAATAATGTCTTAAATTTTACTTACTCCCTCCGCTCCATAAAATTGGGCATTTCTAGAAGATAACATGGTCAAGAATATAAGTCACATCTAGTTTAATTAATTTCCTTTTCCTAACCTGCCCCTGTGATTAATCCACACTTTTCAACTTTACCCACTTATTATATCCTCTCTCTCTCTCTCTATCATAACATTCTCAATGTAATTAAACACATTTCTCAAAAATGATAAAAATGAAAAAAAAAATACATTTTATGACAATTAAATGATTTAACTGTTGTTTCTTGTTTCTCATGATATAGTTTAAGTTTTCTATATTGTGGATGTTGGAGAGAGTATTACTTTCTCATTTTACCCTTATTTAACTACCCATATTTCTCTCCGCCCCCTCCACACATTTTCTCTCTCATACAACTATCTTTATTTCTTCTACAATATTAATTTTCTTATTCTCTTATACAATACTCCTTATTATAATATTTTCTTATTCTCTCTCATTCCCTAACTCCTCATAAAAGGTATTTTTGCCAAATTTTCTTATTCTCTCTCATTCCTAACTCCTCATAAAAGGTATCAAACCCGAAAATATTATAACTTTTACATATTTATTGTCCTTAACAGTTAAGTGTTCTTTATAAAAAGCAACTAAGGGAGTAGAATATAGACACATATAAGCACATGTGCACGAAGGGGTACAAGCACACGCGCGCGCACCCACAGCAAGCAGCACTAATAGAATATTTTTAAATATTACTTTTTATTAAAAAAATTTTATAATCAAAATATGAATATTATTACACCTTTGTATTACATTATATTATTTTAATTATTTTTGGTCTAACTCCAAGCTAATCTCGTCTAGCCCACTGACTTATAAACTACTATCTTGATGGGTTCATTAACCCGTCCATTGTTTAATATCTTGAAATATGGTAATAATTAGTATATTTTACGCTTTTTGAATGGAGAATATAAAAGTAAAAGGTCATAATGTTTCAATATGGCACCCATCTCTATACATACTTAAAAATATCCTTACCCACCTATATTATTATATGTATCTTCTAGATATCAAAATTATTTGTAAATCCCATACTTGTTGTGAGTCTAACAAAATCCTATCTAATTATAAGTTCATCCTTTTATGTTGCAGTTTGTTCGCATTTAAATTCTTCCTTGTAGCTTATGCTTATTTGATAGCATTTGTCCTTCTACATCCAAAAAAGCCAAAAAAAAAAAAAACTTCTCTATCCAAGGCATCATCGAACGGCTCTAAAATTACCAGAGGCAAAAAGGTAAGTATATGCTTTTATTATTGATGCGGATCCTTGACTTAATGCATGTGATGGTGATACTAAGCAGTGGCTTGATTTATAAGAATTTTTCAGTTGAGTAATTTTCCATTAAATTATGCAGCACAAACTTATTAAATTAGATGGAGATTGGTGGTAATTCAATATCCAATTTTTTAAGATTTATACTTTGTACCACTTCAAAATAATAAAGGAAATTCTAGCATTAAGAAAATAGCAAGTGACTTTGATTAAATGCACCATGATCCTCAGAGGGCTTCAAGAAATTGGTCTCCATAAACTGTTTATCAAGTATACATTCTGATTGTTTTGTGTTTCCTTTTCCTTTTTATTTGTGTTGAACACTTAAGATGCAAATTATGGAAGTGAGATATGACAAGCAAATTATCAATTTAAGAGGTTATTTTAAGCTTTAATTTAGAAGAATGAGATTGTTCAAGCTATACCTAGACCCAACTTCAATTTGTAGCTTCAATCAAGCTCAAACGTATTTATTTCTTTATGGAAAACTCAATTTTAAATGAGAAAATATGTCGCTCAATGCATTTTCTTTGTTGCGATCATTATTCAAGAGGCATTGATTTCAACAAGATTTTTAATTTTTGTATTTTGTTTTCTTTTATTGGCGGCATTGATTTCAATTCCCTTTCTTTCATCAGGATAAGAATCTCTCCCATGGTTGTTATATCCTATAATATATATGTTGTCTGGCAGGGGACAATTTCATAAATTTTATCATCTTTTTGTTATTTTGCAGAGGAAGATAACAAGTTATCGTGTTGCTAGAAAACTTTGGCGTTACATTTTCTTGATATATACCTGAGGAGATACCAGAGGTAATCATTTTCTTACCCCATTATACTACATCCTTTCCTTAATCAATATTCCCTCTGTTCTTAAATGGTAAGCTTTAAGTTTGTGAATTGACTTGTCCTAAAATATAAGCATCATTTTAATTTTTATCAAAGCACTTATTGTGTTTTTTTATAACTTTACCCATTGACTATATTTGATGCATTTATTCAATATAGACGGAAATTACTGACATAATTCTGTCTGTAATTTCATTTCTGAAGGAATTCTGTCGGCAATTAATGTCTGACAGAACAGAGTCCATGGCAGAAAAAACCGTGGCAAAGACCTTTTCCGATAGAATTTCAGTCCGTCGCTATTTTCTAATAGAAAATTTCTATCATAAATTAGAGATAGAAAATAGCGACATAATGCTATGTCGAAAAGTTGCAACGGAGTATATGTAAAAATTACCCATGGAAATCTATGTGCAATTCTATGACAAAATAACCAAAAAATCCAGACGGAACTCCGTGGTAAATTTCCAATGGAATTCAGACAGAATTCCGTGGTAATTTGCCATGGAATCTTCAGAATTCCATGACTAATTTCCATTAGTTTTTAAGCCTCTTTTAAACAATTTCACGCACTTAAATGAAAAAATTAGCATGTTCATTGAACTAGAAAATGTAGAAACAATGAAAATAACATAAGGAAGCCACAAGTTGTGAACTCTCATTTTCAGCTTCTTCATTTGCACCCTGCCTCAGTTTCCCACATCTTGAATATTGCTTCTATCAGCCGTTGCCTGGCCAAATCTACCTCGATTATTGGTTTTGGATAATTTAGACCCAACTCTACACCAGCTGCTCTGAGCATAGTAAGTGGTGCGTCCCAAGGATGATGGATCCATTCAGATTGCATTCGAGCTAACTCAGGCAGCCAGTGCCTTGTATATTTTCCTTCTGGATCAAATTTAACCCCCTGAACCTATCCCCAAAAAAAGAGCAAAAAAGGAAATAAGAAAGTCAGTGTGTTTACTTTAATCTTTTGGAAGCTTGTTCGCTCTGAAAGACAAGCTTTTACTCCTTAGATATGTAGCCAACAAAGGGACAAACAAAATTTACATTTCCTTAAGCATAAAAAGCTAATAGTAGTCTTAAGAATCAAGAGGGACAGAATTTTAGCAACGTTTTATTTACTCAGATCCAACTACTGCTCTCTCTCAAAATGCATAATGATATCCCCAGTACTACATGAATCAGAACTTAAGCATGAATATAGATTAAGTTACATTCACTAGTGCCTTAAAACAGATATGTTAACCCTTTAGATTGCGTGAACTAGTCAATAATCAAAGACGTAGTGAAAGCAAGAAAATATGGAGGGGGGAAAAAAACAATGAACACTCTGCCAACTCCCTAAGCTTAAAAATGAGAAGAAATTATGAACATCAGATAATCTTCTCTTAAATGTCATAAAGCCATCTCTATAACATTTTAATACAAGAAAACGTGACAAACCTCTGGGTGTCCATGCGCTCAAGCTCATGACCATCTTGTAAGCAGCCATAGATATACTCAAGCTTAGTCCTGCCCTGTCTCCAAGCCTTAAAATTGACCATATCAGAATTCCAAGGAAAAAATCTCAATCCCAAGCAATGGTTATGGAGATATGGAGACAGGAATGAAGTGCAGTCTCCACCAACCTTTAGTCTATTCTTTGAGTAGTGAAGTAGGTGGTGTTCAACAAATTCAGTTAAAGCCTTATCAACATTGCTCCAACCTGGGGACCATGCTATCCCTAACAATGCATTGTTGGACTTCTCTGATTCGTCTTCAAGTTCTAGTTCCTCAATTGAACATTTCTTAACAGTTCCGGCCATCAACAAAGGAGGAGAAAACAAATTTTCAACAGACATATTTTTGGTCACACTAGATTTTTCTCTCAAATTTATGTCTTAATTTGAAAACAAAATAATTCATGAATAGAAGAGTATGATCATATCAGTGCCTAAACTCATAATGGTACTGCCTAAAAGAATAAGACCTCCCAACTAATTTTTATACTAAAAGAAGATATGCTTATTGTAAGGCTCCCTTGCCCACATTCATTGAAACATATCTTGAATGTCTGACAGAAACATTGTCAGACATCATATTATATAAAGAAGGATCAATTCATATTAACTTGCATTTATAGTTATACCTTCAGCTGGAATTAGTTGCCAAGGAGGAATAAGTGAAGCCGCTGCCACTTGCTTTTGCAAGCATCTGTCCCAAAACTGATCAGAGGTAGTAAAAGCATGACCCCTCTTGTCATATATCTCCCGTGGTTCATACAACAAATCCTCATTGTAGCTTTGCCCAGATAGACCAAGTTCGTCTAGTTTTTCTTTAATGTTGTGATCTCGGACAAGCGAAACAGGATCTGATAGAATAATTAAGGCAAATAATAGATATCAGATATCTTGCACATTTTGGTGGAGAAATAGGCCCTAAATGCCAAGTATGTCATTTTAAGGAAGAACTTTCACCATTAATAACAAATCGATAAACCATAATCTCAAGGAAAACCTCAGGTTGCGTATTTCTCATAATTTCAGCACACAAAATAAAGACGAAATTACGTATAGTTAATTGAAGGATGCATTCACAAAATTAAAACAGAGAAACACGCACAATAAAATCTAGTTAAATGACTTCAGTAATGATTTTACCCAAATCAAGTTTAATCGCAAAAAAGAATGGCAGTGTTCAAAACGAATTGGAAACTGAAGTTCTGTGAGAAAAAGAAATGGTAGCCAAAAATAAATTACGTACAATTTCAGCCCCCAAGGACATGATAAACAGGCTTTTTTCTTCCAAAAAGTCGGAAAATCTTGGACTGGAGATTTATGCTTCTCATAGTATGAAACAGACGAAGACAATGAGGAATGATGGTCATTAATCGTGTCAGATTGAACTCAGAAAAGGGCCTAGGGCTTTCAGATGATACGTCGGTCGGGCAGTGGCGGACCCAGGATGTGATGTTTGTGGGTGCACAATTAATAGTGGGATTCGGGGGAATTTGTTTTTTTTTAAGGAGGATAAAAGGCAACTCACACCTTCGTAAAATTTAGGATCAGAAATTGGGTTCAATTGAAAAGTATTTTCGAGGAAATCAATTTAAATAGAACAATATACTCTAATCCCATGGTATATAGATACTCAGATGTTACACAATCAAATTCCAAAGCAACATGCAAGCAAAAATTATTATGATCTCTCATATGTGATAAGATATTAAAAATAGGTAAGAAAGTTGTCCATGCATGAGTTTGAATGCAAGATCTGCTGTGGGACTAGTGAAATTACCACCACACCACCTAGACAACTTATTGCAAAGTCCCTTAAAAAAATATATATATATCTCCTTCAAATTTAATGTGGGTCCGCCAATGCATCGGGCGCCGGACCTTGGATCGAAGTAGGGTGAATGTAAAACGAAGTTTGAAATTTTGGAGAAAAATCCCCAAAACTCTCACCTCAGTTTGTCCCTGTCCCGGCAAGTGGGGACAGTGACCTTAGGAGTTTCGTAGCGGGACGATTGACTCAAAATACGACTAAAGGCAGCAAAGAGGTCCTCGTCGACGTCACTACTGGTACGGTCAATCTCCATCGAGCCAGCCACCGACTCCAGCGGCGAGCTCAGAGCCGATGAAGGGACCTGTACGAGTTAAACTCATAGGGAAATTTTGACGGGAAGCTGGAAGAAGCATCCAAGTCAACATTGGCGCCATTCTTATCGTTCTTGCTGTCTCTAAGGGCCCGTTTGGTTCAAAGAATTTGAGGGGAGGGAAAGGAACTTTGAGGAGGGAAGGGAACTTAAAAGGAGGGAAAGGAAGATTTAAAAGATCAGGGAAGATGGCTTGAGTTGTTTGGTTGGAAGAAAATGAATGGGTGGTAGTTGGTAAAGAATTAAGAAATGTCTATTTTACCCTCAAAAGAAATTAATTCAAAATAAAAAAGAAAAATATTTTTTTGCTAAAATATATTTTTTGAAAAAATGTCCCTGTTAAGTTCGAACTTTTGACCTAAAAAATTTTCACAAAGTTTGAACTTTCCCGCCAAGTTCGAACTTCCCGCCAAATTTGAATTTCAGAGGTAAATGTGTCCAAAAATGTGAATAGTGACAAGGAAACTTGAGAACCCACCAATTTTGGTGGGATCTCAAGTTCCCACATATGAGGGAAGAGTGGTGGGCCCGAGAAGTTGGGTTCCGAGCACTTGGGGAACCAAATGGTCTTTTTGCATGAGAACTTAATTAAGTTCCCTCTCCCTCCTCCAAATTCCTAGCAACATTTAAGAGATGCCTATGTTTTCGTTCAACGACTCCATTTTGTTCAGGAGTAAAAGGACAAGAAGTTTGATGAATAATACCTTTTTGATCAAGATATTGTCTTACCTCATGGTTCACAAACTCCTTCCCATTATCAGTTCTCAAGATCTTGATTGTAACAGAAAAATGATTATCAACATAGGAAATAAATGTTTTCAGCAATTTAGGAATGTCTGATTTATAATGCATCAAGAAGACCCATGTAGAGCGAGAAAAGTTATCTACTAATGTGAGGAAATATCTATATCCTTGGTGTGTGGGGGTTCTATAGAGCCCCGACACATCTGCATGCAATAATTGAAAACAATAGTGAGATTTGGAGGTGCTTGAATGAAAAGACAATCAAGATTGTTTTCCTTGAATACAGATTTCACATTTATCATCATTGAAAGTACAATCACTAATTCTCAAAGGAAGATTCAAATGTTTCAAAAAATTCATAGGAGCATGACCAAGTCTATAATGCCAAAGATAATCTTTCCTACTAGCTACAGAACTATGTCTATCAGTAGCATTGACATATTCTGGTTTATTTTCCATTGTCAGAAGATATAGTCCTCTAGTGAGTTTACCAATCCCTTTGATCATCTCATTGGACATTTCATGTATCACACACACATTAGGAAAAAAAGAAGATACATACAAATTGTCTATAGCAAGTTTAGCTATTGAAATCAAATTATAACAAAATTCTTTGGCATACAAAACATTTTGCAAGTGGATAGAATTAGTGATTTTAATCTCACCGATATGAGTTATACGAATACGCTCACCACTAGGAACTTTTACCCATTTTGGTCCACCTAAATATGGTTTACATTTGTCAAAATATGTCAACCTACTAACAATAAGACAACTTATACCAGAATCTAAAATCCATTCAGACTTAGGGTTAAGAAGCAAACCTGGAGTGACTACTTGAACACTCACAACAGCTTCATTTGTGTTTGAATCCCGTTTCAATATCTCCAAAATTTGCTGGTACTGTGTTGGAGTGAAGAAAGAGCCACAAGCATCTTGTTCTCCTCCCACCTTAGCAGCTGATTCGTTAATGGTGGGATTTGCTTGATCTTCGTGTTGCTTATTGAATTGAGGGGATCGAAAACTTGATGGATAACCAACCAGTTGGTAACATGTTTCCTTTTGATGACCCTTCTTTCCACAATGGCTACATGTTGCTTGAGGACGACCTTTATCTCGTCCCCTACCACTAGCACTACCACGACCACGACCTCCTTGTGTGGTATTGGAGATCATGATTGCTCCATCTGATTGAGTTCCTTGAACCCCATAAGAAAGGGTTCGCTGAGTTTCTTCTTGAATAACCATTGAATAAGCTTGACTAGATGAAGGAAGCGGATTCATTAGCAATATTTGGCTGTGAACTTGATGGAATTGCTCATTTAAGCCCATAAGGAATTGGAACAACCGTTGCTCCTGAACAACTTTAGAATAATCCTTTGAAGAATCACACTGACAATTAGGGATAGGCACTATAGAAGCATGCTCATCCCAAAGTTCCTTGAGCTTGGTATAATAGCCACAGACACTAAGAGTCCCTTGTGTGAGTGAATTAATTGACCCATATAGAGAAAAAGTCTTAGCACCATCAACAACATTGAATTGTTCTCTTAAATCAGTCCATACAAGGGAAGCACTTTGAGAAAATACCAATCCACTGGCAATATCCTTGTCCACAGAATTAATAAGCCATGACAGAACAACACTATTGCATCGGTCCCACTGATTCCGGTGGCTGCCTAACTAATTGTTACGACGACAGGTTCCATCAACAAATCCGAGTTTTTTCTTCCCATGTAGAGCCAATTTCATAGCCCTACTCCAAACAGCATAATTTTCTGAGCCAACAAGAACCTGAGAGACCAATGTCACTGACAGAGTGTCACTGGGATGTAGGTAGAGCGGATGTTGGAAGTCAATACGCTCTAAAGCCTCTTCTCCCATGATGAAACGAGCAGGCCCAAAGAAGAAACTCAAATATAATATCCATTCACCCTCTCAAATTTATTATTTACAATATGCCTATAACAATGTATATATATAGGCACTAAGGAAGGAACAATTACACATATGCCCCTACATTAAGTAATTCTTACAGACCTAGCTGACTTTGCTGGATTTAGCGCACCCGAGATGAGAAAAATAGGCTAACGAAGAAAAGAGGGAAAAATAAGACAAAGCTGAAGGAGAGAGAAAGGGAAGAGGAGGGAAATTTCTCAGGTGAGGAGGGAAAAACTTTCGTAGCATTTTGGCAACCGAAGCCTGCCTATGTGGGTTTTGTTAGAAACCTAAATTTACCGGCGGAATTACCCATGCAATTCTGTTGGTAATGTTTTATATATTTTTTTAAAAAAAAAACAAACCTTAATATTTTCAATGACAGAGTTTACCCATGAAATAATTCCATCGGTAACTTTCGACAACATTCCATCAACATGATCATCAGAAAGTGCCTGTAGGAGTTTTTCCACACAAATTTCGTCGTTGTTTTGTCAGAGAATTCCGTTTGGAAATGCAATACCTCCGACAGAATTTGTCTGTTGCTAAGTACTGATGGATTTCCGTCAGAAATTCCGTAGGTAATGTTACTGACACAATTTCCATCGCTATTCTGTCAGATATTACCGACACAATTTCCATCTCTATTCTGTTACCGACGGAAAATGTTTCGTCGGTAATTCGTTGTTTTTTCGTAGTGATATTGTCTCTCTCTCACTTTTCCTCTTTACAAATAAGGGAAAAAAATGCTTATTTATTGCTCTCGCCTAATTTTAATTGTTTTATGATAAGCACAAATCGGTTATTTGAAACTTATATTTATGGTCGGAGGGAGTAGAAAGAAAATTAGATAACTAATTTCGGTAGATTAAGGAACTTAGCTATGTTTGTTATTTGAAATACGTATGAGTTGATTTTCCTAAAATATCTACATTGGATGAAAACCTTTCAATGTGTGAAATTACTAAGGATACTAGTTTCTAATGATCAAAGTTGCATATACATTTTAGAGATCCAATAATGTATTAAACCTTGTAAAGTTTTGGTAACTACTCTTTGACAATGTTTCTCAGAGTTTGAATTACTGTCTTAGAATGATACAAGCAAGACACACATATCTTAATTTTATTTATGTTTCATTTTAGACATGTAATTTCTAAAATTATTTCTTTTTGATCCTTTAAAAATAGTCAAAGATTTTCCTCTATCTTCTTGTTTTTCTTTTCAAAGATTTTCCTCTTTCTTCACAACGTTAATTTAACTAGTATATTCGTAAATTTCAAAGTCAATTAATTATATTAATCTTCACAATCTACAAAACCTTAGATTTACTAAATACAAATAACAACTTGTGTAACAATCTAAAAAGTTTGAATGTAATTTTTTACCCATGGACGATGACTCTGCTTTTTTTTTTTTTAAACAATTGTTATTATTGATTTTAATATTTAAAAAATATTCCAAAATTTAAATAAAAATAATTAATAAATAATCGTAACAGTAAGTTGGAGTTTTATTTTTTTGAAACAAAATTGGTTTGAATAACTTAACTGTATATCAGAATTTTTGTCAAGTTTTAGTTTTAGAGTTGACAAATAAAAAGACTCTTAACTGTGATCTCATGTCCGTTTTAGATGACGAGCATTTTAGAAAGTGTGGCAGCTGATATTGCCAAAAGGTTGGTGGTTAAAGCTATTGAAGAATTTAAGTATTTCAGCCATTTTGAGGATCACATTCAGGACTTTGAGATAGAATACGACAGTTTGGTTGCAAAACGAAATAAAGTGAAGAACGATATTGAAGCTGCCCAACGAAATGAGATTCAAATTGAAGATGATGTTCAAAACTGGATCCAGTTTGCTGATAAAGTAATTGAAAAGAACGATGAGATCAAGCAAACACAGTTTTATGGTTGGTGTCCCCCTTGGAAATACCGACAAGGGAAGAGGTTGGCAAAGAGGACAACAGTCATTAAAGCTCACATACAGAAATGTGAATTCGACAAAATGGTTCGTCCAGCTGAACTTCCAGGCATGAAGTACCATGCTTCCTCAAAAGACTTCATTGATTTTGAGAGCAGAAAGAAAAAAGTCAAGGAACTTGTGGAAGCGTTAGAAGATGGGAATCATTACATGATTGGGTTGCAAGGGATGGGGGGAACGGGTAAAACCACACTGGCAATACAAGTGGGCAAAAAACTTGAAGAATCTAAATCATTTGAGAAAGTCATCTTTGTTGTTGTGTCCAATCCTCTTGATGTCAACAAGATTCGAGGTGACATTGCAAGGGCATTAGATTTGAAGTTAGAGGAAAGAGTTGAAGCAGATCACTCAAAGCTTTTGTGGTCTAGAATTTCTAAAAATGAAAAGAAATTGCTTATAATACTAGATGATGTGTGGGGGGAGCTAAATCTTATAGAAATTGGGATTCCATCTGGACTTGATCACAAGAATTGTTACGTTTTGATAACCACTCGCGAGCCAAAAGTTTGTCAAGATATGGAATGCCAACCGATAGTTCGCCTAGACACATTGGATGATGGCGATGCATTGCGTCTTTTTCGGTTGCATGCTACAAGTGAGTTGGAGGGTCTTGCACAAGATTTTTCGAAGGAGTGTGGAGGACTACCTATTGCAATTGTAGCACTAGCTAGATCATTAAGAAATTTGCATGTTGGAGAGTTGAAAACGGCTTTAAGAGCTTTACAAAATTCTAAGTCACTTGTTGACGTCCATGATGATTTGCTGAAGGTTTATAATTGTTTGAGATCAAGCTATGATAATTTGCGTTCGAAGAAGGCCCAAACGCTTTTTCAGTTGTGTTCTATTTTCCCAGAAGACTATCAATTTCCTATAAACCTTATAATTAGACTTGGTATAGGGTCGGGAATTTTTGAGGAAGCGGATGATTATTGTGCAGCAAGAAGCCAAGCACTCGATGTGAAAAATAAACTCATAGATTCTACTTTGCTACAGGAGGAGCAAGTTGGGGAGAAAGAATGCATAAAAATGCATGACTTGGTTCGTGAAGTGGCCCAATGGATTGCAAAAGAAGATATTCAAGTGATTAAGGATTCAAGAACAACTTTAACAACAAACAAGAGATTTGTGTTTTGGAGTACTAATGATTTTCCTGATCAGTTCGATGATACAAATCTTGAGATTTTACTTCTTTGGGTAAGTGGAAATGTTCGGGTGAAAGACCTAAATGCATTCTTTGCAGGGATGCCAAGGCTCAAAATTCTGTTTTTACTTGGTGAAAATGGTAGAAAGATTCCCTCTCCATCATTATTGAAGTCTCTTCTTTCACTAAATTGTATTCACACTCTTATCTTGGATGGTTGGGAATTAGGTGATATCTCCATTTTGAAAAATATGCAAAGTCTTGTGTCACTTGAGTTCAAAAGTTGTCTAATTATTGAATTACCCAGAAATATCATGGAACTAAAGAAGTTAAGATGGTTGGGGATGAGGAATTGTAAAATTGAAAAGAACAATCCTTTTGAAGTGATTGAAAAATGTACACAATTAGAAGAAGTGTATTTTGTTGAGAATTTCAATGTCAAGGATTGGAACACAAAGGATGACAAAGAAATTGAAAATGGAATTGCTCTAGATATATCTCCTGCTGAGTTGCAAATATTTTCTATTGCTTATGATGGTTTTAAACGTTTTGCTGGTGATGATAATGGCCTATTAAGATGCTTCAATCCTGAACATATTAAACATCTAGTAACAGATGCCATGTTTAAGTACCTTGTGAGAAGTGCAGAAGTTTTTGAGTTGGGGAAAATAGGACAAACAAGTTGGAAAAATCTTGCTCCTGACATTATTCCTTTGGAAAAAGGAGGCATGGATAATTTGGTCAAGCTTTACTTGTACGAAAGGGATGACATTGAGTGCCTTATTGATAATAGCAACTATCAATATTCTAATGTCACAGTCTTCTCAAAGCTGGTTGAGCTGCATTTATATTGTGTGGACGTGAAAGAATTATATTCGGGTGCTATGCCTTCTCTCTTTCTTTGGCAGTTACAGATTTTGTGGTTAGAGAAGTGTATGAAACTGCAAAACATATTCTTCGATGAAAATATCAAGCTACCTTATCTTAAGGTATTGAGATTGATAAGCTGCCCAATGTTTCAACCATCAATTTTCCCAACCTCTGTTGCTCAAAGTCTAGAGCGATTGGAAGAATTAGTAGTTGAAAGTTGTGAGGAGCTAAAAAGTTTAATTGCATATGAGAGTTTGAAACAAGAAATGATAGTTGTTGGTAGTCAAAAGAACTATGGCTTATTGTTCCCAGCGTTAAAATCTCTTCGAATTCGACAGTGTGACAAGTTAGAAATGGTATTTTCACTACTTCAGCATGGAGACCTTCCCAAGTTGGAAGTTTTATATATATATGGGTGTAGGGAGCTGAAATACATATTTGGTGAATATAGAGTTGTGGGCCTAGTTTTGCAGCAAGAAATCATTCAAACTTTACAAACAAAAGTGACACTTCATGATGTACCAAGTCTCATTAGCATATTTCAAAATTGCCAGAGTATGCCAAGGCCACGTCAAGATTTTAAAGAAGATTCAAAGGAGAAACATGAAAACTCCAAGCCAAATGCTTTCTCATGGGCTTATGGATGTTGCTTTTTGGCCCAAACTAAAGACACCAATATTGGAGTTCCCAGTGTCACAATGGAACACCATATAATCTCCCAGGTATGCTACTTTGGTCTTGCATTCTTTAACCAACATATTTGTTTGTGTTTTATAATTTCATTTGGCAAGGTGATATTTGATTAATTGAACTTCCATTTTATCATATTGTACATGAATTCTTTATAGATATTTTCTCTTTTAAAGTACGTAGATATAATAACAAAGGTGATAAGAAGTAATGATATAACTATTCTTAAGTGATAGAATTTATTGAAAGTGTGACTTGATATTTTAAAAGCTGTAAAGAAGTACGAGAAGGGTTTCGAGAAATGCTGAGATAAAAATAATAAGTGTTATATTTGTTTTTATTTATAAACTTATTTTCTTTTAATAGTTCATAATAAGTCATATTCGTTCAACATAACAAACGGTCAAGCGAATCGCTAGAAATGAGTTACTTGAGACTTTTTTTCCTCCATAAATGAATATGATAATTTGGACATGAAATATTAGTTGCCTTGTGTTCGTTTTATGAGGCTTTATTCCCTATTAACTTATTAACTACTTTCATGACATTAAAACAGTTAGTTAAACATCATAAGCTTTTACAACTTTCAAAATTTACATTTGATTGGTGTAGTTTATAAGAATAGGGAGATTGAGTAATTAATAAGTATGACTGGAGACACTAGCTAGTTTATTGGCTGGAAAAGAAAGTTGGAATGCATTTTGTTAAGGAATTTATTTTTTTACTTAACGGAATAATTGAATTGAATCAGACTAACATATTATTGTGTGATAGATCCAAAAGTAAAAGATGGAGGCCAAATTAATTTTTACAGAAAGTATTAATAAACAAACACACACACATAATTTTGTTAAATACATTTTAATCATTTTTAATATTCATTATTATTTTTTAAAAGTGTATTTGACCAAAATTCTCAAAGAAACACATTTTTAAAAATAAAATGTTCTATAATATTTCTTAAAGAAATAATTTTATAAAAAAAATAAAATGCAGAATAAAACACGTACCATTTCCGTCTTGAGTTGGCCTAGATGTTGTGGGGTTGTATGTCCACACACAACTTCCGTGTTGAGTTCGGATATACACACACACATTGCGTATATATTCACGCCATCCGTTATGTATTGTCATGAAAATGTTAACAAAACCAAAACAGGGTGAAAAGAAATTATACGCTCTTTGCCAATGAGTTTTCTTCTTAAAGTATACCTACATTCTTTCAATATATCATGCTAGACACATTTAGTTTGTATTTCAATCTTATGATTCATTAATTCTCTTTTTGTTGAAGTTTTTAATATTATAGTTGAATATAAGAGAAGTGATTGGTTGTAGGGATCATGTGGATCAAGCAAAAGGATGAAACCATTGCATACAGCTAAGTGTCTAATGAGGCATCCTTTGAGCCTACAAAATATAAGGGATATGAGACTTACAAGATGTTCAAAATTAAAGTCATTGTTCAGTGTATCCATTGCCACAACCATGACCATGTTGGAGATGTTGTCTATAGATTATTGTGAAGAATTGAAGGGCATAATAACAAATGAGGTAGAGGAAGATGACCACCTCAACTGCACCTCCATCTTTCCAGAACTACAGAGGCTCTCAGTCAGTCATTGCAATAAGTTGGAATTTATATTTCCATCAACTCTTTCTGGAGGTCTTCAAAAATTAAAATCTATACTTATCTTTGAAGCTCATGAGCTGAAATATGTTTTTGGAAAATACAATGAGGAAGAGTGCCTATCAAATGAGAATGAAAATAATGATGAGCATCACATTTATCTTCCAGCATTGGAATCACTAGACCTCTGGGGTGTACCAAATATGATCAGGATTGCTGTCAAGAAATATCAACAAAAATGCCCATCTCTACAAATTGTGGAAGCACCAAAGGTATATAATACTTTTAAATTTGTTATTTTATAGCATCTCAAGATTGCACTATTTTCTTTTGAAAAAAACTAACATCTTCCTCTGTTTATTTTCTATTAAAATTTCAAATTTTAAACGTTTATATATAATCAAAATGGGTTATGTGAATTGTATAGGCATATCACAATGCAATTTAATAATATTTATACTGGACAAAAACTATATATAATGAATAATTGTTAACAAAATAATTTAACATTCTCAGAACTACTAGGCTACATTCTCAAAACTACTAGGCTTTCATGGATACAAAAAGTCAACTTTTAGATATTGTTATCACTGGATCTGTCTGGATGGGTTTTAACAATGTGAATATATATATATATTTTTGGATATTTGCAAATGCACGTATTATGCATATTCATGCTTGTCCTTTTTGATTAAAATATGACAATATGGAGACAAGGTTTCACTAAAGTGGGATGTTGAATTTGCACTAATATTAATCGGAATGTATGAAATGTGTGCTAAGGCCACCTCAAGTTTTTAAAGAAGATTGAAAGGAGAAACATGAAAACTCTAAGGTGAGTGCTTTCTCATGGGCTTATGGATGTTGCTTTTAGGCCCCAACTAGAGACACTAATATTGTAGTTCCCAGTGCCACAGTGAAGCACCACCCAATATCACAGGTATGCTACTTTCGACTATAGATTTTGTCTTATAATTATGACTAGAGGGATAATTTTTTTGGGAAAAGTGATATTTGATTTATTGAACTTCCATTTTATCATATTGTACACAAATTGTTTATAGATATTTTTCTCTTTTTAAAATACGTAGGTCTAATAATAGATGTCTAATAAGAAGTAATGAACTAATGATATAACTATTCTCAAGTGATAGATTTTATTGAAATTGTGACTTGATATTTTAAAAGTTGTAAAGAAGTACGAGAAGGATTTAGAGAAATGGTGAGATAAAAATAATAAGTGCTATATTTGTTTTTATTTATAATCTTCTTTTCTTTTAATGGTTCATAACAAGTCATATTCGTAACAAACGGTCAAGCAAATTTCTAGAAATGGGTTGGTTAAGACTTTTTCCTCCATAAATGAATATGATAATTTGGACATGAAATACTAGCTGCTTTTTGTTCTTTTTATGAGACTTTATTCCCTATTAACTTATTAACTTCTTTCATGGCATTAAAACAATTAGTTAAAATTAATTAAACATCACAAACTTTTTCAACTTTCAAAATTTACATTTGATTGGTGTGGTCTATAAGAAGAGGGAGATGGAATAATCAATAAGTATGACTGGAGACACCAAAAAAATTTGGAATGCGGGAATTTATTTTTTCCCTTAACGGAATAATTGAATTGAATAAGACTAACATAATATTGTGTGGTGGATTCAAAATTAGAAGAGTGGAGGCTAAATTATTATTTTTTTAAGGAAATGATAATAAGCATATTTATATATATTTTAAATCTATTTTAATCATTATTAATATTCGTTATTATTTATACACACACATTGTTGGATGTTGGAGGGCTGCGTATATATCCCCGCCATCCATTATGTGTTGTCTTGAAAATGTTAAGAAAACAAAAAATGGCTAAAAAGAAATTATACCCACATTCTTTTAATATATCATGCTAGACACATTTATTTTGTATTTCAATCTTTTGGTTCACTAAAATTATCTTTTGGTTAATCGATGTTTTTGATAATATAGTTATCTATTGAGATACATGATTAGATGATTGAAAGTAGCTATTTATACAAGTTGAATATAAGAGAAGTGATTGGTTGCAGGGATCATGTGGATCAATCAAAATGATGGAAACATTGCATACAGCTCAGAGTCTAATGAGACATCCTTTGAGCCTACAAAATATAAGGGATATGACACTTAGGAGATGTTCAAAATTAAAGTTATTGTTCAATGTATCCATTGCCGCAACCATGATCATGTTGGAGAAGCTGGATATAGAGAAATGTGAAGAATTGAAGCACATAATAACAAATGAGGCAGATGATGATTACCATCTCAACTGCACCTACATCTTCCCTAAACTACAAAGCCTTTATGTCCATGATTGCAATAAGTTGGAATTCATAGTTCCATACACTCTTTATGGAGCTCTTCAAAAATTAAAATCTATAGATATCCACGGAGCTCATGAGTTGAAATATGTTTTTGGAAAATACAATGAGGAAGAGTGCCTATCAAATGAGATTGAAAATAATGATGAGCCTCAAATTCATCTTTTGGCACTGGAATCACTACACCTCTCAGGTGTGCCAAATATGATCAGCATTGGCATTAAGAAATATCAACAGAAATGCCCATCTCTACAAATTGTGGAAGCACCACCAAAGGTACATAATACTTTTTAATTTGTTATTTTATAGCATCTCAAGATTGCTCTATTTTCTTTTGAAAAAAAAAAAAACTAACATCTTCCTCTGTTTATTCTCTATAAAAATTTCAAATTTTAAACATTTATATCTAATTAAATGGGTTATGCGAATTAGATATACATATCACAATGCAATCTATTAATATTTTTATACTGGATAAAGACTATATAAAATGAATAATTCTTAACAAAACAATTTAAGATTCTCAAAACTACTAGGCTTTCGTGGACGCAGCATTATTTGTGTCAAAGTGATTTGAGTTTTCTTTATACCGACTTCTTATTTAAATTTAAAATATTTCCTGAAATTAGTATGTTTTTGTGTTTGTGAGTGTGTGTATCTGTCACATGCACAAATGATAGGGACAGAGAATTACGTTTTCACTGCTCCGCTGGTCGTCATTGATTTTTTTTTTCTGGAATTAAAATTATTAAAGAAATTAAAGTTACTTTTTTTGCTGGATGGGCTGCATGCACCCCATCCATTATGAACAGAACTGTCAAAATGAAAAACAACGAATAAAATATGCTCTTTTGATTAGTTTAGTTAATTATTTTATCGGATATTTTACAGGAATCGAACTAAAACATCTCACTTCTTTTGTATTGATAAACTATGCATAATTTGATCTTAAAATGTTGATATATATTTTCAATTTAATATTAATTATTTTAGAATATTTACATTTTTTAAAATTATGCATATTTATATTCTTTTGTTTCTCCGTCTCTATTAAAAAATGGACGTCTTTTAAGTTTTTTTTTTTAACTTTAGAACTGCGAATAAAGGGATATAGTATATTAATTATATTGCACCAAATTTAATGGTAATTTCTCTAACTTTAATCTTTTTATTCCAGTAAAAATTACAGAGAAATAGACATACACATACACGAATAGTGATGATGCGTAAATCATTAATTAGTTATTTTGGTTGATTCAATACTTTATTATTTTCCGTGTTTTCCATTTTCTATTATTTCACTACTACTAGCATGGGTCCCAATGTTTAAGTTCAGCGGGTGCAGTATCTCATTAATCAAATGTTTTATGATTTTTTTTTTTTTTTTGGAATTGGGGACTTAATGGTCCCGAGCAGGGTCAAACCCTGATACAAAGGCTGGATAGACCAGCGTCATACCACTGCACTACTGAGTGCTTGGTTGTTTTATGATCCTTTAATTATCTTTTTGGTCCATCAATGTTCTTAATCAGATTTTTATTTAGACGTGCAGGATAAGATGATAGAAAATAAATTAGCTATATAAGTTGATTATAAGACAAGTAATTGGTTGTAGGGATCATGTGCATCAAACAACCAAAAGAATATTGAAACACTTCATACTAACTGAGTCTCTTGTGAGACAACCATTGAGCCTACAAAAATATAAAGGAGATGAGACTTGGAGGATGTTGAATATATTTTTCCTAAAAAGATAATCATTTCCCTGGCCAAACCGCTGAACTAGATAGTAGAAAGTTAATTTTTAGATATTCTTATCATTGGATGAGTTTTAACTATATGAATTATTTTTCTTGGATATTTGCAAATGTATTATGCATATTCGTGCTTGTCCTTTTCATTAAAATATGATAATATGGAGACAAGGTTTCACTAAAGTGGGATGTTGAATTTGCACTGATATTAATCAGAATTGATGAAATGTGTACCAAGGGCACCTCAAGTTTTTAAAGAAGGTTGAAAGGGAAAACATGAAAACTCTAAGGTAAGTGCTTTCTCATGAGCTTATGTATGTTGCTTTCAGGCCCCAACTAGAGACACCAATATTGCAGTTTCCAGTGCCACAGTAAAACACCACCCAATATCACAGGTATGCTACTTTCGACTATAAATTTTGTCCTATAATTATGACCGAAGGGATAATTTTTTTTGGGAAAAGTAATATTTGATTTATTGAACTTCCATTTTATCATATTGTACACAAATTGGGTGGACCCAATAGTTATATCATTTTGTCCTATAGATATTTTTCTCTTTTTAAAATACGTAGGTTTAATAATAGATGTCTAATAAGAAGTAATGATATAACTATTCTCAAGTGATAGATTTTGTTGAAATTGTGATTTTTTTTCCCCAAAAAGTCAATTTTATTAATTGAAATCAAGAAATACTGACACCAATAGCCGAAGCTAAAAAAAAAAACATTCAGAAAATACCTACTATTACAACCTATCACTCAACTTACCAAAACAAACCTATACCAAAGCAAACCTATACCAAAACAAATCAATTACTATATCATTGGGTTAGGCACTATTTTCAGTCCACACCCACCCTATCACCTGTATCAGTATAATCAGCGTTGCATTTCCTGTGTTGATTAGAATCCTGAACTAATATATTGCAAAAAGAAGATGGAAGGGACTCCATCCAAACATGCGGATACATCTTCTTTGTGGCAATTACTGCTAAAAAATCAGCAGCATTATTTCCCTGTCTTGCAACGAGGGGGAAAGACACGCCATTCAGGGATTTGATCAACCCAAGAATTTCCTGCAATAAATCTTGACTTTGCCATTCACATCCAGCAACATTTTTCCTTTCCACCAGTCTATACAAACACTCACAGTCAGTTTCCACAATCAGCTGAGATCCTTGGAACCTACCCCTGTTCAATAGAGATTGCTTCAGCGCCATACATTCTACCATGAATGAAGAATCAGCCACTACAGCCCCGCCAAGTCCTCGCATAAATTCACCTCTACGATTTCTACTAACTAAGCTAATTCCTACAACCCCCGAGGACCCCCTGTATGAGCCATCCACATTGATTTTTATTGAACTCGGAGGAGGTGCCACCCAGGCGGTGTTTCTTACTGGCTGTTCCAGGAATATTTTCCTACAACTACTGTCCCCTCTTGCTTTGTTGTTCCAAAACTCCTCTACTTGGGCATTAACCAATCGAATCACATTCTTGGCATCTAGATTTTCCCCCTTGAAAACCCAATTACTCCTAGTTTTCCAAATCCACCAACACATTGTAACAAATAAGGATTTACCATACTCATCAAGACCCTACTTTCCATTCAACAAGTCACAAAACCACTCCTCACACCTCTTCATGGACCATTTACTAAATTTAATCCCAAGGGGGCAACCAAACCAATACAATTTGGTCCATGGGCACAAAAACAACAGGTGCTCAACAGTTTCACATTCAGATAATCATACAGGGTAGAGGGGATTATTTGCACATTTCCGTTTAAACAAAGCATCACGAGTTGCAATTGCTCCTACAACTAACCTCCATATAAAATGATGAATTTTAAGAGGAGCCACCACTTTCCAGATGCATTTCCAAAGAGATTTAGATACAGAAAAGGAAGTACCTGGATCTTTGATCTTACTCCCTTCAGCACTGGTTTGAGCTATTGCATATCTGGATTTAACCGAGTAAATACCATCTTTCGCTGCCATCCACACTACACGATCAGAGCACAAGTTAGTAGAAATAGGGAGCTTTAAAATCATATCCTTTTCCACACTACTAATCTTTGTTATAATTGCACTAAGATCCCATCTTCCATTGCTTATAAGCTCAGCCACATTAGATTTTTCTTCCTCTGCCGTCAAATCTTCCCTATGCAATTTATAACTTTCAAGGCCTTGAATCCATTGGTCCCTCCATATTCTAATCTTTGTTCCATCTCCCACTTTCCAACATAATCCTTTTAATAACAGATCTCTTCCTTCTAGCATACTGGACCAGCCCCATGAAGCATGTCTACCTTTTTTTGCATCCAGAAAATTTCCTTCTGGAAAATAAATTCCCTTGAGCATTTTACACCACAAATCATTAGGTTGATTGAGCAATCTCCAAGCCGTCTTTGCTAACAAGGCTTTATTAAAGCAGGGCAATTCTTTGAAACCCATCCCACCTTCATTCTTCCTCTGGGTCATATGTTTCCAGCTCTTCCAGTGTATAGACCCTTGCTTTTCTCCTTGCTGCCCCCACCAAAACTTGGAAATCAAGCTATCTATTTCCATACAAGTCTTCTTTGGAAACAAAAAACAAGTCATGGGATATGTGGGTATGGCATTTGCAACGGCCTTAATCAAAATTTTCCGCCCTGCAAATATAAGGATTTTTTGTTTCCACCCTTGCAATTTTAGACCAATGCGATCTCTCACAAACGCTAGAGCTGTGGCCTTTGATCTTCCCCAAATGACAGGTAGTCCCAGGTATTTCCTTGTTTGGTCAGTGTATTTGATACCAAGATAGGCTGATATCTTTTCCTTGGTTCCCGTTGGCGTATTCGCTGATATGAAAATATTGGATTTTTCAAGGTTCACCAGCTGCCCCGATGCCCCATAGTATACATCAAGAATTCATTTCAATATCATGCAATTCACCTCATCTGCCTTTAAAAACAACAATGCATCATCAGCAAAGAAACAATGTGATAAAGGTGGTGCATCCCTTGCCAACTTCACACCCTTCAAGTCTTTTATCTCGATATGCTGCTGTATCATCAAGGATAAGACCTCTGAAGCGAAAATAAACATATATGGTGAGAGGGGATCACCTTGTCTTACTCCCCTTTCAGGTTTAAAAGAGTCCACCTTGTGCCCATCCACTTGCAAAGTAAATTCATTAGTTGAGATGTATTTCATGATCCTTTCCACCCATCCACTACAAAACCCCATCTTCAATAAAACCGCCTTGAGGAAATCCCATTCCACTCGATCATAGGCTTTGTTCATATCCACTTTTAAAGCTAATTCCCACTTCTGGTCAGATTTCTTGTGTCTCAAATAATGAAAGGCCTCATGAGCTAAAACGATGTTATCCTGAATCATACGGCCAGCAATAAAGGCCCTTTGATTGGGTGATATTATTTTGTCCATTAAATCGTTCATCAGATTCGTCATTATTTTTGCAATGATCTTATAAGATACATTGCACAGTCCAATCGATCTAAATTGATGCACCCCCTCTGGCTTATCAACCTTCGGTAGCAGCACTATGTTAGTTCCATTAATCAGATTGATATCAGCCCTTCCCCCCAAACAAATCCTAAACCATCATGCAGATCTCTTTACTCACTTCCTTCCAAGTCGTTTCGTAGAAAAGCGCAGAGAACCCATCAGGCCCAGGTGCTTTAGTGGCCCCTAATTGAAACACAGCAAATTCAATTTCCTGAAAGGTCACCGTTGCATGAGTCGAGCATTGTCCAGATTTGTTACCACCTTCTTAACGTATGATAAAGCCTGATCCATAGGCCGGCTACCCTCAGAACTGAAGAGTTCTGTATAAAAGTCACTGAAGGCTTTGTTAATGGCATCTCGCTCTTCCAACCACACCCCGTTATCATCTTTTAATCTCAAGATTTTATTTCTTTGCCTCCGCTGTATGCTATTGTGAAAAAATTTTGAATTTTTGTCTCCACACTGCAGCCATGATATTCTGGCTCTTTGCCACCAATACCTTTCCTCCTTGTTCCATGCTTCTTCCATCTGATTAATCAAGGATCAACTTCTATTAATTTCTCAGCTGTCAAAATGCCCTTATAACAGTTACTCAACATATGTCTTAAATGGGCTATGGTTTTCCTACAATTAGGAAATTCTTTGCAATCCATGCAATGAGTTTTTGTTGACATGTTGTCAGCCTTCTTACTAGATCAGCCACTCTATCCTTAACCTCTCCTTCCACCTCATTCCACCCCTTGCCCACGATCTGCGGAAAATCATCATGGTAGATCCAATTCGCTTCAAATTTAAAAGATCTGACACCTTTTATCTCACTGTAGCAACAATCCACCACTAGCACATGATGATCAGATCCAATTGGCTCCTCATGGAATACTATTGCATGCTCAAAGGTATCTCTGAATTTCACGTTACCAAGAGCGCGTCCAATATCTCCCTCACTAGTCCTTCAGGCCTCTTGTTGCACCAAGTGAATATAGACCTAGATCAATGAGGTTACAATCAGACAACATGCTTTGGAAGTTAATGATCTTGCGCACAGACCGTGGATTCCCACCCTCTTTCTCGGATTGAGATAACAAATCATTAAAGTCATAGTGGATTCCCACCCTCTTTCTCGGATTGAGTCAAAATATGTACACACATTGTGTATATATCCCCGCCATCCACTATGTGTTGTCACAAGATGTCAACAAAACCAAAAAGGGCTAAAAAGAATTGATACACTCTTTTCCAATGAGTTTTCTTCTTAAAGTATACCCACATTCTTCTAATATATCATGCTAGACACATTTATTTTGTATTTCAATCTTATGGTTCATTAATTCTCTTTTGGTTGATCGATGTTTTTAATAATATAGTTATATATTGAAATACATGATTAGATGATTGAAAGTAGTAACTTATTCAAGTTGAATATAAGAGAAGTGATTGGTTGTAGGGATCATGTGGAACAAGTAAAAGGATGGAAGCAATGCATACAGCTGAGTGTCTCATGAGACATCCGTGGAGCCTACAAAATATAAGGCATATGACACTTGACGGGTGTTCAAAATTAAAGTCATTGTTCAGTGTATCCATTGCTACAACCATGATCATGTTGGAGAAGTTGGATATAAAGGATTGTGAAGAATTGAAGCATGTAATAACAAATGAGGCAGATGATGATTATCATCTCAACTGCACCTCCATCTTCCCTAAACTACAGAGCCTCCAAATCAACTTCTGCGATAAGTTGGAATTTATATTTCCATCCACTCTTTCTGGAGGTCTTCAAAAATTAAAATCTATAGATATTAAGGGAGCTTATGAGCTGAAATATGTTTTTGGAAAATACAATGAGGAAGAGTGCGTATCAAATGGGAATGAAAATAATGAGACTCACATTCATCTTCCAGCATTGGAAATACTATCCCTCTGGTATGTTCCAAATATTATCAGCATTGGCGTCAATAAATATCAACAGAAATGTCCATCTCTACAGATTGTGGAAGCACCAAAGGTACATAATTGCTCTGTTTTCTTTTGAAAAAACACTAACATGTTCCTCTGTTTATTCTCTATAAAAATTTCAAATTTTAAACATTTATATCTTATTAAAAGGGGTTATGCGAATTGAATATACATATCACAATGCAATTTATTAATATTTTTATACTTGATAGAAACTATCTATAATGAATAATTCTTAACAAAATAATTTAACATTCTCAAAACTACTACGCTTTCGTGGAGGCAGATTATTTGTGTCAAATTGATTTGGATTTATCTTTATACAGACTTCAAATTTAAATTTAAAATATTTCCCGATATTAGTATGTTTGTGTCTTGGTGAGTGTGTGTATCTCTCACATGCACAAATGATAGGAACAGAGCATGCCATTTTTACTTCTCCGCCCGCTGGGATTGATTTTGTTTTTGGAATTAAAATTATTAAAGTTACTTTTTTTTGCTGGATGTTGTAGGCTGCATGCACCCCATCCATTATGAACAAAACTGTGTAAACGAAATAAAACATCTCACTTCTTTCATATTGATAAACTATGCATAATTTGAAATGTTGGTATATATTCTCAATTTCATATTAATTATTTTGGAATATTTAGATTTGTTTGACGCATATTTATACACTTTTGTTTGTCCGTCTCTATTTAAAAATGGAGGTCTTTTAAGTTTTTTTTTTTCAGAGCTGCGAATAAAGGGATATAATATATTAATTATATTGCACCAAATTTAATGATAATTTCTCTAAATTTAATCTTTTTATTCCAGTAAAAATTACAAAGAAATTGATATTCACATACACGAATAGTGATGATACGTAAATCATTAATTAGTTACTTTGGTTGATTCTTCAAGACTTTATTATTTTCTGTGTTTTTTATTTTCTATTAATTCACTACTAGCATGGATCCCAATGTTTAAGTTCAAGGGGGTACGGTTTCTCATTAATCAAACGTTTCATAAACCACATCTTATTAAAGACCTACATTCTTATAATACATTATGCTTGGCACATTAATTTATTTTTGCATTTCATACATCTTATCATCCTTAATTTCTCTTTTTGGTTCATCAATGTGGGATAAGGTTTCACTAAAGTGGGATGTTGAATTTGCACTGATGTTAATTGGAATTGATGAATTACTTTTATTTGAAAACGTGTAGGAAATAAAACAGCATATGCAAGATGTGACAAGTAAAAGAAAAAAGAAATCGGAACTGCAAGAGATCGTGAATGTTACAATACCACCGACCCCAACTGTGGGCTTCCAATATTTTCTCAACTTCCACAATCTCAAAGAAATAGTAATCAAGGGAAACGAAAAATTGAAAACTTTGTTCTCTGTCTCTGCATCCAGAAACCTACCACAGTTGTCCAAATTAACTATAAAAGGATGTGAGGAACTAGTCAATGTGGTTGAAGATGATTCTCATGATCATCATCATATGAACTCTAGCTCCATTTTACCAAAACTGGAGGATCTATCTATCAAGGATTGCAACAAACTGGAGTTTATATTTCCTCTCACTCTTTTCGGTACTCTTCAAAAATTTAAATCTTTGATCGTCAAGGAAGCTGCTCAGTTGTATTGCATTTTTGAGAATGAAAGTGATGAGCTTCATATTCATCTCCCTGCTACTTTGGAAAGACTATCATTTGTAGGCGTACCAAAGATTATGAACAAAATTCTTGCAAAAAAATATCACGTGAGCTTTCTGTCTCTACACAGCATTGAATTTGGGGATCTCGAAGAGTTCAACGGAAGATCTTTTCTAGATTTGATGGCCTATTTACAAGAAATGCAATTGAATGTGAAAGTTCCAAAGGTAACTCATCTGACTTATTATTTTATGATATGTGTTGTTCTGTTTATTGAACAACTTTTTCTGCTTGAAAATTTTCTTTTTGATACAATGGATTGCTTAACATTCAAACTTCAACTACATCAAGAACATATTTTTGTGCATACCAATTCATCATATATTGACATGAAATTACTGAATTTTTCATAAATAGAAAGATACACTTTAGTTTTCATTGATATAAATTTGGTTTAATTAAGTAATAACCTCAAAATATTGAAAATTTGTGCTGAATAGTTGAGAAGAAAGACGAACCATATATATATGGTTATCAATAGGAGAAATTAAGGGGGGATCGACTTCTCAATGTATATATAAATTATATGATTTCAGGTGGATATAATTAAGCATCACCCAACTCTCTCCGTGTTTAATTTGTAAGCATTCTAGGATTCTAGGCATCAAAATAGATGAAATTTCTGTTTTTATAACTCACGACTTATTGAGAGATCCATTAATAATAGTATTGGGACTTTTCACAATTTGTGAATACGATGATTTTAATTCATGCTGAAACTTTGAACTGATCTATTTTTATTAGGACTCGGTGAAAATCATCAAGGATGTGCAAAAGTTGACAAAGCTTGGAATAAGATACTCCAAAATAGAAGAGGTACTTAATTTAGAAGGAGTGGAAATTGAAGGTACAGTATTGACTTTGAGCTTAGAAGAAATATGGTTGAAAGATCTAAGTGAGCTGAACCATATATGGAAGGGTCCCAAATATATTTTGAGCCTCCCCAATCTTTGGCAACTAAACATCGTAGCATGTAAGAAGCTAAGAGTAATCTTCAATGTATCAATAGTAAAAAGCCTCCCACAATTGTCCAATGTAACAATAAAGGACTGCGATGAATTAGTAGACATCATCGAAGACAGCCTTGAGGGCCATTTGCATCAAATATGCTTCCCAAAGTTACAAACAATTTCCATCGATCGTTGTAATAGCTTGAAATGTCTTTTCTCAATCTCAACAAGTGGCATGTTCCCGAAGCTGACGAGATTGGAAATAGAGGAAGCCTCTGAGCTGGAGCAAGTATTCATACGCAAACAAGATGATATGCAGAAGATGACAATGATGGAACAATTTTTTCCGGAACTGTCAAATGTAACACTTAGAAAGCTTCCAATGCTTGTTACTATTTGTGTGGGGATTGATTTTCAGAATGTGAGATGGTATACTGTGAATGAGTGTCCCAAATATCAAGGTATAATTCTAGGAAGAAAAGTCACTTCTAATAATCACTAGCTAGTTTTATGAATATCTATAAGATTGAAAATTGAACCGCAGGAATGGATCATATCCAAGAAGAGCTTGAAGATGGTGATTCACAAAATCAAGCTGCAACAAATGCTTCACCAGACTTTGCAGAGGTGTGTTAGACTAATCATCACAAGAAAAAAAAAAAAATTGTTATTTTGTTTTACTAATGAATTTAAATTGTTCATAAAATTTGATTATTAATCTAACTAATTTCTTAAAAATGGTGATGGTTAGAGCTCAAAGGAAGCAATGACAACAAGTGTTGAAGAAGAAGTTGCATCATCATTTGTACATACTAAGGCCATCTCTTTCCACATTCATAGGACGACTTGAGTGTCTGTAAATTGATGGACCTTTATAATAGCAGCAAAAAGCAATGATTTTAAATAGAATGCACCAGATAGAATATAGGAATGTTTTATATGATTGCAACTATTTTATTTCTTTATAGTCATACATATGGGACAACTATAACAATAACTTCACCAACCCATTCAAAAATGTAGAGGTAGCGAAGGTTTTTGGGAAAACGTATTAGAAATATCAGGGTGTTTTTTAAAAGATTCAAATTTATCATGTGCACATCAAAAAAGGAGAAACTAATGAATAAATAAATTGTATCTTTTGATGTTGTAGAGTAAGAAGGAAACAGTAAAGGAAATTGAAGCTAAGGATCCTACTCCAGCATTATTAGAGAAACAAGCACTAGAAGGTTCAACAACTAAACTACAGTTGAGAAGCACATCTCTACATGTAAGTTTATTCATTGCTTGTCTATTTTCAAGATGATAGCAAGTTCATTTGAAACTTCTTAAGGTGAAATACTGAACAAAGTAAAATATCCATGAACTAATGAAGTTCTGTTAGGTGAAATACTTAGTTCTTTCTCTTGTTGTAATTCAGAATTATAATAAATCAGAGAAGGAAGGGGGCAGAGTAGTTTTTGGTCCTGCTTCAAAGTTATCGGCACCTACTTCATCTTCTTTTCAGGTGAAAAAGAAACCCACATTTATCTAAATGTGCTTTGCAAAAGGAATTGCTTATTGGATGGAAAATAAATTCAATCAATTGTTTTAGTTGATTTATTAAACAATTATGATCATTTGGTGTTATTCAGAGATTAGAAATAAGGAAAGAATTTGCAGGATTAGCTTCAAACTCATCAATGGCTACAACTTAATAATGTTCAAATTCAAAATGAAATCTCCAAGCTCTACCCCGATTATTTTTTTTTTTTTAAAAAAAAAAAAAATCTTATGCTTTAAAACCATTTCTTTTGTGAATTATGAGAATGATACGAATAACCTCTTCCCCTATATATGTATGTAGTTAGACACACATATAGCAAAGCTAATAGATGGATAAAGTGTTTCTTTTTTATGTTCTAGAGTATGGAGGAAACATCAATTGAAATGCAAGCTAAAGATTCTAATCAAGCTTCAAGGAAACAAGCATCAGAAACTTCAGCAGCTAAATCACATTTGAGAAGGACATCTTTACCTGTAAGTTTATAGATTATTGAAGTAAATTCCACAAGATGTGAAATTGCATTAGAAATTAGTCTAAATGGTTTTGTACTGATTATATAATACGAGCATTTTAAATAGGAGTTGGAGGATGAACACAAAACAAGTGAATCAATTATGCAACTGCAACAAGAGGATCTTGTAGCAACTAAAACCACTAAAGCTTCTCAAAAAACCAATATACCATTTCATGATAATGTACATTATAGTATCAAAGCTTGGTTATTTTTAAGTTTGATCATTACAATACATGATACTTGATTATTGTTTTGTGTTGTTCAGAGTATTGATGCTATATTAAAAGAAATAGTTGAAGAAGGTTCTACCTCAGAGGATGTAGTGGCAACAACTATGGTAGCTGATTTAGCACCTAGGAACTCTTGGGTTAGTGTATCTTGATCCTTTCTTAAATAAAAGATTAGGAATAAATTCTTAATAAATGGCTTAAATTTGTACCTTCTTCTGCATTCATTGCTTGATTTAGGATTTGATGCCATCAAAATCAAGAAGCGAAACGAGTATGGCACACAGCCTGGAGGTAGCAGCAGTATGATGATTGTTGTATACATGAATCTTCATAAAATATTAAAGGACCTAAAGATTATATCAAACAACATGGTGCTTATGTATCTTCTGGTACTTTTGCAGGGTGTTACATCCTCGGTTGTTCCACAAGTAGAATGCTTGAAATCTGGTCCATCTACATTGGTGAGTCTAGTAAGTTCATTTAAACTTGTGTAATGTTTTTATGTACTTACTTACAGTATCTGTTTGCATTTCTACAGAGTAGGATTGAAAATATTCCATAAAATACTACAACTACGATAGCTAAAATAAATACTTCCTCATTTCATTAGCGCAAGATTTACTTGCTCAAGTAGTTTTACTTCATTCATTTTAAACTTATAGCATTTCTTTATTGGAAGAGAGCACATTTGAAAGAGAACTTTCTTTATAATTATGGATGTTAAAACAATCAAATTCAGGAAGATTTCCAATTCAAGAAATATTACTAATGGAAACATTGTTGTCACTTTTAAAAGTTTAGTTAAATGATATTTATGAACTTTCACAATCGTAGTGAAAATAATATTGTTTTATGGAAGTCTTACCAAATAAAATATATTACATGGCTTTTGCTCATATAAAATTACATTTTTGTAAATGATATGAGTAAATATTATTGGAATCAAAGTTTACTAGAGACTAAAGAGAGAATTTATATTCTATATATGAATAATGAAGTTGTTGATTAGACAAATTTTACCTTGTGATGTTGATCAGAGCTCAGAAAAAACAGAGAAAGAGGATGTTAAAATTCAAACTTCACGGCTATCAATTGATCCAACTTGGACAAATTCAAAGGTGAACAAATTGACATTTCCAATCTCAATTGAAATAAATTGAAGTGTGTTGATCAAGATCTTTTTGTGTTAGATTACTCAGAGCATCAAAGATACAAAGGAACATGGTCATGCAGATAATTATGCAGAAGAATATTCATATTCTAGGAAGCAATCTATAGGACCAAGTGATAATCTCCCTATAAAAGATTCTGCACCAGTAAGTTTGTAACCTTTTTCTAATTATAAAAATTAAAAGTATTCTATGTGATCACTTTTTGTCCTCATTCTACATGCTCACATGTTGATATCTATTAAAGTGCTAAGGAACAACAAAAGGAATTGATGAAAATGCTACTGGTACATACAAATCACCAATGGCAATTCCATTCATGAGAGCACTTGTATGTGTTTTGAGCTCTAACATAGTAGTAATCAACAACTCATTTTGAAAGAGAACCAAATGCAGACAATTACATGATTTTTTTTTTTCATTTTTTTTCTGCACAGACTATTAAATAAATAGAACATAGGAATATATATGCTAGATAATTGGAGCTTTCTTTCTTCAAATTAATCAATATTCTGTACTATATAACTGATACATTTGATGAAGATATAATATTAACTTCACCAATCCATTCAAAAATCTTAAATTAGCGAAGATTCCTTGGGGAAAGATTAGAATATCATAGTGTTATTTAAAGTTTCAAATTTATTATGTGCACATTGACACAAGAGAAACTAATTCATTAATAAATTGTATCTATTGATGTTGCATCAGAAACTATGGTTTTGTGCTAATTATTTACTATTTGAAATAGGAGTTGGAGGACGAACATAAAACAATTGAATCAACCACACAGTTCCAACATGAGGACCGTGCGGTAACAAGAACAACCGCTGAAGCTTCTCACAAAATAAATACTCTACTTGGTGATTATGTACGTTATAGCATCGAAGACAAGTGATTTTCAAGCTTGATCATTACAAAATTTGAGACCTCCTTATTATTATGATTTTGTGTTGTCCAGAGTATTGATATCATATTAAAAGAAAGATCTGAACAAGGTCCTACCTTAGAGGATGTAGCTGTAGCTGATTTAAAACCAAGGAACTCATCGGTTAGTTTACTGTGACCTATCCTAAATAAATGGATTAAACATGTACGTCTACTTTCTGTATTCATTGCTTGACTGAGGATTTGAAGACATCAAAATCAAGAAGTGAAACAAGCATGACACACCAATAAGAGCTAATAGATATGATGATTATTGTATTTTGAATCTTCACAAAACATTAAAGGATCTAAGGATTATAATTAAACGACATGGTTTTTACATATATATTCACAAAGTACTTTTGCAGAATATTACTTCTTTTGTTTCACAAGTTGATCCATCTGCATTGGTAATTTATTTTATACCATATATCTAATCTCAGCTTAAGTTTTATTATTAATAAAGTTAAATGTGTCTAGAGAAAGAATTTAGAATTAGAACACACACACACACACCAAGCTCTTGGATTCTTGATTCTTGAACATTGAAAAATAGAACTATAGCTTATGTGGCATTTGAAGCTGGAACTTATTTCTTCTTACTTTTAGGTTACTCAGGGCATCAAAAATACAATGGAACAAGGTCTTAAAGACAATTATCCAGAAGATGATGCCATGATATCATTTCAATCCACTAATTCAAATTCAAGGAAGCAATCTACTATAGGACCAATTGATAACCTCTCTAGAAAAGATTCTACAATGGTAAGTTTGTTACCTTTTTTCTAACTCAAGAAATTGAAGATACAATTGCATGCTCACATGTTGATATCTGATAGAGTGCTAAGGAAAAAGCAGGAGGAGTTCATGAAAAAACTATTACTAGAGGCATGTTACCAAGGGCAACTCCATTTGAGTCAGAATTTGTAAGAGCACTTGTATGTCTTTTGAGCTCTAACATAGTCGTAAATAGCAACAACTCATTTTAAAAGAGAATCAAATAAAAACAAGTACGTGCTTCTTCTTTTTTTCATTTTGTTCTATGCAGACTATTGAAGAAGTAGGAGATCACTCAAGTGTTCAAAAGGAAGCTAAATCAGATGAGCCTATAAAAGGGATCCTTTCCCAAGTCATAACTTCTCTTTATTATCGTAAGTGTCTTTCATTACATGTTGATTTTACTTTTTTCATTCCTTTGAATTATTGCTAACTTTCTTGGCTGTGACAGCATCAAAATGTGTTGATGCTGGCTCTTCATCTCTTAAATTGGAGATTTGGGAAATTTTCCGACTTGTGGTGTTAAAACATGGTGAAATGGCTTTACTTGCTCAAGCACTTGAGCAATATCCACAACTATTGCTACCTCGTGCAAATCGAACTGATCGTATAATAGCTTTGTCCTATAGAGTGCTGGTTGATATTTTAATTATGCAAACCAAGACTCCTAATACCATCACACAATCAGAAAAAACAACCTTGGAGGCCAACTTATGTGACGCAATTGTTCTTGGGTTTGACAAGGACTGGGTTGAGTCTATTCGTGCCAAAGTTCTTGGGGTTAACATGTCAGGTGTTTCAGCTACAAAAGAAGAAATTCAAGTGATGGAGGTGAAGCTTTGAGAAATTGATTCTCAGTTGGTAGATCTCTCTGAAGATCGCAAGAAATTGATTATGAACATGAATATGTGCCTTTTGGTATTTAGATGTCTTTACATTATGCTTTGTTACTGGCTTTTCAATAATTATAGTAAGACTTAGAGAGAACTATCATGCCTATGATAGTAAGACTTAGAGAGAACTATCATGCCTATGATCAATATATCCCAACATTCCTGGTCTGTTTAACTAGATACATTAATCACTCTCATGTATTCATAAATTTGAGACCTAATATTTGATGGATGATCTGCATCTGATATTGTCAATGATCTTCATTTATATATGTTTGTGGAATGTCACTTTCAAGAAAAGATTTCTGCAGTGATGTATATTTGGTAGATGCAGGATACTTGCATCTTTGTTGCAACTTTGATTTTCAATCCTAATCAATTCTTATATTTTCATTGGATAAAGAATTCAACAATACACACACGAAAAAGAGGCTGCTTGGTTCTCTTGGATTTGAACAATATAATTGTGAGTTTCTTGGGCGAAACCGTATGAGACGATTAATTTATTGCTATTTATTGCAGGAATGCTCTAGGTATATAAACGTTGTTTGAGTAAGCCCAACATATTCAGACTCCATAATTTTATCAATGAGAATTTCAGTTTAATTCACTGCCCAGAAGCTCAACAACAAATTAATAGGTTTAAAAAAATTGCAAATTAGAAAACATTATTTTCGCCATGAGGAAATATTTCAATGTAATTAAAAGATGATTAGTTTGTCGGATTAAAAATATTTCTACAAATAAAAACTTAATTAAATAGTTACCATTTTTATTGAAAAGATGTCAAGAAATATTTTCTAATATAATTATAAATTTAATAAAAATATTTTATTATATTTTTATATTAGAAGTTTTATTTTCCAATTAGACGTAATTATCCATTCATTTTTATCACATTTTTTTTATAAGAAAATTTTACGAAAGGGGTTGGGTTCACCCACAGTCCAAGCGCAGGGCGCTTGGAGCCCAGTCCACAGGGGATACTGGCCAGAGAGTACACATGCCTCCACTTCGACCAGCGTTACCACTGCTTCCTAGACCTCTAGGATGCCTCCCCCAGCGCCTTGACCAACGCAGGGATCGAACCCCCTCCCTTAAGATGAGGAAGACTGACCCCCACGTCAGTTGAACCCAAGGACGAGGAGTTCATTTTTATCACATTATGATAGAAGAACATGTCAAGATGGAGATGGGGCTCCAAAGGAAGAGAGAGGCATGGAGATGGAAGCCCATGCTCTAGGATGGAAGTCTCATGTCTCAAAAGATCCATTTCAAAGCATTAGAGGCCCAATGGTAAAAGCAAGGACTAAAATTATGAAGGAGGCCCTAAATTGTTTGATAAGATAGCTTAAAGAGATAGAGCCCATTTATTTGGGAGAGACATCCTTTAATATGCCCAAAAAGAGCCCAAAAATGGTGATCACTTTGCTAGAAGCCCAACAAGATGATGTACAAGACTTATGTTGTCACACCTTGAAAACTAAAGGGTGACCGATACAGAATATAAGTTGGCTCACATTCCATAAGTCTTAAACTTATATACGAATATTAAATAATATTCATAATACCATTGACAAAATCAGTACTAGAACAATAATCCTAAGCATGCTTAAACCATTTTAAATTCATATATAATAATATATCTCATATAATCAAAATATTAAGTCTCTTATAGAAACTTTTTGCAAAGTCTCCTCTAACAAATAGACCTCCCAAAAATTCTATAATGACCCAAATTTTCATAATAGCATTCGGAGCTATGCTCCACTCTAACATATACATATACATATATATTCTAAATTACAAGTGACTCTAACATATACATATACATATATATTCTAAATTACAAGTGAAGGCATAGATCTTACCTATAGCCTATGTAGAGCATCTAAACTACAAAATATTACTACATAAATGAAAACTTTACTTTACATCCATTAGCAATTGTTCCAAAATATATCTATAAGCTAGATCAACAAGGCTATCTGAGGCTAATTTTTTTTTTTTTTTTGGTGAATAATGACCCGTTCGTGAAATTTGATGAAATACTAATGAAAGTAATTTAAATAGATTTAACTTTGAATCATAACAGTATGACAATCAAATTCAATTTCTATAGTATACAATCATAAACATAAGTGAAACTATATTAAATATTGTTAATCAAATAAATCCAAGTACGTACTGAAACATTTAATTAAACATAATCAATTTAAAATGTAATTCTCGAACCTCATTTTTACGTAGAACCTCAACAGATCGAAACAACAAGCATGGACACAAAATCTATGAAGGAAAGTAACCAACACGACATAGAGACCATGATAACAAGTGTGAACTACAGTCCACGAGGATAAGTAACCAAATGCGGCTTGAAGCCACAAAACAAGAGCAGCACAAGGCTACGAAACAAGCGCAAGTACAAGACCCACGAATAACAAGTGTGAGAATGAATTCCACAAATATCAAGTGAGCTCGAGGTTGACCATGGTGCACCAAGGACTAACAGTGCTGCTGTTAGTAACTAGTGTTATGTATTCAGTCCTCTCAAACGTTTTCAGACATGCTTGAGGCCAGTTTATCAAAGCAATGAAATTTCTTCTTTCAAGATAATAACATCTCATATATAATACTTCATAATAGAACACCCTAGCATGAAGTTTCAACAACATTATATCAAGCTTTTATTCAAATTCAATATAACAAAATCATTTTCAAATAATAAATTATAGCATATGAACTTTCCAAAATGCAAGATCATTTCAATATGGAATTTATGAAAAGTATCTCAAAAGTCACTTTACCATTTAAGTGCATAATCATGAATTACACTACGAAGCAATTAGAGAAAAATAAATAATAACGAGTAAAATCATCAATATTTACTCATTTAATATCAATAAGAAAATGAACCAAAAATGATAAACTTCCCGTCGCAAAATCATACTTATAAACATGATAATTAACATAAAAGTATGGTAGGTACTAAAAAAATATCATTTATAAAAATTATAATGGGACACTATTAACTCACATGTTGCTCCTACAACTATATGATATACCTCTACCTAGTCACTTTACATGTATGACCACTCTTTAATAACCTATGATTTTTATATGATTTTTCATAATTAAATTGGAATTTTTAATGTATTTTCTAAGATATTATTGTATGATTAAGCACTAATTTAATTTAGATACATTTGTATTGAATTAAGTATAATTAAGGATAAAATGGTCATAATTTGTTAATTATTCATGCAAATGATTTCTTGAACTTTTAATGCTACTTTAGGCTTAAGATTGTAGTGCAGGTATTTAAAAATAAAATTTAAGATTTTAATGGGTCAATTGTTTTAAACAATTAGACACGTGGCATGAGGGGAAGAGAGCATCAATTTGAATGATGCTGATTTAAAAGATAAGAGCAGAAGCGATAGCGTTTTGGGGAGGCATTTCAGAATTTGTTGACCTAGGCAGTAAAGCCACAAGCTCGAGAATACCTGGGAGACAGCTTCAGCAACAGTGGCGGAGCCAGGATTTAATGTTTGTAGGTGTATAATTAATCGTGGGATTCGGGGGTTCAGGGACAGCGCCCCCAACAATTTTTTTTAAGGAGGAAAAAAGATAACCCACTCCTTCGTAAAGTTTTGGACCAAAAATGGGGTTCAATTGAAAAGTATTTCTGAGGAAATCAATTTAAACAGAACAATATACTCTTATCCCATGGCATATAGATACCCAGATGTTACACAATCAAATTTCAAAGCAACATGCAAGGAAAAATTATTATGGTTTGACATATGTGATAGAATATTAAAAAGTCAAATATCAACGAAGGAGCAAAGGAGTATGATAAATGCTATAACTCACCAGGCTATCTACTAGAGAGCACGACACTTTCAATAAGTTCAACACCAAACACCTACATAAAGAAGGAAGGAAAACAATGAGAACACAAATGCATTATAACTCTACACTATCATAAACACAATTTTGTACAGATAAGTTTCAAATTTAGGCACACATTATTAAACAAAAATCAAGTCAAAACAAAATTAATAAGATAACACATATTTCTTACTTTAACATCTTAGCAAACCACATTGCCTCATCAATTCCAGGTATAACACCTACTAGTTCTAAAAACAAAGAATCCATTCCCTCAGAACTCATTTCATCTTGTTCAATAGTAGGATCCATTATAACTTAAAACATTTTCATCCATTATCATCTCTATGATATCTAAATTTTATGGTTGTTGTCAACTAAATTAAATTTAATAAGCATTGCCATAAAATCCACACCCACAATAGTCAATATAAGTGCTCTAACTATTTAAATTTTCTAAGAAGCCAAAAGAGAAAATTACTCTCGGATGACAGGGTGTGAAATAGCTAGCAAGACATAATGATATATTGACTTAGACAGATGCTAATTAATGGACCACCACCAAGAAGAAAGCTTCCACCACCAAAGAAGAATCTTCTAACTAATTACAAGACATTTGTGTATCCTCTGAGTATTCTCTGAAGCAATATGAAATGCAGATATGCGTATGTCTGTGCAGTTGTGGGGCACACGGTAGCACAAACATACAAATACATGTTGTTCGAGAGCGTTATTTTCACATGCCAGCCCACATCACATACGACATGAAAACAAATAACAACCTTAATTTGTCCCTCTGCACCAGCGCTTACACATGGGGAGAGATAGAAACCCACCTTCTTTAACTCCACCTTTGAAGAAGACTCCTGGTAAAAGCTCGGCATTGGAGTCACTTTAAATCCTAAAATTTTCCTGAGCATCTTAATTTTAGCTGTCTGGGTCTCCTATAAAAGAGTTATGCAAGCAAAGTGACTAACGAAGCATATTCCAGTTAAATTTCAACCTTAAAAATAAAGTATTATCACCTTGGTTTTTGCTTGCAAGTTACTCTTCTCCACTTCCTTTGCATGAATCTTTTCCTCAAGCTTAGAGTAGAACTGTCAAACAAAATATGAATGCTATTTGAACTACAAACTTATTGAAAAGTAAATCTGCAACATAAATGATAGGGAGAGAAAGAAGTCTCCCAGGTTTCAAATGACAGAGCACTAACGTATATCTCTGAGTAAACTAGTTTGTGCGGCATTTTCACGGGAATCAAATGAAGAAAGAGTAGTCAAGTAATCAAATCAAAAGAAACACTAGGATATTCACTAATAGTGTCTACAGATGAAGCCTACAAGTATACAGACAAGCAATCTGGGAATCTGGGATATATGCATAACAACTAAATCGACTAAAATCAAGTCGAGAATATCTTATAACAGGAATTAGAAAAAAGAAAAAAAAAGACTTTCTTCCATATTAGTCTGTCGCCAAAAGTTTGCCCACAAACTGAACAATTGACAAGTGAAATTCCGTAGTCCTTGCTAGTGCTACCTCATAAAAGAGAACAATAGTCAAAATTCCATGAAACCCCAAATAGCTCTGATGTTTCAATAGGGGATTTGCGGAAGACTCAAGAGATCTGGCTGAGAAACCAAGGAAAAAGTGGCAATGGGGATGGATTTGATGATCAGAGGAGCCGAGCCTAAAAGATTCGAAAGATTTCAAACTGGGTAAGAGCACATGGCCGAGGCGATTTATTGTTGATATTTTTGGAATGGAGAGTGATAAAGATCGAGAATCAATTGCTGATACCATGTGTAGGAATTTTGACATATTCAGCTTCTCTTTAACAAAAATAGATGCCACAGGTCCTGATTTTAGCATCCTAATTGTAAAAGGAATCAGGAATTCCAAAAAATGATTTGTTGCCTCCCTTTTTAAAATTGGAACGACAAAAATAGGACTTTTGGTCTCCCAATTTAAAAAGGGACACTAAAGGTAACATCGTCAAACAAATCTTGACGTAGTTAGACATTTAATTTTATATTATCTAAAGATCGAAGAAGCAGGAATCAGGAACCACAGCAGAATCAAGTGCTCCGGCGATTCCTGTTTTCTCCTCCCTCTTCCACCTTTGCTGCCCCCAATTTTGCCTCCCCAGTTCCAACTTTGGCCCTTCGACTCCAATTCCACCTTATTTGAACCCTAGTCCACCTCTGCCATCGACACCGATAACGAATCCATGTCTACTTACGCTGCCGACTCTGATAACGAATCTGATACAAGCACGGAATCAGCAGCCCAAGTTGAAACCCATGTAGAGATGACCCAATGGATGTTGCCCCTCATCAAGCCTAACGGCCTCGCCCAGCTCGAGTCCGTCATTCGGGTCATATTGTCGATTGCAGTGACATTCAATTGGCCCATTCGACAGCTCGACGTCAACAATGCGTTCTTGAACGGAACCCTACACGAAGAAGTATTCATGCGCCAACCGGAGGGATTCGTCGATCCTCAGCGGCCTAATCACATCTTAAACTGGTAAAAGCTATTTATGGCTTAAGACAAGCTCCACGTGCTTGGTTTGATAGGCTAAGGTTTACTTTAATTTCTTGGGGATTTAAGAATTTGAGGAGCGACATATCTGTGTTTATGCTGCAAAACCACAATCTTACAATATTCATTTTGATATATGTTGATGATATCCTAGGCACAGGCAATAATCCCATTTATGTTGACAAATTTGTCCGTCAGATAAACTCTACATTTTCTCTGAAAGACTTGGGTCCTCTCTACTACTTTCTTGTTTTGGAAGTCTATAGGAACTCTCAAGGCATTTTCCTCAATCAAGCTAAATATGTAGTTGACTTGCTCAATAGATTTGGAATGCTAGGTTGTGCGCCAGTGCCAACCCCTATGGTGACAGGTAGACAATTGTTAGCACAAGATGGCACTTTGCTAGATAACCCAACTGTGTACTGACAAGCAATAGGCTCATTGCAGTACCTCACTACCACGCGCTCAGATATTGCATTTGCAGTCAATAAATTAAGCCAGTTCCTGTCACAACCAAGAACCAGCCATTATTAAGCAGTCAAACAGATCTTTTGTTATCTGAAAGGAACATATAGATTTGGCCTACATATTAAACCATTTTGTAGGTCCCAGCCTCAGCTGATAGCATATATTGATGTAGATTGGGCATGTGATACTGATGATAGAAGGTCGATGGCAGGTCTCTACGTTCTCCTTGGCAATAACTTAATTTCCTGGTTGTCGAGGAAGCAAAGAGTAGTGTCTCGGTCCAGTACAGAGTCTGAATATAGGTCCCTTTCTGATGGGTCTGCAGAGATCAAATGGTTGAATTCTCTATTATTCGAGTTAGGCCTATATCTCAAAAGACCCTCCATCATCTGGTGTGATAATCTAAGTGCCAAGGCCTTGGCAGCTAATCCGGTGCAGCATGCTAGGAGCAAACATATTGAGATCGATGTCCATTTCATCCGAGATCTTGTTTCATCAGGCCTAATTGACATTAGATATGTGCCTTCCTCACAACAACTTGCTGATTGTCTTATGAATCCACTTTCATAGCCCTGTTTTCAATACTTCAGAAGCAAACTTGGGCTAGTTGACATAACCTATCGTTTGAGGGGGAATATTAGAGCATAATTATGATTAGTGTCCATCAGCATATTCTGAGGAATATGCTGTGGTCCCAGATTCTGTGGTCCTGCATTCCATTATGTAATATGATCTGTGCAATATTTCCTCTTGTATACGTGTCTTTGTATAATAGGCTATAGTAATGATTTCTGTAACTGTAAATATTCTCCCCATACGCATTGTAGTGCTATATATATATCAATACACAACTGAGCTCGATGATTGAGTGCCTCAGTATTATTTCCCATTCTATTTTGCTCTATATTTCTAAGTCCAAATCCAAAGCTGCATCGTACTTCCTTACACCAAAGAGATATTGAGCAGAAAAGTGATGGGTCGGAAGCATAATATCTTCAAGAACTCTTCATCCTCTCCTTCATCTAATGGCAAGTCAGAGTGCGTTGTGATGTTGGGACGAATCATTTTTATATCTGCAAACATTATACACTTCAGTAAATATCGCCCTATCAAATTGCATTCGATTCTTCCTCTTTTTTGTCCACTTGTATTGTTAACTTGGTTTTGCCTCTGCTTATATCGCTTGCATGCGGTAATTTCCTACGTCTAATGTATTCATAAGCCCCTTGAATTGTGACTCTATTCTCTCAACTAAGAAAAAGCCTTTGAAAAATAGCATCTTATGCCTAGAGAACTGTAATGTCTGGCATCATCTTTGCCAATGCCTACACTTGAGAGTATTGGCAATACAGAACATCAGTAGAAAACCTAAAATCCAAAAGTTTCATTCTGAGCAGTGAGCACTCATTTATTCCCTAATATCTGCCATCTTGGGAATCAATTTCTTGTGATCTTCCAAGAGACCCACCAATTCTTCTGCTTCTTCCCCTGCTTCCTTGTCTCCTTGGGCGGACTTCTGGTGCGGCCGCTGTCACTACGCTTGCCGTTCGTCCATCCCTAGGTCTTGATAACGTACTGACGTAGCTTTCCATCCCTCACGAATTTTTCAATGGCATCGCGGAGGTCATAGCATTTGTCAGTAGTATGTCCGTGGCAGTCGTGGAATGAGCAGAACTTGGTACGGTCCATGTTGGAGCGGCCTCTGATCGGCCTCGGCTTGTCCACCCGCTTCATCTCGGCCTGTGCTACCTCTTTCCATACCTGGGACCGAGGGACATTCAACGAGGTATAGCTATCGTACTTGGCCTTCTGGTCAGCTCGGTCAGGCTTGACTCGGCTTTCTCTATTCCGTCTTCGGGGGTCGGCCTTCGTCCCTCTTGGGCGTTCTTCATCGCTGGGCGGACTCTTCCTTGACCGTTTGGGTTCATCGGCATTGGCCGCCTCCATCTGCTTCATTTCCAGGTACTTCTTCGCCTCTGTGTAGAATTCGGTCAAGGTGTACACTGGGTTCTTGCATAGGTGACGAGCCAATCGGGACGATGGGTCTAGTCCATTGACTAGGCAGTGTACGTGGACGTCCTCGGGCAACGACCGTACTTGCATGGCCACGTCGCGAAACCGATCTAGGTACTTCTGCAAGGCCTCACCTTTCCCCTGTCGCACTTTGCTTAGTGTGAATGTGGTCTTTGGCTGCTTTTTACTGGTGGTGAAATGCAACTCGAACTTGCATCCGAGGTCTTCGTAGCTCCGGACGGAGTTGTCCGGGAGAGAGTTCAGCCATCTGTGTGCCGGTCCGTCCAGAGTAGCTGCGAAGAGACGTTGGATGATCGAGCCTTTAGTTTGTCGGACCCACATGAGCTTTTCAAATGTGACCAAGTGGTTGCGCGGATCTTGGGTTCCATCGTACTTCGGCAGGTCGGCCAGATCGAAGTGCTTTGGGTAGCGGGCTGTTGCCGCCTCTCTTGAGAATGGGGATCTGCCGGATTCCGATAGATATGTCACTCGATATTCCCGGGGAGATCCGTGGCGAGGTGATCTATGAGCCCGGGGAGTTCCATCCTCCACGCGGGGTTCTTCTTGGTGTCGGCCCTCTCTGACAGCTCGATCAGTGCGGTTAAGACCGTTACCGTAGTTTTCACGGTTCCCTGGGGACCGTGTTCGGCCTTGGTCCGGCTCGCCGTCATCGTGGCGTGGGTCCCTCGGCTCTGAGCTGCTCGAGGAACTGCTGTCATCCACGGGGGCCCTCCTTCCACGCCTATGATTCCTCCGGCGGCTTCCCTGTCGGCGATCCTTCTCGAGCGCTTCCTGAATCATTCGACCAATAGCTTCAAAGTCAGCCTGTCTCTGCAGTTCATCTCACTTTTCCTTGTTCTCCAACCGCTGTAGGAACGACTCCTGCGTCCTCCGTATGATGCGGACGTCGGCTTCTACCGCCTGGACGTCCCGCGCCTGGGGCTGTTGGCGCGTTTCTTGTAGCGGCTAATCCTCTTGCAACGACTGCTCCTCTTGCAGTGGTTGTTCCTCTACGGAAGGGGATGTTGTCGTGTCAGTGACATGCCTTTCGGGGGTGTTCTCTCGTCGCAGCTGTTCCGGCGGCTGATCCGGTGGCGAATGGCTTGGCTGTGGGTCTCCACCCACCGGTTGGGGGTTTCTGCTGTGGCTTCTGGTGTTCGCCATCAATGGTCACGGGGATTGAAGTTTACAGTCCCCACGGTCGGCGCCAATGTTCTGTCCTAAGAGCACAGAGATTGGACTTGACTAGGTTATCAAGCTTAGAGCCTACGTACCCTCTGAAGGAATCAAAGTCCACGTAGTTCGTGATATACTAGAAGGCACGTAGCCAGGGGAGTGGGGTGTGTGCTCTGTGTAACAGAAAGTAAATAGAGCATAGAATAGAACGTGTGCACCTGTTTAGGGTTTCCTTCTATTTATAGAGGAGTCTGGTGCGATTATCTTCGTATTAATGAGCGTTATCTTGGATTAAGAGATTAGGGGCTGATTTGTTGTGATTATGATTGGAGAAGATCTTGGGTTGATGAGATCCTCAATTGGTGAGATCCCAAATCCTTGCCCATTATAGCGCGAATCCTATCCCAGGCATTCTTGGGCCGGGGTCCGGACATGGGCCTTTTGGGCCGGTCCGTAACAAATATGTTACGTATCATTAAAAATTTTAACTTAATGAGGAGTATGAATTAAGGGCACATTTCTTGAGTTCAAAAATCTATATCAGGTAATATTTTATAATTTTAGAAGATTTCAATGGACATAAAAATAAAGTAAGAATTGTTAGTTAATGCAAGTAATATTATGACAAGGATTGTTTAAACATAAGAAAAATTAAATTAATTTATGCTGAAGTGGATACTGCGAAGAAATTATATATGTCAGGCCTTGATGTGGTCTGGGCAGCCTGAACCAATAAAAGAGTCCCTCAATGGTTTTACATTATAAAAAGTTAAAAGAATTGCAAAACTTAATTTAAATTTAGTGAGAATCAGATTGGAGGACCTATTTAGAAAAATATTTATTAGGAAGGACCATAAAAACTATAATTATTTAAAAAGACCAATTACCAAAATATAAATTTAGAAATACTAAATTACCCATGAAAGTGATTTAATTTTTTTCCCCACCAAAATTATTACCGTCAAAATCATCATTTTTTAACATTAACTAATATCTACATAATCATATCATTTAATTATTACTCGTAAGTCGTAAAGTATATATTGGCCCTTTAACCCTTTTATATCATTTTTTTCTTGATTTACATAATTTTATATAAATCAAGGCAAAAAAACTATATCAAATTAAATGCATTTTAGATCTTATCATTATATAATTTAATTATTACCTGTAACATAGAAATTGGCCTTTTAACCCTTTTATATCATTAAGTTTTTTTTTCTTGATTTATATGTAAATAAAAAAAAAGGGCTCTATCAAAGAAACTTTACCAACCAAAATAAAAAATTACAAGCAAATTTATTTTATTAGAACTAGTTGCGTAGGCTCAAATAACAAAAATTAAACATTACTATATTGCATCAAAAATTGAAATATTATAATATGTTAATGTCTATTGACACTAGAAGGCACCCTAGTGTGGAACATGACCCTATCAATTATACATACATCTAAAATTTCTTTAATGTTTATAATTAATTTTTTTTTTTAAGGTTTTCCTAAAATTTTATATTTTTCAATTAAAGTTTCTGTCAATTTTAAAAATAAAATTATAATTTTAACAAAATTGAAAGATGCTTGTGTTATTTTTTCTATAAATATCTATGATGAGAGAAATTGTGTTTAATTTAATTAAATTTATAAATTCATATTAGTTTTAAACAGGGGTGGAGGCAGGGGGTGCTAGGGCCGGGTGGCCCCCGCCCTCCCTAAAATTGCAGATAACAACCCAAATTTTTATAAAATTATATTTTAGTCTCATAAGATTTTAATGTTTTCAGTTTAGTCCCTATTATTTTTATAGTGAAAGGACAGAAATAGAAATGTTGAAATGTTTGTGGGGCTGAAATATAATTGATGAGTATATATTTTATGATTAAATAGATGTATATTTTATGAGATTTAATTGGAATTATTGATATTATATACCTATTTAATTATCTTTTATGAACGTTTCCATAATTGAATGAAACTTAGGATCAAAGAATAAATAGGCATAAAATCTACTCATATCCTATTTTTATTTTATAGGAAATATTAGCTGATTTGGAATGAAGTAGAAAAAGCAATAAGAGGATATGCAATCAGCCAAACTTGATGATCCCCCGCAAGAAAAATAGAAACAAAATCAATTGTGTGATCTGATGGAGTAAATTACAAGATATGAGATATCTTTTTAATAAGAAAAAGAGAATCAGTGACCAAAGACCTAAATTATTATAAATAAGGAGGCAGAGACAAGCAAAAGAGGACGGGGCAGAAAGATCGGGAGACACAGAACAAGAAGGAACAAAGAAGCAAAGGAGTAGAGGCTGCGCGTTTCGGTTCTTTTCATCAACTCCACGGAAGGACGAAAGGACTGTGGAGGCAACGGAGAAATTTTCTTTCCTCTCTCTCCTTCTTCTTTGAATCTGAATTCTTATCTTTTTGTTATGGATTTGAATAAAGCCATGTGTGGCTAATTTGTTTTGCAACCTAGAGTACTATGAACTTGTTTGAGACTTAGAAATTGTTCTCACTCATTAGTTTTGTTTAATTTTAATCAGTTTATTTAATCTTGTTTTTATTATTTATTGCTTAGTGATTGGCCACCGTTAAGCATGTTTTGGGGATTTAGGATTGAACTTGACGAAGGGAATCTTAAATTGACCTTGGAATTAAATAATGTGTAATTAGATTTAAATTTAATGTGGAATTAGATTTAAATTTAATGTGAAATTAGGTTTTAATCTAATTTGCGTCTAGGATAGACATATACCTAGAAGCTCCGCATAATCAAATTAGAGTGAACCCGATTTAAATTGCATCTTAATTAATTGTGTGAGACATTGCATAATTATTTAAGATAGGTGTATAAGTGGACCGACATGCACTTATAAACATTAATACTCTAGATTAGCTGATCAAATTAAGTCAAAGTTAATTTAGTGGGGATAAAATCTAGGAAACAAATAAGGGATTAGTGACTCTAGGTTGCTCGTTTGATTATTGTGGTAGTTTTTTTTTTATTTTTTCATTTTAGTTTTAATTTCTTTTATCTTAATTAAATTTAATTTGGTTTTCTCAACTTAAATGAAATTGTGAAATCAATGCTTAATTGAAGTTTGTGATACCAAGTCCTCGTGGGAACGATATTTTTCTCATCACTTTATTACTTGATATGGCCCGTGCACTTGCGGAGTTTTTAGGCTTAAAGTTTTGCTCTATCAATAATTTTATAAAAACTCAAGTTCTATTCTATAAAATTCGCCCCCCGTAACTGCAATGTTTGGCTCCACCTTTGGTTTTAAACATAAAATGTGAGAGAAAATGTAGGAGGTTTGATTAGAGGTAATTTAGTATTTTTAAACTTTTATTCTGTTAATTGGTCTTTCTAAATAATTACAACGGTCCTTCTCAATAAATATTATTTGTTATAGATCCTTGATTTTAATTTTTCCTTAAAATTATGGCACAAGATTTCAGTAAAATAAAGATGAATTGCTGCCAACTAAAATGCAAAACATCTTGAGATTTGTTGAATTGAATTTTCACGAGGAATTATTTTTTATGTCGTGGGATATAAATTTCAGTTAACATGCTAATTAAAAAAAAGTTATGATCAATAATTAAAAGGTTTTATACTTCTTATGTGACAGGAGAAGAATTGTCTCCTGCCACATTAAAAAATGACGTTTTATACTCAACCCTCTTTTATTCTTTTCCTTTTTTGCTTTCTTCATTTTTGGATGGCGACGACGGTATTTCCCTCTGTTTTGATTGTATTTGGATTAGAACTGGGAATCAGAGCCGGCTCGGCTCTACAGGGTTGGGCCCGACTGGGCCTAAGATAAGGAAAACATATGTTTTTCAAAGCTCGACCTGATAGTACCAGGGCCAGGGCCGGCCCTACAAGGCCTAAAAATTACTATTCCAAATTTTAATTATTTTTTTTTAGGTTTTTTCCAAAGAAACATAATTAGTAAATTGCAACTATTAAAGTTCTAATCTATCAAATAAATATTATCAACATTAATATCTAAACAATACAAATCATCCAACAAATAAACACATTCATTAATTTGTAATAAAAAACAAACCATTTTCTACAATTAACTCACATAAAACTTGAGAAGTATTAAACTAAACAACATTAGATAATTCATATAAAATATAAAAGCATACCACTATCATTGTCAATTGTCACCTTCTTCATCACTTTCATCAATTTCATAGATATTTAATTGTGCTTCACTTTGAGCAGAAGGCTGTGTTTCAGGAGTAAAAATATCATGAATTTCTTCTCTTGCATCATGAACACATCCATAATCATTATTTGCAACAAATAATATACCAAATCATAAAATCAGAGTATAGTTATTATGTATTTATATATGTGCCTCCTAGCCTCTTCCTCTTGGTACTCTTTGACTATTTTTTTTTTTTAAAAAAGAATGAAAATGCTACAGTAACAGGGCATGTAGGGCCGGCCTGAGGCCCTACAGGGTCAGCCCTGTAGGGCCAAATTCAAATTTCAGGCATATTTTTCAAGCCCGAGCCCTACAGGGCCAGGGCTTAAAAGGGCCGGCCCGATTTCCCGGCTCTAATTTGGATGGAACACCGGCGAGAATGTGTTCGGGATAATGACGGCGTCCAGGGAGGGAGGCCCATTGGATAGGCTGCCAACGTACGTGCGAGTTCGGAGAGGAATCTTCAGGGAATTGCGGAGAGTGGTGGATGTGAGAGAGCTTGATGCAGAGGAGAGGAAGCAAGTACTAGAAAGATTGATTAAGTTGGCCAATCACGATTCGGAGAAGTTGTTCAACCAGATCAGACACCGATTTGATGAGTAAGAAATAAATGCCAAGACTGTTAATAAGTTTTCTGTGTTTGTTTCTCAGCAACCATATGTAAATACAGGGTAGGGTTAGGGTTTTCGAAGGTGGAAGTGAGATTTGAACACTTGAGAGTGGAATGCTTTGTGCAAGAAGGGAGCAGAGCATTGCCTACAGTTCCTAATTATATATGCAACATGGTTGAGGTATTTGATTTCTTCACCTTCATATAGTGATTGATTTGGATGTGGTGTTGGTTTGTGAAATTGAATTTGATTGCAGTGCATTGATGAGTGAATGACGCAGGCGGTTGTAAGGCGGGTGGGGCTAAGCAGGAAGAGGGTTGAGTACTACACGATGTCATTTTTTAGTGGCAGGAGATAAGAAGTATAAAACCCATAATTAAATTTGTCAAACAGTATAAAATTACAGAGTGGGGTGTAACAGACTAACAGGTGGGGGATCTACTATGTCCTGTTTTCAATTACATGACTTTTTAATAACACCCCCTCACTCCTCTATATATTACAAATTTTCTTTTGAGAATTATGGAGAAAAAGATCACATATAATGACGTCATTAATGTGTTAATAAAACACATTTGTCTTATTATACATAATCCGAAAAGATCATCAAAAACATTGCACATATATGGGTTTGTATCGCTTGGCCCTGCCTCAGGCTTATTATATGATGTCCTGCTATGGAATAACTTGCAACCAAAGTTATTTCTATGTCTTGTTCAATTAATCAAGCTGTTGTTTTTGAATTGTGCATTCCAGTTTCCAAAAAGATAAAAAAAAACCTCAACAGTAGAACATCCAACTTCATTTTATAAGTCCTATTCTATCATGATAAATGCAAATCGAAACCTAATTTTATGAGGCACGAGCCAAATTCATTGCGGCTAATGAACAAAAGGTAATGAATGCTTATCGTGTTCTTTTCTTTGCGAATATGACTCAAAAATAATCTCCAACACAACAGTCCAAAACCGTATTTGTTTAAAATAGTACCCTGAGAAGGATATATAGCATTGCCTATAGTATTGTGCCGTAGACAGACCACAAAAGCAGCACACAAAAGTAAATATATAGTGCAGAAAAAGAAAATATCAAAGGAGATAGTTCTAAGACAGTAATACAAAAACACTTTAAGATTCAATGAAGTCGTCCAGCCATCTAGCCTTGTCAAGCAACAAAGCCAACTCCTTCTTGACGGACTCGAGCTCAGCTTCGAGACTGGAAGCCTGAACCTTAGTCTCCTCAACTTCCTCTTGATGTCTTCGACATTATCACTGCATTTCTCAATGCATTTATACACGTAACTCAGCCATGAAGCATCAAAGCCAACCCCTTCTAAGACAGTGCAACACTTTGTGATGTAGTTTCGATCACCTTCTGTCAAGTGGCCTCTCCGAGTGGTCCTCAAAATGCGAGTCACCTCAGCAAATAGGGAAAAGATGGAGGAAGCAAACACTCTTCGTTACTCTGTTGAGCCAATTACTTCCTTCCTCATCATTCATAGTTGATGTTGTCGCCTGGACTTGTAAGTTTTCAGCTAGATGAAGTTGTAAATCCAGGGATCTATCTGCTGCATTCCGATCCAAAAAAGGAAATTAATAAACCGGAAAGTACATTTTGAACAACTGGAACTAAGGCCTTCTCTAAGGTCCTGTACATCTCCTGATTCTTACTCTCTGGATGCAGTTTTTCTAGTAGATTATAGTTAACATAAAAGAAAATTAGATTATTAGTTAATTAAAAAAAAATATAACAACACTGCTACAAAATATAAATTTAATTTTGTCCTAGAAATTTTTCAAAAGGTAATTTTGCCCTAGAAATTTTTCGGGGCCAAATAAAAAGGGAGCAATTTTGCACTGACCATTATTCTAATTAATTTTGACCGCTATTTAACCAAATATGTTGAGCTAGCAGTCTACAAATCCGTGTGTCATTTATTTCATATTTTTTCAAAGTTAGATTAAAAACTTTTGGGAAAAATTTGTATTTTAACAAAAATAACATGAATGATATGTGGATTACCAACTTAGCATAATTGGTTAACTAATGATCAAAATTAACCGAAATAATGACCAGAGCAAAAGTGCTCCATTTTTTACACGTTGGGGACAAAATTGCCCTTTGATGAAAACTTCCAAGGCAAAAATCTCCTTGACCCAAAAAAAAAAAAAGTACTACTGTGGAAATTTTGTACACTGATTTGATAGCAAAGTATCTATATTTTGGTTTAGATCCTTCTCACCAATAAAATTTTTAATGAGAGGATTTTCCTTCAATTTTTACTAGAAAATTACTATTCTTATCAATCATAATAGTTGCAGTATGGATGAGCATATTTTCACTTAATTAAAATGGATTTATACGTCTTCTGGTTCACCTAATAGATTTTAGTGCATATAAAAGAGAGTTAGAATCTTAATTATATTGGGCGGGACAATGTTATAGTATGTACCTGTACTATATAATAAATGCGGCAGTGCATAGAGCATAACTAAAACTAAGCCAGAATTTAAGTGGTATAATGATTATATGTGAATAAGAAGAATAAAAGAGTCATAAATCTTAACAGGTACCTGTATGTGGAGTAGGAAGTTTGTGCATTTCTATATTAGTACTTGAAGATTCTTTCCAGTCACCTTCAACTCCTTCTCCTTTTGCCTAATTGAGGCAGGCAAGAAAATATCTCATTATGACACTAAATGCACATTTACATTAAATTGTTCTGCGATAATAAATATTAACTAGAGCACAATACACCTGATTGCAAGAAATTTACAATGACGTGAGAATTAATATGCATCTTGGACAATTAGGCGACAAAACGCTTATTTTTGCTGGATATATTTTTAGATCCACCAATAAATATATTATGAACATTTTTTATTATTATATTATTTTGTCTTAAAATTATCCTGTAGTTTTTTCAGATAGAGGTCAAAGGCAGACACCAATGTTATCATTTGTGTTGGGGGGGGGGGGGGGGGTAGAAATAAAAGACAAGATAAGAGGGTATAAAAATTTCCGGAATTTACTTTTTCAACATACATTCCTTGTCTACGAATAATTGTTTAATGGTGGTGCTAAGGTCCTCTTTCCAACATTTCTTTCCATTTTCCACTTCCACTGATTTCAAAAATGGGGCAATGATGACTCCAGAAGAGAAATTTTGCATTTTCGGGCATCCTATCACTTCTAGTGTCCCCAAAGATGGGAATATGAAGGTGCTGTGTTTTCCAGAGCAAAAGCTTTTGAAGCTTGATAAACAATTTAGTACCAAATACTTCAAGCTTTCAAATGTGATTTCTTCTTTTGATTGCCCTTCATCATCCGCCACCACAACCTCCTCCAGCTTCCCACAATTGCTAACTCTTAACCATGTGAGGTGAATGAGACTTTTGGCAGTGCAAGTTGTCATGAAGTACATAAGCCCATTGCAATGTTCCACATCCAAGCAAGTTAAATTTTCGAAACATGTAGTAGGTGGTGCCAATCTTATTATCCTTGAACATTCGACCATACGCAGAACTTCAAGGTTTTGAGCAAGCGGATGTGATGCTGAGTCATCACCATTCCATATGTGCTCAAGTTGCTCCAATTTAAATAGCCACAAATTCTTAATTTGGCGGTTCACAACACTATAATGACCAAATTCTCTTGAAATAAATAGTGTTTCAAAAGAACTATAACGCATTTGAAGTGTTGTTCTAGCTGGAAATTTTTGGAGCAAATCATTGAGAAAGTTTGCTAGAGTATCCTTGAAACATTGCAAACGAAGTACTTTCGTCGTTTGAAAGAGTTCTTTCTCATGAGTTCCATTCAATATCCTCCTAGCATCCTTTTCAATTAAAGATAGGTCTTTGAAGTTATTCGATACCTAAAAAGACAATCCTTTTTTATTTCATTATTTAATCAATAAACAAGTTAACAAAACTGATTTTTTGGCAAAACACACGTATAATTATAGGGTATATGTTCAATATCATCATTTTTTAGAAAAATAAATATATTAAAATAGATAAATTACTAGAAAAAGAGGGTGTATTTACCTTTTCAATATGAAATAAATCTTGTTGGATTGGCAAGTCGACAAAAACCCCTCTATGCTGCTGGGAATCCATTGGTCCAAATGTAAATATTTGCAATGCTTCAGATCGGTCAACATTTAATACCTTTGATGGAGGACACTGTAGACAATATCTCATTGGATACAAATCAATGCTGGACCATAAATCTTTTAAGTCAGGATATTCAGTTAGCTCTAGATGCTTGGCACTACGCAATGCCACCTGCCAACAATGATGATAGGCTGCGTTATTTAAAAAAAGAAAAATAATTACAGCAAACTAAATTTTAATAAGTCAAATCAAAACAAAAAATATCATCTAAAACCAAATTAAGCACAATAAACAAGATTTGGCTACTGTTTTGAAAATAGCTATATAATACTGAGTGAAAAGAAATTGCAAGTAAAGATCCTTATACAAAGATAATAATCCTTGTCTTCTTGTAAAGTGATTAATTGCCGTGATCGAAAACATACCTTGTCTTGAAATATCTTATTCAATGTGTTGTTGAGGCCACCTTCACAAGACCATCTTTTATCTTGTTCATCTGTAAATATCTCTCGAAGTAATGGTGTGCTTGTGCTTGTGTCACTCGCGGAGAAGCTCTCCATTCTTGTACATTGCCTTACTGCAAATTTCTGCGACACCGGAAGCTTCAAGTAGCGGATACTTCTAGAGCAAAACGTTTTGAGTTTTGGTAAATACTCAAGTTCCAAAACTTTTAAGCTTAGGAATGTAATTTCATCAATGCTCTCCCCTCCAGCTTCTTCCACAATTTGCTCAATTAAATCACACTCTACTATCCTCAATGTTATTAAATTTACCAAACTTCTTGCGGTTGATGAGGTAATTAAATGAATTAACCCATTGCAATTTTGAACGTCTAAAAGTGTCAGGTGATACAATTTTACTAAGGAAGGCACCAAGTGTTTCAAACTGGAACAATGATCCAAATATAAGCATTCAAGAACTTCAAGAGCCGGGTCCAATTGACATCCATCTTTACATATATGCTGGAGTTCATACAATCTCCATAGTGCCAACCTCTTGAGCCGTGTTTTGATCTCAATTTCTCCATTCTCGTCTCGAGGCCTCTCATTTGGGAATATCACCTTGAAATAATTTTCTTGAATGACTAGCCGCTCAAGACTAGGTATATTTTGGAGAAACCAATATGGAGAAGTGGCTTTAGCATCTTCTAATTTGCACAACCGTAGAAATTTGATCTTGCAAAATCGGTCCCTTGGAACTTGCGATTGAAGTATCATGCTAGCATCCTCATTGTTTAGACATAGTCGGTCTAAGTTTTCAATCACCTATGCCATGAAGGGAAAAAATTTGATCATTAGAAGGGAAAAATATCTGGTTATGTTTTCACCTAGTATTTACAAGAATCCATAGTGCCCTTCTGAGAGTTGATTAAATCTTTAGTCTCGAGAAATTTAATAGAAGATAAGTGTCACATAAGTAATAATACCATAGTCAAGAATATAATTGTGTACGTGCACTTGCATAATATTTAGATTTGAAGCAAACATTAGACACTCTTAATAAGTAAAGCTTTAAAGGCCAAATAGATGGCTTCTTAGTGTTGGGTTTTGGGCTCTTTTCCTATGTGGAGAAAGGCCCAAATTTGAAGTCATTTGTGTCTCAGTTGTTTTCATGGAGATCGGGCATATTAGTGTTAGGTTCATGGGGTATAATTCAGAGGAAAAATGCAGCCTTTCAAAAGAGAAGAAGAGAGAAAGCTATTTTCACATATTCACATGGTACTTCTGGTAAATCAGAGTTTGCGCATTCATAAATCGTTCGATCAGGCTGAATGTTTTTTGCCAGGTTTGTAGCTCCCAATGCATCATTTTCAACTGTGGGATCTTTGATTCATTATTGAGCTCTATTTTTGTGTGTATTTTCAGCTTTTTTATTATCTATTGTCAGTTTGTATCTTTGATTGTTTGGCTGGTTCTTTGCACGTAAAATGGGATATAAAAGAGTCTCAACCAAATGCACAAACAGATACAAACACTTAGCCAAACAACCAAAGCTTCAAGCTTACAATAGAGCATTAAAAGCTGAAAATGCCCAGAAAACTATAGCTCTATGCGAACGTAATATCTCTCACATTGGACAATGAATTGATGATCCCACCATTGAAAATGACACATTGAGAGTTGCAAACCTAGTCACAAAATTTCAGCTCATTCCAACAATTAGCAAACGCCGATTTACCAAAACTACCCTGTGAATATGTGGAAATAGCTTTCTCTCTTTTTCTCTCAAACGGCTACGTTTCCTCTGATTCAGAGCTCTCCAACCTAATCCTACTTCATCCCCTCTAAATCAGAACTGTCTAACCTAATCCTACTCTATCCCCTCTCCACTTAAATAAGTGAGACACAAATGACTTCAAATTTAAGCCTTTCTCCATATAGGAGGGGAGCCAAAAACCCAATAGTTAGAGCCCCACTCTCTACAAGGCCTCTAGTATATATATGTATGATCAACATGCAAATCCCACATTTTATGTAGGTATTTTTAATATTTGTTTGAGTGAACATTATGATGTTGATGGTCTTGATTTATTTTCTAAATTGAGGGTATTGAGATTAGTTTTAACAGAAGAAATTAATACTCCTATAAATGTATTAAACTATATAAAAATTGTTTTATTTTCTAAATACATCCATTACTTATTTTCAAAAATTGTATTAATTTTTTTTTTCATTATTAGAAAATTTCATATTTGCAAGGAAAAAAAATTCTGTCGCAAATTTGGGGAAATTTGCGAGGGAAAAAATTTTTCCTCGCAAAATGGTCATATTTTGTGAGGGAAACAATTTTCCCTCACAAAATGACCATTTTTTGCGAGGGAAAAAGTTTTCCCTCGCAAAATGGCCATTTTTTGCGAGGGAACCACTTTTCCCTCGCAAAAGATGGTCATTTTGTAAGGGAAAATTTTTCTCTCGCAAAATGAGAGGAATTTGGTGGGTAATTTCTCCCAAGTTTCCCTCATTTTGCAAGGGAATGGGTTTTCCCTCACAAAATGACTATGCTTCCCTCACAAAATGGTGATATAACTTTTTACGAGGGAAAAAGGGACCTTTTGCGAGAGAAACTCTATCCCCTCGCAAAAAAAAGACGTTTTGCGAGGGATGTTCCCTCGCAAAAAATCCTAATTTTTTCCCAATTCATTTTATCTCGGCCATTTTTTATTCCAGTTCGCGTCTCTCTCACTGCATGAGCCTCAGATCCGCCGCTTCTTCCCCCTCACCGTCACATCCCACCCCTCTGTTCACCGTCGCCCTTTTCCCTACCACCACCGTGCTTCGCGATCCACCACCATCGTCGGCCTCTCTCTGCAGTTCCTCCGTGAACGTTGGAGTTGGAAATGGCTTCTCCTCTGGCGGTGAGGTTCCCGATCTTCCTGACCGTGAGACTGGTCGGTATTCCGGTTACCCTTCTTCTCTTCGTGTGGGCACAGAGTTTCAGAGGAGGCCTCGCTCTCGTTTCTGACGACATGGATCTTATTTTTAATGTAATTTTCTTACTCTTTTTGCTCTTTACTTCCGTCTTTCCAAGCTGTTGTAGTCCATTTTCCCTTCGGAAATCGAATCCAGTAATACGTTGAGGTAAAATAGTTTTTTTTTTCTTGTTTTGTGTGAGTTTTTGTGTTTGAAGTCTTTTTTGGTGTTCGATTTGCCTGATTGAGCTCATTCAAGTAGGTTCGTTGGCTTTGAGTTCATAACTTGTGGTCTTTGATCCCATTTTCATTGACACGGTGAACTGAATTTCGGTCTTGTCTGTTTCTTTGTAATGGATCTTCTTGTGTGCGTCCGTGGAACTTGAAGGAGATGTTTGACTTTGATGGAACCTTTTCACCATATGATTATTACTTAGTCACGTCAAGAGAAAACAATGTGGAATGCATTTTCTTTGCTTTCAAGAATGTTACAATGGAATTAATAAGCGGCTCCTGAATACACTACTTTATTCCACTTAACTTGTTGAGATTTTCTAAGGGATTGTGTTACTTGTTCTCCTTTTTTGAGGTAAACCTCATGCCTTTCTCCATTTTTTCTTTTTTACTTTTTGTTGTTGTTGTTGTTGTTGTTGTTGTGATTAGGTAGATTAGAGTTTAGTTCGATGAAGTAATTGTATGAGGCCTCTGTGTTTTTCATTAACGGTCAAAGCATGTTTAACTTAAGGCTTGAACTGATGTGGTTGGGTTGAGGATTAGCATATTACATTGCTTGCTTTCCTCATTTTTTCCCAACACTTATTGCAGAACCATTGTTTGCATCTGATATTTTGGCTGCTTCTGATAATGGTGCTAAAGTTCAAATATCATTCAAGGTATGATGTTTGTGATATCTTGGTTCTAAGCAGCATATAAAATTTTATCATTTTATTCTAGCTTTTGAAGCAAATTTTGCATTCAATACTGTTGTCAATTTTGCTCCTTCGTATGATGAAGAATCTTCGTCAGGCAACAAAATCAAAATGAAATTGAAAGACTTTCATAAGAGGTATCATCTGAATATTGAAATTAAAAGTATAGTAAAATATATTTAATCTGAAAGATCTTTCCATTTTCATATCTGGTTGCTTCTCCTTTGCAGTGCTGCGTCTTTTACAGCTTTAGATAAAAATTACCTGACACCATTCTTTACAAGTCAAAATGGAGATGAAGATGATGAAGGTAAGTTTAGCAATTCTATCAAATCTGATTTGAGTTTTATCAAGACATAATTTCTTGTCCATTCTAGGTTGCAATTTTTAGGGAATATTGATTAGAGTTGGGTGAGTAAATGTGGGTGTGTAGTGAGAGGAACGGTTTGCGGAGAGGTGGGATTGTGGGGTTGGAATTAATCATTGTTGGATCATAAAATTATGGTTATAGTTATTGCCAAATAGCATTTGAAAATTATGGTTACTGTAGTAATGATCATTACTACAGTAATTCTCGCTAATGAACATTCTTCAAACTATTTCATGCCTACTATGTACATAAGTCGAACTCTGCAATGTTATAGCTAAGCTTGGAGGAATATGAGGGAAATTAGGATGGTGGAATATGAGGATACGTATGCTTATTGCTTCCCAAGTTTTTCTAAGTTGAGAAATGTTATGTCGACTATGCATTATGGTGACGAGTGTCATTCCTCTCGAAAGAGTGGCAACCTATTATTTTTTTTATGTTAGGGTTTAGGTCCTACTTAGAGAGTTTTGTCTAATGTGTTTTGTAGATTTTGTTCTTGTCTTTGCAGTTTGTAATTGTTGCCTCCCCTGTATCAGTGTGAGATTGTTTGTTTTATCTCTTAATCCAGTGAATTTTTGCTTTAAATTGTATTTCTCTTTGTAAATTTGTCTTCATGTATCAACGGTTATAACACTATATTCAAAATAGGTGCTTGATCAGACATATGAAGAACAAAACCCCCGAAGAATTGTAAATAGGTGCTTGATCAGACATATGAAGAACACAACCCCCTAAGAATCGTAAATAGGTGCTTGATCAGACATATGAAGAACAAAACCCCCTAAGAATTGTAAATAGGTGCTTGATCAGACATATGAAGAACAAAACCCCCTGTTCACAGCTGCAATAATAATCTATCTAATCTCAACTCCTTGTGATACTCTTTTTCCCTACATCCAAATCCTGCTGTTTATGATGCCTTAGAAGCAAAAACAGCTTGAGAAGAAGAAGTATTCTTAGGAACTTTGAGGTCTTTTTGATGAAGATATTAGATTATTCAATGGCAGTGAAAGGAACAAGGCGACAGCAAAACCTAACAGTGAGAGGAAGAACGTAGGAGCACAATGATGCTAAAAAAAAAGAAAGAAAGAAAGAAAGGGTGGGCAGAGAAAGTATATGGAGATAGAGAGCAGAGTTGAAATGAAAGATCTTCCCTTGGAATCGAGCAGTGAGAGAGATCTTGGCATTTTTATCTAAGTATTATAAACAGTAAAAGAATTTATCAAATGCTACAGTAATAATCAAATAGTCACTGTACAAAGGTTTCCTCTGTTTCTGCAATACCATAAACACTAATACTATAATACTCGATATACAGCCAGGTAGCAATTACATAACATGATCACATCAAACAAATTGCATGGATAACAGCATAACTAAATACTCAAAGCATGATAATGGAAGCAAACCTCGTTGTATTAATAAATAAATTAGTCAGTGAAGCTAAAGATGAGTTTGAATTTCCACTGTACCATTGCACAGTTATCATGCTTGTGAATAGATATATATATAGAGAGAGAATACATGTATATACCTTAGCGAGAAGAAGCTGGTTGTTATTGTGCAAGTCTACCTCCTGCAACATGAACGAGACTTAATTGGCATGTGAATGTGGAGAACATACAAGAAATAATTTTACAGAAAGGTGACGACAAAACTTAAGCCACTTTACTATAACATAAAGTTTGTCTATGTAAGTTCCTACTAGATCCCTTTGAGTCTCAAGTTCGAGTCCTGAAGGAGAAACTTGTGTTGGGAGACATAGCTGAACCCCGAACCCCAAACCGGTTACAGGATGATAACATTTAAAAAAAAAAAAACACTAAAGGCACTTTAAAGCTTCACAGCATAGAGTTTTTTACTGCTGGATGGTAATTAGGATTTAAGAGGAAATTCTTGTGCATACTAGATTATTGTGATTATATTCTTGTATTTTCATCGTTTCCAATAATCATGTAGCTACAGAGAGAGTTCAAGAAGTAAAAACACTTACCCTCTTCTGCATGTAATCAATTTCTGCAAACAGAAGCTCATTCTGGTGCAGGTAGTGTTCTGGAAATGTTACAAGGGAAGACCAAAAAAAAAAAAGTCAGGAAAATTAAACTATAATATTGTTTTCATAACAACACTTCAACCAAATCAGAACTTGTGTGTGTGTGAGTATATATATATATATAGATATGTATGCATGTATGTAGAATTGAGAGATGAAATTAAATAAGTCACGGCACAAACGTACCTGTTGTTATTGCGCAGGTTACTAATTTGAGCACGCAGTTTGATTTAGTTATTGCTTGCTGATAATACTGTCATTATACATCCATACTCTAAGTTTCAGTTTTTGTGCCAAAACAAACTAATAATAATTTCAGAAACTCACTCATAGATGGACACACAAAATTAATTGATCATCTATATATATTTATATATTGTAATTTGTTTCAAAGATTGAATAGACAAACCTAGCATTAGCTTCCGAAGTGGATCCATCACCAGAAGAATCTGAACATGCTTTCTTATAGCTCTCTAATGTTGCCTTCACACTGCAATTATATTTACACACACACCCACATCACAAGCCATCAAAAACAGGCCAGATTTGAAATTTAATTCTTTGATTATTAAGATAGATTTAATTAATTTCTTATCTCAAATTTAATTTCTTTCTTCCCCAGTTTCAAAATATTCTTTCTACTTACTTAGGATAGATGTATTGTTCCAGCATATTCATTCATTCAAGATCATCTTGAAAGTTGAAACCACAGGAAAATGAGTTCATAAATTACTAACAATCGAAATAATCATTAATTATTAATTATTAAGAATTGAAAATCATTTTCCTAGACTCTTTATAGAGCCTAGGATACATATACCATCAATCAAATCACAATCTCCAGGTAAGAATTAATGTGTTTCTATTTTTAGGGTTATATATATATGGGAAAAACACTTCTCATATTGTAGGAGAAGTGTTTTCTCATGTTATACACACATAAAATGGTAGGACCCATATATATATATATATACAGGTTCCACTATTTCATATGTATGTAGGAATCTTCTTCTTCTCATGAAACATGATAAGTTTAAACCCCTATATATATACACACACCAATATATGATTATACCTTGATATCGCGTAGTAGCTAATACCCTAAACCTCACTTCTGTATCCACCTCGGTCCAAACACATGCAATACTCAAATATAATCCATTTTAGGATATCCTTCTATATCATTGTGTCTGTCTGTCACTGTGAATTTATTATTTATAATTTCATGGAAAAAAAAAAGATTTCTATTCGAACGTCACTTTCAGATACTGATATATTAGTAGCAGCAGTCGTCAGGTTAACATCACATGAAACCATCAAAACTGCTTGATGGATTAAATTTAAAAATATTGTATATTTTTTATACGGCAAACAAAAAGAATACACATTTTTAAAAAGAATAATTAACTTAATTTTAAGTACTTTTTTCTTAGATATTTGTAATCAAATCAAACGGACATAAGACGGTTACGTCATGCACAAGAAATATCTTTGTCCAAACATACCAAATAAATTTTGAAGCTTCAATTTTATTACATAAAAAAACATTTAAAACAAAAGTTTGCACTTTAAAAATAAAAGATATAAAAGTTCCATACACATAATCAAACACCGCCATTATTACTTTATGTCTGCAAGCTTCTTCTTTTCTGATGAGTGAGTCCAAAACTTTCACAAAAATATCAACACAGACTTTGAACAAACGTATAGCACAGTAAGTTATACCAACCCTGGTTAATAAATATGTAGAAACTTTTGATTGAAATATCAAATCTCTCTCAATCTTGGGTATGGATTCTTCTAATTAGCTGATATTTTGAGAAAAATCCCTGCATAATCTAGACAAACCCTAATAAAAGCCTACTCTTTATTTTTTTTTTCTTAAAAAAGTTGTTTTATTTCTTTTCAATGTGATGTTTTGACAATTTCTTTGAAGTTCTGGAGTACTGGCTAGCTAGCTTGAACAATCTGTTGTGACTAGTGATGTGTTATTAACAATGGAAACTTGGAAACAGAGAGAGAGACTTTTAACAATGGAGGAAATCAAGCTGATCTCACACTGGATTTCATACTAAACTTCTCAAATCTTTGGGTTTTTTTACCAAAATAATGTATTTTGAGAAAAAAAATGACCAGAATAAGGCGTGTCAGAAACTATTTTCCAATCTAATGTGGTCAATGGCGTCAGCTGACCCACGCCATTAGTGGCGTGAGCAGGTTGACGCCTGTCAATGGTGGCATGATTCAAATCACGCCACCACTTGAATTGGCGTGATTCACGCCACCATTGGCGTGATTTGAATCACGCCAATTCAAGTGGTGGCGTGATTTGAATCACGCCACCCAATTATTGACGCCTTGGTGTCAAATATTTTTTTAAAAATATAATTGTATTTAAAATTATAAATATTAATTATACATAATTATAAATAATAGTTTTAATTAATAATTATGAAAATTAAAATATTCAAAATTTATCATAAATCTTAGAATACAAGATTAATAATTAGTAAATTAATTAATTAGTAGATTTATTATAAACCATAAAATAGGTGACCAATTATTTAATTAATCAATTAATTGTTCTCTAACTAAGCTTATTCTATTTATCTTAGGGTAAAATAATATACAACATATTTCAAAAAGTATTTTTAAGATAGGTGATTAATATTCTCTAACTAATTTATTTTACCCTAAGATAAATAGGATAAGCTTAGTTAGAGAACAATTAATTGATTAATTAAATAATTGGTCACCTATTTTATGATTGGGAAAAAGATTTCTCCTATCACTGGAGATAGAGTTATCTCCAGTGACCCCAAAATTACGTCGTTTTGAGTTAATGAAGGGTTTGTTAGTAATTTCAGGTGAATTAATGAATGATGTTTTGGTAAAATGTATATGATTAAAAAATAAACAGAATTACAGAAACACCCTTCATTAATTCACCTTAAATTACTAACAAACTCTTCATTAATCCAAAACGACGTAGTTTTGGAGTCACTGGAGATAACTTTATCTCCAGTGACAGGAGAAATCCTTTACCCTTTATGATTTATAATAAATCTACTAATTAATTAAGGGTAAAGGATTTCTCCTGTCATTGGAGATAGAGTTATCTCCAGTGATCCTAAAACTACGTCGTTTTGAATTAATGAAGGGTGTGTTTGTAATTTCAGGTGAATTAATGAATGGTGTTTCTGTATTTGCACTCTTCATTAATTCACATGAAATTACAAACACACCCTTCATTAATTCAAAACGACGTAGTTTTAGGGTCACTGGAGATAACTCTATCTCCAGTGACAGGAGAAATCCTTTACCCTTAATTAATTAGTAGATTTATTATAAACCAGAAAATAGGTGACCAATTATTTAATTAATCAATTAATTGTTCTCTAACTAAGCTTATCTTATTTATCTTAGGGTAAAATAAATTAGTTAGAGAATATTAATCCCCTATCTTAAAAATACTTTTTGAAATATGTTGTATATTATTTTACCCTAAGATAAATAAAATAAGCTTAGTTAGAGAACAATTAATTGATTAATTAAATAATTGGTTACCTATTTTATGGTTTATAATAAATCTACTAATTAATTAATTTACTAATTATTAATCTTGTATTCTAAGATTTATGATAAATTTTGAATATTTTAATTTTCATAATTATTAATTTAAATTATTATTTATAATTATGTATAATTAATATTTATAATTTTAAATAAAATTATATTTTAAAAAAAATATTTGACGCCAAGGCGTCAATTTTTGACACCTTGGCGTCAAATTGGGGGTCAATTCTGAGTGGCGTGATTCAAATCACGCCACCACTTAAATTGGCGTGATTCAAATCACGCTACCACTGAGGTGGCGTGATTTGAATCACGCCACCACTGACAGGCGTCAGTCTGCTCACGCCACTAATGGCGTGGGTCAGCTGACGCCATTGACCACATTAGATTAGAAAATAGTTTCTGACACGCCTTATTCTGGTTATTTTTTTTCTCAAAATACATTATTTTGGTAAAAAACCCTCAAATCTTTACCTTTATTTTCATACTCAACTTTATAACTTCTAAATCTATATGATCCATTCCAACAGATCTATGAATTTACCAAAACTAGATATTAAATAATCATCAAAATAAGAAAACCGAAAAATACAAGTTCATCTTGCTTGCAGAAAACGAAGCTATATTTTTCACACTAATCGAACAAATTCACGGTTTTTCTGATAACTTAAACTCTTTATATATGAGATCCATTCAAGAATTAAAGAAAAAAAATTCCGAACTCAGAGATTTACATGAGAGAGACTAGGAAAATGAAAAAAAGGGGGAAAAAGAGAAGAAACCCCGCGAACTTAAAGATTAAAAATGCTGAAACCCTAAAGCATTTATATATGCAAGAGAAGAAGACATGTGTGTACCTGTTATTAGCATATTCATAGAGGCGACCACGAGTGGAGAAGACGATGAGGGCGAACAAGGAAAAAACACTTGGCTTGAAGATTCCTAAGCCAGTTTTCATGAACGATTGCAATCTACTCTAATCTAACAGCGGCTTCAGAAGCAAAAGGGGAGGGTTCTTTTAATTTTGAGGCTGAAAAAGTTGGGATTAAGACAAAAAAGTTTAAGCATTGGAGATGAGATTTTAAAAGATATATCAGTATTTTGCTTACTAACCTGATGGGGAGGGGAAAACAAGCGTTAAGAGAGTTAACAAAGCAGGAAGACAGTTCTCAGCAACCGGGAGATTATTTTCCTCCTTCTATCAGAACTGAAAGAGAACTCAGAAAACGAAGGCGAAGTTACAAAAGAGAGAAAGGGTATACATAAATACATACAATAATATAATAATGAGTAAAATACATTGACTACCCCTCCCTCTGTTTTACTTAAATTATTCAAACCTCCTCTCTATTTTGAAAACGTATGTAGATCTCTCTCGAAATTAAAATGCATGGTACAGAAACCTCCCTTATATATTGGAGATTCTATTTCCATCTACCCAACCGTTAGTTGACCGTTAAGTTTGATTATTAAATATTTTATTTGTCCAAAATACCCCTCTTTTAATAAATGAATAAACATTTATAAAAATAATTTTTATGCAACCAAAAAAATAATTCTAATACATATATGTTCAAAATTTCAAAGAAATTATAAATTTTTTTTATTTTTTATTATATCATAAAATTTAAAATTTTTTAACTTTTTATCATATGTATTGAAGTTGATTTCTTTTGTATTCTTTTAAATGACTAAAAATATATTTCTTTCTTTCTTTGTTTTTTTTTTCAATGACACCATGATTGAAGATATATTTGACAAGCATATTTTTAATCACAACATGTTAGTAATAATGTAAATTTGATATATTATATAACTTATATTTATTTAAAATTTTAAATTTTGCACAAACATTTATAAACACGTTGATTTAAGTATGCATCAATTAAAAGAATTAATCATATTTTAATTAATTTTTCTATTGTTTCATGAATTAAATTAATTATGTTTTTATCTCAATATGAAAAAAAATAACAGATAATTATTTACTACCTCTGGTCCTAATTATAAGAGCTAGTTGACTTTCTTTGGAGAGATTAAGGAAGCTAAATAAGTTACTTAATCATTTCATATGTTGTATATCCTTGAATTATATATTAGTTTATTAGTTAAATTAATTAGTTTGAAGAAAAAAATAAAAATAAAAATATTCTAAAATAATTTAGTTAGCTTCCTTAATCTCTCCAAAAAAGTCAACTAGTTCTTATAATTAGGACCGGAGGGAGTACAAAACTAAAAATAAATTAAGAAAAATAAAAATATTAATTAAATTACTAGAACAATTTTAACCAAAATTAGGGAATTACTAATGATGAAGGGTAACTTAGTAAATAAAATTTATTTTAAATATTAATTTTAATTAAAAAATAAATATACTCAACGGAGTTAATGATTTGGACTTAAGAGTATATTTCAAAATAGAGGGGAGATCTATGTAATTAATGCAAAATACAAGGGAGGTTAAAGTATTGTATTCTAATAATATATATGGGTAAGATTTTTCCAGTTACTGGAGATAAATTATCTCCAGTGACCCCTAAAACTATATCGTTTTGGATTGATGAAGTGTGTTTCCGTAATTTTGCACCCTTCATTAATTCATTTAAAATTTCAAACACATCCTTTATTAATTCAAAAGGACGTAGTTTTAGGGGTCATTGGAGATAATTTATCTTCAATAACTGGAGAAATATTTTTCCTAACATACATACATACATATATATATTTAAAACAACTTTTTGATCAATAATATGTGGTCTGATCATTTCGCTTCTCATTACTTTTTCACCATCTAATTAACTGGACCCTCAGATATAAAAAAACTTAAGAATGACGCTTGGTTTAATTACAATATTATTGAATTGATTTGCTTTTTCAAGAAAAGAATATCATAATCAGAGGAGGAGGCCAGGAAGGGCATATATGAGTCAGAGAGAGAGAGAGAGTGTGTGTGTGGGGTGATGAAAAGGATCATTAATGAGGTGACAAAGACGTTGGGGCTATGCTGCAAACTACTATGGCGAGTTTCAGAAGTGTCCTGAAATGGTAGAATAGTTAAAAGAATGATATTAGAGAGGATTACATAACTGGTAAGTTTTGCCGAGTAGTTCAAGAGTGTAATTAATTTCTGATATGATGGGCTTCAATTAACAAGGTAGTACATGAGTGATAGACTAATCTGGATTAAAGCTTTGCGACCAGGATACCTCTTCCTGGGGGTTTTTCAGAGAAAGGTGGGATTCAAACTTAATTGTACTTCTTGATTTGGATTGAGCCAAGTAGAATTATAACCGGAATTTATTGGAGTTCAATATATATAGCTTTTGAATAATAAATTGTTTGAAACTACATAAAGTCTAGTTGGTCTTTTTGGTTTAGATACTCTCCCAATCATTAATATAGTAGTAATATTAGAGCTTGAGTATTTAACTGGAGCAAGTATGAAACAGTGGCTAGTGCATGGGAGTTCACTACTATTGCTAAATGGTAGTAGAATTATAACCGGAATTTATTGGGTTATGATTTTTTTTTTTAAGCACTTTTTCGCAAGCTGAGAAAAACTCTTATTATATATTTGCCTCATAAATGGTAAAACCACTTTTAAAAAGCCAAAAACAAACAGGCTAAAACCATTTTTTCCATTAAAAGGAGTACATTTTTGCTAGCAAATTAAATAGTGAACTGATACATGATAAAAGATTGGTAGCATCTAAGTGTGAGGGAAAAAATAATCTCACAATAAATAAAAATTAAATAAGAGCCTGAGATCAGAGATGAGGTACCTGCCAGCTGAGGTGATGGGAACGGGAAGATAAGATTTACACAAACAAGGTGAAGCAACTACATGTCCTGTAACTTACAGAATCTGCACCTAAAAGGAAAACATTTCCCCCCAAAATCCTACTTCCTACTTCTGCTTATTTAATTAAACACATGATTTCATAACTCATAAGCGAGTTAAATTGTAAAAAAGAAAAAAAGAACATGCTTAAAAAACAAAGGGTGAGAACATTTAGATTATACGCAATAATACCCATAGAATTCTGTCTCAAAAATCTATGGGTAATTACCCATAGAATAATTCTTTTAGTAATTTGTGATGGAACTTACCCACGCAATTCCGTGGATAATTTTTGTCTTGAATTACCAATGAAATGATTCTGTGGGAAATTACACACAGAACAATATTTCTCGGCAATTGTCTCTACCACGGCATTTTTTGCAACGGAATTTTCTCCATCGCAATTTTATCTATAATTAATTACCGACGGAATTCCATCTCAAATAGAATTATCAATGAAATTTTGTCAGTAATGTGCATCAGTAATGGCATGTCTTTATGTAGTGAAGTGCAAGGCAATATCTGATTAATTAATTACTTTCATTCTGACATATAGATATAGTGAAGTTTCATAAAGTTTCCATTGTTGACTACTATTATGTCACATCTTTGGGGCTTCAAATTGTTTTCTCATATATCTTTGATCTTTTCTCTCTATCCTCTCTTTAACTTAAATTTATCTCTGTATCATATCTTTATTTCTATGTCCTTTTACGCTGTCCTCAACTTCTATTCTCAGTCATTGACCCCAAAAAACTTCTATTCTCAGTCACACCATGTAAAAGTGTTTCTTTCTCTTCTCAAGCCGTATTACTTATCTTCATGCTTATTAGAGAAACGCTGGCCACATGTACCTTCTATACAAAACGAGAATAAAAAAACTTTTACTCTCAGTCATTGACCCCAAAAAACTTCTATTCTCAGTCACACCATGTAAAAGTGTTTCTTTCTCTTCTCAAGCCAATATTACTTATCTTCATGCTTATTAGAGAAATGCTGGCCACATGTACCTTCTATACAAAACGAGAATAAAAAAACTCCTATTCCCAGTCATTGACCCCAAAAAACTTCTATTCTCAGTCACACCATGTAAAAGTGTTTCTTTCTCTTCTCAAGCCATATTACTTATCTTCATGCTTATTAGAGAAACGCTGGCCACATGTACCTTCTATACAAAACGAGAATCACTGGCAATATTGTTGAAATAATTTACCCATGGAACTTCAATTGTCAAGCACTAATAGCAGAAACGAACAGGAAAAGCAAAAGCAACAGGGAAAAAAAAAAAGGAACGGTTTAAATTGAAGTAATCACACTGAAAAGAAAAATCAAAAAATGATTATAACCCACTGAAAAATTCTAACAAAAGTAACTTGTTATTTAAATTTCAGTTTTAATGCTCAGAAAATGTTCATGATATTCTCTAAAAAATTAGAGGATATTCGTAATATATTTTTTATCAAATCACTGATATTAAATGCATACAAGTTGAAACTTTAATCTGTATGCTTAAATATTAATCAAGTTAAAACTTAAAATAAGTAGGACTTATAATTAAAATAAATCATTTAACAATTCATAGAATAATTAATTTTCAGAATCACCTAAATAATTAAGTCCCAAAATTTGCAGAGGTATTTTTTGTATAAGCGCATGTATTTTTTTGATAGATGATGCAATCATTGGTACTATTTTTTTTTTGATAATATTTATTGAGAAGGACCATAAAAGTTGTAATTACTTAGAAGGACCAATTAACAAAATACAAATTTAAAAATACTAAATTGCCCCTAATCAATCCTCCTACATCTTCTCTTACATTCTATGTTTAAAACTAATATAAATTTCTAAATTTAATTAAATTAAACACAATTTCTCTACACGTAGATATTTATAGGAAAAATAACACAAACATCTTTAAATTATATAATGATAAGATGTGAAATACATTTAATTTTTTATTTTGGTTGATAAAGTTCCTTTATAGAGCGTTTTTTCATGATTTATACAAAATCATGTAAATCAAGAAAAAAATAATATAAAAGGGTTAAAGGGCCAATGTCTACTTTACAACTCACAAGTAATAATTAAATGATATGATTATGTAGATATTAGTTAAGGTTGAAAAATGATGATTTTGGCGGTAGTAATTTGGTGGGGGAAAATTAAATCACTTTCAAGGGCAATTTAGTATTTCTAAATTTATATTTTAGCAATTGGTCCTTCTAAATAATTACAGTTTTTACAGTCCTTTCCAATAAATATTATTCTTAATAGGCCCTCCAATCTAATTCTCCCAAGAAATAAATATTGTCTTATTTATAATTTTATCCCGTATTTATAATTATTAATAATCTCCATAGAGATAAATTAGGCGGTTTTTTATATCAAATTTATTTGAATAAAAAGGAGATCTGTTATATATACTTCTCATTTATAACTAGCTTTTCGTTGATCTTTTAAATTGAAAGAAAATTAATATGCAAGTACTTGAAATTTGATACACCAAGAAAAATGAATAAATTGAAAGAAAATTAATATGCAAGTACTTGAAAATTAATATTCATTAATTATAAATTATATATGTAAGAGATTTATGGGGACACTTGCATGTGACTCTGGATTCGTACGTGGCCAAGTCTTTTTTTTTTTTTTTTTGTCAGAATAGTAACATATATTGATACTAGTAATAAAAGTTACATACAACGATTACACTGTGACAACAACATAAACGATTACACTGTGACAAAAACTTGAAAGAAAAACAAATCAGAATAAGAAGGCTAACAAGTACAACAACGCGAAACCAATTGAAAGGAAAGCTAGTCACCACAAAACAAATAGGAATAAGAGCAGCTTCAAAGACTTCATAGGCTTCCTTGCCATCCGAGGTTAGAAAGGATATGGAAGAAAGTGTTGGTACCAAAACCCACCCGATAGGGCACACCTCCTTATAAGAAAAAGCTGCACATCGGTCAGCTACACAAACACCCAACTTGGGGAACAGTACAGGGAACACCCAACCTCAGACGAAACAAGACAAGTGAAATCCTGAAGAGAACTCTTGCTCAACCAATGAAGCAACCTTGGTGACATCAACCACCCACCCAACAGATATTGGCTAACATAAGTGATATGGATTCGCCCCCATTTACCAATCCTATCAATGGTTTTCTCCCGGATAAAGCACAAAATAATAGCAACCATCAATAAAACCCTTACCCCAAAAACACGAATCCAATCTACAAAAAGGAACAGCACCATAATAACCCATAACCACACCAACAGGGGACAAAGACAGACAACAATTAACCAAATCCACAACATCAGGAAACATAAATAAATATAAAGCAAGAAAAGAAAGAAAAATAGGAAAAACGACTGGAACGAGCAAACCAAGGTACCCCCACCATCGGAAACCGCCGACAAGCCAGAGACCGCCGGCGCGCAGGCAACCACTGCCAAGGAAGAAGCCACCGTCGAACAAGAGGCCACCGACGAACCAGGAACCACCGTCAGAGAGGGCATCGGAGCAAAAACTCCCACCGCCGAAGACGAGGGAGGACCATCAACGCAGCCACAGAACATAGGACCACCGGATCTAGGAAGGCGGTGAAGCTGGAGACCAGAGGAGAACCGGCGCCGAACAAGAAGGACGGCCACCCCTCTATATCTTCGTTTCGGCCTAAAACCCGCCAGCACCTGACTCCAAGGAGGCCGATCTGTGCTTCGGCTGCTATTGTGGCTCGGGAGGAGGCTCGCCGGTGGCATAGACACCGCCGGCGAGGTAGAAGCGCAGGTGAAAGAGACCTAGGGTTTGGCACGGGCGAGAGAGAAAGCGAAAAGGAGTCGTACGTGGCCAAGTCTCAAGATATATACTAGTATACAAATTGCACTAAAAACAAAATCCAAAACATTATTAATAAATCTTGAGAAAGATACAGAGGACGGCAGAAAAAAAAAAAAACAACAACAACAACAAAACGCGTTGATGCTTCTAAATCCAAACAGTACAAAGATTTGCTGAAATGCTGAATCATGAATCTATAAAAATGAACAGAAGGTGATGTGCGTCTAATGTTATTTGTGGGATCATATTTCTGGAGTATTTTAACAATTCTAATGTATAAGATAATATACTTTTTTTTTATATTATATTAAATTTTTTTATAAGAATTTCTGAATTTTTTTTTTTTAATTTTTGCGGTCATTGTATCCATAAGGCATTTGCATTATACTGATACTAAAATTCAAGTTTTTTTCACTATTAAAATTTATAAATATATATTTTACTGATTTTTTTATGAAATAATGTGTATTAATTTTTTTAAATTACCTTGTTGAATCATCTTCTTAAAACTATCTTTAATTTATTTTAAATATGGGCAAAAATAAAATATTAATTTATTTTTATATTGTTTAAAGTAAATACATCATTTTTTTATTGATATAAATAAATCCATTAAAAATAAGGGAGGGTAAGTAATATGAATAAGCTTATTTTCTGGAAAAACAAAGACCATAAAGGATATTATTAAAGGGACACTTTAAATATTCCCTCCTCGGGGGAAAGAAAAAAGGGGCTTATGGCTTAACCCATTTTAAGTTTCTCTAAATAATAAATGTATTTGTATATATTTTACACTCAATTAATTTTGTACAGAGTATTATTTAAAACGTTGTCAAATTCCTTTTGTTTTCTGACATCATATTTATTCATAAATAAGGGTATTTTTTTAAAAAAAATAATGAATTATTCTTAACTAATTTTAATTATTATAGATAACCCACAGTTAAAAGAATCTTGTATGTAGCGACAAGAGATATTACTAATTACATAGAGCTCTCGACAAGTTCTTATATTTCGGATAAGAGAAAGGGAGTATAATTAAGTATTCTCATATTTAGTATTTCTTTGGCATCATAATTACCCATGTTAACAATATTAAGGATGTTTGTTTCTTGAGCATTATATATATATATATATATATATATATATATATATATATATATATATATATATTCTGTTAGTTTACATTGATAATCGAACTCATATATTTGACTAAAAAGAAAGAAAGGAAAAAAAAAAAAAAAAAAGAACCCATATAGTGAAAGTTGCCATATTTCGAAAACCTGCTTCTGCTGCTTGTAGTAGGTGCCAGCTGCATAAATACCACTTCCTGGAAAAACTTGATTCCTGGAAAATGACTTGTTTGTTTACAAAGTTAATGCTTTCTGCGATTCTCTTTTTCTTCTTCTATACTTAAAGTTAGAGCTAGCAGCTCCATACAACTAGAGCATATTTATATATTTTCTATCTTTTAAAAATCGCATATTATAATTACTTTGCCAATTTTTTCATATCTCATTTACCTTTTTACTGCATCCTTTGGTACCAAGTTTAATATCTTTTTCTCTTTCTGGAAGGCAGGGAGAGTGGGATTAGAAATATTATATCATTGCTGGGTTATGCTTAACGATGGAGATCCCCAGATAGTCTGTGCCCAGTCTGTGTAGATGCTGAGGAAACCATTGAGCATGTCTTTTTTCACTGTCCCTAGACACGATGCGTATGGTTTGGTTGTTCACTAAGCGTTAGACTTGATGTCTCCATTATTTCCAACTTTACTGCTTGGTGGATTTCATGGACAGGCTCCCCCTTGCTGAGTAAGCAAGATCTTTCTCTGACTTGCTGGCTTTTGTGGTTTATTTGGAAGGCTAGAAATGAAATGACTTTTGACAATAGAAAACCGAATCCCGGTATGGTGATTGAATTGGCTCGGAAAAGTGATTTTGAATTTTGGGCCAATTGTGCTAAAGGGGTGCGGGACCATTGTTTGTCGAGGGGCTGTGATAGTCCTGGCAATAAATGGTCTCCCCCAGTACATGGTACCCTAAAAATTAATTGTGATGGAGCCTTCTCTCCTTATGAGAAAGATGCTGCTATTGGGGTTGTCTGTCGCGACTTTACTGGTTTCTTTAAATGGGGATTTGTTGATAAAGTCAAGTCTATTTCTGCCTTCATGACTGAAGCCTTAGCTCTGAAAAGGGCTCTGCTGTTGGCTCTCGATCTGGGTCATAATAAGGTTATTTTTGAATCAGACTGTCAATCTCTTCTGTCTTGTGTTGAGGCCAGGTCACCAGAATCGTATGACTGGACTTGTAGAAGTATTATCCAGGACATTATCTGTCTTCTAGGGTTGGGTTCTCTTTGTCCTTTTCCTCGAGAGGGGGCAACCGTGCTACGAATCTTCTTGCAGCTAATACTTATAAAGAGGTGTGCCCGATTGGGTGGGTTTCGCAACCATCACCTGCTTTGTTATCTCTTCTAACTTTGGAGGCTCAGAAGACTTCTGATGGGGTTGATAATCCTTCTCCTTCCAGTTCTACTTTGGATGGTGGCTAGTTATTTCTTGTGTTGCTGCTTTTGTTGTCTTTTCTTTTTCCGGATGTATTTGTTTTCTTTTTCTTTGTTATGGTTTTTATTATTTTGTTTTCTGTCTTTGGTTGTTTCCTTTTACTCTCATTTCCTTGTATTGATACTTATTTGAAGTTTATCTTAATAGAGTCCTTCCTTTGACCAAAAAAAAAAAAAAAAAAGGTTATGCTTACCTTTTTGAGCATGATAGAATATATTCTCTGAGCGTTCTTCTCTGGTGTTACTATCAAAAACATTTTCTCAGATCGATTCAATCTGGTGCGCTAGGAAATATTATATCAACGAAAATGATCTGTTGTTTTATAGATTTATAATCTTAAATTAAAGGATCATTGTATTAATTTAACTACAAGTCATTTAAGTTAATTAACTTAAGAGCTAAAGTATGGTAGAGTATATATATATAGAGTCCAAAGGTTCAAACTCATCTCTCCTTATGTTTTAAGAACAATTAATTAATCAATTAAAGTTGGATCTAGCATAAAAAGTTAATATCTCACATCATGATAAATCAAAGTTTATTTATGTTAGAAGATTCGCCCACGTTTGTACAATGTAATGTTGGGTGTATACATAGAAACATTTTCCAACCCAATGACTTTAGACCTAGTGGTATGAAAGCTCCTTTGTCAATGGAAGGTCATGGATTCAATCCACTTGTAGCCTCAAATTGTTAGTGCCTGATCCTTTAATTTCAAAAAAAAGAAAAAGAAAAAAAAAAGAAAAGAAAAGAAAGAAAGATGTTTTCTAAAGAGAAAATGAAAAAAATAGTCAAACTCAAGCCATAAATTTATATTTTATTACATGTAATGAACACTAATACCAGCAAAGGGTGAGAAATGGAAAGAACTCTGAAGTAATCATTACATGTATAGACATATAATATTCGTATGTGCGTACGTAGTCGCTGCAACACATTTGTTCAGAAATTTTTGAGAACTTTTAAATGTTTAACTATGAAAACTAAATTAATATATCAATCCTAATTATATTTCAAAGACCCACATGATAAATAAAGTAATTAAAAAAAAAAATTCTCTGTTGCTTTTGCTCCTATATATCCTACTTCATCTTGTCCATTTTGGTATCTTGTAATAAGAACTTTCCTCCTCTCTCCCCCACAACTCTCTATACGTATTTATATAATCATCTGAATTTTGTTCTTATTTGTTTGGCTCTGACCATCCTCATTAAATGTTTACAACAGAGTCTTTTTGAGCTTCTCATTATTACGTATATCTCTGCAAATTCAAACTTCTAAACTTGGCAACAATGGAAGGAACTGGACAATTCCTCTAATAGAAAAATATTTAATGCAGATAGAGATTTATGAGTTCCAGACACCGAACATCATTTTTATAGTGCCCCTCAAACTTAAATGATAAATGTGAGAATATTATGCATTTATTATGATTACTATCTTATTATTATGATTAGATATAGGTATATTGTATCTTAGAATATTTCCTATTATATCCCAATTAGTTTGATTGATTTTGATTTGATTAAATTTAATGAGATTCTAGGGTTAAGTCTAGGTTTGCCTATATAAAGGCTTTTGTGTATTCTTTCTAATTCAGAGAATAATTAAGAATTATATTTTGTCTCTCAAAGTCCACATGGTATCAGAGCTACGTTGGTTGTGGGCTGTTTCTCCGTTCAGTTCTCCTTTTCCGGTGGTCTTACAGTGATAGAGAGAGGAGAAATTTCAATTTCTGCCACGGTCCGTTTCTGGGTACACACACCACACCATCGTGTTCCCCGTCTTCTGATCAGCATTCGCCATAAATTTGGTGGCCGTCTGACGCCTATGTGATGGCGTGTGGATCACACGCGCTCTACAGGCAGCGACCTTGTGACGGCGCATGTGATCTCCGTTTCGTTAGCGACTTCCTGTTTCAGCCTTCTCTTCTCATTTCCGGCCTGATCCGTGAGTTTTGCAGCTTCTGGTGACTATTTGAATTTTTCCGGCGAGATCTCCTGTGAGTTTCTCCAGATTCCGGCGACATCATCGTTTTCTGATTATGAAGCACAACTAGGTTAACAATATTCAACCCTAGCAATGTTTGGGCCACAGTTCTTCATCAATATCATCGTTGGTGGTAGTTCCTCTGTCATCGTGCCTCTCATCTTGTCTGACGACTGGTCTCATCGTTATTTCAAGCATAGTTCTTCATCAACATGGTAAGTTGGTGGTAATTCCTCTATCATCGTGCCTCTCATCTCGTTAGATGATTGGTCCTATCGTCTTCAACTCGTGAGCACAGTTCTTCATCAACAACCCATCTCCTCTTCGACGCTATCATCGTTGTCGAGCCTTTCATCGTTGTTGGTGGTAGTTCCTTTGCCATCGTACTCCTCAACTTTAGACGACTGGTCCCGTCGTCTTCAACTCGTCCAACGACTGGTCACAGCTGCAGCCCATCAAAGTTGTCCTAGTCGCTACCCGTATCTGTTGCTCTCTAAATAGGCCTCTGAGACTCAAGAAGTACAAGCTTAAGGGGGAGTGTTAGTAGTATAAAGTTGTATAAGCAAGTCGGACATGATTAACATCATTGTTGTGAAAACGTCGTCCAAGAACGTAGAAACGTCCGTTTCTACGTTCTTTTGCTATAAAACGAGTCAGCACGGTGGTCTAGACGGGTTTGGAGTTGAAACGGCTGGAACGTCGTTTCAACTCGGTATAATCGGTTGAAACGTCTGTTTTTGGCGTTTAGTCTGGTGGTGGTTGGCTGGCTGCAGTTCTCGCCCCTCTGTTTTAGGTCGCCGCTAGCGATGGTGGTGAGGGTGGAGGTCGCCGGAGACTTAGAGGAATGTGGAGGAAGGAAGGTCGAAGGTCGAAGCTCTTACCTCGCGGCACTCTGTGTTTGTAGTCTTCGATCGGGTCTGTCGCACACTCAGTCACAACCTGTGAAGAAGATGAAGAAGACCTAATTATTCCCTTGGTCAAAACGTGCGTTTTGACCAAGGGACTAAAATGTAAAAATTCAAAGTTCTGAGAAGGGACTAAACTGAAAAGTTTGAAATATTTTTGGGGCATAACTACACTTTCCAAGAAAATACATCAAGAATCTCAATTTAATTATGAAAAATCACATTAAATTATGAACTTAATTATTTCCTTGAGTATTTGAACTTAAATTTATGATGATTTTAATGTATTAGTGTGTTTTTGTTTTATATATGTTGGATTTTTTTTTTTGTAGTACGAAGTAAACTCTTACGTTTGATTTACGTTTTCCAATTTTACATTTTTGCTCACCCTTACCGTTTCTACGTAGACTTTACGTTTTAACAACATTGATTAACATCCATGATCCAACTTGAGGGGGAGTGTGAGAATATTATGCATTTATTATGATTACTATCTTATTATTATGATTAGATATAGGTATATTATATCTTAGGATATTTCCTATTATAGCTCAATTAGTTTGATTGATTTTGATTTTGATTTGATTAAATTTAATAAGATTCTAGGGTTAAGTCTAGGTTTGCCTATATAAAGGCCTTTATATATTCTTTCTAATTCAGAGATCAATTAAGAATTATATTTTGTCTGTCAAAGTCCACAATAAAAATTGAAGTACTAGTTATTATTTTGAAATCTCGGTTGTCACCTGAATTCTGGAAGGTGATAACATTCACGTCTATACGAACCAAGATATACAACTGGTGTTAGATAGCCAGCATCGACCAAGTAGTATTTCTCTGATATATGAGGAAATTTTGTGACAATGTGAAATTATAAGAAAAGTAAAATAAACACAGAAATGCCACAGCAATAGAAGTGCCGATCATATACCATCATTAAAATAAATCATGCATTCTGCACAAAAATTAACTTGAAATCCCGCATAAGGGAATATGAATGCAGAGTAACTAGCATTTATGATTAAATTTCAATGGTTCTTAGCAAACCAAGTGACCATATACATTACAAAGGGAAAAAAATACATTTATGGAAGAAATTTAAAAAAGGACCCTTCTTCAGAATTGATGAGTAACAGTTTTAACCTGATAAACATTCAATATTCTAACAGAGCTCAATAAAAAAATAAAAATAAAAATAAAAAAAATCATCTAACACCAAGTTACAAAGAAAGATTAGGAATATCAGAAATTTAAAACCAAGTAATGGGTATAAAAACTGTGAAAGGGAAAAGGGCACATAATCAAGAGATTACACCAGTCACAGTACACGGTACCACATACCCTCGATTCTGGAATAAGAGAAACACAGGAAACTGACAAGAAAAAGAACAAATATGTATATATACTGATGTACACACACAAATACCCTGCCACAGATGTTAACAGAGTATTTAACAGGGAAAAAAGTTATAGAAACAGACGGGGAAGAAGGATATGAAGAAAAGAAACGGAGAGGGAAGAGACAGGTTGAAGGAGGAAGAGTGCGTAATTATCTGACTAGGCTAGGAAACATTCCATTCATCCAAAAAAGCCTAAATACAAGTGCTGCCTAGCTGCTATTTTTTGAAGTAAGATTTCCTTCGCATGAAGGAAAGCCAAAATAAGATCCTAAGGTTTCCTTCTTATGAATAAAACAGTCAAAATACAACTAAAAAGCATAAGAAAATATTCTTCCAATTCCTAACAAACATAAAATTATTTAAAATGTCATTTCTTCCTATAATAGAGTTCTCCATATCTCCCATTACATTAGTTTGTGTGTCTGTGAAAGAGAGAGAAGAAACATGGCCACATAGTGTAGGAATCTTATCAGAAACGCGGAAGCGTATCGAACCACGTGATGTAGGAAAAGATTAAACCGTTCATCGTTTTGATTACCTGGATATTGAAGAGTGATCTGAAAGATTCTCCACGAACAATTCTTGTCTACGAACAGTCCTCGCTCTGTGATTGATCTTCCAGACTATCTCTCGAGGGGGATGAGGTGGTTGTGTGGGCAACCGTTCAGATGATGAACGTCTGCCTCTAGGTTTTTGTTTCTGATGAGAGCCTCCTGACTATTTGTGCGGCCGTCTATTTTCAAGCAGGTTAAAGTGGGTTTATATAATGCTCCACCCAAGACCTAACCCTAATCCACATGGGCCTTAGAGTTCTTGGGCTTAAGTGACTAAAGAGCACATTAACCCAACAATCTCCCACTTGCTCTTTAAGACACAAACTTGAGTTCGCAAACCCAAGACCATGTAGCTCATAAGCCATCGTCATCTGATAATATACCTCATCCCTTGTCTCAAGCTAGCCTGGGGACCTACCATTTGTCATTCATCAAGGCTCATGATAATCTACAGAAGATTATCTAGTTCGGTGCTACTCCACTAAAAGCCCGAACGTGATCTCCAAGAATAGTGACACTTATAACAGAGATATGCATTACCCCTTTATAGAATGTCTATAATTGATTGACTATTTTTCTGTAACCCAATCAATTATTTATTCCCTTGACTTTGACAGTTTCTCTAATGGATTGCATGCACTGGCCAGTGTCTTCAATATCCAGGTACCGAAACATATCAAGGGGACGTTTCCTATAAATTCCATGTTGTTTATCTCATAAACACCGATAGCCAAATAGTCTCAATCCCAAAATACCGAGTTGTTGGTCGTCATATAGATCAGACCTCACCCGTTGGTAAATCAAAGAATGAAAAAAAACTAATTGACTACCTGTTTAAAATAAACTTAGGATTAAGAGCAATTACATAACTATAGTTATCTGGAGATTTGATTCCTGATGACAGAAAAAACAACCTTAATCAAATCTCTCCTTGATCCATTCAATGTAAGCATTAACTCACACCAATGTTTTATAATGATTCGGACAAAACCATTTCATAAAACATTGCAGCCTAAATAAAGTGCCCAACTTAATTTAATAGCTGTGAACCAATTCATCCATTGTGAGAACCTATGACCATGTCCTCTATGAACGTATTCATATGATCATATACTCCACAATTGATCCGGACCTTCTAGTTTTAAATAGTGTGCGAAATAAATGAAAAAAAACACTCCATTTATTAATATTCAGAAAAGAAATGCAATGTCATAACGTCTTGCTTAAAAGCACAAAATAACAAAGTGAAATAGCAACTGCCTAAAGCTGTAGCAAATCTGGAATCCTCCTAAGACCCATAGATGAAACATGCCTCTCGAACACACGCTCAGGCAAACTCTTAGTAAAAGGGTCAGCGAGATTCTCGTCTGATGCTATCTTTGCCACCACTGTATCTCCTCTTTTAATTATTTCTCGGATCAAGTGGTACTTCCTTTCTATGTGTTTTTGTCTCTTGTGACACCTTGGTTCCTTGCACTGTGCTACTGCCCCACTGTTGTCACAGTAAAGTGTGATAGGACAATCAACACCTGGCATCACCTGAAGGTCTGTCAGGAACTTCTTTAACCATGCAGCTTCCTTTGCAGCCTCAGAAGCAGCTACATACTCAGCCTCATTGGCAGAGTCAGCGACACATGATTGTTTTACACTTCTCCAACAAATGGCACCGCCATTAAGGGTGTACACATATCCCGAGGTGGACTTCCTTGAGTCAATATCTCCTTGGAAATCTGAGTCCGTATAACCAATGGTTTCAAGACTCCCACTTGAGTAGACCAACATATAATCTCTCGTTCTCCGTAGGTACTTGAGTATATGTTTAACCGCTACCCAGTGTTTCTCTCCAGGGTTCGATTGGTATCGGCTTACTACTCCCACTGCATAGCAGATATCTGGTCTAGTACATAGCATAGCATACATGAGACTACCTACTGCTGAAGCATAAGGTATCCTACTCATGCGTTCTCTCTGCTCAGGAGTTTGAGGAGATTGCTTCTCAGAGAGATGAATCCCATGCCTGAAGGGTATAATTCCCCTCTTTGAATTCTCCATGCTAAACCTGGCAAGTATTTTGTCAATGTATTGAGCCTGGGATAATGCCAAAACCCTGTTCTTCCGGTCTCGCAGGAGTTTAATACCAAGAACATAATTGGCTTCCCCCAGGTCCTTCATATCAAAATGTTTGCTCAGCCAGGTTTTTATGCCCAACAATACCTCTGTATCATTTCCGATAAGGAGTATATCGTCCACATAAAGTACCAGAAAAGATACCGCATTACCTTGGATTCTTTTATACACACATGGTTCATCAGGAGTTTTCTCAAAACCATAAGACTCAATGGCTTGATCAAATCTGATGTTCCACGACCTGGACGCTTGCTTAAGTCCATAAATGGACCTTTGCAACTTGCATACCATTTCTTCTTGCCCTTTGGCTATAAACCCTTTTGGTTGCTGCATATAGATTTCCTCTTCCAAATTTCCATTTAGAAAAGCAGTTTTGACATCCATCTGCCAAATCTCATAATCAAGATTGGCTGCAACAGCTAAGAGAATCCGGATGGACTTGAGCATGGCAACCGGCGAAAAGGTTTCATCATAATCCACTCCTTCTCTTTGGGAGTACCCTTTCGCCACCAATCTAGCTTTAAAGGTTTCAACCTTCCCGTCCGATCCTCTCTTTCTCTTGTAAATCCACTTACACCCAATGGGTCTTACCCCTTTAGGTGCATCTACAAGAGACCAAACTGAGTTGGAATACATAGATTCCATTTCACGATTCATAGCCTTGTGCCATTCCTGAGCATCAACATCTCCTAGTGCTTCGTCATAACTCGTGGGATCACCATCTTCTGCGATGATGTCATCCTGATTTGACTCACCCAGCAAGAGATATCTTGCAGGTTTACGAATCAATCTCCCACTACGACTTTGTCGCATTTGATGTCGTGCATCTACAAGGGGGTCCACATTTTGTGGGTTAACAACTTCTAGATGAGGACCCTCATTAGGTATATTAACCAATTCATGATTTTGTTCTTCATTTAGTTCAACATCATGCTGAACTTCTGGTTCTGTCTCATGTTGAACTTCTAGTTCTGTCTCTGGTTCCTGTGTATGTTCAGGTACATTTTCCCCTCTTTGAACAACCACAGGAACAAAAGCTGGAACCCCTTGAGGTTGTGGTGAAACTTGATCTGAGACTAGTTCATCAAGAATAACTTTACTTCTTGGCTTATAGTTTGTCATATAGTCCTCCTCCAAGAAAGTCGCGTGAGTGCTCACTATGACCTTCTTTTCTTTTGGACTATAAAACAACCAACCTCTGGTTCCTTTAGGATAGCCCACAAACATGCATACTTCAGTACGCGAGTCCATCTTGTCTGGTTTCTGTTTCAAGACATGTGCCGGAGCACCCCAAATCCGAATGTGATTCATAGTGGGCTTAGACCCTTTCCACAATTCTATTGGTGTCGTTGAAACTGACTTCGACGGAGCTAAGTTCAATAGATACATAGCTGTTTCTAAGGCATATCCCCAGAATGAATCAGAAAGTGATGAATAACTGAGCATAGATCTTGTCATTTCTAAAAGGGTTCTATTTCTCCTTTCAGCAACTCCATTCTGCTGGGGTGTCCCTGGAGAAGATAATTGTGAAACTATCCCCTCTTTGGTCAAGTAAGACCTGAACTCTCCAGATAGGTATTCACCCCCTCGATCAGATCGAAGAGTCTTAATCTGAACACCTAGATGCTTTTCTGCCTCAGCCTTGAACTCTTGGAATTTTCCAAAAGCTTCAGACTTGTGACGCATCAAGTATACATGTCCAAATCTAGAGTAATCATCAGTAAATGTGATGAAATATTGATACCCGCCTCTGGCTTGGACATTTATTGGTCCACATACATCAGTATGTACCAATTCCAGCTGAAGTGTGGCACGTTTTCCCTTGGCCTTGAAAGATCTTTTGGTCATTTTACCCTCTAAACAGGATTCACACACTGGTATTGGTTCAAAGTTCAGGGATTTTAAAATCCCACTTTTGACCAAACCTTGGATCCTGTTAGAGTTAATATGACCCAATCTCAAATGCCAAAGATAAGTTTCATTGGAAACTTTTCTTTTCTTTGACAAATTGATATGCTCAACATTTTTTAATTCAACATGATTAACTTCACAGGGAACAGGACTAAGGAAATAAAGACCATTAAACTTTACACCAGAACAAATAAAAGAAGATGAACTTCTTATTGAAACTGAGGAATCAAACTGAACTGTCAAACCACGTTTATCTAAACAACTAACAGAAATTAAATTCCTCTTAAAGTCTGGAATATATAAACAGTCTTCTAAAACCAAAGTTCTGTAATTATTAAAAGATAAAACAACTTGTCCCACTGCTAGTGCAGACACAAGCTGCCCTGTTCCAAGCTTCAAATCTCGTTGTCCTCTGCTCACAGGCAAGCTATGTTTGAACCACTGCAAAGAGTAACAAACATGGTTAGTGGCTCCTGAATCAACGATCCATTTATCATCGTGATTCTCCACTAAACAAGCCTCAATCACATTTAAATTACCCATACCTGGTTTATTCATTTTTGGGCAATCTTTCTTCCAATGCCCCTTTTGTCCGCACTTGAAGCACTTGCCTTTTGGCTGCTTCATTGCAACTGATTTGGCAACTGGAGTACCTGATTTCTTCTTTTTCTTGTTCTTGTTCTTTCCCTTGGGTTTCCCCTTAGGTTTCACAGAACTTTCACTAAATAATGCACTTCCTTGCTTGACTAGAGTCTGTTCAGCACTCTCAAGCTCGTGCATTAGTTGAGTGAGGTCAAGATTCATCTTGTTCATATTGTAATTCATCTTGAATTGGTTGAAGTATTCAGGTAGTGATTGTAAGAGAAGGTCAACTTTTACTTCTTGTTCAAACTTGATACCATGGTCATCAGCCTTCTTGAAGTTTGCTATCATTGTTAGACAATGATCCCGCACACTTCCTCCAGACATTACTGTCTTGGTGACTGCACTCAGCGCATTTTGCCTAGCAGAACTGCTAGGTGTAGCAAACATGGCATCCAGAGTCTGGAGCATGGTTGCTCCACTCTGAATTATGTTCATTTGCTCCTGAAGGTGACTGGCGAGACTGGCCAAAATGTAGCAGCGAACTGACACATTTGCCTTCTCCCATCTATCCTTTTCCTGCTGAAAACGAGTCCGAATTGCATCAGACGCATCCGCAGCAGGCAGCGCTGGCATAGGGGTAGTAAGAACAAAGTTGAGCTTTTCATATTGAAGAACAATATCTAAATTGGTTCTCCATTGTTTGTAATTTGTACCATCCATAGGTTTTTGGCTCAAGATTGTAGCTAAAGGATTGAAGGAAGACATTTTTCTGAAAAAAAACACACTAATTTCAAACTTTAAAAATTAACAACAAACGGAAAAATTGCTAGTAGATTCTAATAACTACTATTCGTTCATTGTTTAACAATCCATCAGTTATCTTTACAAGACTTACGATGGGCAAGATTCTTGTAAAACTAATATTGTTAATTTGGGCCTTTAGTTCCATTGCCAGAGCCTCGATGGGAGGGTTAACAATTTTACCAAAGTTGAATGTATTTAACCATTGTTTACTTTCAAAAATTATCTTTAGTATCTAGGTGTTGCCGACGATGGGCCGTACAAAACTTTACTAAAATTTTGAAAATATTGAGGTTTAATCTAGCGAAATCCGATCATCCTTATCCGATGGGGCTTCAGCGACAACCATTTCACTAATAAACCCACAATGGAGCTCGTAGGTTTTAAAAATTAATTTAAAACCTTCACCCATTCAATATTTTAAATTTAGAATTTTCAATTTCCAAGAATTTGTTCAATTTAGAGTGAATTATTAGGTATCTAAAATCTAGTTATGACCATTCTAAATAACCCTCAAACTACTCTAAAAGGTACAATTCTCTTAGGAAATTTCCTGGATTATTCGTCTAGATTTTAATTCTACAATTATTATTCTAGATTTTAATTTAAAATCATAATAATTGATAATTAATGTCTAGATTTTAATTCCACAATTAATTAATCCAATTATTATTCTAGATTCCAAAAATCATAATAAATAATAATTAATGTAGACAAACAATCCAAAAATTCTCGCATAATAACTATCATACTAGTCGAAAAACATAATAGTTATCATGCATTTATGACATGTGATTATGCAGCAGTATGGCATCTTCCTATTCTATATGGCATGTTATTTCAAAATCATGCTAATTGCACATATAATTCATACAATAAAGGCATTAATTAATTTAAACAAATAACTTTAATCCATGGCTTCCTAAAAAAAAAAAAATTAACATTTTTACAACTTTGGAATTTCTCTTTTGTCCATCCCATAGGATTTATCTGAAGCCCCTTTAGGGTATCTTTGAGCCCAAAAGCCCAAAAACCCAATCCTTGGCTAGAAACCCTAGGACACAAAAGAGGAACCCTAGCCTTCGCCTCTGCCACGCAAGCATCCGAAGTCATCTCAGCACGAAACTCCAGGGGAAGGACCGCCATGGGGAGACGATCAAACGGCCGCCAGAACGGCCCCAATCCGAAGCCCCACGCGCCCCCACGCGCCGCCAGAAGTGGCTGCGCGTGGCCTTCACGCGCCTGCAAATAACAGGCGCGTGTGGGCGCGTGGCTGAGTATCTGGGGATGTTCCGACCGCCACGTTGTTCGTCTTTCCGTCCTCTTTCCATCCATATATGGTTTGTCAAAATCCGAGGTCCAGAGGTCCACGAAAAGTGTCGTACAGTGTTGATCGCTCATATTCTTTACGTTTCTTGATCTCCAACTTTTACAAGAATTCGAAAAATACATAGAAAATCGAAAAGAAATAATAAAAGAGCAAGGAGGAAACCTAATCATATGGGATTAGCCTCCTTGTTACAACTCAAGAAATACACGATATAAACTATCCATGGATTAAAGTGCTTGTATGATTTATAAACAATTAACCACCAAGAAATCGATAACAAATATAGAAAAAGATGCCATCTTTTCCAAAATTAATTTTCGAAAAACAATCACATGAAATTTCAAAACTCGGTTCTTTTCCTCATCGCTACGGGCTCTGATACCAATTGTAGGAATCTTATCAGAAACGCGGAAGCGTATCGAACCACGTGATGTAGGAAAAGATTAAACCGTTCATCGTTTTGATTACCTGGATATTGAAGAGTGATCTGAAAGATTCTCCGCGAACAATTCTTGTCTACGAACAGTCCTCGCTCTGTGATTGATCTTCCAGACTATCTCTCGAGGGGGATGAGGTGGTTGTGTGGGCAACCGTTCAGATGATGAACGTCTGCCTCTAGGTTTTTGTTTCTGATGAGAGCCTCCTGACTATTTGTGCGGCCGTCTATTTTCAAGCAGGTTAAAGTGGGTTTATATAATGCTCCACCCAAGACCTAACCCTAATCCACATGGGTCTTAGAGTTCTTGGGCTTAAGTGACTAAAGAGCACATTAACCCAACACATAGTGTGTGTGAGAGAAAGAGATAAGAAATTGAGCGTATATAAATTGTCTGCATGCGGGTGTGTTTTCCTTTTTCTTTGGCGGAGGGTGGGGCCGGGGGGGGGGTGTTGTTGAGGCAGCCCAGTTTCCTCAAATCAAGTGAAAACCCTCTTTTTTCTTAGGAAACTGAGATAGCAAATGACAGCAGCAAAAACAAATTACCTAGGAGAAACTGAGATAGCTAAATTCTGCATACACAATTATTAAGTTATTATAGGCAGTGAAAGTTCTGCAGATACTTTTGTCTCTGCCATAAGAAAAAATTACATTTCAGGAAGACAGCTGCAGTGAGTTGGAAAAGAGGATCGAAAAAGTTAAGGGAAAAATGGAAATACTAAACACTAAATTAAGAGCAACAACTCACAAGAAACTTAATGGCTGCTGCAACTAAACCCATTTTAACCAAAATAAATTCATATATTATATCTATAACCAATATAGAAGAATTAGGAGATAACAAGCAAGCACCACAGACAGGGCTTTCCACGCTGATTTTGAAGATTTTTAGAGCTTTGCAGGAAAAAATTTGCATGTCTCGAGATCAACAAGAAGAAAAAGGAAAGCCTAATTTTGAGCTTCACAAAATGTTTCTACATTGAGTTATTTGAACAATGAACACTCCAGATTGTAAGCATGCATAAAGCCTTAGAAGTTAAAAGTCCGTAGTTTTATTACCATCTCTAACGTATTATAGTTAATTCTATTAAAATTTCTTTAAGATATCATTTTCGTTGAGATTCTTACTATCACACCCTCGCCAACTGATTGCATCAAATACTGATTTCTGATAACCAAGCCAAGACAATAGAAAAATACTAATTCTGCAATCAAAGTTGGACTAGCTCCAAATAACTGGAGATGGAGATAGAATGGAAGATAATAATCTGAAACAAATTAAAATAGCATTATCTGTGCAAAAGCAGAAAAGAAAAGAGCAAACAACAATCGAATTGGCGCAAACATCAATTCAAAAGTTAAGTGGAAGACAATACAACAGCAGGGGGAAGCTAAATATACAATGCAAAAATCATATATATAAAATCAAACATAGGGACTTCAAAATTAATTAACCCAAGGGAAAAAATTAAGATTGGGAACTTACGGTGTTCGGAGAATGATTGGGACAGTTCGAGATAGGGTTTGAACTAATGTTTAACATGGAAAATGAAGAAGCCCATGAAAGGGAAGTGGGTTTATCGCAGCGAAGGGGGTGAGTAGGAGGTTGGAGAAGGCAGGAGGAGTGGGAAATTGAAGATGGAGACGAAGCACAAATTATGGATGACATTTCAGACCCTCCTTCAACGAGCGTCAGCCGAGATGAAGCTTTTTTGTAAAAAGCAAAACCCACCCCAAACACCTCACACTCACAGTGGCTTTTTCTCTATGGCCCTCCCAGTGGGCTTTTTCAAAACAAAATATGAAAATGGCGGAATTAGTATCATACTCTTTAAAAAAATAATATGCAAAACTCCATTTATCAATATCAATATATACTTAATAGGGATAGCATTTTGAGTCATCCACTGTTCATGCACTCACAAATCATTGTTGTATTGTCGGCTTCATATGCAAGCCATTTTCATTCATATGCAAGCCGTTACTGTTTATATATCTCAGTGAAATTTTGAATTTCAAAATGCCACTATTACACTGCATGTGTCCGCTTTTATTGTTCTCATCTCTCCCCTCCTTTTATTTCAATTTCTCACCTACTCTTTCAGATTCGCAGAGTCCTCAAACGTTCTTTGCTTTCCTTCTTCCAACGGCACAAGTTCAAATTTTTGAAGCCTTCGTCTATGATTTACGCTTCCTTCATTTTTTTTGCCATCTGAGCGAAGCCGAATATCAGGCCATGTAAGCGAGGTTGAAGATCGAGAGGGAAGAGAGGTTGAGAGTTAGGAGCCCAGTTTGGGACGAAGATGCGAACATGATGGGAAGAGAGTAGGGCTCTGGAGATGCCGCAAGAGAGACCGGCTTGGGATATTTGAGGATGTAATTTTTCTCCCTCCATGTTTCCATTTTCTTTAGGTTTGATTCACTTCTTCGATGCTTCCATGCATTTTCTCAGTCTCTCTCTAAGGTTTTTTTGTTTCAAATACTTTGGGTTATTCAAGTTCGCTCTTAAAGTATGTTTGTCATTTTTTCGACTAACCGAAATGGATCTATATTGCCAAAGGTGAGATGCTGTGGTTCCTTGATTTTTTGTCTTTTTCATCCAAAGCGTTTCTTACATTTCATCAGAGCCTAGTTCTGGTAAGCACTATTGATTGATGCGTTAGCGATTTCCCCGTCTTGCCTTTTTCTTTGTCTTCACTGTCATTTTATGCAAATTTTCGTCGGGGTAATCTTGATTATTTGGGTTTAATTTTGTGATCCTATAACATTTAATTTTGCGTGTGAAGTTGTTTGTTATAGTTATTTTAATCTTTTCTTTATTGAAAAAACCGTTGCAGTAGGAGTGTTTCTGCTAGAGGCTTATACAGAAGATGGAATTTTGTCCGACTTGCAGCACTCTGTTACAATATGAAATGACCTATATGGGTCGGCCTTCAAGATTCTTTTGTCCTACTTGCCCATATGTTTGCTACATCGTGAAAAATGGATAGTTTCAAGAGCTATATCCCTGATGAAAATTTTCCTCCCTTTTTATCCTCTTTTGTTTTTATAATCAATGTTATACTTTTCCCCCCTTTTATCACTTCATCTTTGCACTGTGCATGTGAAGATAAAGAGAAAGCAGCATTTTGCCAGAAAAGAGATAGAACCTGTAATCTCCCAAGATGATATTAAGAATGCACCCACAGCTGAAGGTACATATATTCCCACTTCATCGTTTTTCCCCTACTGCTGAGGGTAGAATTACTTTTTCCTTCAGCTCTTTTTGGCTTGGTTAGTTGGATAATCATTAGTTTTTGGTTAGTTGCTGATCCGTGTACACTATGCTGCTTTTTAATTCCCTTTTATTTGGATGAAACTCTTCTAATCTTATTTTGATGCCTAATTGATAGGATAAAACTTTAGAGCCTATAAACTCCGCAAGTGCACGGGCCGTATCAAATAATAAAGTGATGAGAAAAGTATCGTTCTCACGAGGACTTAGTATCACAACCTTTAGTTGAGCATTAATTTCACAATTTCGTTTAAGTTGAGGAAAACAAAAATTGAATTTAATTAAGAAAAAGAAATTAAAACTAAAATAAAAATAAGAAAATTACCACAATAATCAAATAAGCAACTTAGAGTCACTAATCCCTTATTTGATTCTTAGATTTTATTCCCACTAAATTAACTTTGACTTAATCTAATCAGCTAATCTAGAGTATTAATGTCTATAAATGCCTTCCGGTCCATTTATATACCTATCTTAATTAATTATGTAATGTCTCACACAACTAAATAAGATGCTTTTTAAATCGGGCTCACTCTAATTTGATTATGCGGAGCTTCTAGGTATATTCCTATCCTAGACGCAAATTAGATTAAAACCTAACTTCACATTAAATTTAAACCTAATTCCACATTATTTATTCTCAAGGTCAATTTAGGATTCCCTCTTCCAAGTTCAACCTTAAATCCCCAAAACATGCTCAATGGTGGCCACTCACTAAGCAATAGCAATAAACACAGGATTAAATAAACTGAATAAAATTAAGCAAAACTAAAAATTGGAAATAATCTCTAAAACCCAAACAAGTTCATAGGTTCTCTAGGTTGCAAAACCAACTAGCCACACATGGCTTTATTTAAATCCATTTAAAAAAAAAAAGAAAAGAAAACTCAGGTTCAAAGAAGAAGGAGAGAGAGAGGAAAAAAAGATTCTTCGTCACCTCCATAGTCCTTCCGTCTTTCCGTGGAGATGATAAAGAGAATTGAAACGCTCAGCCTCCTCTGCTTCTTCGTTCCTTCTTGTTCTGTGTCTCTCCTGATCTGCCTTCTCCGTCCTGCCTCCTTATTTACAATTTAGGTCTTGGGTCACTGGTTCTCTTCTTCTTATTACAAAGATATATCATATCTTGTAATTTACTCCATCAGATCACACAATTGATTTTGTTTCTATTTTCTTGCGGGGGACCATCAAGTTTGACAGATTACATATCCTCTTATTGTCTTTTCTACTTCATTCCAAATCAGCTAATATTTTCTGCACAATAAAAATAGGATATGAGTAGATTTTATGTCAATTTATTCTTTGATCCCAAGTTTCATTCAGTTATGGAAACGTTCATAAAAGATAATTAAATAGGTATATAATATCAATAATTCCAATTAAATCTCATAAAATATACACCTATTTAATCATAAAATATATACTCATCACTAATGTGTAAGGAAAAAGCTTTAATGCTAATCTTTACATTTTTGCTATCAGCTTCTCCAGTTAAAACGTGATAAGTTTGTGATTTTTCTTATATTGATCTTTGGAGATATATACATTGTATTGTGGGAATTTACTCTAAGGGGTCCTTTAGATTTGAACCTTTTAGCCTTGGCGCTTCTCTTAATTGAACTTACATGTAAAATACAGCCGAGAACTATGCTATTTTAAGATGTGCTTTGGCTTGGTTTCATATTGAAACATGAACATAGTGATCCTAAGTAGTTCTTCAAATTCCTGAATCAACTAGTCGTTAGATTATGCTGGGTTGTGTTAGTATGAACGCACTAGCCATTGCTAATACGTAGTAACTTTCAGTGGATTTTTCTTGCTACATTCATCAGAAGTGATCCTAAGTAATTCTTAGGCATGTTCATTTTGAGCAGAGGAGTGAGTTGATTTTGAATACTCGTACCACAAGTCATAGAGGAAAATCAGAATAGGGGTTTTTCTAATGCTAATCAATTAGTCCTGAATCTGGGACAACATTCGAAGGCTCCAGGGGGTACTCTTGTAGGGAAGATTTTAACCGGTAAGACTTTGAATATCCCTGCAGTGATGGTAATGATCAAGAAAGGCTAACAATTAAACAAAGAGGTCAAAGTAAATGAGCTTGATTAGAACCAACTGGTCTTTCTTTTCAGATTCAAGGACGCTGATTCCTTTGCTCGTGTTCTTAAAGGTCGCCCTTGGTCCATTCAGGGTTTATGCTTAATCTTCAGATTTGGGTAGATTTTATGGTTTTAAGAGATGTCAACTTCGGTTATGCTCCGTTCTGGGTCCAGTTCCACAGTCTTCCCCTAGAGGCTTTTAACGATGCTAATGCCATAAACTTGGGAGCTGCGGTTCACGAAACAGTCATGTTTGAGAAACCTTCTGTTGAGGGGAAACTGAGAAGAGTTTTTTTGAGGGGTCGATCCTTGATTAGGCTTGATGACCCTTTATCCACCGGTTTTTGGGTTCCTCGGGGGTAGAAGGATCATGCATGTGTTTCGGTTAAATATGAAAGGCTGCAAATTTTTTGCTACAGCTGTGGGCGGATTGGTCATAATGGAAGTGTTTGCAGAGATGTTTCATCAAGGGAGGATGGAGACGAATTTGAATCTATATTTGGGAAGTGCTTGAGCACTCCTTTGGTGCGTACTCTAGAGGAGGTCCTAGTGGTCCATAAAAAAGATTGGGTTGAAGCTGGTTGTCACATGAAGAAAGCTCTGGCCACTGAGCCTTGTCAGAAGGAAGCATCGGTTAACAGAGTTTCTTCTTCGGGTATAATTTCAGAGGAAGGTAAAAGGCTGCAAGCTCAGGTTGACATGGATTTGGTGGTGGTGTGTCAGAGTGGAGAGAGATTACCTCCTAAAGGGCAATTAGTTGGTGAAGACGTTGATTTGGGGTCTGTCCAAGGTCTGCAAGCAATGTCACATGCGGCGTTTTGCAGGAGTCCTAAAGATTTGGTGGATTCTTCCTCCAAAGATTATCCTGATGCTGCAAATGGGGTTAAAGTCAACGAAGTGGTGGAGGGCCTTGTGGCTGAGGATGTTTGGAGTGGGCCTCAATGTGATCCAGCCCAACAATGCAGCTCATTATCAGCAATAGCGGTAAGCTTTGTTCCTATTGTGGGGGCCCATCTTTATAGTGTAGAATTTCCTGCTGAGGAAGAGCCCACCATACACGACATTTCCCCTCTGTTGGGCTTCCACCTATTTCTCCTATTTATGCTATGTCATTATCCATGAAACGAATCTGCATCAAGAGGCCATCTGAGGATCTGTTGGGTCAAAGTGCTGATAAGAGACATAGGAAACTATCATTCGACGATCCTGGAGATAATTCTCCTCTGTGTAATGTCAAGCTTCAAGCAACGCGAGGTAGACGAAGGAATTTCAAGGCCCTCAAAACACTGATCCGCAGTCTTGTTGTTGAGACGCCTGGTGCTAGTCCTGGTAACTCTAATTTGGTAGGAGAAATCGAATTCCTACGGAGTGGACATCTACAGAACATTTCAAGGTTGATCCTCAGATTAGTTTCTCATCTCCAGACGCAGGTGGCTTGGATGAACCAGCTACCAGTTCACCATGAATCTCCTGGCTTGGAACTGTGAAGGTCTCCTGGCAAATAGGGGGAACTGTGTCTCTTTATCTAATATTCTGCAGATGTATTGTGGTGCTTCAAGCCAGCTGATCAATGTGGATAAATCAAGCATCTTCTTTTCTAGTAATACTCCAGAGACGGTTAAGAACATGGTAGGGTCAGTTTTGGGAGTCCTAGCAACTGAAGATCTAGGGAAATACCTAGGGATTCCAAGTGTTTGGGGTAAAACGAAGAATCAGGCTCTGACTTATATTAGAGATAGGGTTGTTAAAAAGGTCCAGAGGTGGGGACATTCATTTCTTTCCTTTGTGGGTAGAGAGGTGATGATCAAAGCAGTTATTCAGGCTATACCAATTTATCCTATGCATTGTTTTAAATTCCCAATTCAAACTTGTAAGGAGTTGAACCGAATTATAGCTAATTTTTGGTAGGAAGGAAGTGCATTTGGGAATTGTTTACATTGGAAGGCTTGGAACTCTCTATCAATTGATAAAGGCCATGGGGGTATGGGATTTCGGGACTTGTTGATCATGAACAAGGCGATGTTGGCAAAAACCGGATGACGATTAATGGTGTATCCTAAGGATCTATGGGCACAAGTGCTTAGGAGTGTCTATTTTCCTAAAGGAGAATTTATTGAGGCAAAAAAGGGTCATAGAGCTTCATGGTGTTGGTCAAGCCTCATTGAGAGTCGTGACTTCATGAAAGATGATCTCAAATGGGATGTGGGGACGGGGTCTAATATAAGAATCTGGGAAGATAAGTGGGTGCCAGATGTGGTTATTCCTAATAAACCTATAGGCCATAATGATCCCCTTGTTACTCATAATGATCCTCGTACGGAAGCGTCAACATTCTTCAGGGCCGTTGTCACAGCTATCAGAGTGTCTGCTTTGCTCATACTTTCTACGGCAACCTCAAGTAATCTTCCCTTCGTGCCCGATCCACTTCCTGTTTCCTTAATACGGTCTGGAGTTCAAATGAATGAACCCCAGGGGTAACAGTTAATCTCATGAACACATATGAAGTATAAATGACAATTAGCATATGTTAAACATAGAAGCATTTACAAGTAAACAATCAAACCGTAACCGCAGTTAACAGCCAAGGACCGCAGCCCTTTAGGACACGCAGCCCTATGAGACCGCAACCTCAATCCATAGCTAGGAAAAACAATACATGTAAAGCAAGGGCCGTAGCCCTTTAGGACACGCAGCCCTATGAGACCGCAGCCTCAATCCATAGCTAGGAAAACAATACATGTAAAGCATCTATCAAACATGATCAGCTAATACATGAACACAAACATATATGCTAACAAGATTACAGTTACCCACCTCAAGCTTGAGTCCTTACTCGTCCGAAGTTGTTGGGATCAGGAGAGGTGTCAAAGTATGCCTTAGCCTATGTCCTCCGGCTGTACTTTCTCTTTCATCGACGGAGTTGCTTGAAGCTAAGTATCTTCCATTTATTTTCTTTCTTCTTCGTCTTGACTGCTCATGGCCCTAAACACGACGTCATATTATTAGAGCCAAGTAAACCAAATACATAATGGCTTATCTTTGCCTCATAGGCTCTCTTACACGCTCCGAGTTTATTCTTATTACTTTTGGCCACTCCTTCCTAATTTCGAATGGTAGCAAAAGCTATCAGCATTTTGGCCTAAATTCGTAAAATCACCAATAATTCTACAGAACTCCAATTGGGGTGGTTCAAATTTTTATTTGTCACTAATTAAGTTTAGTTTCATATACGATTAATTACTAGACTTATTTCTTGTTGTATCATTCCCAGATTTTCCTTCTTTCTTCGCTGTCTAGAAAAAGGTTCCAGTTTGATAGGTCAACTTCAAAAATTCGTATCTCCTTCGATTCTTATCGGAATTTTACGAATTACCTATCAAATTAAACCTCTATGAGTCTACTATATAACTGGAAAATTTCATAATTTTATGATTTTGTTAGGTCATCCCGAAATATCACGCCATTTTACTGCTCCTGAGGCAAACCAGAAATTCTCCAGATTTTTGACTTAACTTCGAAAAAATCATAACTAGAGTTGTAGACCTCCGTTTTAGGTGAACCAAAACTTATTTTAAAGCTTAAGGAGTGTATTGTCTGCTGTAAAAATTTCACTTAAAAAATCAAATGTTTTCTATTTCAAAATCAAACACGAAAATCACTGTTCACCAGAGATGCAGAAAACGTTCCAGGTTTTCGACTGAACTTTGGAAAATTATTTCTCTCAATCTATACGTCCTTTTTCTGTGTTCTTTGGCTCGTTGGAAAGGTCTAGAAGTGTACTAAATCTTCACAAAGTTTCAGGGTCAAAGGAGTTGGTTTACTCTGGTTTTACCTTGCTCAAAGATCGTTGCTTCAGCTGCAAGTTCAGTTTTCCAGCACATGACATCAGCATACCAATCCTGTTACTGTTCATCCACGATTTTACTGTAGCATTCGCCTTTGACTCTGTTCCAACTCCATAAAAACAGAGTTTCATCATGCAAAAGCTTCAACGTTGAGAACCTACGTACAGAACCCACGGAAGCTAGATGGAAAGAGGTTCAAAACTCACCTTGTTTGACACCCAAGCTTCCATGCATGCTCATACTCCTTCTCTTCCAACTACCGTGCTTCTCAGTCTCGTTTCAGTGTGCTGCCTCCATTTCTCTCTGTGTTCCCGTGTCGGGCCGAGAGCAATAATGGAGGACTAGGAGTATATGTGAGTGCACTCCTTTTCTCTTCTTCTTGACAATCCAACCTCTCATTCATGCTTCATTGCGTTTTTCTCAGCTCCTCCTACTCTCGTCTCGGTCTCTCACAGCTTCGTTCTCAGTCTCAAACTCTCTTGCTCACTCACTCTCCATTCTCAATCTCTCGGTTTCCTTCTGAACTAACGACAAGGGTGGTATGTAGTGGAGAAGAGAGTGGCTGGAATAAATGTTCAGAGGGAGGAGGGTGAGTGACGTCGTGAAGGTCCAGTGAAGAAAAGGGAAATGGGGTGTGGCGCTGAGAACACAGAAGAGTAGTGGTCTGCTTCAATTCCAAAACGCAATAGTGCAGCAGGGGGGTTTAATTCCTTATGCCGGCTTCCTTTTGTGCTGTCAAAAGAAAGAATGAACGAGCTGTCATCTAGCACTAACTTGGAGGAAAATGTAATGCCTGCTGTTCCAATTTTTTGCTGTCGGGTAAAAGAATAAAAGTGGAGTATGGCTGCAAACGAAAATGCACTGGGAGCATGGTGTTGAATAGTGGAGAAATGGGTGTGATGTGCTGTCGGAGAAAAGAATAAACAATCTGTATATTTAAGTGTGTGTGGGGCTGATGAGGAATTAATGGGAATAATGAAGGAAAATGGGAGAGCACGAGTCGCTGAGTTCAAAGAGAAATAGTGGAGTATGGAAGTTATCATTCAGAATTTCCATGGGAGAATATTCTGACTTGACTGTCCGAAAACGCAGGGACATGTACTGTAATCTCTTTCCTCTGTTAATTCTTTGCTTAGCGTCTTTGGCCGAATGGCTATTGAATAAGGGATGCTGAATTAATTAATTGGTGCATGAGAGAAGTGGTGTGGCGTGAGTTTGGGAAAAGGGAAGGGTGAGGTGTCAAGCATAAGGGGCCCATGACTTCTTTGCCCAAATAATTCTTCTGTCTCAAAAGAATTTATGAGAAATGGATGCCATGGTCTCTTATGCGCTATGCGTTGAATATTAAAAGATAAGAAGTTATACTTCATTCATCAATTCCAAAATCATTCTAGGCCATTAACTTCAATAATTATTTTCCCAAAATTCAAGGAAAATATACCTTATTTTCCAATAATTATTCTGGCCACATTTCCATAACAAAATTCTCATACAATATTTCTAATTTCCCAACTCAAAAATTTGGGATGTTACATTTCTCCCCCCGTTCAATAAAATTTCGTCCTCGAAATTTTGAACATTCATGCTTCGGGGAATAATTCTGGACACGTAAACTTTTCCTTTCTTATGCATGCTCACTAAGCACGCAACAAATCTTACAACCTTTTCATTCATCCTGTACCCGGTGTGTAATATTCATTCATAAGACTCATTAGTCCATTCTCACAGTGCTTGGTTACTCAGGCTTCACTGCCTCATTTCCATTCAACTTTCTAGCTTATTTTGTTCTAGCCTTTCGGCTTATTCAATTACCACAGCACTGGATATTCTTGCCTCATTGCCTCAGGAATTACCCTCAAGCCATAGGCATCACAACTACAACTCGGTACAGTCTGATTGTTCTTCTAACCTCAAGTATACTCTAGACACGTTGGTCTAATGTTACCAAACTAGATAACAACACAGTGCTAAGCTTCTTCAATTCAAGTTCTCAAACTACTTCCTCTTGACTAGCTCGGTGGCTATCAAGCACTATCTGGCTTAACTAGTTTATTTTTTCTAGACCATTCTATCAGTTTCTGTTCCTGTAACAACATAGTCACCCAATGCACCGCTTTCCAATTCAAAACATCATTGAAGACAATTACGTCAATTATCTTCAATTCAAAATATCAGTAATGATAATCACATCATTACTTTTAATATTGCTTTTATGTTGTCTCATATTGAAAATTCTGATTTTCAAATTTCAAATATTCAAAATTCTGTGGTAGCAGTACATTTTCAAAATAGCACTATCTAAAAGTGGTGCTTTCACATTTTCAAGGAAAACAAAATCGTTGCCAGTTCAAATTTGTGGAAAAATTTTCACTACCGGAGTTGTTTCAGAAAACGTTTACTACCGGCACACATCTTTTGAGCGGGATTACTCGCCACCACTTCAACCTTCCGGTACAGTGACATATCTCAATCCTTTCATACACAAACCACCGCAGTGGCAACGCACTTGTTGGTTAATGTGGGAGAGTTTCCGTCCCCCCCATAAGAGACCCAGTGTCTGCACGGCACATTAATGGGCCACCCCACTAGAATCCCTCCTCGGGAAAAAGGACAATGTCCAGGAGTCTTTCTCCAAACGTCTGTGTGGGTCCCAACCAAACAAGGCAAAATATACGCCCCTTCAAGGCGAAGTATCTTGGATTGAGTACATTCACTGCTGGTGCGATTTTCAGCTTCTCAAAACAAATCCCGTCAATTTTCAAATCTCTTGTTCAAAATAACTTTATCAATGGCACATGACCCAAAAAACATTCTAAACATGTCTGGCAAGATCCAGTAAACTGAGTACTTCTACAACAGTTTCTGACCTTTCCAGTTCTGTACTGCTTTCACAACCACATAATTCAAAATTCAATTTCAAATTCAGGGTTCTACCCATTCCTTGAGACAACATCATTTCAAAAATGACCATTACCCTGGTCTTAAATTCTACTATACACATTTCATTCAAAACTTCAGTTCATAGAATTCAGAAATTCAATTTCAATTATGGGTTCCACAAGGAGCCCTTCTGTGAAACAATATGTTCAAAAGTGACCACAAAACAGGTCTCAAATTCTGTTCAAAATATTTCATGTAGAACAATCATTTCAAAAATTTCACAATTTTGCGGGTGCATTGGCAAATTCAAAATTCAAAATTTCAAACTCAGGAACTAGACAACTGCTATAGAAGGTCATTACTTCTACACACCTTCCAGACTCTATTATTGGCTACCTAGGCCATTCATAGGACTTTCAATCCATTCTCTGCCAATCTTGCTCACCACGCTTCCACTGCGCTACTCTAATTGGTCAACCTCTTCGGTGAGCATCCTTCGTAGGTAGTCCTCATAAACATCGACACCGCATTCTAGTGGCTTAATTCATTCAGTTCAATCGGTACTATATTCTAGTACCTCAATTCATTCAAATCATTCTATTGCCTAAAGAATCAGTTCAACGGGTAGCAACCCTCTAGATGTCTACTCAACTTCTAGGTTCATCAACCTTACCGTACTCATTCTAAATACAACGTATCTGGTTTCCCCAAAAATGTGAAGTATTGTCCCCTTGATATCCATTGCACCCTTTTTATGTAATGAACCACCACCGCCAACGACTCAGTCCAAGACCTCCGTTCCTGGAGCTACGCCTCGTTGCACGCATGGTGTCTGGCCCCACTGGTAGGAATTATCTCCTTAGAAAAACTTAGCCAATAAGTTACTGTTCTTACAGGGAAATCTAAACAGTAAGTCACTATCCCTATAGGGAAACTTAGTCAGTAAGTTACTATTCACGTATACAATACTATTCACGTATACGTATTATCCACTATTTACTCGAGCATACTAGCAAAATGCCAGAACCTGGCTCTGATACCAAAATTGTGACGCCCCTACCGGTCTCGCCCTTTCGGGAGGTGGGTTAGTGCGATTAAAAAAAAACATCTGTATCTTTTCAATTCGGCATATGCGGAAGCGATCCCAACACATGTACTCAAATTTTAGACACCCGGCCCTCTATTACTCGTACGGAAGCGTCAACATTCTTTAGGGCTGTTGTCACAGCTATCAGAGTGTCTGCTCTGCTCATACTTTCTTCGGCAACCTCAAGCAATCTTCCCTTCGTGCCCGATCCACTTCCTGTTTCCTTAATATGGTCTGGAGTTCAAATGAATGAACCCCAGGGGTAACAGTTAATCTCATAAACACATATGAAGTATAAATGACAATTAGCACATGTTAAACATAGAAGCATTTACAAGTAAACAATCAAAACGTAACCGCAGTTAACGGCCAAGGACTGCAGCCCTTTAGGACACGCAGCCCTATGAGACCGCAGCCTCAATCCATAGCTATGAAAAACAGTACATGTAAAGCAAGGACCGCAGCCCTTTAGGACACGTAGCCCTATGAGACCGTAGCCTCAATCCATAGCTAGGAAAAACAATACATGTAAAGCATCTATCAAACATGATCAGCTAATACATTAACACAACATATATGCTAACAAGATTACAGTTACCCACCTCAAGCTTGAGTCCTTACTCGTCCGAAGTTGTTGGGATCAAGAGAGGTGTCAAAGTATGCCTATGTCTTCCGGTTCTTTCATTTACGGAGTTGCTTGAGGCTAAGTATCTTCCATCCGTTTTCTTTCTTCTTCTTCTTGACTTCTCATGGTCCTAAACACGTCACCACATTATTAGGGCCAAGTAAACCAAATACCTAATGGCTTTTCTTTGCCTTATAGGCATTCTTACACGCTCGAAGTTTATTCTTATTACTTTTGGCCATTCCTTCCTAATTTCGAATGGTAGCTAAAAGCTATCAGCATTTAGCCTAACTTCGAAAAATCACCAATAATTCTACAGAACTCCGATTGGGGTGGTTCAAAATTCTATGTGTCACTAATTAAGTCTAGTTTCATATACAATTAATCACTAGACTTATTTCTTGTTGTATCATTCCCAGATTTTTCCTTCTTTCTTCGCTGTCCAGAAAAAGGTTCCAGTTTGATAGGTCAACTTCAAAAATTCGTATCTCCTTCGATTCTTATCGGAATGCGACGAATTACCTATCAAATTAAACCTCTATGAGTCCACTATTTAAGTGGAAAATTTCATAATTTACTGATTTTGTTTGGTCATCCCGAAATGCCACGTCATCTACTGACTCCAGAAACATACCAGGAATTTTCCAGATTTTTGACTCAACTTCGAAAATTCATAACTAGAGTTGTAGACCTCCGATTTAGGTGAACCAATGCTTATTTTAAAGCTTAAGGAGTGTACTATCTCCTGTAAAAATTGCAGAGAAAAACTCTATCATTTAGTTTTCAAAATGGAACACAAAGAATACTGTTCATTACTGGAAAATGACATTTTCCAGTTTTCATCTTCTAACTTTGGAAATTTATAACATTCATTGTACACATCGGATTTGGGTGTTCTTTGGCTCGTGTTAAAGATCATGATGTGTACTAAATACTCACAAAATTTCATGGTCAAAGGAGTTGGTTTACTCTGGTTTTACCTTGCTCAAAGATCACTGCTCCAGCTGCGAGTTCAGTTTTCCAGCAACAGATGATGCTACAGTAACTCATGCACTGTTCATCTACGAATTCACTGTAGCTAACGTCCTTTTTGGCTCTGTTTCTGCACTTCAAAAACAGAACAATCAACGTACATGCAGACGTGAGAGGTTCCTAACTGCACCACGTTAATTCATGCTTTTATTTTCTCCGTTTCAGCCCCATAATCTAATATGCAGAAATGAACCACGTCATTTTAAGCTTCAAATTCAGAAACCAACGTTGGAAACTCACAGAGATAAGAAGAAGAGAAGCTTAATGGCTCACCTTGTTCGAACCCAATTCAACATGCGTGGTTCTTCAGCTCCTTTCTTTCAACTTTCCTTCATTGCTCACTCTCGGTCTCTATGACTTCTTTCTTTCTCAACTTCTTGTTCTTGGTCTCAAACTCATAATAGCTGTCACTTCTTCGGACTCTTTCTCGCGCTCTTATATTCTGCAGAAGAGAATAAGTATCGGACGAGAATGAAGATTGTCTCTGTCTCGGTCTCATATCCAGCATTCTCGTCTACCTCCAACGATCTTCACTGTCTCTCACTCTCACTTTCGGTATCAACTTTCTCGCTTTCAAACTCTCTTTCACTCACACATTCTTACACTTAGTCTCAAACTCCACCGTTCTCACTCTCTTGTTTCTTTTGGTTTCTGGCCGGAGAATGGACAATGGGAAAGTAGGGGGTGCTGCCCTGTTGTTGCTGGTTGAAACCGAGCAAGATGACCCCACTTACATGCTCTCCTTCAACTCTCCTGTCTCTCGGTGTCGCTGCCTCTCTCTCACTCTCTGCATTTTCTGTTTGTTCAAATGTCTGAACCGAGGGGCGAAATGAGAATGGAGGGCGTTAATATTCTTGCCAAATTGAATATTTGGTGCATGAAGGAAGTGAGGTGGCGGAAAAATGCAAGTTTGCTGCAATGAGCTGTCAACAAGAAGAATAAAGAAGCTGTTCGTGGCGCTGAAATCACAGAGAAGTAATGGTTTGCTGCTCCATTTCCTGCTGTCGGAATAAAAGAATAAAAGTGGAGTATGGGCTGCAAACGAAAATGCACTGGGGTATGCTGTTGCTGCAATTCAAAAAGCAATAGTGCGGTGGGAGTATAATTCCTTATGCCGGTTTCCCTTTTGTGTTGTCGTATGAAGGAATGAGTGTTGAATAATAATAAAGATTGGGGCTGCAGGAATCCAAGAGATCAGGTGAACGTGGGTGTCCAAATAATTGTTAAAATATTGCACATATGGGGCCCGTCACCATATGAAGAATAAGGTAAACATATCTTGTGAAATTGTGGAGTATAAGAATAAAGAAATGGAATTTTACTTTATTCATAAGAGAAACAACGGTACATAGGAGTCAAAATAGTGGGATGTTACATTTCTCCCCCTGTTCAATAAATTTCGTCCTCGAAATTTGAAAGTCCATACCTTAGGGAACCATTTTTGGACAGTTAATCTTCTCCTTTCTTATGCATGCTCACTAAGCACGCAACAAATCTTACAACCTTTTCATTCATCCTATACCCGGTGTGTAGTATTCATTCATAGGACTCATTAGTCCCTTCTCACAGCGCATGGTTACTCAGGCCTCACTGCCTCATTTCCATTCAACTTTCTAGCTTATTTCGTTCTAGCCTTTCGGCTTATTCAATTACCACAGCGCTGGATATTCTTGCCTTATTGCCCAAGGAATTACCTTCAAGCCATAGGCATCACAACTACAACTCGGTACAGTCTGATTGTTCTTCCAACCTCAAGTATACTCTAGACACGTTGGTCTAATGTTACCAAGATAGATAACAACACAGTGCTAGGCTTCTTCAATTCAAGTTCTCAAACTACTTCCTCTTGACTAGCTCGGCGGCTATCAAGTACTATCTGGCTTAACCAGTTCATTTTCTAGACCATTCTATCAGTTTTTGTCCCTGTAATAACATAGTCACCCAATGCACCGCTTTTTAATTCAAAATATCAGTAATGATAATCACATCATTACTTTCAATATTGCTTCTATGTTGTCTCATGTTCAAAATTCTGATCTTCAAATTTACATATTCAAAATTATGTGGTAACAGTACATTTTCACAATCTGCACTATACCAAAAAGTAATAGTGCTATCACATTTTCAAATGTAATCGTTGCCATCACAAATTCGTGAAAACACTTTTACTGCCAGAGTGGTTTCAGAAAACATTTACTACCGGCACACATTTTTTGAGCGGGATAATTTATTTCACAATATTTAACAATTGAAAGCTCTCGCCACCACTTCAACCTTTCGGTACAGCGACATATCTCAATCCTTTCATACACAAACCACCGCAGTGGCAACGCACTTGTTGGTTAATGTGGGAGAGTTTCCGTCCCCCCATAAGTGACCCAGTGTCTGCACTGGCACATTAATGGGCCACCCCACTAGAATCCCTCCTCGGGAAAAAGGACAATGTCCAGGAGCCCTACTCCAAACATCTGCGTGGGTCCCAACCAAACAAGGCAAAATACATGCCCCTTCAAGGCGAAGTATCTTGGATTGAGTACATTCACTGCTGGTGCGATTTTCAGCTTCTCAAAACAAATCCCCTCAATTTTCAAATCTCTTGTTCAAAAGAACTTTATCAATGGCACACGACCCAAAAAACATTCTAAACATGTCTGGCAAGATCCAGTAAACTGAGTACTTTTACAACAGTTTCTGACCTTTCCAGTTCTGTACTGCTTCCACAACCACATAATTCAAAATTCAATTTCAAATTCAGGGTTCAAACCCATTCTCTAAGACAACATCATTTCAAAGTGACCATTACCCTGGTCTCAAATTCTACTAGAAACAATTCATTCAAAACTTCAGTTCATAAAATTCAAAAATTCAATTCCAATTCTGGGTTCCACAAGGATCCCTTCTATGAAACAATATCGTTCAAAAGTGACCACAAAACAGGTCTCAAATTCTGTTCAAAATATTTCATTTAGAGAATTCATTTAAGAAATTTCACAATTCTGCGCGTGCATTGGCAAATTCAAAATTTCAAACTCAGGAACTAGACAACTGCTATAGATCCTTTAATATCCAATGTGCATTGTGGGCCATATAATTGAACCCATTTAGTGTAGGTATACTCCATGGATTAAGTCTTTTTGGCCCAAAATCATTTGGACGACACAGACAATATGCTCCCTTATTCTCCTCAGTTTTCAACCCACGTGCTCACACATATATGTATACAGTTTATACTCATTTCCCAACTGATTCATTTCGAGCTGCACATCTGTTTCTAGCATTACACGACAGCTCACTAGCGCATAAACCCCACCAGTTCTTTGTGTTTCGTCAACCAAGGGAGACATATTCTCTTTGAATTCAGTGTGACAGAACCCATTCTCCACTGTCTCTAAAATCCATAAACTCCTTGCAGCAACGCCCATGCTCCACTACAATCCTCGTGTCTCCAACAAGTCAGCCACGCTCCACCATTTCTTTTGCATTCGGACAGAATCATACTCCCTCACCTCCTGATCGCATTCACTTCTCATTCGGCCAGGCACACGGAAACACAGAAGTGAGATGAGAATGTGAGTGAGAGATGAGATGGAGTTGAGAGCCGAGAGCTTGCAGAGAGTGAAAGACCGAGAGAAATGAGAGCAAGACAGAAAACAGAAATGAAAACGAAGGAGAGAGCAGTTGAGAGAAATAGTTCATTCATTTTTCTCACTCTCTGCAACTCAAGCCGCGAAACAGGGACATGGAGTTTCAGACAGAAACTGAACCGCAAAGGGAGAGCAAGTCCGTGAAGCGAGTGAAGGATAGGAAAGCATTGGTGGTGTGTGCGTGTGCTCTGTTCCAACCAGCAAGAACAGAAAAGGCGCTGAGAGATTAAGAGACCGAGAAAGAGGAAGTTGCAGAAAGAAGTGTAGACCGAGAACACCAAGAGGAAAGAAGCAGCAGTTTGAACGTTGTCAATGAAGGTGAGCTTTTGAAACTTTGCTTCTAACTTCAACTGATCCTGCACTTTAGTTTCTGCTGTGTGGATTAAAGCAATAACCGAGAATGATATTTCCTTGTTCTTGGGTCACCAAATAGAGAGCATTGAGGCTTAACGTGGCATGCATGGGGTTCTGAATAGGTTGAAAATGGAAGCTTAACGTTGCATGCACGTTGGTGGTTCTGTTTTTTAGTGCAGAAACAGAGTCAAGGCGTTAGCTACAGTAATTTCGTGGATGAACAGTGCACTTGTTACTGTAGCATCATCTGGAAAAGTAAACGTGCTGCTGGAACAGTGGTCTTTGAGCAAGGTAAAACCAGAGCAGAGATTCTGGCATTTGGCTAGTATGCTCGAGCGAATAGTGAATAATACGTATACATGAATAGTAACTAAATCTTAGAATCTTTGAGTGACAAGAGTGGAAATTATGGAAATTATCTACTCAAAATTTAGAAGTCCAATTGTTATGTTGGTCCTAGTAATAAATTAGAATGCGGTGCCGATGTTTATGAGGGCTACCTACGAAGGATGCTCATCGAAGAGGTTGACCAATCAGAGTTGTGCAGTGGAAGCGTGGTGGGCCCATAACCCACAGGTCCCAGGATCGAAACCTGGCTCTGATACCAAAAATTGTAACACACCTACCGGTCTCGCCCTTTCGGGTGACGGGTAGTGTGGGCCCTTAACTTAAACCCTCTTTATAATCTTTTTCCTTAAAATTCAATCCCAAGTTATTCACGTCTTGTATCAGAGCGTAAGCAACAGAGCACATTCTTGTTTGGACAATACATACTGATAAAATAAAGTGTAGTAGATAGGGGTTATCATCAAAGTATTAGTATACAGTCATCCCAAAAACAAATGCCCAATAGCTAAAATATTAGTATTACAGTCATCCGAGTAGTCCAAAATAAAGTTCCAAATTTAAAATCACTTCCAGCTCAATTCCGCTCCGCACGCTTACCCTTGTCACCTAGCACCGGCTCAGAAGCACTCCCGGATTCCTTACAAAAGTCTGGGATTCACATTTGAATCCCAGAGTAACCATTAATCTCATATAACATGTGTATGCAATGCATGTGTGTCACCATAATATGGAAAACAATAAATCATATAGCATTCAAAAACTAACGCGCATTAACACCAATACAACATACCATACGTACAGTGTTAGATGCAGAAGGACTAAATGTCCTAAGAACAAACGCAGGACTGCTCGACAAAGCAAGCCCCGGATCCACGGCGCCAGGAAAGATACAGTAGCCGGGCTCTAAACCCAGACCACTTCGAATGCACATACAAATGCATGTCCCTCGCGAGACACGGGTCCACAACCATGGAAAAATCAAACATACAAAGTAACACAAGGCATATGAAGATTAAGGTTACTACCTGGATGTCTTCACAACTTCTTATTCTCACCCGAGTTCTTCTTGCACTAATTACCGTTTGGCCAAGGCAAGGATCCCAATCCTATAATATTTTAAGATGGGTCATTACTTATTCTCATCTTAATAGCAATATTAAGATTATGCTTATTAGACCGACCCATATTGCTTATCCTTTTTAATTCACTTCAGATTTTCTGATCAATTTTTGAAAAATCATATCTCGGTCTAGAAAACTCGGAATCAAGTGGTTCAAGTTCCTAATCGAAGCTCTATAAGTCTGTTTTCTAGAAAAAAATAATACACTGTTCAAATGATAATTTAATCATTCCCAGAATTTCATTCTTTCATCGCTGTCCAGAAAAAGGTTCCAGTTTGATAGGTCAACTTCAAAAATTCATATCTCCTTTGATTCTTATCGGAATTCAACGAATTACCTATCAAATTAAACCTCTATGAGTCTACTTTTTAACTGAAAAATCTCACAATTTAATGATTTTGTTAAGGCAATCCAAAATATCACGCCATTTTACTGCTTCTGAGGCAAACCAGAAATTTTCCCAGATTTTCAGCTCAACTTTGAAAAATCATATCTTGAGCTATAGACCTCCGTTTAAGGCGATCCAAAGATTGTTTTAAAGATTATTATGTGTACTAACTCTCTGCAAAATTTCAGGGTCAAATGAGTTCGTTTGACCCAGTTTTACTTTGCTTGAAAATCACTGTATCAGCAGCAAGGTCATTCTCCAGAAACGTAACAGCAACATATTATTCACCAAAACAGCAAACCATGGTTCAGCAGGGACCGTCCAAAACTCATACCACATGCATGTACACCATTTAAGCATTCTCTTTTATTTTTTATTGGTTCATGTGGCTTTAAGACACAATCTTAAATTCACAAACGTCTAGTCTATTCCTTTCTTATGCATGCTTACAAAGCACACAACTCATCATACCACATTCTTATCCATTCTGTACCCAGGTATAGTTCTCAACCATACAGGATCCACTAGTCCATTCTCTAAGCACTTGGTTACTCAGGCTTCTCTGCCCATTTCAATCTACCTTCTAGTTCATTCCAATGTTGTAGCACTGGATATTTTGGCTTTAATGCCCATAAAACCACCTTTATGCCATTGGCATATCAACTATCACCTGGTACAGTCTGAGTGTTCTGCCAGACTCACAACTTCTTTGGACACATTGGTCCCAAAGTTATCATACTTGTGAGCACTCCACATAGTGCTAATCACACAGGTGTTACGACCCAGGGACACCGCCCTGTGCCATCTTGCACATCGGGTCTTACAGCCTTGAGCCATTATTTGTTCATCAATCATCTGAGCCTCTTCAACTTAAGCTCTCAGACCACTTCCTCTTGACTAGCTTGGTGGCTATCAAGTACTATCTGGCTTAACCAGTTCATTTTTCTAGATCATTCTATCAGTTTTTGTTCTTGTGTCAACACAATTACCAACTGCACCGCCTCCATTTCAATACAACAGCGACGACAATCATGTCATTGCTTACTATGTTGTCTCATACTCAAAATTTCAAATTTCCACACATTTAAAAATCTCTGTGGTCGCAGTACATTTCCACAAACCGTAAAACCATAATCGCTGCCAACCCAATTTTCAAGAAAACAATTGACTGCCGGTCTATTTTCAGAAAAACATTTTCTACCGGCACACAAAAATGAGCGGGATTATTCATTTCACAATTTCAACATTAGAAAGCCCTCGCCACCGCGTCAACTTCTCAGTTCAGCGGTGCACCCCAATCCTTTCAATACCAACCACCGAAGTGGCAATGCGCTTGTCGGCCAATGTGGGAGAGTTTCCATCCCTACTAGGACCCAGTGTCCGCACTGTCACATTAACGGGCCACCCACCGAAATCCCTACCAAGGAAAAAGGACTATTGTCCTGGAGCCCAGCTCCAAACGCCTACGTGGGTGCCGACCAAACAAGGCAAAACACACGCCCCTTCAAGGCGAAACTACTCAGATTAGGTGTTCTTTGGCTCATGTTAAAGATCATGATGTATACTAATTACCCACAATGTACATTGGATATTAAAGGAGCTACACGTATGCCTTACATTCGAAATAGTGCTGCATCTTTACTACACCAATAAGCAATGAATATTAGAGAAATTGTCCAAATATGCATGCATCACGTGTTGCTGAAATTGTTCTGCATGAATGGTTATTTTACTCTTGGGTCCCACGAGCATGTTTCCAAATTTACTTGGTCATGCAGTATTTATTTCTTTGAAACCAACTTAAGAACTGTTCATGCGTTCAATGACTTGATGGAGCACGTACTAGTACCAAATAAATTCCAAAAATTATTCTAGTCCAAATTTCAATAATAAATTCCCAAACAATATTTCTAATTTCCCAACTCTAAAATTTGGGATGTTACATACGGTCTGGAGTTCAAATGAATGAACCCCAGGGGTAACAGTTAATCTCATGAACAAATATGAAGTATAAATGACAATTAGCACATGTTAAACATAGAAGCATTTACAAGTAAACAAGTCACACCGTAACTGCAGTTAACGGCCAAGGACCGCAGCCCTTTAGGACACGCAGCCCTATGAGACCGCAGCCTCAATCCATAGCTAGGAAAAACAATACATGTAAAGCATCTATCAAACATGATCAGCTAATACATAAACACAACATATATGCTAACAAGATTACAGTTACCCACCTCAAGCTTGAGTCCTTACTCGTCCGAAGTTGTTGGGATCAGGAGAGGTGTCAAAGTATGGCTATGTCCTCCGGCTGTACCTTCTCTTTCAACTACGGAGTTGCTTGAAGTATCCTTTATTAGTTTTCATTCTTCTTCTTCTTGACATCTAATGGCCCTAATCATATGGTCATAATATTAGAGCCATAAAAAGGAATACCTAATGGGTTTTCTTAGCCTCTTGGTCTTTCTTACACCCTTGGAGTTTATTCTTATTATATTTGGCCTTTTCTTTTTAATTTCGCATGGTAGCTAAAAGCTATCAGCATTTTGGCCTAACTTCGAAAAATCACCAATAATTCTACAGAACTCCGATTGGGGTGGTTCAACTTTCTATTTGTCACTAATTAAGTCTAGTTTCATGTACAACTAATCACTAGACTTATTTCTTGCTGTATCATTCCCAGATTTTCATTCTTTCTTCGCTGTCCAGAAAAAGGTTCCAGTTTGATAGGTCAACTTCAAAAATTCGTATCTCCTTCGATTCTTATCGGAATTCGACGAATTGCCTATCAAATTAAACCTCTATGAATCTACTATATAACTGGAAAATTTCATAATTTTATGATTTTGAAGTTTTGAATGATAATGGTCACTTTTGAAATGATGTTGTCTCAAAGAATGGGCTTGAACCCTGAATTTGAAATTGGATTTTGAATTATGTGGTTGTGAAAGCAGTACAGAACTGGAAAGGTCAGAAATTGTTGTAAAAGTACTCAGTTTACTGGATCTTGCCAGACATGTTTAAAATGTTTTTGAGTCGTGTGCCATTGATAAAGTTCTTTTGAACAAGAGATTTGAAAATTGAGGGGATTGGTTTTGAGAAGCTGAAAATCGCGCCAGCAGTGAATGTACTCAATCCAAGATACTTCGCCTTGAAGGGGCGTGTAATTTGCCTTGTTTGGTTGGGACCCACGCAGACGCTTGGAGCAAGGCTCCTGGACTTTGTCCTTTTTCCCGAGGAGGGATTCTGGTGGGGTGGCCCATTAATGTGACAGTGCAGACACTGGGTCTCTTATGGGGGGACGGAAACTCTCCCACATTAACCAACAAGTGCGTTGCCACTGCGGTGGTTTGTGTATGAAAGGATTGAGATATGTCGCTGTACCGGAAGGTTGAAGTGGTGGCGAGAGCTTCCAATTGTTAAATTTTGTGAAATGAGTTATCCCGCTCAAAAGATGTGTGCCGGTAGTAAATGTTTTCTGAAATAACTCCGGGAGTGAAAGTGTTTTCACGAATTTGAACTGGCAACGATTTTGTTTTCCTTGAAAATGTGAAAGCACCACTTGTTATAGTGCTATTTTGAAAATGTACTGCTACCACAGAATTTTGAATATTTGAATTTGAAAATCAGAATTTTGAATATGAGACAACATAGAAGCAATATTGAAAGTAATGATGTGATTATCATTACTGATATTTTGAATTGAAGATCATTGACGCAATTGTCTTCATTGATGTTTTGAATTGAAAAGCGGTGCATTGGGTGACTATGTTGTTACAGGAACAGAAACTGATAGAATGGTCTAGAAGAAAAAATGAACTGGTTAAGCCAGATAGTACTTGATAGCCATCGAGCTAGTCAAGAGGAAGTGGTCTGAGAGCTTAAGTTGAAGAGGCTCAGATGATCGATGAACAAATAGAGGCTCAAGGCTGTAAGACCCGATGTGCAAGATGGCACAGGGCGGTGTCCCTGGGTCGTAACACCTGTGTGATTAGCACTCTGTGAAATGCTCACAAGTATGATAACTTTGGGACCAATGAGTCCAAAGAAGTTGTGAGTCTGGCAGAAGTCTCAGACTGTACCAGGTGGTAGTTGATATGCCAATGGCATAAAGGTGGTTTTCTGGGCATTAAAGCCAGAATATCCAATGCTACAACATTGGAATGAACCAGAAGGTAGATTGAAACAGGCAGAGAAGCCTGAGTAACCAAGGGCTTAGAGAATGGACTAGTGGGTCCTGTATGGTTGAGAACTATACCTGGGTACAGAATGGATAAAAATGTGGTATGAGGAATTGTATGCTCAGCAAGCATGCATAAGAAAGGAATAGACTAGACATCTAAAATAATTCCCCGAAGGTATAAGTTCAAATTTCGAGGACGAAATTTAAATAACGGGGGGAGAAATGTAATATCCCAAATTTTGGAGTTGGGAAATTAGAAATATTGTTTGGGAATTTGCTATGGAAATTTGGCCTGAATAATTATAAAGTTAATTATTAGAATTTAAGGCCTATATTCCTTAAATTTTTAGGGAAAACAACTATTGAAGTTTGATGGCTCAGTTATTAGAAAGAAAAGAAGAATATGAACTTAATGGTATTTGGTGTTGAATTATACGCTGGACCCACGCAGTAGGTCACGTGCTTCAATCCATACAACACCAATTTAATATTCACTAGGTAATGAGTCAAACAAAGACGCAACACTTAAGCTCCATTTTATTTGACTCATTTGGTCCATATGTTAATTAAAAAGGACACCAACTCCCTTAATCCATTAGTCATTGTTCGGCCCATATGAGTATAACCCATTTAGCCCACACTTCTTCATTTAACCTCAGCAAACATCAAAACGCAGCAGTAGAGTCATCTCTCTTTCTCTCTTTATTTTAAATAAATTAATCCAATTTGCAGAACACACACACTTAAATAATCGGTTCAATTCCCTCACTTCGCTTTGTTATTTCCGACAGCCCATACACCACTGTCTTCTGCGTTTTCAGCTGCACCCATGCTCCATTCAGCAGTTCGTGCGCACTTGTGCATTCAGACAGACAAGCCATGCTCCACTGCCTCTGGAACTTTGCAGCGTGTTAGTGCCATACTCCACTAAGCCTGGTGCTTTCAGCAACTCTCATGCTTCACTACTTTCTTGTGTCTCTAACATGTCTGCCGCACTCCACCATTTCTCTTGAACTCTGTAGTGCGCCATATACTCCTCCATTTCCAATTCCTTTCCTTCGGCTAGAAATGGAAAACGCAGAGAGTGAGAGAGGCAGCGACACCGAGGGACAGGAAAGTTGAAGGAGAGCATGGAAGAGATGAAGAACAAGAGAGTCAGACGGAGAAGGCGTCGGAGAAAGAAGGAAACAGAGTGTGAGCTTGAGAGAGTAAGAGAGTGGAAGGAAGGCATCCCTTCGGCCTTCACTGAAAAACACAGAACAGAAGTGAGAACGTGGAGGAGAGCGAGACACAGCCGAGAACTTGCAGAAAGCGAAGAAAGAAAATAGGAATAACAACCCCGGGCTGTGTGCGTGTGTGTGTTGCTGATACATGAAGAACAAGAAGTTGAGAAAGAAAGAAGTCATAGAGACCGAGAGTGAGCAATGAAGGAAAGTTGAAAGAAAGGAGCTGAAGAACCACGCATGTTGAATTGGGTTCGAACAAGGTGAGCCGTTAAGCTTCTCTCCTTCTCATCTTTGTGAGTTTCCAACGATGGGTTCTACATTTGAAGCTTACAAGTTATGGCTAGTTTCTGCATGGGGGTACTCTATTTAAAGGAACTGAAAACAGGGAGCATTGAGTTCTAACGTGGCATGCATGGGGTATAGGCTGAAGATGGAAGCTATCGTTGCATGGAAGAGTGTCGGTCAAGGTTTGAGTTTTTGAACAAGGTAAGTTTTCCCAACCTTGTTCACTGTGTTTGAAGCTCTCGTAACATGCTTTTGATTCTGCATGTGACTCTGTTTTATGAGCATCGAAACAGAACTTGAGTGTAAGATTAAGGTTAAGGACTGAACCCATTCATCTCTGTTTTTGAAGTGCTGAAACAGAGTCAAAAGGCGTAAGCTACAGTGAAATCGTGGATGAACAGTGCAGGTGTGAACAGGATCCGCATGCTGATGTCATTCGCTAGAAAACTGAATTGCAGCTGAAGCAGTGAACTTTGACTAAGGTAAAACCATGGCAAACGAACTCCTTTGACCCTGAAATTTTGTGGGTAATTAGTACACATCATGATCTTTAACATGAGCCAAAGAACACACAAATCCGATGTGTACAATGAATGTTATAAATTTCCAAAATTTGAAGATGAAAACTGGAAAATGTCATTTTCCAGAAATGAACAGTCTTCTTCGTGTTCCATTTTGAAAAAAGTAAATGATGGAGTTTTGCCATGATATTTTCCAGTATTAAAGTAGACATACCAAGGTTTCATTTGATAGGTCATAAGCCTTAATCAGAGTTGTATCCAAGGAGATACGAATTTTTAAAGTTGACCTATTAAACTGGAATGTTTTTCTGGACAGCAAAGAAAGAATGAAAATCTGGAAATGATACAGCAAGAAATAAGTCTAGTGACTATTTGTATATGAAACTAGACCTAATTAGTGACACATAGAATTTTGAATCACCCCAATCGGAGTTCTGTAGAATTATTGGTGATTTTTCGAAGTTAGGCCAAAATGCTGATAGCTTTTAGCTACCATGCGAAATTAAAAAGAAAAGGCCAAATATAATAAGAATAAACTCCAAGGGTGTGAGAATGTCTTTGAGGCAAGATAAGCCATTAGGTATTTATTTTTCATGGCTTTAATAATATGGCGACGTGTTTAGGGCCATGAGAAGTCAAGAAGAAGAAGAACGAAAACTAATAAAGGATACTTCAAGCAACTCCGTAGTTGAAAGAGAAGGTATAGCCGAAGGACATAGGCATACCTTGACTCCTATCCTGATCCCAACAATCTTGTTAGCATATATGTTTGTGTTCATGTATTAGCTGATCATGTTTGATAGATGCTTTACATGTATTGTTTTTCCTAGTTATGGAATTGAGGCTGCGTGTCTCATAAGGCTGCGTGTCCTAAGTACAGAGCTGCGTGTTCCATAAAGGGCTGCGGTCCTTGGCCGTTAACTGCGGTTACGGTTTGATTGTTTACTTGTAAATGCTTCTATGTTTAACATGTGCTAATTGTCATCTATACTTCATATGTGTTCATGAGATTAACTATTACCCCTAGTGTTCATTCATTTGAACTCCAGACTGTATTAAGGAAACAGGGAGTGGATCGGGCACGAAGGGAAGATTGCTTGAAGTTTCCGTAGAAAGTATGAGCAGAGCAAACACTCTGATAGCTGTGACAACGGCCCTGAAGAATGTTGGCGCTTCCGTACGAGTAATAGAGGGCCGGGTGTCTAAAGTTTTTTTTTTGAATCGCACTAACCCGCCACCCGAAAGGGCGAGGCCGGTAGGGGCGTCACAATTTTTGTATTAGAGCCATGTTCTGGCATTTGGCTAGTATGCTCGAGTGAATAGTGAATAGTAACTAAATCTTAGAATCTTTGAGTGACAAGAGTGGAAATTATGGAAATTATCTACTCAAAATTTAGAAGTCCAATCGTTATGTTGGTCCTAACAATAAATTAGAATGCCGTGCCGATGTTTATGAGGGCTACCTACGAAGGATGCTCATCAAAGAGGTTGACCATTTAGAGTAGCACAGTAGAAGCGTGATGAGCAAGATTGGCAGAGAATGGATTGAAAGTCCTATGAATGGCCTAGGTAGTCAATGATAGAGTCGGAAATGTGACTAGAAGAAATAATGACCTTCTATAGCAGTTGTCTAGTTCCTGAGTTTGAAATTTTGAATTTTGAATTTGCCAATGCACCCGCAGAATTGTGAAATTTCTTAAATGAATTCTCTAAATGAAATATTTTGAACAGAATTTGAGACCTGTTTTGTGGTCACTTTTGAACGTTATTGTTTCATAGAAGGGATCCTTGTGGAACCCGGAATTGGAATTGAATTTTTGAATTTTATGAACTGAAGTTTTGAATGAATTGTTTCTAGTAGAATTTGAGACCAGGGTAATGGTCACTTTGAAATGATGTTGTCTCAGAGAATGGGTTTGAACCCTGAGTTTGAAATTGAATTTTGAATTATGTGGTTGTGAAAGCAGTACAGAACTGGAAAGGTCAGAAACTGTTGTAGAAGTACTCAGTTTACCGGATCTTTCCAGACAAGTTTAAAATGTTTTTGAGTCGTGTGCCATTGATAAAGTTCTTTTGAACAAGAGATTTGAAAATTGAGGGGATTTGTTTTGAGAAGCTGAAAATCGCACCAGTAGTGAATGTACTCAATCCAAGATACTTCGCCTTGAAGGGGCGTGAATTTTGCCTTGTTTGGTTGGGACCCACGCAGACGTTTGGAGCAAGGCTCCTGGACATTGTCCTTTTTCCCGAAGAGGGATTCTGGTGGGGTGGCCCATTAATGTGCCAGTGCAGACACTGGGTCTCTTATGGGGGGGGGGGACGGAAACTCTCCCACATTAACCAACAAGTGCATTGCCACTGCGGTGGTTTGTGTATGAAAGGATTGAGATATGTCGCTGTACCGGAAGGTTGAAGTGGTAGCGAGAGCTTCCAATTGTTAAATTTTGTGAAATGATTAATCCCGCTCAAAAGATGTGTGCCGGTAGTAAACGTTTTCTGAAACAACTCCGGCAGTGAAAATGTTTTCACGAACTTGAGCACGCAACGATTTTGTTTTCCTTGAAAATGTGAAAGCACCACTTTTTGATAGTGCTATTTTGAAAATGTACTGCTACCACAGAATTTTGAATATTTGAATCTGAAAAATCAGAATTTTGAATATGAGGCAACATAGAAGCAATATTGAAAGTAATGATGTGATTATCATTACTGATATTTTGAATTGAAGATCATTGACGTAATTGACTTCAATGATGTTTTGAATTGGAAAGCAGTGCATTGGGTGACTATGTCGTTACAGGAACAGAAACTGATAGAATGGTCTAGAAAATGAACTAGTTAAGCCAGATAGTACTTGATAGCCACCAAGCTAGTCAAGAGGAAGTGGTCTGAGAGCTTAAGTTGAAGAGGCTCAGATGATCGATGAACAAATAGAGGCTCAAGGCTGTAAGACCCAATGTGCAAGATGGCACAGGGCAGTGTCCCTGGGTCGTAACACCTGTGTGATTAGCACTGTGTGGAATGCTCACAAGTATGATAACTTTGGGACCAATGTGTCCAAAGAAGTTGTGAGTCTGGCAGAACACTCAGACTGTACCGGGTGGTAGTTGATATGCCAATGGCATAAAGGTGGTTTTATGGGCATTAAAGCCAGAATATCCAGTGCTACAACATTGGAATGAACTAGAAGGTAGATTGAAATGGGCAGAGAAGCCTGAGTAACCAAGTGCTTAGAGAATGGACTAGTGGATCTTGCATGGTTGAGAACTATACCTAGGTACAGAATGGATAAGAATGTGGTATGATGAGTTGTGTGCTTTGTAAGCATGCATAAGAAAGGAATAGACTAGACGTCTAAAATAATTCCCCGAAGGTATAAGTTCAAATTTCGAGGACGAAATTTAAATAACGGGGGGAGAAAATGTAACATCCCAAAATTTTGGAGTTGGGAAATTAGAAATATTGTTTGGGAATTTGCTATGGAAATTTGGCCTGAAAGGAATTGATGAATGAAGGGGGTATTATGGAATATGAATTTGAGCCAATGCAAGTGCAATTGGGTGAACTAGTACATGCTCCATCAAGTCATTGAAGGCATGAATAGTTCTTAAGTTGGATTCAAAGAAATAAATAATGCATGACCAAGTAAATATGGAAACATGCTCGTGGGACCCAAGAGTAAAATAATTGGGATCTCTTTTAAACCACTCCTGTAGCACCAATTTGGAGAATAAGCTTCCAGCAACGCCACATGTATATTCCCTTGTTCTTCTCATATAGCGATGTGGCCACAAGAAATTCCCTTAATCTAATATTTTAATAGTCAATTACCAACTGAACTGCAGAGAGGCGTGCTCATATATATATATTATGCAGAACCCATATTCCCTCAATATGCTTTTCCCTTCTCGATCAGAACCATTGGACCACAAAAGCGCATATACTCCCTCAGGCTGCTATATCTTCTCGGCCCAGTCATGGTACTAGCTCATTATTGATTCCATTTCTCTATCCTATTCCATGTGCTCCAGCACTTACATATTCTTTTATTAACTTCCTTCATTATTCCCATTAATTCCTCTTCAACCCACTTTCTCATTCTTAACGAAAAGCACAAACTTCCTAACCATATTTATATCCATTCGGCCAGAGAGGAAGAGGACAGAGCCACCTGTTTCTCGTGTAAATGGACAGCAAAGTCACACACGTTTTCTCATTAACCGACACCTCAACGCAGCTCCCATATACTCCTCTAAGTCCCTTGAAACTCGACATATCAGTAGCGCCCATCCTCCACTATGTCTCGTGTCTGCAGAGTTCCAAAAAGCCATGCTCCACTACAATCCTCGTGTCTCCAACAAGTCAGCCACGCTCCACCATTTCTTTTGCATTCGGACAGAATCATACTCCCTCACCTCCTGATCGCATTCACTTCTCATTCGGCCTGGCACACGGAAACACAGAAGTGAGATGAGAATGCGAGTGAGAGATGAGATGGAGTTGAGAGCCGAGAGCTTGCAGAGAGTAAAAGACCGAGAGAAATGAGAGCAAGACAGAAAACAGAAATGAAAACGAAAGAGAGAGCAGTTGAGAGAAATAGTTCATTCATTTTTCTCACTCTCTGCAACTCAAGCCGCGAAACAGGGACATGGAGTTTCAGACAGAAACTGAACCGCAAAGGGAGAGCAAGTCCGTGAAGCGAGTGAAGGATAGGAAAGCATTGGTGGTGTGTGCGTGTGCTCTGTTCCAACCAGCAAGAACAGAAAAGGCGCTGAGAGATTAAGAGACCGAGAAAGAGGAAGTTGCAGAAAGAAGTGTAGACCGAGAACACCAAGAGGAAAGAAGCAGCAGTTTGAATGTTGTCAATGAAGGTGAGCTTTTGAAACTTTGCTTCTAACTTCAACTGATCCTGCACTTTAGTTTCTGCTGTGTGGATTAAAGCAATAACCGAGAATGATATTTCCTTGTTCTTGGGTCACCAAATAGAGAGCATTGAGGCTTAACGTGGCATGCATGGGGTTCTGAATAGGTTGAAAATGGAAGCTTAACGTTGCATGCACGTTGGTGGTTCTGTTTTTTAGTGCAGAAACAGAGTCAAGGCGTTAGCTACAGTAATTTCGTGGAGGAACAGTGCACTTGTTACTGTAGCATCATCTGGAAAAGTAAACGCGCTGCTGGAACAGTGGTCTTTGAGCAAGGTAAAACCAGGGCAAACAAACTCTTTTGACCCTGAAATTTTGTGGGTAATTAGTATACATCATGATCTTTAACATGAGCCAAAGAACACCCAAATCCGATGTGTACAATGAAAGTTATAAATTTCCAAAATTTGAAGATGAAAACTGGAAAATGTCATTTTCCAGAAATGAACAGTCTTCTTCGTGTTCAATTTTGAAATAGTAAATGATTGAGTTTTGCTGTGAAAGTTTCCAGAAATAAACTAGACATACCAAGGTTTCATTTGATAGGTCATAAGCCTTAATCAGAGTTGTATCCAAGGAGAAACGAATTTTTAAAGTTGACCTATTAAACTGGAACGTTTTTCTGGACAGCGAAGAAAGAATGAAAATCTGGGAATGATACAGAAAGAAATAAGTCTAGTGATTAGTTGTATATGAAACTAGACTTAATTAATGACAAATAGAAATTTGAATCACCCCAATCGGAGTCCTATATAATTATTGGTGATTTTTCGAAATTAGGCCAAAATGCTGATAGCTTTTGCTACCATTCGAAATTAAAAAGAAATGGCCAAAGTAATGAGAATAAACTCCGAGCATGTAAGAATGCCTATGAGGCAAAGATAAGCTATTATGTATTTGGTTCACTTGGCTCTAATAATATGGCGATGTGTTTAGGGCCATGAGAAGTCAAGAAAAAGAAGAACGAAAACTAATAAAGGATACTTCAAGCAACTCCGTAGTTGAAAGAGAAGGTACAGCCGGAGGACATAGGCATACCTTGACTCCTCTCCTGATCCCAACAAATTCGGACGAATAAGGACTCAAGCTTGATGTGGGTAACTGTAATCTTGTTAGCATATATGTTTGTATTCATGTATTAGCTGATCATGTTTGATAGATGCTTTACTTGTATTGTTTTTCCTAGCTATGGAATTGAGGCTGCGGTCTCATAGGGCTGCGTGTCCTAAAGGGCTGTGGTCCTTGCTTTACATGTACTGTTTTTCCTAGCTATGGATTGAGGTTACGGTCTCATAGGGTTGCATGTCCTAAGTACGGAGCTGCGTGTTCCATAAAGGGCTGCGGTTCTTTGCCGTTAACTGCGGTTACGGTTTGATTATTTACTTGTAAATGCTTCTATGTTTAACATGTGCTAATTGTCATTTATACTTCATATGTGTTCATGAGATTAACTGTTACCCCTGGGGTTCATTCATTTGAACTCCAGACCGTATTAAGGAAACAGGAAGTGGATCGGGCACGAAGGGAAGATTGCTTGAAGTTGCCGTAGAAAGTTTGACTAGAGCAGACACCCTGATAGCTATGGCGACAGCCCTGAAGAATGTTGGCTCTCGCTGAAGTTCCTAACAGCATCACGTAAATTCTCTTAAATCTTATTCATTTTAGGTGCCTTGTAGAACTTCACAGAACCTCAAGAACACTCCAACATTAAAGTTAAACTTCAAAGTTAACCCTTCAGAACAACATGCATGCAACTTGAACTTCAAACGTTATCTGTTTTAGCACCCATAAAACAGAGTGACTATCGTACAAAGAGAAGTTCAAAGACTCACCTTAGTTCTATGATCGCACGCAACGGTTGGACCACCTTCTTTCATCTTTCTTTCGGTCTCAACTTCTTTTCTCACCATCTTTCTGCATTCAGCAGTTTTACTGTCTGTTCTTTCGTGAGGGAGAAGGAAATGGAGAATGGATTAGAGAATGAGAAATGAATGGGATTCGTAAAGTTTGTGCGCATGGTTGCTACAACACGATGGAGTAGAGCATGGCTTTTTGGAACTCTGCAGACACGAGACATAGTGGAGGATGGGCGCTACTGATATGTCGAGTTTCAAGGGACTTAGAGGAGTATCTGGGAGCTGCGTTGAGGTGTCGGTTAATGAGAAAACGTGTGTGACTTTGCTGTCCATTTACACGAGAAACAGGTGGCTTTGTCCTCTTCCTCTCTGGCCGAATGGATATAAATATGGTTAGGAAGTTTGTGCTTTTCGTTAAGAATGAGAAAGTGGGCTGAAGAGGAATTAATGGGAATAATGAAGGAAGTTAATAAAAGAATATGCAAGTGCTGGAGCACATGGAATAGAAAGAAAGAAAATAGGAATAACAACAACATTCATTGTACACATCGGATTTGGGTGTTCTTTGGCTCATGTTAAAGATTATGATGTGTACTAACTACCCACAAAGTTTCAGGGTCAAAGGAGTTGGTTTACTCTGGTTTTACCTTAGTCAAAGTTCACTGCTTCAGCTGCAATTCAGTTTCCAGATGATCATGATGCTACAGTAACAAGTGCACTGTTCCTCTACGAAATTACTGTAGCTAACGTCTTTTCGGCTCTGTTTCTGCACTCCGAAAACAGAACAATCAACATGCATGCAGATCCAAATGGTATTTATGGTCATTACCAAAAACAGAACCATAACCACATGCATACAACACTCTTAATCTTTCTCTTTAGTACCTTCGTTCACTAATTGAAACCGAGAAGGTAAATTCACAGTATTCATCATAACGTGCAGAAACTTATAAGGGAGGAAGCTCAAGAACTCACCTTGATTGCTCTCAAGCTTCCATGCACGTTCTTTCTCCTTCTCTTAGTTAGATCCTAGCTTGCATGTGGATCAACTTCCTTCTTTCAAGCTCTCGGTCACAGCCCCCTCTTACATGCTCGCTCTCATTCACGTCTCGGCCTCTGATTTAGGACATGCAGCTCCGTACTTAGGACACGCAGCCCTATAAGACCGCAGCCTCAATCCATAGTTAGGAAAAACAGTACATGTAAAGTAAGGACCGCAGCCCTTTAGGACACGCAGCCCTATAAGACCGCAACCTCAATTCCATAGCTAGGAAAAACAATACAAGTAAAGCATCTATCAAACATGATCAGCTAATACATGAATACAAACATATATGCTAACAAGATTACAGTTACCCACATCAAGCTTGAGTCCTTATTCATCCGAATTTGTTGGGATCAGGAGAGGAGTCAAGGTATGCCTATGTCCTCCGGCTGTACCTTCTCTTTCAACTACGGAGTTGCTTGAAGTATCCTTTATTAGTTTTCGTTCTTCTTTTTCTTGACTTCTCATGGCCCTAAACACATCGCCATATTATTAGAGCCAAGTGAACCAAATACATAATAGCTTATCTTTGCCTCATAGGCATTCTTACACGCTCGGAGTTTATTCTCATTACTTTGGCCATTTCTTTTTAATTTCTAATGGTAGCAAAAGCTATCAGCACTTTGACCTAATTTCGAAAAATCACCAATAACTATATAGGACTCCGATTGGGGTGGTTCAAATTTCTATTTGTCATTAATTAAGTCTAGTTTCATATACAACTAATCACTAGACTTATTTCTTTCTGTATCATTCCCAGATTTTCATTCTTTCTTCGCCGTCCAGAAAAACGTTCCAGTTTAATAGGTCAACTTTAAAAATTCGTTTCTCCTTGGATACAACTCTGATTAAGGCTTATGACCTATCAAATGAAACCTTGGTATGTCTAGTTTATTTCTGGAAACTTTCACAGCAAAACTCAATCATTTACTATTTCAAAATTGAACACGAAGAAGACTATTCATTACTGGAAAATGACATTTTCCAGTTTTCGTCTTCAAACTTTGGAAATTTATAACTTTCATTGTACACATCGGATTTGGGTGTTCTTTGGCTCATGTTAAAGATCATGATGTATACTAATTACCCACAAAATTTCAGGGTCAAAAGAGTTTGTTTGCCCTGGTTTTACCTTGCTCAAAGACCACTGTTCCAGCAGCACGTTTACTTTTCCAGATGATGCTACAGTAACAAGTGCACTGTTCCTCCACGAAATTACTGTAGCTAACGCCTTGACTCTATTTCTGCACTAAAAAACAGAACCACCAACGTGCATGCAACGTTAAGCTTCCATTTTCAACCTATTCAGAACCCCATGCATGCCACGTTAAGCCTCAATGCTCTCTATTTGGTGACCCAAGAACAAGGAAATATCATTCTCGGTTATTGCTTTAATCCACACAGCAGAAACTAAAGTGCAGGATCAGTTGAAGTTAGAAGGAAAGTTTCAAAAGCTCACCTTCATTGACAACGTTCAAACTGCTGCTTCTTTCCTCTTGGTGTTCTCGGTCTACACTTCTTTCTGCAACTTCCTCTTTCTCGGTCTCTTAATCTCTAAGCGCCTTTTCTGTTCTTGCTGGTTGGAACAGAGCACACGCACACACCACCAATGCTTTCCTATCCTTCACTCGCTTCACGGACTTGCTCTCCCTTTGCGGTTCAGTTTCTGTCTGAAACTCCATGTCCCTGTTTCGTGGCTTGAGTTGCAGAGAGTGAGAAAAATGAATGAACTATTTCTCTCAACTGCTCTCTCCTTCGTTTTCATTTCTGTTTTCTGTCTTGCTCTCATTTCTCTCGGTCTTTCACTCTCTGCAAGCTCTCGGCTCTCAACTCCATCTCATCTCTCACTCACATTCTCATCTCACTTCTGTGTTTCCGTGTGCCTGGCCGAATGAGAAGTGAATGCGATCAGGAGGTGAGGGAGTATGATTCTGTCCGAATGCAAAAGAAATGGTGGAGCGTGGCTGACTTGTTGGAGACACGAGGATTGTAGTGGAGCATGGGCGTTGCTGCAAGGAGTTTATGGATTTTAGAGACAGTGGAGAATGGGTTCTGTCACACTGAATTCAAAGAGAATATGTCTCCCTTGGTTGACGAAACACAAAGAACTGGTGGGGTTTATGCGCTGGTGAGCTGTCGTGTAATGCTAGAAACAGATGTGCAGCTCGAAATGAATCAGTTGGGAAATGAGTATAAACTGTATACATATATGTGTGAGCACGTGGGTTGAAAACTGATGAGAATAAGGGAGCATATTGTCTGTGTCGTCCAAATGATTTTGGGCCAAAAAGACTTAATGCATGGAGTATACCTACACTAAATGGGTTCAATTATATGGCCCACAATACACAACTTCTGGAAACTTACACTACACTAATTAGACTCCAAATCATACACTCTGGATATTCACTCAGTTGGATCACCTTTACATTTAAGACGTTTCTCTTGGTGACCGAAAATTTGCTCCGGTTTAATTACAAAGGTATTGTCAGGTCGTACCTTGACATCCTTGTATGAAATGTTTTTGTGGTGCCTATGGTATCTCGTATTCTAGGATAAGGTCGAGGTATAATTGAGAAAACATGGAAAATATTATCAAGATCATTCAGGTTCGGGAGTGTGTCTATCTGGTAAGAGACTGGTTCACGTTTAACAAAGATTTCGAATGGTCTTGAGTAACGCGGCCTAACACTCCGTCCCTGTAGCGTTCGACTAATACTGGTTACTGTGGATAGCTTTAGAAACATATGATCGTCGATTTCGAACTCTAAAGGTCTTCTGTAACACCTCATTTTCATCACCAAAAACTCGGTCAAAATATTGAAAATACCTTCAAAAGAGTTCAACAATATCCAAATCCTTTTACAATGTTACCATTTCGAATAAAACCCGTAATACATAATCAGAATAAATTTCAGAAAATATTTCAGAGTTCAATACAAAACGGAAGTCTTAGGTTCATGGCAAATAAAATAACATAACATAATCTATTGGAGATCAAAAGAGCTTCCAGAGCTCACTCCATAGGTGCCTTCCCTTGCTCTCTACTAGAATAATCACCTGAAAAATGTTAATATGGGATGAGATTCCACGTCTCAGTAACTACTGAATATTTCTACCTTACACGAGCAAATTACATATGACAAAAATAAAAGGTAATATAATGTGAATTTAATATACTCAGATATTTTTAGATATACCGTTGTTCACATCAAATGCCTTTACAAAATACTCATCATTCTTTATTGAATAATTCAGAAATGCACTATGCAGTATGCAGCCTCCCTTATATCCCCTTCCAACCGTATACCGCTGACTGGGACCATAGGCTAACATATAGTCCAATAGAAACTCATTCATTTGACTGGATGGTTTCAAGCTCACCAAAACTTAAGATACACCCGGCCAAAGGTATAGAGCTTAAATCTGGACTATGGCTCCCCTCCTTTAAAATAACAACTAAGGAGGTGTCACATGTCCCACATCTCCAATGAAATCCCGGCCAGAGGAAAACATGGAAGATGGGGCCCTGAAAAGTACCATCCACTGTGCACCGAGTGGTGGCATAAACAATTCTTATCATTCAATTCCCTCCTTACTCCACCCATCACATTACAACCGCCATGATGAATGTATTTACTCAAAAATAATGCATTATTATACCATTATATACATTGATATGCGTATTTATGAATAGTAAAATGCTATGCGTATCTGTGAATAGTAAAATACGGTATATACATGAATAGTAAAATGAGTAGTAAATACGGTATACGTGAATAGTAACATGAATAGTAAATACGGTATACGTGAATAGTAACATGAATAGTAAATACGGTATACGTGAATAGTAACATGAATAGTAAATACGGTATACGTGAATAGTAACATGAATAGTAAATACGGTATACGTGAATAGTAACATGAATAGTAAATACGGTATACGTGAATAGTAAAAATGAATAGTAAATACGGTATACGTGAATAGTAAAATGAATAGTAAATACGGTATATGTGAATAGTAACGTACGTATAAATAGTACCTCTACAGATTTGTAAGTCAAAGTTCCCACACCAGATCTTAAAACCATAAATATTTTCTAAATATTCTTGCCAAAATAGTAAACAAACAAATTTATAATCATACATAATTCACAAGTATAAGGAAGAATATTCAGAGTTACCTGTTACTTGCTAATACCCGAATCACCAACCAGCTATTATAACTCTCAAGCAAATATCTCTACTCTCTCTCTCTCTCTCTCTCTACCTCTCTCTATGGCTCTTAGAAGTTGTGAAGAATGAAATGAAATGGAAGGTCTATTTATAGTTGGAAAATGGGTCTTTAAGTGTAATTTTCGTCTCTGGGTCATTTTACGTAATTTTTCCAAAAATTAAAAAGAAACCCTCCCGTGACTACTCTCAGCCGCCCTCGTGAAAGTTTTAAAAATTTTTAATAATATTTTAATATTTTAATAATATAATATAATATTATTTAAATAATAAATTATTATTGAGTGGGTCCCGCGGCCATTTTTTTCAAAGTCACAAGAACCGTGGGTCCCGCATGAATAGTAAATACGTATTTAGGAATAGTAAATACCGTATTTTTAAATAGTAAATACGTATTTGTGAATAGTGAACACTATTCATATTTCACAAATTTCAAGTATTAAATACGTATTTGCGAATAACATATATATATATATATATATTTTTAAATACGTATTTGTAAATAGTAAAAACGTATACGTGAATAGTAAATACTATTCACGGGGCCCACAAAATACTGATTTCAAATTTATCACTTTCCAAAAAAATAGAGCCTACTAGTCTTCCCAAAATAGGTTTATGTTCAAGATATTAGATTCAAAATTCAGGATGTTACATTTCTCCCCTCCTAAAAGAAAATTTTGTCCTCAAAATTTCGCTATAATAAGAATTCTAACCTATTTAAATAAATGAGGATAGGTTTGTCGCATGCTCTCCTCCGTTTCCCAAGTAGCATCTCCGGGAGCCATTCCTTTCCACTCGACCTTTACAAGTCTAATGGTCTTGTTTCTTAATCTCTTGTCCCTTGCATCAACAATCCGCTCCGGCTCGGCTTTATACGTCATGTTATCCTTGAGTTCTACCTCTTCTACTTCTATAATGTGGGAAGGATCCGGTTGGTATTTCTTCAGTTGCGATACATGAAAGACATCGTGAAGGTTCGCAAGCTGTGGAGGTAAAGCAATTCTGTAAGCTACCGGTCCAATTTTCTCCAAAATCTCATAAGGACCCATAAAACGAGGCGAAAGCTTCTTTGCTCGTATTGCTCTACCAATGCCAGTCATTGGTGTGACTCTTAAGAATACATGTTCGCCCACCATGAACTCCAACGGTCGTCTTCTCTTGTCAGCATAACTCTTCTGTCGACTTTGAGCAGTGAGAAGTTTCTGTTGAATCACCTTAATCTTTTGAGTCATCTCGTCCACAAGTTATGGACCTATTAAAATTCGCTCATTCAATTCCGTCCAGCAAATAGGAGATCTACATTTTCTTCCATACAAAGCCTCATAAGGTGCCATCTCAATGCTGGAGTGATAACTATTGTTATATGCAAACTCCGCAAGATGAAGATGATCGTCCCAACTTCCTTTTAGTTCGATTGCACAAGCCCGCAACATGTCTTCCAGAGTTTGAATAGTCCTCTCAGTCTGCCCGTCAGTTTGAGGATGATAAGCGGTACTATAACTCATCCGAGTTCCCATAGCATTCTGCAATGCTTTCCAAAATCGTGAAGTGAATCGTGGATCACGATCAGATACGATGCTATTCGGTATCCCATGCAATCTGACAATCTCCTTCATGTAGATCTTTGCTAGTCTCTCCAATGAGTATTCTGCTGCAATTGCTAGAAAATGAGCTGACTTAGTTAACCTATCGACAATTACCCAAATGGCATTATGTCCGGATGTCGTTAGAGGAAGCCCCATGATGAAATCCATAGAGATGCTGTCCCATTTCCACTCTGGGATATCCAAATTCTTTAATAATCCAGGAGGTTTCCGATGTTCGATCTTGACTTTCTGACAAGTCAAACAACAAGTGACAAAGTCAGTCACATCTTTCTTCATGCCCCGCCACCACCAATTCCGCTTGAGATCATGATACATCTTGGTTGCTCCGGGATGGATAGTGTATTTACTCCGGTGAGCCTCCTCTAGTATGAGCCTTTTTATTTCTCCATCATTAGGTATGCACACTTTTCCTTTATACCTTAATATCCCATCTCTATCGATCCCAAATTTCGATTCTTTTCCTTCTTCAATATCTTCCCTCACGTTTAATAGATACTCATCTTCGAGCTGAGCGAATTTAATCTCTTTCCAAATTGTGCTTTCAATAGTTAATGCTTTCATGGTAGCGACCAAACCTGACATTACATCAATAGATGTACTTGGTATCTCCTCGAGCAATTTATGTTCTCTGATCATCATCTGGGCTACATGGATTGTCTTTCTACTTAAGGCATCTGCTACAACGTTCGCCTTTCCTGGATGATACTTCAATTCGAAGTCGTAGTCCTTGATAAACTCCATCCATCTCCTCTGTCGCATGTTGAGCTCCTTTTGGTCGAACAGGTACTTCAGACTTTTGTGGTCACTATAAACTTCGAACTTTGAACCGTAGAGGTGGTGCCTCCAAATCTTCAGAGCAAACACTACTGCTGCCAGTTCTAAGTCGTGAGTAGGATAATTCCCTTCATGTGGCCTTAACTGTCGAGAAGCATAAGCCACTACCCTACCATTTTGCATCAACACACACCCAAGACCTTTCTTAGAAGCATCGGTGTACAAAGTAAAGGTCTGAGCAGGATCTGGAATTATAAGTACTGGTGCCGTAGTCAACTTAGTCTTCAAATTTTGAAAAGCTGCTTCACACTTTTCGTCCCATACAAATGGTTGACCCTTCCTAGTTAACTTTGTCAAGGGCATAGCTATCTGCGAAAAGCCCTTGATAAATCTCCTATAATAGCCAGCTAGACCTAGAAAACTCCTGATCTCAGTCACGGACTTTGGTCATTCCCATTGGAGAACTGCTTCAACTTTAGTATGGTCCACTGCAACACCTTCAGCCGATACGACATGGCCTAGGAATTTTACTTCCTTCAACCAAAATTCGCACTTAGACAGTTTCGCATAGAGCTTGTGCTCCTTCAACACTTGTAGCACGATTCTAAGGTGCTCTTTATGCTCTTCTTCATCCTTAGAGTAGATAAGGATGTCGTCAATGAAAACCACTACAAATTTATCTAGATATGGTCGGAAAATTCTATTCATGTAATCCATGAATACTGCTGGAGCATTTGTTAGCCCAAATGGCATAACAAGAAATTCATAATGGCCATATCTAGTTCTGAATGCAGTTTTTGAGACATCTTCAGCTTTGACTCTCAGTTGGTGATAACCTGATCTGAGGTCGATCTTGGAGAATATGGATGCTCCCTTCAACTGATCAAGTAGATCGTCGATCCTGGGTAAAGGATATTTATTCTTTATAGTCACTTTATTCAACTGGCGATAGTCAATGCATAGTCTCAGGCTCCCATCTTTCTTCTTCACAAAGAGTACGGGCGATCCCCAAGGAGATACACTGGGTCTGATAAAACCCTTTTCTAACAATTCTTCGATCTGCTTCTTCAATTCTGCTAGTTCCGATGGAGACATTCGGTAAGGAGCTTTAGATATAGGTTCTGTTCCAGGTACGAGATCAATAGAAAATTCTACTTCTCTCTCTGGGGGTAAACCTGTCATTTCTTTCGGAAATACTTCCGGAAATTCTTTCACCACTTCAATGTTCTCTATCCCTTCCTCCACTTCTGCTTGAATGGAGAAAAACACCATGTACGCAAGACAACCATGATGAACAGGCTTTTCATCTTGTACTATAGACAACAATTGTGGTCTACTATGACTCATAGAGTCATCCGCAAGAGAGATAGTCTTCCTCTTGCAGTCAAGGATGATGTCATTAGCTGACAACCAATCCATTCCTATTATTACATCGATACCCTTCGTGGGTAAACAAACAAGGTCTATATTTGAGATCCTATTATCAATCTCAATCGTACAATTTAAGCAAGCCCTAGAAGTTTTTACTGAAGCTCCCGCCGGTGTAGAAATAATCATATAATAAGGCAATTCACTCACTCTTAAATTCAATCGAGGCACACAGTCGTATGATATAAAAGAGTGTGTGGCACCAGAATCAAATAAGGCTTCTACTTCAAGACCTTGGAGTTTGAGGATACCTTTAATCAGATTTGGTGAAGCACTTGCCTCCTGATGTGATAGTGCAAACACTTTCCCTGGCACTGCAGTTCTAGCATCCTTGGCTCCTCGAGGCTCCTCCTCACAAAATCTGGAAATGTGTCCTGGCTTTCCACAGTTGAAACACGTCACACATGGTCCTTGGTGTATTCTTCCACACTTGGCACACATCTGATTGTTAGCGGTGCTTGCAACAGGAGCTGTGGATCCCCTATATGAACTCTGACCTCCACTGAAGTGACTCCTTTGAGGTCCTTTGAATTGACTCCTCGGTGGTCTGCTGAAATGACTTCTTTGGGGTCCAGTAAAATAACTCCTCGATGGTCCACCAAAGTGATTTCTGGATGGTTGGCTAAACCGCGTATTACTGAAGTTGTGACTCTGCTTCTTAGTAACTCCTCCCGTTGGTCTCATGAGGTGTGTAGATCTGGCCTGAAAACCCTTCATCTTCTCAGCTTCCTCTTCTCGTTTGTTCCTTGCTATCGTGCGCAGTTTGTCGCATATTTCTTCAAAATCCCTTGTTTCATCAAGGAACGGTGATAGAGCTGTTTTTAGGTCTGGTCTAGCTTTTTCAACCAATCGAGCACTCAACCATTTAGAGTTGTTCTGTGAATATCCGCAGAATTTAGACAACTCTAAAAAGCGAGTAATAAATTCGTCTTCATGTAATTCCCCTTGCCTGAATGTGAGGAATTCAGTTTCTTTCTCTATTTTGATTGAAGGGGAAAAGTAATAATTTTCGAACTTTTCCTTAAACTCTTCCCACGTCATCTCAACATTTCCTTTTGTTTTGGTGCTTTCCCACCATTCTTCAGCTGCTTTCTGCAACAATTGTTCAGCAACCATCACCTTTTGTTGTGAGCTAATCTCGATAACTCTGAAAATCTTTTCTACACGCTTCAGCCACTCCAGTGCTGCAATCGGATCTAGCTTCCCCTCGAACATCGGTGGAGTAAACTTCCGAAATTTTTCCCAAACCTCAGTAATAGGTAAGGGATGGTATTGAGAATGAGAACCGCTACTACCTCCATCTTCAGTGCGAGAACGACTTCCTCCCCTAGATTGATGGTCAGAAGGTGTGACTTCCAGAGCCTTCTCCTTTCCTTCCTTACCACCTTGGCCTCGTCCTTTTGCTAGTTCATCCTCGTGTCTATTCACTTTCTCTCTCATCTCCAGGATGACGTCTCGTAATTCTTCCAAAAGGGCATTGTTATCCTGAGGATGGGGACCATCTTGATGCGGAGGGAGATCTCTTTGGGATGAGGCAGGGGTTGAATTAGTTCTTCGAGTTCTTGCCATTATCTCCTCCTATGATTAATACTATAAGGACACTAAACAAATAAAAATAGCTAAATAAATTCTAAATCTAACAAAGGGAAGTGCTCATGTTATGATATTTAATTTGCCACGAACTTCTAAAAATTTTTTTTTTAAGAAATCACTTTAGAAAATAAACAAAATTGCCATGGAACCTTTAGCTCTGATACCAAAAATGTAACACCTCATTTTCATCACCAAAAACTCGGTCAAAATATTGAAAATACCTTCAAAAGAGTTCAACAATATCCAAATCCTTTTACAATGTTACCATTTCGAATAAAACCCGTAATACATAATCAGAATAAATTTCAGAAAATATTTCAGAGTTCAATACAAAACGGAAGTCTTAGGTTCATGGCAAATAAAATAACATAACATAATCTATTGGAGATCAAAAGAGCTTCCAGAGCTCACTCCATAGGTGCCTTCCCTTGCTCTCTACTAGAATAATCACCTGAAAAATGTTAATATGGGATGAGATTCCACGTCTCAGTAACTACTGAATATTTCTACCTTACACGAGCAAATTACATATGACAAAAATAAAAGGTAATATAATGTGAATTTAATATACTCAGATATTTTTAGATATACCGTTGTTCACATCAAATGCCTTTACAAAATACTCATCATTCTTTATTGAATAATTCAGAAATGCACTATGCAGTATGCAGCCTCCCTTATATCCCCTTCCAACCGTATACCGCTGACTGGGACCATAGGCTAACATATAGTCCAATAGAAACTCATTCATTTGACTGGATGGTTTCAAGCTCACCAAAACTTAAGATACACCCGGCCAAAGGTATAGAGCTTAAATCTGGACTATGGCTCCCCTCCTTTAAAATAACAACTAAGGAGGTGTCACATGTCCCACATCTCCAATGAAATCCCGGCCAGAGGAAAACATGGAAGATGGGGCCCTGAAAAGTACCATCCACTGTGCACCGAGTGGTGGCATAAACAATTCTTATCATTCAATTCCCTCCTTACTCCACCCATCACATTACAACCGCCATGATGAATGTATTTACTCAAAAATAATGCATTATTATACCATTATATACATTGATATGCGTATTTATGAATAGTAAAATGCTATGCGTATCTGTGAATAGTAAAATACGGTATATACATGAATAGTAAAATGAGTAGTAAATACGGTATACGTGAATAGTAACATGAATAGTAAATACGGTATACGTGAATAGTAACATGAATAGTAAATACGGTATACGTGAATAGTAACATGAATAGTAAATACGGTATACGTGAATAGTAACATGAATAGTAAATACGGTATACGTGAATAGTAACATGAATAGTAAATACGGTATACGTGAATAGTAAAAATGAATAGTAAATACGGTATACGTGAATAGTAAAATGAATAGTAAATACGGTATATGTGAATAGTAACGTACGTATAAATAGTACCTCTACAGATTTGTAAGTCAAAGTTCCCACACCAGATCTTAAAACCATAAATATTTTCTAAATATTCTTGCCAAAATAGTAAACAAACAAATTTATAATCATACATAATTCACAAGTATAAGGAAGAATATTCAGAGTTACCTGTTACTTGCTAATACCCGAATCACCAACCAGCTATTATAACTCTCAAGCAAATATCTCTACTCTCTCTCTCTCTCTCTCTCTCTACCTCTCTCTATGGCTCTTAGAAGTTGTGAAGAATGAAATGAAATGGAAGGTCTATTTATAGTTGGAAAATGGGTCTTTAAGTGTAATTTTCGTCTCTGGGTCATTTTACGTAATTTTTCCAAAAATTAAAAAGAAACCCTCCCGTGACTACTCTCAGCCGCCCTCGTGAAAGTTTTAAAAATTTTTAATAATATTTTAATATTTTAATAATATAATATAATATTATTTAAATAATAAATTATTATTGAGTGGGTCCCGCGGCCATTTTTTTCAAAGTCACAAGAAAGTTTGTCACTCACGGGAAAGTTTGCAGAGAATTATTTTGGCCGTGGGTCCCGCATGAATAGTAAATACGTATTTAGGAATAGTAAATACCGTATTTTTAAATAGTAAATACGTATTTGTGAATAGTGAACACTATTCATATTTCACAAATTTCAAGTATTAAATACGTATTTGCGAATAACATATATATATATATATATTTAAATACGTATTTGTAAATAGTAAAAACGTATACGTGAATAGTAAATACTATTCACGGGGCCCACAAAATACTGATTTCAAATTTATCACTTTCCAAAAAAATAGAGCCTACTAGTCTTCCCAAAATAGGTTTATGTTCAAGATATTAGATTCAAAATTCAGGATGTTACATCTTCTTCTCCCGTCAACGTAGCTCTTCGGTCTGCTTCGTGCTGCTTAGGAGTTGTCTTGTGATCACAGTGGAGGTCTGATCAATCAGATCCGGTTCAAGTAACTTCTGCTTAGATAAGGGTGACCGACACGTTCACCCTTGACATTTGATCGTATAAATTCAGAAAACTTTAGACATCTAGTCTATTCCTTTACTATGCATGCTTGCTTAGCACACACTCTAATATACAAATAATAATTTTATTTTTGTACCCAGGTATAGTATCCAGACACAGGACCTTCTCGTCCATCCCCATCGTACTTGGTTACACAGGCCTTACTGCCTGACCATCTAGCCTCTTGGCTTAATACATATTGGCCTTCTGGCTCAATCCATTATCACAACACTAGGGATTTTAGCCTTAATACCTAGGAGGTTATCCTCAGGCTTAAGGCATTTCAACTACTACCTGGTACAATAAATGTTTTGCCGAACGCAAACGTACTGTAGACATACAAGTCTAAAGTCACGATATTAATTCGCATTTTACACAGTGCTAAGTAACACTGTCTTAAAGCCTAAGGACACAGCCCTATGCATATTTACACACCTAGATCTTTGAGCAATTGCTCGACTATTTTATCTGAACCTTTTTCCTAGTCAAGCTCTCAGGCTATATTAGAAACTCAATAATTCCATAGGTATCTAAGGTTTTTACTAGTTTCTATACAAAATAAGAATTCTTGATTGCAATGGTAAATCTTTTCTTTGCTAAGGCAGACACTATGCCAAATTCCTAACATACAATGAGGATTTTACATTCTCAATATTTTTATCAGGAGTGAGGAGAAGTCAACGTACAGATTAATTGAGAAATAGTTTCAACGAGAACCAAAACAACTTGTAAGTACTATTTAGTTTCTATGAAATTCACATGCTATCACAAATTTTCATGTTTATTATCTATCATAATAGTTCAACAGATGTAGATGATATGGGAAGACAAAATTCGACCGACTTCAATTACTACTGTAACTAACAAATTCCAATTTATGTTTTATATATCTAGAATCTATTAGTATGGCAAAAATTTAGCTCAACAGTATTTGTATAGCGGTGCACTTTATAGTAGGGTTCCAGGAGTATCAACAATAACATACTAATTCTCAAGTTAGACAGATGCTCAAGATTCACTAAAGTGCATACTCCAAAGTTCACGTTTAAAACTTCATTTCTTTGGGTTAAAATTCAGGAAGCTAATCCTTATGGTTTCTGTTTCTACAAGCGCAACAGATAAATGCAAAATTGCCAAGTCAAATAGTTCATGTCAACTTGAAGGCGTTCATCATAAGTTCAATATGGAACAAGGATACATATAACGCATGGTTATCTCATTATAATAAAGTGATAAGAAATCTTTATTTCAATACAACGTATTTCAAGACAAGGTTCCTATGCAATGCATGCTACAAAATTTCACCAAGTGTCATTTTTTATTAGCCAACCAGTTTATTTATTAGATTTCATCTAATTCTAACATACACCATTTGAAGCTAATTCTTTTTAACATACGAATAACTAATAATCAAGTTTACAACAATAGGGATTACCAAAAATAGTGGTCGATTTGGTATTTTGAGAAAAATGATATCAACTGCAACTATTTGTCCAAATTTCATAAAGTGTGGTAGCAGAAATTCAAAGAGTGGTAATGCACATACAAAATGGAATTTAATATAGTATATTCCAAGCCACTCCAATCCGTTAAAGATTTTTCTTGTATATTGAAGTAAAATTTCCTAACTCTGATTTTCCAATATAACTAAATGAGGCAAGTAATATCTCAAGGATGCACAAGTCATAGCGTTAGGATACCATCAGCTTCGAGTAAAAGCCAGTGATGTTCCAAAGACAGCTTTCAGAACCAAATATGGGCATTACGAATTCATTGTGATGCCTTTCGGATTGACAAATGCACTTGCCGTATTCATGGATTACATGAATCGGATCTTTCGCGAACACTTAGACAAGTTGGGGATAGTTTTCATCAACGATATCCTGATCTATTCGAAAAGCAGAGAGGGGCACGAGGAGCATCTACGACTTGTGTTAGGAATACTACGTGACAAGCGACTTTTTGCTAAGTTTAGCAAATGTGAATTTTGGCTACCAGAAGTGAGATTTCTGGGCTATGTCATATCTCGCGACGGAGTTGCTGTTGATCCCAGCAAAGTGGAAGCAGTTCTGGAATGGAAGAGACCAGAGACAGTGATGGAGATACGTAGCTTTCTGGGTCTAGCAGGATACTACCGCAGATTCATACATAATTTCTCACGTCTTGCCTTACCATTGACAAAGCTCACGAGGAAAAATCAACCTTTTGTGTGGGACGAGGACTGTGAGTCAAGTTTTCAGATACTGAGAAAGAGGTTAACTACAGCACCAGTGTTGATCATCCCAGATCCGGATGAGACTTATACAGTCTATAGTGATGCCAGTGGGCAGGGATTGGGATGTGTCCTGATGCAACAGGGCAGAGTTGTAGCTTATGCCTCTCGTCAGTTGAAGCCTTACGAGTCGAACTACCCTACACATGACTTAGAATTGGCGGCTATCGTGTTTGCTTTGAAGATATGGAGACATTATCTCTATGGTGCAACCGTAGAGTTGTTCTGCGACCACAAAAGTCTGAAATACCTTTTTGACCAAAAGGAACTCAACATGAGACAACGTCGCTGGATGGATTTGCTAAAAGATTATGACTTAGAGATCAAGTATCATCCAGGAAAAGAAAACGTTGTAGCTGATGCACTCAGTAGAAAGACGGTACACACGGCATACATGATGATTCAAGAGCAGAGACTACTTGAAGATTTCAGAGATCTGAACCTGTCCAATCAGGTTCGCATGAAGCACTGCGCGCCCGATGACGTTTATCTTGCAAGTCTCCTTGTTAGTCAAGGGGAGTATGATCTGAGAGATGTGGTTGAGGAAGCTCAAAGGCACGATGAATGGGCTGTAGCAGCACAAGAGATGAGCTCGCGGGGTGAGACTCAAGACCATGACCTATCGCCTAGTGGGTTGGTCAGGTATAAGAAGCGGATCTACATACTGAAGGATGGTGAACTACGGCAGAAGATTCTAGACGACGCTCATAAGAGTAAGTATACTCTACATCCGGGAATGGTCAAGATGTACCAGAACTTAAAATCCAAGTTTTGGTGGCCCAGATTGAAGAAAGACGTAACCGAGTACGTGGGTAAATGCTTGACCTATCAAAGGGTTAAGACTGAACATCAACGACCCCCTGGTCTTTTGCAAGGACTAGAGATTCCAGAGTGGAAATGTGAGAACATTACCATGGACCTAGTGGTAGGGTTACCCAAGATCAGGCATCACGACGCGATTTGGGTGATTGTGGACCGATTGACTAAGTCGGCACACTTTCTCCCTATCAGTGTTAATTACTCACCGGAACGATTGACGAAGATTTATATCAAAGAGATTGTGAGACTTCATGGCGTACCTAAGAGCATTGTCTGGGACCCACGATTTACATCCCGATTCTGGGAGGCTTTGCATGTAGAGATGGGAACTAAGCTAAGGCCTAGTACGGCTTATCACCCGCAGACCGATGGTCAATCTGAAAGGACAATACAGACGCTAGAAGATATGCTTAGAGCGTGTGTATTGGACTTCAAAGGCCATTGGGATGGACATCTACCATTGGCCGAGTTCGCTTACAACAACAGTTACCATTCGAGCATACAGATGGCTTCGTTCGAGGCATTGTACGGGCGAAAGTGTCGATCGCCTATATGCTGGACAGAACTGTCCGAGCGAGAATTCATCGGGACAGATTTAGTTGACAAGATTTCCGAGCAAATCGCACTAATCAAGCAGAGACTCCTAACAGCTCAAAGCAGACAGAAGAGCTACGCTGATAAGAGGAGAAGACCGTTAGAATTCGAAGTCGGAGACCATGTGTTTCTGAAACTATCACCAGTCACTGGTGTCGGTAGAACGCTGAAAAGGAAGAAGTTGAGTCCACGTTACGTAGGGCCATTTGAAATCCTGGCCAAGCGAGGGCCAGTTGCGTACCAGTTAGCCTTACCCCCGAACTTGAGTAAACTCCATGATGTTTTCCATGTTTCCCAGTTGAAGAAATACCAACCCGACCACGATCATGTTATTCAGTATGAGGATGTCGAGGTGCGACATGATAACACTTTTGAGGTTGAGCCGGAGTGAATTCTCGATTACCAGGAGAAACGGCTTCGACACAGAAATATTCCTGTTGTGAAGGTGGTCTGGAAGGGTTTATCTCCTAATGAGGCAACTTGGGAAACAGAAGAAGATATGAGAGAAAGATACCTGGAGTTTATGGCTCAGTGTTTAGTTAGTGTAGAGTAAAATTTCGAGGGCGAAATTTTAATTAACGGGGGGAGAAATATAATACCCCAAAGTTGTATTACTTGTAAATGTAATATTTTGGCCATTAGGACCTATTGGAAATAGGAAAGTATGTTTTCTCCAAATTAGTGAGTATTTATTCTATTTCTTGGATAAATTGTTGGTAAGACTTGATAGGGCAAAATTCAACTCTCTAGATTTTATTAAGAGTCATTAAATATTGTAAAAATTCCATAAAAACCCCTAAATCAATTAAATGGAATTTCTAACAATTCAAGAACAATTAAATTCACACTTAGTGATAGATTGTCACATAATTCACATATTGACAAAATTAAGCCGTAAAGGAGTAGGAAGGGATTTAAAATAATTAGTAAACACTAAAAATTAATCATTAGACATCAAAATTAATCCTAATCAATTAACATCCATAACTAACCTAATGACAAATACCAACCAACAAATTGGAAATTATTGGCTAAATTCAATATTAAGGCTTAACAAGGAATCGATAATTGAAACAATTGGGATTAGTGGGATCATAATAAAGTTGTAAAACAATTAAAACACTACAAACTAAACCTAATTAAGCTAAATCAAATAATAAACAAAAAGAAATTAAATTAGGGCTTTTACTACAACAATTTTCATTGGAACAATTTTTGGTAAACCAAGGTTTTGCCCAACAAAGCAATAAAGCCCAAAACAATTAAAAATCCAAAGAAAACAGATGAGGGGCATGGTTTATTGAGTCTTCAAGGGGAAGGAGAATGATTTTCATCACATGTGCCATTGGACAAAGCTTCTAGGACACAACTTACTATTCATTGCTTAGAGACCAAGGTTTTTGGCTTCTAGGAGAAGGAAGAAGAAAGAGAAGAAGGGAGAGAGAGAGGGGGGGCAGATGAGTGTGTATGTATGGTGAGGATGTGATGTTTTGAGGGAACCCTAGATCCAATGGTGGAAAGTTGACAAGAGGAAAGTTGCAAAAATTTACACAAATGCCATGAAGAATTCCTATAAATAGGGACTTTGGGCATTCACTTTTTTTCACACCAAGCAAAGCAACACTTGCTTATTTGAGAGAGAGTTGAGAGAGTTGGAGGAAGAGCTTGAAGGAGTCCAAGCTTTAGGTAAGCAAAGTTCTTAGTTTTGTGTTTAAATTCATAGGTAGTAGTTTTAATCTTTAATATTCCAGAATATTTTTAGTTTCATGTTTTTTTTTTAGTTAAAAATAGCTTCATTTCGAAAATTTAGTAAGGGAAGTGGTTCTGCAAAATTCCCGGGTTTGAAACACGGTAGTAACGAAGTTCTAGCGAAAATTCGTCGGTTAGGTGATTTTTGAATGAGTCACAGAAAACCACTGTTTTCATGTTGAAAATGTCATTGAAAAATTCTGAGAAAATTCATGGTTAAAGTAGACATATAGATCTTTCCAAATATATAAAGAACATGCTTAAATGAGCTCTGTACAGTGAGAAAGAAATTCTCAAAGTTTATACTGCGAAAATGCTGGAAATTCTGGGCAGAGGATGAATGTGTGAAATCTGGGAATGATTTTTAAATTCTGGGAAAAGTTTGATATTTTTCCTGGAAAATAGACATCTTGAGGAGTCCGGAACTTTTTACGGATCTTCGTTTCGATTTTTCTAAAATTAGTTATGAATTTCCAAAGATAGGCGAGTTTCTGCCCATAAATCCCAGCGGTTTTTCAATAAATTGTGAGAAAATAAAATAATGGTTTATTATACCAAGGGTAGAATAGTCAGTAGTGGCCAAAATATATCTTAGGATATTATTTGTAAATTAATCATACGATATCACTCTTATAGGAAGTCGGCAAACGTATACCGATCGTCGTCATACCGGAATTATCAATCCAGGTACGTTCGCGTACTGTAACACTAACTCTGATGCTTATTGTATGATTGTATATGATGGTTGTGCTCATCAACTAAGACTTACATACGTGGTTATGTTCTAATTATTGTTGTAGCATACGTGATTATGTTGCATACAAGGTTATTATTGTTGTAGCATACGTGGTTATGTTACATACATACGTGGTTATGTATTTCTAATCATACATCTGTTGTGGGCTTTTGTATTGATTATCATTGTAGTCATGAATATCTGTCATACATATTTGATACATAAGCATGAGGTTAACCGTTACCTGAGGTTCAATGGTAATTGAACCTCAGCCCTTACTTTAGCCCCAGGATCTTCAGGAGGTCAGTCTGAAGAGAAGGGTAAGCAGATAGCGTGAAGCAGCAGACGAGGACGTTAGTTTTGGAAATTTTAAATTTTCTGTCTTTTTGAATATTCGAATATTTTGGATGACTATAACAGTACACAGATACATCATTGTTGAATGTTGATCAGTTACTCATTTTCACAACTATTCCGATGCTCTACTCTGATTAAAACCTTTTGAACTCTGATAATATTATTTCAAAAATGCTTTAGAAAATGGGGTGTTACATTTATGCGCAGCGGAAGCGTGTGGGCCCATAACCCACAGGTCCCTGGATCGAAACCAGGCTCTGATACCAAAATGTAACATCCTCCTTCTTGAAATCTGTTTTCAAAATAATTTAATCAGAGTAGAGCACCGGAATAAATTTAAAAGAGCGAGTATCTGATAAACCTTCACTGTTGGTGTGTCTTGTTGCTATTACAGGGGTACAGAGCTTTGAATATTTACTAATAAAGTGATACAAAAATTCGTAGCTATCTTCTCTACCCGTGTCTTCTCGTGCGTTCTCTATCCTTGCCCTCGGTCCTGGTTCCTCCAAAATCTGAGACTATGAGCTGAGGTTCAATTACCATTGAACCTCAGGTAACGGTTAAACTCATGCTTATGTATCCAATATGTATGACAGATTTCCATGGCAAAACAGCAATAATCACATACAATATTCTCATATTCAGATAATAACATAACACAGCCACTGCAATATGCATGTTATTATAGTCTGCACTATTCTCCAGTGCCACGATGGCCTATCGTGTCCTTAGCGCTAGGAAATCATAACGGCGTTATCAAAACTATAACCCGTATCAGGTTGTATGTGTATGATCGATTTTCAAAACGGAGTTTCAGACTATCTATCACATATAAGCATACAATAAGCATCAGAGTTAGTGTTACAGTACGCGTCCGTACCTGAGTCGGTGATCTCGGTACGCAATTGATCGGTCTGCGTTCTTCCGGACAGCCTATCATAGCAATATCGTCCTATTAATTTAAAAATAATATCCTAAAAGATATTTTGACCACTATTGACTATTTTACCCTTGGTTCACTAGATTATCATTTTATTTCCTCAAAATTGGTTGAAGAACGCTGGAAATTGTTTGGCAGAATTTCGCCTATCTTTGAAAAATCATAACTAATTCTAGAAAAATCGAAACGAAGATCATAAAATGTTCCGGAATCCTCAGGATGTCTATTTTCCATGAAAAATATCAAACTTTGCCCAGAATTCAAAAATCACTCCCAGATTTCACATGTTCATCCTCTGCCCAGAATTTCCAGCATTTTCTCAACATAAATTTTGAGAATTTCTTTCTCACTATACAGAGCTCATTTTAACATGTCATTTACAGATTTGGAAAGCTCTATATGTCTACTTCATCCATGAATTTTCTCAGAATTTTTCAATAACATTTTCAATATGAAAACGGTGCTTTTCTGTGACTCGTTTCAAAAATCACCTAATCGACGAATTTTCGCCAGAACTTCGTTACTACTGTGTTTCTAACCCGGAAATTTTGCAAGACCACTTTCTTCAATAAATTTTCGAAATAAGACTATTTCTAACTATAAAAACATGAAACTAAAATTATTCTAGAATTTTAAAGATTAAAACTACTTCTACCTATGAATTAAAACTCAAAACTAAAAACTTTGCTTACCTAAAGCTTGGACTCCTTCAAGCTCTTCCTCCAACTCTCTCAAATCTCTCTCAAATAAGCAAGTGTTGCTTTGCTTGGTGTGAGGAAAATGTGAAGAGGGTGGCCTCTATTTATAGGAATTCTTCATGGCACTTTGGTAATTAATTGCAACTTCCCTCTTGATAAATATTCACCATTGGATCTAGGGCTTCAACAAAACATCACATCCTCACCACTCAATCCCTCTCATCTGCCCTCTCTCTCTCTCTCTCTCTCCCTTCTTCTCTTTTCTTCTTCCTTCTCCTAGAAGCCAAAAGCCTTGGGGTTTAAGTATAGAAGAGTGCATTGTGTCCTACAAGCTACCATTTGACCACATGTGATAAAAATCAACTTCCTTCTCCTTGAAGCCTCACCAAAACCATGCCCCCCTCTGATTTTTCTCTTTTTGAATTGTTTTTGGGTTGGTTTGGGCTTTCTTGTTGATTTGGGCAAGAGTTTGGTAAAGGTTTGGGTTACCAAAAATGATCCAATTGAGTTTTGTTGTGACTAAAGCCCTAAATTAATTTCTTCTTATTTATTGTTTGATTAAGCTTAATTAGGTTTAGTTTGTAGTGTTTTAATTGTTTCACAACTCAATTATGATCCTACTAATTCCAATTGTTTCAATTATCGTTCCTTTGTTAAGCTTTAATATTGAATTTAGCCAACATATTCAAAATTGTTTGTTGATATTTGTCATTAGGTTAATTATGGATGTTATTTAATTAAGATTAGTTTTTGATGTCCAATGATTAATTCTTAGTGTTTACTAATTATTTTTAAACCTCTTCCTACTCCTTTACGGCTTAATTTTGTCAATATGTGAATTATATGACAATATATCCTTAAGTGTGAATTTAATTGTTCTTGAATTGTTGGAAATTTTAGTTAATTAATTTAGGTGTTATGACATTTTATAATATTTTATGACTCCTAATTAAAATTTAAAGAATTGGATTTTGCCCTATTAAGTTCTACCGACAACTTATTCAAGAAGTAGAATAAATACACTACTATTTTGGAGACAACATACTTTCTTATTTTCATGATACCTTATACTATTTTAGGAACCCCAATCTAATTATAGTCCTTAGAAATTCATTTGAGCAACTCTTAACTAGCTATTGGCTTTTAATTTGAATTATACCTCTTTAATTATGCCTAATTTAATTTAGTTAAGTTTAGTGTCTTCATTGTTGTAATTTCAATTGCTCATTAATTGTTATTAATCGTCCCTTAATTGGGCTCAGTGTGATGACAGCTCTTTAGGGCTTTTTATGAATTAATTATGATTTTAAGCATTAGTGTATTAATTAAGGGTATTTTAGTAAATCTAACCTCTTAATAAGTTAATGATGCTTAATCAATTCCTTATTGCTTAATCCATAGTTCCTTATTGCTCCTTTTAATTCCATGTGAACCATAATTTAATTTGGTAATTACTTGCATTTTATGATATTTTATGGTTCCTAAGAGGATTCAATAATCAATTGCAAAAATTAATGCAATTACTTTAATTAATGTACAATTATTTGTCCAATCAATTATTGACACTTTCCTCTAATTTGTTTGGTATTTCAATAACATTTTATGCCCCTTTAAAATTTAAATATGAACTATACTTCAATATGAAAATTATAGGGTATTTTATGATCCCTAAATGAACTTAGAATATTTGAGTTGTTTTGGTTTATTTAACCCTAGGAGAAAATTCTCTAATTTTAAAGTAGATGAACTATAACATCTTTGAAATCACATATTCACCTACTTTAATAGGTATCATTTAGTGGTTATACTAAATAGGATTTTTAGGGTATTACATGACATGTATCTAAATAGAATCAAAATGAACCAGATAACATATTATACATGCAGGGAGACAATTATTGCCATAACAAATTTTAATAATGAATAAGTTTTCCTATCAACTATCAATAATTGATAAATATTAACTATTAATTAATTAGTTTTAAAATTATTTATATTTATAAACAGGTTATAACTGCCATAAGCCTCTACGACACAAGTCGGTGCAAGGCTCAGATGCCACCGCAGGAACATGCTTTGTTATTAATTTAGCGAATCCTCACACAAAGAAACAACAAAACAATACCTTTGGTAGGTCTTTTGAATTTTATTATTTTATTTTTTTTTTTGAAAACAACTCGCCTAGCTAATGAATGTAATATTTTAGACAATGGATCAAAAAATGAGTGGAACAATATATTTGTTTATCATAGGACATATCATATTAAATTGGCCACATGTTTAATAAAACCAAAACAAATCACGCATAAGATATATTGACAATTGACTTATTATTATGTGTGGCACACATTTTTATTTAAAATATTAAATCAAATTCGGAAGTACGAATCTGGCTTAACACGCAAACTGATAGTAAATAAAATAGCTAATGATTTCATCAATATATAATAATGTAAGAATGACCCGCAAATTAAGTTGACTGCATCACCGAATATATCTAAGACATGAAATTTCATATACTTTCGCTTTCAACAACTCTTCCGTTACTGATTTCTCAATAATATTTTATTCTCCTATTCTCAAACATCAAATGTAAATGAAATTAAAGGATGGTGGCATGACTCAAGGGAATGGTAACTGCAGCTTCGTAGACAAGAGGCCGAAATATCGCGGCACCTAGATGAAGCCATGGACATGACATTAATGCCCACATCACTCGATTATGAACAGTGGCGGAATCGTCTGGGCCCAAAAATAAACATCTTGAACTACTTCCTTTAGTTCTTATTGTAAGGCACTAACTAACAGGTATATTTAGTCCTTTTTATAAGGCACTTGTTTGTTTCTAAATAGTATTAAATATTTTTATGTATACCCATAATTAAAAAAGTAGTGAGTGAGAGTAATAATTAATATAATATTAGAGTTTAGTATAATTAATAGGGATAATATTGAAAATTACTTAAAATTTAGGACAAATTTAATGACTTTAATTATTTTTATTGACTTGTGAGAATTATTAGATGATTCCTTAAATAAGGACAAAAGGGAGTATTTACTAAATAGTATCAAATAACCTTGAAAATACAAATAAATAATAACTGATAATTATAAGTCAAAACAATATGTAAGATGATACTAACATTTTCGGTATCTCAAACAAGTTTACTTTCTTTTCACAGCTCAATAAGTAAGAAACAAACATTATCTTGACAGAGAAAATAAAAAATTAGCTGGGCCAAATTTTTGGCCAAATAAAATATCATATAATAAATACGTATATATTTTCACAAATTTTATAAGATCAGTGGCCCCAGCTGGCCATCAAGTAGTTCCGCCACTGATTATGAATATGGAATTGGAATTGGAATATTACTTGCTTTTGTTTCGTTAATGACATTTCTGGGAAGGAGATCTTCTCCTTATCTTGTTTCTCATTTTCTCGTATTGGCCTCATCTAGGCCCTTGATTTGGGAAAGTGAGAGAAAAGTGAAAATAGTATTGTATTGATTGGACATATGTGATTTAGAGATTATGAAAGATGATGAGAAAATGATGATGAGAGAAACCCAACCCCTCTCCCCATGTGCTGAATAATTTCTTTATGGGTAGATAATAAGGAGTATTTTTGTTTGTCACAACCCCAACTTTTGAGGCCCGATATATCATATCTTGTTTAAAACAGTGTCACTCTAGCATCCTTTAATTTTTGACTTCATAGTGTGATGTTTTCACACTCAGATTCAGATCTCCAATGAGTAATTATTACTCTGGCATCCTTTAATTATTGGGGTTTAAACTTCTCATGTTGCATGAGAAGAAAAAGATTTCTACACATCCATGAAATGGTGGGACCCACACACACACACACACACACACACACACACACACACACATATATATATATATAATGCTAATTTTATACATATGTGGCCCACAGTAAATATAGCTATATGATCTCTTGGCCTCTTAGCCTCATGCACAGCCTCATCTCGCTGAAATCCCTCTATGGGTGCAGTGCTATCCCCATCATACTAAACTCTATCGACCCCATCAAAATCATATCCTAGTAACTCTGTCTAGATAGGAGCTGTAACCAATATATCAACCCCGCAAACGCGAGACTACAGATCACCATTTATGTAGCTCAGGTTTTGGTAGAAAGCTCTCACCATAACCTCTAAATAGGGACAAGTCATCTTCGCCAAGCCTCTCAAATGGGAAGCCTCCAACATCGGCACTATCTCAAGTCCCACCTTTGCAAAGAATGCGATATATAGTGACTTCAGCTTGCAAATTGGTCTGGTAGCAAAATTCGCCACGAATTGTGCATGCTCTGCTACATTGTTATCAACCAGATAACCAAAAGGGAGTTCAACAACGGGCTCAAGCTGTTGTGGCTGCTGTGGCCTAGAGGAGGATGCCCCGCGATTTGCCCGTTGCTTAATCTGCCTCCCATCCTCATTGCCAGTGTTAGAAGGAGCTTGTCTACGACGCATGATGACAACAACGACCTACAACAGGACATTACAAACCATCGACAAACAAGAAATATTTATCATTTTCACTTTCCTATATACATTCATCATTTTCACAAACAAACAGAATCAACATAAGTAACAAACATTCAAGAAGATAAGTTATTCGAAAAACTTAAGATCTAAGCAACATAAACAAATATTAATCAGTATAAACAACAAAAATTCATCATTTTAGCAAAAAAACACAATCAACAACAAAAAAATTGATGAAAACCAAACTGAAATTCATCCAAAAATTTTTTTAAAAAAATCTCAACCGATGTAAATCTTTTCACTTTCACATGTACATTCATCATTTTCATCCATAAATACGAATGAAATACTCAAATCAATCAAACATACACAACAAAACCACGCAATGAAAGCACAACACACAAAAGCAAATGGGGCTTCACATAAACGCATAAACGACGGCGGAAATTCAAAATGGAGATGAGAACATACCGAAATCAACGCAAATGGCACTAGATTAAAGTTTCCTTCGCATCCCACCAATGGATTCAAGAAGGATTTGGTGAAAAAAATAGAAGGGGAGAGGTTTCGAGAGCTTTAGTAGTCGATTAGGGTTCGTACGATGTGATTGGGTTTTTTAAAAACCCCTCTGCCGAGATGTAATCGACTAAGCATTGTAGCTTAGTCGATTACATCACGGGGAAATTCAAAAAATAAAAAAGAAGGCCCAGTGTTTTAGTCGAACAAGGGTAGATTGAGGATATGTTTCCAAACAGGGGCATTTCGGTAATTAGTTATTTAAATAGGGGCAAATTGGTCAAAAATTCGGTATTTACAAGTACGTTCTTTAGGTTTACCACATGTGTGTCTGATGAAACCAAAAAAAAAAAAGTGCAATTATAACAAATCTTTCAATAGCAATTACTAATTCTTCAATGGCATTTACAAGTTCGTTCTTCAGGTTAACCACATGTGTGTCTGATGAAACCCAAAAATAAAAAAATGCAATTATAACAAATCTTTCAATAGCAATTATCAATTCTTTAATGATATTTACAAGTTCAATAATGAGATTTACAAGACTGTTTGTTGATGAAAAAACTGTTGAAAAGAATATATATATTTGTTAATATTTATATATATATATATATATATATATATATATATATATATATATATATATATATATATCAAAGGAACCAAGTGACCCAATGGTTGGGCCACTTGGCCCTATGAAGGTGGGGGGTGAGGGGTTTGAACCTCACCTCCCTTACTTTCAAAGAATCTTTTTTTAAAAAAACAAAAAAACCCCACCCCTCCCCCCTCCCAAAAAAAAAAAAAAAACCATCGTCGGATTTCAAGCCGTCGGCGGCCGTCGTCAAGCCGCCGGTTGGTCCTTTGGCGGCTGGCCGTGGTGGCCCTTTTGTGAGGGTCCTTTTTATATATATATATATATATATATATATATATCTAAAACTAAGGGCAAAAGGATAAATTCACTCGAATTTGTAAATCTCCATATGGTCCTTGGTACTTTTAAGTCTTTTAACAAATTTAACAGACATTTGGGAGTTTTGCAAATTTAAATGATATTTAAACGTAATTTTCCCTATCAACTATTAATAAATGATAAATATTAACAATTAATTAATTACTTTTAAAATGATTTATATTTATAAACAGGTTACAACTACCATAAACCTCTACGACACAAGTGTCGGTGAAAAGCTCAGATGCCACCGCAAGCACATGCTTTATTATTAATTTAGCGAATCCTCACACAAACAAACAACAAAACAATTCGTAAAATCGTTAAACCATTGCTAGGTCTTTTGAGTTTTATTATTGTTTAAAAAAAGTCAGCATGCCTAGCTAATGAATATAACATTTTAGACAATGGATCAAAAAGCGAGTGGAACAATAAATTTGTTTATCATAGGACATATCATATTAAATTGGCCACATGTTTAATAAAACCAAAACAAATCACGTCTAAGATATTGACAATTAACTTATTATTGTGTGTGGCACACATTTTTATTTAAAATATTAAATCAAATTCGAAACTGGATGATAAATAAAATGTAACGAAGTACGAATTTGGCTTAACACGCAAACTGATAGTAAATAAAATAGCTAATGATATCATCAATATATAATAATGCTAAGACTTGAAATTTCATATACTTCCGCTTTCAACAACTCTTCCGTGACTGATTTCTCAATAATATTAATTTTATTCTCGGCTATAGTATACTTTTAATCTTTTAAGTTTATATGAGGTATATTTTTAGTCTCTTAACTTTATAAAATATACTTTTAGTCCTATAATTTTAACACCGTTAATTTTGCTAACGGAAAACCCAAACTCAAGTAATAACGGTATAAACTTTAGTGATGATTATGTAATTAAATGCTATTAATATTCAATTTAAAATATGGGTAAATTAAAGAATATATAAAATTGGTGTAATTAAATGTTATTAGTCATCACTTGAATTCGTTATATCTGTATTTTCCACTAGCAACATTAACAGTGTTGAAATTTTAGAACCAAATGTATATTTTATAAAGTTAAGGGACTAAAAGTATGTCTTATGTAAAATTTAAATGACTAAAAGTATACTTTAGTCTTTATTCTCCTATTCTCAAACATCAAATGTATCTGAAATTAAAGGATAGTGGCATGATTCAAGGGAATAGTAATTGCAGCTTCGTAGACAAGAGGCCGAAATATCGCAGCACCTAGATGAAGCCATGGACATGACATTAATGCCCACATCACTCGATTATGAATATGGAATTGCAATATTACTTGCTTTTGTTTTGTTGATGACATTTCTGGGAAGGAGATCTTCTCCTTATCTTGTTTCTCATTTTCTCTCATTGGTCTCACTGGGCCCTTGATTTGGGAAAATGAGATAAAAGTGAAAGTAGAATTGTATTGATTGGACATATGTGATTTAGAGGTTATGAAGGATGATGAAAAAATGATGATAAGAGAAACCCAACCCCCCTCCCCATGTGCTGAATAATTTCTTTATGGGTAGATAATAAGGAGTATTTTTGTTTGTCACAACCCCAACTTTTGAGGCCCGATATATCATATCTTGTTTAAAACAGTGTCACTCTGGCATCCTTTAATTTTTGACTTCATAGTGTGATGTTTTCACACTCAGATTCAGATCTCCAATGAGTAATTATTACTCTGGCATCATTTAATTATTGGGGTTTAAACTTCTCATGTTGTATGAGAAGAAGAAGATTCCTACACACCCATGAAATGATGGGACCCACATATATATAATGCTAATTTTATACATATGTGGGTCCCACCATTTTATGTATGTGTGACATGAGAATACACTTCTCCTACAACATGAAAAGTGTTTTTCCCTTAATTATTTTCTCTGCCAAAGTGTTTTCTTGAGACTCAAGATAGTGCATATTATCATATTCAGACCTTCTTCAATAATTATACTTCCGCCAGTTCAGTACATATATATAAACCTCTCATTTCGCTGTGCTCGGTGTGCTGTATTGTTTGTGCGATCTGTTTTGCTGGTAGGCAATATTTTATTCATATCCTTTAAACTTTAGTCTCAATTTGTGAATTGCATTGTGATTTAACCAATTTTTCTTTTCAAAGAGTTATCTGATTTGAAGAAACTGAAAAAGGAGACTAAGTGCTCTCTTGTTGAAGTCATCGTCAAGCAATTTGCAATCTGCAACAAGTGGTAAGTTCATCACTTTCCCTTTTTGTCACTTCTGCTTCGTAAGTTCAGCCTTCTGCTTTGAAATATCACGCTTGAAGGATAACATTCATTCCACTATATATGTTACTGATAGATTTAATTCTACGCTTTATATCTTAGATCATAATTAATACCAAAAGTTTTTGTTCGCTTGTTTTTTATATGTATATTTTGAAAAAACATCCAAAACCAAAAAAAAAAAAAAAGTGAAGAAACTTGTAATTTTATATAGAAAAATTAATCATTGAGATACATATTTTCTAACCAATTGCTTGTCTATTAACTAAATAAATTGATAAGTTTATCCTTTTCTTTTGCAGTTTGTTCGTCTTTTGATTCTTCATAGTAGCTTCTACTTATTTGATAGCACTATCCTTTTAAAAATTAAAAACAAAAAAACAAAAAAACAAAAAAAAAACAAAAAAAACAAAAAAAAACTCTTCTCTATCCAAGGCATCATCGAAGAGCTTTCAGATCTCCAGAGAAGAAAAAGAGGTAAGCATACGCTTTGATTGTGTCCATTTTACCGTTAATGTCTCGATTTATCATTTGCTTTGTGTTTGATTTAATATGCCTTTTTTCGCCTTGTTCATCAATTTTCTTATTTTTAGAATACTCCTTGCCACTAAGAAAAATACTTTGTTTACCTGGAGCATCTGATGTCCTAAATCTACCCCTTTTTAACTTGGAGGATTTATCAAGGTCCAAATTAATCCAGATTTATCTAGGTAGAATGATAGCAAGGGTGGTAAAACTTTACCAGCAAATATTTAACACTACTATATTTCAAAGCTTGAACTTGAGACGTTTTGTTAATAGAATATAACCCCTTACTAGTTGAATCAAGAATTTGGTGATATTAAGAAAAATATTTTGAAGGTAAAATTGCACCACAAAATACTTTAGGATATGTTATACTAATAAAAAAAAAACTTCAGGATGCTCGAAGCACAAAAAATTAGTTTAAAAGAAGAAATACTTTAAGGTATTGGATTTCACTTAACTGTAAGAAAATAATCTTGATAAATAGCTCGATGGGCATACTTCTCTGGTTTTTTTTTTTTTTCCTTTTTTACATGAAAGTATAGAAAATTAAACAAAGCAACTAAAACGGTAAACTGCGTAATACTCCTGGTGTTAAGGAAGGATAGTGTTGAGTCCTTCGACATGATCTGCAAGCCGAGGTTCTGGCTTAGTGCTTCCTTTGCTAACAGATCGGCCCCCATATTTATAAAAATGAGTCGAGCTTCCCAGTCCCGCTGCTAAAAGGTGATGACATCCTCGGAGTCACAGAATATCTGTACCCTATGTAGACCCACATGGCCACATCCAAGGCCCTTCTCAAGCCCCAAATACAACCCTAGATCTCGGCCAAGAAACTACCATTCCCTTCTACTCTGCACATAAAGGATTCTATGACCTCCCTATGGATGTTCTTTAAAATACCACCACAGCCAGCCAATTGAGTTATATGAGCAAAAGCACCATCCATGTATACGCTCGACCAATCTCCTATATCCTGTTGGATTCCAGTAACCACACACTGATCTAGGTTTCCGTGCTTCACCCTTGTGTTCTGCATACATTTGGCCTTCTTCATGCAATTTTCGATTCCTTTTCTTTCTGCCAAGCCTTCATGGAGGCTTCTTGTTCTGTTCTGGTGTACGTACTCATTATGTCTTCTCCATAATAGCCAGCATGTAACGATAAATACTGCATTCTGTCTGCCGAAAAGTGATTCTCTACCTTAGTAGTATTCAAGTTTATCCAATCATGGTGGTTACATTCCCAAAACCTAATGATCAGTACGAGAGATTCACAGATTGAGCCAAAAGTAGCAAGCATGATCACAATCTCGTGACATATGGAGGAACGTTTTAGATGCGACCGAGCATATTACAGACTCCATCTGGGTGTATGTGCCTTCGAAATAAAAACTTATGTTTTAGGAGTCTATCATGCATAGCAACCCACAAGTGCGTTTTACATCGTTGTGGCGCTTAAACCTTCCAAATCTTGGACCAGCACATTGCTCCAGTGGTTGATTCATCTCGTAAGGTGTCTTATGCCCAGTGGCCGAACCAGAAAAAATTTTTAGCCGGGCCAAAAAATAAATATATTGAACTACTCCCTTTAGTTCTTATTATAAGGCACTAACTAACAAGTATATTTAGTCCTTTTTATGCTTGTTTCTAAATAGTATTAAATATTTATGTATACCCATAATTTAAAAAGTAGAGAGTGAGAGTAATAATTAATAAAAATTAATTATTACTCTTTTTTTAGCAAAAAAAAAGAGTAATAGTTAATATAATATTAGAGTTTAGTATAATTAATAGGGATAATATTGAAAATTACTTACATTTTAAGACAAATTTAATGACTTTAATTGTTTTTATTGACGTTTGAGAATTATTAGCTGGTTCCTTAAATAAGGACTAGAGGGAGTATTTACTAAATACTATCAAATAACCTTGAAAATACAAATAAATAATAACTGATAATTATAAATTAAAACAATATGTAAGATGATACTAACTTTTTCGGTATCTCAAACAAGAATTTTACTTTCTTTTCACTATCCAATGAGTAATTAAACAAATATTATCTTGACAGAGAAGATAAAAAATTAACTGGGGTCAAATTTGTGGCCAAATAAAATATCATATAATAAATACATATATATTTTTATAAATTTTATAAGAACAGTCGGGGCCAGCTCAGGCCAAGGCCCCAACTGGCCATCAAGTAGTTCCGTCACTGCTTATGCCGATTTGATAGAGAATTGCCCACTCCGTTCATGCCGCGATCTAACCAACTTTCATCATAAAAGCCCTACTCAGCATCTTGGAGTGTCGTAGACCAAACCCACTTTGGGTCTTTGGGGTGCATACCTTTTCCCATTCGACCAAATCTGTCTTCCTTTTCTCCTCGGTTGATACCCAGAGGAAATTGCATTTCATTCTCACAATAACATGAAACCCACAACATTCACATTTTTAATGTAGAAGAGTAAATATCTCTTATTTCCCCCAAACATCTCATGGGAATTAAAGTATAAATTATATTCAGTCCAAAATAGTAAATAATTTACTTTACACCATCAAAATATTATGTAAACACATATCTATATGGATATTTTTCTTTTTCGAAACATTTCATCCAACACCTTATGTGCATTCTACACATCATCTCATAAAACAAAATTATCATTGTATATTAGGGTTTATCGTTTGTCATGTCACTTGATATAAGGTTATGTCAAGTCACCCTAAAACTACGTTGTTTTGGGGTTAAATGAATTAATGAACTCTCAAAACGACATAGTTTAAGGGTTAAGAGAATTAATGAAGGGTAATAAATACAAAAACAAAAATACTAAAACACCCTTCATTAATTCCTCTAACCCCAAAACTACGTCGTTTTAAGAGTTTGTTAATTCCTTTAACCCTAAAACGACATAGTTTTAGGGTGATTTAACCTTATGTCAAGTGATATGACAAACGATAAACCCTTCTATATTATTACCCAAACAACTTCAAACATCATCTTGATGTCTCAAGGCCTTACAATTATTATTATTATTATTTTCATAAGATTGGCTCAACATAAACACCTTTAAAGTCCATTATATTCTAATTTTCTATTGACATAAGCCTTAGATAACTATCTAGCAATTTCAACAACACTCAACGAAATTATTCTCTTAGGCATTATAACAAACACCTTATGTACAATAATAATCAAACATGTTCATGAAACATACCAACCTACAACTTTTGCTTGATTAAACTCCCAAACTATTAGATCTCAAGCATCCTCACAAACAGAGAAATCACCAATCTCAAGTATAGGGGAAAAATTTCAACTTGCCCGTACAATCATTCCTTATTGAACCAAAAAAACGCATGAGATGAAAATTCTCTCAATCTCTCGCCACAGCAAGCACGAACAGCTTAAATCAAGGGTAGAAGAGGACCAAACAATGAACAAAAGAGAAAAGAAGCAACAGCAGCAACAAAGCTTGATCAGAGGGTAAAGACACTGCCGGCACAGCAACCGGCACTGGCAGTGGCAATGGAAGCACGAACGAGAAGGAGGGGTGAAAATACACGAGCAAATCTGGGGCTTTTGTTCCAGAGATTTCCATGCCCCTTCCTCTCCTCTTTCTACTTCAGCCCTGATGTTTTATCTCTTTTTTAAAAAAAATTCTTTTTTAAAGGAGGGCAATTAGGAAATTTCCATAATGTCAAAAAAAAAAAAAAAAAAACCCCAAACTTCGTGGTGCAATAATGCTCTATGGGCGTCTATGCCAATAATAACCAGAGAATTAGATAGTACCTCTCCCCAACTCAGACCTTAAATTTAGCAGTCTTATAGCCACTTTATTTCTCAATTCATTCTCCAAAGTGGTTAGTAAAACCTCTAGCCAACAAAGTACCCTTTCTTGTTTCATATATTTTCTTAGATTCTCAAAAGTAGTCCCAACATTGCCCTCCCGCTCCCTTGAAGCTTAACCTTGTCCTCAAGTTGGTAATTGGAATTAAGCTTCCAGACATGCTTCTCCGCTGCAAATGGGTGATTTGTTTCCATTGGGTCGTTCTCAGTGTCCATCTCCAACAAAATCATCCGCAAGTTTTTGTTTTTATAGACATGGTTGGGTCCAAACTTTTCTACACATTTAAAACAGAGCCCTAGTTTTCTCCATATTTTTGCATCAATGGCACTAACCCAGAGGATCCTCTCTGCTAAACATGGGCAATTCCAAATTACGGTACTTTGCCACTTTGGTGTTGGTACTTTGCCACTTTGGTGTTGCATTTATCTGCTTCTGGCATGTGTGACACGTAACACTGTTGCATTTCTTATTTCATGCTTGAGCCTAATAACTCATGTAGTCAACTCTCCCTCTCAATACTAATAGCACTAGTCAACTCCATCTTCTTTGTCAAACCTAGTAACTCATCTACCTTATTGGTCAAATTTGCAACCACCTCTCTCAAGTCTGTGGGCGTAGAAGGGGGGAAAAAAATTGTTGTCTTTATTTTCTGTTTAATTGCTGCATATTTCTGTGTGCCCTTGTTAATTGCTTGAAGGTATGTTCAACTTAGTCCCTTTGTTTCTTTACTTTGTTTTCATTGTTGTGTTTATATCTTTCATTTGACTCTTATTAAGTTCTTTCACTCTTGTTTTGTGGTTCTTGACCTCTACCACCAGATTATCCCATCCTACTACTTTGTTTTTTATTTATTATTTCTTTCTTTTTGCAGTTTGTGTGCCCTGATATATTCATATTGCGATTCTTCATCATATCTTAGCTTTCGTTTGTTTGATTGCTTTGTCCTTCTTCGAGTTAACAAAAACAAAAACGAGACTTTGCCGTGCAAGACATCATCAATTGAGCACGTTGAAATCTCGAAAAAAGAAGGTAATTACTACTTTCTATATTCTTATTCTTAAATGTGAGATTCAGTTAGTTTATTTTGAAGAGATTAATGAAGCTAAATATAATACTTAATGATATCATATGTTTTGTATCATTAGATTATATTTCCCCTCCTATCCATAATATAAGTTGTTTCAAAAAGAATAGCTTGATCCATAATATAAGTCACTTAGACAGCAATTAGTGCTTATTTGTCAAATTTTCCCCAGCAATTAATGCTTAAATATGGCTTCTTATGTATTTCTCTCTCCTTTAATACCTCCTTTAATATGGGTAAAATTAAAAACTTATTTACATTTAGGACGAATTTAATAAGTTAACTACTATTTTTTGGTTTTTATGAATTAGTTAAAGTGACTTATATTGTAAACCAGAGAGTATCAGTTTATAAGTCAGATAAATTAGTTAAAGAAAAAAATATAAATATTTTAAAGTATTCTAAATCATTTCCTTAATCTCACTAAAAAATATTAAAAAGGCGTAGTATATGTTTTGATTGTATCCTTCTTACTCTTAATGTCCCTATTTGTGGTTTTTTGGTACAAGTACAACCACCACATGGTTGGTTGAATCCGCTGACCGTTGACATAACTTGATGCACGAATATTTAGGGCGGGAGTATATATTGCCATTATTCAAGTTATTATCAGTAATCCCTAAAATGCCTCACATAATCCAACACGGGACTTTTGAAAAGCGGCTTATATATATTTTTTTCCGCATACATATGCCAATATCCTATAGATCAGATATTGCCTAGAAGGAACCTCCTCCCCAGTATAATTCATGTCGATTGAAAACTCTGATTGACAATACTTTTTCACCTCTGAGAGCAAAACGACCTAAGGATCTTCAGAGTGAGCCTCCCTTGCAAGCTTGTTAGCACACAATAATATTTCCTTAATGGCATGTTGTACCTCTATAGACCATTCAGCATATAAAAGTTGTCATGTTTCTTCAATCAAGATCTTATAAGGGTGATTGTCACCATTATCCCTAAGCAGAATGTTGATAACTTCAAGTGAATATGAGAACACTTGTATTTCCTTCAAGTTCATAGATTTATAGACTTGAAGACTTGTTTTGATCACCAAAATTTTAGCCATACTGAGTATAGTCCAAGTGACTTTTTGAATCCCATAACTCATTGTCCTCTATTATCTCTAATGATTCCACTGCATGCTGCCTGATTACCAACTTTAACTGAAGCATCAACATCTACTCGAACCACTCTTGGGGGTGGTGGGCTCCAGTGATGTTCATTCTCTCGATCGCTTGGAAAGATTTGGTGTTGAAATCTTCCTGTTAATACATCCTCCATCAACTGGAACATGGTCTAGTGTGCAATTTCTTTTCTAGTCGCTTCAATATCTTCGAAGATATGTTTGCATCGTGCTTTTCAAATGAGCCAACAAACATTGCTGAAATTTTTATACCATGGCCACTGATTGAATCTGCTTTTTCCCGGGTTATGACTGAAGTTCTAGTTAAGCCAACCCTGCAAATCACAATTAAAGAAAGTAGTATATTGGTTAGAGTTGATAAATTGTTTCCACACTTCTTTCCCCGACACCAATTGTTGTTTTCCCATGGATTTTGAGCCACATCTTGAAGACTATTTTCTAAAAGCCAAGCAACTTGGTAATGAAATCTTGAGTGGGGGTCGTTGTCGTGGGACAGCTACACATGGCAAGATCACTACTTTATGATTAGACTTGTATTTCAAATCATGTAGGAGAGCCGATTGAGGAAATAGCACTTCCCAATTCAAGTTGCCAAAAACCCAATCTAATTTTTCTTTAATTCCTTCTCTCTCCGAGGTGAATTTAGTAGTATGGTCAGAAAATTCAAGAAGGCGTGATTCCCAAATACAGTCATTGAAATATGCCATTGAACGATCATGAGGTGGAGCACCCCTACCTTGTTATGTGGAAACCGATAGGCATTGAACTGTCCTAAGAGGACTCATGCTTCATCCATAAGAGAAGAGATTGCCTTGATTGTTTGCCATAGAGTATCCCTCTTCCTATAATTTGGTTCCCCATAGACAAGAGGCATAAAAACTTTTAGAAGAGCATTTCTCACATATTCGGCAATGTAGGATTTGTTCATTTGAAGAAATATATTCTTTGTCATAGTCTCTTTCATTCCAAAGTAACCATATTTCCCCAGCAAATCCTGTAGCTTCAACCCGAATCCAATTATTAAACCCAATTTTCCTCACAACACGATCAACCTTACAACCACACTGATTCGAGGTTCAAGTAAACAAAAAATATCAATGTTGTTTTTTCACACTATATCTCTAATCAAGAGAGGAAAAGACTGGCTTCCGGCTCCCCTACAATTCCAGCTGGCAATAATCATAATTAATTATAAAGAAAAAAGATTAGACAGAAGCACTTATCTGCTCAATTGAGTTGCTGGTACAAACTCCAGTTCTTCGGATTGATCCTCAGCTATGCCAGCTGCCTCATCTACCATAGTTTCTTTATTACTTTCAGGCAGTATATTTGTAACATCTAGCGGTTTGGGGCTAGGTAACACTCCAAGCATGAGACTATCCTCTTCGTCTTTTTTGTCTTCAAGTGGACGAATATGGAGTCTTAATTAGATGGTCATTCTTATCATTCTTATTAGATACGTCCCCTAAAGTCAGCGCAACCTTCTTCTTGTTTTTTTTTTTTCCCCCTACTGCAACCTTCTTATTTGAATTCTCAACCTTGGTCTGGAAAATGTGGCCCAATTCACCACTAACTACGTGATGGATCCTTTGATTTACCACTAGGGAATTTCCTCTATTGCCTTGTCTCACTCAGGCCCCACCACTTCCATTAGCTTTGAATTTTCCACGGGCATCTTCCTTCTTTTAAAAAAAAAAAAGTGTCTTGTCGTTTGCTTTTCCTTGCAATTTAAAATTGCTTTTAGTCTTTACACCTACTCCATTTCTACTTTTTCTCGTCTACTCATGTTTCAGTGTAAATCGGTCAAACTTACACCATTTATATTAAATCATGAATAAAAGTATAGATTTCAAATACGTTTTTAGCCATTCAAAGAACAATAAAGAAATATGTTTGAATGTGGAAATCAAAATTATAAATTTTATAATATAATTAAAATTACTAAATTTTATATAATATTTAAAAGTTCAAAAATATATGTATTATAATCATTTTTTAGCCAATATAAATGTTTAAATAATTAGTATGTATTTTGGTCGAAACAAAAGTTTAATAGTCAAACTAAACAAATAATTGGATAAATGAGCCAACAAAGGTTAGTCCAGTTGGTAAATGAGTTGGCTCATAACCATAAAGTTGTGGGTTCAAATCTTTCTGATGTAAGGACCTTGTTGGTAGGTGATCTATAAGTACTTCTATAAGCCCGGAGACATGTGATGAGCCCCTGAAACTCAACTCATATAAACTTTTTTAACCAAAAAGAAAGTTGGATAAATGAAAATTGAATGTCAAACATACAAGGCATGTTTTGTATTTTGTTTTAAAATCAATACCTCAGTTTTTTTTTTTTGGAAATAACTAAATAACTGCCACATATACTCCGTTCTTTATTTTAAGAAATATTTCAAATAATGTCTTAAATTTTACTTACTCCCTCCGCTCCATAAAATTGGGCATTTCTAGAAGATAACATGGTCAAGAATATAAGTCACATCTAGTTTAATTAATTTCCTTTTCCTAACCTGCCCCTGTGATTAATCCACACTTTTCAACTTTACCCACTTATTATATCCTCTCTCTCTCTCTCTATCATAACATTCTCAATGTAATTAAACACATTTCTCAAAAATGATAAAAATGAAAAAAAAAATACATTTTATGACAATTAAATGATTTAACTGTTGTTTCTTGTTTCTCATGATATAGTTTAAGTTTCCTATATTGTGGATGTTGGAGAGAGTATTACTTTCTCATTTTACCCTTATTTAACTACCCATATTTCTCTCCGCCCCCTCCACACATTTTCTCTCTCATACAACTATCTTTATTTCTTCTACAATATTAATTTTCTTATTCTCTTATACAATACTCCTTATTATAATATTTTCTTATTCTCTCTCATTCCCTAACTCCTCATAAATGGTATTTTTGCCAAATTTTCTTATTCTCTCTCATTCCTAACTCCTCATAAAAGGTATCAAACCCGAAAATATTATAACTTTTACATATTTATTGTCCTTAACAGTTAAGTGTTCTTTATAAAAAGCAACTAAGGGAGTAGAATATAGACACATATAAGCACATGTGCACGAAGGGGTACAAGCACACGCGCGCGCACCCACAGCAAGCAGCACTAATAGAATATTTTTAAATATTACTTTTTATTAAAAAAATTTTATAATCAAAATATGAATATTATTACACCTTTGTATTACATTATATTATTTTAATTATTTTTGGTCTAACTCCAAGCTAATCTCGTCTAGCCCACTGACTTATAAACTACTATCTTGATGGGTTCATTAACCCGTCCATTGTTTAATATCTTGAAATATGGTAATAATTAGTATATTTTACGCTTTTTGAATGGAGAATATAAAAGTAAAAGGTCATAATGTTTCAATATGGCACCCATCTCTATACATACTTAAAAATATCCTTACCCACCTATATTATTATATGTATCTTCTAGATATCAAAATTATTTGTAAATCCCATACTTGTTGTGAGTCTAACAAAATCCTATCTAATTATAAGTTCATCCTTTTATGTTGCAGTTTGTTCGCATTTAAATTCTTCCTTGTAGCTTATGCTTATTTGATAGCATTTGTCCTTCTACATCCAAAAAAGCCAAAAAAAAAAAAAAACTTCTCTATCCAAGGCATCATCGAACGGCTCTAAAATTACCAGAGGCAAAAAGGTAAGTATATGCTTTTATTATTGATGCGGATCCTTGACTTAATGCATGTGATGGTGATACTAAGCAGTGGCTTGATTTATAAGAATTTTTCAGTTGAGTAATTTTCCATTAAATTATGCAGCACAAACTTATTAAATTAGATGGAGATTGGTGGTAATTCAATATCCAATTTTTTAAGATTTATACTTTGTACCACTTCAAAATAATAAAGGAAATTCTAGCATTAAGAAAATAGCAAGTGACTTTGATTAAATGCACCATGATCCTCAGAGGGCTTCAAGAAATTGGTCTCCATAAACTGTTTATCAAGTATACATTCTGATTGTTTTGTGTTTCCTTTTCCTTTTTATTTGTGTTGAACACTTAAGATGCAAATTATGGAAGTGAGATATGACAAGCAAATTATCAATTTAAGAGGTTATTTTAAGCTTTAATTTAGAAGAATGAGATTGTTCAAGCTATACCTAGACACAACTTCAATTTGTAGCTTCAATCAAGCTCAAACGTATTTATTTCTTTATGGAAAACTCAATTTTAAATGAGAAAATATGTCGCTCAATGCATTTTCTTTGTTGCGATCATTATTCAAGAGGCATTGATTTCAACAAGATTTTTAATTTTTGTATTTTGTTTTCTTTTATTGGCGGCATTGATTTCAATTCCCTTTCTTTCATCAGGATAAGAATCTCTCCCATGGTTGTTATATCCTATAATATATATGTTGTCTGGCAGGGGACAATTTCATAAATTTTATCATCTTTTTGTTATTTTGCAGAGGAAGATAACAAGTTATCGTGTTGCTAGAAAACTTTGGCGTTACATTTTCTTGATATATACCTGAGGAGATACCAGAGGTAATCATTTTCTTACCCCATTATACTACATCCTTTCCTTAATTAATATTCCCTCTGTTCTTAAATGGTAAGCTTTAAGTTTGTGAATTGACTTGTCCTAAAATATAAGCATCATTTTAATTTTTATCAAAGCACTTATTGTGTTTTTTTATAACTTTACCCATTGACTATATTTGATGCATTTATTCAATATAGACGGAAATTACTGACATAATTCTGTCTGTAATTTCATTTCTGAAGGAATTCTGTCGGCAATTAATGTCTGACAGAACAGAGTCCATGGCAGAAAAAACCGTGGCAAAGACCTTTTCCGATAGAATTTCAGTCCGTCGCTATTTTCTAATAGAAAATTTCTATCATAAATTAGAGATAGAAAATAGCGACATAATGCTATGTCGAAAAGTTGCAACGGAGTCTATGTAAAAATTACCCATGGAAATCTATGTGCAATTCTATGACAAAATAACCAAAAAATCCAGACGGAACTCCGTGGTAAATTTCCAATGGAATTCAGACAGAATTCCGTGGTAATTTGCCATGGAATCTTCAGAATTCCATGACTAATTTCCATTAGTTTTTAAGCCTCTTTTAAACAATTTCACGCACTTAAATGAAAAAATTAGCATGTTCATTGAACTAGAAAATGTAGAAACAATGAAAATAACATAAGGAAGCCACAAGTTGTGAACTCTCATTTTCAGCTTCTTCATTTGCACCCTGCCTCAGTTTCCCACATCTTGAATATTGCTTCTATCAGCCGTTGCCTGGCCAAATCTACCTCGATTATTGGTTTTGGATAATTTAGACCCAACTCTACACCAGCTGCTCTGAGCATAGTAAGTGGTGCGTCCCAAGGATGATGGATCCATTCAGATTGCATTCGAGCTAACTCAGGCAGCCAGTGCCTTGTATATTTGCCTTCTGGATCAAATTAAACCCCCTGAACCTATCCCCAAAAAAAGAGCAAAAAAGGAAATAAGAAAGTCAGTGTGTTTACTTTAATCTTTTGGAAGCTTGTTCGCTCTGAAAGACAAGCTTTTACTCCTTAGATATGTAGCCAACAAAGGGACAAACAAAATTTACATTTCCTTAAGCATAAAAAGCTAATAGTAGTCTTAAGAATCAAGAGGGACAGAATTTTAGCAACGTTTTATTTACTCAGATCCAACTACTGCTCTCTCTCAAAATGCATAATGATATCCCCAGTACTACACGAATCAGAACTTAAGCATGAATATATATTAAGTTACATTCAGTGTTGTTAAAACGCCGTTCCAAAACGTTGGAACGGACGTTTTTACGTCTCCCCGCCGGAAAACGTTCCGGAACGATGCTCAAGACGGAAATGGCGCCTACACGGTTGAGACGCCGTGCTGAAACGCCAGAATCGTAGAAACGGCGTGGTGGCCGTTCTGAGATTTCCAGGGAATGAAAGGGCTTTTTCGTAAAATCTAGTTTTCTGCCCCAAATTAAACCCTAGTCCTCATTCACCCTTCGATCGATGCTTTGCTTTTCTTCATCGACGCTGCCGCTGATGCCTGGTACGCTGCTTCTTCATCGACGGACTCCACTGCTCTGAATCTCTGCTTCTTGCCTTCTTCTTCTCTGATCGACGCTGGTAGTCTGGTACGCCGTACGCACGCTGCTTCTTCATCGACGGTGTTACTACTTTTGCTTTTTTTTTTTTCTGTAGCTAGCATCGATTATTCTGTTCTGTTGCGACTTGCTGGGCGTTTTTTCTTTTCTTTTTTTTTTCTGTAGCAAGCATCGATTATTCTGTTCTGTTGCTTTGCTGGGCGTTTTTTCTTTTCTTTCTTTTTTTTTTCTGTAGCATCGATTATTCTGTTCTGTTACTAGGCTTTTTTTTTTTTCTGTATCATCTGTTGTTCCTGACTTCCTTTACTGTTGTCATGTTGTTCTCTTTTAGAATTTTATTGTCTTTGTGTTTTGATTTTAATATGTATTTTATAATGATTGATGATTGAGTGTTTGAAACTTTGAACTTAAATTTGTGATAACTTTAATGTATTGGTGTGTTTTAGTTTTATATGTTGCATTTTATTTTTTTGTAGTACGTAGTAAACTCTTACGTTTCGTTTTACGTTTCCGTTTTTACGTTTTCACGCACCCTTACCGTTTCAAAGTTGACACTACGTTTTAACAACATTGGTTACATTCACTAGTGCCTTAAAACAGATATGTTAACCCTTTAGATTGCGTGAACTAGTCAATAATCAAAGACGTAGTGAAAGCAAGAAAATATGGACGGGGAAAAAAACAATGAACACTCTGCCAACTCCCTAAGCTTAAAAATGAGAAGAAATTATGAACATCAGATAATCTTCTCTTAAATGTCATAAAGCCATCTCTATAACATTTTAATACAAGAAAACGTGACAAACCTCTGGATTGTCCATGCGCTCAAGCTCATGACCATCTTGTAAGCAGCCATAGATATACTCAAGCTTAGTCCTGCCCTGTCTCCAAGCCTTAAAATTGACCATATCAGAATTCCAAGGAAAAAATCTCAATCCCAAGCAATGGTTATGGAGATATGGAGACAGGAATGAAGTGCAGTCTCCACCAACCTTTAGTCTATTCTTTGAGTAGTGAAGTAGGTGGTGTTCAACAAATTCAGTTAAAGCCTTATCAACATTGCTCCAACCTGGGGACCATGCTATCCCTAACAATGCATTGTTGGACTTCTCTGATTCGTCTTCAAGTTCTAGTTCCTCAATTGAACATTTCTTAACAGTTCCGGCCATCAACAAAGGAGGAGAAAACAAATTTTCAACAGACATATTTTTGGTCACACTAGATTTTTCTCTCAAATTTATGTCTTAATTTGAAAGCAAAATAATTCATGGAGAGAAGAGTATGATCATATCAGTGCCTAAACTCATAATGGTACTGCCTAAACTCATAATGGTACTGCCTAAAAGAATAAGATCTCCCAACTAATTTTTATACTATAAGAAGATATGCTTATTGTAAGGCTCCCTTGCCCACGTTCATTGAAACATATCTTGAATGTCTGACAGAAACATTGTCAGACATCATATTATATAAAGAAGGATCAATTCATATTAACTTGCATTTATAGTTATACCTTCAGCTGGAATTAGTTGCCAAGGAGGAATAAGTGAAGCCGCTGCCACTTGCTTTTGCAAGCATCTGTCCCAAAAATGATCAGAGGTAGTAAAAGCATGACCCCTCTTGTCATATATCTCCCATGGTTCATACAACAAATCCTCATTGTAGCTTTGCCCAGATAGACCAAGTTCGTCTAGTTTTTCTTTAATGTTGTGATCTCGGACAAGCGAAACAGGATCTGATAGAATAATTAAGGCAAATAATAGATATCAGATATCTTGCACATTTTGGTGGAGAAATAGGCCCTAAATGCCAAGTATGTCATTTTAAGGAAGAACTTTCACCATTAATAACAAATCGATAAACCATAATCTCAAGGAAAACCTCAGGTTGCGTATTTCTCATAATTTCAGCACACAAAAATAACGACGAAATTACGTATAGTTAATTGAAGGATGCATTCACAAAATTAAAACAGAGAAACACGCACAATAAAATCTAGTTAAATGACTTCAGTAATGATTTTACCCAAATCAAGTTTAATCGCAAAAAAGAATGGCAGTGTTCAAAACGAATTGGAAACTGAAGTTCTGTGAGAAAAAGAAATGGTAGCCAAAAATAAATTACGTACAATTTCAGCCCCCAAGGACATGATAAACAGGCTTTTTTCTTCCGAAAAGTCGGAAAATCTTGAACTGGAGATTTATGCTTCTCATAGTAGGAATCAGACGAAGACAATGAGGAATGATGGTCATTAATCGTGTCAGATTGAACTCACAAAAGGGCCTAGGGCTTTCAGATGATACGTCGGGCGCCGGACCTTGGATCGAAGAAGGGTGAATGTAAAACGAAGTTTGAAATTTTGGAGAAAAATCCCCAAAACTCTCACCTCAGTTTGTCCCTGTCCCGGCAAGTGGGGACAGTGAGCTTAGGAGTTTCGTAGCGGGACGATTGACTCAAAATAAGACTAAAGGCAGCAAAGAGGTCCTCGTCGACGTCACTACTGGTACTGTCAATCTCCATCGAGCCAGCCACCGACTCCAGCGGCGAGCTCAGAGCCGATGAACAGACCCGTACGAGTTAAACACGTAGGGAAATTTTGACGGGAAGCTGGAAGAAGCATCCAAGTCAACATTGACGCCATTCTTATTGTTCTCGCTGTCTCTAAGGATGTTGGTGTCGGTGAGGAACTGCGAGGGAAGAAATAACTCGGCATCATTCACAGCTTTGGCTGTAGACATACTTATTTACAGAGATAGCGTTGAGAAAGCTGCAGATTCAACAGTAACCCTGATGAAACCAGCAGGCCTAAAGAAGAAACTCAAATATAATATTGATTCACCCTCTCAAATTTATTATTTACAATATGTCTATAACAATGTATATATATAAGCACTAAGGAAGGGACAATTACACATATGCCCCTACATTAAGTAATTCCTACACTCCCCCTCAAGTTAGGAACTCTATACTTACAAGTGCCCAACTTGCCAAGAATGTAAGTATGTTGCGGTCCTCCTAAGGCTTTCGTTAAAACATCTGCGATTTGTTCTTCAGAACGTACATGCTCAAAAACAATCATACCAGCTAACAATTTTTCCCTAACAAAGTGGCAATCGATTTCAATGTGTTTTGTACGTTCATGGAAAACTGGGTTGGTTGCTATATGAATGGCTGATTTGCTATCACAATGCACCTTTATTGGCTCAACATCTGGGACATGCAACTCTTTAAGCAACCCGATAATCCAAGTCAGCTCCGCTGTCGCCATTTGCAATGCTCTATACTCGGCTTCAGCTGAAGATATGGAAACGGTGGTTTGCTTCTTTGATTTCCAGCATATTAGGCTGCCCCCCATCTTCATAAGAAAGCCTGTGATCGAGCGTCGTGTATCAGCACAAGCGCCATGATCTAAATCACAGAAACACTCCACCTTCAAGGTGCTTTCGGATGAAATGTAGACTCCTCGACCTGGAGAGTCCTTTAAATACTTGACCAACCTCAATGCAGCTTTCAAATGTGACTCTTTGGGTTCTTGCATGAATTGACTCAACGTCTGCACAGTAAAAGAAATATCAGGTCTAGTCAATGTCAAGTAGTGCAACTTACCAACAAGCCTTCTATACATCCCAGCATCATCCGCAATGGGATCCTTCTCTATTGGCGTAGCGGTCAGCTTGAGGTTAGGCTCCATAGGTGTCATCATAACCTCTGATTCATTTAGACCTATTTGATCAATCAATTCTGTAGCATACTTACGTTGATTAAGAAGTATACCATGCTTGGATCTCAAAACTTCCAAACCAAGAAAGTATTTCAAGGTACCCAAATCTTTGATTTTAAATTGGCTATGAAGAAAAGCTTTTACCTCATTGATAGCTTTCAAACTACTCTCTGTAATCATTAAATCATCCACACAAGCAAGTACAAGTACCAATTCAGTACCATTTTGTTTTTGAAAAAGTGCATAGTCATGCTTACTTTGTTGAGAACCGCCTTTAATCAAAGATTGAGTCAATTTTTGATTCCATTGTCTTGAAGCTTGTTTCAAGCCATATAACGATTTTCTAAGCTTACAAACCTGATTTCTGTCGTTACCTTTAGTAAAACCTTGAGGTATAGTCATATAGACATCCTCATGTAAATCACCTTGCAAAAAGGCATTGTTCACATCCATTTGATGAATAGGCCATTTATGTATAACAGCAAGTTTCAAAACAGTCCTAATAGTCACTATTTTTACCACGGGAGAGAATGTTTCATAAAAATCTATTCCTTTCTTTTGATTATATCCTTTAGCAACTAATCTTGCCTTGAATTTATCTAAAGACCCATCTGCCTTATACTTAGCCTTAAAGACCCACTTACATCCTATATCTTTCTTTCTTTTGGGTAAGTTAACTATGGTCCAGGTCTTGTTGGCTTCTAAAGCGTTAATCTCATTATTCATTTCTTCCACCCACCGAGGATCATTTGATGCTTGTTCATAAGTTTCTGGTTCAATTTCTTTATCAATACCAAATAGAAAACATTTATATGAATCAGACAAATCATCAAGAGCAACAGAAGAAAACAAGGCAGCATCATTTTGTAGGTCGTTTTCAAGACCAGAGTGAGGTTGATTGTTGTTAGAAGGCAAATGTTCACACTCATAGTCTTTAGTCCATGTAGGAGGCTGTTTATTTCAAATAGGCCTATTATTCAAAGAGGTAGATGGGACGAATGATTTTGAACAGGTGCTGAATTATTCGGCACATATTCGTTATGCTGGATAGGTTCAAAAGAATCCATGTTATAACTAATAATGAAAGTATCTGCAATGTGTCTATTAAGGACTCCCCCTTGATTCATACTATGGACATCACAAAAGAGAAATTTATCTTCAACAAATACAACATGTCTAGTAATGATCAAGGGTTTAGTTTTAATGCTATATAAGATATAACCTTTTTGAGTTGTTGGGTATCCAAGGAAAACACAAGGTTCAGCCCTTGGCTGAAACTTGTCACTGCAATTCAAATTAGTAGTAAACGCTAGGCACCCAAACACCTTTAAGTGATTCACAATTGAAGATTCATTATATAATAAGTCACAAGGCGTAAGATAGTCAAGAACTTTAGAGGGAGTTCTATTGGTCAAATATGCGGCAGCTCTAATGGCTTCTCCCCAAAACTTAACTGGCAAATTAGATTGAAACATGATACTCCTAGCAACATTTAAGAGATGCCTATGTTTTCGTTCAACGACTCCATTTTGTTCAGGAGTAAAAGGACAATAAGTTTGATGAATAATACCTTTTTGATCAAGATATTGTCTTACCTCATGGTTCACAAACTCCTTCTCATTATCAGTTCTCAAGGTCTTGATTGTAACAGAAAAATGATTATCAACATAGGAAATAAATGTTTTCAGCAATTTAGGAATGTCTGATTTATAATGCATCAAGAAGACCCATGTAGAGCGAGAAAAATCATCTACTAATGTGAGGAAATATCTATATCCTTGGTGTATAGGGCCCCCACACATCTGCATGCAATAATTGAAAACAATAATGAGATTTGGAGGTGCTTGAATGAAAAGACAATCGAGAATGTTTTCCTTGAATACAGATTTCACATTTATCATCATTGAAAGTACAATCACTAATTCTCAAAGGAAGATTCAAATGTTTCAAAACATTCATAGGAGCATGACCAAGTCTATAATGCCAAAGATAATCTTTCCTAGTAGCTACAGAACTATGTCTATCAGTAGCATTGACATATTCTGGTTTATTTTCCATTGTCAGAAGATATAGTCCTCTAGTGAGTTTACCAATCCTTTTGATCATCCCATTGGACATTTCCTGTATCACACACACATTAGGAAAAAAAGAAGATACATACAAATTGTCTATAGCAAGTTTAGCTATTGAAATCAAATTATAACAGAATTCTTTGGCATACAAAACATTTTGCAAGTGGATAGAATTAGTGATTTTAATCTCACCGATATGAGTTATACGAATATGCTCACCACTAGGAACTTTTATCCATTTTGGTGCACCTAAATATGGTTTACATTTGTCTAAATATGTCAACCTACTAACAATATGACAACTTGCACCAGAATCTAAAATCCATTCAAACTTAGGGTTAAGAAGCAAACCTCGAGTGGCTGCTTGAACACTCACAACAGCTTCATTTGGGTTTGAATCCCGTTTCAGCATCTCCAAAATTTGCTGGTACTGTGTTGGAGTGAAGAAAGAGCCACGAGCATCTTGTTCTCCTCCCACCTTAGCAGTTGATTCGTTAATGGTGGGATTTGCTTGATCTTCGTGTTGCTTATTGAATTGAGGGGGTCGAAAACTTGATGGATAACCAACCAGCTGGTAGCATGTTTCCTTTTGATGACCCTTCTTTCCAGAATGGCTACATGTTGCTTGGGGACGACCTTTACCTCGTCCCCTACCACTAGCACTACCACGACCACAACCTCCTCGTGTGGTATTGGAGATCATGATTGCTCCATCTGATTGAGTTCCTTGAACCCCATAAGAAAGGGTTGGCTGAGTTTCTTCCTAAATAACCATTGAATAAGCTTGATTAGATGAAGGAAGCGGATTCATTAGCAATATTTGGCTGCGAACTTGATGGAATTGCTCATTTAAGCCCATAAGGAATTGGAACAACCGTTGCTCCTGAACAACTTTAGAATAATCCTTTGAAGAATCACACTGACAATTAGGGATAGGCACTATAGAAGCATGCTCATCCCAAAGTTCCTTGAGCTTGGTATAATAGCCAAAGACACTAAGAGTCCCTTGTGTGAGTGAATTAATTGACTGATATAGAGAAAAAGTCTTAGCACCATCAACAACATTGAATCGTTCTCTTAAATCAGTCCATACAAGGGAAGCACTTTGAGAAAATACCAATCCACTGGCAATATCCTTGTCCACAAAATTAATAAGCCATGACAGAACAACACTATTGCATCGGTCCCACTGATTCCGGTGGCTGGCTGACTGATCGTTACGATGACAGGTTCTATCAACAAACCCGAGTTTTTTCTTCCCATGTAGAGCCAATTTCATAGCCCTACTCCAAACAACATAATTTTCTGAGCCAACAAGAACCTGAAAGACCAATGTCACTGACAGAGTGTCACTGGGATGTAGGTAGAGCGGATGTTGGAAGTCAATACGCTCTAAAGCCTCTTTTCCCATGATGAAACCAACAGGCCCAAAGAAGAAACTCAAATATAATATCGATTCACCCTCTCAAATTTATTATTTACAATATGCCTATAACAATGTATATATAGAGGCACTAAGGAAGGAACAATTACACATATGCCCCTACATTAAGTAATTCCTACAGACCTAGCTGACTTTGCTGGATTTAGCGCGCCCGAGATGAGAAAAATAGGCTAACGAAGAAAAGAGGGAAAAATAAGACAAAGCTGAAGGAGAGAGAAAGGGAAGAGGAGGGAAATTTCTCAGGTGAGGAGGGAAAAACTTTCTTAGCATTCTGGCAACCGAAGACTGCCTATGTGGGTTTTGTTAGAAACCTAAATTTACCGGTGGAATTACCCATGCAATTCTGTCAGTAATGTTTTATAATTTTTTTTTTAAAAAACAAACCTTAATATTTTCAATGACAGAGTTTACCCATGAAATAATTCCATCGGTAACTTTCGACAACATTCCATCAACATGATCGTCAGAAAGTGCCTGTAGGAGTTTCTCCACACAAATTTCGTCGTTGTTTTGTCAGAGAATTCCATTTGGAAATGCAATACCTCCGACAAAATTTGTCTGTTGCTAAGTACTGATGGATTTCCGTCAGAAATTCCGTAGGTAATGTTACCGACACAATTTCCATCTCTATTCTGTCAGATATTACCGACACAATTTCCATCTCTATTCTATTACTGACGGAAAATGTTTCGTCGGTAATTCGTTGTTTTTTTGTAGTGATATTGTCTCTCTCTCACTTTTCCTCTTTACAAATAAGGGGAAAAAATGCTTATTTATTGCTCTCGCCTAATTTTAATTGTTTTATGATAAGTACAAATCGGTTATTTGAAACTTATATTTATGGTCGGAGGGAGTAGAAAGAAAATTAGATAACTAATTTTGGTAGATTAAGGAACTTACCTATGTTTGTTATTTGAAATACGTATGAGTTGATTTTCCTAAAATATCTACATTGGATGAAAACCTCTTAATGTGTGAAATTACTAAGGATACTAGTTTCTAATGATCAAAGTTGCATATACATTTTAGAGATCCAATAATGTATTAAACCTTGTAAAGTTTTGGTAACTACTCTTTGACAATGTTTCTCAGAGTTTGAATTACTGTCTTAGAATGATAAAAGCAAGACATACATATCTTTATTTTATTTTATGTTTCATTTTAGACATGTAATTTCTAAAATTATTTCTTTTTTATCCTTTAAAAATAGTCAAAGATTTTCCTCTATCTTCTTGTTTTTCTTTTCAAAGATTTTCCTCTTTCTTCACAACGTTAATTTAACGAGTATATTCGTAAATTTCAAAGTCAATTAATTATATTAATCTTCACAATCTACAAAACCTTAGATTTACTAAATACAAAAAACAACTTGTGTAACAACCTAAAAAGTTTGAATGTAACTTTTTACCCATGGACGATGAATCTGCTTTTTTTTTTTTAAACAATTGTTATTACTGATTTTAATATTTAAAAAATATTCCAAAATTTAAATTAAAATAATTAATAAATAATCGTAACAGTAAGTTGGAGTTTTATTTTTTTGAAACAAAATTGGCTTGAATAACTTTACTATATATCAGAATTTTTGTCAAGTTTTAGTTTTAGAGTTGACAAATAAAAAGACTCTTAACTGTGATCTCATGTCCGTTTTAGATGACGAGCATTTTAGAAAGTGTGGCAGCTGATATTGCCAAAAGGTTGGTGGTTAAAGCTATTGAAGAATTTAAGTATTTCAGCCATTTTGAGGATCACATTCAGGACTTTGAGATAGAAAACGACAGTTTGGTTGCAAAACGAAATAAAGTGAAGAATGATATTGAAGCTGCCCAACGAAATGAGATTGAAATTGAAGCTGATGTTCAAAACTGGATCCAGTTTGCTGATAAAGTAATTGAAAAGAACAATGAGATCAAGCAAACACAGTTTTATGGTTGGTGTCCCTCTTGGAAATATCGACAAGGGAAGAGGTTGGTAAAGAGGACAACAGTCATTAAAGCTCACGTACAGAAATGTGAATTCGACAAAATGGTTCGTCCAGCTGAACTTCCAGGCATGAAGTACCATGCTTCCTCAAAAGACTTCATTGATTTTGAGAGCAGAAAGAAAAAAGTCAAGGAACTTGTGGAAGCGTTAGAAGATGGGAATCATTACATGATTGGGTTGCAAGGGATGGGGGGAACGGGTAAAACCACACTGGCAATACAAGTGGGCAAAAAACTTGAAGAATCTAAATCATTTGAGAAAGTCATCTTTGTTGTTGTGTCCAATCCTCCTGATGTCAACAAGATTTGAGGTGACATTGCAAGGGCATTAGATTTGAAGTTAGAGGAAAGAGTTGAAGCAGATCACTCAAAGCTTTTGTGGTCTAGAATTTCTAAAAATGAAAAGAAATTGCTTATAATACTAGATGATGTGTGGGGAGAGCTAAATCTTATAGAAATTGGGATTCCATCTGGACTTGATCACAAGAACTGTTACGTTTTGATAACCACTCGCGAGCCAAAAGTTTGTCAAGATATGGAATGCCAACCGATAGTTCGCCTAGACACATTGGATGATGGCGATGCATTGCGTCTTTTTCGGTTGCATGCTACAAGTGAGTTGGAGGGTCTTGTACAAGATTTTTCGAAGGAGTGTGGAGGACTACCTATTGCAATTGTAGCACTAGCTAGATCATTAAGAAATTTTCATGTTGGAGAGTTGAAAACGGCTTTAAGAGCTTTACAAAATTCTAAGTCACTTGTTGACGTCCATGATGATTTGCTGAAGGTTTATAATTGTTTGAGATCAAGCTATGATAATTTGCGTTCGAAGAAGGCCCAAATGCTTTTTCAGTTGTGTTCTATTTTCCCAGAAGACTATCAATTTCCTATAAACCTTATAATTAGACTTGGTATAGGGTCGGGAATTTTTGAGGAAGCGGATGATTATTGTGTAGCAAGAAGCCAAGCACTCGATGTGAAAAATAAACTCATAGATTCTACTTTGCTACAGGAGGAGCAAGTTGGGGAGAAAAAATGCGTAAAAATGCATGACTTGGTTCGTGAAGTGGCCCAGTGGATTGCAAAAGAAAATATTCAAGTGATTAAGGATTCAAGAACAACTTTAAAAACAAACAAGAGATTTGTGTTTTGGAGTACTAATGATTTTCCTGATCAGTTTGATGATACAAATCTTGAGATTTTACTTCTTTGGGTAAGTGGAAATGTTCGGGTGAAAGACCTAAATGCATTCTTTGCAGGGATGCCAAGGCTCAAAATTCTGTTTTTACTTGGTGAAAATGGTAGAAAGGTTCCCTCTCCATCATTATTGAAGTCTCTTCTTTCACTAAATTGTATTCACACTCTTATCTTGGATGGTTGGGAATTAGGTGATATCTCCATTTTGAAAAATATGCAAAGTCTTGTGTCACTTGAGTTCAAAAGTTGTCTAATTATTGAATTACCCAGAAATATCATGGAACTAAAGAAGTTAAGATGGTTGGGGATGAGGAATTGTGAAATTGAAAAGAACAATCCTTTTGAAGTGATTGAAAAATGTACACAATTAGAAGAAGTGTATTTTGTTGAGAATTTCAATGTCAAGGATTGGAACACAGAGGATGACAAAGAAATTGAAAATGGAATTACTCTAGATATATCTCCTGCTGAGTTGCAAATATTTTCTATTGCTTATGATGGTTTTAAACGTTTTGCTGGTGATGATAATGGCCTATTAACATGCTTCAATCCAGAACATATTAAACATCTAGTAACAGATGCCATGTTTAAGTACCTTGTGAGAAGTGCAGAAGTTTTTGAGTTGGGGAAAATAGGACAAACAAGTTGGAAAAATCTTGCTCCTGACATTATTCCTTTGGAAAATGGAGGCATGGATAATTTGGTCAAGCTTTACTTGTACGAAAGGGATGACATTGAGTGCCTTATTGATAATAGCAACTATCAATATTCTAATGTCACAGTCTTCTCAAAGCTGGTTGAGCTGCATTTGTATTGTGCGGACGTGAAAGAATTATATTCGGGTGCTATGCCTTCTCTCTTTCTTTGGCAGTTACAGATTTTGTGGTTAGAGAAATGTATGAAACTGCAAAACATATTCTTCGATGAAAATATCAAGCTACCTTATCTTAAGGTATTGAGATTGATACGCTGCCCAATGTTTCAACCATCAATTTTCCCAACCTCTGTTGCTCAAAGTCTAGAGCGATTGGAAGAATTAGTAGTTGAAAGTTGCGAGGAGCTAAAAAGTTTAATTGCATATGAGAGTTTGAAACAAGAAATGATAGTTGTTGGTAGTCAAAAGAACTATGGCTTATTGTTCCCAGTGTTAAAATCTCTTCGAATTCGACAGTGTGACAAGTTAGAAATGGTATTTTCACTACTTCAACATGGAGACCTTCCCAAGTTGGAAGTTTTATATATATATGGGTGTAGGGAGCTGAAATACATATTTGGTGAATACAGAGTTGTGGGCCTAGTTTTGCAGCAAGAAATCATTCAAACTTTACTAACAAAAGTGACACTTCATGATGTACCAAGTCTCATTAGCATATTTCAAAATTGCCAGAGTATGCCAAGGCCACGTCAAGATTTTAAAGAAGATTCAAAGGAGAAACATGAAAACTCCAAGCCAAGTGCTTTCTCATGGGCTTATGGATGTTGCTTTTTGACCCAAACTAAAGACACCAATATTGGAGTTCCCAGTGTCACAATGGAACACCATATAATATCCCAGGTATGCTACTTTGGTCTTGCATTCTTTAACCAACATATTTGTTTGTGTTTTATAATTTCATTTGGCAAGGTGATATTTGATTGATTGAACTTCCATTTTATCATATTGTACATGAATTCTTTATAGATATTTTCTCTTTTAAAGTACGTAGATATAATAACAAAGGTTATAAGAAGTAATGATATAACTATTCTTAAGTGATAGAATTTATTGAAAGTGTGACTTGATATTTTAAAAGTTGTAAAGAAGTACGAGAAGGGTTTCGAGAAATGGTGAGATAAAAATAATAAGTGTTATATTTGTTTTTATTTATAAACTTCTTTTCTTTTAATAGTTCATAATAAGTCAAATTCGTTCAACATAACAAACGGTCAAGCGAATCGCTAGAAATGAGTTACTTGAGACTTTTTTTCCTCCATAAATGAATATGATAATTTGGACATGAAATATTAGCTGCCTTGTGTTCGTTTTATGAGGCTTTATTCCCTATTAACTTATTAACTACTTTCATGACATTAAAATACTTAGTTAAACATCTTAAGCTTTTACAACTTTCAAAATTTACATTTGATTGGTGTAGTTTATAAGAATAGGGAGATTGAGTAATTAATAAGTATGACTGGAGACACTAGCTAGTTTATTGACTAGAAAAGAAAGTTGGAATGCATTTTGTTGATGACTTTATTTTTTTACTTAACGGAATAATTGAATTGAATCAGACTAACATATTATTGTGTGATAGATCCAAAAGTAAAAGATGGAGGCCAAATTAATTTTTAAAGAAAGTATTAATAAACAAACACACACATAATTTTATTAAATATATTTTAATCATTTTTAATATTCATTATTATTGTTTAAAAGTGTATTTGACCAAAATTCTCAAAGACACACATTTTTAAAAATAAAATGTTCTATAATATTTCTTAAAGAAATAATTTTATAAAAATAATAAAATGCAGAATAAAACACGTACCATTTCCGTCTTGAGTTGGCCTAGATGTTGTGGGGTTGTATGTCCACACACAACTTCCGTGTTGAGTTCGGATATACACACACACATTGCGTATATATTCACGCCATCCATTATGTATTGTCATGAAAATGTTAACAAAACCAAAACAGGGTGAAAAGAAATTATATGCTCTTTGCCAATGAGTTTTCTTCTTAAAGTATACCTACATTCTTTCAATATATCATGCTAGACACATTTAGTTTGTATTTCAATCTTATGGTTCATTAATTCTCTTTTGGTTGAAGTTTTTAATATTATAGTTGAATATAAGAGAAGTGATTGGTTGTAGGGATCATGTGGATCAAGCAAAAGGATGAAACCATTGCATACAGCTAAGTGTCTAATAAGGCATCCTTCGAGCCTACAAAATATAAGGGATTTGAGACTTACAAGATGTTCAAAATTAAAGTCATTGTTCAGTGTATCCATTGCCACAACCATGGCCATGTTGGAGATGTTGTCTGTAGATTATTGTGAAGAATTGAAGGGCATAATAACAAATGAGGTAGAGGAAGATGACCACCTCAACTGCACCTCCATCTTTCCAGAACTACAGAGGCTCTCAGTCAGTCATTGCAATAAGTTGGAATTTATATTTCCTTCAACTCTTTCTGGAGGTCTTCAAAAATTAAAATCTATATTTATCTTTGAAGCTCATGAGCTGAAATATGTTTTTGGAAAATACAATGAGGAAGAGTGCCTATCAAATGAGAATGAAAATAATGATGAGCCTCACATTAATCTTCCAGCATTGGAATCACTAGACCTCTGGGGTGTACCAAATATGATCAGGATTGGTGTCAAGAAATATCAACAAAAATGCCCATCTCTACAAATTGTGGAAGCACCAAAGGTATATAATACTTTTTAATTTGTTATTTTATAGCATCTCAAGATTGCACTATTTTCTTTTGAAAAAAACTAACATCTTCCTCTGTTTATTTTCTATTAAAATTTCAAATTTTAAACGTTTATATATAATCAAAATGGGTTATGTGAATTGTATAGGCATATCACAATGCAATTTAATAATATTTATACTGGACAAAAACTATATATAATGAATAATTGTTAACAAAATAATTTAACATTCTCAAAACTACTAGGCTTTCATGGACACAGAAAGTTAACTTTTAGATATTGTTATCACTGGATGGGTTCTAACAATGTGAATATATATATATATATATATATATATATATATATATATATATATATATATATATATATATATATATTGATATTTGCAAATGCACGTATTATGCATATTCATGCTTGTCCTTTTTGATTAAAATATGACAATATGGAGACAAGATTTCACTAAAGTGGGATGTTGAATTTGCACAAATATTAATCGGAATGTATGAAATGTGTGCTAAGGCCACCTCAAGTTTTTAAAGAAGATTGAAAGGAGAAACATGAAAACTCTAAGGTGAGTGCTTTCTCATGGGCTTATGGATGTTGCTTTCAGGCCCCAACTAGAGACACTAATATTGTAGTTCCCAGTGCCACAGTGAAACACCACCCAATATCACAGGTATGCTACTTTCGACTATAAATTTTGTCATATAATTATGACTGGAGGGATAATTTTTTTGGGAAAAGTGATATTTGATTTATTGAACTTCCATTTTATCATATTGTACACAAATTGTTTATAGATATTTTTCTCTTTTTAAAATACGTACGTCTAATAATAGATGTCTTATAAGAAGTAATGAACTAATGATATAACTATTCTCAAATGATAGATTTTATTGAAATTGTGACTTGATATTTTAAAAGTTGTAAAGAAGTACGAGAAGGATTTGGAGAAATGGTGAGATAAAAATAATAAGTGCTATATTTGTTTTTATTTATAATCTTCTTTTCTTTTAATGGTTTATAACAAGTCATATTCGTAACAAACGGTCAAGCAAATTTCTAGAAATGGGTTGGTTAAGACTTTTTCCTCGATAAATGAATATGATAATTTGGACATGAAATACTAGCTACTTTTTGTTCTCTTTATGAGACTTTATTCCCTCTTAACTTATTAACTTCTTTCATGGCATTAAAACAATTAGTTAAAATTAATTAAACATCACAAACTTTTTCAACTTTCAAAATTTACATTTGATTGGTGTGGTCTATAAGAAGAGGGAGATGGAATAATCAATAAGTATGACTGGAGACACTAGTTTGTTAACTGGAAAAAAAAATTGGAATGCGGGAATTTATTTTTTCCCTTAAGGGAATAATTGAATTGAATAAGACTAACATAATATTGTGTGGTGGGTTCAAAATTAGAAGAGTGGAGGCTAAATTATTATTTTTTTAAGGAAATGATAATAAGCATATTTATATATATTTTAAATATATTTAATCATTATTAATATTCGTTATTATTTATACACACACATTGTTGGATGTTGGAGGGCTGCGTATATATCCCCGCCATCCATTATGTGTTGTCTTGAAAATGTTAAGAAAACAAAAAATGGCTAAAAAGAAATTATACCCACATTCTTTTAATATATTATGCTAGACACATTTATTTTGTATTTCAATCTTTTGGTTCACTAAAATTATCTTTTGGTTGATCGATGTTTTTAATAATATAGTTATCTATTGAGATACATGATTAGATGATTGAAAGTAGTTATTTATACAAGTTGAATATAAGAGAAGTGATTGGTTGCAGGGATCATGTGGATCAATCAAAATGATGGAAACATTGCATACAGCTCAGAGTCTAATGAGACATCCTTTGAGCCTACAAAATATAAGGGATATGACACTTAGGAGATGTTCAAAATTAAAGTTATTGTTCAATGTATCCATTGCCGCAACCATGATCATGTTGGAGAAGCTGGATATAGAGAAATGTGAAGAATTGAAGCACATAATAACAAATGAGGCAGATGATGATTACCATCTCAACTGCACCTACATCTTCCCTAAACTACAAAGCCTTTATGTCCATGATTGCAATAAGTTGGAATTCATAGTTCCATACGCTCTTTATGGAGCTCTTCAAAAATTAAAATCTATAGATATCCGCGGAGCTCATGAGTTGAAATATGTTTTTGGAAAATACAATGAGGAAGAGTGCCTATCAAATGAGATTGAAAATAATGATGAGCCTCAAATTCATCTTTTGGCACTGGAATCACTACACCTCTCAGGTGTGCCAAATATGATCAGCATTGGCGTTAAGAAATATCAACAGAAATGCCCATCTCTACAGATTGTGGAAGCACCACCAAAGGTACATAATACTTTTTAATTTGTTATTTTATAGCATCTCAAGATTGCTCTATTTTCTTTTGAAAAAAAAAAAAAAAAACTAACATCTTCCTCTGTTTATTCTCTATAAAAATTTCAAATTTTAAACATTTATATCTAATTAAATGGGTTATGCGAATTAGATATACATATCACAATGCAATCTATTAATATTTTTATACTGGATAAAGACTATATAAAATGAATAATTCTTAACAAAACAATTTAATATTCTCAAAACTACTAGGCTTTCGTGGACGCAGCATTATTTGTGTCAAAGTGATTTGAGTTTTCTTTATACCGACTTCTTATTTAAATTTAAAATATTTCCTGAAATTAGTATGTTTTTGTGTTTGTGAGTGTGTGTATCTCTCACATGCACAAATGATAGGGACAGAGAATTACGTTTTCACTTCTCCGCTGGTTGTCATTGATTTTTTTTTTCTGGAATTAAAATTATTAAAGAAATTAAAGTTACTTTTTTTGCTGGATGGGCTACATGCACCCCATCCATTATGAACAGAACTGTCAAAATGAAAAACAACGAATAAAATATGCTCTTTTGATTAGTTTAGTTAATTATTTTATCGGATATTTTACAGGAATCGAACTAAAACATCTCACTTCTTTTGTATTGATAAACTATGCATAATTTGATCTTAAAATGTTGATATATATTCTCAATTTAATATTAATTATTTTAGAATATTTACATTTTTTAAAATTATGCATATTTATATTCTTTTGTTTCTCCGTCTCTATTAAAAAATGGACGTCTTTTAAGTTTTTGTTTTTTACTTCAGAGCTGCGAATAAAGGGATATAGTATATTAATTATATTGCACCAAATTTAATGGTAATTTCTCTAACTTTAATCGTTTTATTCCAGTAAAAATTACAGAGAAATAGACATACACATACACGAATAGTGATCATGCGTAAATCATTAATTAGTTATTTTGGTTGATTCAATACTTTATTATTTTCCGTGTTTTCCATTTTCTATTATTTCACTACTACTAGCATGGGTCCCAATGTTTAAGTTCAGCGGGTGCAGTATCTCATTAATCAAATGTTTTATGATCCTTTAATTATCTTTTTGGTCCATCAATGTTATTAATCAGATTTTTATTTAGACGTGCAGGATACGATGATAGAAAATAAATTAGCTATATAAGTTGATTATAAGACAAGTAATTGGTTGTAGGGATCTTGTGCATCAAACAACCAAAAGAATATTGAAACACTTCATACTAACTGAGTCTCTTGTGAGACAACCATTGAGCCTACAAAATATAAAGGAGATGAGACTTGGAGGATGTTGAATATATTTTTCCTAAAAAGATAATCATTTCCCTGGCCAAACCGCTGAACTAGATACTAGAAAGTTAATTTTTAGATATTCTTATCATTGGATGAGTTTTAACTATATGAATTATTTTTCTTGGATATTTGCAAATGTATTATGCATATTCGTGCTTGTCCTTTTCATTAAAATATGATAATATGGAGACAATGTTTCACTAAAGTGGGATGTTGAATTTACACTGATATTAATCGGAATTGATGAAATGTGTACCAAGGCCACCTCAAGTTTTTAAAGAAGGTTGAAAGGGAAAACATGAAAACTCTAAGGTAAGTGTTTTCTCATGGGCTTATGTATGTTGCTTTCAGGCCCCAACTAGAGACACCAATATTGCAGTTTCCAGTGCCATAGTAAAACACCACCCAATATCACAGGTATGCTACTTTCGACTATAAATTTTGTTCTATAATTATAACCGAAGGGATAATTTTTTTTTGAGAAAATTGATATTTGATTTATTGAACTTCCATCTTATCATATTGTACACAAATTGTTTATAGATATTTTTCACTTTTTAAAATACGTAGGTCTAATAATAGATGTCTAAAGTAATGATATAACTATTCTCAAGTGATAGATTTTATTGAAATTGTGATTTTTTTTTTTGGCCCCAAAAAGTCAATTTTATTAATTGAAATCAAGAAATACTAACACCAATAGCCGAAGTTAAGAAAAAACACTCAGAAAATACCTACTATTACAACCTATCACCCAGCTCACCAAAACAAACCTATACCAAAGCAAACCTATACCAAAACAAATCAATTACTATATCATTGGGTTAGGCCCTATTTTCAGTCCACACCCACCCTATCACCTGTATCAGTATAATCAGCGTTGCATTTCCTGTGTTGATTAGAATCCTGAACTAATATATTGCAAAAAGAAGATGGAAGGGACTCCATCCAAACATGTGGATACATCTTCTTTGTGGCAATTACTGCTAAAAAATCAGCAGCATTATTTCCCTGTCTTGCAACGAGGGGGAAAGACACGCCATTCAGGGATTTGATCAACCCAAGATTTTCCTGCAATAAATCTTGACTTTGCCATTCACATCCAGCAACATTTTTCCTTTCCACCAGTCTATACAAACACTCACAGTCAGTTTCCACAATCAGCTGAGATCCTTGGAACCTACCCCTGTTCAATAGAGATTCCTTCAGCGCCATACATTCTACCATGAATGAAGAATCAGCCACTACAGCCCCGCCAAGTCCTCGCATAAATTCACCTCTACGATTTCTACTAACTAAGCTAATTCCTACAACCCCCGAGGACCCCCTGTATGAGCCATCCACATTGATTTTTATTGAACTAGGAGGAGGTGCCACCCAGGCGGTGTTTCTTACTGGCTGTTCCAGGAATATTTTCCTACAACTACTGTCCCCTCTTGCTTTGTTGTTCCAAAACTCCTCTACTTGGGCATTAACCGATCGAATCACATTCTTGGCATCTGGATTTTCCCCCTTGAAAACCCAATTACACCTAGTTTTCCAAATCCACCAACACATTGTAACAAATAAGGATTTACCATACTCATCAAGACCCTACTTTCCATTCAACAAGTCACAAAACCATTCCTCACACCTCTTCATGGACCATTTACTAAATTTAATCCCAAGGGGGCAACCAAACCAATACAATTTGGTCCATGGGCACAAAAACAACAGGTGCTCAACAGTTTCACATTCAGATAAGCATACAGGGTAGAGGGGATTATTTGCACATTTCCGTTTAAACAAAGCATCACGAGTTGCAATTGCTCCTACAACTAACCTCCATATAAAATGATGAATTTTAAGAGGAGCCACCACTTTCTAGATGCATTTCCGGAGAGATTTAGATACAAAAAAGGAAGTACCTGGATCTTTGATCTTACTCCCTTCAGCACCGGTTTGAGCTATTGCATATATGGATTTAACCGAGTAAATACCATCTTTCGCTGCCATCCACACTACACGATCAGAGCACAAGTTAGTAGAAATAGGGAGCTTTAAAATCATATCCTTTTCCACACTACTAATCTTTGTTATAATTGCACTAAGATCCCATCTTCCATTGCTTATAAGCTCAGCCACATTAGATTTTTCTTCCTCTGCCGTCAAATCTTCCCTATGCAATTTATAACTTTCAAGGCCTTGAATCCATTGGTCCCTCCATATTCTAATCTTTGTTCCATCTCCCACTTTCCAACATAATCCTTTTAATAACAGATCTCTTCCTTCCAGCATACTGGACCAGCCCCATGAAGCATGTCTACCTTTTTTTGCATCCAGAAAATTTCCTTCTGGAAAATAAATTCCCTTGAGGATTTTACACCACAAATCATTAGGTTGATTGAGCAATCTCCAAGCCGTCTTTGCTAACAAGGCTTTATTAAAGTAGGGCAATTCTTTGAAACCCATCCCACCTTCATTCTTCCTCTGGGTCATATGTTTCCAGCTCTTCCAGTGTATAGACGCTTCCTTTTCTCCTTGCTGCCCCCACCAAAACTTGGAAATCAAGCTATCTATTTCCATACAAGTCTTCTTTGGAAACAAAAAACAGGTCATGGGATATGTGGGTATGGCATTTGCAACGGCCTTAATCAAAATTTTCCGCCCTGCAAATATAAGGATTTTCTGTTTCCACCCTTGCAATTTTAGACCAATGCGATCTCTCACAAACGCTAGAGCTGTGGCCTTTGATCTTCCCCAAATGACAGGTAGTCCCAGGTATCTCCTTGTTTGGTCAGTGTATTTGATACCAAGACAGGCTGATATCTTTTCCTTGGTTCCCGTTGGCGTATTCCCTGAAAAGAAAATATTGGATTTTTCAAGGTTCACCAGCTGCCCCGATGCCCCACAGTATACATCAAGAATTCATTTCAATATCATGCAATTCACCTCATCTACCCTTAAAAACAACAATGCATCATCAGCAAAGAAACAATGTGATAAAAGTGGTGCATCCCTTGCCAACTTCACACTCTTCAAGTCTTTTATCTCGATATGCTGCTGTATCATCAAGGATAAGACCTCTGAATTGAAAATAAACATATATGGTGAGAGGGGATCACCTTGTCTTACTCCCCTTTCAGGTTTAGAAGAGTCCACCTTGTGCCCATCCACTTGCAAAGTAAATTCATTAGTTGAGATGTATTTCATGATCCTTTCCACCCATCCACTACAAAACCCCATCTTCAATAAAACTGCCTCGAGGAAATGCCATTCCACTCGATCATAGGCTTTGTTCATATCCACTTTTAAAGCTAATTCCCACTTCTGGTCAGATTTCTTGTGTCTCAAATAATGAAAGGCCTCATGAGCTAAAACGATGTTATCCTGAATCATATGAACAGCAATAAAGGCCCTTTGATTGGGTGATATTATTTTGTCATTAAATCCTTCATCAGATTCGTCATAATTTTTGCAATGATCTTATAAGATACATTGCACAGTCCAATCGATCTAAATTGATGCACCCCCTCTGGCTTATCAACCTTCGGTAGCAGCACTATGTTAGTTCCATTAATCAGATTGATATCAGCCCTTCCCCCCAAAAAAATCCTAAACCATCATGCAGATCTCTTTACTCACTTCCTTCCAAGTCGTTTCGTAGGAAAGCGCAGAGAACCCATCAGGCCCAGGTGCTTCAGTGGCCCCTAATTGAAACACAGCAGATTCAATTTCCTGAAAGGTCATCGGTTGCATGAGTCGAGCATTGTCCAGATTTGTTACCACCTTCTTAACGTATGATAAAGCCTGATCCATAGGCCGGCTACCCTCAGAACTGAAGAGTTCTGTATAAAAGTCACTGAAGGCTTTGTTAATGGCATCTCGCTCTTCCAACCACACCCCGTTATCATCTTTTAATCTCAAGATTTTATTTCTTTGCCTCCGCTGTATGCTATTGTGAAAAAATTTTGGATTTTTGTCTCCACATTGCAGCCATGATATTCTGAATCTTTGCCACCAATACCTTTCCTCCTTGTTTCATGCTTCTTCCATCTGATTAATCAAGGACCAGCTTCTATTAATTTCTCAGCTGTCAAAATGCCCTTATAACAGTTACTCAGCATATGTCTTAAATGGGCTATGGTTTTCCTACAATTAGGAAATTCCTTTGCAATCCATGCAATAAGTTTTTGTCGACATGTTGTCAGCCTTCTTACTAGATCAGCCACTCTATCCTTAACCTCTCCTTCCACCTCATTCCACCCCTTGCCCACGATCTGCGGAAAATCATCATGGTAAATCCAATTCGCTTCAAATTTAAAAGATCTGACCCCTTTTATCTCACTGTAGCAACAATCCACCACTAGCACATGATGATCAGATCCAATTGGCTCCTCATGGAATACTATTGCATGCTCAAAGGTATCTCTGAATTTCACGTTACCAAGAGCGCGTCCAATATCTCCCTCACTAGTCCTTCAGGCCTCTTGTTGCACCAAGTGAATTTAGACCTAGATCAATGAGGTTGCAATCAGACAACATGCTTTGGAAGTTAATGATCTTGCGCATAGACCGTGGATTCCCACCCTCTTTCTCAGATTGAGAGATAACAAATATTAAAGTCATAGTGGATTCCCACCCTCTTTCTCGGATTGAGTCAGAATATGTACACACACTGTGTATATATCCCCGCCATCCACTATGTGTTGTCACGAAAATGTCAACAAAACCAAAAATGGCTAAAAAGAATTGATACACTCTTTTCCAATGAGTTTTCTTCTTAAAGTATACCCACATTCTTCTAATATATCATGCTAGACACATTTATTTTGTATTTCAATCTTATGGTTCATTAATTCTCTTTTGGTTGATCGATGTTTTTAATAATATAGTTATATATTGAAATACATGATTAGATGATTGAAAGTAGTAACTTATACAAGTTGAATATAAGAGAAGTGATTGGTTGTAGGGATCATGTGGAACAAGTAAAAGGATGGAAGCAATGCATACAGCTGAGTGTCTCATGAGACATCCTTGGAGCCTACAAAATATAAGGCATATGACACTTGACGGGTGTTCAAAATTAAAGTCATTGTTCAGTGTATCCATTGCGACAACCATGATCATGTTGGAGAAGTTGGATATAGAGGATTGTGAAGAATTGAAGCATGTAATAACAAATGAGGCAGATGATGATTATCATCTCAACTGCACCTCCATCTTCCCTAAACTACAGAGCCTCCAAATCAACTTCTGCGATAAGTTGGAATTTATATTTCCATCCACTCTTTCTGGAGGTCTTCAAAAATTAAAATCTATAGATATTAGCGGAGCTTATGAGCTGAAATATGTTTTTGGAAAATACAATCAGGAAGAGTGCGTATCAAATGAGAATGAAAATAATGAGACTCACATTCATCTTCCAGCATTGGAAATACTATCCCTCTGGAATGTTCCAAATATTATCAGCATTGGCGTCAAGAAATATCAACAGAAATGTCCATCTCTACAAATTGTGGAAGCACCAAAGGTACATAATTGCTCTGTTTTCTTTTGAAAAAACACTAACATGTTCCTCTGTTTATTCTCTATAAAAATTTCAAATTTTAAACATTTATATCTTATTAAAAGGGGTTATGTGAATTGAATATACATATCACAATGCAATTTATCGATAGAAACTATCTATAATGAATAATTCTTAACAAAATAATTTAACATTCTTAAAACTACTACGCTTTCATGGAGGCAGATTATTTGTGTCAAATTGATTTGGATTTATCTTTATACAGACTTCAAATTTAAATTTAAAATATTTCCCGAAATTAGTATGTTTGTGTCTTGGTGAGTGTGTGTATCTCTCACAAACACAAATGATAGGAACAGAGCATGCCATTTTTACTTCTCCGCCCGCTGGGATTGATTTTATTTTTGGAATTAAAATTATTAGAGTTACTTTTTTTGCTGGATGTTGTAGGCTGCATGCACCCCATCCATTATGAACAAAACTGTGTAAACGAAATAAAACATCTCACTTCTTTCATATTGATAAACTATGCATGATTTGAAATGTTGGTATATATTCTCAATTTCATATTAATTATTTTGGAATATTTAGATTTGTTTGACGCATATTTATACACTTTTGTTTGTCCGTCTCTATTTAAAAATGGAGGTCTTTTAAGTTTTTTTTTTTTTTTTCAGAGCTGCGAATAAAGGGGTATAGTATATTAATTAGATTGCACCAAATTTAATGATAATTTCTCTAAATTTAATCTTTTTATTCGAGTAAAAATTACAAAGAAATTGATATTCACATACACGAACAGTGATGATACGTAAATCATTAATTAGTTATTTTGGTTGATTCTTCAAGACTTTATTATTTTCTGTGTTTTTCATTTTCTATTAATTCACTACTAGCATGGATCCCAATGTTTAAGTTCAAGGGGGTACGGTTTCTCATTAATCAAATGTTTCATAAACCACATCTTATTAAAGACCTACATTCTTATAATACATTATGCTTGGCACATTAATTTATTTTTGCATTTCATACATCTTATCATCCTTAATTTCTCTTTTTGGTTCATCAATGTGGGATAAGGTTTCACTAAAGTGGGATGTTGAATTTGCACTGATGTTAATTGGAATTGAAAAATTACTTTTATTTGAAAACGTGTAGGAAATAAAACAGCATATGCAAGATGTGACAAGTCAAAGAGAAAAGAAATCGGAATTGCAAGAGATCGTGAATGTTGCAATACCACTGACCCCAACTGTGGGCTTCCAATATTTTCTCAACTTCCACAATCTCAAAGAAATAGTAATCAGGGGAAACGAAAAATTGAAAACTTTGTTCTCCGTCTCTGCATCCAGAAACCTACCACAGTTGTCCAAATTAACTATAAAAGGATGTGAGGAACTAGTCAATGTGGTTGAAGATGATTCTCATGATCATCATCATATGAACTCTAGCTCCATTTTACCAAAACTGGAGGATCTATCTATCAAGGATTGCAACAAACTGGAGTTTATATTTCCTCTCACTCTTTTCGGTACTCTTCAAAAATTTAAATCTTTGATCGTCAAGGAAGCTGCTCAGTTGTATTGCATTTTTGAAAATGAAAGTGATGAGCTTCATATTCATCTCCCTGCTACTTTGGAAAGACTATCATTTGTAGGCGTACCAAAGATTATGAACAAAATTCTTGCAAAAAAATATCACGTGAGCTTTCTGTCTCTACACAGCATTGAATTCGGGGATCTTCAAGAGTTCAACGGAAGATGTTTTCTAGATTTGATGGCCTATTTACAAGAAATGCAATTGAATGTGAAAGTTCCAAAGGTAACTCATCTGACTTATTATTTTATGATATGTGTTGTTCTGTTTATTGAACAACTTTTTCTGCTTGAAAATTTTCTTTTTGTTACAATGGATTGCTTAACATTCAAACTTCAACTACATCAAGAACATATTTTTGTGCATACCAATTCATCATATATATACATGAAATTACTGAATTTTTCATAAATAGAAAGATACACTTTAGTTTTCATTAATATAAATTTGGTTTAATTAAGTAATGACCTCAAAATATTGAAAATTTGTGCTGAATAGTTGAGAAGAAAGACGAACCATATATATATGGTTATCAATAGGAGAAATTAAGGGGGGATCGACTTCTAAATTTATATATAAATTATATGATTTCAGGTGGATATAATTAAGCATCACCCAACTCTCTCCGTGTTTAATTTGTAAGCATTCTAGGATTCTAGGCATCAAAATAGATGAAATTTCTGTTTTTATAACTCACGACTTATTGAGAGATCCATTAATAATAGTATTGGGACTTTTCACAATTTGTGAATACGATGATTTTAATTCATGCTGAAACTTTGAACTGATCTATTTTTATTAGGACTCGGTGAAAATCATCAAGGATGTGCAAAAGTTGACAAAGCTTGGAATGAGAGACTCCAAAATAGAAGAGGTACTTAATTTAGAAGGAGTGGAAATTGAAGGTACAGTATTGACTTTGAGCTTAGAAGAAATGTGGTTGAAAGATCTAAGTGAGCTGAACCATATATGGAAGGGTTCCAAATATATTTTGAGCCTCCCCAATCTTTGGCAACTAAACATCGTAGCATGTAAGAAGCTAAGAGTAATCTTCAATGTCTCAATAGTAAAAAGCCTCCCACAATTGTCCAATTTAACAATAAAGGACTGCGATGAATTAGTAGACATCATTGATGTAACATCCCAATTTTCTAAAACGTTTTCGAACTATTTGATCAGAGTAGAGCATCAGAATAATTTTAAAAGAGCGAGTATCTGATAAAAACCTTCACTGTTGTAGTATTTGGTTGCTTACACAGCGGTACAGTAGTTTGAAAAAAGTACAACAAGATAACGCTGAAATAAAAATTTCTCTGTCTTCGTCCTTGCGCTAGCTCCTTATCCTTGTCCTTGGTTCTGGTTCCTCCGGACCCTGACGCTATGTTAAGAACTGAGGTTCAATTACCATTGAACCTCAGGTAACGGTTAACCTCATGCTTATGTATCAAATATGTATGACAGATATCCATGGCAAAACAGCATTTAATCACATACAATATTCATATATTCACGTAATAACATTACACGGCCACTGCAACATGTATGTTATTACAGTCTGCACTATCTCCAGTGCCACGACGGCCTATCGTGTCCTCAGCACTAGGAAAACTTAACGGCATTATCAAAACCATAACCCCTATCAAGTTGTATGTGTATGATCAATTTTCAAAACAGAGTTTCAGACTATCTATCACATATAAGCATACAATAAGCATCAGAGTTAGTGTTACAGTACGCGTCCGTACCTGAATCGGTAGTTCAGTACGAAATCGGTTGGTCAGCGTTCTTCCGGTCAGCCTATCATAGCCATATTGTTCTATTAATTTAAAGATAATATCCTAAAATATATTTTGGCCACTACTGACTACTCTACCCTTGATACATTAAACCATCATTTTATTTCCTCAAAATTCGTTGAAAAACGCTGGACAATATTGGGCAGAATTTCGTCTATCTTTGAAAAATCATAACTAATTATAGAAAAATCGAAATGAAGATCCGTTAAAAGTTATGGACTCCTTAGGATGTCTATTTTCCAGAAAAAATATCAGGCTTTGCCCAGATTTCAAAAATCATTCCCAGATTTCACGTGTTCATCCTCTGCCCAGAATTTCCAGCATTTTCGAAACATAAACTTTGAGAATTTCTTTCTCACTGTACAGAGCTCATTTCAACATGTTATTTACATATTTAAAAATCTCTATATGTCTAGTTTCATCATGAATTTTATCAGAATTTTTCAATATCATTTTCAACATGAAATATGAGTGTTTCTGTTACTAGTTCAGAAATCGCCTAACCGACGAATTTTCGCCAGAACTTCGTTACTACAGTGTTCTTGACCTGGGAATTTTGCAGAACTACTTCCTTCACTAAATTTTCGAAATGAAGCTATTTTAAACTATAAAAACATGAAACTAAAATTATTCTAGAATTTTAAAGTTTAAAACTACTTCTACCTATGAATTTAAAACTCAAAACTAAGAACTTTGCTTACCTAAAGCTTGATCTTCTTCAAGCCTTCCTTCAGCTCTCTCTCAACTCTCTCTCAATAAGCAAGTGTTGTATTGCTTGGTGTGAAGAAAAGTGAAGAGCTTGGGTCCCTATTTATAGGAAAAAGGTTGGGCAATTTGGTAATAAAATGCAACTTTGCTCTTGTCAATTATCCACCATTGGATCTAGGGCTTTATTGAAAAATTAAATCCTCACCATACACACACTCATCTGCCCTCTCTCTCTCTCTCCTCTCTTCTCTTTCTTCTTCCTTCTCCAAGAAGCTCAAGCAAACTTGCACTTTAAGCCATGAATAGTGATTTGTGTTCTACAAGCCTTTGACTAATTTGACACATGTGTTGAAAACTCAATTCCTTCCCTTTGAAGCTCTAAAAACCGAAATTCCTCTGGTCCTTTAGGTTGGGTTGATGTTTTGGGCTTTATTGGTGGTTTGGCAATTTGTTTGGGTTACCAAAAATGATCCAATGAGTTTTTGTTGTGCCAAAAAGCCCTAAATTAATTTCTTCTTGTTTATTATTAGGTTAAGCTTAATTAGGTTTAATTTGAAATGATTTTATTGATTACCAATTAAATTTTGATCCTACTAAGTCCAATTGTTACAATTGTGGATCCCTTGTTAGGCTTTATTGTTGAATTTAGCCAAAATATTGCAATTTGTTTATAAATATTTATCATTAAATTAATTTTGCATGTTAATTCAATTAAGATTAATTTTTTGATGTTTACTAATTATTTTTAGTGTCCTCTAATTATTTTAGACCTCTTCCTACCCCTTTACGGCTTAACTTTGCCAATATGTGAATTATATGACAATATATCACTAATTGTGAGTTTAATTGTTCTTAAATTGTTGGAAATTCCATTTAATTGGTTTAAGGGCTTTTATGGTATTTTACAATATTTTATGACTCCTAATAAAGATTTAGGGAGTTGAATTTTGCCCTATTAAGTTCTACCGACAACTTATTCAAGAATTAGCATAAATATACTTCTACTTTGGAGCCAACATACTTTCCTATTTTCATGACATCTTATACTATTTTAGGAACTCCATTTTAATTTTAGTCCTTAGAAATTCATTTAAATAACTCTTAATTAGTCATTGGCTTTTGATTGGGATTATCCATCTTTGATTATGCCTATTTTAATTTAGTTAAATTTAGTGTCTTCATTGTTGTAATTTCAATCGCTCATTGCTCTTTCTAATTCCATGTAAACCATAACTTAATACGGTAATTATTTGTATTTTATGATATTTTATGGTTCCTAAATGAAATTTGAATATTTGAGTCTTCTTGGTTCATTTGATTCTAGGAGAAAATTCTCTCATTTTAAACTAGATAAACTATAATATCTTTGAGACCACACATTCACCTACTTTAATAGGTATCATTTAGTGGTTATGCTAAATAGGATTTTTAGGGTATTACATTTCTCCCCCCGTTAAATAAAATTTCGTCCTCGAAATTTGCTCAATACTATGTACCAGACTTTGAACCACAACTTCTGGAAACTTACCCTACACTAATTAGACTTTCAGGCCATACACTCTGGATATTCACTCAGTTGGATCCTCTTTACGTTTAAGCCGTTTCTCTTGGTGACCGAAAATTTGCTCCGGTTTAATTACAAAGGTATTGTCAGGTCGTACCTTGACATCCTTGTATGAAATGTTTCTGTGGTGCCTATGGTATATCGTATTTTAGGATAAGGTCGAGGTATAATTGAGAAAACATGGAAAATGTTATCAAGATTCAGGTTCGGGAGTGTGTCTATCTGGTAAAAGACTGGCTCACGTTTAACAGGGTTTTCGAATGGTCTTTAATAACGCGGACTAAATTTTTGCCCCTGTAGTATTTGACTGACACTGGTTACTGGGAATAAAAATATGATCGTCGATTTCGAACTCTTAGAGGTCTCCTTCTTTCGTCAACGTAGCTCTTCTGTCTACTTTGTGTTGCTTAGGAGTTGTCTTTTGATCACAGTGGAGGTCTGATCAATCAGATCCGGTTCAAGTAACTTCTGCTTAGATAAGGGTGACCGATACGTTCACCCTTGACATTTGATCGTATAAATTCAGAAAACTTTAGTCATCTAGTCTATTCCTTTACTATGCGTGCTTGCTTAGCACGTACTCCAATATTCAAATAATAATTTTATTTATTTTTGTACCCAGGTATAGTATCCAGACACAGGACCTTTTTGTCCATCCCCAACTTACTTGGTTACTCAGGCCTTACTGCCTGACCATCTAGCCTCTTGGCTTAATACATATTGGCCTTCTGGCTCAATCCATTATCACAACACTAGGGATTTTAGCCTTAATACCTAGGAGATTATCCCTAGGCTTAAGGTATTTCAACTACTACCGGGTACAATAAATGTTTTGCCGAACGCAAAACATACTGTAGACATACAAGTCTAAAGTCACGATATCAATTCGCATTTTACACAGTGCTAAGTAACACTGTCTTAAGGCCTAGGGACACAGCCCTATGCATATTTATACACCTAGATCTTTGAGCAATTGCTCGACTATTTTATCTGAACCTTTTTCCCAGTCAAGCTCTCAGGCTATATTAGAGACTCAATAATTCCTTAGGTATCTAGGGTTTTACTAGTTCCTATACAAAAACAAAAATTCTTGATTGCAATGGTAAATCTTTTCTTCGCTAAGGCAGACACTACGCCAAATTCCTAACATACAATGAGGATTTTACATTCTCAATATTTTTATCAGGAGTGAGGAGAAATCAACGTACAGATCAACCGAGAAATAGTTTCAATAAAATCCAAACAGCTTGTAAGTATTATTTAGTTTCTATGAAATTCACATGCTATCACAAATTTCATGTTTATTATCTATCATAAGGGCACAACAGATGTAGATGATATGGGAAGACAAAATTCGTCTTCAATTACTACTATCACTAACACATTCCAATTTATGTTTTATATGTCTAGAATCTATTAGTTTGGCCAAAAATTTAGCTCAACAGTATTTGTATAGTGGTGCACTTTATAGTAGGGTTCCAGGAGTATTAATAATAACATGCTAATTCTCAATTTAGATGGATGCTCAAAATTCACTAAAGTGTATACTCAAAAGTTCATGTTTAAAACTTCATTTCTTTGGGTTAAAATCCAGGAAGCTAATCCTTATGGTTTTTGTTTCTATAGGTGCAACAGATCAATGCAAAATTGCCAAGTCAAATAGTTTATGTCAACTTGAAGGCGTTCATCATAAATTCAATATGGAACAAGAATACATATAATGCATGGTACCTTATTATAATAAAGTGATAAGAAATCTTCATTTCAATACAACGTACTTCTAGACAAAGTTCCTATGCATTGCATGCCGCAAAATTTCACCAAGTGTCATTTTTATTAGCCAAAACCAGTTTATTCATCAGACTTCATCTAATTCTAGCATACACCATTTGAAGCTAATTTTGTTCAATGTCTAACATCAAGTTTACAACAATAGAGATTACCAAAAACAGTGGTCGATCTGGTATTTTGAGAAACACGATATCAACTACAATTATTCGGCCAAATTTCATAAAGTGTGATAGCAGAAATTCAAAGAGTGATAATGCACATACAAAATGGAATTTAATATAGTATATTTCAAGCCACTCCAATCCGTTAAAGATTTTTCTTGTATAGTAAAATTTCCTAACTTCGATTTTTCCAACATAGCTAAATGAGGCAAGTAATATCTCAAGGGTACACAAGTCATAGCATCATGCAAACTTCTTCTTCTTCTTCTCTTTTTTTTTTTCCTTTTTTTTTTTCAAATTAGGTTTACACAAAACACTTAGTTTTTCTACTAACTATTTAAGTGTTACTTCCAGCATACTATTAATTCCTACCAACACCCTACGCAAGTGTCACCATTTACGGTTCTTATGGCTAGCTGGTTGAAACTAAAATAATTTTATGTACAAATTTTAATGAAGTATGACAACTATACACATTTCACAATCTTTAACCTTTTAACATATTCAGAACTATTATTATTATTATTATTATTATTATTATTATTATTATTATTATTATTATATTGTTTGTTTGTGTTTTTTTTTTTTTTTGTTTAAACATAGTTTCACACTAACTTAGTTTGGAAAATTTAAGGGAAATACTCAAGTTAGATCTAAGTGGGAATTTTCAGAATAAAAATAAATGCTCGAAACACAAATATCCCATGTAGTTTCATAAAACATGTTCTGTTACAAGCAATTGATCACTTTATAAATAGATTTATATATATTATTTTTTTTTAAACTGGAAAATAAGTAATTCCACTTAATAGGTGGAACAATCTTTAGAAATATAACTATTCAACAAGATGAATAGCATAAGTTGTATAATATAAACTATAAAAATTTTCTTTCTCCACCATACAAAGAACATACGATGAAGAGATGATCGCAAAGGATTTTTAATATCAATTTAGAGAATATCCGATAAAAATCTAATTATATCTAGATTCTTTTAACCTTTCGCTAATAATGATTGTTTCAATAAAAGCTACCAACCCAACATGTCATAATCTAGAGATTTTTCCATGTTTTGAGTACTAATAAGATGTACTTCTTGCAATTATGGCCAATAAATGGTCCCAACAATAGAAGAGAGTTCATAAAAGGCATTACTTATTTTATCACAAATTTCAGTGATACAAACGATTGTCAAAACAAGGCATATCTTTTGTAACCACATAAAGAAAGAGATTTACTAAGACATATCTAAAACTCTTAGAAACATAATCAATCATATTAGGAAATCCAAAAATCACATTCCACATAAACCTCACTTCCCATCTTATGTATTTTCTAGTTTCTTTATTGAAACATCAGTATGGATTTCGAGAAAATTAACTATTTTCTGGGCTGGTCTCCTAACATATCTTTAGGCATTAGTCTGCTAGCACTTTTTCTTCCTTGAGTACATACTCCATAAAGAGTCTTTAGTTAATCCGTCTTTCATCATTAAGATATCTTGTACTATCTATGAAGACAAACTAGCCTACAGGGGTAGAGCAAGATGGACCACCTATACGGCCCTCAATGATGCCTTGATTATGATTATGCCCGGGTTCATAACGATAATCAAGACCCCAATGAAACATTGCTCTGGGTACTGAAATTGGTTCTATTTGTTGTTGTTTGTTTCTACCACTGCATCGATTTCTATCACTACCTTTGGGAAACTCTAGTCCCTTATAAACATCGGAACGAACCAGCAATCTACACCTATCACAAACATATGTATATTGTATTACTGTAGTTGCTACGTCACAATACTTCATAATACCCAACTATTCAGCAATATTTCCTTAACTTCCCTTGACTGGTACTAGGTTCATGTTTCGTTACGTTCTTTGATTACTCGTTATCTAAGGACAACCTTTGATTCGAGGTAGTACACAGAATCAGGGTTGCGTACAGGTTGAGGGTCGTATACTTGTTCAAGGATTCATGGTCTACTCAGAAATGGGTATGGAAATACATGTTATGAGTTCCCCTACATGAGTCAAATACTGCATGTACTTATCTTTATTGATCTCGGAGTTTCATCCGGCGTAGCCCAGCTCCACATATAAGCTCTGGGTTAGAATGGAATTAAGGTCTAGTATAAACTAGAGATTATCAGAATTATCAGAATTATCAGGATTATCAGAATTATCGGAGCCCAATTTCAATGCAGATACAGGCGATGGATATACCAGCCCTATTTTAGAGTGGTGCACCGACAGAGGGTGGTACACTAGCCTAGGGTTGCCTATCGCTGTTAATTTCTTCTGGACAGCCCTCCGCACCGTATATCTCACTCGTTCATTTCCGTTCATCACTTACTGCACCACACCAAGGTTATATCAGTACTCTTTTTCAAGATATGCTCTAAGGCAATGACCTAGAGCCTAACTTAGTTAGTCAAACCGATTGGCCAGGTAGGCGTCTATCATGGGAGTCTCACCGACTTTACGGCGACTGATTGACTGATCCACATAGACTCGGCTCTACCTTCGGCACCAATGGTTTACTGTAACTGAGTCGGGTTCTTGCCAGAAAAATACTTTTTGAAAAACTCCGAACCTAACTCCGTTACTCAAACAGTCTGGCCAGGCCGGTGTATTTGTGGAAGGCTCGCCAAATTCACGGGGACTGATTGCCAACCACAAAACCCTTTCTAGACACCAAACTGTCTGGTAGTAACTTAGTTAACTTCGGGCCAGAATGTCTGCTCTGATACCAAAATGTAACATCCCAATTTTCTAAAACGTTTTCGAACTATTTGATCAGAGTAGAGCATCAGAACAATTTTAAAAGAGCGAGTATCTGATAGAAACCTTCACTGTTGTAGTATTTGGTTGCTTACACAGCGGTACAGTAGTTTGAAAATAGTACAACAAGATAACGCTGAAATAAAAATTTCTCTGTCTTCATCCTTGCGCTAGCTCCTTATCCTTGTCCTTGGTCCTGGTTCCTCCGGACCCTGACGCTATGTTAAGAACTGAAGTTCAATTACCATTGAACCTCAAGTAACGGTTAACCTCATGCTTATGTATCAAATATGTATGACAGATATCCATGGCAAAACAGCATTTAATCACATACAATATTCATATATTCACGTAATAACATTACACGGCCACTGCAACATGTATGTTATTACAGTCTGCACTATCTCCAGTGCCACGACAGCCTATCGTGTCCTCAGCGCTAGGAAAACTTAACGGCATTATCAAAACCATAACCCGTATCAAGTTGTATGTGTATGATCAATTTTCAAAACAGAGTTTCAGACTATCTATCACATATAAGCATACAATAAGCATCAGAGTTAGTGTTACAGTACGCGTCCGTACCTGAATCGGTAGTTCGGTACGAAATCGGTTGGTCAGCGTTCTTCCGGTCAGCCTATCATAGCCATATTGTTCTATTAATTTAAAGATAATATCCTAAAATATATTTTGGCCACTACTGACTACTCTACCCTTGATACATTAAACCATCATTTTATTTCCTCAAAATTCGTTGAAAAACGCTGGACAATATTGGGCAGAATTTCGTCTATCTTTGAAAAATCATAACTAATTATAGCAAAATCGAAACGAAGATCCGTTAAAAGTTCTGGACTCCTTAGGATGTCTATTTTCCAGAAAAAATATCAGGCTTTGCCCAGATTTCAAAAATCATTCCCAGATTTCACGTGTTCATCCTCTGCCCAGAATTTCCAGCATTTTCGCAACATAAACTTTGAGAATTTCTTTCTCACTGTACAGAGCTCATTTCAACATGTTATTTACATATTTAAAAATCTCTATATGTCTAGTTTCATCATGAATTTTATCAGAATTTTTCAATATCATTTTCAACATGAAATATGAGTGTTTCTGTTACTAGTTCAGAAATCGCCTAACCGACGAATTTTCGCCAGAACTTCGTTACTACAGTGTTCTTGACCTGGGAATTTTGCAGAACTACTTCCTTCACTAAATTTTCGAAATGAAGCTATTTTAAACTATAAAAACATGAAACTAAAATTATTCTAGAATTTTAAAGTTTAAAACTACTTCTACCTATGAATTTAAAACTCAACTAAGAACTTTGCTTACCTAAAGCTTGATCTTCTTCAAGCCTTCCTTCAGCTCTCTCTCAACTCTCTCTCAATAAGCAAGTGTTGTATTGCTTGGTGTGAAGAAAAGTGAAGAGCTTGGGTCCCTATTTATAGGAAAAAGGTTGGGCAATTTGGTAATAAAATGCAACTTTGCTCTTGTCAATTATCCACCATTGGATCTAGGGCTTTATTGAAAAATTAAATCCTCACCATACACACACTCATCTGCCCTCTCTCTCTCTCTCCTCTCTTCTCTTTCTTCTTCCTTCTCCAAGAAGCTCAAGCAAACTTGCACTTTAAGCCATGAATAGTGATTTGTGTTCTACAAGCCTTTGACTAATTTGACACATGTGTTGAAAACTCAATTCCTTCCCTTTGAAGCTCTAAAAACCGAAATTCCTCTGGTCCTTTAGGTTGGGTTGATGTTTTGGGCTTTATTGGTGGTTTGGCAATTTGTTTGGGTTACCAAAAATGATCCAATGAGTTTTTGTTGTGCCAAAAAGCCCTAAATTAATTTCTTCTTGTTTATTATTAGGTTAAGCTTAATTAGGTTTAATTTGAAATGATTTTATTGATTACCAATTAAATTTTGATCCTACTAAGTCCAATTGTTACAATTGTGGATCCCTTGTTAGGCTTTATTGTTGAATTTAGCCAAAATATTGCAATTTGTTTATAAATATTTATCATTAAATTAATTTTGCATGTTAATTCAATTAAGATTAATTTTTTGATGTTTACTAATTATTTTTAGTGTCCTCTAATTATTTTAGACCTCTTCCTACCCCTTTACGGCTTAACTTTGCCAATATGTGAATTATATGACAATATATCACTAATTGTGAGTTTAATTGTTCTTAAATTGTTGGAAATTCCATTTAATTGGTTTAAGGGCTTTTATGGTATTTTACAATATTTTATGACTCCTAATAAAGATTTAGGGAGTTGAATTTTGCCCTATTAAGTTCTACCGACAACTTATTCAAGAATTAGCATAAATATACTTCTACTTTGGAGCCAACATACTTTCCTATTTTCATGACATCTTATACTATTTTAGGAACTCCATTTTAATTTTAGTCCTTAGAAATTCATTTAAATAACTCTTAATTAGTCATTGGCTTTTGATTGAGATTATCCATCTTTGATTATGCCTATTTTAATTTAGTTAAATTTAGTGTCTTCATTGTTGTAATTTCAATCGCTCATTGCTCTTTCTAATTCCATGTAAACCATAACTTAATACGGTAATTATTTGTATTTTATGATATTTTATGGTTCCTAAATGAAATTTGAATATTTGAGTCTTCTTGGTTCATTTGATTCTAGGAGAAAATTCTCTCATTTTAAACTAGATAAACTATAATATCTTTGAGACCACACATTCACCTACTTTAATAGGTATCATTTAGTGGTTATGCTAAATAGGATTTTTAGGGTATTACAATTGAAGACAGCCTTGAGGGCCATTTGCATCAAATATGCTTCCCAAAGTTACGAACAATTTCCATCGATCGTTGTAATAGCTTGAAATGTCTTTTCTCAATGTCAACAAGTGGCATGTTCCCGAAGCTGACGAGATTGGAAATAGAGGAAGCCTCTGAGCTGGAGCAAGTATTCATACACAAACAAGATGATATGCAGAAGATGACAATGATGGAACAATTTTTTCCGGAACTGTCAAATGTAACACTTAGAAAGCTTCCAATGCTTGTTACTATTTGTGTGGGGATTGATTTTCAGAATGTGAGATGGTATACTGTGAATGACTGTCCCAAATATCAAGGTATAATTCTAGGAAGAAAAGTCACTTCTAATAATCACTAGCTAATTTTATGAATATCTATAAGATTGAAAATTGAACCGCAGGAATGGATCATATCCAAGAAGAGCTTGAAGATGGTGATTCATAAAATCAAGCCGCAACAAATGCTTCACCAGACTTTGCAGAGGTGTGTTAGACTAATCATCACAAGAACCAAAAAAAAAAAAAAAAATTGTTATTTTGTTTTATTAATGAATTTAAATTGTTCATAAAATTTGATTATTAATCTAACTAATTTCTTAAAAATGGTGATGGTTAGAGCTCAAAGGAAGCAATGACAACAAGTGTTGAAGAAGTTGCATCATCATTTGTACATACTAAGGCCATCTCTTTCCACATTCATAGGACGACTTGAGTGTGTGTAAATTGATGGACCTTTATAATAGCAGCAAAAAGCAATGATTTTAAATAGAATGCACCAGATAGAATATAGGAATGTTTTATATGATTGCAACTATCTTATTTCTTTATAGTCATACATATGGGAAAACTATAACAATAACTTCACCAACCCATTCAAAAATCTAGAGGTAGCAAAGGTTTTTGGGGAAACGTATTAGAAATATCAGGGTGCTTTTTAAAAGATTCAAATTTATCATGTGCACATCAAAAAAGGAGAAACTAATGAATAAATAAATTGTATCTTTTGATGTTGTAGAGTAAGAAGGAAACAGTAAAGGAAATTGAAGCTAAGGATCCTACTCCAGCATTATTAGAGAAACAAGCACTAGAAGGTTCAACAACTAAACTACAGTTGAGAAGCACATCTCTACATGTAAGTTTATTGATTGCTTGTCTATTTTCAAGATGATAGCAAGTTCATTTGAAACTTCTTAAGGTGAAATACTGAACAAAGTAAAATATCCATGAACTAATGAAGTTCTGTTAGGTGAAATAAGGAAGTTCTGTTAGGTGAAATAATTGGTGTTATTCAGAGATTAGAAATAAGGAAAGAATTTGCAGGATTAGCTTCAAACTCATCAATGACTACAACTTCATAATGTTCAAATTCAAAATGAAATCTCCAAGCTCTACCTCAATTATTATTATTATTTTTTAAAAAAAAAAATCTTATGCTTTAAAACCAATTCTTTTGTGAATTATGAGAATGATACGAATAACCTCTTCCCCTATATATGTATGTAGTTAGACACACATATAGCAAAGCTAATAGATGGATAAAGTGTTTCTTTTTTATGTTCTAGAGTATGGAGGAAACATCAATTGAAATGCAAGCTAAAGATTCTAATCAAGCTTCAAGGAAACAAGCATCAGAAACTTCAGCAGCTGAATCACATTTGAGAAGGACATCTTTACCTGTAAGTTTATAGATTATTGAAGTAAATTCCACAAGATGTGAAATTGGATTAGAAATTAGTCTAAATGGTTTTGTACTGATTATATAATACGAGCATTTTAAATAGGAGTTGGAGGATGAACACAAAACAAGTGAATCAATTATGCAGCTGCAACAAGAGGATCTTGTAGCAATTAAAACCACTAAAGCTTCTCAAAAAACCAATATACCATTTCATGATAATGTACATTATAGTATTAAAGCTTGGTTATTTTTAAGTTTGATCATTACAATACATGATACTTGATTATTGTTTTGTGTTGTTCAGAGTATTGATGCTATATTAAAAGAAATAGTTGAAGAAGGTTCTACCTCAGAGGATGTAGTGGCATCAACTATGGTAGCTGATTTAGCACCAAGGAACTCTTGGGTTAGTGTATCTTGATCCTTTCTTAAATAAAGGATTAGGAATATATTCTTAATAAATGGCTTAAATTTGTACCTTCTTCTGCATTCATTGCTTGATTTAGGATTTGATGCCATCAAAATCAAGAAGCGAAACGAGTATGGCACACAGCCTGGAGGTAGCAGCAGTATGATGATTGTTGTATACATGAATCTTCATAAAATATTAAAGGACCTAAAGATTATATAAAACAACATGGTGCTTATGTATCTTCTGGTACTATTGCAGAGTGTTACATCCTTGGTTGTTTCACAAGTAGAATGCTTGAAATCTGGTCCATCTACATTGGTGAGTCTAGTAAGTTCATTTAAACTTATATAATGTTTTTATGTACTTACTTACTGTATCTGTTTGCATTTCTACAGAGTAGGATTGAAAATATTCAATAAAATACTACAACTACGATAGCTAAAATAAATACTTCCTCATTTCATTCATAAGCGCAAGATTTACTTGCTCAAGTAGTTTTACTTCATTCATTTTAAACTTATAGCATTTCTTTATTGGAAGAGAGCACATTTAAAAGAGAACTTTCTTTATAATTATGGATGTTAAAACAATCACATTCAGGAAGATTTCCAATTCAAGAAATATTACTAATGGAAACATTGTCGTCACTTTTAAAAGTTTAGTTAAATGTTGTTTATGAACTTTCACAATCGTAGTGAAAATTGTAACACCCCAATTTCCATACCACTTATTGTGTTCATAAACACATAATACTGAGGAATACGGTATTGTCAAATCAGAGTAATGCGGATGATAGAGCATACATTATCATTTGGATAATGAGTATCCGATACAATGCCCAAACTTAAGCTGGCATATTAAAAATCTCGAACGAATATTCTTTCCAGAACTAGTCTTTCTTCCGAACTTCGTTCTGTCTGGTGACATTTCACGTACTTCCTTGAATAGTTCCTTCTTTCATCTAGCTTCTCTTCTTGAAGCTTTTGCCAAATCTAAGATTCAATACACATTGAATCTCAGGTAACAGATAACCTTATTTGCAAATATGAAATGTAAATGCAGTATAACACATGTAAAAGCATAGAATAATTTACAGTAAACAAGTCGTACCGTAACCGCAGTTAACGGCCAAGGACCTCAGCCCTTTAGGACACGCAGCCCTATGAGACCGCAGCCTCAAATCCATAGCTAGGAAATAAACATGTAAATCATCTAGCAAACATGATCAGTCATACATGATTACATACATACATGCTAATAAGAGTTAATGTTACTGTACGCGAACGTACCTTCCTTCCACGTGAATAGTAGTTTACTATTCATGTATACGTCACTATTCATGAATAGTAATATGCCCGTCCTTTGAATCCGACTCCAAACTTCCCGGACATCCTAACATATCACCGTATCACTTAGAATAATGCTCTAAGGGTTATTTATATCAGCATTGACCATTTTACCCTTACATTTCTCCAAAAACGGAATTTCCAGCATTTTGCCCAGATTTTTCTCTAACTTTGAAAAATCATAATTAATTCTACAAAACTCCAAATGAGGTGCTGTAAAATTCCACATAACCCTTGATATGTCTATTCTCAAGGAAAAATAACGGTACAAACTCAAAATCTCTGTATCATTCCCAGTTTAAATATTTCTCAACATTGTTCAGATTGTAACTTCAGAAATAAGGCTTAACTTCAAAAATCATGATCTCCTTGTCTAGAGCTCAAAACGTTACAAATTATATATCAACGGAAAGCCCTAGATGTCTACTTTATATCTGGAAAATTTCATAATTTTATCACATGCTGTTTATTCCCAGATTTTAAAAATGTGAACACTGTCCATAAAAACTTTTCAAAATAACAGTGTTATGAGGTGACAGAAAATTCTTATGAAAACTCTTATTTTCTAGCAAGCTTTTGAACCTCAAAAACAATATTAATCCGCTGAAATAAAGATAAGAGAGGGATTAAAATCCTTACCTAAGCCCAAAAAAAAATCAGTTGTATTAAATCTTCTTGTCTTCACCGAAAACTCTCCCAATTTCTATTGTTCTCTCCTACTCTCTTGGTATCTCCACTATTCTTTTCCTTTTGTCTTTCAACTCTCCACAATTTCTCTCTTTCGTTGGACAACATTAATGGAAAAATCTGATGTGTGTCCTCTATTTATATAGGCCAAAAGGTGGAGTAAGAGTGTTGTAGTTTGGTGGAATATTGGTAGATAATGGCCAAAGTTAGTGAACAAAATATGTGTGTGAAAATTGTGCATTTTGCAAGATAGTGGTAGGTATTTGCGTAGATTGAAATTTCCTTCATTTCATACTTCACCTAATTTTCTTTTCCTACGGCACACTTCAACATATCTTCCAATTTTTCATATAGGTTGGCCAAAGGTAATTTTGATGGTGTGAAATTAAGAAATGAAATGGATGTGCATGCGTACATTTCCTTACTGCCAACTTAAGGGAAATTTGAGGATGGAAAATGCTACCTAATTGGATAATTCATTTGGCTGCATGAAAAACCGCAAAGAATAAACAATATACTGTATAGCCTACTCTTATTGACCAATGAAATATATTCATATGAGCATTTGGAATTTCCTACTTGTAATCCTCCAATAAAATTTTCTTATTTTCAATAATTACTCATATAGTCTTTCAGACCAATTTTTCATAATGTATACGTGAATAGTAAAAACGTACATGTGAATAGTAAATTACTATTCATAGTCCCAAAATATACCGATCCCAAATTTGTCACATTTAAATACTGGGTCTAGTAGTCTTCCAAATATAGACTAATTTCCAAATCTTTAGACCCAAAATTCGGGATATTACAAAAATAATATTCTTTTATGGAAGTCTTACCAAATAAAATATATTACATGGCTTTTGCTCATATAAAATTACATTTTTGTAAATGATATGAGTAAATATTATTGGAATCAAAGTTTACTAGAGACTAAAGAGAGAATTTATATTCTATATATGAATAATGAAGTTGTTGATTAGACAAATTTTACCTTGTGATGTTGATCAGAGCTCAGAAAAAACAGAGAAAGAGGATGTTAAAATTCAAACTTCACGGCTATCAATTGATCCAACTTGGACAAATTCAGAGGTGAACAAATTGACATTTCCAATCTCAATTGAAATAAATTGAAGTGTGTTGATCAAGATCTTTTTGTGTTAGATTACTCAGAGCATCAAAGATACAAAGGAACATGGTCATGAAGATAATTATGCAGAAGAATATTCATATTCCAGGAAGCAATCTATAGGACCAAGTGATAATCTCCCTATAAAAGATTCTGCACCAGTAAGTTTGTAACCTTTTTCTAATTATAAAAATTAAAAGTATTCTATGTGATCACTTTTTGTCCTCATTCTACATGCTCACATGTTGATATCTATTAAAGTGCTAAGGAACAACAAAAGGAATTGATGAAAATGCTACTGGTAAATACAAATCACCAATGGCAATTCCATTCATGAGAGCACTTTTATGTGTTTTGAGCTCTAACATAGTAGTAATCAACAACTCATTTTGAAAGAGAACCAAATACAGACAATTACATGATTTTTTTTTCCATTTTTTTTCTGCACAGACTATTAAATAAATAGAACATAGGAATATATATGCTAGATAACTGGAGCTTTCTTTCTTCAAATTAATCAATATTCTGTACTATATAACTGATACATTTGATGAAGATATAATATTAACTTAACCAACCCATTCAAAAATCTTAAATTAGCGAAGATTCCTTGGGGAAAGATTAGAATATCATAGTGTTATTTAAAGTTTCAAATTTATTATGTGCACATTGACACAAGAGAAACTAATTCATTAATAAATTGTATCTATTGATGTTGCATCAGAAACTATGGTTTTGTGCTAATTATTTACTATTTCAAATAGGAGTTGGAGGACGAACATAAAACAATTGAATCAACCACGCAGTTCCAACATGAGGACCGTGCGGTAACAAAAACAACCGCTGAAGCTTCTCACAAAATAAATACTCTACTTGGTGATTATGTACGTTATAGCATCGAAGACAAGTGATTTTCAAGCTTGATCATTACAAAATTTGAGACCTCCTTATTATTATGATTTTGTGTTGTCCAGAGTATTGATGTCATATTAAAAGAAAGATCTGAACAAGGTCCTACCTTAGAGGATGTAGCAGTAGCTGATTTAAAACCAAGGAACTCATCGGTTAGTTTACTGTGACCTATCCTAAATAAATGGATTAAACATGTACGTCTACTTTCTGTATTCATTGCTTGACTGAGGATTTGAAGACATCAAAATCAAGAAGTGAAACAAGCATGACACACCAATAAGAGCTAATAGATATGATGATTATTGTATTTTGAATCTTCACAAAACATTAAAGGATCTAAGGATTATAATTAAACGCATGGTTTTTACATATATCTTCACAAAGTACTTTTGCAGAATATTACTTCTTTTGTTTCACAAGTTGATCCATCTGCATTGGTAATTTATTTTATACCATATATCTAATCTCAACTTAAGTTTTATTATTAATAAAGTTAAATGTGACTAGAGAAAGAATTTAGTATTAGAATACACACACACACACACCAAGCTCTTGGATTCTTGATTCTTGAACATTGAAAAATAGAACTATAACTTATGTGGCATTTGAAGCTGGAACTTATTTCTTCTTACTTTACTCAGGGCATCAAAAATACAATGGAACAAGGTCTTAAAGACAATTATCTAGAAGATGATGCCATGATATCAGTTCAATCAACTAATTCAAATTCAAGGAAGCAATCTACTATAGGACCAATTGATAACCTCTCTAGAAAAGATTCTACAATGGTAAGTTTGTTACCTTTTTTCTAACTCAAGAAATTGAAGATAAAATTGCATGCTCACATGTTGATATCTGATAGAGTGCTAAGGAAAAAGCAGGAGGAGTTCATGAAAAAACTACTACTAGAGGCATGTAACCAAGGGCAACTCCATTTGAGTCAGAATTTGTAAGAGCACTTGTATGTCTTTTGAGCTCTAACACAGTCGTAAATAGCAACAACTCATTTTACAAGAGAATCAAGTAAAAACAAGTACGTGCTTCTTCTTTTTTTCATTTTGTTCTATGCAGACTATTGAAGAAGTAGGAGATCACTCAAGTGTTCAAAAGGAAGCTAAATCAGAGGAGCCTATAAAAGGGATCCTTTCCCAAGTCATAACTTCTCTTTATTATCGTAAGTGTCTTTCGTTACATGTTGATTTTACTTTTTTTATTCCTTTGAATTATTGCTAACTTTCTTTGCTGTGACAGCATCAAAATGTGTTGATGCTGACTCTTCATCTCCTCAATTGGAGATTTGGGAAATTTTCCGACTTGTGGCGTTAAAACATGGTGAAATGGCTTTACTTGCTCAAGCACTTGAGCAATATCCACAACTATTGCTACCTCGTGCAAATCGAACCGATCGTATAGTAGCTTTGTCCTATAGAGTACTGGTTGATATTTTGGTCATGCAAACCAAGACTCCTAATACCATCACACAATCAGAAAAAACAACCTTGGAGGCCAACTTATGTGACGCAATTGTTCTTGGGTTTGACAAGGACTTGGTTGAGTCTATTCGTGCCAAAGTTCTTGGGGTTAACATGTCAGGTGTTTCAGCTACAAAAGACGAAATTCAAGTGATGGAGGTGAAGCTTTGAGAAATTGATTCTCCGTTGGTAGGTCTCTCTGAAGATCACAAGAAATTGATTATGAACATGAATATGTGCCTTTTGGCATTTAGGTGTCTTTACATTGTGCATTGTTACTGGCTTTTCAATAATTATAGTAAGACTTAGAGAGAACTATCATGCCTATCATCGATGTATCCCAACATTCCTGGTCTGTTTAACTAGATACATTAATCACTCTCATGTATTCATAAATTTGAGACCTAATATATTTGATGGATGATCTGCATCTGATATTGTCAATGATCTTCATTTATATATGTTTGTGGAATGTCACTTTCAAGAAAAGATTTCTGCAGTGATGTATATTTGGTAGATGCAGGATGCTTACATCTTTGTTGCAACTTTGATTTTCAATCCTAATCAATTCTTATATTTTCATTGGATAAAGAATTCAACAATACACACACGAAAAAGAGGCTGCTTGGTTCTCTTGGATTTGAACAGTATAATTGTGAGTTTCTTGGGCGAAACCTTGTATTCTGTATGAGACGATTAATTTATTGCTATTTATTGCAGGAATGCTCTGGGTATATAAACGTTGTTTGAGTAAGCACAACATATTCAGACTCAATAATTTTATCAATGAGAATTTCAGTTTAATTCACTGCCCAGAAGTTGAACAACAAATTAGCAGGTTTAAAAAAATTGTAAATTAGAAAAAATTATTTTCGTCATGAGGAAATATTTCAATGTAATTAAAAGATGATTAGTTTGTCGGATTAAAAATATTTCTACAAATAAAAACTTAATTAAATAGTTACCATTTTTATTGAAAAGATGTCAAGAAATATTTTCTAATATAATTATAAATTTAATAAAAATATTTTATTATATTTTTTATATTAGAAATTTTATTTTCCAATTAGACGTAATTATCCATTCATTTTTATCACATTTTTTTTTATAAGAAAATTTTATGAAAGGGGTTGGGCTCACCCACAGTCCAAGGGCAGGGCGCTTGGAGCTCAATCCACAGGGGATACTGGCCAGAGAGTACACATGCCTCCACCTCTACCAGCTTTACCACTGCTTCCTAGACCCCTAGGATGCCTCCCCCAACACCTTGATCAACGCAGGGATCGAACCCCCTCCCTTAATGTGAGGAACACTGACCCCCACGCCAGTTGAACCCAAGGACGAGGAGTTCATTTTTATCACATTATGATGGAAGAGCATGTCAAGATGGAGATGGGGCTCCAAAGGAAGAGAGAGGCATGGAGATGGAAGCCCAAGCTCTAGGATGGAAGTCTCATGTCTCAAAAGATCCATTTCAAAGCATTAGAGGCCCAATGGTAAAAGCAAGGACTAAAATAATGAAGGAGGCTCTAAATTGTGAATCAAGCTTTTGGGGTGAAGCTTGCGTGGAAACTGATTTGTGGCTCTAAGGGCCTATGGTTTGATGTCCTTTCCCATAGGTATATGTGGAGAGAGGATGAGGATCTTTTGACCTTTCATTCTGGGGATTCGAGGTTATGGAGGTTTATTTGCTCCCAGAAAGAGGTGGTGGATCGTGGTACTAAGTGGATCATCAGGGGCGGTAAGGAGGTGAGTGTTTTTAATGACTGTTGGGTAGGTGATGGTATTAAGTTGAAGGACTATTGCATCAGATCACTGTTACCTGAGGAGGCTTCTTCAAATGTCATTGATTGGGTTGTGGATGGTTCTTGGAATATGCGGCTTATTGGTGATGTCTTGAGCCCTGTAGGCCTTCGTCGGATCTGCTCTATTCTCCCTCCTAGAGTGGATGCCGGCAATGACTTAATGGCTTGGGGGGAAACCTCTAATGGGACTTTCTCTTTACGTAGTGCCTACTTTTTGATTGTGCCAAATGATCAGTTTCCAAAGGACCGTTTGTATAAACTTATTTGGAATTGGAGGGGCGTTGAGAGGATAAGAGTTTTTATGTGGAGGGTGTCTCTGAATAGACTCCCAACCAATCTTTGGCGTAGTTCGTGGTCGCAAGTGTCTGCGGCTTGTTGTTCATGCTCATCGGATGAGGAAGATATACTCCATGTTCTTCGAACCTGTCATGTAGCTAGAAATCTGTGGCTTAATCTCATTAGGCCCAGGTATGTGAGGGTATTTTTTTCATTTAATATGAGGGACTGGCTTTTTTTAAATCTGAAACAGCCCGTGGGTAATAGGAATGAAATTCCTTAGGACCTTCTGTTTGGGGTTGCCATATGGAGATTATGGGATTGGAGAAATTTATGTATCTTTGATAACTCCTTTTCTAGACCTCCTAATCTGGCTGCTGTGATTCTAAGGACTTGGCATAGGTTTATGTCTTTTCCTGTAGTTGGCTGTGCATTTGACATGTTGCACCTTCCTACCAACACCTATTGGGAGAGGCCTCCAAGTGGGTGGTGGAAGCTGAATGTGGATGGAGCTGTCGCTCTTACTTCGGCAAACGCAGGATGTGGAGGATTGCTCCGTGATGATTCTGGGAAGTGGGTTGTCGGTTTTGCTAAACACATTGGGCACTGCCCACCTCATGTCGCTGAGGAATGGGCGTTATTGGAGGGTCTTCGCTTGGCTAGAGATTGGGGACTTGGTCATGTTCTGGTAGAATCTGATGCTGAGGAAATCATTAAATTGGTTACCAATGTTAACTGTGGGTAGGTGAGCCTTACGGTTTTGAGGATTAGAGAACTTGCTGGCTTGGATTGGCAAGTACGTTTCAGATGTATTCCCAGGGATGCAAATAGACTGGCTGACGCGATGGCAAAAATTGGACTCTCTAAGACGAGTATGTTCGGGGAGTGCCCTTTCTCTCTGAAAACTTGGTGTAACCAAAAGTGTTTGGGATTAATTTCCCCTTTAGGTAATTTCCTTTCCTTGTAATTTAGGCGCTTGCCTCCTTCTTGTATCAAAAAAACAAAAAAAAAGGAGGCTCTAAATTGTTTGATAAGATAGCTTAAAGAGATAGAGCCCATTTATTTGGGAGAGACATCCTTTAATATGCCCAACAAGAGCCCAAGAATGGTGATCACTTTGCTAGAAGCCCAACAATGTAACATCCTCATTTTCGAAATCCGTCTTCAAAATATTTGATCAGAGTTTAAAATAATTTACTCAGAGTAGAAAATCGTAACGATTTAAAAGAGTGAGTATCTGATATATATTCCTTGCTGTTGAATTTGGGTACTTATACATACATTGGTACAACTATCCGAATACAGTATCTAAACAAAGGAACACGTCCTCCGCCCGTGTCGTCATGCGTGCTGCCTATCCTTGCTCTTGGTCCTAGCTCCTTCAGATCTTGAAGCTATGGTAAGAGCTGAGATTCAATTCCCATTAAACCTCAGGTAACGGTTAACCTCATGCTTATGTATCAGTTATGTGTGACAGATATTCACAACAATATTCAAATACAATATTCACATACTCAAGATACTAACAACCACAGTCTCCACATATTCAGTTCATTCCAGTCTCACCACATATTCACATCAAACCAGTCTGCACTATTCACCAATGCCACGGTGTACATCCGTGTCCTTAGCGCTAGGAAAACTCAACGGCGTTACCAAGATTGTAACCCGTATAAAGCTGTATATGTTTAAATAATTTTCAAACAGAGTCACAGTCTATGAACATATCTATCACATACAAGTGTACAATAAGCATCAGAGTTAGTGTTACAGTACGCGTCCGTACCTTCGTCGGTAATATCGGTACGTTCGCCGGTCGGAGTGCGGTCACGTGTATCCTATAATGGTAATATCGCATTTATTAATTTATCAATAATATTCTAGAGGATATCCTGGTTACTAATGACCTTTTTACCCTTGGTAGGATTATTTTTCAACTTATCAACTTTAATTCTTAAAAAACGCTGGTTCAAAAATTCTGAACAAATTTTTGCCTAACTTCGAAAAGTCATAACAAATTCTAGAAAAATCGAAACGAAGATCCGTAAAATTTCCCGGACTCCTTAAGATGTCTATTTTTTTAGGAAAAATATCAGTTTCCGCCTAGAATTCAAGAACAGTTTCCAGATTTCATGTGTTCATACCTTGCCTAGAAATTCGCCCAGAAAAATAGTCTAATCTTCAAAAATTCATATCTCCTTGTCCAGAGATCAAAATGTTACATATTTTATATATTTGGAAATCCCTACATGTCTACTTTATTTCTGGAAAATTTCGTGATTTTTAAAGATCATTTGATGCATAAAATAATGCTCCCTATCCAGTTAACTTCCAAAATCCAGAAATTTCAGAATTCTTTTATCTTACTCTAACTTGTTTTATTAATCCTAGAAGTCGCTTCCCAACATGTTCCCACCTTGTCAGACATCTTTCAATGCAATAAGGCTTGAGAACAACTATGGGAAATTACTTTACCTATTTTCTAGATTAAAACTAACAATTCTACTCAAAACTACTAAGAACAACTAAGAACTATAAAACTAAAAACTAAAACTAAAGACAAGCTTACCTCTTGAAGACTCTTGCTCTTCCTTCTTCTTGCTTCACTCCACTCTTGTTTAGAATAGTTTTTGGTGTGAAGAATTGTGAAGGGAAGAGTTCTCTATTTATAGGCAAGGTTCAAGGGTTAAAATGGTCATTGTCCAAGAGAAACAAAGTCTCATCTTTCCTCTCATCATTTGGATCTAAACTTAGCAAAGAAGTTTTAATCTCATCCCTTCATTATAAAACATGATATCATTCTTGTGATGTCATTTGGATGACATAATCAAGACTTAAGTGTCATTAACAATTTTAATTAACTTTTAGTTGTATTTCACTAGATAAAAATTCATTTGGGGTTCTTAATGAAGTTTCAGGCTAGTTTTCTCTTTGGTTTTGTAATCTAGAATTTCTTGGCTTCATTTTGAGACCAATCTTGCCTATCTTTTCTATTAGTTCCAATTCTTAAACAATTAAGAAAATGACTTTGGTTATACTTGTTTTCATGCTTGATTTACGCTTGTTATTGATCTCAATTTAGATTTGATACTTAGTTAGTGGATTTCAAGATATAATTTAGTTTGTATAGGTTTTTGTAAGTTTATGTCTAGAACAAAACTCATGGGTTAATTTAATTGTTTTAGTGCCTAATTTTTCTATTGGAGGACCTATTGACTCTTGCATAATCTTACATCATCTTATCCTCTTCAAAAGTTTGAAGAAGTCTTCATGCATTCATGAAGCTTCATGACTCATCATCTTTAGGCTTGTGACTCATGACTTAGGTTGGTGATTCACTCATGTTTAGACTCTTGACTCACCTAGCTAGATTCATGACTCATTGTGCATGTGTAGTTTAGGAAACTTTCTCCCTCTTTCATCTTGAAAAACCGTCCTCCTCCCCTTTATTTTGTTTTTAATTTGTGTTTTTATTTCTTTCACAATATTAGAGGGAAAACTCCTATTGGTTAGCTTTGGGTCACAAGGATCAAGCTTTTTCATCATCAATTAGAGCCTTTGGATAGGTTTTATGATGCTAAATCTTGACCTTTGATGTTAATCATTTAATTAATATCGTAATCAAAGCCTAATTGTCTCTTGATTATTACTTTACAAGTGTTTAGGGTATTTCATGACCATTGGTGTTTTATTTTATACTAATCTCAAACCTTTATTGGTCTTTGAATTTTAATTAGCTCAACATACCTTTAATTGATATTTGTTGAGGTTAATTGTAGATAATTATTTAAACACTTATTAATGCTAATCTAATTGCCCATTAATTAGTGGTAATTGCCCTCTAGTTGTTTAAGTGTTTTAAGTAGTATTTTATGACCTTTACAAATTAAATATGAACTAAGTATTATTTAAGGGTTATTAAAAGATTTAATCCCTTAATAAGTTATAAAAATTGTTGCTTAGATTAATTATAAGAGTTTATTTAATTATTTAATTTTATAGAACCCTAGTTGAGCTCTAGTGATTTTTAATTTTCTCCAAATTAATTTAATCAACATCAATTTAGTTGCCCAATAATTATTCTTGGTATTCTCTAACGGCCTTAAGCCCTTTTCATACTCCTTTATAACTTATTCTTGAAAACATAAGAATTAAATGTAAAGATAACCCACTCCTTCGTAAAGTTTTGGACCAAAAATGGGGTTCAATTGAAAAGTATTTCCGAGGAAATCAATTTAAACAGAACAATATACTCTAAATCCCATGGCATATAGATACCCAGATGTTACACAATCAAATTTCAAAGCAACATGCAAGGAAAAATTATTATGGTTTGACATATGTGATAGAATATTAAAAAGTCAAATATCAATGAAGGAGCAAAGGAGTATAATAAATGCTATAACTCATCAGGCTATCTACTAGAGAGTATGACACTTTCAATAGGTTCAACACCAAACACCTAAATAAAGGAGGAAGGAAAACAATGAGAACACAAATGCATTATAACTCTACACTATCATAAACACAATTTTATACAGATAAGTTTCAAATTTAGGCACACGGTATTAAACAAAAATCAAGTCAAAACAGAATTAATAAGATAACACATATTTCTTACTTTAACATCTTAGCAAACCTCATTGCCTCATCAATTCTAGGTATAACACCTGCTAGTTCTAAAAACAAAGAATCCATTCCCTCAGAACTCATTTCATCTTGTTCAATAGTAGGATCCATTATAACTTAAAACATTTTCATCCATTATCATCTCTATGATATCTAAATTTTATGGTTGTCGTCAACTAAATTAAATTTAATAAGCATTGCCATAAAATCCACACCCACAACAGTCAATATAAGTACTCTAACTATTTAAATTTTCTAAGAAGCCAAAAGAGAAAATTACGCTCGGATGACAGGGTGTGAAATAGCTAGCAAGACATAATGATATATTGACTTAGACAGATGCTAATTAATGGACCACCACCAAGAAGAAAGCTTCCACCACCAAAGAAGACTCTTCTAACTAATTACAAGACATTTGTGTATCCTCTGAGTATTCTCTGAAGCAATATGAAATGCAAATATGCGTATGTCTGTGCAGTTGTGGGGCACACGGTAGCACAAACATACAAATACATGTTGTTCGAGAGCGTTATTTTCACATGCCAGCCCACATCACATACGACATGAAAGCAAATAACAACCTTAATTTGTCCCTCTGCACCAACGCTTACACATGGGGAGAGATAGAAACCCACCTTCTTTAACTCCACCTTTGAAGAAGACTCCTGGTAAAAGCTCGGCATTGGAGTCGCTTTAAATCCTAGACTTTTCCTGAGCATCTTAATTTTAGCTGTCTGGGTCTCCTATAAAAGAGTTATGCAAGCAATGTGATTAACGAATCATATTCCAATTAAATTTCAACCTTAAAAATAAAGTATTATCACCTTGGTTTTTGCTTGCAAGTTACTCTTCTCCACTTCCTTTGCATGAATCTTTTCCTCAAGCTTAGAGTAGAACTGTCAGACAAAATATGAATGCTATTTGAACTACAAACTTATTGCAAAGTAAATCTACAACATAAATGATAGGGAGAGAAAGAAGTCTCCCAGGTTTCAAATGACAGAGCACTAATGTATATCTCTGAGTAAACTAGTTTGTGCGGCATTTTCACAGGAATCAAATGAAGAAAGAGTAGTCAAGTAATCAAATCAAAAGAAACACTTGGATATTCACTAATAGTGTCTACAGATGAAGCCTACAAGTATACAGACAAGCAATCTGGGAATCTGGGATATATGCATAACAACTAAATCGACTAAAATCAAGTCGAGAATATCTTATAACAGGAATGAAAAAAACAAAGAAAAAAGAAAAAAAAAGACTTTCTTCCATATTAGTCTGTCGCAAAAAGTTTGACCACAAACTGAACAATTGACAAGTGAAATTCCATAGTCCTTGCTAGTGCTACCTCGTAAAAGAGAACAATAGTCAAAATTCCATGAAACCCCAAATAGCTCTGATGTTTCAATAGAGGATTTGCGGAAGACCCAAGAGATCTGGCTGAGAAACCAAGGAAAAAGTGGCAATGGGGATGGATTTGACGATCAGAGGAGTCAAGCCTGAAAGATTCGAAAGATTTCAAACCGGGTAAGAGCACATGGCTGAGACGATTTATTGCTGATATTTTTGGAATGGAGAGTGATAAGGATCGAGAATCAATTGCTGATATTATGTGTAGGAATTTTGACATATTCAGCTTCTCTTTAACAAAAATAGACGCCACAGGTCCTGATTTTAGCATCCGAATTGTAAAAGGAATCAGGAATTCCAAAAATTGATTTGTTGCATCCCTTTTTAAAATTGGAACGACAAAAATAGGACTTTTGGTCTCCCAATTTGAAAAGGGACACTAAAAGGTAACGTCGTCAAACAAATCTTGACGTAGTTAGACATTTAATTTTATATTATCTAAAGATCGAAGAAGCAGGAATCAGGAACCACAGCAGAATCAAGTGCTCCGGCGATTCCTGTTTTCTCCTCCCTCTTCCACCTTTGCTGCCCCCAATTTTGCCTCCCCTAGTTCCAACTTTGGCCCTTCGACTCCGATTCCACCTTATTCGAACCCTAGTCCACCTTTGCCATCGACACCGATAACGAATCCATGTCTGCTTATGCTGCCGACTGTGATAACGAATCTGATACGATCACGGAATCAGCAGCCCAAGTTGAAACCCATGTAGAGACGACCCAATGGATGTTGCCCCTCATCAAGCCTAACGGCCTCGCCCAGCTCAAGTCCGTCGTTCGCCCACTTACCTTAAAGACTTTGTGGTTAATGCCTCTGATTGACTTGGAAGACATTGGGATACCTTCCCCCCCCCCCTCTTTTTTTTTTTTTTTGCTTATTGCTATTTATTCATTTATTTAATTTTCAATTGGTTAGTTCATTTTCCTATGGCGCATAATCCGTATTTTCTAGTCACCACTGCTAGTGGTCATAGTTGAGTCCTAAATTTGTGTTAATTATTGTTTTTAATTGGTTTGTTTAGCTCCTATTTAAGGAGAGTTGTTCGTTGAATGAAGTAAGGAGAATATTTGTTTGTTTAATCTAGCTCATTTCACAAGCTTATCCTTTTTTCCTAAAAGGAATATCAAGCTTTGGCCCTTTTGCACAAAAGGTCCTACCATTTTGGTGCTCTTGTTGAGAGAATTAACTCTGCCTTCACCTATGGCCGAGGGCACTCATTTCAAGAAGCTGGAGGAAATCTTAACCGAGACCAATGATTGGTTAGGCGCTCGTCTGTGAGAAGTTACAGCTCAGGCTAACATTGAAATGGACTACCTATCCGACCAGACCATCCTCATATTTGACCAAATCCAGACTCTTATTACCAATATCACTGCACTAATCGAGCACATTAACCAAATTCCTCACCCACTACCACCCAACAATCTATTGCCACCACCACCCCAACCATGCCTCTCCAAGCTTGATTTCCCACACTTTGATAGAAATGATCCTCGAGGTTGGATTTTCAGAGAACACAGTTTTTTAACTTCCACCAAACCCTACCTCCTCAACGCCTACAGATAGCACCCTTCCATATAGATGGCCTGGTGCCTCGGCCCTTGCTTAGTACTAATAGACTTTCAACAATACCCCATTCCATACTTGGGATGATTTTACACAAAGCCTGGAGAACCATTTTGGGGACTCCCCATATACGAGCCTGATTTAACCATATTTTTGTATGATTTTTGGTAATCAAATTGATATTTTTAATGCATTTTTCTCATAACTATTGAGCTTTAAATGTATTTCTTTTGATAAATTGAGATTGAAAGTAAATATATTAAATTAGGGCTAAAAAGGGCAAAATTGTCAAAAAAAATGTAATTACTCTTAATTATTGATTTTCATGAGAATATTTGATATTAGGTTAATTGGTTTAAATTGTAGGTGCTCAAAAAAAGATTAGATTAAATTTGAAAATAGAAGTTTTAATTTAAGTTTTAAAAGTTGCAGTTTAGTCCCTCCCTGAAGAACTTTTACAGTTTGCGCTTAGGTCCCTGCAGATTTAACGCTGCGTTTTGATTGAATAGAGGCAGCTGAGTTTTTTTAATTAATTGGTACAGGAGCTGATCTATTGCAGCAGCAGGCCCAAGACGAAAAAGAAGGAAGTGGAACCCTAAATTATTGAGAACAAGAGACACGCAGGGAATCGTGCGGGGGCGGCGAGGAGAAAAAAAGAAAAAAAAGAAAGAAAGAATGGATACGAAGGAATTGAATTGAAGATTAAAAGAGGGGAACCCGAAACATTAAACGGGGATCCGAAAATCATCAACGCAGACGGAGGGGGACGGCTGGACCTCATTCATCTCTTCTTCTTCACTTCACACCTCCGTCGCCGGCGACTCTATCTCTCCCACCATTGTCGCCGACGGCATACCTTCTTCTTCCCCCCCCCCCCCCCTCCATCTTCACACCCATAGGCCACACACAGACCAGACACAACGACCCTCCATCATCATCGCCATCGCTGGACCCTTGACTCTCTCGCTGGGATTTATCGATCATTCTCCATTCCACCATTACCTCCACCCTTGACTTCACTCTTGTCACTTTCCTCATCCTCTTCACACCAACACCTCCATGCTCTGCCATTAACAACAATCACCGTCACCGTCTCCCATAATTCCTTCTTTCTTCCCTTATTACTTTCCATGGCTGCTGCAATTTTAAGATTGGTGGTGCTAGTGCTGAGTTCAATGCGTGGCTGAGACTTTTGCCTCTGGTGGTGGAGATTTATTTGAGTTCCAAAGCTTAAAAGGAGAGTTAATTTGTTCTTACTATTAGTCTAGATTTATACAATTAGGTTGCCTAGTTTTAGGGACTATTGTATATAAATTCTGGAACTGAGATTAATGTTTATTGTCTCTGTTAGTTTGATAATTGTGATTGATTTTGGATTATGCAATGTTAAGATTATTTTTGCTTTAATTTCTTGTGGTTGCAATGAGATTATATTAATTAGCGTGTTATTGTCTAGTTAATGTAGTTGATTTGTACCCCTTTGAGGGAATGTTATGTACTCAATTTTAAGAAGACTCGTGTTGCATAATTCCAATTTTAATTGCACATTAAGTGGTTTTCAACAATTTCTCAAGAGGTAGTGGTTAGCTATGTTTGTAGGAGCTACTATTAATTGAGATTATTGGACTCAAGTGGTATCTTGAGGTTGTTCTTTAGACTTAATGCAATTTTAATTCTCATAATCTTTTTGAACAAGGATAGTCAATTCTTCATCATCAAGAGCGTCATCATCCATATTTTCAATTTCATATCATTTTCACTCATTCACCAATTTTATAAAAATATCAAAAAAAATTAGTTTAGCATTTAATTTAATTGCATTTCTCTTTATTTAATTAATTCAAAAATCCAAAACCAATTTTCCCTTGTTTTAATTGCATTTGCATGTCATTTAGATTACTTAGAACTCAATAAAAGGCTCCTCGAGAGAGAGAATGATCCTAAGTTTGCCTATACGTAATCCTTGGTTTATTTTTGATTGTGGACCCCAAGGCTAAAGACGAAAAGGCCCTCATCAAATATGGGTGCACTCGCCAAGCTCACCCAAACTTCAACCATATCAGCCTATGTGACTGAGTATGAGGCCTTAACCAACTGCACTATTGACCTTCTGGCTCCTTTCCTCTTGTGCAACTTTGTCTCTGCAATGTTTGTGAAACCGGACAGACCAGGAACCGGCCAACCGGCCGCAAAACCGGTCCGGTTTGGTGGAGAACCAGTCAGACCCGGTGAACCCAGTCTAACCAGATGAAAACCGAGGTAACCCAGCCGAGTCACAGGGTCACCGGGTCTGGCCTATTTTTTTATTTCCCCGTCCAATCTAAGCGACGTCGTCTGGCCTCTTTTTTTTTTTTAATATATCGAAAATGGGAGGCAAAGGGATTTAATCAAATCCGATGATTTGATTTTCCCTGATCTTCGAACCTTCCCTGTCAAACTCAACTCTGCAGTGCGTCCTCAACTCCTCGTTCGTCGTTCTCAAGGCTAGCGAATTTTTCCATCTTAATTGACTCTTCTCCCTCCGTCCGACCGAACGTGTCCCTCCGTCCGACAAGCCCTCCTTCGTCGCCTAGGTTGCAGTCTCTGACAAGCCCTCTTCCAGCGCCATTGCTGGTAAGGAACGTCTCCCTTCATCCGATAAGTTCCGTTTTAGGTTTTTTTTTTTTTTTTTTTTGAAATCTTGCCTCAATGCTGTTAGTTTCTTCAATTTCTTGTTGTTCTTGCCTTTACAGAGCTTCGTTCATGCCTTTAGTCGTTTACAGAGCATCATTCCTTCGAGCTAGAGCTTCAGGTTTTGTAGTTATTTATTTTTTAATATTTTAGTTCTTTGTTCTTCGTTCTGCTGCTGCTCTGGTGTATACATTTTTTTTCTTTTGGATGTCATATTGGTTTGATTGGGTTCCTTTTTTGATTTCTTGAAGTTTCATGGTTGGCTCTAATTTTGCCTTTTCTGGTTCATATAAGCTGTTGTGCTTTGTTGGCCATTGATTACTTGATTTGCATTATCGTTTTTGTTGTGCTCTGTTCAGTTGGGTTTGGATTTTTGAAGGCTTGCTTTGCTTTTCGGTCTGGCTTGGTTTTGATTCCTGAAGGCATATCTGTTTGGTTTGGTTTGGATTCCTGAAGCTGTTAATGGAGGGAAATAATAACAATGAAGGTGCCCAGAATACTACCATCTCTAATCCACCCGAGTCTAGTAATCCTCTCACACAATCTAGTTTTTTAAAAACTAATCCTACTTGGGAATATGTATCTCTCAAGAAAGAGTGGAAAGTAAATGTGTTTACATGCCTATTATGTGGTTCAAATTATAGGGGAGGAGGGATAAATAGGTTGAAACAACATTTAGCTGGTGTGAGTTGACAAGTAACTTCTTGTAAAAAGGTTTCTCATGACGTATGTGCTCGAATGAAAGCATCTTTGGTAGAGGGTTCAAAGAAAAATCCTGTTCATAATGATAATGTAGATGAAGGAAATGTAGCTAGGGAAAGTGAAGAACCGGTTGTATCAAAGAGGAAAGCACCTAACACTGTGGGGGTTGAAAATTACTTTGCACCTAGAACAACTCATGGTGCTCAACCAAGCATTAAGAGTGCTTGGGCAAGTCAAGAAGCTCAACATAATGCAAAAATTTTGTTTGCTCAATGGGCTTATGCGAATTGCATTCCATTCAATGCATTGACCTGTCCTTTGTTTCAAAAAGTCATCGATGCTGCTACTGCAACTGGGCTTGGGTTTAAGGTCCCTAGTTATTATGAGTACAGGGTTAGCTTGTTGGGTGATTGTGAAAAAGAATGCCAACTTCTAATTGATAGCCATAGAGCGAAATGGAAAGAAAATAGTTGCACACTCATGGCTGATGGTTGGACGGATGTTAGACAACGAACTTTGATTAATTTCTTAGTCTATTCTGTGCATGGTATAGTTTTTGTGTAATCAATTGATGCTTCATATTTAATTAAAGATGCCAATACACTTTTCTCATTGTTCAGAGAAGTCATTGAGTGGGTGGGTCCTGAAAATATAGTCCACGTTGTGACTGACAATGCTTCAAATTATGTAGCATGTGGTAGGTTGATCAAAGAGAAATACAAAACCATCTATTGGTCACCTTGTGCTGCATATTGTTTAAATATGATTTTGAAAGATATTGCATCAATGCCTCATGTTTCAGACCTTGCGAAGAAGGCATCCAAAATAATTGTATTTGCTTATAATCATTTGATCTTCTTGTCATGGCTAAGAAAAAGATCTGGTTGGAAGGAAATTGTGCGTCCTGGTGCTACAAGATTTGCCACCACATTTATCACACTTCATAGCATATATTCTCACAAGCAAGACTTACAAGCTTTGGCTATTGATCAACATTTTTTGCAGCATAAGTTAGCATCCACTGAAGTCGGAAAAACTTTCAGTGCAATCATTCTAGATAACCGGTTTTGGGGCGATTGCTTTCAAATTGTGAGACTTGTGTCTCCATTGATCAAATTGTTGAGAATTGTTGATTCAGATGAGAAGCCTTCAATGCCATATGTCTATGAAGGTATGCAAAGGGCTAAAAATGTGATCAAGGACGTGTTTCAAAAGAAAAAGGAACTATACAAGCCTTATACAAATATTATCCAAAGTCATTTGGATAAGCATTTGAAAACTGAACTTCATGTGGCGGCGTATTTGTTGAATCCTGCATTTTTGTATAGTCCTGATTTTGTCAGAAAGCATTGATGTATGGAAGCTATGATTGATTTGTTTGAGGGGAACTCATCTGACAATGTTAATTATTATGTAACAATGATGAAGCAAATCGGTGTATACCGCGAACGGAAAGAATCTTTTGCTAAAGTTTCATGTGAAAAAATAGCCCGTTCACTAGTCCCACGTAAGTACATTGACTTTCATATTCAAAACCACATATTGAGATATCTGACATTAATAATTCATACTAAATGTCTTTTATTTTTATTTTGCAGATGATTGGTGGTTGTACTACGGGGGTGCAATACCGGAATTGCAAAAAATTGCTTTACGCATTCTTAGTCAAACTTCTACTTCTTCTGGATGTGAAAGAAACTGGAGCTTGTTTGAGCGTAACCATACTAAAAGAAGAAATAGATTGGAGCATGAAAGGCTTAATGATTTGGTTTTCACTAACTACGATTTGAGGTTAAAGTTTAGGTAAACTTGACTTTTGAATACTTGTTTTATAGTTGTATACTTTTATTACATATAGATATATATACACTTTATTAATGTTGGTATTCTATCATGTTGGCATTATAGGAATCAATTGAAAAAGAAGAAAGGCAATTATAATCCCTTTGATTATGAATCTGTCACGCCCTGAAAACCCCAAGGGGTGACCGGCACAGAATATGAGAGGAATCATATTCCTTAAGCCTTAAACTTATATACAAATTCTAATTTAAAAAAATATGGTAATATAGAATATTCATATGTTCCATACAACAAAAGGAGGTAGGATCCTACTTAAAGACTACGTGGAGCATCTAGTATTAATGTTATTACAAAAAATCTAAGTTATAATTACATCAACCAGAAGCACTTCAAAATGAGACCGCAAGCTTTAAGTCACTAGGAAGATTCTTCACCGCTAGGCAGGAGGTACAGGATGAGTGATATCGTCTGAACCAAAACAAATTTTCCGGTGAATAACGTCCCATTCTTTTAATTCAATAAAATACAAGAGTAAATAATTTAAACATCTTTATCTTTTGACAATAACAATATAGCAACAAATTTCAATTTCTAAACCATACGATCATGAATAAAATAGAACTCTATAAAAATATCGTCTGTCAAATAATTTCCTGTACAAAATAAAACCTTTGATTTAATATAATTAATTTAAACCATAGTTCTCAAAATCACATCTTTCTATAGAACTTCTTACAGAATGAATCACAAGCGTGGCCACACAGTCCACCAGGGTAAGCTAACCAAGCATGACTCAAGGTCATGAAACAAGCATGGACACACAGTATATGAGGGTAAACTAACTAAGCATGACTCAAGGCCATGAAACAAGCATGGACACACAGTCCATGAAACAAGCATGGACGCAAAGTCCATGAAACAAGCATGAGAACAAATCCCATGAAAATCAAGCGAGCTCGAGGTTAACCATGGTGCACCAAGGACTAACAGTACTATTGTTAGTAACCAGCGTTCTGTATTCAGTCTCATTCAAAACATTTTCAAGCATGCTTGGGGTCAATTTAGCAAAGTAATAAAAATTCTTCTTTCAAGATAATAACAACTTTATGTCATACTTTATAATCAAATTCCCCAGCATGAACTTCCACAAACAACATTTCAAAACATTCCTAAAAATTCAATCTGTCAATAAAATCCTTTTAAACACGTAAAAACATTCCATTTCAAACAATAAATTCCAGCTTATAAACTTTCTAAAATCCAAGATCGTTTCGAAATAATTTGTAAAAAATATCTCAAAAGTCTCATTTCTATTTAACTGCATAATTATGAATTATACTCTGAAACAACTAGAAGAAAATACAAAATAACGGATAAAATTACCATTCTTGTCATCAAATATTTCTTCACAAAATTATACTTTAAAATATGGAAATAAATATAAGAGTTCAACAATAAAAATATCATTTATAAAAAAATTAGGGACGTTATTCACTCACCTGTTACTCTGTCTGAAACTATATCTTTACCAAAATCCTTGGGGTTCACTTTTCTCTCTCTTGAACTCAAGCAATTGTCAATTCTTATAAATTTTAAAATTCATATATCAACCTCTAACGGAATTTAGTTACTTAAATTAAAAATCCTTAAATATCAAAATATCCTTCAATCACATCTACCACACAATTATTCCAACTTCCGGAATATTTTGAATCGGCCTTCATATTGAGTCTGAAAATTATTTTCCAGATTTTGGAAATACTAACTGAGTAACCCAAATAACACTTTCTATCAACTAAAGCATCCTAGAGAATCCTTTAATGGTCCGTGAGGCTAGAAGACGAATCTGAACTTTACACTTAAGAAAGATGCTCTGTTTCAGCTCCCATTAAAACAGAGCACACATGCATGCAACTTTAACCTTTCAAAGTTTTTCTATTTCGATGCTGAGAATAAGAACATGCAGAAACGAAACTAACCCACTTAAACTTCACACTCAGAAACCCGACGCGCAGAAACCATGGGAGTTAGAAGGAAAAACCTCACCTTAATTGAATCCAAGTGCATGCATCGTTCAGACCTTCTTTTAGCCTTCACCGTCTCTTCCTTTATTTTCCTTCTCCAGTGCTCTCGATCTCACACTCTCAGCATTTTTTTTTCCGCCTCTATTTCCTGTCTCGCCCTCTCAGCGTTCCGCGGAAAGGCCAATGAAGGAATGGGAATAGAGAAGAGAAATATGAGAGTGAAGTGGTTCTGTCCGAATGAATATGTGCACATAAGACTTTCTGAGTTCTAGAGAAATGGTTAAGCATGGGTGCTGATGAAAACGTAGGGAATAGTGGGGTATGGGCTGTCCTTGAACGCTGAGCTGTCCTAAAATGCATGTGACAGGTGTGATCTCTCGCTGTATCTCATTCTCCATTTCTTTTCCTGGTGTTGGGCCGAAGAAGATTAAATAAAGATTGGAATAGTTGGGCTGGATGAAATAATGACGTGATGAGTTGAAGAGATGCATGCACTTTGCTGTACTAATTGATTAAAGGAATTGGGCTGAATAGGATATGTCCAAATATAATTATTGTTGAAGTGAGAATGTGGGTGTTCTGCATACACTAAGCTCCAACGCATAGAACCACTATTTCCTATATTCTACTTTTCTTTCTAATATTGCACCATATGACTACAATAATTCTCTCCTCTAAAATTTGATTTGGCATATCCTTGGCTCTTCAAATTAAACTATGACTTCCCCCAAATTTATTTATGGGCTTGGGATGGTAAAACTACCATTTTATCTCTTCTTGATTTGGGCACTAAATAAATTCCTCAAATAAATCCTTAATCCATATAAAGATTTTTCTCTCTCAATTAAGTCCTCTAGGCCATAAATTGTTGATTCTAAAATTCCTGGGTAAAAATTTATCCTCTAACTATTTTTAGCTATTTAGGCCAAACTTGACATAACTAATCCCCTCATAATAATTCTAGATCCTTAAAATAATATTTTCATAATTTTCCCGAATTTTTTTGAAGGTTCAAAAATAACTTTAACAATTATCTTAAGCTTTTCCTCATGAAAAACTTCAGACTTTGGACTTTTACTTGCTTAGCAACCTATTTATCTCAATCTAATTCCAAAACTCTTTGTCCCAAATTTTGGGATGTTACAATAGGATAAAGGCATTCATATCATACCCTTCAACTCCATATACAACCCATCTTACATCATCTCCATTTGCTACCCCTTTGAGCCATACGTTTGTGCTATAGCAGACCTAGTTAGAAAAATAACCAAAATAATAAAAAAAAAAAGAGTAAATACCCTATTTGGTCCCTGAAAAAAAACACGGACCCCATTTTTGTCCCTCAAACAATGAAACCCCTTTTTAGTCCCTGAAATGGATGAATTTCCAAAAAAGGACCCCATTTTGGTCCCTCAAAAATTTCCAAAAACCTCTTTTTTGTCCATAAAAATGTCCCACTTTAGTCCCTAGGGACAAAAAAGGGGTCCGTGTTTTTTTCCAGGGACCAAATAGGGTATTTACTCAAAAAAAAAAAAAAGAAGAAGGAAGAATTGTGAGAATGCTACGGCCAAGTGCTCCCGGAAAATGCTGCTAAAAGAGTTCTGTAAGCTTTAAAAAAACAAAAAAGAAAAAGAAAAAGAAAAAAGGGGACCAAGAATAAAAGGCAGCAATAAACATAAAGAGCACTTAGTTGAGGCTAAGAAGATTTGTCGACTTGTTCTGCTATAGCACTCAATATCAGGTCCATCACAAAACACCAAGTTACCATCACAATACAGCCAGAGAAGCCCTTTTGAAGAACAAATACTCGGATGCTAGGAAGTAATCTTAGAACTTTGACAAGGCTATGGATCTTCTCGGCTTGTTGACAAGAGAGATACAAAAAAATTCCATGGGTAAGCGAGTGTAAACACTAAACTTGAGAGCCCCTGGAGACTTCTTCATCTAAACAATACCCCAAATCATTAGTTCATGCAACGCAAAACCATTAGTTGATTTAATGAATCTGTTTTTTTTTTTTTTGTCTCCAAATTTGCCATACCTATTCTATAACTTATTTGTTATATTAATGATTCTAACTTTTTATTGTATGGATTGAAATCAAGTAGAAGAATTATATAACTCGGATATTCACCTTAGTAAGAATTTGTTCAACGACACTATAACTTCTATGGCGGCTGACTATAGAGAAAGTAGTGCATTTTTTTCCACTTGTTGAAGGGAAAATTATGTCAATTCTGCTAAAAAATCATTCAATTTTTTAATTTATCTAAAATTATTTTTCCAGCTGTTGGGAATCAAGAGACGTTATCAGTTCCTGAAGCTCAAAATGTATTGAGTCCAATCATGGTTTATGATACAGGTATTTATATCATATTAATTTGTAGTCTCCAAGCTGCCATAATGGATCAAATACTCATAGAAGTTTTTCCCATTCTTTTCTGTTTACTTGCAGGTTCTAATACTTCGGGTATTGTTTTCAAGATTATGCCCTAATTTACCTCCCTTTACTTTATTGATTTATTTATGTTTAATAACTCATTAATCTTCCTTATTTTTCCTTTTACTTAATTAATCAGCTGTTGATCCAGCTCCTTCCCAAGCCCCAGAAGCTAATTCTTCGTCAACAACACCAATAGCAGATGTTTGCAGTATCTTTAAGGAGTTGGACACGTTGTTGCCATATTTGGAGGCCGGGGTGAAATGTCATCCTCAAGTTCTTAATTGGCTCAACACAGAGCAACCAAGAGTGTTTGCTTCCTCCATCTTTTCCCTATTTGCTGAGGTGACTCGCATTTTGAGGACCACTCGCAGAGGCCACTTGACTGAAGGTAATCGAAACTACATCACAAAGTGTTGCACTGTCTTAGAAGGGGTTGGCTTTGATGCTTCATATATGGCTGAGTTACGTGTATAAATGCATTGAGAAATGCGGTGATAATGTCGAAGACATCAAGAGGAAGGTTGAGGAGACTAAAGTTCAGGCTTCCAGTCTCGAAGCTGAGCTCGAGTCCGTAAAGAAGGAGTTGGTTTTGTTGCTTGACAAGGCTAGCTGGCTGGACGACTTCATTGAATCTTGAAGTGTTTTTGTAGTACTCACTTAGAACTATCTCCTTTGACATTTTCTTTTTCTGCACTATATATTTACTTTTGTGTGCTGCTTTTGTGGTCTGTCTACGGCACAATACTATAGGCAATGCTATATATCCTTCCCAGGGTACTATTTTAAACAAATACGGTTTTGGACTGTAGTGTTGGAGATTATTTTTGAGTCATATTCGAAAAGAAAAGAACACGATAAGCATTTATTACCTTTTGTTCATTAGCCGCAATGAATTTGGCTTGTGCCTCATAAAATTAGGTTTCGATTTGCATTTATCATGATAGAATAGGACTTATAAAATGAAGTTGGATGTTCTACTGCTGAGATTTTTTTATCTTTTTGGAAACTGGAATGCACAATTCAAAAACAACAGCTTGATTAATTGAACAAGACATAGAAATAACTTTGGTTGCAAGTTATTCCATAGCAGGACATCATATAATAAGCCTGAGGCAGGGCCAGGCGATACAATCCCATATATGTGCAATGTTTTTTATGATCTTTTCGGATTATGTAGAATAAGACAAATGTGTTTTATTAACACATTAATGACGTCATTATATGTGATCTTATTCTCCATAATTCTCAAAAGAAAATTTGTAATATATAGAGGAGTGAGGGGGTGTTATTAAAAAGTCGCATTAAAGAGAAATTGTCAGAATTTAATGAGGCGATTCATGATATGAGGCGGATAATTAGTCATCATTTTAATTAGAAGGGTACTATGGTCTTTCAACAATATTCAGAAATCCCTAATTAGGCCTCTTGGCCTTATTAAGGATATTTTAAAAGTGTAGGCCTATTTGGATTTAGAAATTTCAACTGGATTTAATTGGAATTCTCTCAATTAATTAAACTGATGTCTGAACATGAAAAGAATATTAATCAAATATATTTGAAAAAGGAAAAATAAAATTAAGGAACAAAATAAAATTCTTAAATTATTCATAACAATTTTAGCAATAAATAGATATTTTGTATGATGAAGGTTAAATTAGTAAATTAATTTTTAAAAGGAATTTTAATTAAAAATATTTTCTGAGAGTATTCTTAATGATGTTAACCATCGGGACTTAATTGTATATTTCCTTTTTCTTTTTTTTTTTGGGGGGCCGGGGGGGGGGTTAAGTATAATTAGGACAATATGCAATGGAGGTTAGAGTATTTTTCTCTCTCTTTTTTCTCTAGTTTTATTTTTTGCTGTTTAAAAAACCCCAATGGAAAAGTAGTGCAACCGAGGACAATATATAATATATTTGATACTCCCCCGATCTTAATAAGACTTAGTTGACTTTTTTTGGAGAAATTAATGAAGCTAATTAAATTACTTAAGAGTATTTTTATTTTATTTTTTTTCTTCAAACTAATTAATTTGACTAAGAAACTAATATATAATCTAAGAATACACAACATATGAAATGATTAAGTAACTTATTTAGCTTCCTTAATCTCTCCAAAGAAAGTCAACCAGATCTTATAATTAGGACCGGAGGTAGTAATTCATACTCACTCTGTATTTAATTACCCATACCATATTTGTTAATATTTTCCTAATTTACCTATATTAATGCTCCGTCAACAATAATAATTAAGAAAAAGAAGGGAATGAGTGAATTAAAGAAAATTATTAGTGTATTTTAGAAAATACATTTAGATTAACCAAGTTCCTTAATGTAATCAAACTAGATAAATAATTATTATATTAAGGAGAAAAGAGGGAAGTAATTTATGTTGGAAATTATGCCCTAGGGGCAATTCATTGTATTTTGAATATTTAAGTTATCTAAAGTATTCTCTTATGTTATCATTTTCGATTGCATGTTCGTATTGATAACTGCATCCCTGGATATATCTTATGGATTATCCTAAATGTCCCTGGTCGGTCATCTAAGCGGGAGCGAAGATGAAACAAGACCAGTATGACTTTGATGAGGTATGGAGATACGAATCAAAGTCATGGGCACTTGTAAGAGTACAAGGTACTGGACCGACCCATTATGAGAAAGCTACATGGATTAAGTCATAAGCTTATCTCATGTATAACCGCGTCAAGACGCCCTATGACCTGAGATCATCATAGATTCCTACATGATGAGTCACTGGTTTTTGACCTAGTCAAAAGTCACCTTTGACCGAGTGATGATAAAGGCTTGGATCGAGATCAATGGTTTTCATGTGGAAGAATGTAAATGGTAAAGATAGAATTTTTCCCTCACATTTGTAGAGAGATAATACTGGGCCCCTCAATGAGTGAGTCTAAGAAATGTGTGGTCACACTGTGATGGAAAAGAGTTTCCATTTCACTTATTAGACTACTCGAGAATCGAGAAAGTAATGGTCAAGAACAGGAAGTTGACATTATCCATGCCTCATCTTTGACCAAATTATCGCGTGACAAAAGGGACGTGACATGGTTGTACAATAGGTTGTATCATGTCATCGAGCCCTATGTGAACTGGGTAGTCACAATGTCTTGCTAGAGGCCGCTTACGACTTGTGGGCTGGTACAGTATTAGCCCACTACCAATCTCATATGGGCCTGTAGGGTCGCACACAAGAATAACCTAACACTAGTAAAAGCGTCCAGGTTCATTGAATCTCAGACTAATCTGAGATTTAATGAATGCTGAATTTAATCTGGGGCATATATATATGTGTGTGTGTGTATTAAATTCGAAAATAATATAATAATATTATTTAATGGAGATTATAATATTATTATATAATATTTGTTTTATATTTAATTTATTTGGTAAATTAAATATTTAAAACAAATAAAGATATTGTATCTCATTTAATTTTTTATTATAGATATCATTATCTATTTAATTTAAATTGAGATATTGTATCTCAGATTTAATTAAATACATAGATATCATTTCTCGGATTTAATTTATAGAGATAAATTAAATCAGATAGCTTTTAAATTTAGATTAAATCTATCAGATAGATTTAATTAATATTTTTTTTTAATCTAGATTCAAAATTCAAATTTCAGATCTGGTTTTTAATACGGATTAAATAAATATTATTAGTTTAGATCTATCGGATAGATTTAAATTAATATATATTTTAATACAGATCTAAAATTTGAATTTCAAAATTACTAACGATTAATTTTGCATTAAATACGCCGATCGCGTCGTGAAAACCTACGGGAGTTATTTTCGAGCGTATTACAGAAAGCCGCGAGAAACCCTAGAGTGAAAAATTGAGAGAGAGAGACGCACAAGAGGCGCTAGCACGCCGAGGATTGTTCGTGTGGATACCAGTAGAGGAAGGCGATCTAAGAGTCGTCTTCTATTGATCGAGTAGGTAGCCCACCTGTTCAAGGAAGAACGAGACGCGGACGAATTCTCCAAAGGTAATATTCGGTCCCTGAGTCTTGATTTAAATGCACCTAAGTGATCCATGGGATGGGATTTGTAGAAATTTTTAATCCGCTGCGTTGTACGGATCCCAACAATTTATGATCCATAATTACAAAGGCAAGCCTACGAAGCTACCACCACATGCTGGGTACCTACTTTTGGTGAATATGAGTGTCATCCATACAATTTCGACAGTCAGGATTTGCCTGTGAAGGATAATGAGTGATCCACTCATGAGGAAATCCTCTTCCTACAAATATAGGCCAAGTGGAAACTGTTTGACTCAGATAAATGGAAACCTGACCACATGTGATCCTTGTCGTACAAAAAACTTATTCAATAACCATATTTTACTAGTTTTTTTTTTTTTTTTTTGCAATTTTAAAAATTTCAATGGAAAAATAGTACAACCCAAGACAACATATCTAATAATTCACACTCCCTCTAGTCTTTAATATAGGATATAATTAGGGAGTTGGTTTTGGTCGTGAATATCCTATTTACCATATTTGTCAATATTTTCCTATTTTACCTCTATTGATACTCCGTCAACAATAATCAAGGAAAAAAAAAGGAAGAAGTTAATTAAGAAAAATAACTAGAGTATTTTAAAAAATACAAATTAGATCAATTGACTTCATTAATATACTCGTATTATGGTAAATAATTTTTACATTAAGGAGAAGAGGAAGTAGTAAGCATATTTTTTTTAAGCCCAAAACACTCTTTTTTAAATTAAATTTGGCCAAAAATATAAAAATGGCCCCAAGAAATAAAATTTGGCCCAAAAACTGTTGAGCCCAACAGAAACTTTTTTAATGACAGCCCAATAAAGTACTGCCAAAATATTTTTTTAAAGCCCAACCCTTGCTGAGCCCAACACCAATCTATGCAGTTTTTATTATTATTATTCTACAGCCCAGAAAACGTGTTCAGCCTATACAGTTTTGTTTTGTTTTGTTGACAGCCCAAAACACTTGCCACTTGCCAGCCCAACATCAGATTCACTTTAAATGAAACTATGCGTGTCATCCTGAGATTGTGCCCAAAAACGCAACTGGGTTTTTTTATGTGTGCCCTGATTCCCTGCACACAGAGTTTACTCACGATAGGCTGGGATCTATTCCCCATATGAAGTGCTATTTTTATTTCGGTTTTCTCATGTATTAAAAAAGAAAGAAAGTGAGTTTCATTTTTTTTTATAACAAACAATGAAACACACGGTTTCATTTAGATAATGAGGGGTGCCGTTTTAAATCAAACGGTTGGGGCTAGGAAAAACGCACCATTTGGTCCTTCTTCAATCTCTAGCAGGGTCATTTTGATCCGGTTGGAGGACCTGACACTTAATCCCTCTATAATCAGCATTTTCCATATTGGTTCTTCACATTCTTGATGTTTATCTTTTTGGTTTTCCGAAATCTGCGCAATGACACTAATTCAATGGCTTAAAAATACTGTTTTTGAATGACTCAACTTAAAAAATGAAAAATGCCGAACACCCACTTGTGTAAATGCCGCATTAAATTCAAACTGAAGCTTTTTCAATTCAGGAAAACAACCATTCCACCGAATCAATGTGCGATTTCGTGGTAAACCATGGATGAAAATTATTTAAAAGGAAAACAACCTTGCGAGGCCTTCATAAAAGAACATAAATACATACAGACAAAAGAAAACTAGAAGCCACCACAAATGGATAGAGTCAAAAAATCATTATTTTATAATACTTATATGCATAAACGAGTTCAATTGTCATAGACACTTAGGAGAATATAATCCATAACAAACTTCATGTACATTATTAAGGTACATGAAGTTTGTTAACCTTATAATACTTCGTACTTAAATTAAGGAACATATAAGCAATCCGAGTTATCAATAAAGATATATATATGGGATCCTTTAATTTATGCATAAATTTTAGAAATTATAATTTTAGAAACTCTCACTGTTCAAAATTAAGAATCCAAAATTTTAAAACTGAGCACATATTCAAACCAAATTATTTTAAGATTGTTGTTGAAAATACTAATTGTGTTAACCATATGAACTTAATTGTATATTTTCATCATAGAGGCAAGGTCAATGTAATTAAAACAATATGCAATGGATACGAGAGTGTTTTACTCTCCCTCTCTCCCCCTCTCCCATTTAAAAAACTTCAATGGAAAAGTAGTGCAACCCAAGACAACATATTTAATAATTCACACTTCTTTCCGTCTTTAATATATGACCTAATTATAAAGTCAATTTTGGTTTTGAATATCTTATTTACTATATTTGTCAATATTTTCATAATTTACCTCTATTAATGCTCCATCAACAATAATCAAGGAAAATAAGAGAATGAGTGAATTTAGGAAGATAATTAATTAGCATATTTTAGAAAATATATGATAGATTAACTAACTTCTTTAATATTAAGGTAAATAATTCTTTTTTTTTTTTATACACATAGTAGGGGAGGGGGGTAGGGTTGAAACCCTAGACATAGGGGAGGGAAGCCAAGCTCCTATACTACTGTACTACTAAGGTATTGGCTGTAAATAATTCTTATATTAAAGATAAGAGTGAGTAGTAATTTATGATCCATAATTACAAAGGCAGGCCTACAAAATTACCACCACATGCTGGGTGCGTACTTTAATTTTGGTGAATATCAGTGTCATCCATACAAATATAGGTTGAGTGGAAACAGTTTGACTCAGATAAATGGAAACCTGCCAACATGTGATCCTTTTCGTACACAAAACTTACTCAGTTTTAGTGACCATATTTTACTAGTGTGTAATTTACCTTGAAATGTTGGAGTTTGAAGTGCTTGTGGTTATGATCTCTTTTCCAATGTTCAAAATTATTAGTCAAAAATCTTTCTAAAGAAATTATAAAATTAATTTTTATATATATCTTGCATTTTCAGTTGATACTAAACATAAAACTAATTGGCTAAAGAACACTTTTAGTCTTTTATGTTTGCAACAAGTGTAATTTTAGTCCCTTAAATTTGTAAAGTATACTTTTAATCCTTCAATCCTAACATCGTTAGTTTCCTTTAATAGAAAATGTTAACTCATCAAAGTTACATTATTTTAATTCTAAATGGCTGCCACGTCAAATCAATATTTTTTCTACACATTCATATTTTAATTAGAATAATAATTGCAAAAAAATTCCGGTTTTTAATCAATTTTTTTATCCTCCCCTTCCGCATAGAAACCCTTCTCCTGCCGCCAAATGCCTTCTTCCTCCATGAATGCTTCTGTTTCTAACTTGTACTTCCTTTGACTATGGAAAAATCAAAGAAATAGAGTAGCCTTGGCTTTCCCAACTAGATCAAGCGCTTTGGAATTGACTTGATCAAATATTTTTTTGGTTTCAACATTTTCCACGTCAGTTTGCATATAATGACAAAAAATTCTCTCCCGCGCTCAACAAATTTTCCGATTGCAACCTTAATTTAAGCAATACTAGTTCCAAAGATTACAACTGAAAAATCCTATCAACAAAGAATTGGGTATAATGAGGAAGGGCCACATAAATTTAAGTTCTTAGGCGTGAAGAACAAGAAGGGAAATTGAACTTGCCCAGGTTTCCATAGCTAGGGAGAAGTGTTGGCATAAGAAGAGTAGAAGCATCGGGTTAGAGAGTGTTGGAAGATTAATGGAGGAAGAAGGGAGTTCATAGTTGGAGAAGGGTTCCGATGGTAGAGGGGAAGGAGATGAAAAAAATTGATTTTGATTAAAAACGTAGATTTTTTTTGTTATTATTAATATATTAATTAAAATACAAATTTGTAAAAAAATTGAGTTGATGTGGAAACCAGTTAGGATTAAAATGATATGTCTTTTATGAGTTAACATTTTTCGTGAAAGGAGACTAACGGTGTTAAGATTAAATAACTAAAAGCATACATTACAAATTTAAGGGATAAAAATTACACTGGATTCAAACATAAAAGACCAAAAATATATTTTAGCCAAACTAATTTTATCATAAGGTAGGCTCGAGTGCTGGTATCCCTACCTTTACTCCATAATGGCATTACATATCAAACTTATGGTATAGCCAAGTGGGGCCAGTAAGCCAATAAGTAGGATTACTTTTAGCGCTAACATTTGCTCCAATCTTAAGATTCAAATTCAAACTGCAAAATGATCTCACAACTGAGAGAGTTTTCTAACGAGCACAAGTGTTTGAGAGAGCTACTAGTTGTTTGTCCGAATGAAAAACATTGAATTAAGAAATGGCGCCCTCTAAGTCTTGAGGGGAAACTTTTGATCAAAAATATATTTAAAAAAAAAAAAGGAAAGAAATGGAATGATTGGCGTTTCCTTTGAGTGTGAGATATCACAACCCACTTGAAAAATATCTTTCATCTTAAATGCTTTAGAATTTAATTAGTAAGGAAACCTTCATTAGGTTTGTGCAAATAAAGGAAAGGAAAACTAATAATGATTTCAAAGGTGCCCATTTAATCTTCAAGAATAATTCATAGTAGACCCTAACACAGATAATGAAGGAAAGGAAAACTAATCATGGTTTCTGACTTTTTTGCCATGACTCGTTTTTTCTCATACTAACACGTCAATCTACTATAGACCCTAACACAAACTATGACTTTCAATTCAAAGCTTCAGAAGGACCACGCAATAGCTAAATTTAGCATTTCATTTTTCTTGATCTTGTATTATACTCCTTCCGGTCTTAATTATAAGAACACATTTGGGAATTGGTCTTGGTCCTAATTATAAAACCAAGTTTAAATTTTTGTCAATTTCTTCCTAAAATGCCCCTATATTTAACAAGGCTAATACTTTCTTCATTATAATGATGGCTATTAGCTCCTCCAAAATAACTCTGGTTGCCTACAACGAGACTGGGCCTTATGTTAGGCCTCTTTGGGGATTACGCTTATGTACATAGAACAAGCTTATGCAAGCCACTGTGTGGAGGTCCATTGAAAGTAATGCAATAGATGAGATTGGGCCTCCTGTATGTTATGCCATTTTAAGTTTTAACTAAGGGTATTTTAGAAAAATGAATCCAATTAACTAATTTAACTACTATCCTTAGTTTCTCTAAAATTTAGTAAATAGCTCATATAATTTGAATCGGAGGGAGTAATTTATAAGATCATCCACCAATATATCCCAAAATGGTCACACACACAAACAGTAGCGGATCTTAGGATAAATATTTGGGGAGGCCAAATGTATACTCATTAACTAATTAAGAAAAAAATATTTGGAGAGGTCAAATGTATAAATTTTTGATACAAATGTATAACCAAATGTATAAATTTTGTATAAAAAATCTATTTTATATTAAATATTTAGGACAATTTTTTTTTTTTTTGGGAGGGCTATGGCCCCCTCTGGTCCTTAAAAAGCTCCACCACTGCACACAAAGGCAAAAATATTGACCCCACGGCTATTTTATGCTTCAGATTCTGTGTGATTAGGTCACTACTATATTTTTCAATGCATGCCTTCCCAGATGCAGATCATGAAGGACACGCTTGTTGATACTATAATTGTGCACATCTTATCTTTGGGTCAGCTTTCATTATTATGACCCTTATTCATCACTTTGAGTAATAATGTATTCAATCACACGCTAGCTCCATCTAACCCCAAATTATAACCTTCACTATTTCTTACAATAAGTTAAACAATCATAATTATATGAGTACGTACATCGTATATATAAGTGTTGATAAAATTTAGATCAAATCATTATCCCACTATTTAAAGCCATAAACAGTATGATTTCTGCCATTAGCCTTCATGTAATGTAATAGACTGATAGCCTTCTTTCAAATTTGCTTGTTTTCGTTTTATATGTATTTGATTACTGTGAAGTTGTAATTAAATATCTATCTTTACATATACTGACGATAGGATAAAAAGTATAAGAACACTGTATTATTAATTAAGTTATAAATGGGAGTAGTGTTGTTAAAACATAGTGTCGAAATGTAGAAACGGACGTTTCTATGTTTTTTGCTTGAAAATTGTGTTGGAATGGTGGTAGAAACAAAAATGGAGCTGAAACGGTCGAAACGTAGTGTCAAAATAGAAATGAATTTATGTTGTTTTTGTGATGGCTACCTCAAGATTAGGCAACACAAAACATAGAGTGTCTCCTCAAATTGATTATAACTTTGATGACATTGAGTCGGATGATAATTGGATTGTGGAACCAACATGGGAAGATTTTTCGGAAGATATTGGAGTTGGAGAAGATCAAGATCCCCATGGCTTGGATGATCATGATCTGAATGAAGAAGAGGGGAACTAGAATAATTTGGATATTCCCGAATTTCTTAGTGGCGGAAGGGATGAAGAAGATGATATTGACTTTGACTCCGATGACTTAAATTAAAGATGTTGATCTCTTTTATAATTTTATTGCCTTGGTGTTTTGATTTTAATATGTATTATGATGACTGAGTTTCAACTTAATTATTTCCTCGAGTGTTTGGACTTAAATTTAAATTTGTGATGACTTTAATGTATTGGTGTTTTTTGATTTTATATATGTTGAATTTCAATTTTTTTTTAGGTAGTACGTAATAAACTCTTACGTTTCGTTTACGTTTTCCGATTTTATGTTTTTGCTCACCTTTATCGTTTCAACGTAGACTCTACGTTTTAACATCATTGAATGGGAGTACTGTGCAGTATGCATTTGCCTGCAAATATCAACTGCTGGATTTCTTTTTTCTGCCACCTAGTTTGCTTGTTAATTGTTGGGTCTTATTATTTGGATGTAAATTCTTGCCCAAGTTATTGTTGAGGAAAAAGATAAAGAGGATGATAAGGAAAAAAAAATCAATAAATTGTTTATATCTGCATGATGTGTAAGGATGTTACAAGAATCCAACAAAATTATTATAGAAACAAATTCAAGGTATTTCAAAACTACATTTAATAGATGGGTCATTAATTGGAAATGAATTCTTAAAAATAGAAAGTGTACGGGTTGTGCGTTTCTCTCTTCAATACATATAGTGGGAGTCACCAAAATTTAAATTAAAAAAAAAGCTATTAAAACATTCGGCTAATGATATTATCGAACCGTATGAATTTTGATCCACCCTGTAGTATGTAGTGTTTACTCAATAATTCTCCGAATGGAACCTTTGATCAAAATAAGAAATCCATTGTCTAGTAGGGACTATTATCATAATAACAAAATTATACTACTACTATATGCAGGGATGAGGTCATTATAAAGAGCAAAAATATTACTATTACTGCATGTCCAGTTTTAGCCAATTTATTAGTGCATTGAATTCAAGCAAGTTACTCAATCATTTATTTATTTTTCTTGCAGTATCAAATTTTAAATTTGTTATAGTTATCCTTATTTATTATTCAAACAAACAATCGTCCTTTCTTTTTACTTGAGAGTTGAGACAGCCGATCACATCATTACAAAATCGATTTTCTTTATTGTACAAAATTTATATATTACAATGGGTCACGTCGTTAAAAATCCCCTAGGGAATATAGTAGCAACCGATCACGTCATTACAAAATCGGTTTTCTCCATTGTAACATTAACTATTTTAAATAATTAAAATCTGGTTTGAATTAAAAAGGACCAGATATTTATTAAACAACAATCAAGTCTCTTAAAATTCTTTTAAAGTGATGTGCATTGTTATCAGCTTGCGAGTTGACTTTTCGAGTTTACTATTTTTACGATTTTAACACACAAAAATGAATAAAGTCATTGGTAAACTCATATCAGTTGTAAATTCAGTTAAACTCATGAATTTATACTTAGATTTTACCGTTTTTATGTTTTTAGCTAATAAAATTGTGTTAATTTACTCTTAAACTTGTGCTAACTTTTTAAATTTGAAAATACTCAATGGATGTATATATAAATTTTATAGAAATTGTTTGTTAAATATGATAAATGATGAATGTTAATGGATTTAATTTCAATTATTTGAATTTGAAATATATTTAAATTAAATTGTTATCATTTTTATATTTTAATTATTTAATTATACACTAGTAATACCTATTTAATAATAAATGTAAGCTTTTATAAGTTTACGATACGAGTTTATATCACTGTTATGAGTTTGCTTAAACTCATAAGTTTGACAACCTTGGTAATGTGGCTATTTTCAAAATTAAAGACTCTCAAAATTTGTATCAGTAATTAGTATTTAGTAGTTTGCTTGGCATTAATATTAATTATTCATACCCATGCACATCACCAATATTCGTGTCCCTCCCAATATCATCTTGTAAGTATTCATATAAGGATTACAAATTAAAAATATAAGGATCAATAACTATTATTAAGGGTTAAAAAATAACTTTTATTAAGGAAAATATAAGGATTTAACAAAAAAAAATAAAAAAACTTGATTAAAAATGAGGTGAAATTGTAAGTACTTGCATATTAATTTTCTTTTAATTTAAAAAGATAAAATAAAGCTAGTTATCAATGAGATGTATATATAAGAGATATCCTATATATTCAAATAATTTTGATATAAAGAAACCGTCTAATTTATCTATGTGGTGATGATTAATAATTCTAATTATGGGATAAAACTATAAATAAGGCAATATTTATTTCTTAAATTTTTCACATGTTATAATGGATTTTTATATTATTTACTCGATCTGTAGAATGTAGATCGTCCATATCTTTATCTTGAACATGAGGTTTAATTTTAGGGATAAGGGTCTTAAATGCCATGGAAGTTTTCGTTCAGGAGCACTGGTAAGACGGAAGTTTTTTTTGGATAAAAAATGCCACGGAAGATTTTGCTGAGGAGCAATTTCGCCCTGAAAGTTTTCACTAAGGAGCAATTTTGCCCTGAAAGTTTTCACTAAGAAGCAATTTTGCCCTTCTGTCCCCAAATATTAAATTTGATTATTAAATCAATCAAAAACCACACATGTTATGCCTTGAAGAGGTCAAACTTGGAGCTAGAGAAGGAAATTCTTGAGATTTTAAGCTCAAGGAAGTCAGAATTTGTGAAGCCGAACTGGTCAAAGGGACTGAAAGGTCGACTGTCACAAAACCCAAAGGAAGCACTACTTATGATCTAAGCAAATGATCAGTTTATACAAACGTAAATATTATCACTATTGATTTGTTTTATTGAACCAATTTTTGGAACAATTCATTTCTCGTTTTGTGTTTCATTTGCATTTTGTGATAGACCTTTCAGTCCCTTTGACCAGTTCGGCTTCACAAATTCTGGCTGCCTTAAGATCAACATCTGAAGGATCTTCTTCTCTGGCTCCAAGTTCAACCTTTTCAAGGCATGACATGTGTGGTCTTTGACTGATTTAGTAGTCAAATTCAATATTTGGAGACAGAAGGGCAAAATTGCTAGGAAAATTGCTATGTTTTGTAAACTTCCGGGGTAAAATTGCTCCTTAGTGAAAACTTCAGGGGCAAAATTGCTCCTTATCGAAAACTTCCGTGGCAAAAATGATACTTCCGGGGCAAAATTGATACTTCCTGTGAACTTCCGTGGCATTTTTTGTCCAAAAAAAACTTCCGTCTTACCAGTGCTCCTGAGTGAAAACTTCCATGGCATTTAAGACCCTTATCCCAATAATTAATTTTCAGAATTACCTATATGATTAAGTCCCAAAATTCAGAGTTTTTTTTAAAAAAAAAATTAAATAAGCACATGTATTTTTCTTATGGATGATGCAATCATGGGCACTATTTATTACGATAAACTGTACCAACTGTCAATCATAAATACGAGGTCTTGCAAATTAAACAACATCATACCCATCAAACCTTTGAGTCTTCAACGTTCAACCTACCTCTTTTCCCTATCATTAACTACTATCCCTCAGGGCTTTTTTTTTTTTTGGGAAAAAATCTGAACTAACCCACTGGATGTGGCCCTTGTTAATAGTGTTATGTATATTGTTAGAATATTAGTATTTTGTATTAGGTATTACTTTTGTATAGTTTGGGCTTATAGGTTTGGCCCTGGCCCATTTAGGTCTTTGTACATGGTATTTGTTATAAATAAGAGGAATATCAGTCAATGCTTGTTGGCTGGGTGAATTGGTCATTTTACATGGGTGCAAATTTATTTAGTTTTCATGGTACCAGAGCCATAGGCTGTGTATCCTGTTGGTCTGATTTTCAAGATTCTTTGGGCCATCTTTCAAGATCCACCACCCTCAACCTATACCAGTTTCCAGATCCAAGGTCCGCCCCCTATTGCCTTCAGTACGGGTCAAGCACCTATCCAAGATCCGATGGCCACCCACATATTGTGTTCTTGGTTCGACTGATTTGTAGGGCTTCCGCACGTTCTGAGTTTCGATCGGAGCTCTTGTCTTGGTTTCTTGGATCGTTTTTTCCCATTCAACTGCTTTGTGGATCTGCGTTTGCAAGCTCCAGGTTGCAAGGTCCGAGCTGATGTTCGCCGGACTCCATTCTCTGTTTCTTGGTCCTTGTTGATGCTTGCAAGACCGCAAGTTTGGCTTGCCATCGCCGGCCGTTCTGATTGCCTGAGGTTGACGAATTGCTGTTAAGATTTTCGTTGTCGCCGATCCGTTCCCTCGCCACTTTGTTGTTATACCAGCGTTTCCGTTGCTGAGTTGTCGTCGTCGCGCCTCACCGGACCATGTTTCTCAGAGAAGTCGATTGTATTTTCTTTCTTGCTCTTGCGCTGCACAGAGATTTGTTCATCCACGTTTCTGTGGCTTCACAAGGTCCTTTATTGGTTTTACTGTCGTGGTTCTGGGCTTTGTCGCGTTTGTGTCTCTTGTGCTTCCTGTTTGTTCCTCATGGAGACCACCAAGAATCCTGTTGATGTTAATCATCCCCTCTATTTGCATCCTTCAGATACTCACATAACATCCTTAATGCCATAAGTTCTCACCGATTCCGCCAATTATGTGATCTGGAGCAAAGCCATGCGCCTAACACTTCGAGGTAAGAATAAAATTGGTTTCATAGACGGCACATTCCCACATACACGCGCTTCTGAGTATCTAGATTTATGGGACCAATGTGATGCTGATGCTACCAAAAATTTAACTAAGCACCGCAAGTGTACGGGTCATGAAAATAGTAAGTGGCAAATCAAGGTCATCCCATAGAGACTCAATCAAACTGGTGATTAGGCGTCAAATTTCCTTTTTTCATTTAAGTTGAGCAAATAAGAAGTGTTTTCAATAGTAGTAAAACAAAAGAATTTAATAAAAACAAGCACTTTCAAAGAGAGAGAATTCAAATATCAAAAGGACAACCTAGAGATACTAATCCCTTGTTTGTTTCTTAGATTTTATTCCCACTACATTAATTCTAACTTAATTTCATCAGCTAATCTAGAGTATTAGTGTTTATAAGTGCCTGTCGGTCCACTTATATACCTACCTCAAATAATCATGCAATGTCTCACACAATTAATTAAGATGCAATTCAAACCGGGCTCACTCTAATTTGACTATGCGGAGCTTCTAGGTATATGTCTATCCTAGACGCAAATTAGATTAAAACCTAATTTCTCTATTAGATTCAAACCTAATTCCACATTATTTAATCCCAAGGTCAATTTAGGATTCCCTCTTTCAAGTCCAACCCTAAATCCCCAAAACATGCTCAATGGTGATCAGTCAATAAGCAATAAATAATAAAAACAGGATTAAATAAACTGATTCAAATTAAGCAAAACCAATGTGTGGGAATAATTCCTACGTCTCAAACAAGCTCATAGCACTCTAGGTTGAAAAGAAAATTAGCCACACATGGCTAACAGAAAATCCATTACAAAAATAAGAAATTCAGATTCAAGCATAGCAAGAAGAAGAAGAAGATGAAGAAAAGATCCCAGAATAATTCTGCTTCTTGAATTGATAACACACTCTACTTCTTTTCCTCCACTGCAAAACCTCACGCTCCAAGTTTTCTTCACAGCCGTGCGTCTCCTCTCCTTGCGTCTTTTTATTTTTCTTTGCGTTTTTAGCCTTCCAATTCTGATGCGTGCCTTTCTTTCTTTTAGGTCTTTAATTCCATTCAATGTGTGGGCCCTCTTCAATGCAATAGAATCAATCTTCTTCAATGCCAAAACATTGCCGAAATCACTCATATCCAATCAAGTGTGATCACTCCGTGGCAATAGCAATTTGTGTGGGGTCCAATTCCATTCAACCCAATTCACTTTTTAGTCAAACTTTCCAAACCCCACCTCACATTCTCCATACGCTGTGACAAAGAAAAGGCAATTACAAGACAATAATAATAATCATAGCAAAATTGAATTTATTTAAAACTCCTCATTATTATGATTTATTTCCTAAACTTAAAACTTCTATTTTAAATTGAAATCCCACAAATGATGTATCCAGATTGATTTCTCTTAAAATCTCACTAAAATCTCTTTAATTTAGCATTGATGACTTCCTAAATATATCAAATTACATCACAAATCAATTAAAAATAGGAAGTCATCAGATGCTGTTGTGTTATCATGGCTCATTCAATCGGTTGACAAAGATATTGCAACCGACATTGTCTTTGCTGACTCCTCCCATCGTGTATGGCAAGACCTCCAAGAACGCTTCAACAAGGTAGACGTTGCACGAATTTATTCCTTACATCGTTCTATTGCATCTACCACTCAAAATGGCTTGTCGGTTGCTGCATATTTTACCAAATTAAAGGAGCTATGGGATGAGTATTATGTGTTAGTGCCCTTACCCTCCCGTAAATGTGATACTTCTCAACAGTTCGTTAAAATCAGTCAACAACAACGTTTGTTTCAATTTCTTATGGGGCTTAATGAGACCTATCATTCGGTTAGGTCACAGATTTTGCTTATGTCTCCATTCCCAACAGTTAACCAAGCTTATTCTATGATTGTTCAAGAAGAGGACCAACGTCACCTTACTATTCCCATTTCGGTTAGTCCTCTTGATGGGAGTGCTTTGATTACTAGAGGTGGTAGGCCAGGCCGTGGTAGAGTCAAAGGACATTCTCAGGACATATGTAGTCATTGCAACAAGAAAGGTCACAAACGAGACACTTGCTATCGGCTTAATGGTTACCCACCTAACCTCAACCGCCAAAACCAAGATAATCAAGCCAATCCAACTGTAGGAGAAGCAAATACGTCCCAGTCCACCTCTTCTCCTCCTACGTTAACCCACGAGCAATACAACTAGCTTCTTCAACTTATCCAGAAAGATCCAGATGAGGTGGCTGTTGGTGCTGCTGGATATATTAAGGAAAGCACCTCAGGTTTGATTAACGCATTGCCTCCTACATTAACTAAATCTCATTGGATACTAGATTCAAGTGCCACATGTCATGTTAGTAATATTGCCATTTTTGACACTGTTGCACATTATATTGGTCCACTTAGAAAGATTAAAATGCCTAATGGAGATAAATTAACTGTTACACATATAGGGACAGTACGGTTATTTGATAATATTGTGTTGCATGATGTATATTTTACTGTCCAATGTTGTTTCAATTTGGTCTCCATTTCTAGGCTTACTAAGCAAATGCAATGCACTATATCATTTAATCCGGACTTCTGCACTTTGCAGGAGAAGTTAACCGGGAAATCCCACGTGATTGGTAAGGTTTTGACGGGTTGTACTTAGTTGAGGAGACTCTACAATCTCAAGGAATCATGCACATGCATTCTACTCGTCACACTAAAGACTATTTTGCTTTGTGGCATCATAGGATGGGTCATGCCCCTTTAGATGTTTTTAAACATTTAGATTCTTTAAATAAGGATGTTGTTGATTCATCTATGCCGAATTGTGACATATGCTCTCAAGCCAAGCAAAATCGTTTATCCTTCCCGTGTAGTACTTCTGTTACTCATTGTATTTTCGAGTTGATACATGTTGATACTTGGGGACCTTATAGAGTACCCACATATTCTAGTCATAGATATTTTCTTGCTATTGTTGATGACTTCTCTAAATGTACTTGGATCTTTCTGACGCACAATAAACATGAAAGTGCTTCTTGTCTCAAAACTTTTATTGCATATGCTCATAATCAACTTTCTGCCACTGTTAAAAGGGTTCAAAGTGATAATGGTCTTGAGTTTGTCAATAATGAGCTTTCTGATTTTTTCCGTAGTAAGGGTATTGTGCATGAAACAACTTGCCCATACACACCTCAACAAAATGGTGCCATTGAGAGAAAACATAGACACCTCTTGAATGTTGCTCGTAGTCTCATTATATCATCTCATGTGCCCATCTGATTTTAGGGAGAAAGCATTAAGACTGCTGCATTTTTTATTAATCGCACTCCCTCCAAGTCATTGCATTATAAAACCCCCTATGAAATGTTGTACAATAACCAGCCTGATCTATCTCATCTTAAAATTTTTTGTTGTTTAGCTTTTATGACACTCCAAAATAATACTGATAAATTTCAGCCTCGTTTTGATGCTTGCGTTTTTATGGGATATCCACCTAATCAAAAGGGTTACTTGCTGTATAATTTGATTAAACGGACTGTTATGGTTAGTCGACATGTTACATTTGATGAAACTCACTTTCCTTTTAAAGATAATGCACTTGTGGTGCAACACAATTCTTTTTCATCTGATTTAAACCCTTTTCTATATGATACTCATGATTTGCAAGGTCTTCCAAGGTCTGATTCTGCTCATGAGGAACCTGGGGACACACCCTACCCTCATGATCATGTTCCACCTGGGAATGAGTCATCTATTAATGTAGAACAAATTTTACATAGGGAGTCTCAACCAACAAGAGATAAACGAGCTCCTGCGTGTTTGAACAATTACATAGAGGCTCAAAATGGTGAGACACTCAAAACTAGTTGTAAGTATCCAATTCATGAATATATCTCATATGCCAATGTTACAAAGGATTACAAAGATTATTTGTTAAGTACTGATAAGCTCATTGAGCCTTCTACTTTTCAAGAGGCATCTAAGGATCCCAAGTGGATGAAGGCCATGCATGAGGAAATGGCCGCATTAGAAGATAATCGAACTTGGAATATTGTTTCCCTTCCTAAAGGTAAACGGGCCATTGGTTGTAAATGGGTCTTTAAAATTAAATATGATTTTTCTGGAAACATTGAGAGGTATAAAGCAAGGTTAGTAGCTAAGGGATATAGTCAACAAGAGGGAATTGATTATTTTGAGGCCTTCTCCCCGGTCGTTAAAATGGCAACCGTAAGGACCATCCTCACTCTTGCATCAATGCATGGTTGGCATCTCTTTCAAATGGATGTCAACAATGCGTTTTTGCAAGGGGACTTAGATGAAGAGGTTTACATACGCATCCCACAAGGATTTGATACTTTTGAGGAAAATAAAGTTTGTAAACTTAGCAAATCCTTGTATGGGTTAAAGCAAGCATCTAGGCAATGGAATGTGAAACTTACTAATGCATTGATTCAAGGGGGTTTAGGCAGAGCAAGTACGACTATTCTTTGTTCATTAAATCGGATGATTATGGAATAACCATTATTTTGGCATATGTAGATGATTTGGTTATTACAGGAGACAATATGCATGGAATAGAGGATGTTAAAGCCTATATGCACTGTCAATTCAAAATCAAGGATCTAGGGCATTTGAGATATTTCCTTGGGTTGGAGTTGGCTCGTTCAGAAAAGGGAATAGTGCTTAGCCAAAGAAATTACACACTCGATCTCATTAGTGATATGGGGTTGAGTGAGCCAAAGCCACTATCCATACCCATGGAAAGGAGCACATGGTTAAGTCTTGAAGGACATGTGCGACATGATACAAGCAAGTATGCTTGTACGAAACAGAAGTGAAGGGGCAAATTCAATCCCTTGTTGTTGGATCCAGAGCGTTATCACCATTTGATTGGTAGGTTGTGTTATCTTACTAATACTAGACCTGATATTAGCTATGTTGTGCAGACTTTGAGTCAATATATGAGTGCTCCAAGGAAGTCACATATGGCAGCGGCTGTTCGTGTTGTGAGATACCTTAAGAGCTATTTGAGACTTGGTATTCTTCTCTCTTTGAAAAATCAATTCAACATGGAATGCTATGTAGATTTGGACTGGACAGCATGTCAGGACACTAGGAGATCGGTGATAGGATACGCCATTAAGTTGGGAGAGTCATTGCTGTGTTGGAAGTCAAAGAAACAACATACCATATCTAAGTTTTCGGCTGAAGCCAAGTATAGAGCCCTTGGGACAGCGGTGTCGGAAATATGGCTTACCAGGTTGCTAAAAGATCTTGGTGTAAGAGGATTAGAAGCAGTTAAGGTTCATCGTGATAATAAGGCAGCTATATAAATTGCTACTAATCCTGTATTTCATGAGCGTACGAAGTATATTGAGATTGATTGTCACTTTGTGCGTGAGAAATTACAACAGGGTATCATTGACTTATTACATGTAGCTTCTAAGAATCAGTTGACAAATGTCTTGACAAAGCCGCTTGGTAAAGGAAGTCATGATAATTGTGTTCGCACTACAAATTTGTTTAGTCCCCTACTTGAAGGGGGTGTTAGAATATTAGTATTTTGTATTAGGTATTACTTTTGTATATGTAAAATCCCAACTTTCTAAAACGTTTTCGAACTATTTGATCAGAGTAGAGCATCAGAATAATTTTAAAAGGGCGAGTATCTGATAAAACATTCACTGTTGTGGTATCTGGCTGCTTACATAGCGGTACAAATATCTGAATATAGTTCGAAAATATAAAGTCAAATAAAATTCTCTCCGTCTACATCCTCACGCTGGCTCCTTACCCTTGTCTTTGGCCCTCGGTCCTCCAGACCCTGAAGCTATAGTAGGAGTTGAGGTTCAATTGCCATTGAACCTCAGGTAACGGTTAACCTCATGCTTATATATGACAGTATATGATAGATATTCACGGCGTTACAGCAATAAGCACACAGCAGAAGTGTCTCAACAATACATAAGCACACAGCAGATGTATTCCAATAGCACACAGCAGATGTATCCCAGCACACAGCAAATGTATCTTATAAGCACACAGCAGATGTAGAGTTACCTACCACATATAAGCATATTATAAGCATCATAGTTAGTGTTACAGTACGCGAACGTACCTGAGTCGGTGATCTCAGTACGTAGTCGGCCGGTCTGCGCTCTTTCGGATAGCCTATCATAGTAATATAGTCCTATTAATTTAAAAATAATATCCTAAAAGATATTTTGGCCACTATTGACTATTTTACCCTTAGTACACTAGTTTATCATTTTATTTCCTCAAAATTCGTTGAAGGACGCTGGAATATATTCGGCAGAATTTCGTCTAACTTCAAAAAAATCATAACTAATTCTAGAAAAATCGAAACGAAGATCCGTAAAATTTTACGGACTCCTTAAGATGTCTATTTTTGAGGAAAAATATCAGTTTTTACCCAGATTTCAAAAATCATTCCCAGATTTCAAATGTTCAGACGCTGCCCAGAATTTCCAGGAATTTTCGCAGCATAAACTTTGAGAATTTCTTTCTCACTGTACAGAGCTCATTTCAACATGTTCTTTACATATTTGGAAAGCCCTATATGTCTAATTTGACCATGAATTTTCCCAGAATTTTTCACTATCATTTTCAACATGAAATATGAGCATTTCTGTTACTAGTTCAGAAATCGCCTATACGACGAATTTTCGCCAGAACTTCGTTACTTCAGTGTTTTTCTCCCGGAAATTTTGCTAAACCACTTTCTTCACTAATTTTTCGAAACAAAGCTATTTTTAACCATAAAAATATGAAAATAAAACTACTCTAGAATTTTTAAGATTAAAACTACTTCTATCTATGAATTTAAAAACTCAAAACTCAAGAACTTGCTTACCTATTGCTTGAACTCCTTCAAGCTCTCCCACTTTCTTTCACTCCTCTCAAATATTCAGATGTTGCTTTGCTTTTGGTGTGAGGAATGAGGAAAGGCAAGCCTCCTATTTATAGGAAAAATTCCAACACCTTCAACAAGCTAAGACTTACCCACCAAGTAATGAATAGTCCTCCTTCTCAAGCAAGTTGTTGACCCAATTACACATGCGTTTGATTATCTCTCTTGCTCTCCAAGACTCCAAATTCACGCCCCATCCCTTCATCTTTTTCCTTTTTATTTGTTTTGTATTTTATCTAATTGCTTGGATAATATTTGGAGCCAAAACATTGGTCTTTTGATGATTAATTATGATAACATGCTCTTAATTAAATCCCTTTATTTTCTATTTGATTTAGCTTAATTAAGTTTAGTTGCAATGATTTAATTGATTACCAACTCAATTATAATCTCTCAAAATTCACTTGTTACAAATATTGGACCCTTGTTAGGCTTAAATATGTAATTAAGCCAAAATATTCCAAATTGCTTATTAATATTTGCCATTAGATTAATTATGAATGTTAATTCAATTAGGATTAATTTAGGTGCCCAATAATTATTCTTTAGCATTCCCTAATTACTTTTAGCCTTTTCATACTCCTTTACGGCTTATTCTTGGAAATATATGAATTAAATGTGAATATTTTAATTCATGTAAGTTTAATTATTTATTATTTGTTGGTAATTTTCTTTAATTGGTTTAGGGCTTTTCATGCTATTTTATGACATTTTATAATCCCCAATTTAATTACAAGTAGTTTTATCTAACTGATTTTGAGTATTCACAAGTCATGCAGGTATTTTAAGATCAATTATGAATAATTATGCAATTAACTCCATTAATATAAATTTAATTGTCTTTCAACTTATTTTACTGTTCTCTAATTATTCTGATCACTTTTATAACCTTCTATAACTTATAAATGATTTTATAAGATCTTGAGGTTAAAATATGAATTTTAGGATATATTATGATTTCCTAAATGATAATAAATAAACCATAAAATTTTGAGACCACATATTCACTTATTTTATTAGGTACAATCCACCTAAAAATACTATTAATGAGGAATTATAATTCCAAGGTATTTTAAAATCCCTTATTGAAGATTACAAAATCTTGGGTCTTTGGTTTATTTAATTTCCAAGAGGAAATTGCCTAAAATATAGCTAACAAATTTAGAGACAACATACTCTCCCTTTATTCATTATGTATTATTTATCAAAAATAGTATTTATGATAAATAAGAATTTTAGGGTGTTACAGTATAGTTTGGGCTTATAGGTTTGGCCTTGGCCCATTTAGGTCTTTGTACATGGTATTTGTTATAAATAAGAGGAATAACTTCAAAGGCTCCAAAGGAATTTTATTTGGGGTCACAATGGGGGTTCCAATTCCAATGGCTTTCATCCAGTTGGGTAGGAGCATATCATTCGGCCTAAGGAGTACGGGGGTCTTGGTTTTAGGAGACTTAGGGCTGTGAATCAAGCGTGTAGTGCTAAACTGGCGTGGAAGCTTATTATTGGCTCCAAAGGTTTATAGGCGGAGATTTTATCCCATCGTTATATGCTTTGCGATGGTGACTCTTTGCTTTCCTATAAAGCGGGAGATTCTAGCTTATGGCGTTTCATCTGCTCCCAGAAGGAGGTGGTCGACAAAGGGTTGAAATGGCAGATTAAAAATGGTTGTGTAGCCAGCTTCTTTGATGACTGTTGGATTGGCGAGGGGGTGAAGATGAGGAATTTTTCTAGGAGAGATTTGTCGGAGGAGGAGGAGGCCTCTGTTGTGGCGGACTAGGTTTCTGGAGATTGCTGGAATGTTGAAAAGCTTTCTTCTGTCATTAATGAAGAGGGGCTTCAGAGAGTGACCGCTATTCTTCCGCCGAGAGAGGGTGGTGCCAATGATTGTGTTATTTGGGGAGCTTCTGGAGATTGCATGTTCTCTCTTAGAAGTGCTTATTTTCTCATTCAACCCAATCCTCCTCATCTAAGGGATAGGGTATTTTAGGAAATTTGGAAATGGAAAGGTGTGGAGAGAGTGCCTGTCTTTTTGTGGAAAGCTTTACTTGATAAGCTTCCCACCAATTTATGGTGTAGTTCCTGGTCAGCTACATCGTCCTTATGTAGTTACTGTTCCTCTGGCTGTTAGGATACCTTGCATGTTCTGAGAGATTGTTGGTATGCTAGAAGAATGTAGACTAGTTTAATCCAACAAAGGTATGTAAACTCCTTTTTCTCCTGTAATTTTCGTGACTGGTTGATTCTCAATTTCAAGTACCATGTTGGTAAAAATTTTTTTTGGGGGGGGGGGGGGATGTTGCAAACTGTTTTTTGGGGTAGCTATCTGGAAACTTTGGAATTGGAGGAACTAATGGAATTTTGATAGCAATTTTGTAAAGCCTTGTAACCCTGTTGTTGTTTTGTCTATGATTTGGATGAGATTTGTATCTTTGGATGGCTTGGAGAGGCGGTCTGGACAGGTTGATTCGGCCCATGTGCTGGTTTGGGACAAACCTCCTAGCATCTGGGTTAAATTGAATGTTGATGGGGCCATGGAGTTGCAATCTTCCAAAGTGGGATGCAGAGGTGTAATCTAAGATTCCTTGGGTGGTTGGATCGTGGGGTTCAGTAAGGAAATTGGTATATGCTAGGCGAGTAGTGCGGAAGAATGGGCGTTGGCGGAAGGGCTCCAATTGGCTTGGGATTTAGGTTTGAAAAAGATCATTTTGGAATCCGATGCGGATGAGGTTGTCAAGTTGATTCTGGATTATTTCTATTTTTCTGGGAGCAATCTGATTGTTAAGATTAAGGAAATACTGAGATGGGATTGGCAAGTGGATATCCGTGTTATCTCTAGAGATTGCAATCGTGTTGCCGATGCCTTGACTAAATTGGGCATTTCTAAATCGTCTTTCTTAGATGTGTGCCCTACTTTTCTTAGGTCTTGGGTTGGTAGGGAGAGCTTAGGATTAAATTCCTCTCATGTGTAATTTTTTAGCTCTTATGTAGGCGTTTCGCCATCTTTTATATCAAAAAAGAAAATAAGAGGAATACCAGTCAATGCTTGTTGACTGGGTGAATTGTTCATTTTACTTTGGTGCAAATTTATTTAATTTTCATATATATATATATATATATATATATATATATATATATATATATATATGCGTGCGCGTAACGTACCCTCATTTTTTGTACTATTTAAATACTACTAGAATAATATATAAAAATTGAGCCATTTCATTTTTAAAATTTTCAATGTTTTAATGCATTTTTTGTTAAAAAAAAAATCTTAGTATATTTTACAATATTTCAGTTATTTAAAGAATGTTAGTACTCTTTTTTAAAAAAAAAAAAGAAAGAAAAGAAAAGTTTCATATATTATTTCAGGCAATATTTGCTACATTAAAAATATGTCATGTTGCTCCTACGATAGCATGCAAATAATAAAAATAAGGGTTAAGATGTGATTTGGCCAATAAACTATTGACTCAGGAACGTCCGACACAATTAACTATTAAGTGGACCAAAAACACCAACAAACTTTCAAAAAGGAGCGGCCAGCACAACAAACTTTTAAAAAGGAACACCTAGCACAACGCAGTTAGTAAAAAGTTAACCTCCGTTATCTAAGGTGCAGATTGGCCAACGAACTTTTATTCCAGGAATGCCCATCACAAAATTCTAAATTTTACTAAATTAAATAATTTTTTTTCTCAATTGTCATTATACAAAACTACTTGTATAGATATCTATGGACATAAATTACTCATTCTTCAATTTTGTCAAAATTATAATTTGCTAAAATAAACAAAAGTTTTAACTAAAAATATAATTATATAATTTAAATAAAATCAAGGTGTTTTATAGTTTATTATATATGTTAAACCAAAAATAATTATATACTTTATTTTCATTTTAGAAGAAATTTATGTGAGTTAAAAAATTCATTTAATGTTAATAAAATTTAAAAAATCTATTATATCCTGAAAGAAATGAAATGATTTTTATTTTTATTTTTATTTTTATAAAAAGAGTTTAATGGATATCAATGTTGATACTTAATAATATAAATCTGGCAACTTAATGATGTATTTGTTAATTAAATGATCTATTGCTTATATGAATATATAGGACTTTTGAAGGCCAAATTGCTCCTTAAGCTATTATTAAATTATCTTTCCTCAAGCCTCTTAAGTTATTATTATTTTTTTTAACAAGTTCCATATTTATATAATTAATAGATCATTTAATTAACAAATATATTATCAAGTTGCCGGATTTATATTATCAAGTATCAATGTTGATATCCATTAAGCTCTTTTTATAAAAATAAAAATTAAACTCATTTCATTTCTTTTAGGATATAATAGATTTTTTAAATTTTATTAACATTAAATGAATTTTTTTAACTCACATGAATTTCTTCTAAAATAAAAATAAATCATATAATTTTTTTTGTTTAACATATATAATAAACTATAAAACACCTTAAGTTTTATTTAAATCATATAATTATATTTTTAATTAAAACTTTTGTTTATTTTAGCAAATTATAATTTTGAAAAAAAATTGAAGAATGAGTAATTTTTGTCCATAGATATGTATACAAGTAGTTTTGAATAATGACAATTGAGAAAAAATTATTTAATTTAATAAAATTTAGCATTTTGTGCTGGGCGCTCCTGAAATAATAGTTTGTTGTGTTGGACGCACCTTAGATAACGGACGTTAACTTTTCGCTAACGCTGTTGTGCTAAGCGCTCTTTTTTAAAAATTTGTTGTGCTGGGCGGTCCATTTAATAATTAATTGTGTTGGATACTTCTGAACCAATAGTTTGTTGTGTTGGACGCGCACCTTATCCCTAAAATAAATTGTTCCCACACAACACCCATGCGCATAGTATGAATCTGGAAAGGTGGTTTGTATGTTAAAATAAGGGTTAAGGTGCGTCCAGCACATTAAACTATAGCTCAGGAGCGTCCAACACAATTAACTATTAGGTGGACAGCCCAGCACAACAAACTTTTTAAAAGGAGTGCCCAACACAACAAACTTTTAAAAAGGAGTGCCCAGCACAACGCCGTTAAAAAAAAGTTAACGCCGTTAGCAAAAAAGTTAATGTCTGTTATCTAAGGAGCACCCAGCACAACAAACTATTATTCCAAGAGCGCCCATCACAACAAACTATTATTCCAAGAGCGCACAGCACAAAATTCTAAATTTTACTAAATTAAATAATTTTTTTTTATTGTCATTATTCAAAACTACTTGTATAAATATCTATAGACAAAAATTACTCTTTCTTCAATTTTCTAAAAATTATAATTTGCTAAAATAAAAAAAAAGTTTTGATTAAAAATATAATTATATGATTTAAATAAAACTCAAGATGTTTTTAGTTTATGATATATGTTAAACAAAAAAATATGTATGATTTATTTTTATTTTAGAAGAAATTTATATGAGTTAAAAAATTCATTTAATGTTAATAAAATTTAAAAAATCTAAAAATTTAATATAGATTTTTTTATATGTTTTAGAAATTTTATTAAATTCATTTAATGTTTAGATTTCTAAAAAGATCTATGTTAAAATTTTAGATTTTTTAAATTTTATTAACATTAAATGAATTTTTTAACTCACATTAATTTTTGTTAAAATAAAAATAAATCACATATTTTTTTTTTTGCTTAACATATATCATAAACTATAAAACATCTTGAGTTTTATTTAAATCATATAATTATATTTTTAATCAAAAATTTTATTTATTTTAGCAAATTATAATTTAGAGAAAATTGAAGAATGAGTAATTTATGTTCATAAATATTTATACAAGTAGTTTTGAATAATGACAATTGAGAAAAAATTATTTAATTTAGTAAAATTTAGAATTTTGTACTGGGCGCTCTTGGAATAATAGTTTGTTGTGCTGGGCGCTCCTTAGATAACGGACGTTAACTTTTTGCTAACGGCGTTGTGCTGGATGCTCCTTTTTAAAAGTTTGTTGTACTGGGCGGTCCACTTAATAGTTAATTGTGCTAGACGCTCTTGAGTCAATAGTTTATTGTGTTGGACGCACCTTAACCCTTAAAATAATGATATCCATACAAGTTGACAAAACGACAAGAGAGTGAATTAAATATGCGCTAAACAGTAAATGATCAAAAGGAGTGTTGGGGGGGGGGGGGGGGGAGATCAAAAGGAGTGGGACATGAGGGTTCACATTTCATATTCATTTCAATATGAGATGCTCATTCCTTTAATTTAGAAGTGACATTTTTTAATTTTTTAAATTAAATTATATGTTATACTTTAAAATATTTTTTATATCAAGTATCTCAAATTAATAATTTATAATAATACATTTACAAATATTTTTTATATAACACCAATATAATAAAATATATTTTTTAATAACACCTAATATCTAAAATAGTTTTTCAACACACAAATCTTAGTTAATTAATTATTAATGTATTTTTTTTTTTTTGAAAAACCTATTATTTAGGATAAACATCCATACTCATCTTTTCTTTTCGATGGGTTGAGTATGAAATGTAGATTCGGGGATAGGGTATAGGGTGTCGAATGTGTAAGAGAGATTCGACCCAAAAAAAAAAAAAAAAGAATGTGTAAGAGAGAAAATGTGAAATGACAAGACACACAAAAGAAAGACAATTGGCGAGCTAATGATGGAAGAGAGATGGAGATAAGAAGATAGAACTTGCTTTTTTCATTCCTTTCTACTCTCCGCTAGCTTCTATTTACACAAAAATTACGTTACTTTAAATATTCTGATAATATTTGCTTTTTATCTTGTCTGCCCCTTATCTCTCACTTGTGCCCATTTATTTCTTGGCTACTAATTTTACTTTTACTTTTTCTCTTCTTTTTATATCATAAAAATAAATATATATTATAATCTAAAATAATATTTTGTGCCATTTTTTAAATCTTTTTCTGATACAGTTCAACAAGTTAATATATTTAATCTAAATAAAATTTCCCCAATACTTAACAGGTTAGTGTATTTTCTAAAAATAAAACCTACAATGTTTTATTTAACCCTCACTTTAGAAAATTTATACCCATACTCAAAAATTACATGAAAAATTTTAATTAATATAAATTAATCTCTCCTAAACTATTACTTAGTTCTAGAATTTAGAAGGATGTTGTAATACCCGAAAAATCATTATTTACCTTAAATACAATATTTTGATAAATAATACCTATTGAAAATAGGAGAATATGTTGTCTCCAATTTTGTAATTTATTTTCTATGATTTTGAGCAATTTTCCTTGATATGGAACAAACCAAATGTTAGGTTTAAAATTAAATTTTTAGGTTTCATATTAGGGATCATAAAATATCATAGAATATCATAATTAAGTATAGTCTTAATTTATTCATAAGAGACAATTTAATGACATAAAAATACTTATACCCATTTGGAGAGAAAGTTGCCAATAACCAAAGGCTAATTTTAGGCTATATTTAAAGATCATAAAATACAAAATAATTACCATATTAGATTATGGTTCTTGAATAATAAAAAAGAACAAGAAAATACTATGGAAATACTTAAACAAATTAAGAGAAATTAATAAAGATTAATGAGCAATTAAGTCTTCACTGAACTAAATAATTATGTAAGTCTTCATAATTAATCAAAGGACTCATTAATGAAGACTTAAGCACCAATTTTCATAATCTATTAAAAGACTAAATTTTCTAATTAAGAATACTAATTGAGATTAGATATGGAGGGATAGGATTAAACCTCATAAAGCTAAATCTAAAGGCCTTAATTAATTATCATATAGCTAAATCCTTATGAATAAAAATGAACCAATAAGAGGCATTCCTCTTTGATTTTGTGAGACAATTAAAACACAAATTGAAAATAAAAAAGATAGGGGGGGGCGGTTTTTGTGGCTTATTGTGGAGGAGTTGAGTTGTTTAATATAAACAAAAACACACATGACTAAATAATCACATGCAAACCATTAATGTTAGAAGATGATAAGAGTACTAATGGGATAAGGCATTGATGAGTTTTGGAAGAGGATAAAGAAAGAGAAAGGGGAGGGGGGGACGTGTAGTGTGTGTGTGTATGAGTTGTGAGTGTTGTGAGCCTAGTGTAGGAGAGAAAAGAGTGTATAATTAATTGAACTGTGAGTTAAAAACCATTAGAATTAATTCAAGACACAATAAAAAATAGAATCTATACAAAATAAATTGTATCCTGAGATACGTTAATCATAGATCAAATATAAGGATTTATTATGAACAAGCATATTTTAAGCTTGGGATAGGTTATCACCAAAATCTTTTCCTCAATTTTTGGAATCGAATTTAAAATGATAAAAAGGAAATTAGAGACTTTTAATTAAAGCCATGAGTTTCAAAAATCACAAAGCTAATGAGAAGACTTGAATAAGCTTCATAAAAACCCCTAAGTATATTTCCATCTGGTTACAAGACACCTAAAGTAACTAATAATTGAAATGCAAATCAAAGAAAGATGAAGGGGAGGGGGACGAAATTTTGGCTTGGGAAAGGGTTAGGATGATTTGTTTATCAACACATGCATTTTAAGCATTGATGAGGGGAACAAATTGGAGAGATGAAGTTGTACTTAGGATTAAATGCATTGAAGAAAAATGGAAGAAGATAAGAAAATGGAAGAGGATAGTAGAGAGGGGGGCGGTTTTTGAGATAGGAATGGTGAAAATTCATGCTTCACAAATGACCTAGATCTAAGGGTTCAAATTCAAGAAGATTAGGTTTGGAAAAACTACCAAAGTGCCATTACATTTTGCTATAAATAGCAATCTATGCTTCATCCATTTTTCACACCAAAACAAGCATAGCAAATCTGATATAGAGAGTAGCAAGTGAGAGTGAGGAGCTTCTTGAATGAGTTGAAGCAATGGTAAGTAAGCTCTTTAAGTTTTAGTTCTTAAATTCATAGTTAGAAGTAGCTTTAATTTTAAATATGCTAGAGTAATTTTAATATCATGTTTTTATAGTCAAAAATAGTGATATTTCAAAAATTAGATGAGTTATTTGGTATAACAAAATTTTTGGAAGATTATGATTAAAGTAACGGAACTCTGGCAAAAATTCATCGGATAGAAGTTTCTGAAATCAGTGATAATATTTTATGTTGTAAATGAAATTACAAAATTTTGGGAAAATTCATGGTTAAAGTAGACATATAGGGCTTTTCAAATATGCCTAGAACGTGTTAATTTGAGCTCTGTACAGTGAGATAAAAATTCTCAAAGTTGTACTACGAATTTCTGAAAAATTCTGGGCAGAGCCTCAAAACTTTAAAATTGGGAATGACTCAAGTAACCTGGTAGAAACAAGTATTTTTACATAAAAATAGACATCCTAAGGATTCCGAGGAATTTTACGGATCCTCGTTTTGATTTTTTTAGAATTAGTTATGATTTTTCAAAGTTGGACGAAAAAACTGCCCAAAATGCTGTATCAACGTTTTTTCAAAAAAATAAGGAAAATAAGTTGACAAATAACTCCACCAAGAGTAAAATGGTTATTAGTGACTAAGATATCTATTAGGATATTATTTGTGAATTAAGAAATGTGATATTACCAATTTAGGATATATGTGATCACATTCCGACCAACAAACGTACCGATATCACCAATGAAGGTATGAATGCGTACTGTAACACTAACTCCGATATCACCAATTATATGTGATAGATGTATTCATAGACTAAGACTCTGTCTTAAGGTTTTTCCTACATATTCAGCTATACACAGGTTATGGTTCTGATAATACCGTTGAGTTTTCCTAGCGCTGAGGATACAAATGTACATCGTGACATTGGTGAATAGTGCAGACCATAATAACATTCATAGGCAGTGGCTGTGTTCTATTATTATCTTTCATATGTGATTACTGCTGTAATGTCATGAATATCTATCATACATAAACTGTTACATAAGCATGAGGTTAACCGTTACCTAAGATTCAATGGTCATTGAATCTCAACCCTCACTATAGATTCAGGGTCCGGATGAACTAGGATCGAGGACAAGGGTAAGCAGCACGCGTGAGGACACGGGCGGAGAATTTTTTTTTGAATTTATATTATCGTACTATATTCGAATAACTGTACCACTGTATAAGCAACCAGATACAACAACAGTGAATGTTTATCAGATACTCACTCTTTTAAATTATTCCGATGCTCTACTCTGATCAATCTACTTTAAAAACATTTTTGAAAATTGGGGTGTTACAGATGTTATGGTCATTAGTAACGTAAGGGGAAAAAACGGCATGAGGTTTGTATTAAAAAAGAAAACTTTCAGGATGTTAAATTTAAAATTTAAAATGTCTAAAAGCTACATGCAACTGGCATGAAGCTTATGGAGAGTTTTGTCATTTTCATTTGCAACTAACCTGAAATTTAAGGGATTTTAGGGTGTGTGTGTGTGTTTTTTTTCCCCCTTTTTGGTACATTTTCTTCTATTATTGTTTATTATCATCATTGTTAGCATTTTTATATCTAGTTAGTTCATTCATATTCTTCTTCACTTCAACGGTTTTCTTTCAGGTACATTTCCACATAACTTTCATCTTCCCCCCCCCCCCCCTTTTTTTTGTAGTTTGTTTTAAGGAAATAAGGGATTAAAAACAAAATGCAAAGCTTAAGGAAATGGTTCCTCAAGAAATTTGACGACCATTAGTGTGACGTCTCATATTGGTTGAGAAATGAACAAAATAAACAATATCGAGAGTAAGATGCCCAAATGTTACAAGATTTTATAAATGATATTAAGTCAAATTTGATTTGATGTACATCCATATACTAGCAAGGACGCTGGAGAAGGTTTTTGTTTAAAAAAAGAAAACTTTAAAGAGGTTAAATTCAAATTTTAAAATGTTTGGAGATTATATGCAGAATTTAAGGGAACTTAGAGGGGGTTCGGTACACTATATTTCTGTCATTCTACTACATATGAAAACTGTATCGCTTTCTTTTAAAATATATTTTTTTTAATGAAAAAACATTTTGCCACATTAAAATTTTTAATAATATATCAAACCCTATGCTTGTGTTTTGTTAAAGAAAATGGAACTAGGTGGCGTGTTGTTGGGGGTGGGCTGTGGGGAATGCAGGAGTTCAGTGTTTTTGATTAATGAAAAGAAAAAGATGCCTCTCATATAAGATATTTTATAAATATAAATAGGGTAATACACTTCTCATCTTATAAAAGAAGTGTATCTTTAGATCATAGATATTTCGATTTCTGTGTTTAAGTTTTTTTTTTTTAACAAAAAGGATGTGGGTCACATCATTTCATATATGTGTAGTAATCTTCTTTTTAACAAAACACAAGCATAGTTTGAACAAATAAAAAAATGCAACATAACATGAGAAGTGTAAATCCTATATAAATATATCAAAATAAAAACTAACATTCTCTCTCATTCCAAATCATGGGCTCATACTCGCTTTATGCTACACAAACAACACAATAAATTTGACAAAAGAACACCCCCAAAAAAAAACACACACACACACTAAGCGGAAAATAAACCTGACGCTTGACCTAGTGTCTCAAGTTTCAATCTTATAAAAAGAGAATGGATTCTTAGAAGGAAAAAATAAAAAAGAACTATTGTGTTCATTTTCGATGTACATAATATAAAATTGATCAAAAAATTAAATTAAACACACACACAAAGCGGAAACACTTGACCTAGTGTTTCAAGTTTCAATCTTGTAAATAAAGAGAATGGATTCTTAGAAGGAAAAATAAAAAAGAACTATTGTGTTCATTTTCAATGTACATAATATAAAATTGATCAAAAAAATCATATTATTAAGTAAATAACGAATAATATGAACTCTTGATATTTCATACAAAAATGAACTCATAGTTTTGCACGTACTTGAGATCATTAACTCATTATTTTAGGACTTGATGATTTATTTGGAATAAGGAAAATAAAACAGAAATATTTGTGGGAAGAGAAAGATGAGCTAATCTGATGGGCATTATAGGAAAATCAAATGCTTTCCAAAATTCCCCACCTTGACGACAATGGCATCCTCGTGGCTTTTTGACCAATTTGCCCTTAATTAAATAATTAATTACCAAAATGCCCTTATCTGGAAACATATTATCTATTTACCCCTTTTTAGTCGATTACACCCCTTAATGTAATCGACTAAAACGCGGGGCCTTTATTATGTTTTTTTTTTCAATTTCCCTGCGATGTAATTGACTAAGCTACAATGCTTATTCGATTACATCGCGACAGAGGGGTTTTTTAAAAACCTCCATTTGGCCGAATACGAACCCTAATACTCGATTAAGCCCCCCCCCCAATGCTCTCTCTTTTCTCAGTTTTAGTATGACCCATCAAAGTTTAATACCATCCCACCTTGTTGTAAGTATTATTGTTGTTTAATCATTGTAGTTTCACTTTGTCAAGCTCTTTTTTTTGTGTAATCTGAAATGTTCCCTTTTCCAGCTCCCAAATTCAGGCGTGAAGGATGAGTTCAAGTTCAAACATGCACGTTACTATAATCTACCATAGTGGGAGGCATTTTAAAGGTCCTAATAGTGTCCAATTTGAAGGAAAAACGAAAATGATGAAAATCAAACGGGCCACTACGTACAACGAGCTCAAAGAAAGAATTTACCGAAAATTGGGGCTATATGGCAGCCATTGCATTTATCGGTTGATAGCCAAGGTGGAGACTATAGTGGGCAAAAAATAGGATGTACTACATTAGTAACGATATATGTGATGATGAAGATGTAGAGTGTGTTATAGATTCATTTGCTAATCGGAAATCACAAAATTTTATTGAGATATATGTTGAGCTTTAATCTGGTGAATCATCATCTGTACCCATGCATACAAGATCTCCACAGTATTTTGGTCAAGAAAAATGACTTGTCAGTTTATCTGCACTTTCACAAGTCTTAAATCAGATAACATTGACGGAGGATGAGGAAGACAAGAATATGCACAGCGGTGAGGAGAGTGAATCTGAGAGGTTTATTCTACTAGGTGACACCTCAGATATTGATGTAGAGGGTGATTTTGATGCTCGCATGAACCGAGTAAACTCAAGGATCGTAACAATGCCACTGCTTTGTGTTGACCCAGTTAATAGTGGTAAGTTAGTGAACTTGTAGTTGTATGTGTAATTTTTGTTTAATGGTTATGACAAAAACAAACATTTTGAAAGATGTAGGGCCTGAGATTGAGCTATTTTGGAACGAAAGCCCACACTATCCTTCATTAATCGGGCGCATTGTGATGATGACATGGAGATGTTGTATGGTGATGATAACAAGCAAGGTGGTTGGCATTTAGGTGATCCATTATATTTGTAACAGAGTTTCCTTCTAAATCTGAAATGCAACATGCCGTGAATTATATTGCATGAAGTCTCATCGTACAACCATGGTTAAAAAAACGATGACCATAGGTTTGTGAGGAGGTGTCGAAACCATGCTGACGGTTATCCCTGGTATATGAGGGCAATGGTCCCCAAGAATGGAAATAGTTGGGTGGTCCGTAAGTGGGGTAAAGATCACGCCTGCCTGAACTAGAGTCTCGCTCGGGATCATAGATAGTTGGATTCAAATGTTATATGTGCAACTATTATCAGTATGTTTTCTATTTTTTTACAGTTGAATTTGGTTTTTTTTTTTGACATGCATTTTGGATTTCCTTTGTTTTCACTAGGTATGTCAAGAGAAGATCCAGCTTTAAAACCAATGCTGATATAAGAGAGGATACAACGTCTGTATGGATATAATGTAACATACAAGAAGGCTTGGAAGGCAAAAATGAAGGCCATTGTGAAGTTATTTGGTGATTGGGAGGAATCATATGCATTCTTGCCCAACTGGTTGATATACATGACGTAGTGTAATGTGGGTTTTGTTTTCAGGCTTGATACTGATGAATGTTTCGACGAACATCGATTTTATAGCGACAAACGCGTCTTTCGTAGGGTTTTTTGGACATTTACCAGACCATAGAAGCCTTCAAATATTGTGAGCTCATACTTCAAATTGATGGCACCAACTTGTATGGAAAATACAAAGGTACTCTTTTGATTGCGACTTCACAGGATGGGGATGGGAAGGTCCTGTCCATTACCTTTGTTATTGTTCCTCCTGGTGAGAAGTACGATGATTGGTTGTGGTTTCTTTGCCTCCTACATGATCATGTGACACAGAGACAGGGTATTTGTTTGATATTTGATTGTCATGCTAATATTATAAAGGCGGTTAAAGATCACCCTGCTTGGCCGCCTCCATATGTCTATCATGTGTATTGCCTACCTCATGTCGGGAGCAACTTTAATACTAGATTTAGGGATATGCAATTGAAGAAAACAGTTATGAAAAATTTCACATTTTATTTACTTTTTGCACATATTTGTAATAATTGATTTGAGTTTACATTCATTGTTATGCATGGTACACAAGTTCAAAGATCCAGTTTGACATGAGGTTTCAAGAGTTTATTGATACAAACCCACAAGTTGCCTCTTGGTTTGATTGGCTTCCAAAGGAGAAATGGTGTAGGTCCTATGATGAAGACGGACGGAGGTTTGGTCACATGACAACTAGCATAGCCGAGTGTATCAATAAGGTCCTCAGGGGTGCACATTATCTACCGATAATGACATTGGTGAAGATGACTTGTAGTAGACTTGTCGAATATTTCGTCATGAGGCGTGTTAAGATTAACAAACAAGTGGCTGCAGGTAGGATAGTCTCAAAAAAGGTTGAAGAAGTAATACAAAAGATGGACCAATTGACAGTCACATACCGTGTACGACTTTATGACAGAGATTTACAATTGTTTGAGGTTGAGGATGCATACAACCAATCTACACATGTCGCCGGTGACATAATGAGGGTTGACTTGATCAACTACAAATATTAATGTGGGAGGTTCATAGCAAGAAGGTATCCCTGCAGTCACGTATTAGTAGTATGCAAGATGGAAAATTTGAACTATTACGATTATATGTTGACCAAGTATTCACTATCCCATACATTATTTAGGTATATGCTGCACACTGGTATCCAATAAGCAATGAATTGTTGATTCCATAAGGAGTTGGCCCAACCGTTATCCCAAATTCAACTTTGTCACGCTCACAGGGACGACCAAAGTCTACAAGGATACAGAATGAGATGGATTGGGTGGAGTCTCAACCCTCAACCAGTCAACCTAGATGTAGGAATTGCAAGCAAGTTGGTCATAATATGCGTACATGTCCAATGAGGATTAAACAAGCTTGAATGCTATGTAATGTGTTTTTTATTGAGTTTATGATGACTTGTTTTGGTTATGACGTGATGCAATGTACCATTAACTTATTGCTATGTTATAGCTAATCAAATATTGATTTCGAGACATTAGCGGACCAAACCTATGCAACACTGTTGATTGATGTTAAAAATACCTTCCCCAAGTCACATTGATATGTAAAAATGAGTTGGAAATGGCTTACCCCAAGAAGCCAGTCAATTTTAGCAACTGAGGGTGCCTCTGGAGCTAGTTTAGTCCAGAGGCATCCTCACCCGCCCAATTTGATATCCAACATGGACTAAACCATTTCCCACTCATTTTTACATATCAGTGTGACTTGGGGAAGGTATTTTTAGCATCATTCATAGGTGTTCCATGGGTTTGGTCCATTAATGTCCCGAAATCAATATTTTAGGTCAATAACATGTCAATATCAAAATAGATAAATTCAAACCACATAAATCAAAAGCAGCAACATTCATTAAAAAAGAAACAATAATGTCAATACAAATGGACAAAGTTTAACCCCACAAAAAAACATCAAGTCAAAATAAACATAAAGTCAAAAAAACAACAATGCCAGTACAAATAAATGATGCTAGATCTAATCTTCCTCTTCAGATGCGTCAGTATTCTCGCGTCTCTCCTTTTATCTCTAGGGTTTCTTGTGGCTTCTCTAATTCATCCGGCCTCTTAATACGACTAGATAAATATCTATTTAAAGAGTTTATAAAACCCTAATGAGTCGTCTTAAAATATTCCAAAATTAATCTAATCAATCTTGAAATTCGAATCTAAATTAAAATAATATATTAATTAAATCTGTCCAACAGATCTAATCAAATATATTTATTTAATCTGAATTATGAGCCTTCAGATTTAATTTATATTTATAAATTAAATCTGAGATATGATATCTTTCCATTTAATTAAATTTAAGCTACTATATCTTTATTCAAAAATTAAATCTGAGATACAATATCTCAATTTATTATAGTTATTTAATTTATCAAATAAATTAAATACTATATAATAATGTTATTATCTATAAATAATATCATTATTATTTTCGAATTTAATAATAAATACACACAAACACACACACACATATATCCATCCTATATAAAATAATGTATTATTAAATCTTAAACATATATAAGATTTAATGAATTTAGACACTTTTGCTCGTGTTGAGCTATTCTTGTGTGCGACCCTGCATACCCACATGAGATTGGCAGTGGGTCAATATTGTACCAGCCCACATGAGATTGGCAGTGGGTCACTCCCTTTCTTCAAGTTACTAAAGAAACAGGCTCAAGGAGGATGGAACTCGGACTGTGAGAACGCGTTCGTCAGGATCAAGCAATGCCTATCTTCCCCACCAATGCTGTCAAGACCTGAACCTAATGAAAAACTAATTCTTTATTTATCAGTGGGAGAAGAAGCAGTGAGCGCGATGTTGGAAAGAGAAACCGGTCAAGAACAAAAACCAGTATATTTTGTAAGTCGGGCTTTACAGGGGCCCGAGATAAGATACCAGAAGCTTGAGAAGATGGCTTTCACCTTGTTGACAGCGGCACGACGACTACGGCATTATTTTCACAGCCATTCTACTGTAGTCCGGACGAATCAACCACTTCGGCAAATCCTACACAAGCCAGACTTAGCAGGAAGGATGACGAACTGGGCAATCGAATTGTCCGAGTTCGATATTGTCTATGAGGCCCGACAAGCAATTAAATCACAGGCTTTAGCCGATTTCTTAATGGAGTCGACTTTCGTCCAAGAACAAGAAGCAAGAACAGAACCTTGGAGAGTCTTCGTGGATGGCTCATCCAATTTACAAGGTGGTGGCGTGGGGGTCATTGTGGAAAACCCGAATGGCGTCGCCATAGAACTATCCCTACGATTGGATTTCCCAACATCCAACAATCAGGCTGAGTATGAAGCCCTATTAGCAGGATTGTCTCAGGCAAAAGAAAGTGGGGCCCAGAAGGTGCATATCTCGACGGATTCACAGTTAGTGGCATCTCAAATTCAAGGAACTTATCAGGTGAAGGGACCATTGTTGGCTAAATATCTAGCCAAGGTGAAGGAGATCATGGCCCAGTTTGACGAGGTGACGGTAACACATATCCCAAGGGCAGAAAATGCAAGGGCCGACATCCTGTCAAAGTTGGCAAGCACCAAATGCCCGGGAAGCTTGAGAACAGTAGTACAACAGAATCTGCCAGAACCAAGTTGTATAATGCTGATAACAAACTCGGAGGATTGGAGAAAACCAATTGTGGATTACTTGGAGGGAGGAATTATTCCCGACGATGAAGTGCAGGCAAGAAACTTGGTGAACACGGCAGCTGCTTACACGATGGTGGACGACCAACTTTACCGGAAGGGAATACATGCACCTCTAGCAAAATGCCTCGGGAGCGATCAGGCCCAGTATGTTTTGGCGGAGATTCACGAAGGCATCAATGGGCAGCATATGGGAGCCAAAGCGCTTGCACGGAAAGCTGTTCGGGCAGGATATTATTGGCCTACAATGGCCCAGGACGCCAGAAACCAAGTCCAGAAGTGTGAAAGTTGTCAGAGGCATGGGAAGATCATTAGGATCCCACCATCTGATTTGCAGGCAATCATGGCACCGTGACCATTTTTCAAATAGGGTATGGACTTGTTAGGACCTTTCAAACCAGCGCTCGGTCAATTGAAATGGCTCATCGTGGCAGTAGATTACTTTACTAAATGGGTTGAGGCCGAACCACTGGCAGCAATAACTTCGGCCAGAACACAGAAGTTTTTCCAGAGGAGCATTATCTCACGGTCTGGAATTCCAGCAGAAATAGTCACTGACAACGGGACGCAGTTTGCGGACCAAGGATTTCAGAAGATGATGTCCGACTTTCAAATTAAACATCATTTCGCTTCCGTGGAGCACCCGCAGTCCAATGGGCAGGCGAAGGCAGCAAACAAAATAATCATGAACGGGCTTAAAAAGCGAATGGAAGAGGCCCAGGACAATTGGGTTGAGCATTTATATTCAGTATTATGGGCATGTCGGACAATTGTGCAATCATCCACAGGAGAAACCCCTTTCAGACTTACTTATGGTTGTGAAGCCATGATTCCTGTGGAAATCGGTGAACCCTCCTTGAGGAAATTACAAGTCACTCAACAACAAGTTAATAACGAAGCCATAGCTGCCGAGTTGGACATGATTGATGAAGTTCGCACTGCTGCTCACTTGAAGGATGTGGCTACAAAACGACTTATCATGGCTCGCTACAACAGAAAAGTCAATCCACGTTCTTTCAAGGAAAACGACTTAGTGCTCCGAAGAGCTGATATTGGCAACAAAAATGCCCGAGATGGAAAGCTAGCAGCCAACTGGGAAGGCCCCTACAGGATCAAAGAACGATTTGGAAAAAGCGCTTATGTTCTGGAAACCCTGGATGGGAAAGTGTTGAAAAGAACCTGGAATGCCGACAAGCTCAAGGCTTACTACAGTTGAAGTTATCTGCTGCAAACTCCAGTTTATTATGTATAATTGTTACTTCTCAAGTTCTCTTTTTCAGAAAGTTTAATTGCGGGTTCAAAACTCGCTCGGTATTGTGTAAAGACTATTTGTGAATGAAGTAATAGGCTATAAAGCCGAACTTAGTCTTGTTAAAGCTATCGGAACGTGTACGAACCCCGAGTTGGTTCATAAATCATGTCACTCAAACACATGTATGAACCCCGAGTTGGTTCATAAATCATGTCACTTGAATACATGTATGAATTCCGAGTTGATTCATAAATCATGTACCGATTAAAACGCCGGTGGGACAATCCGTCAAATACGAGTCTAAATAATATGACCGTATAGCGGCAAAGCCGCCCAAAAAAAAAACGAACGGAACTCGGGTTGGATGATTCGTGTTTACCGTATCGTACTTAATGGCCATATTAAAAGACATGCGCGAATGATGCAAATGCATAATTTCGTGAATCATGTAACTCCACAATTTAAATGCTGAAAATAAATAACCAAGGCATTTTAATCGACCTTGATCACGTCGGTTGTTTGCCTAAACCAAAAGAAGAAAAGCAGTTTGGCAAAAATAGAAACAACTCGGTGAAATCTATTTATCAAAGTCAACTGTTCACATAAGTTCAAAGCTAAAGCCCAACACGGGCACTGAATTTACAAGTCAAAAAATAAAGGAAAGAGCAGATCGGGTCAATCGAGAGCCTGTTGATCCCCACCAGTCTCCTCGGGACCTAAGCTAGTTGAAGGAGCATCCAAAAGAGGAGCCGGGTGAAACACGCCGCCTTCAACATAAGCATTTACGTGCACTTTCTGCAAGTCCAAGGAGACCTCAGGATTCAAAAACTGGGCCTGCTCCAAGGTGTTCTCAAAGGCATCCACCATGCCTATCTTTAATTTCGCCACATCATTGTTAGCAAGTTCAAGAGACGATGTTAGCTTGGCGATCTTGTCCTTATACTTTGTCAGCAAAGCCAAATCCTGTTCATGGACTTGGAGGTGGTGGGTGACCTCGGATTCAGCCTTATGAAGCTTATCACGCAGGGTAATGGTCTCGTCCGACTAGCTCTCCTTCTCCGCCAGAGCAACATGAAGCTCCTCTTGTGCTTGAACTACCCGGTCATCTGCCGTCTGTTTATCTGCCTTTAGAGAGGCTATCTCCGCTGCTTGATCTCCAACCAAATCTTTAAGCTGTGCAGCAAGATGACAGACGCCGGCAATCCTCATGTTCCAGTGCTCCAAATCCCTAAGCTCTTTCAATTCCAAAGTCGACAACTTTTTCTTGTCAAAATAATGAGAGGGAACTTGGAGACCCACACGTAGCCCAGAAGGAATTTTATTGTCCCAGAGATATGACTTCGGGAGTGAAACAATGGGCCCAGAAGAGGACGTCGGAACCTTGGGAGCCGCTCTATCAGGCTCGAGAACGGGGATACTCAAAGAGATGTCAGCCTCAACCTCGTCCTTCGGGCCAGCCTCGATGACCTTTTTCTTCCTCAGTCTTTTGGTTTTCTTGGCTGCGGAAGGATCAAATGGCTCGGGAACGGAGCCGCCCTCTTTGCAGCAGGGGTGGTGGGACAAGATTGTGGCGGCCCCGCCTCCGAACGACGTGTTACATCGAGATAGTCAGGTCTCTTTCCCATAGGATCACCTGAAAGAAGGAAAGAAACAAGTCAGTAAATATGAAGGAAAAGTTTACTTCGAAAACATTTGAATAAACTATCATACCCGTAGTGGGTCGGTTCCAAACATAACAAGCGATGTAATCGGCCGATTCTATTAAAGGTTCTTTATTGACCAAAGTGGAAATGAAGGCAATAATGTCTTTCTCTTGAGCAGTCATTTCAGAAAAAGGAGTCAAAAAATCTTTGGCTTCATATTTATGATGCTCTTCAGTCAAATACAAAGGAAAACGACCACCGAGTTCCCCGGAAGCCAAAGTTTGAAGGAACCAGGGTACATGCCCGGGTTTGGCAGAAATCTTGACAAAAGAATTCTTAAAGCCTTTCCACGAGTCAGTAAAAGGCTTAAGAAATTTGTGACCGAGTGAAGCCCGGAGTGAAGTCCATCCAAACTCCAACAAATCTCCGTCTATAGAAAGGTTATTCTCTAAAGGAACAAAAAAAGAACAAAATACGGGCACAGAGCAGACCAGATCAAATTTATCACAGAAACTTTCGAAAGCAACGGCAAACGCCCAGTCGTTGGGATGAAGTTGGGAAGGAGCAAGATGAAAATGACGAAGGAGTTGCATTTGGAAGTTAGAAAAAGGGAATTCCATCTCAAGACGGGTTATGACATTTTTATAAAAGAAGAAGAAGTTAGTTTCCTTTTTGGTGCGCCCGGAAGCCACAGACTCACTGGCCGAAGGCTGGCACGCGATATACCCGTCCCCACCTCGGACCACCCGAGCAATAGCTTTAGCAGACAACTTGTTTTTTGTGTCAGTGACGACTTTACTCACGGCATATCTGTTGATTGTAGTCATTCGCGAAGAACCAGAAGGAGCGGATTCTCCGGTCTCGGATTGGTTTGTTTGATGAGAAAGGGAAGACATAAATACCTATACAAGACAAAAAAAAAAAGACTAGGTCAGAACTCGGGAATACCTGAAGTCACAGGATTTACATAAGTTTGGGATGCCGAAGGCAAATAAGGGATGTAGGTGGCGGCGGATCTCCATGGCCTCTCGTGACAACGGCAGCGATCTAAAATTTGCTCGGCCTCTCGATCAAAACCCAGACAGGCAAACTCAATAGCTTTGAACATGCAATCTTCGCAAGGTGTAATAATCTCAGTCGGGTGAGTCGGGGAGGAAGCATCGGGAGCTATATTTTGGGCGACTAAAGGATGCGTTGGGACAGTAGATGGAGGTTGAACCACACGACCTTGATGGGATCTTCTGCCTCCACCACCTCGGGAAGAACTCCCACCTCGGGAAGAACTAGCACTTCAGGAGGAATTACCTCCTCGGGAGGATCCACTACCATGAGAGGAACAAAGCAGATCTTCCATTTTTTCTTTCTCAGTGGGAAGAATAGACCACAGCCAGAGTTTAGTTCGGCCAGGAACTCTTTGGAGTAATTCTCTATCCTCTTCCGAGATGAGCCGACCATACATATCTACTAATGGAGGCCGGGGATCCATCTTTTAAAAAACAACTAAGATACTAAATCGCAAGCAATTGGGAATTGTTAAGCAAACAAGCGGAATTTAAGAATGAAATTCAAGAACATGTAGGAGCATTCAAGAACATGAAAAAGCACAAAATGATACAGTGAAGATGAAGAACAATGGCTCTAAATTTCCCAGAATTCCCAGTATTTTAACGACTCAGACAAGGCAATTTCACTATGGTTCTCGACAATTTCCTTTTTTCAGATAGGAATTCGAAATCATCATCGTCGTTCGAAATGCCCAACAAGAACAAGATGCATGTTTCAAGAAATCAGACCCAGAAAAACAAAACAGAGAGAAACGGAGTGGGAGATTTGAGGAAGCTACTCAGATAAACGAGAACTCATTGCAGATGAATAAAAATGAACAAACTCAAAAGCGAGTAAGAAACTTACTTGCGAATTGGAAAAAAGATGAAATCTGGAGAAGGAAGTATAGAAAGCACCCTATTGATAACTTCTTCGAAGAAAGCTTTGATCAATCGTGAAGTGCACAAAAGTGAAGTACGAACAAATGAAATCAGCAGTGCACTTATATTTATAAGCAAACCAGGGTGTATGACGATTCGCTATTCAAGCGTTTCACCGGTTACGAGGTGCCAAGGGAAACGACGGTACATGTTTCAAACGAATAGTTTGAAAAGAACTAACGAGATTAGGGCTAAACCCTACTAAAACCCTAAAAGGTAATCATGACGGGTGGAGGATGACGTAGAGCATTAATGAGCGCGGTAACCGAAGGCGGCTTTTCGAAAGACGTGTCGCTTCAGATTCGGAGGAAGTGGTTACATGAAACGGCACCCCAAACTTAAAAATAAAGATAGACGAATAGTCATGATGATGAGTACGACCACGGACATTTCGGCAATGAACATGTCGGTAAACAATACACCTCAGCAAAAAAAAAAAAAAGAAATTTTATAAAGATTGCGAAGTTAAATTCCAGAAAGTCGTGAACTCGGTACTCAGATGAACATAACTCGACATTTAGATCGAGACAATCTCGGAAGCTCTCGAACATGGATAACCGACTTTAGAAATACCTAAGGCAAGACACCCACACCGACAAGAAGGAGAATTATAAAACTCGGACTATCCTTCGCCGGGTACAACCATCAGTACATCCCGACAACCCAGAAGCCTGAGTTATCGGGCTGGGGGGCAACTGTTATGGATCTCGGAACTTGGGCCCCGAAGCCCAATTCCTCATGCCAACCACCAACTACGGTTACGTTTACACAGGCTATAACCGCCCAACCCGGGACAGTTGATAACCGCCATCTCGGGATGGTTATCCATCCTCCTATAAATAGGAGATCCCTCCATTGGCGAACGATACATGTTATTCATCCATTCTGAATTCTCACAGAGCACACACCCCCACACTTAGTGGCTAAACACCGAAAGTAAACTCGAACTACGTTGGTTTTGATCCCTTATCTAGGGTACATAGGCCCTAGGCATTGTCCTAGTTCAAGCCAGTATTACATTGACATTGTTCACACTCGAACAACTCCCTCCATCCTAATTATAAGAACACTTTTTGGAGTTTATTTTCATCCTAATTATAAGAACACTTTTAAACTTTTGTCAATTTTTTCCTATAATATCCCTATTTATATTTTCAACCAATAATCATTTAATAAATGCCGGTACATCATTTTCTCCTCGACTATCAAATGCACGGATAAAGACAAATCTCTTATCCTTTCTTTGCTGACTATAATACCCCAAAGCGGATTCTCGCAATATACTCCCAAAGCTTGGAGAAATCACGATCTAAATATCAATTGCACAGGCTATCGTTTTTGCCTTCATGTAATTCTTAATTTTAAGTAGGGGTATTTTGGGAAAATAAATATAATTAACTAATTTAACATCTCTCCTTAATCTCTCCAAATTCAAATAAATAGTTCTTATAATTAGGACCAGAGAGAGTACTTCTATTATCTTTTTTATTTTTTAAAATTCGCCCAGCAATGCTCCAACAGGCGTTCGTTTATCGATGTATAAAGGTGAAAAATTAGGCGTACGCAAAACGCGTCTGCCACTCTGTTTTGTCGGGATAATGTTCCTTTCCTCGCTTTTCTTCTTTACTTTTGCTATCCGCTGCCGTAAAACTATGCCGTTTTAATGCCTTGTAATTGGAATTCTATTGAGCCATTGAGGATTGAGCCATTGAGGGGGAGTGAGGAGCACGAGCGAAAAAAAAAAAAAAAAACCAACCCGGAAAGATTTATATTTTGAGAGAAATAAAACATACTTCGATGTTAAATATAGGATTAATTTTATAGGTTAAATTATCCTACAAATTTTATTCTAATAATAAATTTTTACATTCAATTTTTATCCTATATTTAAGACCGAAAATAAAATAATATATTTAATGGGTTAAGATCCCTCCACTACACTGAATTGTGGGTAATTAAAATTTCTCAAAATATATTTACTTTAAATGATATAAAAATTAATCAATATCTTATTGCCGCCCATATTTAGAATAAATTCAAGATAGTTTTAAAGAAGATGATTAAACAAGATTTTCATTAAAAAAAATGGATAAAAATCTCTATTGATTAAATTTATTAGTGAAAAAAAACTTGAATTTAAGTACTAGTATAAAGCGCAAAATAATTTACAATGTTAGATACATTTGAAAAAAAGAAAGAAAACACTTCAGGATATTAGATGAATTAGAAAATATTTTTAATGTGCGTGATCAACTTTAACCAAAAAAATAAAAAACTTTTCACTAGTTTTGTGCTTATTTAGGATAACTTTGATAGAAGTAGCTTTTATTTCTGTTGGACTTTTCTTAATGGATTTATTTTCTGATGGACTTTTTCTAATGTGATTTGTGTTTGGGATAGCGGTGACAAAAGTGACTTTTGTTTTTAATGGACACTTGTTTGACATAGTTTTTAAAAAGATAGATGAGATGAAAAAGACAGAAAAGAGCATGAATCAAATTCATATTTATATAATATACATGTTGTACAAAATGTGATAATTTAAGATAAAAATAAAAAATAAATATAAATTTGCCAAATAAAATAGTAATATTACCATTAAAAAATTTACAACACAATTATTGAACAATGTACGTGTTAGACTTATGTAGCTTAAGTTATAAAAATTAAATTAATGAATCACTTGGTTTTACCTGAATGAATCACATTATGAAACCAACAAACTTATTCTCCATTATTTTTTTCATTATTTTATTAATTGTCATTCAACAAAACTTCTAAATGAGTATAATATGGTCTCTGAAATTAAAGCGTAAATTAAATGATTTTAAACTAAAATGGTACAGACAAAAGCAAAAGCTAATTGAGGGAGGAGGGAAACGTCTTTTTTGCTTTTTACTAATGAGGCCCACAGAAAAAATTGATGGAGAAGAAGCTGATGGGATTAGAAGCTTTATAGTGTGGTTTCAAAGAAATATCAAATATCCCCATCAAATCTTGAAGCGCATTAAAAAAGAAGCCAACTCAAACACCCAATAATTGAACTTTCTCTCCAAATAGGATAATAAGTCAATCAGATGGTATCCCAGACAGACCCTTTTTCTTCTTCTCTGTTAATTAATTTTAAAAAGTTAAATTATTTAACTCAAAGCAACAAATGGAGGGATAATTAGAGCCGGGAAATCGGGGCCGGACCCGTTGGGCCGGCCCTTTTAAGCCCTGGCCTTGTAGGGCTCGGGCTTGAAAAATATGCCCGAAATTTGAAATTGGCCCTGCAGGGCCTGCCTTGTAGGGCCTCGGGCTTAATTGGGCCAGCCTGCTGAGCCTCGGGCCGGCCCGTTAGGCCCTGTTACTGTAGCTTTTTTTTTTTTTAATAAAAAAAATAGTCAAAAAGTGTCAAGAGGAAGAGGCTGGGAGGCACTTAACTGGTTAACCCTAATTTCATATTTATTCTCGCTATCTTAGTCTCTTTAGTCTTTATTGCTTATGTTTCCTTCAAAAATCTTAATCTTAGATTCACAAGGTCACCCGCTAGTACCGCTCAGTCGATCACTCAATCAGATTGGCCTCCTCCCTCGTTCGGTTTCTCCTGTTGCTACTCACCGTCGACAATCGCTAGCTATCGCACTGTCGACCGCCGTTGCTCTGTAATCGCTCCGATGGTATTTTTACAATTGTACATAATTAGTTCAACAATAGATACTTTTCTCTCAAAGTCATTATCCCTTTATCCGGCTATCGCACCTGATTTGTTTTTTATTACGATTAATGAATGTGTTTATTTGTTGGATGATTTGTATTATTTAGATATTAATGTTGATCATATTTATTTGATAGATTAGAACTTTAATTGTTGCAATTTACTAATTATATTTCTTTGGAAAAAACCCAAAAGAAAAATAATTAAAATTTGGAATAGTAATTTTTAGGCCCTATAGGGCCGACCCTGGCCCTGGTACTATCGGGTCGGATTTTGAAAAACAGATGTTTTCCTTGTCTTAGGCCCTATCGAGCCCAGGCCCTGTCAGGCCGGACCGGTCCTGATTCCCAATAGCTATAGGGATAATCATGGGAGGGGGGATGGAGTATGATTTTGGTTCAATGACTGCCTTCAATTGTATACTCTCTCACTCCTTCATTTCTATTATTACCCTCTGAAACATACTCTCTCTCTCTTTACCCACTGAAACTCTCTGTCATTCTCTCTCGTCATTTCTTTGCCTTCAATTGTATACTCTCTCACTCCTTCATTTCTATTATTACCCTCTGAAACATACTCTCTCTCTCTTTACCCACTGAAACTCTCTGTCATTCTCTCTCGTCATTTCTTTGCCTTCTTTCCACCAGAACGGCTTGGGCTCCACTTCCATGCTCTACCATTTCTTTGCTTCCAAACGCAGCTCTTTAGCGCAGCTTCTTTCAGGTAAATAATCCACCTTTCTTCTTCTTCAGTTTTTTTTTCAAAAGAAATAAAGTAATTCTTCACTGATTTTCCGGAAAATCAGTGATGAATTTTATTTTTTATTTTATTTTTTGTCTTTGGATAAATATATGTTAATATCTGCCTCCTTTTGCGCTCACACTCACAGAGCCTTCCCAATCAGTCTTTGAATCCATCAACCTGAACTCTATCTTCAACAGCCTTTCACTGTTGGACTCCTCCTCAACACCCCCAACAAACATGAATCATACTCCCCCCCCCCCCCCCCTTTTTTTTTTCTGAATACTAAAATTATAAGGAGATAGAAGACAATATCACGCCTTGCCATTTTCTATAAGGATTTTTTTCCCCATTGTATGTTAATTCATACTTAAGTATATATCAATCCCCCCCCCCCCCCCCCCTAAAGTCATATTAGACATGCTCGCCATCAGGGAATTCAGATGGTATCCTTTTTTTTATTTGGTCATTTGAATAATTAAAAAAATAAAAATAAAAGGTTAACCTGTAAATTTAAAACCAACATTGGATAAATGAAAACGAAGATAAAGCAGTTATTGGAATTTTGGATCTAATCCAGTCATGAATAAAAAGAAGGTCGGAGAAGAAGAGGAAAAAAAGAAGAAGGAATGTGTCTGGAGTAAGAAGCCCCACATTAAATAAATGAAGAGGAGTTAGAGGACATATAAGTCTCAATTCTATTCTCCTCCCACATTAAATAAATGAAGAGGAGTTAGAGGGCATATAAGTCTCAATTCTATTATGCTCTTCTAAATTGGGCCCTTGGCCAACTCACTTTTATGAAGAGGTGAGGACATAGGCAGCCCTTGGTCCGCTACACCCGCCGCCATGAGCTGGTCCGATTTGCGTATGTATGAAATAAAAAAAAATTAAAATTAAAATTTCCAATTAGTCCCGGAATTCCTTTTTTCCCCTTTGTGTTTCTCCTAACTAGCGGTTGTAAGTAGACCGTAATATCGAATTGCTTTGACCGAATCGTTCTAATGTGTTTATTCGTACGATGTATCAGTTTACCAGCAAGGGTCACCGTTAACCTTTGTTTGCTCGTTCTGTTGTGTTTGTTTGCATGCCACACCAGTTCACTATAAGAGTCAAGTCCATCTGATTGATTTTCGTCGTCTATAAATAGGGTGTGTTAGTGACAGAATTAATATCCAAAATAAACAATTTCTATCTATGTTTATAGTATGTTTACAATATATACAATCAAGAACTATTGTATGTTTACAGTATATACAATCTTAGTAGTACAGATTCTTGTTATTGTTCAATTTCTAACTGTTTAGTATACTTTACACAACAGAAGTTACGAAAACTGATGCTTTCTTAAGATCAATAATAACGTGAAATTGAACTTTCCTAAAAATTAACTTCAAAATAAGCATTCTTACTTCGACCAAAAAAAAAAAAGCATTCTTCTTTTTTGTCATGCCCCTAATCAATTGCTTTTTATCATTAAATAAATTTCGCAAAACAAAAATTAAAAAGCAAAACACAGAGAGATGGGTACTAAAAAAATTGTCTCCTATATTACAGTCCAGGTGCGGTGATTTGTTGATGTTCATGGCAATTGAAGATCGGCTACACTTGCGTTGCCATTCTTCAAACAGTTGAATTGCATCCTGTTTTGAGGTATAGCTGAAATATCCTGAATCATTTATTATATTCTGAATTTTGATTATGCTTTAGGGTATTTATGTCTTTTGATTTTGAAGTATTTTTTCATCTGAAATTTGTTATGTAGAGAAATTACATTTAAGAGTTCTGACCAAAAAACCCAATTTTAGTTTAGAAATCTAAAAAGAAGTTGAGATTATTTCTCATCCCCAAAATTACTAATCAAATTTTACAAGGAAAATATAATCAAATTATGTCTTAGTAGACCTTCTCAGGCTTGTAACCATATATTTGAAATACTTTGATGAGGGCACTTCCACCCGAAAAACAACTCCATTACAATTTCATGCTGAAGCTTGTGATATATAAAAACAGGAAAATTTTCCCCCTTCTGCCACCTTCAGAAATTCTATAATATTATCTCTGGTCATAAATATAAGATCCAAGTGATTTTTTTGGGGAAGCTAATTAAATTAGTATCTCCGATCTCAAAAAGAGTATTCATATTTACCTTTTTTTTTTCAAACTCATTTGTTTGACTTATAAATTAATATATAGTTTAATGATATATAACAATGATTAAATAACTTATTTGGTTTCTTTAATAGCTTAAAAAAAAAAGTCAACTATGTCTTATAATTTAAGATCGGAGGTAGTAGCATCTAACCTGACCTTCTATCAAATTGTCCAAAAAATGTTGGAGGTAGTAGAATATTTTTAAATATTATTTTTATTAAAACATTTTTATAATCAAATTATGAATATTATTATAAATTTTTATTAGATTATATTATTTTAATTATTAGTGGTCTAACTGCAAACTAATCCCATCTAGCCTATTGACTTTAAAACCACTTCCTTGATGGGTTCATTAGCAGATCTGGTTTTTTAATATCTTGAAATACAGTGATAACTTTGGTTCTAAATTTAGGAGAATTGCTATATAAATTTTGTCCTATATTTAGGACCAGAAGAAATATATTTTAATCTTTTTTGAATGGAAAAAACAAAAATAAAAGGTCATAACGTTTCTATATGGTACCCACCATCTCTATAGATACTTGACAATATCCTTGCTTACCTATATTATTTTATATATATATATATATGTATATATATATATATATATATATATCAAAATTATTTGTCAATCCCATACTTGTTTTGACTTATATCCTATCTTATTGATAAGTTCATCCTTTTATTTGGTCGTTTGTTCACATTTAGATTTTTCATTGTAGCTTCTCCTTATCTCTACATCCAAAAAAGACAAAAAAGACACTTCTCTATCCATCGCATCATCGAACGTCTCTAAAATCACCAGAGGGAAACAAGTAAGTATCTGCTTTTATTATTGATGCGCACCCGTCACTTGATGCATGTGATGGCGATACTAAGCATTGACTGGATTTATGAGAATTTTCCATTATATTCAATTTCTTAAGATTTATACTTTGTACCACTTCAAAATAATAAAAGAAATTTTGGCATTAAGCAAATAGCAATGACGTTGATTAAATGTACCATGATCGTCAAAGGGCTTCAAGAAATTCGTGTCCGCAAACTGTTTATTAAATATTCCAATTTGTTCAAAAAAAATATACATTCCAATTGTTTTGTATTTCCTTTTCCTTTTTATTTGTGTCGAACACTTAAGATGTAAATTTTGGAAGTGAGAAATCACTAAAAAATTATCAATTTAAGAGGTTATTTTAATCTTCAATTGAGAAGAATGAGACTGTTCAATACCTAGACCACAACTTCAATTTGTGGCTTCAGTGAAGTTCAAACGAATTTATTTATTTATGGAAAACTCAATTTTAAACAAGAAGATATGCTGATCAATGCATTTTTTCTTTAATGCGATCATTATTCATGAGGCGTTGATTGCAACAAGAGTTTTAATTTTGTATTTTGCTTTCTTTTATTGGTGGCATTGATTTCAATTCCCTTTCCTTCATTAGGATAAGAATCTCTCCTGTGGTTATTATGTTCGATAATATATATATTTTCTAGAGGGAACAATTTCATAAATTTCATCATCTTTTTGTTATTCAAAATTGCAGAGGAACATAACAAGTTGAACGCAACATATCTTATTGTGTTGCTAGAAATCTTTGGTGTTACATTTTCCTGATACTAGAGGTAATCATTTTCCCCCTATTATACTATCTCTTGTCCTTAATTAATACTTCCCTCGCCCCTAATGGTAAGCTATAAACTCGTGAATTAACTTGTCCCAAAATATAAGTTTCATTTTAGTTTTGCAAAGTATTTGTTGTGTTTTTTTATAACTTTACCCCTTAACTGTATTTATTGCATTTATTGTCCCTCTCACCTTTTCTCTTTAGTAATAAGGGCATAGTTGAAAAAAATACATATTTATTGCTCTTAAATACTTTTAATTGTTTTCTTGATGAGCACAAATAAGTTATTTGAAGCTTAAATTTACGGTTTGAGGGAATATAAAAATTAGATAACTAACTTGGGTAGATTAAGGAACTTGATTATGTTGGTTATTTGTATTGTGTATCAGTTGATTTCCCTTCGATATCATTTTTCATAACCTCTTAATGTGTACGATCAATGAAGATACTTTAGTGAAAAAATTATAAATTTTGGAGGCAAAGTAGATTTGAGTCTTATATTTAGAATGAAATTCAACTACCAATTGGCTCTTATACTAAGAACTCGAGTTAGTATATATTACTCCTCTGGTTCTATTTACGAGGCACTTTCAACATGTTTTATCAAAGAAACAAACCTTAAACTTCATTAATTTTACCTTAAAATTCAACAATTTTCCAACTTAACCCCCTATATAACTATACACTCTCCAAGAAAATAAATATTTATACAATGATCAATAAAGAGTAAAATTGTAAATTCATATAAAAAATTAAATGATGTATAAGTTATTGTTTTAGAGTTGACAAATAAGAAAACTCTTAACTGTGATCCCATGTACAGTTTAGATGACGAGCATTTTAGAAAATGGTGCAACAAATGTTGCCCAACGGTTGGTGGATAAAACTATTAAAGAAGTTCAGTATTTCCGTGATTTTGAGGATCACATTCAATACTTTGTCATAGTAAACAAAAGTTTGGTTGCAAAACGAAATAAAGTGAAGAATGATTTTGAAGATGCCCAACTAAATGAGAATCAAATTGAAGATGATGTTCAAAATTGGATCGACGTAGCTGAAAACGTAATTGGAGAGAACAATAAAATCATGGGAACATGGTCTTATGGTTGGTTTATGTATTCTAACAATATTTAGATTCTATTTCATTGATAATCAATAGTGATGAGCACTAAAATCTAAACTCTCCAGTTCAAATCTGATCAATCTAAACTCTCCAGTTCACAACGATAAGTACCATAGTGCTAATTGAAACGCCATTCTTGATTTATCAGAGTTATAGCGCACAGGCATCGAAATAATTTGGACGACTTTAATTACGAAATAAAACTTTCATAAAATAACTTAGTTTGAAAATACGAGGATAAATTTTTCACGGTTTGAATCAATCCCTTAGGGATATCTTACTACAATAATCCAAAAATAGACAAATGATAAACGATACAATACAGTCTACCTAATCCTATTTTTCCAAAAAGTCCATTCTGCTGTAACCCTTACAGCTGCTTCTTCCCTCTTGATCCCGATTCACTACCTGTTTCTTTCATGTGGTCTGGAGTTCAAGTGAATGAATCCCAGGGGTAACAGTTAATCTCATATACAGGTATGAAATGTAAATCACAGTATAACATATGTATAAGCATAGAATAATTCACTATAAACAAGTCGCGTCGTAACCGCAGTTAACCAAGAACCGCAGCCCTTTATAGAACACACAGCTCCATTCTTAGGACACGCAGCCCTATGGGATACGCAGCCCCAATCCATAGCTAGGATACACACATGCAAATTATGTAGCAAACATGATCAGTCATACATGAAATACATATATACAAGCTAATAAGATAACAGTTACCCACCTCAAACTTGAATACTTACTCGTCTGAAGTTGTTGGGATCAGTAGAGGTGTCAAAGTATACCTATAAACGTTTATCATTGTCGTTAGTCACTTTTTGCGTCGCAAAGTAACTAGCTAGCGAATTATTTTTAGAGGATTAAAAATAGCTATTAATCCCTAAACATCCCCCTAATAATAATCCCCTTTTCAATAAATAATAATACTATTTATTATTATTTATTACTTATTATCAATTAATAATTTCCTTTAAAAATATTAAGAAGGGTTATCTTTGTCACTTTAGAGTCTCTATGACCTTTAATAGACAAGTTATCCAAAAGAAAAACCTTTACTTTAAAGCTTATGCTCAATTAATAACTTGTGTGACTATTTCAAGACTTACAAAAAATTGTCTTTAACTTTTCTGAGAATTTAGAAAATACATAATTTGATCGATAAAACTCCAAATGGAGTGATTCTAATTTCTAATTAAACCTTAATAAGTCTATTTTCATAAATTAAAGTCATCAAGTTCATTTATGGTTGAGAAAATTCCCAACTTTTGAAAACACAAACAATGTCCAGAATTTTCTTATTAAACTTTGAAAATTCGTAATTAATTCTACAAAAATCTAAATGAGGTGCTTCCAAAAGCTACGTGTTCTTTAGCATGTCTATTTTCACAGAAAAATAATACCAAAAGCCATAAAATATTATATCATTCCCAGATTTTTTTAAAATTCAAACATTGTCCAGAAAACCTTCTAAAATTGTGACTCAACTTCCAAAAATCATATTACGAGTTACAAACCTCCGTTTAGGGTGATCCAAAGCTCTTTTTTTAAAGATTAATATGTGTACTATCAACACTCAAAATTTCATGCAATATATCAAAGGTTTAATATTCCAAAACCATACTATAAAATGATCACTATTCCTAGAACACATAATTCGTCTTTTTGGTTAAACTTCGGAAAATCATATCTCCCTTTATACAAGTCTGATTTAGGTGTTCTTTGGCTTTTTGGAAATATTGAGATGTCTATTATCTACTGTAAAACTTTCAAGGAGAAACTCAAATGTTTTCCATTTAAAAAACGAGGCTGAAAATTACTGTTCACTTCTAAAACTGACATTTTCCATTTTTCAGTGTCTAACTTTGAAAAATCATAACTCTCAATCTACAAGTCCGTTTTGTCTAAGGTTTTGCTCCTTTTGAACCTTGATGAGTCTATTATTTACTGTAAAAGTTTCAAGGAAAAAATCAAACGTTTACTTGGTCATAATTGCCATGTCATTTTCTTGTTCCAGAGGCATACCAAAAACTTCCAGATTTTTAGCTCAACTTTCAAAAATCATAACTGGAGTTATAGGCATCCGTTTTGGGTGTTCTTTGGCTCGTTGGAAAGTTTGATATGTCTAATATTTAATGTAAAAATTTCAAGGAAAAACACATATGTTTTCTATTTCAAAATCAAGCCCGAAAGTTGCTGTTTACTGGAAGTGCAGAAAAGTTCCAGGTTTTTGGCTAAACTTTGGAAAATCATATCTCTCAATATACACGTCCATTTTAGCTTATTTTAAAGTTCAAGATGTCTACTATCTTCTATAAAAATTTCGTGCAAAAACTCACACGTTTTCCATAGAAACAGAAGCTCACAAGAGCACTCTGTTTTCAGTCCGAAAAACAGGGGTATTTCGTGCGCAGTTTCATTCTTCTTGACCAAACAGCGAACCCAACACACTAAGTCCATGGAAACTAGAAGTAAAAGGCTCCAAGAACTCACCTTAGTCATCCCTCAAGCTTTATTCAAGTTCCACATCGTTCTCCTTTGGTTTTGTTCCCCTTATGTTCCACTTTGCAACTCTTGGTGGTGTCTCTCTCTCACTGTGTCTCTGTCTCTCTACTTCTAGTCTCTCTTCCTCTCTTAGCTTCTGAGGAAAGGACGAAGGAAGAGAGGAGAAGAGCTCTCACTCTCCGTCTCTCTCGTTCTCTCTCTCTCTCTCTCTCTCTCTCTCCACTGATCTTTGTGCCTCTCAGTCTCTACTTCGTTTCTTCTGGACCAGGGGTTATAATGAGAGTGAGGGGTGGTGCTTGGCTCAAGGCGCATGGGAGAACGATGCAAGGCTCGAGAGGTAAGGCGTTTCTGCTTTCTGATCCTGTTCTTGCGTGATGGATGTTAGCTGCGATGAGATACGCTGACAAGGAGACGTGTGTTGCTGGTTTTCTTTTCGCGGATCTCTTGCTGCCATTTGATATTAATGGGTCCAATGGAAATTAAGTATTAAAGGGATACGACGCATAGCTAAATGGAGGAATGGGTTGAGTTCTTAACTAGCTATATGGGCCAATTGAAAAGAATCTGGGCAGATGGATTATTCTCATCTATTTGGACATTTGAAAAAAATAGCAAATGGATTTGTATCGTAAGTTGGCCTTAATAATGGCTAATGGCTTCTTCATTTGTATTTTGTTGTTCCCTCAATAGCCACGAGTTGGGCTATGTTCAATGGACTGGAGGTGTTAAATCTAAATGATATGGTCTTTTGTGTGGCTTTTGATGTTGGGCCAATGGGATTAATTGAATGAAATGATGGAATAACAGAGGAGTATGGATAGATATATATATCCTGTTGCGTTTGTTGGTGCTGTGGCTAATGTATGTAAACTTGGTGTCTCAATTTAATAATAAGAGGGTGTGTTTCAAAATTATCTCCTGCAATTTGGATAAGTATAAAATTAAATCCTTAATTCCATTTAAGGATTTTCTTTCTTAACTAAATTTCTTTTAGCCTTAAAATATTATCTCTAAAATATTTGTGCTAAAAATTATTCCCTAATTATTTGTCCTCAATTTATGGAAAAATATGGCTTAAATTCCACTAATCAATTTCATAATTATTTTAGAGAAAATTTCACAATTTAATTTTTTCCATAAACTGTTCAAATTCCAAATCCCAAAATTTGAGATGTTACACTAATCACTAAGGTGAGCACCAAAACTAGTTTCAAAATATTCATTAGAATGCACCATAAACTTTCTGATTTTTTGTAATCAAACAAACTTAGAAAAATCATATTGATAACATACACATCCAAAATCATTATCTTGGAGTGGACTCACTTTAAAGATTAAGCTTTGTTCTTTCAGTATTCCAAGTGTAAGGGTCAGATGTCCTTTTCCATCTTTACTGTGCCAACTTAACTTAGCAAACTACTTCCCTTATGAAAATAGTTACTTCAAAACTGTCATAATATCATGCAGCAAGTTAAGACTTGTACGAGTTACATTTAGTAACCATTTCTTGTAGAGTTATACGTACAGCACCATCAACATTCATTTACATCATCAAATTCTTCAGAATAATTTATACAACTTATTGATAAGTTTATCCTTTTTATTTTGCAGTTTGTTTGCATTCAGATTCTTCATAGTATAACGTCTGCTTATTTGATAGCATTGTCTTTCTTCAAGTTAAAGAGAGAAAGAAAACAAAAGGTCAAAAAAGGTACTCCTCTGTCCAAGGATCATCAAACGGCTTTGAAATCTTCAGAGGGGGGAAAAAGAGGTAAGCACATGCTTTGATTGTATCCATTTCATTGTTAGTGTCCCTATTTATCATTTCCTTTATGTTTAATTTTATATAACAAATAAATTTGCACGTATAAAAGAGGGAACTTACTTTTTCCCCCTATCAAATCTTAGGCTTACCATCTCAAAAGTGTAACATGGGAGTCGAAAGAACAACTCAACCTCCTTCCTCCTTTTGTGCTATTCGGAGGAAACAATACAATCTAATAAATATATTAAGGTGCAAAATAACCTACAAACTTGTACCAAAAGTACTCTCAATATTGTAAACATTTTTTTTGCACCATAACCCAAATATATAAATACTAAAGTAAATGGGCATGCCCTTCAAGCAGCGAGGGACCCATATTAATTGAGAGGGGCGCTAAATTATCTCTTCTAGGGAATTTCTACATTTTAGTACGCCTATAATAAATATTTATATTTATATTGAAGCATATTTTTTTTTCAAAAAATTAAACTTAGTATGCCAGCATTTGAGAATTTTTTATTGTTAGCATTTTTTGGTAACAACTTTAGAATTTAGGGATCAAAATGAAACCTTGTGTGAAGTTAAGTGTGTGTTTGGATTAGTTTTTGGAAAATAATTTTTATGATTTACGAGGTAAGCATGTGAGGGAAGGTTTGTCTTCGATTTGCGGAAAAAAGTTTCTTAAGGAGTGAAGGTGTACTTTTGCCACAATAAAATTATTCTCAAGTTATAGAAATATGAAACTTTTGTGATGTTTGGCAATAAAGCTTTGGGTAAAAGTGTAAAATTATTCATGAACTTTTAACCAAAGTGTGTCCACCGACATATATTCTTTAAGGGTGCAAAAATACTTATAAGTTCTTAAAATGAGAGTAAAAATAATAAAACCATTAAAAATGATATAAAGGCTGTTACTTTTTTTTTTTTGTTGTGAAGCCCATGCTATTGTTAGGAGAGTACCAAAATGCCCCTAATTCCAAAAAAAAATTCCTCTCCCCCCCAACCCATTGATTCATCGATCTGCGAAGAAAGACTAGAGAGTAACCACGCCATTTTGTGATGTCGGTGACGTTGGAGGCATCCTCCATTGATAACACCGGCAAATGAACAACAGAACTGTTGTTTCTAATGTATTGAATAGGTAGAGATTGAACATACAATAAACATAATAGCATAATAAGAATCCATTTTATTAAAATAGAACATACAGAGAGCATACAACAAGTCTGTATAATAAAGAAAAGCTTAAAACGAACTCACAAGACTGCCGAAATGGAATGGAAAAATGCAGAAATCTGGGCCCAACTTTCGTTGTGTCCTTAAGACAATTTTGCTCGCTCAATACGGATGCCGAAGGTTTTCTGAGCAATTGCCTCCCAGGATAGAGCAGATTTTTCATCTCCAGAAAGATGGCTCTGTCTGTCTGAAGCCCAAGTGAATCCAACGAGTCTGCTTTCGGAACGCACAGAATGTATATGCAGAATGCAGAGAGAGAGAGAGTATGTAGAAAAAACGTAATCTAATCTGTGACTAGGGCGGCCTATTTATAGATTCTGGAAAAACACGATCATATGGACACGTTTACTGCTGTGAACTGGTGCGTTGTGCAAACAGACGCACCAGACTGGAACAAACAGAGGCGACCCGCGTCTATTCACAGCGAACTGGTGCATCTCACGAACAGATGCACCAGAACAAAGCCAACAGAGACGACCCGCGCCTATTGGCAGCGAACTGGTGCATCTCACGAACAGACGCACCAAAACGGAGCGAACGATCCGAATGGATCGCACAATACACAGCCGTTGGTTGGAAAAACATGGAGAGGCACAACGGAACTATTCAATGTTCGGAAATTCAAAAAATAATTTAATAAAAAATTAAATTTTTTTATTTCACACTCGCAGACCAAACCAAACCGGGCGGGCGGCGCGCGTGTGGTGGACCAAGGGTCACCTAAGTCCTCACCCCTCCACAAAAGTTGGTTGGCCCAAGGGCCCAATCAGTAGGAGCCAAGTTGGGGATTATATACCTTTCAACTTCTCTCCAACTAAGCAATGTGGAACTATTCTCTCACACACACATTCCTTCTTATTTTTCCTCTTCTTTTCATCCTTCTTCTTATTCATAACCCATGGGATTTTATACTAAAATTCCAACAAGAACATGATGGCACAGAGACTAGATCTGAGACAACGAGTGATGACCTCAGAGGAGCTATCATCGTGATTGGGTCTTCACCATCAATGGTGGCTTGTTGATCTATGACTTGGTCTGTGAAGAACTTAGTCCCTTTTCATATACTCATTGTTTTCTATTGGTTTAGTTGAAGCTTATCGCAAATAAAGGTTACGATTTCTTAGAAGAAACAAGCGATTGGTTTATGGTTTGTGATTTTTGCCTTAGATGTTTGTTGAATGACTTGTTGGTTAGTTTGTGTTCTAGGTTCTCTATGCCCTGAATTTTGCCTTCAAATTGTGCCCTATAATCAGCCTCGTTTTGAGTTTAATTTGTGCCTTCTTCCACGATTTTGTTAATCTTTGCTTTGAGTTTGATTTGGGCCTCATATAATTCATTCCCTTCAATTTCATACCCACTTAAAGTCTTTGAGCTTCATTTCTAATTGGGGTTTTGTTTTTGTCCATCCAATTGAGGTGGGTTTAGTTATGAGATTTTACAACCCATGTATTTTAGAAGTTGGAAGATTTGTGGGCTTTCTACATGAACCAACTTTCCCACGGAATGTCCTTGTCAGTTTTGGGTATCCAATACAGAGAGGGTGGGTGTTTTTTAATTGGGAGTATTTTGGCACTTTCATAATAATAATGTGGCCCACCATAAAAATTAACGGCAATTAAGTTGTTTTAATGGTTTTGTCATTTTTTTCTCTTATTTTTAAAGTTTATGAATATTTTTGCACTTTAATCCTAAAATTTTCTAATATATAATAAATCCTTGTAATTGTCATTATTATTTTTTTTAAAATAGTTATATTTTTGAGTAAATTTCAACAACTATATCTTAGAATAATATAAGCCTGAGTACACGTATCTTAAGTCTATATCATGTTTCGTTTTATTGTAAGTTTGTAAAATTTCTTTTTGATCCTTTAAAAAAAAAATAGACAAAGATTTTTCCTCTTTCTTTGCAAGTTTAATTTAAAGTTTAACCATGTAAATTTAAAAGTCAGTTAAAAAGAGAAATTTCGTCAACTAAAACAATATATAGATAACAACGTAACTAGTCTAGCAACCTAAAAAGTTTAAACTTAGGTTTTTTTTACCAATGTACCAGGAATCTGTTTTTTTTATACACTGTGATAATATATTTTCATATTTTAAAGAATATTAAATATCAAATTTAATATAAAATTAATTAAATTGGTAAGAATAATTGCATATAATATTTTTTGTTAATTTACGGTGTTATGGTAGACAAAGATAAAGACAATTAATTATGACTCCTTGTCATTTTAGATGGCCTGCCCTGGGGAGGGTATTTTAACAGATCTCACTCGAAGATTGGTGGATAAAACCATAAAGGAAGTCAATTATTTTCGTCATTTTGAGGCTCACGCTTGCAAGTTTAAGGACGTCCAGCAACTTTGGGAAAGAAAAATAAAAAAAGTACAAAAGGATATTGAAGATGTCAAAAGATATAATCAGTATCAAAATGATGGTGAAGTTCAAAATTGGATCTTTGAAGCTGAAAATTGGATCATTGAAGCTGAAAATCTAATTCAAAACAAGGTTGAAATCAGGTCGACGAGGTTTGATAGTTGGTGTCTTCTTTGGCAATACCGACAAGGCAAGAGGTTGGCACAAAGGACGCTAACCATACAAGAGCACATCAAAAAATGTAACTTTGGAATAATGGCATATCCAGCTGAACTTCTAGTTGTGAAGTACCATGCTTCAAGGGACTTCATTGATTTTGAGAGCAGAAAGACAGAATTCGAGCAACTTGTGAAAGCTTTAAAGGATGGAAATCATCACATGATTGGATTGCAAGGGATGGGGGGAACGGGTAAAACCACATTGGCAACACAAGTCGGCAAACAAGTTGAAGAATCCAAAACATTTGAGAGTCATCTTTGTTGTTGTGTCCAATCCTCCAGATGTCAACAAAATTCAAGGCGACATTGCAAGGCAATTGGCTTTGCGATTAGAGGAAATAGAGGAAGCAGATCGCTCAACGAGGTTGTGGTCTACCATTGATAAAAATGCGAAGAAATTACTTATAATACTAGATGATGTGTGGGAGGAGCTAAATCTCAAAAGAATTGGAATTCCATCTGGACCTCTTCACAAGAATTGTTTTATTTTGATAACCACTCGCCGTTCAAAAGTTTGTCAAGCAATGAAATGCCAACAAATAGTTCGCCTACGCACATTGAATGATGAAGATGCGTTGCGTCTTTTCCGATTTCATGCTACAAGTGATGATGATGATTCTTCAAGAAATGAATTGGAGGGTCTTGCACGAGATTTTTTGAAGGAGTGTGGAGGACTACCTGTGGCAATTGTAGCACTAGCTAGCACATTAAGAAATTGGCATTTTGGAGAGTTGAAAGCGGCTTTGACAGCTTTACAAAATTCTAAGCCATTTGTTGATGTCGATGAAGATTTGATGGAGGTTTATAAATGTTTGAGATTAAGCTATGATTATTTACATAATGAGAAGGCCCAAAAGCTTTTTCTATTGTGTTCTATTTTCCCAGAAGACTATGAATTTCCTATAAACCTTGTTATTAGACTTGGTATAGGGTCGGGAATTTTTGAGGAAGTCGATGATTATTCTACAGCAAGAAGGCAAGTACTCACAGTGAAAAATAAACTCATAGAGTCGTCTTTGCTACAGGAGGTTGAGGAGAAAGAATGTGTAAAAATGCATGACTTGGTTCGTGAAGTGGCCCAGTGGATTGCAAAAGAAGATATTCAAGTGATTAAGGATTCGAGAAAAATTTTACAAACAAACAAGCGATTTGTGTTTTGGTGTATTGATGATTTTCCTGATCAGATTGATGAAACAAATCTTGAGATTTTAGTTCTTTGGATAAGTGGAATTGTTCTGGTGAAAGACCCAAATGCATTCTTTGCAAGGATGCCAAGGCTCAAAATTCTGTTTTTACTTAGTGAATGTGATAGAAAAATTCCCTCTCCTTCATTGTCGAAGTCACTTCTTTCATTGAAGTATATTCAAACTCTTATCTTGAATGGTTGGGAATTAGATGATATCTCCAATTTAAAAAATATACATAGTCTTGTGACACTTGAGTTCAAAAATTGTCTAATTTGTGAATTACCCAGCAATATCAAGGACCTAAAGAAGTTGAGATGGTTGGGGATAAGGAATTGTGAAATTCAAAAGAACAATCCTTTCAAAGTGATCGAAAAATGTTCGCAATTGGAAGAATTCTATTTTGTTGAGAATTGCAATGTCAAGGATTGGAACACAGAGGATGACAAAGAAATTGAAGACGCAATTGCTCAAGATATATCTCTTGTTGAGTTGCAAATATTTTCTATTGCTTCCGATGATTTTGAACGTTTTGCTGATGATGATAATGGCCTATCAAGATGCTTCAATCCAGAACATATAAGACATCTAATACCAGATGCCATGTTTGAGTACCTTGTGAGAAGTTCAGAAGTTCTTGAGTTGGGGGAACTAGGACAAACAAGTTGGAAAAATCTTGCTCCTGACATTATTCCTTTAGAAAATGGAGGCATAGATAATTTGATCAAGCTTTACTTGTATGAATGGGATGACGTTGAGTTCCTTATTGATAATCATTATTCTAATACCACATTCTTCTCAAAGCTGGTTGAGTTGCATCTGGATCGTGTGGATGTGAAAAAATTATATTCGGGTGCTATGCCTTCTCACTTTCTTTGTCAGTTACAGATTTTAAAATTAAAGGAGTGTATAAAACTGCAAAACATATTCTTTGATGAAAATATCAAGCTACCTCATCTTAAGGTATTGAGATTGATAGGTTGTCCAATGTTTCAACCATCAATTTTCCAACCCTCTGTTGCTCAAAGTTTAGAGCAATTGGAAGAATTAGTAGTTGAAGATTGCGAGGAGCTAAAAAGTTTAATTGCATATGAGAGTTTGAAACAAGAAATGATAGTTGTTGGTAACCAAAAGAACTATGACTTATTGTTCCCTGCGTTAAAATCTCTTTGAATTGAAGGATGTGGCAAATTAGAAATGGTATTTTCATTACTTCTACCCGGAGAGCTTCCCAAGTTGAAACAATTATATATATGGCAGTGTAAGGAGCTAAAATACATATTTGGTGAATATAGAGTTGTGGGCCAAGTTTCGCAACAAGAAATGATTCTCCCTTTACTAACAGAAGTGACACTTAGAGATGTACCAAGTTTCATTAGCATATTTCAAATTTGTCAAAAATGTGTGATAAGGCCACCTCAAGTTTTGAAAGAAGATTCAAAGGAGAAACATGAAAACTCTAAGGTAAGTGCTTTCTCATGGGCTTATGGATGTTGCTTTCTGGCCCCAACTAAAGACACCAATATTGAAGCTCCCAATGCCAAAATGGAACACCACACAATTTCACAGGTATGCTAATTTGATCTTGCTTTCTTTATCCAACATATTTGTTTATGTTTTATAATTTTTTTGGGAAAAGTGATATTTGATTTATTGATCTTTTATTTTATCATATTGTACACGAATTATTTATAAATATTTTTCTCTTTTTAAAGTACGTAGATCTAATCATAGAGGTCTGATTAGACCTAATGATATAGGAAGTAATGATATAACTATTCTCAAGTGATAGATTTTATTGAAAGTGTGTTTTAATATTTTAAAACTTGTAAAGAAGTATGAGAAGGGTTTAGAGAAATGGTGAGATAAAAATAATAAGTGCTATATTTGTTTTTATTTATAATCTTCTTTTCTTTTAATAGTTCATAATAAGTCATATTCTTTCAACGTAAGATACGGTCAAGCAAATTGCTAGAAATGAGTTGGTTAAGACTTTTTCCCTCCATAAATGAATATGACAATCTGCACATGAAATACTAGCTGCCTTTTGTTCTTTTTATGAGACTTTATTCCCTATTGACTACTCTCATGAGATTAAAACAATTAGTTAAAATTAGTTAACATCACAAACTTTTACAACTTTAAAAATTTACATTTGATTGGTGTAGTTTATAAGAACAGGGAGATGGAGTAATCAATAACTATGACTGCAAACGCTAGTTTATTAACTGGAAGAAATTTTTTGGGATGCATTTTGTTAAGGAATTTATTTTTTCCTTAACGGAATAATTGAATTGAATAAGCGGAATAATTGAATTGAATAAGATTAACATATTATTGTGTGGCAGATTCAAAATTATAAGAGTGGAGGCCGAATTACTTTTTTAAGATAATAATAATAATCATATTTATATAGATATTTTAAATCTATTTTAATGATTATTAATATTCAGTATTATTTTTTAAAAGTTTATTTGACCGAAAGTCTTAAAGACGCACATTTTTAAAAATAAAATGTTCTATAACATTTCTCAAAGAAATTAAAAGTTGATTGGCATATCCACGTTCAACTTCCGTGTTGAGTTCGGATCCACACACTGCCATATCCCCGCCATCCATTATGTGTCTGTCTTGAAAATGTTAACAAAACGAAAAAATGGCTAAAAGGATATTATACGCTCTTTTCCAATTAGTTCCTTCTTAATATATCATGTTAGACACATTTATTTTGTATTTAATCTTATGGTTCATTAATTCTCTTTTGGTTGATCGATGTTTTTAATAATATAGTTATATATTGAGATACATGATTAGATGATTGAAAGTAGTTTGTTATACAAGTTGAATATAAGAGAAGTGATTGGTTGTAGGGATCATGTGGATCAAGCAAAAGGATGGAAACAGTGCATATAGCTAAGTGTCTAATGAGACATCCTTTGAGCGTACAAAATATAAGGGAGATGACACTTTGGGGATGTTCTAAATTAAAGTCATTGTTCAGTATATCCATTGCCACAACCATGATCATGTTAGAGATGCTATATATATGGGAATGTCAAGAATTGAAGGATATAATAACAAATGAGGCAGAGGATGATGACCATCTCAACTACACATCCATCTTCCCTAAACTACAGAACCTGAATGTTTGCTATTGCAATAAGTTGAAATTTATATTTCCATCCACTCTTTCTGGAGGTCTTCAAAAATTAAAATATATATTTATTAACGAAGCTCATGAGTTGAAATATGTTTTTGGAAAATACAATGAGGAAGAATGCATATCAAATGAGAATGAAAACAATGAGCTTGACATTCATCTTCCAGCATTGGAATCATTATTCATCATGGGTGTACCAAATATGATCAGCATTGGTGTCAAGAAATATCAACAGAAATGCTCATCTGTACATATTGTGGAGACACCAAAGGTACATAACACTTTTCAATTTGTTCTTTTATAGCATATCAAGACTGCTCTGTTTTCTTTTGGAAAAAACTAACCTCTTCCTCTGTTTACTCTCTATTAAAATTTCAAATTTTAAACATTTATATCTAATTAAAATGGGTTATGCAAATTGTATATACATATCATGATGCAATATATTTAATATATTTGTACTGGATAAAGACTATATATAATGAATAATAGTTAACAAAATAATTTAACATTCTCAAAACTACTAGGCTTACATGGACACAACATTATTTGTGTCAAAGTGAATTGATTTATCTTTATACCGACTTCAAATTTAAATTTAAAGTATTTCCCGAAATTAATATGTTTGTGTGTTGGTGAGTGTGTGTATCTCACATGCACAAATGATAGGAACAGAGAATGCCATTTTTACTTCTCCACCTGCTGTGAATGATTTTTGTTTTTGGAATTAAAATTATTAAAGAAATTAAAGTTATTTTTTTTACTGGATATTGTGGGCAGCATGCACCCCATCCATTATGAACAAAATTGTGAAAACGAAAAACAACAAAGAAAATATGCTCTTTTGATGAGTTTAGTTAATAATATGCTCTTTTGATGAGTTTAGTTAATTATTTTATCGGATATGTTATAGGAATCGAACTAAAACATCTCACTTCTTTCATATTGATAAACTATGCATAATTTGATCTTTAAAATGTTGATATATATTCTCAATTTCATATTAATTATTTTGGAACATTTACATCTGTTTGATGCATATTTATATACTTTTGTTTCTTCGTCTCTATTTAAAAATGTACGTCTTTTAAGTTTTTTAATTATGTGAATAATTCTTTTGGATATTTGCAAATGTACGTATTAGTCATATTTGTGATGGTCCTTTTTAATTTAAATATGACAATATGGAGATAAGGTTTTACTAAAGTGGGATGTTGAATTTGCACTGATATTAATTGGAATTGATGAATTACTTTTATTTGAAAACGTGTAGGAAATAAAACAGCATATGCAAGATGTGACAAGTGAAACAGCGAAGGAATCGGAACTGCAAGAGATTATGAATGTTGAAACACTACTGACCCCAACTGTGGGCTTCCAATATTTTCTCAACTTCCACAATCTGAAACAAATAACAATCTGGAGAAACAAAAAGTTGAAAACTCTGTTCTCTGTCTCTGCATGCAGAAACTTACCACAGTTGTCCAAATTAGCTATAGACGAATGTGAGGAACTAGTCAATGTTGTTGAAGATGATTCTCATAATCATCATCATATGAACTCTAGCTCCATTTTCCCAAAACTGGAGGATCTATCTATTGAGGATTGCAACAAGCTGGAGTTTACATTTCCTCTCTCTCGTTTTGGCAGTCTTCAAAAATTTAAATCTTTGATCATCAAGGAAGCTGCTGAGTTGAATTGCATTTTTGGGAATGAAAGTGACGAGCTTCGTATTCATCTCCCTGCTACTTTGGAAAGACTATCACTTGTAGGCGTACCAAAGATTATGAACAAAATTCTTGCAAAAAAATATCACGTGAGCTTTCTGTCTCTACAAAGCATTGAATTCGGGGATCTCCAAGAGTTCAACGAAAGATCTTTTCTAGATTGGTTATCCTCTTTACAAGAAATGCAACTGAATAAGAAAGTTCCAAAGGTAACTCATTTGACTTATTTTATGAAATGTGTTGCTCTGTTTTTTTAACAACTTTTCCTACTTGAAAATTTTCTTTTTGTTACAAGGATTGCTTATCAAGAACATAATTTTGCGCATACTAATTCATCATATATAAACATGAAATTACTGAATTTTTCATACATAGAAAGATACACTTTAGTTTTCATTAATATAAATTTGGTTTAATTAAGTAATGACCTCAATATATTAAAAATTTGTGTTGAATAGTTGAGAAGAAAGACGATCCATATATATGGTTATCAATAGGAGCAATTAAACATTTATTGATTTTAGGTGATAATTAAGCATAACCCAACTCACTTTGTGTTTAAAATTTTAAGCATTCCAGGATTCTAGGCATCAATAGATGAATTTTCTCTTTTTATAACTCAGCGCTTATTGGGAGATCCAATAATAATAGTATTGGGACTTTTCACAATTTGTGAATGTGATGATTTTAATTCATGCTGAAACTTTGAATTGATTTATTTTTATTAGGACATGATGAAAATTATCAAGGATGTGCAAAAGTTGACAAAGCTTGGAATAAGAGATTCCAAAATAGAAGAGGTACTTAATTTGGAAGGAGTGGAAATTGAAGGTACGGGATTGACATTGAGCTTAGAAGAAATGCAATTAAAAGATCTAAGTGAGTTGAACCATATATGTAAGGGTCCCAAATGTATTTTGAGCCTCCCCAATCTAAGCGATCTAAACATCATAGCATGTAAAAAGCTAAGAGTAATTTTTAGTGTCTCAATGGTAAAAAGCCTCCCACAATTGTCCTATTTAAACATAGAAGACTGCAACGAATTAATGGACATCATTGAAGAGAGCGTTGAGGGCCATTTTCATCAAATATGCTTCCCAAAATTGGAGGAAATTTCCATCAATCGTTGTAATAGCTTGAAATGCCTTTTCTCAATCTCAACAAGTGGCATGTTTCTGAAGCTGTGGAAATTGCAAATAGAAGAAGCCTTTGAGCTAGAGCAAGTATTCATACACAAACAACATGATATGCAGAAGATGATAATGATGGATGAAGTATTTCCAAACTTGTCAAATGTAACACTTAGAAACCTTCCAAGGCTTGTTACCATTTGTGAGGGGATTGATTTTCAGAATGTGATATGTAGCGTGAATGACTGTCCCAAATATCAAGGTATAATTCTAGGAAGAAAAGTCACTTGTAATAATTGCTAGCTAATTTTATGAATATCAATATAAGATTGAAAATTCAATGACAGGAATTAATCATATCCAAGAAGGGCCTAAAGATGGGGATTCAGAAAATCAAGCTGCAACAAATGCTTCACCAGACTTTGAAAATTCAATGACAGGAATTAATCATATCCAAGAAGGGCCTAAAGATGGGGATTCAGAAAATCAAGCTGCAACAAATGCTTCACCAGACTTTGCAAAGGTGTGTTAGACTAATCATCACAAGAATAACCAAATTTAAAAAAATAATAATAATCATTTTTTGGTATTTTGTTTTACTAATGAATTTAACTTGTTCATAAATATGATTATTACATCTAACTACTTTATGAAATATGGTGTGGTTAGAGTTTGAAGGAAGCAATGACGACAAATGTTGAAGAAGTTGCATCATCATTTGTACGTATTAAAGCCATCACTTTCCACATTCATAGGAGGACTTGTGTGTGTGTGTAAATTGATGGACCTTTCTAGTAGTAGCAAAAAGCAATGATTTTAAATAAAATGCACCAAATAGAACCTAGTAATATTCTATATGACTGCAACCGTCTTTTTTTTCCAAATTTGTCATTATTAGTACTATACAACTGATACATATGGTAAAACTATAACAATAACTTCATCAACTCGTTCATAAATCTAAAGTTGGAAAAGGTTTTTGGGAAGACATTAGAAATATCAGGGTGTTTTTTAAGAGATTCAAATTTATAATGTGCACATCAGAAAAAGAGAAACTAATGAATAAATAAATTGTTTCTTTTGATGTTGTAGAGTAAGAAGGAAACAATAAAGGAAATTGAAGCTAAGAATCCTACTCCAGCATTATCAGAGAAAGCATTGGAAGGTTCAACAACTAAACCACAGTTGAGAAGCTCATCTCTACATGTAAGTTTATTGATTGCTTGTCTATGTACAAGATGATAGCAAGTTTATTCGAAACTTAAGGTGAAATATTGAACAAAGTAAAATATCCATGAACTAATGAAGTTCTATTAGGTGAAATACTTAGTTGTTTCTCTTGCTGTAATTCAGAATTATAAAGAAACAGAGAAGGAAGGTGGCAGGGTAGTTCTTGATCCTGCTTCAAAGTTACCGGCACCTACTTCATCTTCTTTTCAGGAGAAAAAGAAACCCATTTATCTAAATGTGCTTTGCAAAAGGATTTGCTTATTGAATGGAAAGATAAATCCAATCAATTGATTAGGTTGATTTATTAAACAAATGTCATTATTTGGTGTTATTCAAAGATTAGAAACAAGAAAAGAATTTGGAGGATTAGCCTCAGACTCATCAGTGACTACAACTTCATCATGTTTAAATTCAAAATGAAATCTCCAAGCTCTTCCCCTTTTATTGTTATTTTTTTTAAAAAAAACTTTTTCATGTGCTTTAAGACCAATTCTTTTGTGAATTATGAGAATGATACGAATGAGCTCCCCTATATATGTATGTAGTTAGACACATATATAGGCAAAACTAATAGATGGATAAAGTGGATGTTTTTTATGTTCTAGATTACGGAGGAAACATTAAGTGAAATTCAAGCTAAAGATTCTAATCAAGTTTCAGGGAAACAAACATCAGAAACTTTAGCAGTTAAATCACATTTGAGAGGGACATATTTACCCGTAAGTTATGATTTTTTAAGTAAATTCCACATGATCGGAACTTGCACTAGAAATTAGTCTAAATGGTTTCCTACTGATTATTTAATATTTTAAATAGGGGTTGGAGGATGACCACAAAACAAGTGAATCAATTATGCAGCTGCAAGAAGAGGGTCTTGCAGAAACTAAAACCACTAAAGCTTCTCATAAAACCAATATACCATTTCATTATAATGTACGTTACGGTATCCAAGATTAGTTATTTTTAAGTTTGATCATTACAATATATGATACTTGATTATTGTTCTGTGTTATTCAGAGTATTGATGCCATATTAAAAGAAAGAGCTGAAGAGAGTTCTACCTCAGAGGATGTAGTGGTATCAACTATGGTAGTTGATTCAACACCAAGGAACTCATGGGTTAGTGTATTATGACCCTTTCTTAAATAAAGGATTAGGAATATATTCTAAATAAACCGCTTAAATTTGTACCTTTTTCTTTATTCATTGCTTGTTTTACGATTTGATGCCATGAAAATCAAGAAGCGAAACGAGCATGGCACACAACCTGGAGCTAGCAGCAGATATGATGATTTACATGAATCTTCATAAAATTTTAAAGGATTTAAAGATTATAATTATACAACATGGTAATTATGTATCTTCTAGTACTTTTGCAGACATCCTCGGTTGTTTCAGAAGTAGAAGGCTCGAAATCTGGTCCATCTTCATTGGTAAGTCTAGTAAGTTCATTTAAACATATATAATGTTTTATGTACTTACTTATCTTTTTATATTTCTACATAATAGGATTGAAAATATTCTAGAAAACACTAAACTACACTAAACAACGATAGCTAAAATAAATACTTCCTCAATTCATTCATAAGTACAAGATTTACTTGGTCAAGTAGTTTGACTTCATTCATTTTAAGCTTATAGCATTTTATTGAAAGAGAGCACATTTGAAAGAGAATTTTCCTTGTAATAATTATGGAATAATGTTAAAACAATCACATTGAGGAAGATTTTCAATTCTAGAAATATTACTAATGGAAACATTGTCTTCACATTTAAAAGTCTAGTTAAATAATGTTTGTGAATTTTTCACAATCGTAGTGAAAATAATATTCTTTTATGGAAGCCTTACCAAATAAAATATATTACATGGATTTTGCTCATATCAAATTACTTTTTTGTAATGATACATGTTAATATTGCTGGAATCAAAATTTACCAGAGACTAAAGAGAAAAATAATATTCTATATATGAAAAATGAAGTTTTTGAGAGTGACAAATTTTATCTTGTGATGTTAATCAGAGCTTAGAAAAAACAGAGAAAGAGGCTGTTAAAATTCAAACTTTACAGCTATCAATTGATCCAACTTGGACTAATTCAGAGGTGAACAAATTAAACTTTCCAATCTCAATTAAAATAAATTGAAGTGTGTTGATAAAGATCCTTTTGTGTTGGATTACTCAGAGCATCAAAGATACAAAGGAACATGGTCATGAAGAGAATCATGCAGAAGAATGTTCATATTCAAGGAAGCAATCTACAGGACCAATTAATAATCTCCCTAGAAAAGATTCTGCACCAGTAAGTTTGTAACCTTTTTCTAATTATAGAAATTGAAGTATTCTATATGATTACTTTTTGTCCTTATTCTATATGCTCACATGTTGATGTCTATTAGAATGCTAAGGAAACAACAAAAGGAATTGATGAAAATGCTACAACTACATACAAATCACCAATGTCAATTCCATTCATGAGAGCACTTGTATGTGTTTTGAGCTCTAACATAGTAGTAACCAACTACTCATTTTAAAAGAGAACCAAATAAAGACAATTACATGATTTTTTTTTCTTTTTAAATTTTGTTCTGCATAGGCTATTAAAGAAATAGGAGATCATTCAAGTATTCAAGAAGAAGCTGAATCAGATAAGCCTATAAAAGCAACCCTTCCCCAAGTGATTCCTTCTCTCCATTATCGTAAGTGTCTTTCTTTAGATGATGATTATACTATTTTTCTTCCTTTAAACTATCTGCTAACTATTTCAGTTGTAACAGTAGCACAAATTGTTGATGCTGGCACTTCGTTTTCTAAACTGGAAATTTGTGAAATTTTCAAACTTGTGGAGCTGAAACATGGTGAAACGGATTTACTCTCTCAAGCACTAGAGCAATATCCACAATTATTGCTACCTCGTGAACATCGAACCTATCGTATAATAGCTTGGTCCTATAGAGTGCTAGTTGATATTTTGGTCATACTTGCCACCAAGACTCCTAATACCATCACACCATTTGAAAAATCAACATTGGAGGCAAACTTAAATGAAGCAATTGTTCTTGGGTTTGACAAGGACTGGGTTGAATTTATTCGTGCCAAAGTTTTTGGGGTTGACATGTCAGATGTCTCAAAAGCAAAAGAGGAAATTAAAGTGATGGAGGTGAAGCTTAGAGAAATTGATTCTAAGTTGTTAGGTCTCTCTGAAGATCGCAAGAAAGTGATTGTGAACATGAACATGTTCAAAGACATAATAAGTGCCAAGGACAAACCCTTTGGCATTTAGGTATGTTTACATTGTGCTGTGTTACCGGCTTTTCAATGATTATAGCTAGTAAGACTCATAAAGAGAGAACTATCATGCCTACAATCAATATATCCCTACATTGCGTGTCTGTTTAACTAACATTAATCACTCTCATGTATTCATAAATTTAAGACCTAATATTTGATGGATGATCTGCATATGATATTATCAATGATCTTCACTGATATATGTTTGTGGAATGTCACTTTCAAGAAAAGGTTTCTGCAGTGATATATATATTTGGTAGATGCAGGATGCTTACATCTTTTGTTGCAACTTTGATTTTTCAATCCTAATTGATTCTTGTATTTTCATTGGATGTGATTTCATTGGATAAAGAATTAAAAAATACACACGAAAAAAGGAACTTTCCAACATTCATTTTCTCTAGAAAAATGAAGAAGAAAATGTACAGAGCTTGGCATAACTCTGTCATTATTAAACTTTTGGGTAGAGTGATTTAATGAGAATTACACCAGGGGAGGAATTGTTTGGTGATATCGCTGAGAATAGCCCATTAGAAATCATTCCAGAAACAACCCAAATTCAAGGCCCAGTCAAAGGTGTCGTGATACCATTTGATCCTGGTTCTAGCCTTCCGACGTTACAAGAGTCTAATCATCCCAACCTTGGGCTTATCCTCGACAGCCCAATGCATTGTGACCAACTGGTTTCTTCGTTAAATAGAGATACTATGGTGTCAGGGACTCAGATGTCTCAGTGAGCTTATGGGCCTTTGCTTTCTTATAAGTTTGTTTTATGGATTGTTTTTTCTACTGGACCACAAGAGGGCCTGTGGTAAAAAGGCCTTCTTCGTAACCTTAACCCCATTACCATACTCAGCGCTTGTCCGATTACAAGTATCAAACTATGGTCCATATTTGACATCCTATGGTGTGAGTGAAACAAAAATGCGAGTAATAAATCTAAAATATGATTCAAACGAAGAGTAACTAATTTTTTTTAAAAAACTTCTACAAAATACCATGAAGCACAAATAAGACCACACCAAAGATATTTACGTCAAGAAACTAGGAAAATTAAACTGGAGTAAGGTTCCTTCTCATGCACTCATCATAGAATGTGACTGCAAAAATATTTCGGGCACGAAATAGAAAATGAAGAAAAATGTTTAGGGATTGAAGTAGAAGTTCAGATATTGAAGGAGGGTGCGATTGATTGATTGAAATGATGCTCGAAGACAAGTATGATTGAAGGCAAAGAAGTCCAGCCATGTAAATAAATGATTTGTCTCTCCCCCCCCCCCCCCCCCCGGTTTAAAAATTTTTGGTGGCGTCTCCAAAATTACCCTTTCACTTCTCTTTTCATCACTTTATATATAATGTTTTTCAAAATAATGATTCAAATAGATTATTTTAATCATTTCATTCTTTCATTCTAAATCATTGGGGCTCTTAGAAGATGGCAAGAAATGGATTAGTGGGATAAAAGAGTATAGAGAAATAAAAGTGCCAAGGATATATAGACCCAATGGCATTTAAGAGTGTTTGCTTAATTATGTGATTTGATATTTCATTTAAAAGTACCATAATGCATATGACGAAGACTGATTAATATTTGCCTATATTTCATTTAAAAGTACCATAATGCATATGATGAAGACTGATTAATATTTGCCTATATTGAACTAAATGATAAGATAGAGATTAAACTGTGATGTATGCATAAATTTGGCCTTATATTCCATAGATAATCCATATTTATATGTTATTGCTAGTAATTTTGGATAATATTTGTGAGCAACTAGAAAGGTTGAGTAAATTAAGAAAAACTAAAATGTTGACCAACTGGACAAATCTTACACATTGTAGTTGATGCTTATGCTAAAACAGATATTATTTTGTAACGATGTTGCCAACAGAACTAAGGAATCACTTTCCCTGCCTATCCTGTGGATAGGAGGGAGAGCTCTTCCCTCCTGGATCGTCCAGATCAGATCTGGACGGTCTAGATCTTATTTTTTTTACTTATATTTTTTCAAAAAAAATTATTTTAATAGATAGAGAATCTAAAATAAAGATAATCTCTCGACTAACATTTTTTCAAAAAATGATTTTTTTTATTTAAAAAGAAGCAGTTAAAAGAAATCAAATCTGGACTGTTCAGATTTGATCTGAACGGTCCAGATCAGATAGGTAGATGATGTCTATCTTTGGGATAGGCACCAAAAGTGGATCCACAGAACTAAGGCCATATGTCTAAGGAATAAAACAGTAATGTTGATAGCATCCAAATACAAACACAGCCATCGTTTTTATATATTTATAGATATAACAGCTGAGATTAGTGTTTACAAGAACAATGTAAGCCACAATTAGTTAATAAATTAAAATGGTATAATTAATTAATGAGTCCCTATATATAATTAACATTATATTCATGGTCTTTAGAAAATCATGCGTCCATCAACAAAAATAAACACACAAGCTTTGCTCTGTTTTTTGTTCCATAGAACAGAGTTGGAAAATCTTTTTTTTAAAAAAAAAATATTTTCTCTGCGTAATAGCTTGATTAGTTGGCAATATAGGTGGAGAAATTAAGGATGGAAGTTTCCTGATTATATTCAAACATGAAGCTGCAACTTATTTCTCCTTACTTTTAGATTACTCTGAGCATCAAAAATACAATGAAACAAGGCCTTAAAAAGAATTATGCAGAGGATGATGACATGACAGTAGTTCGATCAACTAACTCAGATTTAAGGAAGCAATCTACGAGACCAATTGAAGATTCTGCACTAGTAAGTTTGTTACCTTTTTCTAATTATAGAAATTGAAGTATTTTGTATGATGATTTTATTCTCATTCCACACAATCTTAAGCAACAACTCATTTAAATGAGAACCAAATAAAGAAACAGGAGATCACTCCCGTGCTCAAGAGGAGTCTGAATCAGAGAAGCCTACATAAGTGACGGCAGTTGGATCAACTAATTCAGATTCAAGAAAGCAAACAGTTGCATGTCTTGTGATATTTTATTAGCGTAGATGTAAAAAACAATTTATTTTAAGAATATAAAAACCCAAATGAAGGAACCTTCATAATTTTTTTCCTTTTGTCCTTTTGTGTAGGTTACTAATCCTACAGAATTAGCAACGGCACCTGCAATAAATGATACAATATCAGAAAATAAATAACCCTAAGATTAGGGACAGGAAAGTTGACTAATGTACCACAAATATTATAGATATAATCAAGGAATGATTAGAGGATCTCATGTGATCCACCAACATAAGCTTATTATGACTTTTTAAAGAGATTTGAATATGAAAATGGCCATGATGGTAATGGTACATAGTACTGACTCTCCTATACATATTGACACTTGATGTATCAGCCGGTCAATGATCAATCATTAACCGGACCAAATTTGATAGATCAACACTCACTTGAAGAAGCAAGATATGAAATCAAAACTCGACAAATGAATGTTTGTTTTTTAAATTATCATTATAATGATGCAGAACTTTGGAGTTGATATATTCAAAAATGCAAGACCAATGAAAATAACTTTTTTTTATAATGATTTCTAGTTTGCTAGTATGGAAGAATCTGTGAAACAAGATATCCAAAAGCATGATTCATCAAAAGAAGACGAAGGAGCAATTCAGTCAACCCATCTAGAGTTAATGAAGCAGCCACGAGGATCGTCGGATATGCCTTTAGGAAGATAATTTGCAAAGGTAACAACATTTCTCTTAATTATAAAGGAATTGTAGTTTTCTAGCTAAATTGTTTTGTGTTCTATCTTGTCTCAGACTACTTTTTTTGAGCCAACATAGATTAGATACGTTGCTAGGAAAAAATAGTTAGTGAATAAATAGAAAATTTATATGATATATATTAATGTCACTTTGCAAATCAAATGTTTTCTTGAAGAAAGTCGTTAGATTAATTTTTTACGTTTGTGCTATGTAGAGTACTAAAACATGTACATATGTTGAAGAAGGACCTCAATCAAAGAGGGCTAAAATGGCTGACTTGCTGACATACTCTCGTGATTTTAATCCCAATATTCCAATGGATGATAACACAAGCTCTTATGATGTTATTCCCTCTTGCCATCATCGGAAGTGTCTTTCTTTTCGTCATACTTTCAGATTCTCTGTGTCATATACTAACTTTCTTGGCTATATATATGTTAGAATCACAAAGAGCTGCTGGTTGTTCTTCTCCGATATTAGAAATCGGTGAACTTTTTCAACTTGTGGAGTTGAAGGATGGAGAACCAGCTTTACTAGCCAAAGCACTTGAGCTATATCCTCAACTAAGGCTGTCTAATAATATCTTTTTCCTACAGAGTCCTTGTTGATATTTTGGCCATGCTGGCTACCAAAACACCTTATACCATTACAACATCAGATAAAACCACCTTAGGGGCCAACTTAGGTGCGGCAACGTTTCTTGGGTTTGATAAGGATTGCATAGAGTTGGTTCGGGCCCAAGTATTTGCCATTGACAGATCTGATGTCTTGGTAGCAGAAGAGAAAATCTCAGTCATGGAGGAAGAACTTGGAAAATGTGACATTACATTGGAGCACATGCAAAAGAAGAGGATGGAAGCTAAAGAGAAGTTAGCAATAGTACAAAATGAGTTTGATGCAATTGACATACAGTCAACTGTTTGATCTGTTGGAAAATTGCAGAAACTTAGTTTTAAGATGACTTTGTTTGGGAAAAAAAAAAACAAATGCCAAGGTAAGCCCATTGGAATTTAGGTGTGCTCCTCTTGTTTTTGGTTGTTTTTGTTATGTTTCTAAAAGGAGTAAAAAATGAGTGAACACATTGCTCCTCTGTTCCACAAAATAATGGTAGTCAGTAGAGCTTAACCGTTATGATCTATTAGTAAATCTATATCTGTTTGATGCATGATTTGTGACAAACATCAATAACTTCTTTTAATGAGTGATTGTAGAATCGGTTGCTTTCTTGAAGAAAAAGTCTACATTCTTCTACTACATGACATGGTTTGTCCAAAATGTTCTTCTAATTAATGACAGAAATATATGTTTCTGCTAGGATATATATACTTTTATATAGGAAGTTGACAAAGTGATTCGTTTTCTGCAAAAAAGTTGCAATCATGGTGCTGCAAGTGTGTGTGTACAGCTTCTTTTACGCAAAGTATTTACAAATTGCCCTATAAACTTGACGTTATATTAAAGACCATATATACCAACATTCTCTCTCTCCATATGATATTATCAATGAATGATCTTCAGTGATATGTGTGCATATTTGACTGAGAGATGGATACTTGTTTGGTGGTAATTAACTTTGATTTTCAATCCCCCCCCCCCCCCCCCCCCCAAAAAAAAAAACACACACACACACACACGCTTCTCTTAAAGGCCTGCTAGAAAATTAAAAATTGAGAAAATTAATCTCCAACCTAAAATTTTATTTAGTTTTAAATGAGGTCCCTAGAGTTTTTTCCCGTTTATAGATGTAACAGCCCGGGATTTTTGAAAAAAAAGGGAATGATGAAAAAATAATATAAACATGATGAGTTAATAGATTTTATTTATTTATTTATTTATTTTTTTCTTCTCCTTCCTTTCTTTTCAGTAACCGGGAAGTTACCATTATGCCCTGCTGGAGATATATATATTTTAAAAAAAAAGAAAAGAAAGAGAAGAGAGATCAGTTTTTAATCTCTCGAACTCGAGAGAACCGTGGGAGGAATAATCAAATCAGAAACTTCGTGATTTTGGAACTTGCTCTTAGGTCCGGCATTCCACTCGGTCCTTCCGTCTGCTTCGCCTCAGGCCGCCACCGGCGCACGGCTGTTCGCTGGCGGTGCATCTTTTCCGGTTCGGTTTTGCTGCTGCCGTTATTTTAGCTGCCTCTCTGTTCCATTTTGGTGTTTCGTGTCGCTGGGATTTATTGTTGCTGTGTTTCGAAATCTAGGGTTTGGCGGATAGGTTCATCTCTGCTTGATGGCTTAAGGAGTTGGATAAGTTGGAGGATGTGTTTGATGGAAAGAGTTTTGGGAGGCTGAACTTCTAGGTTAGTTCCGTATTGGTTCTCCTCTATTCTTATGGCTCTACTTCTTTTAGTTTTTCTTTTCTTCTTTGCTATTAGTGTCGGCTAAGGGCAGAGTTCATGGATTCCTGAATTTTTTTTTAGTTTCAATTAATTGATTTTGTTGCCGTGTTGGTGTGGAGTTGTAGATTAGGTTTTTTTAAAAATAATCGAATGTGTGTTTGCGTTGGGAGGGGGCTGACCGAATTGGTTAGAGCACCGTAGGAGGAGGTTTTATTGTGATTGATTGTGAAAGGTGCTTCTTGTAAGTGGATATTCATATATGCATAAAGGGAAGTAATATGGCTTTTTATGCCTTATGAAATTGTGAACTTGGTTGTTGTAAAAAGGGGTTTTAATTGAGGTATTTTGTTGGGTGTTAATAGGTGAAGGAGTATATAGTTTGGAAACCGATAAGGGGGAGGAAAAGACGTAGCTTAAATTTTCAGGTGCGTGAATAACATCCCATTGATTTTCAAAATGAGAAGCTTACTTGCTTTATTTTCATTAAAATTCCGTATTTCTTAAGAATCAATTTCTTCAAGCTAATGTTGTAAAAGACATGAATTGTTTATCATTTTACTGTTCGGTTAAACTGTATGGTCATTTCATTCAAGGATAATGGTTATATGACAATTGATCTCTTATGGGTTTCAAGCCAAGAGCTTACAAGGATATTTCAAAGATCTTCTTTATTACTTTGATTTTGAGAAGGCATTGTATTCCTGAATGTTCTATTTCAAGTTATTATGATATGTAAAGAATTAGACGAATGAGATTGGAAGGAAAATGTTTGGAAACTTGTGAACCATCATGCTGGGGATTTTATTATGAAACATTGTTTCTAGTTCTCCTCGTTAGGGGAAAGTGTTTTACTGGCCATTAGGAAGTTGACCCCATGCATGCTTGAAACTGTTTTTGAGAGGGCCGAATACAGAACGCTGGTTACTAACAGCAGTACTGTTAGTTCTTGGTGCACCATGGTTAATTCGAGCTCGCTTGTTATTCGTGGGTCTTGTACCTGCGCTTGATTCGTAGCTTCGTGCTGCGCTTGTCTCGTGGCTTTGCCGCGCTTGGTTATTACCCTCGTGGACTGTGTGTCCACGCTTGTTTTCGTGGCTTTGCCGCGCTTGGTTAGCTTACCCTCGTGGACTGTGTGTCCACGCTTGTTACTTCGTTCTATAGAGGTCCTACTAAAAGATGTGGTTTGAGATTTACTGTTTGAGCTGATTCTGGTTAAACAGATGATTTATTACATATTTCAAATTAAAAGATTTCATATTTCAAAGTACTTGATTTATCATTCTTATATATAGTTTTGCTTCAACTATATTTGCATGACATAGAACTGTGGTTTGTTGTTGAAACCGACATTAGCAGAAAATTCATATTTTAACTGTTTACTTCTGTACTTATTCAATTACTATACATGGGACGTTATTCACCGGAAAATTTGCTTGGTTCAGATAATACTGCTGACGTTGGGCCTGCGGCCGATCTGTGAAATGCTTCTTGGAATCTGAAGTTGCTGGTTCATTCCTTTTGTAGAGCCTCTATGTGATGTAAATATTTTTGTGCATTTGAACTGTTGTTCAGGATAGATGCTCCACGTAGACCTTAGGCAGGATTCCTGACCTTGTTTTCGGTTCAAAGTATGTATTCAAATATGTATGAATGGAGCGGAGCTCCAATCACTGTTATGATCAGTTGTTTTGGTATTATGGTACGATATGGTTCATTCTGGTAGTATCTGCGTCGTTGAGAATATGGCAGGTGGCAGGCTTGTTCAAGGTTCTACGGTCTAGGGAGGGTTAGTTTCCCTCATTTTCCGTATCGGTCACACTTCCGGTTTTTGGGGTGTGACAATAGAGTCCTCCAAATTATTTTTGGTATAACATTAGTCCTCTCTAAAAACATGTTAAAGAAGTCTCTTAGTATGCACCATCCATATTAGACTTAGATAGTCTAGATTTAATTTTTTTAAGAAAAATTAAGGTAATAGATACAAAATTTAAAATAAAGATAATTTCTCAAGCATGAGTGTTTTTAAGATAATTTATCTAGCTCAATCAGCGACCCCACCTCCTCAGTCATCCCTACCTTCAGATTTTGAGTCAAAAGTGAAGAGTATTGTGGACAAGGCAATTGCTTCCTTGTCAATGAGATTAGAATTTGAAATTGGGAAGCTGGTGGCTGAAGTGAGAGGAGGGAACCATAAGATGGTGGATGCTCAGGAAGCAATGAAGACGCAAATTGAAGGAGTCTCTGGACAGACAACTGACATTAAAGAAAAGGTCGAGGATCTTGACGCCAAATTCTCTACTCAGATAGTCTCCAACTTGGACCTCAGTGATAAAGTGGATAGGATTTTGAAGCATCTTAATATTGGTACCCCTGCTGGTCCAAACACTTCAGGTCTTGCTTCTGGTTCCTCATCCTCTTCCTTCACTTTCATGAGCCCTCAGATTCCTACCTCTTCACCCCATCCATCCACCACACTTTTCCCTTCACCTGTTCAAGCACCTACCCCAGCCACTGAGATTTTACCTTCTTCATCTCCTACTACCCCCACTACAGAACTCATTCATCATGACTCTCCAACTACAACTACCCCAGCCACTGAACCCTTTCCCCATGATTCCCTTCCTTCTACACCATTGGTTCCTCTCCATTTTGAAGATGACAAAGGGGGAGAGAAAGGCCGAGGCAAAGATTAGAATTTGAGTTAGAAGAATCTTTGAAGAATTTTGCATTTTCATTTATGTCTGTGTAGTTTCTAACTTAGGAATCATGTGCAGTTTAGTTTTCAATTGTAATATCTGATGTAATTTTTGCTGATATGAAATGCAATATTGCCTATCCTTTGCTTCTGCTACTTACGTTTCACTCTGATATGATACTTATGTATCATGCATTTCATACATGACAGAGATTTGCCGTGTCTCCCAAAATAACCAAGTTCAAAAATGATTTTTTTTTTGCAGAAATAGGAAACCTGGGTCGTTTCCCCAACGAACTTGCAGCGGGTTTGATTGAAAGCAACAACGAAATAGAAACAGTAAAAATGGGGGGTTTTGATTCAAACAGATTAAAAACGAAATTTAACAGAAACAGAACGAAATGTGAAAACAGAATGGATTAAGCAGAAACAGATTAAAAACGATCAACCCAACGTTTAGATTCCAGAGACTTCCATCACTGAACGAAATATAACTAACCCACGTTTGGCTCTGGACGAACCGAGATCTCTGCATCCGCCTAGAAAATCCCTCGACTAGACGATCGCCTAGAATATGTTCGAATAGTGGCGTCCCACTGTGCGATCGCACAGCAAAACTTAAAACCTAGTTCGAACTTAGTCCTTGGGATGAACCAAACCGAATATTAAATCTAATATTCGAACTATTTCCAGGAATCGGATCCGATAAGATGAAAATAGAAACGAGTTAAATTACCGAATAAGCACAAGTTCTCTGGACGAATCATGGAATCCTCACGTTGGATTAACCACAGAAGTTTAGCCAAGCATGGCTAGGCAAAACGCAGAAGAAAAGATGAAGAAGAACATTGTAGAGAAAATTAAACTTCTGTCTTTCAATCCAAAACTGCTTCAAACGTGTATTCCGAATATGTTTGTAGCTATCATCTCCTTTTCCTTTTGTCGAAAAAAGATGACTAAAAATAGGAAACCTCTAATTAAATAGGAAACCCCTAATCAATAGGAAATCCCTATATAAAAAAGGAAACCTCTAATTAAATAGGAAACCCCTAATCAATAGGAAATCCCTATATAAAAAAGGAAACCTCTAAAAATTGGTCTTTTATTACAAAATTCGAGCAAAATAAAAATCCAGAAAAATAGGCCTGTCTTTAACTCCAATTTCGTCCATCTTCTTGTCCGAATTAGCCTTCCGAGTCTTCATAACAATTGTAGCTCTTTGAATCATCTAAAAAAGGAAAGAAGAATTAGGCTAATCGGATATCTAGATCAAAAGTTATGGCAAAAATACTAAATCACTGTAAATCTGGAATTTATTCATAAAAATGAAATCAATCACAATAAAAGCTCAATTAGGTAATAAAACCCATTATTTGATGACTAAACAATCCTAAATTTATTTACCAAGAGATACAAATAAGTGTAATAATATTCAATTATCAATACACTGTGCAAAGCTTTTGTCAAAATACTTATGTTCAGTATTTCAAAACACTGTCAATTGCAAAATCCATTTGAAATTGCAAATGCTCTCAAATTCTTGAAACTATTTTCTTACAAGTGTTGTCATCATCAAAAAGGGGGAGAATATTAGTTATCTAAGGGTTTTGATGATTACCAACAATTGCAAACAAAGTATGAAGTTTTTTTTTGACAAGTTGAAAAACTTGCTTTCAAAGGAAAACTCGAGTTTTGCCCTTACAGAGAAGAACTCAAGTTTCCTAAACAAAGCAAAACCTTCGGTTTTCAGAGAAAACTCGAGTTTATAGGACACAGAGACTTCTCAGCATTTTATGAAATTGCAAAACTCGAGTTTACATGTGAAAACTCGAGTTTTGACCTTACAGAGAGTCTCCCAAGTTTTGAACTTTTGAAAACCTCCAGTTTTGCCTAAAACCTCCAATTTTCAGTCTAACTTGAGATTTTCCAAGTTTTCACAAAGTTTGTGAAAACTCGAGTTTTGAATTGTTAGAGAGGATTCATGTTTTAGCCAGTTTTCAAAACCTCCAATTTTTGAGAAAACCTCCAGTTTTGAGTTTGGCAAAGCTTTTCTCAAGTTTTCACAGTAAAGTGAAAACTCGAGTTTTAATTGTGAAACTCGAGTTTTTCTCAGGCAGAGAACTTTCATGTTTTCTCAGATTTTGAAAATTGCCAGTTTCCTTCAAAACCTCCAGTTTTGTGTTGGCGCGAAATCCTCAGGTTTTCATATTTAAATGAAAACTCGAGATTTGATTTAGAAACTCGAGTTTTGGCCAACCCAAGAGCATTGCAGTTTTCAATGTTTTGAAAACCTCTAGTTTTGGAAGAAAACCTCTAGTTTTGATGTTTTGGACTTAAATCGATTTTACACACCAAAGTCCAAAACTCGAGTTTTGGGAAACAAAACTCGAGTTTTGGGAAACAAAACTCGAGTTTTCATCGCTGGATCTAAAATTCAAATTTGACGAATTTGTAAAACCTTCTTGTTTGATCTTAATACTTCCCAGTATTATTCTCTGATATTCCCAGCTATGTTTAACCACTTTGTTAGTGAGTTTTAGATGAATTAGAGAATGTTTATTGAAGGTTTAAAGCAAAAGTAAAAAGTGACGTCAGCACATTAAATGCAAAACCCAGAAAGTTGCATTATTTTGGATAATCCTTCTGCACACATCTAAGAAAGAATTAAAGAATGATTTCCATATCCAGCAACTGCTATTCCAATGGATTAATCTTCAAGAAGTAAACTCTGAACTTCTGCACTGCTGGATTAAGTGAAGATTAGAGAGAGAAGAATACCAAAGCTTACCCAGAACCTTGTCTAATGAAGGCAACAGTTATATTGAAGATTACAATGGTCATTTAATGCTCTCTTGGTATAAATAGAACAGCATTCAATCTTCTCACCAACACATCTGCTGAAAACGAATAGCTTTCAAGTCTACAATTATTTTTTTCAATTTTCACTTGTAAAGTGTCTTCAGATACATTAAGCTTCAGTGTTTATCATTATCCACCTTAGAGAGAGTTTCTGATTGTAAATCATTTATTGTAATGAACTACAAGTCAGGGGACTTGGTGGTTGGATTCATTGATTGCAACGTGTAAGGGAGAGTAAGTTCTAGTGAGAGAATCACTCTTGGGTACAAAGTGTGTAATCAATGAACTACAAGTAAATGATTTATCTCTTTTATTTTTTTTCCTTTTTAAAAAATTTTGGTGGTGACTCCAAAATTACCCTTTCACTTCTCTTTTCATCACTTTGTATATAATGTTTTTCAAAATAATGATTCAAGTAGATTATTTTAATCATTTCATTCTTTCATTCTAAATCATTGGGGCTCTTAGAAGATTACAAGAGATGGATTAGTAGGATAAAAGAGTATAGAGAAATAATAAGTGCCAAGGATATATAGACCCAATGGCATTTAAGAGTGTTTGCTTAATTATGTGATTTGATATTTCATTTAAAAGTACCATAATGCATATGATAAAGACTGATTAATATTTTCCTATATTGAACTAAACAATAAGATAGAGATTAAACTTTGATGTATGCATAAATTTGGCCTTATATTCCATAGATAATCCATATTTATATATTATTGGTAGTGATTTTGGATAATATTTGTGAGCAACTAGAAAGGTTGAGTAAATTAAGAAAAACTAAAATATTGACCAACTGGACAAATCTTACACATTGTAGTTGTTGCTTATGCTAAAACAGATATTATTTTGTAATGATGTTGCCAACAGAACTAAGGCCATATGTTTTAAGGAATAAAACAGTAATGTTGATAGCATTCAAATACAAACACAACCATCGTTTTTATATATTTATAGATATAACAGCTGAGATTAATGTTTACAAGGACAGATGTAAGCCACAATTAGTTAATAAATTAAAATGGTATAATTAATTAATGAGTCCCTATATATAATGAACATTATATTCGTGGTCTTTAGAAAATCATGCGTCCATCAACAAAAATAAACACACAAGCTTTGCTCTGTTTTTTGTTCCATAGAACAGAGTTGGAAAATCTATTTTTTTTTTTTAAATATTTTCTCTGCGTAATAGTTTGATTAGTTGGGAATATAGGTGGAGAGATTAAGGGTGGAAGTTGCCTGTTTATATTCAAACATGAAGCTGCAACTTATTTCTTCTTACTTTTAGATTACTCTGAGCATCAAAAATACAATGAAACAAGGCCTTAAAAAGAATTATGCAGAGGATGATGGCATGACAGTAGTTCGATAAGCTAACTCAGATTTAAGGAAGCAATCTGCAAGACCAATTGAAGATTCTGCACAAGTAAGTTTGTTACCTTTTTCTAATTATAGAAATTGAAGTATTTTGTATGATGATTTTATCCTCATTCCACACAATCTTAAGCAACAAATCATTTAAATGAGAACCAAAGAAAGACAACTACATGCATTTTTTCCACTTTGTTCTATGCAGGCTATTAAAGAAACAGGAGATCAGTCCCGTGCTCAAGAGGAGTCTGAACCAGAGAAGCCTACATAAGTGACGGCAGTTGGATCAACTAATTCAGATTCAAGAAAGCAAACAGTTGCATGTCTTGTGATATTTTATTAGCGTAGATGGAAAAAAACAATTCATTTTAAGAATATAAAAACCCAAATGAAGGAACCTGCATAATTTTTTTTTCTTTTGCCCTTTTATGTAGGTTACTAATCCCACAGAATTAGCAATGGCACCTGCAATAAATGATACAATATCAGAAAATAAATAACCCTAAGATTAGGGACAGGAAAGTTACTAATATACAACAAATACTATAGATATAATCAAGGAATGATTAGAGGATCTCATGTGATCCACCAACATAAGTTTATTATGACTTTTTTAAGAGATTTGAATATGAAAATGGCCATGATGGTACATAGTACTGACTCTTCTATACATGTTGACATTTGATGTATCAGCCGGTCAATGATCAATTATTAACCACACCAAATTTGATAGATCAACACTCACTTGAAGAAGCAAGATATGAAATCAAAACTCAACAAATGAATGTATGTTTTTTAAATTATCATTATAATGATGCAGAACTTTGGAGTTGATATATTCAAAAATGCAAGACCAATGAAAATAACTTTTTAATAATGATTTCTAGTTTGCTAGTAAGGAAGAATCTGTGAAACAAGACTTTCAAAAGCATGATTCATCAAATGAAGACGAAGGAGCAATTCAGTCAAGTCAACCCATCTAGAGTTAATGAAGCAGCCAAGAGGATCGTCGGATACGCCTTTAGGAAAATAATTTGCGAAGGTAACAACATTGCTCTTAATTATAAAGGAATTGTAGTTTTCTAGTTAAATTGTTTTGTGTTTTGGATTTAAGGGAAGAAAACAATCATGTCATCGATCTTGTCTCAGACTACTTTTTTGCACCAACATAGATTAGATACGTTGCTAGGAGAAAATAGTTAGTGAATAAATAGAAAATTTATATGATATATATTAATGTCACTTTGCAAATCAAATATTTTCTTGTACCTTGTTTTTAGAAAGTCGTTAGATTAATTTTTTACGTTTGTGCTATGTAGAGTACTAAACAAACATGTACATATGTTGAAGAAGGACCTCAATCAAAGAGGGCTGAAATGGCTGACTTGCTGACATACTCTCGTGATTTTAATCCCAATATTCCAATGGATGATAACACAAGCTCTCATGATGTTATTCCGTCTTCCCATCATCGTAAGTGTCTTTCTTTTTGTCATACTTTCAGATTCTCTCTCTGTCATAAACTAACTTTCTTGGCTATATATAAATGTTAGAATCACAAAGAGCTGCTGGTTGTTCTTCTCCGATATTAGAGATCGGTGAACTTTTTCAACTTATGGAGTTGAAGGATGGAGAACCAGCTTTACTAGCCAAAGCACTTGAGCTATATCCTCAACTAAGGCTGTCTAATAATATCTTTCTCCTACAGAGTCCTTGTTGATATTTTGGCCATGCTGGCTACCAAAACACCTTATACCAATACAACATCAGAGAAAACCACCCTAGAGGCCAACTTAGGTGCTGCAACGTTTCTTGGGTTTGATAAGGATTGGATAGAGTTGGTTCGGGCCAAAGTATTTGTCATTGACAGATCTGATGTCTTGGTAGCAGAAGAGAAAATCTCAGTCATGGAGGAAGAACTTGGAAAATGTGACATTACATTGGAGCACATGCAAAAGAAGAGGATGGAAGCTAAAGAGAAGTTAGCTATAGTACAAAATGAGTTTGATGCAGTTGACATACACTCAACTGTTTGATCTGTTGGAAAATTGCAGAAACTTAGTTTTAAGATGACTTTGTTTAGGAAAAAAACAAGTGCCAAGGATAAGCCCATTGAAATTTAGGTGTGCTCCTCTTGTTTTCAGTTGTTTGTGTTATGTTTCTAAAAGGAGTAAAAAATGAGTGAACACATTGCTCCTCTGTTCCACAAGATAATGGTAGTCAGTAGAGTTTAACCGTTATGATCTATTAGTAAATCTAGATCTGTGTTTGATGCATGATTTGTGACAAACATCAATAACTTCTTTTATTGATGTGATTGTAGAATCGGGTGCTTTCTTGAAAAAAAGTCTACATATTCTTCTACATGACACGGTTTCTTCAAAGTGTTGTTCTAATTAATGAAAGAAATATATGTTTCTGCTAGGATATATATACTTTTGTATAGGAAGTTGCCAAAGTGATTCATTTTCTGCAAAATATTCGCAATCATGGTGCTGCAAGTGTGTGTGTACAGCTTCTTTTTCACAAAGTATTTACAAATTGCCCTATAAACTTGTGTTATATTGAAGACCAGAGGTGGTATATACCGACATTCTCTCTCTCCATATGATATTATCAATGAATGATCTTCAGCGATATGTGTGTATATTTGACTGATAGATGGATACTTGTTTGGCGGCAATTAACTCTGATTTTCAAAACACCCCCCCCCCCCCCAAAAAAAAAAAAACAAAAAACAAAAACACAGACACACATATGCTTCTCGTGAAGGCCGGCTAGAAAATTAAAAATTGAGAAAATTAATCTCCAACCTATAGTTTTATTTAGTTTTTGAGGTCCCTAGAGTTTTTTCCCTTTTATAGAATCCTCCAAATTATTTTTGTTATAACATTAGTCCTCTCTAAAAAATGTTAAAAACGTCTCTTAGTATGCACCATCCAGATTAGTTTTGGAGGGTCTAAATTTAAACCTTTTAAAAGAAAAATTAATGTAATAGATACAAAAGTTAAAATAAAGATACTTTTTTAAGCATGAGTGTTTTTAAAAATATTTTTTATTTAAAAATTAATAATTGAAATTTTAAATTTAGTACCATTCTCACTACATTAATGAATGTGAGCGTGAAGGATAAAAGGGAAAATATTATATTGGTCCCAATCAAGGAAAATAATATTATAAAAGTTACATTGACAAGTTAAAATCTACCATTTTCAAGTTATGAGACTTATCCTGATATTATCTTCTTTAATTAGAATCTTAATGATATTCTCTCAAGATAAAACACCAATGCCCTGAAATCCTTTGGTCCCTGTGAGTTGCATGCCTTTGGTTTCCAAGTATTGATGTTACACTAAAAGAAAGAGTTCTAGAAAGTCCTGCCTCCAAGATGTACTATTAGAAACTCTGTTAGCTGATTTAGCACCAAGCAACTTATTAGCGACATCAATCATTACTCTATAAAAGGAGCTTCCATATTGGTTATTGATTTTTGTGCTATGTATTTTATTTGTGTAGTAGTGCATTAAGAATGTTGCTAGATGGCTATAAGAAAATATATCTTTTTTTCTCTCACTTTCTTGTTTTAGGATCTGACAAAGAAAGAGTCAAGAAGTGGAACATTCATGACAAACCAGCAAGCACTATTAGAAAAGGCATCTGTTGTATGCTTGAACTCTTCACAAAACATTGAAGCTATAACCTAATGATTATAATTAAAAGACCTAACATATGATTTGGTAGTTACGCAGATCATTGGAAATATTCAAGAGGACATGAAAGCTAAAACAGATGCACCCTTCATTTATTGACAAGCAAGTTGATCCACCTATGATGGTAAGCTTTGTAACTTTAAGTTCAAAGACCAACTATCATTCATTACTTCTTTAATCTTTATAGATCAATACCAACAAATCTATATATTTCAAAATGTTGCTAGAAAAGGAATTGAATAGTGAGAGCAAAAATAAATCTATCAATCAATGAAATTATCTTAATAGACTACTTATATCTTTTGATGTAAATCAGACCTATAAATAAAACTGAAGAGAAAGTTGGCAAAACGGTTCTGGCAACATCATCTTTACTTTTAATATTCTATTTCTATCTTTTATATTAATATACTTACTTATAATTTTGTATTTCTACAGAGTGGTATTGAAAGCTTTCCAAAAGACATTACACCCATGATAGCTAAAATAAATACTTGCTTAATTCATTCAGAATCTGAAGATTCACAATCAGATCCACCGCACAAGTAATTTTACTACATTCATTTAAAACTTGTAGTATTTCTTTATTGGAAGAGCTCATTTGTATGAGAAATTTCTTCTTTTTCTAGTTTGATGTTATCCAAAGGTCAAAAACAGAGAAAGAACGGGTGAGAATACATGCTTCACATCTACCAATGGCTACAACTTCAACAAATACAGAGTTGATCAAATTGACATTTTCAATGTCTGTTTATTACCAACATGAAATGATTTTAAGTGTGTAGATGAAGATTACTTTAATATATAAAAGTTTAGACTCACTCGTGTTTCTTTTTAATGTTTCCAGTATATATCCAATGACTAAACAATAAGCTTTTGGATTCTTGATTCTTGAACATTGAAAAATAGGACTACAATGTACATATTTTAAGTGTCTTTCTTTTCAGAATTATGCAGAAGATGGTGACATGCCAGCAATTCAATCAAGAAAGCAATCTACAGGAGCAATTGATATTCTCTCTAGAAAAGATTCTGCATTAGTAAGTTTGTTGCCTTCTTTTGTAATTATAGAAACTGGAGCATTCTATATTATGCCTTTATTCTTAGTCTGCATTATTAGTTGGTTAGTTTGCATGCTTACATTTTGATGTTTGTTAAGAGTACTACTAAGGAAACAACAAAAGCAATTGATGAAAATACTACTGGTACAGACACATTACCAATGGCAGCTCCTTTCCAAAGAGCACTTGTAGTTGTACGTCTTCTGAGCTCTCTTGTAACGAAAAATTCATTTTGAAAGAGAACCAAATAAAGACAAGTACATTCGCTTTTTCATTTTGTTCAATGCAGATTATCAAAGAAGCAAGAGACTACTAAAGTGTTCAAAAGGAAGTTGAATCAAACAAGCCTATAAAATCAATCCTCCCCCAAGTCGCTCCTTCTCTTCATCAACGTAAGTGTCTGTTTTTTTCACATGATCCTCATACTTTTTTTTCTTATTTTTGAACTATCTGCTAACTTTCTTAATTGTGACAGAATCAAAAATTGCTGATATTGGCACTACATCATCTCCTAAATTAGGAGTTTGTGAAATTTTCCAACTTGTGGAGCTAAAAGATGGTGAAATGGCTTTTCTTGCACAAGCACTTGAATGATACCCTCAACTATTACTACCTCAAGAACATCGCTCTCGACGTATGATAGCTTAGTCCTACCGAGTGCTAGTAGATATTTTGATGGTGCTAGACAACAAGACTCCTTATAGCATCACAAGTTCAAAAATGTTAACCTTGGAGGCTAACTTATGTGATGCAACCTTGCTTGGGTTTGACAAAGACTGGGTTGATTCAGTTCGGTCTAGAGTTTTTGGTGTTAGACATGTGTTATGTTTTGGCAGCTGAAGAGGAAATTCAGGTGAAGGAGGCTAAGGGACGTGTGACATTGCGTTGGAACAAGTTCGAAAGAAAACAGTAGAAGTCACAGAGAGACTTGTGATGAGGGCCTTTATTTTTATTTTATTTTTTATCGTTAGTTTTAGCTTAGGGTCTATAATAAAAATATTAATCAATAATTGCATATGTTCAAACCTAAGAATATTCTCTCTCTTCTCGATAAGTCTTTTATTGATTTCTAAGTAATCTAATTGACATCTATGCAAATATAATGAAAACAAGGGGAAATGGGATTTTAGTTTTTCAAATTAATAACTAAAATAGTATTACAATTTAATTAAAGACTAAACTATTATTTTTGGTATTTTTTACAAAAATGGAATGGTTAACGAAATATGAATGAAGTGAATTTTTTTGAGAAATTGGTTCAATGACTATCATTACTCACTAAATGATGAGTTTGAAATACATGAGGTCTTAATTAAAAACCCTAAGTAATCACATTAGGTTTAACACTTCTAATCAATAGCTATTCCTACGATGGCATTCATAAATTGCTTAGAGATATTATTTGAAAACCTCTTGATGTGTGAATGGATTGAAGAATGCAAATGTTTTCTCTAATATGAATACATAATCGCAACACTCAAATGAATTAAGTAACCACATAGCAAACATAATCTCATTGAATTAATAGAAAACACTTAACTGAAAATCATCCGATCACAATAATTTCAATCCGAACACAATGTAAGCAATCTTGTTCAATGATATGGGATCCAAAAAATTCACAACAAAATCCTACTCTTGAACTTAAAAGATAAATCCACAATTATCCAGAGTTGAAAGCTTACCCACTCGTCAGTAGCAGCAACTTGTTTGGAGCTCTGAAATCCATGGAAACTGAGCTCGCCGGAAAATCACAAGCATCCCCAGAATATTACAGAGAAGAGCCGACGGTACTCTGGAAGGACGAAGAAGGTCGGAGGAGCAACAATGGTGGTGTGGAGGTGAGGTACAGTGGTGAAAAACGCAGCTCCGACGGAGGTACGGTGATCCCGTCTTCTTCCTTCCCTTTCTTCGTTCAGTTTGCCGGCGTTGAAGGTGGTAAGGCTGGCAGCGAAGGTGGCGGCCTGAGACGATGAAGAAGACGCCAGCAATGGAAAAGAAGCTAGTGGTTCAACCCCTCCGTCGAAGCTCTCTCTCAGCCCGCGGCTGTGTATCCAAACTCTCTGAAATCTCCGGTCTTCTTTCACGGTGAGGTTGAGGTCGCCGGCGGCGATGGTAGTGAGGTTGAAGGCCCCCGGCTACTAGAGGAAGAGGAAGGTGGAGGTGTTGAGGGAGGGATCGAAGGTCTGAGGTGTGTTACCGAGGCGCGATCTAAGCTCACAGCTTCAAAAACTGTCGAGGAAGAAGAAGCTCTCTCGGTCAAACCGGCCTGCATTTTGACCAGGTGCAAAGATTCAAAAGTTTGTTTACAGACTACCTTGAAAACTTAAAAACTATTATGGGGTAAAAAGAAAATTGTAAACCTTTTGGGTATTTTATTTTATTTTTTCCGACCCTTTTCTTCATCAATTTGTAGTTTCCAGAATTTCTGTAATTTTCTCTAGTGCTCAAAAATATTAATTTTACCCAAATGACATTTTCCACATTCTTTAATTTTCTTTTTAAACACCTACAATGTAAGATATCATCAAAAATTTAAGAAATCATTTGCATAAATAATTAACAAATTATGACTACTTTGACCTAAATTAGACTTAATTTAATACAAATGTCCCTAACTTAAATTAATATTTAATCATATAATAATGGCCTATGAATCACATTAAATTCCCCAATTTGATCATGAAAAAACTCATAAAATATGATTCAATCAACTTCAGTGGTGTGAAGACAATTGGAGATGACACAAATTGAGTTTGAAGCAATTGATTCTCAATTGTCGAATGTCTTGGAAGATCCCAACAAATTGGTTACCAAGATAGCAGAATTTAGAAAAATAATAAGTATCAAGAATAGACTTTGACATATAAGTGTGTGTTTAATTTGTAAAAAGACTATAAAAAGCAAGAAATAGACCAAGACTTGCCTGCGTTCAAACAAACAATAGGACAATTTAAACTCTCTGATGAATGGATGATCCATATATGTTAATTAGTGGCAATGATTTTCAATTGTATACGTGAACAAATGGAAAGCTTCTATAAATTAATTCCATGAAGAAGATATATAGCTGTGCCTCTTCATGTCGCTTCATCTATTATATGCAGTTTGGACTTTACCAGACAAAGTAAGTGGGAAAATGAAGTTGAAGGAAATAAAAGTAAGACCCTCTGAATTAAACACCCTCGCAAAGATCAGAACAAAATTGAAAAGGTCAGAGCATTTAAGCATGAAGCAGAGCATCTGGATGTACAACACACACACATAAAAGCTAAAATGCTAAATAGCACGAAGTTAACCAAAAACACACAAACAGCAGTATGTGGAATAAAAGCGAATGAAACAGGCGGCATATTATTTTTAGGGAAAATTACACATAGGTCTCAAGGACCAAAGATAATTACAATTAGGTTTCTTGAATTAACCAAATTATACAGAAGTCCTTAGGGACTTCTCTGTAAATATGTTTGAGTGTAAAATTACTATTTTGGACCAGGAAAAAACGTGTCTATATTTACAACAGCAAATTCTATATTTGCTACAGCAAATTGCTATTTTAACAACAACTTTTTAAAATATGCATTTTTTGAATTCTGAGGTTCAGAGGCTATTTTAAACAAGCAATTATATTACAACAGTAAATTTCCATTTTTATAAAAACTTTTTAAAACCTGTATTTTTTCATTTCTGAGGTCCAGAGGCTATTTTTAACAAGCAATTCTATATTTACAACAGCAAATTCTCATTTTAACAACTTTTTAACACCTGCATTTTTTCATTTCTAAGGTCTAGAGGCTATTTTCAACAAGAAATTCTATATTTACAACAGCAAATTCTCATTTTAACAACAACTTTTTAAAACCTAAATTTTTTTATTTATGAGGTCCAGAGGCTATTTTCAACAAAAAATTCTATATTTACAACAACAATTTAACAACAACTTTTTAAAACCTGTATTTTTTCATTTCTGATGTCCAGAGGCTATTTTCAACAAGAAATTCTATATTTACAACAGCAAATTGCTATTTTAACAACAACATTTTAAAACCTGCATTTTTTTCATTTTTGAGGTCTAGAGGCTATTTTCAACAAGAAATTCTATATTTACAACAACAAATTCCCATTTTAATAACAACTTTTTAAAACCTGCATTTTTTTCATTTATGAGGTCCAGAGGCTATTTTCAACAAGAAATTCTATATTTACAACAGAAAAATCATATATTTACAACAACCTTTGGAAAAATAACCAGAAACAGTAGAAGATGAAGGATGGATGAAGGAACAGAGGATGAGAGAAAGGCAAGTTCATCGGATCTGTGTCTTGCCGTCAGCCATGTCAAGTGATCAACCGGATCTGTGGTCTCGCTGGATCTGAGATTCAACCGGAAAACGTCAGGAGTGAAATATTTTAAGAAGCTTTCTACAAAAATTACATCTTTAAGCTGCTTGAGAGGCCGTGATTTTCCGCCAGCAGGTACCAGGGCAACTGCAGACAAATTTTTACACCTAGTTGAAGCTCTAAACCCAACATCAGTTGCCCCAATTTGAGTTGAAATATTGGAAGAGAGAGAAGAAAAAGGGAGAGAGGAGAAGGAAGAAGGAGAAGGAGAAGGAGAAGGAGAAGGAGAGAGAGTGGAATTAGAAGAGGGAAGGTTAGATTGGTAATTTTGCATTTACAAATAATTACACAGAAGTCCCTAAGGACTTCTGTGTAATTTTGTCATTTGAAAGGACCTAATTGTAATTATTTCTACTCCTTAGGACCTAAGCGTAATTTTCCCGTCAGAAAATTTTGAGGTGCTGGAACAATAACAAATGTAAAGCTAAGTGACCACAATCCTGGAAAATTAGATTCCACTAGGCCACATATTTCCACGATGTAGATTTCCCAATCCATAAGGAAGTATTCAACTTTGTTACCCTAAAAAAACATTGCCAATAACTGTGCCAAAAATGAAGAATTAATTGGTACCCAACCTTTGAAACCCACTTTTTGCATACCAATCGAAATTGGATGTTGTGCATCTCACATTTTGACTGAGTTATTACAAATTTCACATAAAACAGATGTGCTTGGAATTTTTCAAGCTTTGGCGGACTTGGAATACCAGGAAACAAGCTTTAGTACTTGTAAAAGATTAAAATTTATCCGACGACATGCTTGTGCCCTATTTTTTTTTTTCCTAAAAAAATAAGCAAATTACTTGAATTATCCAAGAATACGGATCCACCAAGCAGATTTTGCAACAAAGTTCAATATTAAAAAAAAAATCTATTTTTACTACTATTTTTCATATTATAATTAAGTCTCAAAATGCCATTCTCATAGTAAATAATAATATTTAAGTAAAAAAAATTATTTCAAATAATTTTCTGCTTTCTGCAACTATATACGGTTTTGCAGGGACGGAACTTAATAATGACTAGAGGGGGCCATGCCCCCCCAAAAAAAAAATTGTTTAAAAATTTTCAGTGGAACTTTTTTTTTTATTTTTTTAGTATTAGTGTAATAATACAACTTTGGCCTCGCCAAAGTAGTAAAATTAAATTTTGGCCCCCCAACTTCTTCTTCTTTTTCACATTTTTCCCTCTTTTTATATCTTTGGGCTTATAATTCAATCTTTGTTTCATGTAGGGTCTTATATGATTTATGTTAATTTTGTCATTCTTTTCTATATTTCATTCTAATTACCTAAAATTTTTAGCTTATCAGTGAAATTTACTTTTGTGGTGTATCCCTTACTATGCTTTTACCCATTCTACACTACACTTATAGATGAAGTTAATTGACTTAATTTCATGAATATATATTTTTTTATTTTTTTCATTTTTAATGCATTTAAAACTTTCCATTAAAAAATTTTGCCGAACCCCCGAATCCCCACACTACTATTTGGCCCCTCCAAACTTTTCCTCCAAGTTCCGTCACTGCGGTTTTGGAACCTAATTTTAATTGAATTAGCTATTTCAAAATCACATTGTCGTCTCCCTTTTACTTTAGGAAAAATTGAACGTGGATTTCAGATAAACAATTAATTATTTTCTAGGTCTCAGTCCAATGATTCTTCTTCCTCATGCTTCAACTACTGGAATTTGATTCGGAATTCTAAAAACCTAAACAAAGCAACACCTCACCAAAATTACCATGCATACTTACCTCAAAGGCTTGTAAATTTAAATCTCCTTAATAAAGTGGTATTTAATCTCTTAAACAAATACCGTGTAAAATTCAATGGCCCATCCAATGCACGGAAGAATACCTCGTTTTATGGAAAATAGTAGAAGTTACATAGAGTTTTTACGTATAAAAAGAAGAAAAAACAAAGAAAAGAAAAGACAAAATAAATAAAGTATGAGCTCTCTAAATTAAATTAAACGGGAAATAATTTTGAAGAAAACTCAAAAAAAAAAAAAAAACGACATATCCGATAATTGTTTTCTCCCTCTTGTTATATTTTTTTTTTAAAAAAAATTAAAGGAGACTAGAGGGAATTCAAAAATTTACCCTTTTACTTGAGCAAGAATAAATACAAGAACATAAATTTTTTTTTTTTTAGATTTTCATGAATCTGGAGAAACTTTCCACAAAGCTACGGAATTTAAACAACACTCCACAAGTTCAACATTGCACCCAAGTTTGGTTATATCATAACAAAAATTACAGGAGAGTATCATGATAATAAAACAGAGCGAAACAGGGGACTTGTGAATGTGCTCTCGTGAAAATTGGAGATAATGTCACAAGAGGAAAAGAAAAGACATTTACGTTGATGGATATAGGAGGCATAAAATCATGAAGCTTTACTCTTTCATTTATTGATTTTGTATTTCCAAGCAGGTGCTTGGTGCTAGTGTATTAAATTTTCGTACATTGCAACCATTATGCAAAGAGGGGGGAAAAAAAGAACACCCGATTTGGCTGCTATGTTATATTGAACAAGAAAATGAGCAAAGGTTTTTTGTTTGTTGATTTTGTTTTTTTTTTTTTTGAGTGAAAGGATTTCATTAATGATAATTCAAAAGATGTCCAACTGAGCTACAGAAAAGCTAAGGAAAAATTCTAAAACAAATGAATAAACTCGGCAAAACAGTGGTGAGTATGTGCAGTAAGAGACCTAATGTGTGCTACAATCCCTTTTGTAGTAAAACTCTCATTGGCAAAAATTCTTTGGTTGCGAACATTCCATAGTCTCCAGCATGCGATGCAGAAACCAATCTTCCAAGATGTGGGGAGAGAGGAAGAGTTGATGACTGAGTGTAGACAATTGTGGATAGGCAAACTGAAAAAATCAGCACAAAGGTCTGCAGGGAGGATTTTTCTCCAAACAGAGGCAGCTAAAGGGCATCTCTTAAGGACATGATCAACACTTTCCAAGTCAGACATGCAGAAAGAACAAGACGCATCTGTTGTAAGGCCCCTCCTTGCGCGCTCCTCATTGGTAAGTAGCTTCTTTTTGAGGAGTAACCATACGAAAGTCCGAACACGTTGTGCCATAGGTAGCTTCCACACCTTTGGCCATATGGGGTCGGAATCATTCCAATTCAAAACTTCCAGGGCTTTATAGGCCGATTTGGATGTGAATGATCCCCTTGCTGTTAAATTCCAGGAACATGATTTGGCCTGAGGAACTGAATTGATTCGAATTGAGGAGATTTCCTTAAGCACAGTAGATGGAAGGAGGTGTTGAAATAGTTGCCAGTTCCAAGAACCATCCTCCCAAACAAATTCATCTATCTTTTTTGACACATCACAGTCAGGGACTGGGGAGAAGGATAGGTTCTTTAAGGGGCCTAAGTCTCCCACCCAGTAATCAGACCAAAAGCAAGTTTGTCGGCCATCACCTGGATGCCATTTAATATGAAAAGAGGTTTCCTCCCATAGCTTCATAAGACCCTTCCAGAAGTAGGACGTCCGAGATCGATGTTTGACTTCCCCTTTGTCTGAAACTGCGTACTTTTGGCGCAAAACACTGACCCAGAGAGCATCCGGCTGAGAATGGATTTTGTAGATAAGCTTCATCATGAACGCTTTATTTTGGGATTCAAGGTTCAGCAAACCGATACCTCCATGCTTAATGGGCTCACAGAGGTCCCTCCACTTGACCAGACTACTCCCCTTGTGATTATCTGAATGGCCCCAGATGAATTTCCTGATGATTTTGTTAATCCTCGAGAGATATGAGACAGGCAGAGTAACACTTTGCATAGTATACAATGGCAACGCAGCTAAGACTGACTCGGCAAGAGTAAATCGCCCAGCCAGAGAAAGACAATGGCTTTTTTTTTTACCAAAAAAAAAAAAAAAGACAATGGCTTTTCCACCCAGCTAGTTTTGATTGTATGCGATCAATTATATACTCAAAAGTGGCGGACGACACACGTCCTGTCAAGAGGGGCACATCCAAGTATTTACCCAAGGAAAGTGTTTTCTGATATCCTAAATTGTCACAGATAGCTTTACTGACCAGAGGCTCTACATTGTTAGAGAAATAAATCTTTGTTTTTGACTGGCTAACCTTGTGGCCCAAGGATAGACAGAATTCTTGCATAATGCCATTGATCAAATTTGCTTGTTGGATGGTTGCATGACCGAAGATCACCAGATCGTCTGCAAAGAATAGGTGGGACAGATGAACCCCTTGCTGGCCAAGTTTAATTGTCTTCCATTCCCCAGATCGAACTCTTGTTTGAATGAGTTGGGACAAGCGTTCCATGCAAAGAACAAAAATATACGGGGATAGCGGATCACCTTGGCGAATTCCACGCTTCGGTTTGAAGGAAGAAGTAGGCTTGCCGTTCCATAAAATTGCCATTGAGGTGGATGAGATACAGGCCATAATTAGGCGGACAAGAGACTATGGGAGACCAGCATCATGAAGAGTATCTTTGATGAAGTCCCAACGTAGACGATCAAAAGCCTTTTCAAGATCGAATTTGATAGCCATCCAGCCAGTCTTTCCCTGTTTTCCCTTCATAGAGTGGATAGCTTCTTGGGCTATTATAACATTATCGGTGATATTCCTGCCACAGATGAAGCTACTTTGGGTTTGGCTGATAAGATGAAGCTACTTTGGGTTTGTCTCTGATATTACAGTCTGCGTGCGGTGATTTCTTGATGTTCATGTCAATAGAAGATCGGCTTTGCTTGCGTTTCCATTCTACAAACAGTTGAATTGCATCCCATTTTGAGGTAAAGTGATTGGAATACCTGGTTCATTTAGTAAATTCCGAAATTTTGATTATGCTATATGGGTACTTATGCTGTTATAGTGGTCCTTTAATTAATTTTTTCCTCCAGTACACCGAAATATTGGCAGTATGAATATTATATATATATATACATATATTTTAAAAAAATCATAACTTAACCTAACCCTGTTACGATTCTTCATCACTCGTCAGAGCCTACTGTTGGATTCACACAGCCTTCCCAATCTGTCTTCGAATCCAATAGCCTATGACTCTATCCTCTACAGCCTTTCACTGTTGGACTCCTCCGCAACACCCCCAACAAGCAAACTTGAATCATAGTACTTTGTTTTTTTCCCTCTGAAGAAAAAATTTAGAAGGAGGTAGAGGACGACATCATGCTTTGTTTTGTTTATTATTATTATTATTATTATTATTATTATACATGTTTTGTTTTTGTTTTTTTTGAAATTTGAATGGCACGATTAAAATTTCCATATTCAATAAGGATATTTTTGTCATTGTATATTAATTTATACTTAATTGTATATCAAAAATATATTTTCCAAAAGTCATATCAAACATACTCGCTGTAATAAATGAATATAAAAGTATCTTTCCTGTGGATAGTTCAAAAGTATTTCTAAAATATAATAAAAAAAGTTACTTTGAAAAAAGAGAGAGGTTAATCTGTAAATTAAAACTCAACAGAGTTTTAGCTAGGAAAAGGAAAACGAAGACGAAGAAATTGTGAAAACTGATGCTTTCTTTAGATCAATAATAACGCAGAACTGAAACTTTCCTAAAAGTTAATTTTATATTAACCTAAAACTTTACCCCCCCCCCCCAAAAAAAAAAAATAAACTCACCCTAAAATAAGCATTCTTACTTCTATTTTGTTGTGCCCCTAATTAATTTCTTTTGTTCATTAAATAAATTTCGCAAAACAAAAATGGAAACAACATAAAAAAAGAGTAGAAAAAAGAAAAAAGAAAGAGGGAGATGGGTACTTAAAAAAATTGTCTCCTATATTACAGTCTGCGTGCGGTGGTGATTTCTTGATGTTCATGGCCATTGAAGATCGGCTTCACTTGCGTTTCCATTCTTCAAACAACTGAATTGCATTCTATTTTGAGGTAAAGTGATTGAAATACCTGGTTCATTTATTAAATTCCTAATTTTGATTGTGCTCTTGTTACAGTAGTCCATTAATGAAATTTTTCCTCCACTACACTGAAATATTTGGCACCCTAGTCTATGTTTTTTTTTTAAAAAAAAAATTAATTTATCACCTTAAATTATTTTTGTTGTCGCACCCCATATTGTAAATAAATTAAGATACTAAGTGCTATAAAAAAAATACATTATGGCGCAATATACATAATAAATTACTATAAGATACGAGTTACTACTACAAAAATAATGTAAGTTGCTAAATGCACAAAGGATGATGGATCCATTCAATTGGCATTCGAGCTAACTCAGGCAGCCAGTGCCTTATATATTCGCCTTTTGGATCAAATTTAACCCCTGAACCTGTCCCCAAAAAAAGAGCAAAGAAGGAAATAAAAAAGTTAGTGTTTACTTTAATCTTTTGGAAGCTTTTTAGCTCTGAAAGACAAGCTTTTACTCCTTAGATATGTAGCCAGCAAGGGGACAAACAAAATTTACATTTCTTTAAGCATAAAAAGCTATTAGTAGTCTTAATAATCAAGAGGGACAGAATTTTAGCAACGTTAATATTACAACGTTACTCAGATCCAACCACCGCTCTCTCTCAAAATGCATAATGATATCCCCAGTACTGCATGACTCAAAACTAATGCATGAATATAGATTAAGTTACTTTCACTAGTGCCTTAAAAACAGATATGTTAACCCTTCAGATTGTGTGAACCTGTCAATAATCAAACACCTAGTGAAAGCAACAAAATATGGATGAAAAAACAATGCACACTCTGCCAACTACCTAAGCTTAAAAATGAGAAGCAATTATGAATATCAGATAATCTCCTCTTAAATGTCATAAAGCCATCTGTATAACATTTTAATACATGAAAACATGACAAACCTCTGGATTGTCCATGCGCTCAAGCTCATGACCATCTTGTAAGCACCCAGAGATATACTCAAGTCTAGTCCTGCCCCTGTCTTCAAGCCTTAAAAATTGACCAGATGAGGAAAAAAAAAAAATCTCAAGCTCCCAAGCAATGGTTATGGAGATAGGGAGATAGGAGTGAAGTAGAGTCTCCACCAACCTTTAATCTATTCTTTAAGTAGTGAAGTAGGTGGTATTCAACAAATTCAGTTAAAGCCTTATCAGCATTGCTCCAACCTGGGGACCATGCTCTCCCTAACAATGCATTGCTGTACTTCTCTGATTCGTCTTTAAGTTCTAGTTCCTCAATTGGACATTTCTTAACTGTTCTTGCCATCAACAAAGGAAGAGAAAACAAAATTTCAACAGACATATTTTTCGTCACACTAGATGTTTCTCTCAAATTTATATCTCAATTTGAAAGCAAATTAATATATGAGGAGTATGATCTTATCAGTGCCTAAACTCATAATGGTACTGCCTAAAAGAATAAGACCTCACAACCAATTTTTATACTCAAAGAAGATATGCTTATTGTAAGGCTCCCTTACCCACATTGGTTGAAACATATCTTGAATGTCTGACAGTAACCTTGTCAGCCATCATATTATATGTCGGATCGATTCATATTAACTTGCATTTATAGTAATACCTTCAGCTGGAATTAGTTGCCAAGGAGGAATAAGTGAAGCAGCTGCCGCTTGCTTTTGCAAGCATCTGTCCCAAAAATGATCAAAGGTAGTAGAAGCATGACCCCTCTTTTCATATATCTCCCATGGTTCATACAACAAATCCCCATTGTAGCTTTGCACAGATTGACCAAGTTCGTCTAGTTTTTCTTTGATGATGTGATCTCGGACAAGTGAAACAGGATTTGATAGAATAATTAAGGCAAAGAATAGTTATCAGATATCTTGCACATTTTGGTGGAGAAATAGGCCCTAAATGCCAAGTATGTCATTTTAAGGAAGAATTTTCACCATTAATAGCAAGTTGATTAACCATAATCTCAGGGAAAACGTTAGGTTGCATATTTCTCATAATTTCAGCAAAAAAAAAAAAAAGAGAGAGAGACGAAACTACCTATATTTAATTGAAGGATGCATTCACAAAATTAAAACAGAGAAGCCCGTACAATAAAGTCTAGTTAAATGACTTCAGTAATGATTTTACCCAAATCAAGTTTATTCACAAAAAAGAATGGCAGTGTTCGAAAAGAATTGGAAATTGAAGTTCTATGAGAAAAAGAAGGAATTGAGATTATGATCAAATGGTGAAAAAGTGGTAGTGACTTAGTAGTAACATAAAATTGGTAGTGACAATATCCTATCCGGAAAAAGAAACGACAGTAAAAAATAACTCCCCCGCCGAGGACATGATGAACAGGCTTTTCCCTTCCAAAAAGTCGAAAAATCTTGGACTGGACCGAAGGAGTTGATTTATGCTTCTCGTAATTGGAATCAGACGAAGACAATGAGGGATGGTGGTCATCAATCTTGTCAGATCGAACTCAGAAAAGGGCCTATGGCTTTTGGATGAGACGTGGGGCGTCGGACCTTGGATCAGAAAAGGGTGAATGTAAAACGAAATTTGAAATTTCAGAGAAAAATTCCCAGAACTTTTGCCTCAGTTTTGCCCCTGTTGTGGTAAGTGGGGACAGTGAGCTTAGGAGTTTCCTAGAGGGATGATTGACTCAGGAGACGAGTCAAGGCAGCAAAAAAGTCCTCGTCAACGTAGCTATCGGTACTGTCAGTCTTTGTCGATGCAGCCACCGACTCCAGCAACGAGCTCAGAGCCGTCGAAGAGACCCGGTTCGAGTAAAACTCAGAGGAATTCTGACAGGAAGCCGAAAGAAGCATCCAAGTCAGCATGGACGCCATTCTTATCGTTCTCCTTGTTACGAAGGATGTTGGCATCGATGAGGAACTGCGAGGGAAGCAATAATTCGGCATCATTCACAGCTTTAGCCCTAGCCATGCTTAGTTATAGAGGTAGCGTTGAGGAGGTTGTAGATTCATTAGTGATCCATCTGTGTTTGTTGGATTTAGTAGGCCTGAGATGAAAAACTGGCTAAAGAAGAAAAGAGGGAAAAAGAAGATAAAACAGAAACAGAGAGAAAAAGGAGAGGGAAACCTTTCGTTGCATTCTGGCAACCAAAGATTGCCTTTATGACTTTTGTCAGGAATCTAAATTTACCGACGGAATTACCCACACAATTTTGGTGATGAAATTTACCGATGGAATAATTCCATTGCTAATTTCTGATGATATTCCGTCAACATGACAGTCAGAAAGTGCCTGTAGGAGTTTTTCCACGCAAATTCTGTCAATGTTCCGTGAGAAATTGTTGATGGAATGCGTCCATCCGTCAGAGAATTCCGTCGAAAATGCAATATTGTCGACATAATTTCTCTATCATTCCGTTGGAGATTAGCGATGGATAATGTTCCGTCGGTAATTGTGTGGGTAGTCCGTTATATTTTTGTAGTGTATTGTCCCTCTCTCACTTTTTCTTTTTTCAAATAAGGGTATAGTTGGAAAAAAATACTTATTTATTGTTTTTGATTAATTTTAACTGTTTTCTTAATTAGCGTAAATTGGTTATTTGAAACTTATATTTACGGTCAGAGGGAATATAAAAATTAGATAACTGAATTTGTTAGATTAAGAAACTTAGTTATGTTAGCTATCTGTAATACATATGAATTGATTTTCCTAAAATATTATTTTTCATCATGTCTACTTTAGATGTAAACCTCTTAATGTGTACAATTAATGAGGATACTAGTTTCTAATGATCAAAGTTGCATGCTTGCATGTACATTATAGAGATCCAATAATTGATGAAATTAATTATTCTAAATTTACAGAATTAGTACACCTTCTGAAGTTTTGGTAACTACTCTTTGACAATGTTTCTCAGAGTTTGAATTACTGTCTTAGAATGATACAAGCAAGACACACATACTTAATTTTATATTATGTTTCATTTTAGACATGTAAATTTCTAACATTTCTTTTTGATCCTTTAAGAAATAGTCAGATTTTTCTCTATCTTCTTGTTTTTCTTTTCAAAGATTTTCCTCTTTCTTCACAACGTTAATTTAAAGAGTATGTTCATAAATTTCAAAGTCAATCAATTAAAATAATCTTCACAATCTACAAAACCTTAGATTTACTAAATACAGACAACAACTAGTGTAACAACCTAAAAAGTTTGAATGTAATTTTTTACCCATGGACGATGAATCTGCTTTTTTTCTTTTTTTTTAATAGTACATTATTATGATTGATTTTAACATTTAAAAAAGATTTCAAATTTTTAATAAAAATAATTAATAAATAATCATAATAACAGTTTGATTAATTATTATGATTAATTAATCATAACAACAGTTTGATTAATTATTATGATTAATTAATAAAAAAGATTTCAAATTTTTATAGTACATTATTATGATTAATTAATAAATAATCAAATTTTTTTTATAGTACATTATTATGATTGATTTTAACATTTATAGTCCATGGACTTGTATTGCTCAAAGGTTGGTGGATAAAGCTTTTAAAGAAGTTCAGTATTTCCGCTATTTTGAGGATCACATTAACAACTTTGTGAGAGAAAACAACAGTTTGGATGCAAAACGAGATAAAGTGAAGCGTGACATTGAAGATGCTGAACGAAATGAGAATGAATTTGTTGTTGAAGTTCAAAATTGGGTCGATGAAGCTGATAAAGTAATTCGAGAGAACAAGAGCATCAAGCAAACATGGTCTTATGGTTGGTGTCCCTATTGGAAATACCGACAAGGGAAGAGACTGGCAAAGAGGACGCTAGCCATTAGAGATCATATCCAAAAATATAACTTCGACAAAGTGGGTCGTCCAGCAGAACTTCCAGGCATAAAGTATTATGCTTCCTCAAAAGACTTCATTGATTTTGAGAGCAGAAAGAAAAAATTCAAGGAACTTGTGGAAGCATTAGAACATGGAAATCATTACAAGATTGGGCTGCAAGGGATGGGGGGAACGGGTAAAACCACATTGGCAACACAAGTGGGCAAAAAGCTTGAAGAATCCAAATCATTTGAGAAAGTCATCTTTGTTGTTGTGTCCGATCCTCCGGATGTCAACAAGATTCGAGGCATCATTGCAAGGGAATTAGGTTTGAAGTTAGAGGAAAGAGTTGAAGCAGATCACTCACAACTTTTGTGGTCTAGAATTTCTAAACATGAAAAGAAATTACTTATAATACTAGATGATGTGTGGGAGGAGCTAAATCTTATAGAAATTGGGATTCCATCTGGACGTGATCACAAGAATTGTTATGTTTTGATAACCACTCGTCATTCAAAAGTTTGTCAAGTAATGGAATGCCAACAGACAGTTCGCCTAGACACATTGGATGATGACGATGCATTGCGTCTTTTTCTGTTTCATGCTACAAGTGATTCTTCAAGAAATGAGTTGGAGGGTCTTGCACGTGATTTTTCAAAGGAGTGTGGAGGACTGCCTGTCGCAATTGTTGCACTAGCTAGAACATTAAGAAATTTGCATGTTGGAGAGTTGAATACGGCTTTGAGAGCTTTGCAAAATTCTAAGCCACTTGTTGATGTCCGTGATGATTTGATGAAGGTTTATACTTCTTTGAGATTAAGCTACGATAATTTGCATGATGAGAAAGCCCAAGCGCTTTTTCAATTGTGTTCTATTTTCCCAGAAGACTATGAATTTTCAATAAACCTTATTATTGGACTTGGTATAGGCTCAGGAATTTTTGAGGAAGCCGATGATTATTGTGTAGCAAGATGCCAAGCACTCGATGTGAAAAATAAACTCATTGATTCTTCTTTGTTACAGAAGGTTGGGGAGAAAGAATGTGTAAAAATGCATGATTTGGTTCGTGAAGTGGCCCAGTGGATTGGAAAAGAAGATATTCAAGTGATCAAGGATTCGAGAACAACTTTAAAAACAAACAAGCGGTTTGTGTTTTGGAGTACTGATGATTTTCCTGATCAGTTTGATGATGCAAAACTTGAGATTTTGCTTCTTTGGCTATGTGGAAATGTTCTGGTGAAAGATCCAAATGCATTCTTTGCAGGGATGTCAAGGCTCAAAATTTTGGTTTTACTTGGTGAATATGGTAGAAAATTTCTCTCTCCATCATTGTCAAAGTCACTTCTTTCATTAAAGTATATTCAAACTCTTCTCTTGGATGCTTGGGAATTAGGTGATATCTCCAGCTTGAAAAATTTACAAACTCTTGTGACACTTGAGTTCAAAAATTGTCTAATTATTGAATTACCAAGAAATATAATGGAACTACAGAAGTTGAGATGGTTGGGGTTAAGGAAGTGTGAAATTCAAAGAAAAAATCCTTTTGAAGTGATTAAAAGATGTTCACAATTGGAAGAATTATATTTTGTTGGGAATTACAATGTCAAGGAGTGGAATAGAGAGGAAGACAAAGAAATTGAAGATGAAATTTCTCAAGATATATCTCCTGTTGAGTTGCAAATGTTTTCTATTGCTTCCGATGGTTTTGAACGTTTTGCTAATGATGATAATGGCCTATTAAGATGCTTCAATCCAGAACATATAAGACATCTAATACCAGATGCCATGTTCAAGTACCTTGTGAGAAGTGCAGAAGTTCTTGAGTTGGGGAAAAATCTTGCTCCTGACATTATTCCTTTGGAAAGTGGAGGCATGGATAATTTGACCAAGCTTTACTTGTATAAATGGGATGACATTGAGTGCCTTATTGATAATAGAAATTATTATTATTCTAATACCACATTCTTCTCAAAGCTGGTTGAGTTGCATATGTATTGTGTGGATGTGAAAAATTTATATTGGGGTGCTATGCCTTCTCGCGTTCTTTCGCAGTTACAAATTTTGAAGTTAGAGAAGTGTATGAAACTGCAAAACATATTTTTTGATGAAAATATCAAGCTACCTCGTCTTAAGGTATTGAGTTTGGTACATTGCCCAATGTTTCAACCATCAATTTTCCAACCCTATGTTGCTCAAAGTCTAGAGCAATTGGAAGAATTAGTAGTTGAAGGTTGCGAGGAGCTAAAAAGTTTAATTGCATATGAGAGTTTGAAACAAGAAATGATAGTTGTTGGTAGTCAAAAGAACTATGACTTATTGTTCCCAGCGTTAAAATCTCTTCAAATTAAAGGATGTACCAAATTAGAAATGGTATTTTCACTACTTCTGCCTGGAGACCTTCCCAAGTTGAAAGATTTATGTATACATCAGTGTAAGGAGCTGGAATACATATTTGGTGACTATAGAGTTGTGGGTCAAGTTTCGCAGCAAGAAATCATTCTCCCTTTACTAACTGAAGTGACACTTAAAGGTGTACCAAGCTTCATTAGCATATTTCAAAACTGCCAGATATGGGTGCCAAGGCTACCTCAGGTTTTTAAAGAAGATTCAAAGGAAAAACTTGAAAACTCTAAGGCAAGTGCTTTCTCATGGGCTCATGAATGTTGCTTTCTAGCCCCAATTGAAGACACCAATATTGGAGTTCCCAATGCTACAATGGAACACCACACAATCTCACAGGTATGCTACTTTGGTGTTGCTTTCTTTATCCAACATATTTGTTTATGTTTTATAATTTTTTTGGGAAAAGTGACATTTGATTTATTGAACTTCCATTTTATAGATAATTTTCTATTTTTAAAGTACGTAGATCTAATAGTAGAGGTTTGATAAGAAGTAATGATATATCTCTCAAGTGATAGATTTTATTGAAATTGTGACGTGATATTTTAAAAGTTGTAAAGAAGCATGAGAAGGGTTTAGAGAAATGGTGACATAAAAATAATAAGTGCTATGTTTGTTTTTATTTATTTATAATCTTCGTTTCGTTTTATATTTCATAATAAGTCATATTCGTTCAACGTACGGTGAAGCAAATTGCTAGAAATGAGTTAGTTAAGACTTTTTTCCTCCATAAATGAATATTATAATTTGGACATGAAACACTGGCTGCCTTGTGTTCTTTTTATGAGACTTATTCCCTATTAACTTATTAACTACTTTCATGAGATTAAAACAATTACTTAAACATCACAAACTTTTACATCCTTCAAAATTTACATTTGATTGGTGTAGTTTCTAAGAAGAGGAAGATGGAGTAATCAATAAGTATAATTGGAGATGCTAGTTTATTAACTATATATATATATATATATATTTTTGGAATGCATATTTTCAAGGAATTTATTTTTTACCTTAACGGAATAATTGAATTGAATAATAAGAAACATATTATTGTGTGCCGGATCCAAAATTAGAGTGGAGGCCAAATTATTTCTTTTAAAGAAAATAATAATAAACATATTTATATTTGTTTTAAATCTATTTTAATCATTATTAATATTCATTATTATTTTTTTAAATTTTTTTTGACACAAAGTCTCAAGGACACACATTTTTAAAAAATAAAATGTTCTATAATACTCATTTCTTAAAGAAATTAAAGGTTGACTGGCATATGCACGTACAACTTCCGTGTTGAGTTCGGATATATATTAGACTAAAAATATAGTGGATGGCTGCGAACATCTCCCCGCCATCCATTATGTGTTGTCTTAAAAATGTTAACAAAACAAAAAATGACTAAAAAGAAATTATTATACACTCGTTTAATATATAATGCTAGACACATTTATTTTGTATTTCAATCTTATGGTTCAATAATTCTTTTTTGGTTGATCGATGTTTTTAATAATATAGTTATATATTAGATACATGATTAGATGTTCGAGAGTAGTTAGTTATACAAGTTGGATATAAGAAAAGTGATTGGTTGCAGGGATCAAGAGGATCAAGCAAAAGGATGGAAATATTGCATACAAAATGTTGTAGGAGTAGTGTATTCCATTATGTGTTGTCATGACTCATGAAAATGTTAACAAAATAAAAAATGGGTAAAAAGAAATTATTCGCTCTTTTTCAATGAGTTTTCTTCTTAAAGTATATACCCACATTCTTTTAATATACTACCTCCGGTCCTAATTATAAGAGCTAGTTGACTTTCTTTGGAGAGATTAAGAAAACTAAATAAGTTACTTAATCATTTCATATGTTAAATATTTTTAGATTATATATTAGTTCATTAGTCAAACTAATAAGTTTGAAGAAAAAAATAAAAATAAAAATACTTTGAAGTAATTTAGTTAGCTTCCTTAATTTCTCCAAAAAAGTCAACTAACTCTTATAATTAGGACCAGAAGGAGTATCATGCTAGACACATTTATTTTGTATTTCAGTCTTATAGTTATGCTAGACATTTTTGCTGCTCCGCCCGCTGTGAATGATTTTGTTTTTGGAATTAAAATTATTAAAGAAATTAAAGTGACTTTTCTTTGCTGGATGTTGTGGGCGGCATGCAACCCATCCAATATGTTGTTGTCTTGATAATGTTAACAAAACTGTGAAAACGGGAAAAAAAAAACAGAGAAATGGTGTGATAAGAAGTACGTAGATCTAATCATAGAGGTCTGATAAGAAGTAATGATATAGCTATTCTCAAATGATAGATCTTATTGAAAGTGTGTTTTAATATTTTAAAAGTTGTAAAGAAATATGAGAAGGGTTTAGAGAAATGGTGAGATAAAAATAATAAGTGCTATATGTGTTTTTATTTATCTTTTAATAGTTCATAATAAGTCATATTCTTTCAACGTATACAGATACGGTCAAGCAAATTACTAGAAATGAGTTTGTTTAAGACTTTTTTCCTCCATGAATGAATATGACAATTTGGACATGAAATACTTGCTGTCTTTTGTTCTTTTTATGAGACTTTATTCCCTATTAACTTACTATTAACTACTCTCATAAGATTAAAACAATTAGTTAAACATCACAAACTTTTACAACTTTCAAAATTTACATTTGATTGGTGTAGTTTATAAGAAGAGGGAGGTGGAGTAATCAATAAGTATGACTGGAAACGCCAGTTTATTAACTAAAAGAAATTTTTTGGAATGCATTTTGTTAAGGAATTTATTGTTTCCTTAAGGGAATAATTGAACTGAATAAGACTAGCATTTTACTGTGTGGAGGCCAAATTATTTTTTTAGGATAATAATAATAAATATATTTATATATATTTTAATCTATTTTAATAATTATCGATATTAAGTATTAATTTTTAAAAGTTTATTTGACTGAAAGTCTTAAAGACGCACATTTTTTTTTTAAAAAAAATGTTCTATAACATTTCTTAAAAAAAAATTAAAAGTTGATTGGCATATCCACGTTCAACTTCCGTGTTGAGTTCGGATACACACACTACCATATCCCCGCCATCCATTATGTGCTTGTCTTGAAAATGTTAACAAAACAAAAAATGGCTAAAAGGAAAATATGCGCTTTTTTCCAAGTAGTTTCCTTCTTAATATATCATGCTAGACACAATTATTTTGTATTTCAATCTTATGGTTTGTTAATTCTCTTTTGGTTGAGTGATGTTTTTAACAATATAGTTATATATTGAGATACATGATTAGATGATTGAAAGTAGTTTGTTATACAAGTTGAATATAAGAGAAGTGATTGGTTGTAGGGATCATGTGAATCAAGCAAAAGGATGAAAACAGTGCATATAACTGAGTGTCTAATGAGGTATCCTTTGAGCCTACAAAATATAAGGCAGATGGAGCTTACGAGATGTTCAAAATTAAAGTCATTGTTTAGTGTATCCATTGCCACAACCATGATCATGTTAGAGATGCTACAAATATGGAGATGTAAAGAATTGAAGGATATAATAACAAATGAGGCAGAGAATGATGAAGATCTTAACTGCACATCCATCTTCCCTAAACTACAGAACCTCCGTGTGTGGAATTGCAATAAGTTGAAATTTATATTTCCATCCACTCTTTTTGGAGGTCTTCAAAAATTAAAATCTATAAATATTGATGAAGCTCATGAGTTGAAATATGTTTTTGGAAAATACAATGAGGAAGAGTGCATATCAAATGAGAATGAAGACAATGAGCCTCACATTCATCTTCCAGCATTGGAATCATTATTCGTCACGGGTGTACCAAATATGATTAGCATTGGTGTCAAGAAATATCAACAGAAATGCTCTTCTGTACATATTGTGGAGGCACCAAAGGTACATAACACTTTTTAATTTGTTATTTTTTAGCATATCAAGATTGCTCTGTTTTCTTTTTGAAAAAACTAACATCTTCCTCTATTTATTCTCTATTAAAATTTCAAATTTTAAACATTTATATCTAATTAAAATGGGTTTTGCAAATTGTATATACATATTTTTTTTGGTCGAAAAATTGTATATACATATCACAATGCAATATATTTAATATATTTATACTGGATTAAGACTATATATAATGAATAATAGTTAACAAAATAATTTAACATTCTCAAAACTACTAGGCTTACATGGACGCAACATTATTTGTGTCAAAGTGATTTGGTTTATCTTTATACCGACTTGAAATTTAAATTTAAAGTATTTCCCGAAAGTAATATGTTTGTGTGTTGGTGAGTGTGTGTATCTCTCACATGCACAAATGATAGGAACAGAGAATGCCATTTTTACTTCTCCGCCTGTTGTGAATGATTTTTGTTTTCGGAATTAAAATTATTAAAGAAATTAAAGTTACTTTTTTTACTGGATATTGTGGGCAGCATGCACCCCATCCATTATGAACAAAACTGTGAAAACGAAAAACAACAAAGAAAATATGCTCTTTTGATGAGTTTAGTTAATTATTTTATCGGATATGTTATAGGAATCGAACTAAAACATCTCACTTCTTTCATATTGATAAACTATACATAATTTGATCTTTGAAATGTTGATATATATTCTCAATTTCATATTAATTATTTTGGAATATTTACATTTTTTTTATGCATATTTATATACTTTTGTTTCTTCATCTCTATTTAAAAATGTGTCTTTTAAGTTTTTTTTTTTTTTTTTTTTTTTGTACTTCAGAGCTGCGAATAAAGGGATATAGTATATTAATTATATTGCACCAAATTACAGAGAAATAGATATTCACATATACGAATATTGATGATACGTAAATGATTAATTAGTTATTTTGGTTGATTCAATACTTTTTTATTTTCGGTGTTTTCATTTTTTTATTATTTCGCTACTAGCATGGGTCCCAATGTTTAAGTTCAAGGGGGTACGGTATCTCATTAATCAAATGTTTTAGAAACCACATCTTAAATACCCACATTCTTATAATACACTATGCTTGGCACATTGATTTATTTTTGCATTTCATACATCTTATGATCCTTTAATTCTCTTTTTGGTTCATCAATGTTCTTAATCATATTTTTATTTAGACGTGTAGGATTAGATGATAAGATAAGTAATTAATTGTAGGGATCATGTGCATCAAGCAACAAAAAGAAGATTGAAACATTTCATACAACTGAGTGTCTTAGGAGACAACCATTGAGACTTGAGGGATGTAGAATATATTTCATAAAATACATTTTTCCTAAGATGATCATCATTCGCCAGGTCAAACCGCTGCACGTGTGAATATTTTAATTTTTAAATATTGTTATCATTGGATGAGTTTTGACTATGTGATTTTTTTTTTTTGGATATTTGTAAATGTACGTATTATGCATATTCGTGCTTGTCCTTTTTTTTAATTAAAATATGACAATATGGGGACAAGATTTCACTAAAGTGGGATGTTGAATTTGTACTGATATCAATCATGTTAATTAGAATTGATGAAACGTGTGCTAAGGCCACCTCAAGTTTTTAAAGAAGATTAAAAGGAAAAACATGAAAATTCCAAGGCAAGTGCTTTCTCATGGGTTTATGGATGTGACTTTCAGGCCCCAACTAGAGACACCAATATTGGAGCTCCCAATGCCACAGTGAAAAACCCCACAAACTCACAGGTATGCTACTTTGGTCTTGCTTTCTTTATCCAACATATTTGTTTATCTTTTATAGTACCTCTTGTTCTAATTATAGGACTACAAACTTTACGTATATATTCACGCCATCCATGATGTGCCCTCATGAGTCATGAAAATGTTAACAAAATAAAAAATGGGTAAAAAGAAATTATACGCTCTTTTTCAATGAGTTTTCTTCTTAAAGTATACCCACATTCTTTTAATATATCATGCTAGACACATTTATTTTGTATTTCAGTCTTATAGTTATGCTAGACATTTTTGCTGCTCCGCCCGTTTTCTTCTTAAAGTATACCCACATTCTTTTAATATATTTTGTTTTTAGAATTGAAAACTTTGTTCTCTGTCTCTGCATGCAGAAACCTACCACAGTTGTCCAAATTAGATATAGAAAAATGTGAGGAACTAGTCAATGTGGTTGAAGATGATTCTCATGATCATCATCATATGAACTCTAGCTCCATTTTCCCAAAACTGGAGGATCTATCTATCGATGGTTGCAACAAGTTGGAGTTTATATTTCCTTTCTCTCTTTCTGGAGGTCTTCAAAAATTAAAATCTATACATATCTTTGAAGTTCATGAGTTGAAATATGTTTTTGGAAAATACAATGAGGAAGAGTGCGTATCAAATGACAATCAAAATGATGAGCCTCCTATTCATCTTCCAGCATTGGAATCACTAATCCTCAAAGGTGTACCAAATATGATCAGCATTGGTGTCAAGAAATATCAACAGAAATACCCATCTATACAGATTGTGGAAGCACTAGAGGTACATTATACTTTTTAATTTGTTTTTTTATAGCATCTCAAGATTGCTCTGTTTTCTTTTGAAAAAAACTAATACCTTCCTCTGTTTATACTCTATAAAAACTTCAAATTTTAAACATTTATCACAATGGGTTATGTGAATTGTATATACATATCACAATGTAATTTATTAATAGTTTTATACTGGCTATAGACTATATATAATGAATAATTGTTCACAAAATAATTTGACATTCTCAAAACTACTAGGCTTTCGTGGATGTAGAATTATTTGTGTCAAAGTGAGTTGGATTTCTCTTTATACCGACTTCAAATTTAAAATTAAAATGTTTCCGGAAATTAGTATGTTTGTGTGTTGGTGGGTGTTGTATCTCTCACATTTTTACTTCTCCGCCCGCTGTGAATGATTTTGTTTTTGGAATTAAAATTATTGAAGAAATTAAAATTGTTTTTTTAACTGATTATTAAAATTATGAACAGAACTGTGAAAACGAAAAAGAACAAAGAAAATATACTCTTTTGATTAGTTTAGTTAATTATTTTATCGGATATTTTACAGGAATTGAACAAAAACATCTCACTTCTTTCATTCTGATGTAGTATGCATAATTTGATCTTTAAAATGTTGATATATAGTCCCAATTTCATATTGATTATTTTGCAATATTTACATTTGTTTGATGCATATCTATATACTTTTGTTTCTCCATCTCTATTTAAAAATGGACGTTTTTTAAGTTTTTATGTACTTCAGAGCTGTGAATAAAGGGATATAGTATGCTAATTATATTGCACCAAATTTAATGGTAATTTCGCTAACTTTAATCTTCTTATTCCAGTAAAAATTACAGAGAAATAGATATTCACATGCACGAATAGTGATGATACCTAAGTCATTAATTAGTTATTTTGGTTGATTCAATACTTTATTATTTTCTGTGTTTTTCATTTTCTGTTATTTCACTACTAGTATGGGTCCCAATGTTTAAGTTCAAGGGGGTACGGTATCTCATTAATCAAATGTTTTATAAACCACATCTTAAATGTCCACATTCTTATAATACACTATGCTTGGCACATCAATTTATTTTTGCATTTCTTACATTTTATGATCCTTTAATTCTCTTTTTGGTCCATCAATGTTGTTAATCAAATTTTTATTTAGACATGTAGAATTAGATGATAGAAAATAAATTAGCCATATAAGTTGATTATAAGATAAGTAATTGGTGGTAGGGATCTTGTGCATCAAGCAACAAAAAGAAGATTGAAACATTTCATACAACTGGGTGTCTTATGAGCCTGCAAAATATAAGGCAGATGAGACTTGGGGGATGTTGAATATGTTTCATAGAATATATTTTTCCTATAAAGATCATCATTTGCCAGGTCAAATTGCTGCACTAGATACTGGAAAGTTAATGTTTAGATTTTGTTATCATTGGATGAGTTTTAACCATCTAAATATTTTCTTTTGGTATTATTCATATTCTTGCTGGTCCTTTTTGATTAAAATATGACAATATGGGGACAAGGTTTCACTAAGGTGGAATGTTGAATTTGCACTGATATTAATTGAAATTGATGAATTACTTTTATTTGAAAATGTCTAGGAAATAAAAAAGCATATGCAAGATGTGACGAGTGAAAGAGCAAAGGAATCTGAACTGCAAGAGATTGTGAATGTTGAAACACCACTGACTCCAACTGTGGGCTTCCAATATTTTCTCAACTTTCACAATCTGAAACAAATAAAAATAATTACAAACAAAAGGTTGAAAACTTTGTTCTCTGTCTCTGCATGCAGGAACCTACCACAGTTGTCCAAATTAACTATAAAAGAATGTGAGGAACTAGTCAATGTGGTTGAAGATGATTCTCATGATCATCATCATACAAACGATAGCTCCATTTTCCCAAAACTGGAGGATCTATCTATCGAGGATTGCAACAAGCTAGAGTTTATATTTCCTCTCTCTCTTTTTGGTAGTCTTCAAAAATTAAAATCTTTGATCATCGAGAAAGCTGTGGAGTTGAAATACATTTTTTGGAATGAAAATCAGCAGCTTCAAATCCATCTCCCTACTTTGGAAGCATTATCACTCCTTAATGTACCCAAGATGACGAACATTTGGGCAAAAAAATATTACATGAGCTTTCCGTCTCTGCAAAGCATTAAATTGGAAGATCTTCAAGAATTCAAGGTAACACATTTGCGTTATTGTTCTACATATGATTTGCATTACTCTGTTTATTTGATCCTTTTTCTTGAAAATTTTCTGTCTCACAATAGATTGTTCTATATATGATTTGCTTTACTTTGTTTCTCTTTTTATAACTCAATGCTTATTGATAGATCCAATAATAATAGTATTGGGACTTTTCACAATTTGTGAATGTGATTATTTTAATTCATGCTGAAACTTTGAATTGATTTATTTTTATTAGGACTTGATGAAAATTATCAAGGATGTGCATAAGTTGACAAAACTTGAAGTAAGAGACTCCAAAATAGAAGAGGTACTTAATTTGGAAGGAGTGGAAATTGAAGGAACAATATTGACATTAAACTTAGAAGAGATGTGGTTGGAAAATCTAAGCGAGTTGAGGCATATATGGAAGGGTTCCAAATATATTTTGAGCTTCCGAAATCTTAGCCGACTAAACATCAGAGCATGTAAAAAGCTAAGAGTAATCTTTAGTGTCTCAATAGTAAAAAGCCTCCCACAATTGTCCTATTTAAAGATAGAGGACTGCAACGAATTAGTAGACATCGTTGAAGAGAGTGTGGAGGACGATCTGCATCAAATATGCTTCCCAAAGTTACAGATAATTTCCATCGACTGTTGTAATAGCTTGAAATGCCTTTTCTCAATCTCAACATGTGGCATGTTTCCAAAGCTGCGGTTATTGAGAATAAGAAAAGCCTCAGAGCTGGAGCAAGTATTCATCCACAAACAAGAAGATATGCAAAAGATGACAATGATGGATGAAGTATTTCCAAAACTGTCAAATGTAGCACTTATAGAGCTTCCGAGGCTTGTTACTATTTCTGAGGGGATTGATTTTCAAACTCTGAAAGATTGTCTGGTAGATGATTGTCCCAAATATCAAGGTATAAATATAGTAAGAAAAGTCACTTCTAATAATTGCTAGCTAATTTTATGAATATGAATATAAGATTGAAAATTCAACTGCAGGAATTAATCATATCCAAGAAGGGTTTGAAGATGGGGATTCAGAAAATCAAGTTGCAACAAATGTTTCACCGGACTTTGCAGAGGTGTGTTAGACTAATCTTCACTAGAACAAAAAAAAAAAAAATTTAGTATTTTGTTTTACTAATGAATTTAACTTGTTCATAAATTTGATTATTACATATGGTGTTGGTTAGAGCTCGAAGAAAGCAATGATGACAAGTGTTGAAGAAGTTGCATCATCATTTGTACGTACTAACGCCATCATCATCAAGTGTGTAAATTGATGGACCTTTATAATAGCAGCAAAAAGTAATAATTTTAAATAGAATGCACCAAATAGAATATAGGAATATTCTATATGATTGCAACTGGCTTTTTTTCCTAGTTAGTATTATCGAATGGAAAGTTAAATTCAATCATTTGGTGTTATTCAGAGATTAGAAACAAGGAAAGAATTTGCAAGAAAGACTCATCGATGACTACAACTTCATCATGTTCAAATTCAAAATGAAATTTCCAAGCTCTTCCCCTATTATTAATATTTTTATAAAAAATTTCATGTGCTTAAAGACAGATTCTTTTGTGAATTATGAGAATGATATGAATAAGCTCTTCCCCTATATATGTATGTAGTTAGACACACATATAGGAAAAACCAATAGATGGATAAAGTATATCTTTTTGATGTTCTAGATTGTGGAGGAAACATTATTTGAAATTCAAGCTAAAAATTCTAATCGAGCTTCAGGGAAACAAGCATTAGGAACTTCAGCAGCTAAATCACATTTGAGTGTTACATCTTTACCTATAAGTTGACATATTTACATGCTAGTTTATAGATTATTGAAGTAAATTCGACATGATGAGAATTGCAATAGAAATTAGTCTAAATGGTTATGTACTGATTATTTAATATTTTGAATAGGAGTTGGAGGATGAACACAAAACAAGTGTATCAATTATGAAGCTGCAACAAGAGGGTCTTGTAGAAACTAAAACCTTTAAAGCTTCTCATGAAACCAATATACCATTTCTTGATAACGTACGTTATAGTATCAAAGATTAATTATTTTTAAGTTTGATCATTACAATACATCATACTTGATTATTGTTCTTTGTTATTCAGAGTATTGATGTCATATTAAAAGAAAGAACTGAAGAAGGTTCTACCTTAGAGGATGTAGTGGCAGCAACTATGGTAACTGATGTAGCACCAAGGAACTCATGGGTTAGTGTATTATGACTCTTTCTTAAATAGAGGATTGGGAATATATTCTAAATAAAGGCTTAAATTTGTACCTTTTTCTGTATTCATTGCTTGATTTAGGATTTGATGCCTTCAAAATCAAGCAGCAAAAGGCTGGAGCCCGCATCAGATATAATGATTGTTGTATACATAAATATTCATAAAATATTAAAGGACCTAAAGATTATAATTAAACAACATGATGCTTATGTTTCTTCTGGTACTTTTGCAGAGTGTTACATCCTCGGTTGTTTCACAAGTAGAAGGCTCGAAATCTTGTCCATCAACATTGGTAAGTCTAGTAAGTTCATTTAAACTTATATCATGTTTTTATGTACTTACTTATCTTTTTTTATTTCTATGGAATATGATTGAATATATTCCAAAAAACACTACAACTACTATAGCAGAATAAATACTTCACCAATTCATTCATAAGCACAAGATGTACTTGCTCAAGTAGTTTTACTTCATTCATTTTATGCTTATAGCATTTCCTAATGGAAGAAAGCACATTTGAAGCAGAACTTTCTTTATAACTATGAAATAATATTAAAACAATCACATTTAGGAAGATTTCCAATTCTAGAAATATTACTAATGGAAACATTGTTGTCACATTTAAAAGTTTAGTTAAATAATGTTTATGGACTTTCACAATCATGGAGAAAATAATATTTTTTATGGAACTCTTTCCAAATAAAATATATTACATGGCTTTTGCTCATATCAAATTCTTTTTTTTTTTACTCAAATGTTTAACTTTCATAGGAGTAGTGAAAATAATATTCTTTTATAGATGCCTTACCAAAGAAACTATCTTATATGGTTAAGATTTTAATTGCTCAAATTGCTTTTTATTTCATCTGGTAATGTCTACATATTTCTGGAATCAAAATTTATTTGAGATTAAAGAAAAAACTTATATTCTATGAATATCTATCTTTTAATGTTATTCAGAGTTTAGAAGAAATAGAGATAGAAGATGTTAGAAGGCAAACTTCACAACTACCAATAGCTCCAACTTCCACAAACTTGAAGGTGATCAAATTGACCATCCAATTCCTATTTATTACCAATATGAAATTATTTTTAGTATGTTGGTCAAGATCTTTTTAATGTATAAAGAGGTTACAAAAGGTAAGACTCACTTGTATTTCTTTATAATGATTAATTAATGAACAACCATTGACTAAACAACAAGCTTTTGAATTCTTGATTCTTGAACATTAAAAAATAGAACGACAGCTTATGTGGCATGTAAAGCTGCAACTTATTTCTTACTTTTAGGTTACTCAGGGCATCAAAGATACAATGGAACAAGGTCTTAAAGACAATTATCCAGAGGATGATGCCATGATATTAGTTCCATCAACTAATTCAAACTCAAGGAAGCGATCTACTGTAGGACCAATTGATAATATCTTTAGAAAAGATTCTGCAATGGTAAAGTTGTTACCTTTTTTCTAATTCAAGAAATTAAAGATACATTTGCATGATAACATGTTGATATCTGTTTGATTGCTAAGGAAAAAGCAAAAGGAGTTCATGAAAGAGCTACAGCTACATATGCGTTACCAATGGCAACTCCATTTGAGTCGGAATTCGTAAGAGCACTTGTATGTCTTTTGAGCTCTAACACAGTCGTAAATAGCAACAACTCATTTTAAAAGAGAACCAAATAAAAACAAGTACATGCTCCCCCCCCCCCTTCTCTCTCTCTGTTCTATGCAGACTGTTGAAGAAGCAGGAGATCACTCAAGTGTTCAAAAGGAAGCTAAATCAGAGAAGCCTATAAAAATGATCCTTCCCCAAGTCATACCTTTCCTTCATTATCGTAAGTGTCTTTTGTTACACGAGGATTTTACTTTTTTTTTATTTCTTTCATTGAATTATTGCTAACTTTTTTGGTTGTGACAGAATCACAATATATTGATGCTAGCTCTTCATCTCCTAAATTGGGGATTTGCAAAATTTTTCGACTTGTAGAGTTGAAACATGGTGAAACGGCTCTACTTGCTCGAGCAATATCCACAACTTTTGCTTCCTCGTGCAAATCGAACGGATCCTATAATAGCTTTGTCCTATAGAGTGCTGGTTGATATTTTGGTCATGCTTGACACCAAGAATCCTAATACCATCACACAATCAGAAAAATCAACCTTGGAGGCCAACTTAAGTGAAGCAATTGTTCTTGGGTTCGACAAGGATTGGGTTGAGTCTATTCATACCAAAGTTTTTGGGGTTGACTCTCCTAAATTAGGGATTTGTGAAATTTTCCGACTTGTGGACTTGAAACATGGTGAAACGGCTCTACTTGCTCGAGCACTCGAGCAATATCCACAACTTTTGCTACCTCATGTAAATCGAACGGATCGTATAATTGCTTTGTCCTATAGAGTGCTGGTTGATATTTTGGTTATGCTCGACACCAAGACTCCTAATAGCATCACACAATTAGAAAAATCAACCTTGGAGGCCAACTTAAGTGGTGCAATTTTCCTTGGGTTCGACAAGGATTGGGTTGAGTCTATTCGTGTCAGAGTTCTTGGGGTTGACATGTCAGATGTTTCAGGCATAAAAGAGAAAATCCAAGCGATGGAGGTTAAGCTTAGAGAAATTGATTCTAAGTTGTCAGGTCTCTCAGAAGATCGCAAGAAATTGATTGTGAACATGAACATGCTCACAAACATAGTAAGCACCGAGGACAAACCCTTTGGCATTTAGATATGTTTACACTATGCTTTGTTAGAGAACTATCATATCTATGTTCGATATATCCCAACATTCCTTGTCTATTTAACTAGAGACATTAGTCACTCTCACTCTCATGTATTCATAAATTTGAGAACTAATATTGGATGGATGATCTGCATCTCATAATCACTCATGTATTCATAAATTTGAGACCAAATATTCAAGTTGTTACATCTTTGATTGCGACTTTCACTTCCAAAACCAACTAGTATTAACAATTATTAGGCTCTTCTACAACAACCCCTTAAATAAAGAAAAAAAATATTTAATTCTTAGGGCTCTTCCACAACAACCACTCAAATAAAGAAAATGATATTATAAAATAAACAATACTGAATAATGTTTTAAAAAAAGTGTATATGAAGAAATACATACAATAGCAATCATAAAAAATTATATAAAAACAAAACAAAATAGAAACAACAATATTGTCAACAAAATGAACTAAAAAGCAAAAAAATCATAAATAAGTTATACACTAAGTAGCTATAGAATGAAGAAATTAGAGCTTTGTATTTCATAAAGTACAAAATACCAAATAATAAAGATACATATAGATATTCTCAAACATGAACTCTAAAAGGCACAAGGTTTGTGATGAGGTCTCTATAAGGCCTTGTTGGTATTCAGTAAAGAAACAGTTAACAAGTGTGGGTTTGTTTTAGAAGATCCAGTCGGGATCACTTTTAGCACGTTGAACCTCACCAGCTCTGATAGTGGCCTAAAGATATAATGAAAACGAAGGGAAATCAGTCATCACAAGATTAAGACGTACAATATAAGTAATGTACAACAATGCTAAACTTAGTGCGATCAGGAAAAGGTTTGCACCAAAAATTCTAACCTGCACTGGCCAATGATCACATAATCTCCTTCTTTTACACGAAAGCAAGGAGACATGTGAGAAGGAATGTTTGAGTGCCTCTTCTCACACCTAGAGACATTTATAAGACAAAAGTGAGAAAAACACATGAAAATTACAAATTATGCTGGTCCAAGAGTGCAAAGGCCACAAATTGGAAAACGAACATGACAGCCAGCCAAAAGGTAATACCTCTGGTACTTGACAAGATGGAGATAGTTCCTTCTAACAGTTATGGTTCTTGTCATCGTAGCACTGTGACACGTGCTAGCAATGATATGACCCCTGATAGAAACAGAGCCAGTGAAGGGACACTTCTTATCAATGTAGGTTCCTGTATGAAAGAAAGAAAAGTGCGAAGGTCGATCTTCCATAACTAAGTAGAAGCGCATATAAATGGAGAAATAACCAATCATTCATATTAAACATGGCAATAACATGAAAACAAATCACAAACTAGAAAATGCTCGTCGATATACTAGTCCAATACAACAACAGTTTTGGAACAAGAAAACAAATCAACAAACTTTGCATCAAGTCATTAATTCCCTCAAAGTCCTGAACTTCTGTTTAAATTATATTTCATGGGCATCTAGAGTCATATCGTTCCAATCATGTCTCATCCAAAAAACTACTTAACCTGGTAACAAGCAAACCAGGACATTCGATGCTAATTTCCGTAGTGTCAGGTATGCCGAGTTGCCGACTAGATTGCAATATGTAGCATTAGGTTGCAATGTCTCACAGAGAGAAGGGACAATAAATAGCCACGAGTAAAAGTTACTATGCAACCTTCAATCCACAAAAATAAAATAACCATGCCACCAGATCGGATTGAAATAATAGTCGAGTTTATGAACAATTCGCATCAATACAAAAATACCAGATACATCAAACGAAACCCATTTCACAACAATGACCTTATAAATAGTAAAACTGGCAAGGCAACAAGACTATGTAGATTTTTACAGATATAAAGACAGGATTTAGAGAGAAAACCTTCAATAGCTTCCCTGGGATGGGAGTCTTGAATCCAAGACCAACAGAATTCCAAAAGCGGTTCCCTCCTTTTCAGGCCTCTTCCCCTTCCCAGATTTCTTCGAGCTTCAAAAGCAGAAGCAGCCACAAATAAAATTAAACATATCAACAAAGCATTGTTCAACGAAAACTTGACAGAAAACAAACGAAGAAATAAATTTATTCATGCAAATTTGTGTACCTTGGAAACACTTTTGGCTGCTTCAGGATAGCCTTCTCAATCTTCCGAAAATAAAATAAGCCAAGAAAATCAATGAATGAGAGAAGGAAAACTAAAAATTATTGACAGAGTATCATATAACCAGAAAACAGATAGCAATTACCTTCTTCGTTGGTTCTGGAATATCCAAGACCTTTGGTTGAGTGTAATGACAACTTCTGCAGTAAATCTACAGCCGAAAAACACAAAATAACTAGAATTTCGTAACGAACCATTGATGCACTCGAGCTAGAGGTGGGAATCACCGACGTACTTGCCGGTGTGGTCAATGCCATGCTCGTCGCAGATGACCTCCCAGAACTTGGCACCGATCTGGTTGCGGCACTAGTCACCCTGGATTTGGAGGAGTTCTTTCTCATTTTGGTGCGGCTTTAATGGAGAAAGGAGGGTTTTGGCCTTGGGGAGAGGGAAGGTGAATGAGGGTGAGGCAGAGTACGAAATAAGGTCGGGTGTGTGTTTCAAATTTGGAAAAAAAGGTGAAGGGTCAAAAATACACATGATCTTTTTCTCTAGGATCGCCCAGTACCATTACCTTTCAACTAGATTAAAAATACACAAGTCGTTATGTTTTTGGGTTGCCCAGCACTACGGCCGTTAGTCAACCGTTAATTACCATTAGTTGACCGTGGTGCTGAGCGATCCAAAAATATAAGGTCGTGTGTATTTTTGATCCAGTTAAAAGGTCGTGGTGTTGGGCGATCCTGAAGGAAAAAGTCAGGTGTATTTTTGACCTTTCACCCTTGAAGAAAATAATTCTGTCACAAAAATCTGTCGTAGATGACCCATTTTTGCCACAGATTCCTTTTTCCGTTATAATTTGTCGGATATTTTTTTCGTCAATTTGTACCGGAGTTTTCTTTAGGTTACAATTTGCGGCGGATATTTTTTTTTTCATTGTAAATGATGACGGATTCTTTTCCTTCACAAATTCAATTTTTCAATCCTAATCAACTTTTATATTTTGATTGGATAAAGAATTAAAAAAATACGTAAAAAAAAAAAAAGGCCGCTTGGTTCTCTTTGATTTGAATAATATAATTGTGAGTTTATTGGGTGAAACCTTCTATTTTGTATTAGACGATTAGTTAGTTGTATTGCTTTTAATTGCAAGAATACTCTTGGCATGTAGAAAGCGCTATGTAAACGTTGTTTGAGTAAGCCCAGCATATTCGGACTCAATAATTTTATCAATGAGGATTTCAGTTTAATTCACTTCCCAGAAGCTCAACAACAAATTAATAAGTTACAAAAAAAATTGTAAATTAGAATATTTTTGACATGAGAAAACATTTCAATATAATTAAAAGATGATTAGTTTGTCAATTTAAAAAATATTTCTACAAATAAAATATTTTAGTAAATAGTATACCATTTTTATTGAAAAGATGTCAAAAAATATTTTCTAATATAATTATAAAGTTAATAACAAATATTTTATTATATTAAATAGTATACCTTTTTGTTGAAAAGAAGTTTTATTTTCCAATTAGACATAATTATCCATTTATTTTCATCACATTCTTTTTTTTTATATGAAAAAGTTTTGGAGGGGTTCGGCATCAGTTCCCCACCAAGGCCAGGGCACGGCCCCAGGCTCTATGAGCACTTACTGGGGACTTACGAAATCGCCTACTAAAGGAGTCTCAGCGACGGCAGAGGGGATCGAACCCATGACCCAAGGGCCTAGTCTTAGATCCGTTACCATCTATGCCAACTCTCATTGGCTTCATCACATTCTAATTTAAGAGCATGGCAAGATGGAGATGGAGCTCCAAAGGAAGAGAAAGGCATAGAGATGGAAGCCCAAGCTCAAGGATAGAAGTCCAATGTTCCAAAAGATCCATTACAAAGCATTGGAGGCCCAATGACAAGAGTAAGGACTAAAGCTATGAAGGAGGTTTTTATTTATTGATTTTTTTTTAAAAAATAAACATGGGCCTTTAATTGTTTGACAAGAGAGTTTAAAGAGTTGGAGCCTATTTATTTGGAAGAGGCTTCATTTAATATGGCCAACAAGAGCCTAAGATGGAGATCACATTGCTAGAAGCCCAATAAGATGATGTACAAGGCCTATGTGGTGTCCAAATTGAAGAATTCACTCTTATAATACCATGTGACGAGTATGTGCCTTAGAGGGGGATTATAACTGATGTCCAAGACATTTTAAGAAGCATCTAGAAGGTGTCATTATACATCAAATATAATTTAATTAATTTCATTTTGTATTAGTTTCTTTTTTTTTTCTTTTTTATTTGCATTGCATAAGGCATTTTGGTCAAAGATTGCTCTTAAAGACTTTGCTTTATTTTCCTATTTTTAGGTAACTGACTTAGGGCCCGAGCTTTTAAAAAAAGTGTTTTTTTTAATTGCTTAATTTTTAAGCTCTAAATTGGAGCTTTTAAAAAAAGGAGTACTTTAGCTTTTTTTGTGATTTTTACTTTTTTTAAAATATATCATCTAAACACATAAATTAATTAAAAAAAACATTTTTTTTTGCATTAAAAAAGTACGCCCCAGGAGTTCTAGCTAGTAGGATCGAATAAGTCTTATATAATCTTTATATGTTAGAAACTCCAAAATACTCATAGTATTCTATTCTTTGTTTGTCCTCTCCACAAGCATGTCCCCATATTCTGGTGTGCTATCCTCATTCTCTGGTTGCTTGCTGGGATATGTTCTTTGTTCAATGCATGTGTTTGTTTTTCACTTTCTTGATTAAGTGGCAATTGGTTGGCATAAGTGGCTAGTTGTATTGGCTACTTATAGATATATTTGTGGCAAATTGAGATGTTAATTAGGTTAGTAACTGCACTAGCTAGGAAGTATGGAAGACAATCATGATAGGAGTTGGATGTACAATCGTCTAACTGGAAGAGAACTAAATCAAGCATTCTTGGCGGGTTTGAAAGAGTTCATCAAATTTGCTTTGGCGCATTCAAATAAGTCAAGTAGGGAGATTAGGTGTCCGTGTGCCAAATGTGAGTGTTTAAGGTTTAAAAATCCGAGCAAGGTCAAAATTCATTTGTGTCAAAATGGATTCATGAAGGATTATGAGTGTTGGGAATGTCATGGCGAAGTCCGACAGACACCGAGTGGTTATTACGGGGACAGTAGTCATCGAGAAAACCTTAATCGATATGAGCAGTTGGTTATGGATGCCGCGGGACCGTCCATCGGCAGATATTTTGATCCTGTTACTCATGCTAAATCGTCATACATGGGAGAGGAGACCGGTACACATACTCAACCATCATACGTGGGAGATGATCCTCATCCGGATGCCGATAGTTTCTATAAAATGCTTCAAGAAGCGCAACGTCCGCTATGGGAAGGTTGCGAACACTTTAAAAGTAGTGAATATTCATCGCTTTCGGCTGCCCTAGCAACACTAAGATTGAAGACTGATCACCATATGAGTGAGAGGAATTACAACGAAATGATGCAAATAATAAGCAAAGTTGTTCCCAAAGATAATAATTTGCCGAAGGATTTTTACCAAGCAAAAAAAAAAAAAAAGGTGAAAGAGCTTGGGCTTGGATGTGAAAAAATACATTGCTGCCCTAGAGGATGTATGTTGTATTACAAGGATGATGCTAAGCTGATCACTTGTAAATTCTGTGGACATGATAGATATAAAGTTGTGAGGAAAGGAAGGAAAATGACCCGTCAAGTGTTAAGCAAGATGCACTACTTTCCTCTGGTGCCCAGACTTCAGAGATTGTATGCATCAAAACAAACAGCTGCTCACATAAGATGGCACAGGGAGCATCGCAGGGATGAAAATTTTGTGACGCATCCATCCAATGCCGAAGCTTGGCGTGAATTTGACGAGGCAAATCCTTTCTTTGCTATGGATCCCTGTAATGTCCGTCTTGGTCTATGCTCGGATGGGTTCGCTCCTTTTGATAAAACGGGCAGGAATTATTCGTGTTGGCTTTTCATTGTGACGCCGTACAACCTCCCACCTTCTATGTGCATGAGAAGGGAGTTTTTGTTCCTTAACGCGTTAATCCCTGGGCCATCCAACTCCAAAAAAAAGATAGATGTGTACCTCAGGCCTTTGATAGACGAGTTGAAGATGTTGTGGAGTGAAGGGGTTCTAATGTATGATATATCATTGAGTCAGAATTTCACAATGCGTGCTGCCTTATGTGGACGATAAATGATTTCCCTACATATGGGATGTTGAGTGGCTGGCAAACGTCGGGAAAGCTTGCATGTCTGGTATGTCTTGAACAGAACATGGGTTTTAGCGTGGAACACAGTCACAAAGTCTGTTGGTTTGACAGGCACCGGCGATTCCTACCCCCTGACCATCCATATAGGAGAAATAGAAAAGACTTCACGCGAAATGTGGTTGAACGAGCAGATCAACCTCGTCGTTTAAGTGGCCAAGAAATATGGGACAAGGTCAAGTATATTCAAAGTGTCAAAGAGGGTGCTGCTTCTAACAAACTTGAGGGATATGGTGTTGATCATCATTGGGACAAACGCAGCATCTTCTGGGAACTACCATATTGGAAAGATCAATTATTAAGACACAACCTGGATGTCATGCACATTGAGAGCAATGTGTTTTGCAATATTTTGTACACCGTGATGGACACGAAAGGCAAGACTAAGGACACAATCAATGCAAGACGAGACATAGAAGCGATTTGTAGAAGGCTTGCTTTGCATTTGGTACAGAATGGCAGGGGACAGATTTCCAAACCTAAAGCACCGTACACATTAAACAAACAGCAGAATTTAGAATTGTTGCAATGGGTTGAAGATCTGAAACTCCCAGACGGTTATGCGTCAAACTTGAAAAGATGTGTCAACTTACACGAGGGGAAGTTATTCGGGATGAAGAGTCATGATTGTCATGTTTTTTTTGTTAGTTCTCTATGTGTTTTGATGATAATCAACAATTGTAAACATGTTTTGAAGTTTCCAAACTTGCTAAAAATCATCTGTCAATTGGAAACTCGAGTATAGGATAGTATACTCGAGTATTGAGTTGACAGTGGATTGCTCAAATGCATTTTACAAAGCAATACTCAAGTATTGAAAGCAATACTCGAGTATTGGAGTCACAAAGAGCAATCAAGTTTTGAACTTAAGTGTATACTCGAGTATAGGACATGTATACTCGAGTATTGGACTTCCAGAGAGTATTCAAGTTTTTCAAGCTGAGTCAATACTCAAGTATAGGAAGCTATACTCGAGTATTGGACTTACAGAGAGCAAACAAATTTTCACTTTAAGTGAATACTCGAGTATGGGACTTGTATACTCGAGTATAGGACTTATAGAGAGCAAACAATTTTTCACCTTGAGTGAATACTCGAGTATGGCAATGGTATACTCGAGTATTGGACTTCCAGAGAGCTCTCAAACTTTTATAACTGTTGGAAACTCGAGTATATATTTTATATACTTGAGTATTGGGCTCTTACAAAGTTTTTCAACTGAACACCTGTTTATGAATACTCAAGTATTTATTTGAATACTCAAGTATTGACATGAAAAAACTTCACAGCTTTTTAAAATTAAATCAATACTCGAGTATTGATATGTAAACTCGAGTATTGTGCATACAGAGAGGTTATCCATTTGTCAATGATTTGAATACTCAAGTATTGAGGTTTTGAACTTAAACAAATTTTCACATTAAACAGTTCAAAACTCGAGTATGGACTTACATACTCGAGTATTGACCTTGCTTTCAAAGTTCAAGTCACGATGTTTTACCTCTAGAAGGAGTATACTCGAGTATCAGTTTAGATACTCAAGTATTGACTCAAGTACACAGTGACATACTCGAGTATTGAAGAATATACTCGAGTATTGGGCGCTGAAAAGTGATTTTCAAATTACACGAATTAGGGAAACATTCTCTTTTGATCTTATTGCTTCTATTTATCATTCACTTATGTTCCCAGCTATGTTTAACCAGTTTGCCAAGTGAATTTCAGTTGACATAGTGGAAGATTAATGAAGGTCAAAGGCAAAAAGCATAAAGTGTTTAGAGCATTTAATGCACCTTAGAAAATTAACCTATTTTTGGTTAATCCACCTGAGCACGCCTTCTCAACGGTAAAGAATGTTTTCTACATCAAGCAAACTTTTCTCCAACGGGCAAATCCACAGAGAGACACCTCAGACCAATTAAACACCTGGATTAGTTGGAGATTAGAGAGAGAAGCTGACCAAAGTTAACACTAATCACCTCCAACGGTTTGATTCATCTTGCAACGGTCATTTCATGCTCTCTAAGTATAAATAGAGTGCATTCAAAGCTTCTCAACAACCAACAACAACTGAGAGCGAAATTCATTAAGTGTTCATTCAATACTTTCAGTTTTACATCTGTATAGTATCTTTTGATACAAGCACTTCAGTGTTCATCTTATCTGCTCTTTGAGAGAGTATTCTTCTTGATTATTCATTTGTTGTAAAGAAATCACAAGTCAAGGGGACTTGGTGATTTAGGATATTTGATTACAACTTGTAAGGGGGAGTGAGTTCTAGAGAGAGAACTACTCTTGACTGCAGAGTTTGTAATCAAGTTGAAAGAGTTTAGTGGATTGAAAATCCCAAGTGAGGCTTGGGGACTGGATGTAGGTCAAGGATAAGATCAAACCAGTATAAATCTTGGTGTCTAAGCTTTCCTTCCCTTCTCCTTTGTCATACCCTGTTTTTACAAGTTCAAAACAGACCAATTCGTTAAAATTTTTAAGTATACCCAATTCACCCCCCCTCTTGGGTATACAGCTCCATTTACATTTTTTCCAGAGATTGTTGCCATGGGCCTTTAAAGCATTACCAAACCATATATGGTCTATTCTGACAGAATTTTCCAGGTTCTTTAGAGAAATTTGTGCTCTGAGCTTAATGTGGAAAAGTTACGGCACCTGGAGGCAAGCATGCCAATAACACTATGCAAGTTAGAGATGGTGTTTCCTCCTAGCATGTTTGACTCAATGGAACATTTACCTGTTCACTTGGCCTATGAAGCAAAAGTAGGAGGTCCCCAACAATATAGGTGGATGTATCCGTTTGAGAGGTAATATATATATTTATTTATTTCGTGCAGTTATTTCTTTCGCGCACTTTAGTTTATAAATACCCTCTAATTGTCCATTGTAGGTTTTTACGCACTCTTAAGCACAAAATCAAAAATCCAACCCACGTTAAAGAATCTATCGCTGAAGCGTATCTAGTCGAAGAGGCCACAAAATTTGTGTCATACTATTATCCCCCTAAAATGATATCAAGATGGAGAGGGGTACCTCGCAACGATGATGGCGGTAATATGAGCGAACAAAAATCAATATTTAATTTTCCAGGCCGAGTCGTGGGAAAACGTTGGAGATCAACTCTTGAAGGAAGAGATAAGCGAGTAGAGGAGTGGTACATTCCTAACAACCGTGAAGAGGCCGCCCAATACTTAAAGTAAGATTTGTTTTCTTTTCACTGTTACGGTAAGTATTATAGTATTAACTTCATTTTTTTTGTTACAGTCATTTTTCTAATTTGGTCTGATCGGAAAATCCTGAAATGTCGGAATCCCAAGTTGATCAATTCACGAACTCTGAGTTCCCAAAATGGTTTCGCTCCTACTTCTTGGCACATCCATTAGATCCCAATAAAGTGGCGTGCAGTTTATCTTATGGAGCTGCAATTAGTGTTACCCGGTGCAACAAATATATAATCAACGGGTATCGGTTTTCAACTGTTGAAGCAAACGCAGGTACACTATGTTGCAATTATGATGTATGTTGTCGAGGTGACCAAGTTGACGGGGTGGAGAGTGACTACTACGGGAAGTTAATTGACATAATTCAGCTGAGTTACCGGTGGGACAAGGTGGTGACACTTTTTAAATGTGAGTGGTTTGATAACAGTCTGCGTGGGATAAAAGTGGACAAACATGGAAATATTGAGATCCACTGGATAAGGAGATATACGGTTGGTTATGACCCATTCATCCTTGCTCAACAGGCGGAACAAGTTTACTATACATTATACCCCACATCCCGCCAAGGGTGGATGGGAGTTATTAAAACCAAAGCACGGAATATTATACCTAAGTCGAAAGAGTCGGAAGCAAATGACGGCATGAAGGAACCGTTCCAAGCTGATGTGGATCATGTACTGCCCATAAACATTGATGACGACGATGTACCAAGCAATCTGTTTGATTCTGCTGCGAACTTAGAGTTGATTCCTATCCAAGTTGACGGTGAGGAATCAGACGATGAGACAGAAGTAATTTACTCTGATGGTGAATCTGAGTTTGACGACTATGAGACTCCAAAGGAAGGCGTGCAAGCAGATGATGAAGAATAGGAATCATCAGATTGATTTGTGTTAGTTCTTTGTTTATGACGATTTGTTATACTACATACTCCATAATTGCGCTACTGTCATATTAAGTAATAAATATCTTATTTTTATGTATATTTTCACATAATGTTTGTAAGTATTCAGAGATGGAGCATCTTGGAGGACGTTCAGATGGTGGACGTGGTCGTGGTCGAACCCGACCTCGTCCTATCAGAGGGGGTAGGGCAACGCCATCTACTCCCTTCGTAGGCATGAGGGGGGGAGAGGTGCTTCCCCAGAGGTTTCACCATTTGAGACATCATCTTCACCGTCGGTTTATATGTCATCGTCTCCGTCTTCCTCCAGTGATCCACAGCAAGGGGGACACCAGGTTTACTTTACCATTTTTGATTGATTTACATATGTTTAGTTTTATTTAACCATCTATGTACAAACTCTTCAATAATTCACATTCCTTCATTCAGCACATTCCGTCGCCTCATAGCCAGGTCGACGAAGGAGGTAGTTCCTCTGATACACCAATATGGGGAGAGAAAGATCCTGCGACAGGGAAGCTTTGGATCCGTCCTGACGGCACCGAGGAGTGAGTCATATAAAGTTACTAATAACGCTACGATTTTTAACCTTTAGTTTGTATGCTCATATTTGCATCATATCCTCTGTCTACAGATTTATGCCTTATATTCAGGTGGCTAATGTCATGTCAACTCAAATATTTCGTAATTTCAATGAGCCTTGGGGCAAGTGGACAGACATTCCTAAGCTGACTCGGGATACTTGGTTCGACGAGTTTTTGGTAAGTTAAGTGATTTATAGTTATTAATTTCTTATCCAAATACAAACTGATTAAGTATTTTTAACATTTGGAGCACTAATTGTTCATTATTGATTTTCAAAATAAGTTTAGGACGTTGCCTGAACATCGTCAAAATCTGAAAAAAGCTTTTAACCATAAGGGAAGCCGGTGGTTGACTGAGAGATGTCATAAATTGAGAAAAACCCTGAGACTGCAGGCCTATTACTTCAAAATTGGGCCAACGATGAGAAATTTAATAATAGAAGTCAGAAAAGTAAGCAGAATAGGGTCAAGCAGGAAGGACCTTCATATGCTGGCGGCTCCATTCCACTGAGTGAGCATAGACGAAAAATTATGAGTACACATTATTTTCTATTAAAGTATTCAATGTTTTGTACTTTGAAACAATTTGTTAACGATTTTTCATGTGTTTGCAGGCACTGTCTGGGGATGTTCCTCCAGAAGATGTTGAGTGGCGTGCCTTTGAGCGTACCCATACCCAGCAGACTGAAGGGGGTGAGAAGACCTGGATTAACGCCAGGTCGGAGCAACTGGCGGTGAGACATTTATATTGCATTGATTCTTTGTTTCAGACACCAACATATTTATTTCATTTCACATGGCTTATTTGTGATGTATTTTTTTTGTTTATAGGACACCTATATGAGGCTGACATGGGAGAGAGACTCGCAGAGTCGAACCGATCCCTCATCCTCTCAGTCTGATAACAAGACTCTATTCTTTGAGGCTGCAGATGGATTTAACAGCAAAGGTAGAGTCTTCGAGTTAGGTTCCTCTGCCAGCCGACTTAGGCAAACAAAGCGCTCCACATCCAGCAGTGAAGGTGTTTATGTAGGTAAACGTAATGCATTTGATATTGATTGTTACATTTTCATTCTCTGGTCCATTTAAATCAAGTGCAAAAAAGATTATTATATTTCCTAATGTTTTGGCAGATGAGTTGAAGAAGATGAAGGCATTGGTGACATTGGTGGAGGAGCAAGCAGCTGAGCTGAACCAGACAAAGCAACAACAAATGGAGACAGCCAATGAGCTCCACGAGACACGCGAGATGGTTAGGCAAATGCAGCTTCAAATCAGGTCCCTAATGAAAGACAAGGGTTCGATGCGGGCTCCTGATGGTGATCCTGATGATGATGATGATGATGATGATGACAATGCTGTTGTTTAGACTACTTTTTTAGTACATATCTGTTGAAACACTATATTTATATTTTGTCTTTTCTATGTAAAACTCTTTGTGTTATGAAAATTCGGTTTTTATGTTATACAACATTTTTTTCATATTTTATTATATAATTTTTAAACAAAATAAAATAAATAAATTTTAAAAAAATAATGGAAAAGAATAGAATTTTCAAAGAAAATTAAAACAAAAAAATAATAAATTAATTTAAATTAATAATTTTTTTAAAAAAATATTAATAAATTTTGTGATGGATTTTGAATCCATCGCAACTGCGATGGATATTAATCCGTCACAAATTTGAGTTTTGCGAGGATATAAATCCGTCGTAGTTGCGACGGATTCAGAATCCGTCGCAAAATTCAAATTTGCGACGGATAGTAATTCGTCGCAAGTGCGACGGATTTATATCCGTCGCAAGTGCGATCGATTTTATATCCGTCGTAAAAAGTGGCATTTGCGACGGAAATTTTGGATTCCGTCGCAATGGCCACCAGTTAGATGGGGGAGGGGGCGTATGAACTAGAGAGTGAAGAGGAAGGAATTGAAATCAAACACATGTTAGAATATGGTCAACAACTTGTGGAGGAAGGTGAACTATTCCAAACTTGGTGAGCAAGTTTCTCAACTTCTTGAGGAAGGAAAGAAAAAGATGAAGAGGAAGAGAGAGAAGGGGGGCGGTTTTTCTTGATGGAGGGTGGGGATGAGTGTTTCAAGCTTTCAACTTGATCCTATGGCCAAGAATTAAGATGAAGTAGGTTTGAGTTATTTACCCAATTTGCCACACCACTCTCCTATAAATAGGAGCCTTGTCTTCCCTCATTCTTCACCCCAAATCAAACTCCAAGAGTTGATTTCTAAGAGAAGCAAGAAGGAGGAAGGAGTGCAAGAAGCTTCAAGAGGTAAGCTTGTTCTTAGTTTTATAGTTTGTAGTTGTTCTTAGTAGTTCTGAATATAGATGTTAGTTTAATCTAGTAAATAGGTAAAGTAATTTTCCATAAGTGTTTTCAAGCCTTATTGTATCAAAAGATTCCTAACAAGGTGGAAACATGTTGGGAAGTGACTTCTAGGATTAAGGGAACAAGTTAGAGTAAGATAAGAAAATTCTAGAGTTGCTGGGTTTTGGGAATTAACCGGTTAGAGGGCAGTATTTTATGAGTAAAATTATCTTCAAAAATTATGAAATAACTCATGAGTAAATTAGACATCTAGACCTTTCTAAATATGTATAATATGTGTCGTTTTGAATTCTGTACAAAGAGATAAAAAATTCTTGAAGAAAGGCTATGTTTTCTGGGTAAATTTCTGGGCAGCATATGAACACGTGAAAACTGGGAATGACTCGTGGAATATGGGCATAAATGAGTATTTTTCCTTGAAACTAGACATCTTAAGGATTTTGGGAAATTTTACAGATCTTCATTTCTATTTTTCTAGAATTAGTTATGATTTTTCAAAGTTAGGCGAAAAATCTACCCTAAATGCTGTAATTAGCGTTTTTACGAAATTTAAGGAGAGTAAATTGAAAAATAATTCCACCAGGGGTAAAATGGTCATTAGTGACTAAGATATCTATTAGGATATTATTGGTGAATTAATAAATGTGATATTACCAATATAGGATACTTGTGACCACACTCCGACCGACGAACGTACCAATATCATTGACGAAGGTACGGACGCGTACTGTAACACTAATTCTGATACTCATTGTACTTTTGTATGTGATAGATATATTCATAGATTAAGACTCCATCTTAAAGTTTTTCATATACATTCAGCTATACACGGGTTATGGTCTTGATAATGCCGTTGAGTTTTCCTAGCGCTGAGGACACGGATGTACACCGTGGCACTGGTAAATAGTGCAGACTAGAGATAACGAACATATGCAGTGGCTGTGTACCATTATCTAGATAAATCTGTTATGAGTTTTTATATTGATTATTGCTGTAATGTCATGAATATCTGTCATACATAACTGTTACATAAGCATGAGGTTAACCGTTACCTAGGGTCCGATGGATATTGGACCTCAGCTCTTACTATAGCTTCAGGTCCGGGGAACCGAGGAATGAAGACAAGAGTAAGCAAGTAAACAGCACGCGTAGAGACTCGACTGAAGATCCTATTTCTAGACTTGTACCGTTATGACAAATGCACTGTACACTATGAAACAGACGGATATGCCACGGTTAATGATATATCAGTTACTCACTCTTTTACTTGCTTCGATGCTCTACTCTGATGCAAAAAAAAAATCCGCGTTTGAAAATTGGGATGTTACATGTGTTAGCTGTTTGTTGCCCTTTTGCTTCAATGTTTGGGGGGGGGGGGCTGAGCTGTTTATTGCCCTTTTGCTCCGAGCTGGGGGAGGGGGGACACACACACAGTGGATGAACAGAGAGGAGACAGAAGTTAGTGTGTCTTTAACGTTTTTGTGTTAAGTATACATTTTAAAAAGTTGGTTGGTATTTAAGGTCCAGATAAGAGTTTATTATGTTGGGTGCTCCTGGACCAATAGTTTATTGGTAAATTTGCTCCTTAACCCTTTTTTTTTTAAAGAACTCTATATTGCTTGATCAACCTTTCTTACAGACTTATTCGATGGCTTTCTTTGAATGTGCCTAAATCACCTCAGATGATTTTTCACAGTTTTTTCCTTTGTAGATGCCACTTAAATTCATTTGTGTATATAATCATTATAAATTATATATTTTCTTATATCACCATACATCTATCTCGACATTTCATTACCCCCAATTTATATTCATATTGTTCCTTCAAAGCTTATCATTCACTATATAGTATTATTTTATTAAGTACCTTTCAAACCCAAATAACTCCATTAGTTTTTTTTTTTTTTTTCATTTATACCATCTAACTTGAATTCTATGGTTAACATTACGATCAATTTCACCATCTTGTTATATAATTAATTAGTTTACTTGCTTGGCTGGCAGATCAGGTTGGGTTTTCACATGGCGAAAAGAAGATTCTTCGCCAAAATAAAAAAGAAACAGATATTACTTACCAAAAAAAGCATATGTTAACGTATGTGCAGGGTGCACCCTCCTCAATAACGTGCGGATTCTATTTGCAATCTCATATTGATAATTAACAAAAAATATTTATCTTCATTATCCATATACACAATATAAAATGGATTAAAAATCAAATTATAATGAATAATGAATAATTTGACAGACTTCATATTTCATAAAAAAGTATGATGAAACTCAGTTTAGTATTGAGGCCTTTAAAAGACTTGATAAATTATTTTTATACATTATTAGAATAATGAGCTACATGATTTTGTAAATGGCGAGGCTTGCTATAAATTGTATAAATCTTAGTGTCTATATAATGATGATATATCTTGAATTAAAATATGAAACGTACAGAAGCATGTGTGAGAAGAGAAAGATGTGATAATAAGAAAATCAAATGTGCTCTGCCCCACCTCCCCCTTTTTTTTTTTTTGGGGTAAATGCCCCACCCCTATATTTTAGTGTATAATGATGATATATTATAGGGAAAAACATTTCTCATGTTGTAGGTAAAATGTTTTCTCATGCCACACACACATAAAATGGTGAAACCTGCATATATATATATATATTATATATATATATATGCGGGTCCCACCATTTTATGTGTGTGTAGGAATCTTCTTTCTCTCATGCAACATGAGAAAAGTAAACCCCTATATTATATACGAAAAAGTGGGGGGGAAAAGGAAGAACCAATAATGTCCGCGGATTTATTGAGAATGGTTGAATTCATATATATATATATATATATATATATATATATATATATATATATATATTGGATACAAATGAAACTTAATTAAGAAACTGATGTAAGGTAAATTAAGAGGGGGAAATTAACCCCAACATATCTTGAGAGAATAAATCCCATGAGAACCCGGGGGGCGGGGCACTCATTGAAAAAGCTAGATGAGGAAAGTCCTTTCTTTGCCAAGCTGTTTGCTAGATTGTTGGGAAAATCAAACTTAAGGCCCATATTAGTAAAAAGAAATGTTAAAAAAAGTCTAAGAAAAAGTCACATATCAAAAAAAAATCTCAGGACCTTTTCTGATATTATTTCATAACTGTTAACAACTAAATCAGTCTCATTAACAACTAAATAGTACCAGTCAACAACTAAATCAGTAGCATTAACAACAATATCTTAACAATTAAATCAGTCTCATTAACAACTAAATCAGTACTGTTAATAACTATATCAATAGGCATTAACAACTAACGTTTTATGAAATAATACCAGAAAAAGTCCTGAGGCCTTTTTTGACATGTGATTTTTTTCTTGGGTTTTGTTTAACATCTTTTTGCTAATATGAGCCCTGAGATGGATTTTCCCTAAATTGTTCCTTTAGGGATATGACAGATTTTAATGCACCAATCTCTCTGCATTAGTTCCTTGATTTGCCAACCCAGAAGATTACAGCTACCATCCTGATTAACCAACTTAGCATCCGATTCCAGAATTACTTTCCTGAAACCCAAATCCAAGCTACAGTGAGTCCTTTAACTATTGTCCATTCCTCTAATTCAAAGACCATGCAAATTCCTTAGAACTGAGAGAATCCAACAACCCACAAACCATCCAGATTTCTTAAAACACCCCCACAACCTGCTCGACTTCTGGTCTTAGAAATAGACTCATCCATATTAATCTTAATCCAATTCAATTCGGCAGGTTCCCACCAAATATCCATATCAAATAAAGACCGTGGCTCATTTCATTTTCCTGCATCTAGACAAAGGGTTTCCAACAATTCAGTATCGTTTCAGCAGGTCTTTCGGGTTTAATAAAATCATCATTGAAAATTGCCTCATTCCTCCGGAGCCACAATTTCCACATAGTTACAGCCCATTTTAGCTGCCAGCGACCATCTTTTTGTACACCAAGGTAACTTTTAAAATTTAAACTTCCCCAGTCCCACAGACGAGAAGAAAAAAAGACAGAAACATCATCAAGGTTTAATAAAGTAACCCAAACCTTCCTCGCATAATCACAATCACGTAGAATGTGTAACACACTTTCGGAATCTTTACCGCAGCCCTAGCAGATCGGGGATAAATGAGTCCAGCTACTCCTCCAACTGTCAGTGGGGAGTCTATTGTTGAAGGCTACCCACATGAAGACTTTAATGCGTTCTGCTCCCTGCCAATTCCAAATGCATTAGAACAGGGGATCATTTGCGTCAGCCTGGTGAATCTCTAAGATATTATATGCACTCTTAACTGAAAATTCCCCCTCTTAACTGAAATCGCAAGACCCCTTTTAGGATCATAATTGGTATGGTTCATATAATGGTCTTTGTAGTGTGTGGATAAGTTAAAGTTATGGTTCATGTTTGTATGGTGGAGAGGAACAAGAAGGTTCATAGGAAGGTTCATAGGGTGGTTCATATGGGAGGTAATCAATGGAATTGTTGTTATAGGTACTAGGTTAGAAATTTTGTATGTGATAGTTTTGGGGATTTCTAAGACAAGGCCTCTCATTCTCAAACCTATGCAAACACATGTGCTTGAGATATTTGCACTCTAACATTGTGTATTTGAGAATCCAAAATCCTTCTGACATTTTTCACCTAAGACTGAATACGATCCCATTTTTGTTCCAATATTTGAAGTCTTTAAGAAGATATTTCCTCCATCTAAAGGTTATGCCCTGGAACAATTAATTACTAACCAAGGACGTCAAGAAATTGTAACATCCTCATTTTCGAAAACCGTTTTGAAAATATTTTAATCAGAGTAGAGCATCGAAATAATTTAAAATAGCAAGTATCTAATAAACCTTCACTGTTGGTGTGTCTGGTTGTTATTACAACGGTACAATTCTCTGGATATTTACTAATACAGTGGTACAAAGACTCATAACTATCTTCTCCGCCCGTGTCCTTACGCGTGCTGCCTATCCTTGCTCTTGGTCCTAGCTCCTTCAGACCTTGAAGCTATGGTAAGAGCTGAGGTTCAATTCCCATTGAACCTCAGTTAACGGTTAACCTCATGCTTATGTATCAGTTATGTATGACAGATATTCATGACAATACAACAATATTTACATACGATATTTGCATACCCAAGATAATAACAACCACAACCTCCACATATTCATGTCACTCCAGTATCACCACATATCCACATCAAACCAGTCTGCACTATTCACTAGTGCCACGGTATACATCCATGTCCTCAGCGCTAGGAAAACTCAACGGCGTTATCATGACTATAACCCTTATATAACTATATGTGTAAACCCAACTTTTTAAAACAGAATCCACAACTTTTCAAAAACAGTATCTCAGACTATCTATCACATATAGGTATACAATAAGCATCAGAGTTAGTGTTACAGTACGCGTCCGTACCTTCGTCGACGATATCGGTACGCTGTCGTTCGGATCGTGACCACGTTTACCCTATAATGGCAATATCGCATTTATTAACTCACAAATAATATTCCAGAAGATATCCTAGTCATTAATGACCCTTTTTACCCTTGGTAGGATTATTTCTCAACTTATCACCCTTAATTCTTAAAAAAAAAAAACGCTGGTCCAGAATGTTGGACAGATTTTCACCTAACTTCGGAAAATCATAACTAATTCTAGAAAAATCGAAACGAGGATCTGTAAAATTCCATGGAATCCTTAGGATGTCTACTTTCAAGGAAAAATAATAGATTTTTCCCAGATCACACGGTTAATTCCCAGTTTTTAAGTTTTTAACATCTGCCCAGAATTTTCCAGAAATTCGTAGCCCTAACTTTGAGAATTTTTATCTCCCTGTACAGAAATCATTTGGACATGTTATTTACATATTTAAAAAGCCCTATATGTCTAATTTAACCATGAAGTTTTCCAGAATTTTCCAACCATATTTTCAACATAAAATATAAGTATTTTTATGACTGATTCAGAAATTCCAGAACCGATGAAATTTCGTCAGAACTTCGTTACTTTGGTGTTTCTCTTCCGGAAATTTTTCTAAAACATCCTCGTCATCAATTTTTCGAAAGGAAGCTGATTTTAACCATAAAAACATGAATTTAAAATTATTCTAGAATTTTAAGATCTATACTACTTCTATCTAAGAAATTAAAGACTAAAAACTAAAGAACTACAAAAGCTAAAGACTAGAAACTAAAAGTTTGCTTACCTCTTGAAGAACTTCCTCCTTCTTCTTGCTTCTCTCCTCTCTTAAACTCACCTATTTGGTTTGAGTTTTGTGTGAGGATTTGTGAATGCTAATGCCCCTATTTATAGTAAAACGGGATGGCACAAAGATAAATAAATCTAACCTACTTCATCTTGATTTTAAGCCATTGGATCTAGGGTATTTGGGAGCCTTCATCTTGGCCTTACACCACACCCTTCTAGCCTCTTCCAAAACTTTATGACTCACCTCTTTGATGAGATCATTGGTGACCTCAAATCTTGGCTTCTAATACACAATTTCCTCCTACTTGGCTTTACTTTTGCCTAGATAAAAATATATTTGGGGATCCTAATGAGGTTTTATGCACATTTCCTCATTGGTTTTGAATTCTTGAAGTTCTTAGCTTCATTTAGAGACCAAATTTGCCTATCTTCTCTATTGGTTTCAATCTTCTATAATTAAGGAAATGACTTTGGTTATACTTGTTTTCATTCTTGATTTATGCTTGTTATTGATCTCAATTTAGATTTGATACTTAGTTAGTGGATTTCAAGATATAATTTAGTTTGTATAGGTTTTCATTAATTTAAATCTAGAGTTATTTTCATGAACCAATTTAATTGTTTTAATTGTCTAATTTCCTATTGGCCAATAGCTTGACTTCTCCCTTAGACTCACAACATTAGCATGCACAACACTCCCTTTTCACACTACACACTCACACATGTCCCTTTTCACACTACACACTCACACATGCACAACAATTACATCATCACATGCATCATCTTATCCTCTTCCATTTCCCTTCCAAAGTCTCCATACATTTATGAAGCTTCATGACTCATCATATTTAGATTTGTGACTCATGGCTTAGGTTGGTGATTCACCCAAGTTTAGACTCATGACTCATATGTGCATGTGTTGTTTAGGAAATTTCCTCCCTCTTTCCCTTGTTTTTATTTTTTATTTTGTGTTTTATTAATCTTATAATATTTAGAAGAAAACTTCTCATTGGTCAATTTTGGTTCACATGGATTTGGCTTTATGAGGCTTAATTAAGGCCTTTGGATTTAGCTTTATTAGAATTAATCTTAGCCCTCCATTACTAATCTTAATTAGCATCCCTAATAAGGTGGTTAAGTGCAATTTGTCAAACCATGATTGGTTCTTAGCTTAATTATGACCTTTAAACCATAGTTGAAATTGTTGACTCTTCCAAAGCTTGATTAAAGCTTAATTAACTTCTTAATCCAAGGCTTAAGTGTTCTTTGATTATTGCATTATTGACTTTTAGGGTAGTTTATGATCATTGGTAATCTATTTTATACTAATCTTAACCCCTTATTAGTCTTTGATTTTTAATTGACTTAATACATCTCTAATTGATGACTATTAATAGTAATTGTAAATAATTATCTAAACACTCTATTAGTGTTAATTTAATTGCTCATTAATTGTTGGTAATTATTCTTTTAATTGTTCAAATGTTTTGATAATTCTTTATGGCTTTTTAGGAGTTTGAAAATGAACTAGGTATTAATTTTAGGGTATTAGAAAATTTGGTCTCTTAAACAATTATAAAATTGGTGTTTGAGACTCTTTGATTATTTATGAAAATTAATACAATTATTCCAGTTATTGTAATTTAATTGTTCCTTAGTTGTTAATAATTTCTCCTAATTGGTATACACATTTTCAGGCCATTTAATTATCTCTTATGATTAAATTAGGATTATACTTAGTTTTAGAGACTTTAGGGCATTCTATAATATTTTATGATCTATCATGTAATTTTTAAAATTGGGTTTTGCCCTATTTAAATTCTAGAGAAAATTTGCCCAAGAAATAAAATAAACTACAAAATTTGGAGACAACATATTCTCCTATTTTTAATTATCTAAATATAATATTTTTAATGAATATGAATTTTAGGGTATTACATTTCTCCAAATTTATTTATGTATTTCCATAACTCTTTCTTGCTCCTTTTGATCCTACAAGAACCCTAATTTAATTTGGTAATTGTTTGTATTTTTATGATATTTTATGATTCCTAAGAAAATTCAATCATTGGTCACCTTAATCCTAAATAAGGATTTCCAAGAAAATAGATTAAATGTACCTTAAAATTTAAGACCACATATTCACCTATTTTAAATAGGTGTCATTTATCAAAATATTGTATTTATGAGAAATAATAATTTTTGGGTATTACAGAAATTAAGCAAACAAATCAATTGTCACTTAAGGATGCAAATCAGGAAGTGTTTGGCTACAGCAAAATAGGAATCCCAAGAGGATTTGACAACAACCAATTCATAGTAAGAGATCACAAACAAGTCCAGCAAACTTTGAGCGAATTTCAAGTAATTTCCAACCAAATGCACTTTACTTTATATGCCCAAAATGATATTCAAGCACTCAAATAAGAAAATACTGTCCAAAAAAAAAAAATTGAAAATAACCTACAAACTAAGAAAACAAAGAACAAAATTAAAAACACAACTAATGAAAACAAAATTTGGAAAAATTTGAGAAAATAAAGAAAAATTGGAAAAGTTCCCAAAATGATGGAATTTGGTCAAAATTTACTACGCCCAATAGCATAGCTATTGAACTTGATTAAAATGGCCCAAAAATTTAAAAAACCAAAGCTCATAATTTTCTAGGCAAAGTTTTTGAAAATTTGGCAGCAAGCTCAAAATGAGTTGTAACTGAATTTCAACAAAACTCCAATCAATTTTCAAATATATCACACTTTATTTCAGCCACAAATCAAATGTTTTTGCCACTAATTGGTGAAATTTTACAAGGAAACAGTTTAGTCCAAGTCTGGAAATTTTAATTAAAGTTCTAGCAAACATAATCAATCTCAAAAGTGACAAAGTTCACCAAATCAAAGCAATTTACAGGTAAACAGAGGCTGAAATAGGGCAAGATATGATGAAGGAGAAAAACAAGTTAAACATGTCGCCTAACTAAAATTAATCCCTAAACCACTAAAAAAACTTTGCAATGAACATGGAAAAGGTCAAAGCACAGACGAAAATTTCAGCAAAAATATTCAAGGTTTTGCTCTAGAAAATTATGGTAAGAATCAAGCACAATTCAAATTTGGCAACAATCAAGTGTGTTTCTCCCATTCTAAAAAAATGAAACAAGATCACAGCTCAAAGCAAGTGACAGCCACCTACACAAAAATTCCAGAAGTAAATGTCTTATGCAAGAACACTCGTGTGTTTTCAACAATGCACAGTCACAAGCCACAAGAAATGCAGCTACAATTACAAGACAATGAATTTTCTCAGCAAAAATTCACATGAAACTCAACAAGAACTAATTATTTGCAACTGAATTCAGTGAAGAATAACTTGAAAAATTCAGGTCACTTGTTCCAATCAAGTTCAAAAACGTTGAGGATGCAGTCATGCAGTCAATAGTTTGATGGCCAAACTTCGAGTCATTCATCAACTTTCATGCACAAGAAAAAATCACCAAAATGACAATCCAATGCATCAATTATGGTAGTAAAAGTTTCAGAATTTGGAAAACTGGGCTACTTTTCAAATTCATGCAGTTGCATATATCTCAGCAAAAAGTAAGAATTGATAAATTAAATGGCCCGAAGTAAGCTGAATGGTCAATCACAAATATTTTTTTCCGGCTAAATGTGGAAAATGCAGCAGTTCAATTCCATTCAAATAGATTCAATTTCAACAAGGAAAAGTCATACTAATGCACTCAACTCATTAACAAAACTTTCAAGGTTTCAGTCAAAATGCAAAAACAGGCACAGAAAGATTATATCATTCTTGGATAAGCAAACCAATCACAAAACAGATCTCAAATAAGCTGCGTCAGCACAATTTTAGCAATGATTAAGTAATGAGATATCCACTTGATCTTTTACTAAATTTTGACAGCTTAATGATTGATCCTCAATTAATGACAACAAAGAAATCCAGTTCAACAATAGTGCAAACTAAGTTCAGAAGAACGAATTTCTGGAGCAGGTTGCAGAATTCCAGCTATCTCCAAGACAAGGTTAGTTTTAAGCCCAACTAATTCAAGCCAAAGTCACAATGAAAGTGCCATGTGTGCAAGTTAAAATCAAGCTCAATGTGTCAATCTGGTTAAAAATGATGAAAAGTTGCAAGATTTGGTTTCCTAACTGAGTCTGGACAGTTAAAGAGAGACTCACAGCAACAATTTCAAGCGTGAATTGAGATACTTCTCCACATTGAGTCAAGAGCACACCATGATAGGATTTAAGAAAATTAAGAGTGAAGGAGAGGATTCTAGAGCCAGGATCTGCACTCTAGCCAAGATAATGTTTCAGAAGTGTCATATATTCCATAACATCTTTGTTGGGATTTGTACACGCAGCGGATTAAAATTTCTTACGAATCCTTCCTGAGGATCACTCAACGACGTTTAAATCAAGGTTTGGGAACCGAATCATACCTTATATTGAACACGTCCGCGTCACGTTCTCTTTGATCAGGTGGGCTACCTTCTCGATCAACACGTCCGCGTCTCGTTCTCTTTGATCAGGTGGACTACCTTCTCGATCAGCAGAAGACGACTCTAGGATCGGCTTCCTCTACTGGTATCCACACGAACAATCCCCGAACACGGTTGCGGCAGCGTGCTAGCGCTTCTTGTGCGTCTCTCTCTCAAGTTGCTCTAGGGTTTCTCGCGGCTTTCTAATACGCTCGACTGAAAAGTCCGTAGGTCTTTTCTAAACCTGATAGGCGTATTATATAATCAAAACTAATCCTGATTAATTTTGGAAATTCGGAATTTCGAATCTGGTCAATATATTAATTAGATCTATCTCATAAATGTAATCAAATATATTAAAAGCCAGATTTGAAATCCGAATCTTGAATTTAGATCAAATCTAAATTTAAAGCCTTTTGATTTAATTTATCAATATAAATTAAATCCGAGATATGATATCTATCTATTTAATTAAATCTGAGATACTATATCTCAATTTAATATTAAACAGATATACGATATCCTTATTCGAAATTAAATGAGATACAATATCTCTATTTGTTTCAGATATTTAATTTATCAAATAAATTAAATACTAAACAAAAATCATATATAATATTATAATCTTCATTTATAATATATATATTAATTTTGAATTTATATATATATATATATATATATATATATATATATATATAAATCCTAGATCAAATTTAGTATTCATTTAATCTCAGATTAATCTGGGATTCAATGAATCTGGACACTTTTACCCGTGTTGGATTATTTTTGTGTGCGACCCTGCAGGCCCATATGAGATTGGCAGTGGGCCAACACTGTATCAGCCCACAAGTCGCAAGCGGCCTCTAGCAAGACATTGCGATTACCCAATTCACATGGGGATCGATGACACGATACTACCTATCATACAACCATGTCACGTCCCTTTTGTCATGCGATAATTTGGTCAAGGATGAGGCATGGATAATGTCAACTTCCTTTTCTTGACCATTTCTTTCTCGATTCTTGAGTAGTCTAATAAGTGAAATGGAAACTCTTTTCCATCACAGTATGGCCATACATTTCTTAGACTCACTCATCGAGGGGCCCAGCATTATCTCTCTACATATGTGAGGGACAAATCCCATCTTGACCACTCACATTCCTCCGCATGAAAACCACTGATTCCGATCCTAGTCTTTATCATCACCTGGTCAAAGGTGACTTTTGACTAGGTCAAAGACCAGTGACTCATCATGTAGGAATCCATGATGATCTCAGGTCATAGGGCGTCGTGACGCGGTTATACATGAGATAAGCTTATGACTTAATCCATGCAGCTTTCTCATAGTGGGTCGGTCCAGCACCTTGTACTCTTACAAGTGCCCATGACTTTGACTCGTATCTCCATACCTCATCAAAGTCATACTGGTCTTATTTCATCTTCACTCCCGTGTAGATGACCGACTAGGGACATTTAGGATAATCTATAATATTATCTAGGGATGCAGTTATCAATACGAACATGAAAACGAAAATGATAACAAAAGAGAATACTTTAAATAACTTAAATATCCAAAGTACAATGAATTGCCCCTAGGGCATAATTTCCAACAATCTTCTCAATCACAATACAATTACTTATAGTGTCTTTCCTAATTGTCTCGATAGATAACTTCCTAATATAAATACCACAAACTAGATAAGACTAAACAACTGTAAAACAGATGACAAGGCATAACTTCCTAAAACAGAGAATAACTACCCTTTCCTAAGTCTAACTACCCCTTTTCTAAGTCTTGCCCTTCCTTCTTGAATAAACCAGGAGGGGTCGTACATCATTATTCCTATCAATACCCTCCCCTAGTAGAGCAGCCTTGTCCTCAAGGCTGAAATGAGGGAATTGTTCTGCAATGTAGTCATAGGACTCCCAGCTCGCTTCCTCTCGAGGTCGGTTGTGCCACTGAATCAGTAATTCAACGGTGTGTTCTCCTGTTGTTTTTGATACACGGGAGTTCAGAACTTTGGCCGGTTGAAGGTTGAATTCCCAATTCTCATTTATTGGAAGAGGTTGGACTGAAACTTGATCACCACAACCATGCGCCGGTTTAAGCAATGAAACAAGGAATACGGGATGTACTTTGGACCCGGGTGGTAGCTGCAATTCATAGGCCACAGTGCCAATACGGCTGTTGATTTGATATGGACCAACGTAACGGGCTGAAAGCTTTGTATAACGCTTGTTAGATAAGGAAGCTTGGCGGTATGGTGAGATTTTCAGAAAAACCAAGTCCCCCGGCTGAAATTCAACCTGTCTTCGATGAGCGTCAGCTTGCTGCTTCATGTGATCTTGTGCTGTCTGCAAGTTGTTTTTAGCCAATTCCAGAATGGCATCTCGTTCCAGAAGAAATTCATCTAGCTCAACAATTGGTGTAGAACCTTGCACATTAGGTGTAAGAATAGGAGGATCTTTCCCATAGACAATCTTGAAAGGACTATAGCCGGTAGATGTATGATATCCTGTATTATAAGATAGCTCAGCCCAGTGTAGATACCGAGACCACCTTTTTTTATGGTCTTGACAAAAGCAGCGTAGATAAGTTTCCACACAACGGTTTACCACTTCTATTTGGCCATCCGTTTGTGGATGATAGGATGTGCTCATTTTTAGTTTTGTTCCTGAAAGGTTGAAGAGCTCTTGCCAAAAGGAACTGAGGAAAATAGAGTCCCTATCAGATAATAATGATTTGGGCATACCTTAATGGCGAATCACCTCCCTGCAGAAGGTAGCAGCGACTGTTTTGGCAGTAAATGGATGAGAAAGGCCAATAAAGTGAGCATATTTGCTAAATGATCAACTACCACCAAAATGACTTCAAAGCCATTTGACTTTGGTAACCCGGTAATAAAGTCCAGTGAGATGTCTTCCCAAATATGTTGGGGTATGGGTAAAGTTGTAATAATCCAGCAGGAGATTGAGGTAAATATTTACTCTTTTGACAAACTAAGCATTGTTGAATGAAGACTTGTACCTCTTTTTTCATGTCTTGCCAAAAGTAGTATTGCTGTAATCTCTTTAAAGTTTTCAGAACACCCCCATGTCCTCCAGTTAGAGAAGTATGAGCGTCTGAAATGAGTGTATGAGTAAGGGTAGAATTGGCTGGAAGAACTAATCTGTGTTTATAATAGAGTCTTCCTGCCACTAGGGAGTAATGAGGTACTGAACATGGATCATTTTGGAGGGACTGTAAAACCTGATTGGTGAATGTGTCTTGCTGCAACTGTGCTGGAAGATCAGAAAAATCTGTAACTTGAGGGATGGCAAGGCTGAAGAATTCTCCAGAATGAGGGTATCGTGACAAGGCATCAGCACCTTGATTATTGACACCAGGTTTATAAGTAATGGAGAAGTCAAAGGGAAGGAGTTTAAGGAGTAATTGTTGCTGGCTTGGAGTTGTAATTCTTTGTTGTAAAAGGTACTTCAAACTGAAGTGATCAGTGAGCACTAAAAATTTGCGGCCTATCAAGTAGTGCTTCCATTTTTCGAGAGCCATCACCAAAGCATATAATTCTCTATCATACACAGACTTTTGCTGATAAAACCCTGATAATCCCTTGCTGTAGTAGGCGATAGGGTGCCCTTCTTGCTGTAAAATTGCGTCAATGCCGTTTGATGATGCATCACACTCAACAACAAAAGATCTTGTGAAATCAGGTAAGCATAGTACTGGAACTTGGGTGAGGGCTTCTTTCAATTTGGCAAAGGCAGCCATGGAATTAGTATTCCAGTGAAATGCTCCCCTTTTAGTCATGTCAACCAGCGGCTTTGCAATATGTCCATATTGATAAACAAATCTCCTATAGTATCCGGTGAGACCAAGAAACCCTCGAAGCTCTGTAATATCTTTTGGTAGAGGCCAATTATTAATGGCAGCCACTTTGTTAGAATCAACAGCCACCCCTTGAGCAGAAATAGTATGGCCTAAGAATGCTATTTCCAACTGTAAGAAGTCACACTTCTTAGGATTGGCATAAAAGGCATTGCACTGTAAGAGATCGAATATGATTTGTAAATGCTCCATATGATCTTCAAAAGTCTTACTGTAAACCAGGATGTCATCAAAAAATACCAGAATGAATTTCCTTAAGTAAGGTCGAAATAAATCATTCATGGTAGCTTGAAAAGTTGTAGGGGCGTTTGTGAGACCGAAAGGCATAACAACAAATTCATAGTGGCCTGAATGAGTACGGAAAGCAGTCTTGTGTATATCAGAAGGGAGTACTCGAATTTGATGGTAGCCCGATCGAAGGTCAATCTTTGAAAAGAACTTGGCACCGTGTAATTCATCAATCAATTCATCTACCGTAGGAATAGGATACTTATTCGGAATAGTAAGACGATTAAGCTCCCGGTAATCGACATAAAACCTCCAAGATGAATCCTTCTTTGGGACTAAAAGAACTGGGCTAGCTAAAGGGCTCACACTTGGCTATATAAACCCTTTTTCTAGCAATGAAGCCACTTGGTGCTCAATTTCGTCTTTCTGAGCATATGGGTACCGATAAGGCCTGATATTAGGTGGTACTGAATTAGGATAAAGGGGAATGGCATGGCTATGTTGTCTCATTGGCAGTACTGTGTTTGGTTCTTGAAATATAGCAGAATAGTGTTGCTGTAGTTCCTCTAAAACATCAAATTGATGCACCAGTTGTTCACAGGCATAACTACACAGTGTTGCAGAAGTGACATGTTGTGGAATCCATTGCAATTTGTACCTTTTCCCATTCACCCAGAAGATCATAAAAAGTTGCTGCCAGTTTGCTGTCACGGTGTTCAAAGATGCCAACCACTTTATGCCTAGTACCAAGTCAACGCCACCAAGGTTGAATGGAAAGAAATCATCTTTATTAGTTAAATCTTGAATGATGACCTCCAATTGTTGGCAAATTGATTTACAAGAAATCATTCGGTCATCCCCCACTTGAACACCGAAGAGGGGCAGAGGAGTCTTCTTCAACTGCAATGTGTCGACAATTTTGTTGGATACAAAATTGTGAGTGGAACTGCTGTCTATTAGAATCAATACAGATTTAGAGTTCAAAGTTCCCCAAACATTCATTGTTGGGGCCGTCGACTTCCCTATGATTGCATGGAGAGAAATTGTTGCTAAAGGTTCAGTGGTTGGTTGTTCTTCTTCTGGTGATTCCTGGTCCATTTCTTCATCTTGCACCTCCATTATTTGAAGAGTAGACGTTCAACAACGATGGCCCGGTTGAAATCGCTCACCACACCTATAACAGAGTCCTTTTTCACCCCGATATTGACGTTGCTGATCATTAATTTGAGATGGATAAGTGAGAGTCGGAGAAGTGCGTTGCGGTAGAGAAGATTGCGGAGTTGATGCGTTGGCTTGAATCTGTTGTGTAACCGCCAGATATAACGGCTTATTAGATGGGATAACCGAATTTGAATTATTATCCCATTGCTGACGTGGCGAACTCCCTCCATTTTCCCGATAATAAAAATTATGTTCTGCGCCACGTTGCCGCCAATTCAATCGGTAAGGTTGTTGAGATTGCATTTTGGCTTCAAACTCTAACGCTAGGCTGACAGCTTTATAGACGGTTTGCGGTTTCTGAATCTTCACGTCGGCCTTGTATTCTTCTTTTAATCTGTTAATAAACACACCTAATAAACAGTGCTCAGGCCATCCTTGCACCTGTGCTTGGCGTCGTACGAATTCTTGCTTGTATTCACTTATAGTTCCTGTCTGTTTGATATTGCAGAGGTGAACATCTGGATTCTGAAACTCAGCGGGACCGAATTGTTCCTGAAACACCTGGACCAACTCTTCCCAGAAATTGTCCTCCTTGATGAAACCCACGTAAAGGTATCTAATGCATCGCCATCCAGATTAATTGCAGCGACATCCACTTTCAACTCTTCGGGTGTTTGATAATACCTAAAATATTTTTCTGCCTTCATAACCCACCCTCTTGGGTCACCACCTTCAAATTTCGGAAATTCAACTTTTGAGTAGGGCCGTTTTGAAGGATTCTTATTCCACCAAGGATTCTCCAAATCAACATCTTCTTGCTCCCCGTAAGTCTCCCGATGGTTATAACTTGCTTCACCCTGAAACAATGTTGGTTCCTTCTGTTTCTTCAGATTTTGAATCTCCGAATTCATTAGACTCAATTGAGTAAGAATTGCCGCTAAGTGTTGCTGTTCAAGTTCTAGTTGTGTTTGTATTGGTTGTTGTACCAAAATGACCGCTGGGTCATTTTGAGGATGGGTTTGCGGTAAATTTTCTGAGTTCTGGTTTACTTGTGGTTGAGGATTATCCCCCTGAGAGGAATTTCTGGTAGTAACCATGATTTTTACAGGCCCAGAGATGACCGCTCTGATACCAAGTTGATAGGATTTAAGAAAATTAAGAGTGAAGGAGAGGATTCTAGAGCCAAGATCTGCACTCTAGCCAAGATAATGTTTCAGAAGTGTCATATATTTCATAACATCTTCTCAATCACAATACAATTACTTATAGTGTCTTTCCTAATTGTCTCGATAGATAACTTCCTAATATAACTACCACAAACTAGATAAGACTAAACAACTGTAAAACAGATGACAAGGCATAACGTCCTAAAATAGAGAATAACTACCCTTTCCTAAGTCTAACTACCCCTTTTCTAAGTCTTGCCCTTCCTTCTTGAATAAACCAGGAGGGGTCGTACATCATTATTCCTATCACACCAATAAAATAGTTTCCATTAAAGTTCATATATCTAATTGTGGAGTAAAATTTAGTAAGAATGCACAAAAACAAGTGAGATATATAATAGTAAACAGGATGCAACAAATAAACACTAGATTTTCAGACATTCGCACACACAACAATAGCAACAATGATCCCAGTAATGAGAAAAAAAAATTCAGAAGCACAATGATCGATATAATCCTTCCAAAATTAGTAGCAAGAGCTTTTTCACACACAATATGATTCAATCAGTTGCAAGAATTCAAGTTTTGTACAGCTTTCTGTGTAACAGGCACAAGTCTTTGGGAAAACCACACCCCAAAAGCCTTCTCCCAAAGACTTGTGCAAGTTACAATAGTGCTTTTACTGAGAAACCACCAACCAAAGAGGGTTACCTACAAAGGGTTCTGACTAGAGAGGCTAACTAGCAAGTGACTGAGTGAAGTACCGTAGAATGGAATAGTTGAGACGACAGCTCTCAGGGGGGTGCATCGTAATGAGTCCCACATCAAGTGGTTTTTCTCGAAAGATGAGCCTTATAAGCCCTTAATTTCCCTAACTCCAACAGCTAGCTTTTGAGGTGTGATTCTTCAAAAAATTTGTGCTTGTTACACTTTGTCAATAACAACCGGAAATCCCAATCAAAAACAGCAATGGCGTTATGATTTCAAGCAAATTTCAAATACAAGTTCAACTTCACAAATGCAATGCAACTCCCAAAGAATGACAATAAAGAGAGTCAAACAAGTCCATTCAATTGACTATTAACAAATCCAACCAACCCACAAAATAATGAATATGAGTTCAACAATTTAATAAGAATTTCTCACCAAGTAATCAAGTAAGGTACACCAATATAATGAATCAGAATTTCTTTCTCCAAAGTGCAAAATGCAATCAAACCCTGATGCAAATGGTATAATATATCAAGGTTTTATGTAAATTTAGACTTAAATTCATGTCCTAAATCAGATTCAAGCAAGCTGCCCAGATTATAGGTTAAAACAGATTTTTTTTTTTTTTAAAAAAAAACCCCTTTTATCAATGCATAGTCACAAGTCACAACAGTGAAAGTGCAATACTTATCAATTTCATACCAATTACACCAACTAAATGACAGCAAATGAGTTCTAGACAACCACAAACCAAAATCCACAATGAAATGTCTCAATTATAGCCCATATAACATCAGCAAATACTCAGCAATCTCTTAAGCACAGCAAAAAGCTCAACAACAAAACCGATCTGTATCTCTATTTCCTTATGAAGCTCTCCTCTTTTTTTTACCTTGTGTTTCCCAGAAAATTTTCTCAACAAAATGAAAACAAAAGGGGCAAAAGTGATGAACCTATCTATAATGCAAGCTACACCCTGTCAATGTCAATCTGATAATTAACACTTGATTACCTAGGAGATAAAGGCTCCCCGGCAACGAGCCAAGTTAACAAGCCATGTCGTGGGGGCTATCTGTAACATCCCAATTTTCAAAAGCGGAATAAGATTTTTTTTTTCCCATCAGAGTAGAGCATCGGAAAATTTCAAAAGAGCGAGTCTCTGATAAAACATTCACTGTTGTGGTATCTAGCTGCTTATACAGCGGTACAATTATTTGAATATAGTTCAATGATATAAAATTCTCTCCGTCTGCGTCCTCACGTTGGCTCCCTCACGCTGGCTCCCTACCCTTGTCTTTGGCCCTCGATCTTCCAGACCCTGAAGCTATAGTAGGAGCTGAGGTTCAATGGCCATTGAACCTCAGGTAACGGTTAACCTCATGCTTATATATGACAGTATATGACATATATTCATGGCGTTACAGCAATAATCCATACATAAGCACACAGCAGATGTATGATTACAACAATACATAAGCACACAACAGATGTATTCCAACAACACACAGCAGATGTATCTCATATTCAAGATAATAACATAACACAGCCACTGCAATATGCATGTTATTATTGTCTGCACTATTCACCAGTGCCACGACGGCCCATCGTATCCTCAGCACTAGGAAAACATAACGGCGTTATCAAGACTATAACCCGTATCAAGCTGTATATGTGTGATCAACTTTCAAAAACGGAGCCTAAGACTATCTATCACATATAAGCATACTATGAGCATCAGAGTTAGTGTTACAGTACGCGAACGTACCTGGGTCGGTGATCTCAGTACGTAATCAGCCGGTCTGTGTTCTTTCGGATAGCCTATCATAGTAATATCGTCCTATTAATTATAAATAATATCCTAAAAGATATTTTGGCCACTATTGACTATTTTACCCTTGGTACACTAGATTATCATTTTATTTCCTCAAAATTCGTTGAAGGACGCTGGAATTCATAGTTGGCAGAATTTCGCCTAACTTTGAAAAATCATAACTAATTTTAGAAAAATCGAAACGAAGATCCGTAAAATGTTCTGGACTCCTTAGGATGTCTATTTTCCAGAAAAAATATCATACTTTTCCCAGAATCCAAAAATAACTCCCAAATTTTACGTGTTCATTCTCTGCCCAGAAATTTCGCCCAGAAAAAATAGCTTAACTTCAAAAATTCATATCTCCTTGTCCAGAGATCAAAACGTTACATATTTTATATATTTAGAAATCCCTACATGTCTACTTTATTTCTGGAAAATTTCATGATTTTTAAAGATCATTTGATGCCTAAAATAATAGCCTCAAAGTTTTCTGCCAGCATAGGATATATACCGATCAGTTTTCCATAACTTTATCATAATGATCTATTGATTCTAAAAATTATTCCCTAACATGTTTTCCACTCCATCTTGCGTTTTAAAAGCAATGGTGACTTCCAAACATGAAAGAGAATTTTCCTAACAATTTCCTAGATCAAACTACTATTTTACTAAGAACTTATAAAGAATTAAAGACTAGAAACTAAATGCAACCTTAACTCTTGAAGACTCTTGCTTCTTCCTTCTAGCTTTAAGAGAACTCTCACTCTCACTCTCTTAATCAAAGGATCAGAGGTGTTTGTGGCGATGGTGTGAAGAAATGAGGAGGGGAAGCCTCCTATTTGTAGGCTTCAACCAATCTTCTTCAACAAGCCTCTTCCTTCACCTTTTTCATCCTTCTTCAAGAAGTTGGGAAACTTGTTCATGAAGGCTTGAAAACTTGCTAACTAAGTTGGAAGGTTCCACTTCTTGCACAAGTTGTTGCATGTGATTGAATTGTCTTTCTTGCTCCCCAAGTTCTAACAACCGTGCTCCCTCCTCTCATGACTCAAGGAATGTGTTTGTAATAGTTAATTGATTCAATTATTCAATTGAGATGTGCTGGCCGACATGCCTTTCTTTTAATCATTCAATATGTTTTTAAGTAGCCAAAACTCATTGTTTATTCAATGCAAAATTCCATCAGATTTATCCAACACTCATGCGCCCCTTTAGTTGACTTTTGGGGGTTGATTGATTAATTCATTTACCATGCAAAATTAATAGTTTAATTCTTCACTTTTATTGGCTTAATTAGATCCTTTTATTTGCTATTAGATTAGCTTAATTAGGTTTAGTTGTAATTGTTCCATTGATTATCAAATTAATTATGATCTTTCGAAATTCATTTGATACTAATATTGAACCCTTATTAGTCTTTAATATTTAATTAAGCCAAAATATTCCAAATTGCTTATTAATATTTGCCACTAGATTAATTATGAAAATTTACACAATTACTTAATTAGTGAAGACTTAATTGCTCATTAATCTTTAATAATTTTTCTTAATTTGTTTAAGTGTTTTCATAACATCATCTTGCCCTTTTTGATTTTTCAAGAACCATAATTTAATATGATAATTACTTTGCATTTTTATGATCCTTAAATGTGGCCTAAAATTAAGTCTTTGGTTCATTTAATTTCCAAGAGAACATTGCCTAAAATATAGCTAACAAATTTACAGAATTTAGAGACAACATGCTCTCCTATTTTAAATAGGTATTATTCTGCCAAACTATAATCTTTAAGAAATATATGAATTTTGGGGTATTATACCATTATTTTAATTAGTGCAAATTTAATTGCCTCCTAATTGTGGTTAATTCCCTTTAATTAATTCAAGGGGTTTCATAACACTTCCTTGATTATTTCGGTTACATAAGAATCATGTTTTAACACGACTATTTTATCATATTTATGTTCCTTAATCATACTCTTAAAATTAGCCCTTCAACTTTAATTAATCTCTCTTAATTAATTTTGGTATCTCCATAGTATTTTGTTGCTCTTATGATTATATAAGACTAGGCTTTAATATGGTAATTTCTGTGGTATTTTATGATCTCAAAATAATATTAGAGAATTTGGTTTTTGATTACCTTAATTCTTAGAGAAAATTTCCTAAATTAACATAAATATGTTACTCAATTTTGAGACCACATATTCACCTATTCACTGCAAAAAATTTCAAATTTTGCTACGGAAAAAATCCGTAGCAAAATGATTTTGCTACGGAAAAATATGGATTTTCCGTAGCAAAATGATTTTGCTACGAATTTTTTCCGTAGCAAAATTCCTCGTAGCAATTTGCGACGGACGTGGAAAATCCATCACAATTTGCGACGGAAATTCCATTCCATCGCAAATTTGCTACGGAAAATTTTCCGTAGCAAATTGCTACAGATTTTTTTCCGTAGCAAATTTGAATTGTGCTACGGAATTTTTTCCGTAGCAAATTGTTAGAAAATTTGCTACGGAATTTTTTTCGTAGCAAATTCTTTTTTTTTATTTGTTTTATTTTTAATTTTTTCGTAGCAAACTTGAAATTTTGCAAATTTCCCCATATTTGATCGTTTGCTACAAAAACAATTTCTTAGCAAAACTAATAATTATTTTTAAAAAATATGTTTTTTTAATTTTAAAAAGGTGAGTACAAAAAGTAGTGATTCATGGATATAATAATAATTATAAGGAGTGCACATTAAGAGTAATCTAACAAATACCAAATACTAAAAAGTAGTCTAACAATGTTACAAAGGGCAAATTCTAAACAGTAGTCTAAACAGCAGCATTGTGATCATCATCATCATCACCAGCATGGTCATCATCACCAGGAGCCGACCCCGAACCCTTGTTCATTAGGGACTTGAGTTGAAGCTGCATCTGCCTCATCATCTCCTCTTGCATCTGCCTCATCTGCTCCTGCATCATCTCTCGTTCCTTAGTCATCCGCTCCTCCATCATCTCTCGTTCCTGAATCATCATCTGCCTCATCTTCTCTTGCTCTTCAAGCATCCGCTCCTGTTCCTGAGTCATCTGTGCTATCAAAGCCTTCATCTTCTTCATCTCATCTGCAAAAACAATATCAAGTACATTTATTATTTGGACTTCATTTGAATGGACAAGAGAATGGAAATTATCAATATCAAATACGTTTACTTGGAGAAACATCTTCAATGCCGGATGAGGAGCGCTTTGTTGGCTTCAGTCGGTTAGCAGCGGCATCGTATCCAAAGACTCTCCCTTTCTTGTTAAATCCACCTGTAACCTCAAAGAACAGACTATCATTATCGGACACAGAGGATGAGGGGTCAGTCTCACGCTATGAGTCTCTCTCCTGCGACAGCTTCATAAAGTTTTCCTACAAAGACAAAAATACATAACAAATAAGAATGTAAAATAAAATAAATATTGTGGTGCATAAAACAAGTAATAATTGCAATAAATGTCTAACCGCTACTGTGTGGGCCCTTGAGCTAATCCATTCCCTCTCATCACTTAATTCTGACTGCCGAGAATGGGTCCGCTCAAAGGTAGCCCAACTTATCGACTCTGGAGGAACCCCAGTCTCTGCCTGCAAACGCAAATGATGATCATAGTTAATTACTTCAAAGTACAAAATATTGAATACCTAAATAGAAAATAACGTGTTCTCACAAGTTTCTGTCTCCACTCAGTCATCAGAATAGAGCCACCAACATATGACGGTCCTTCCATTTTTGCCCTATTTTGCTTATTTTTCGCACGCTTCTCCTGAAACTTTTCATTGGTGGCCCAATTGTCAAATAATTCGTTTGCAGTGTCCTGTGGAAGCCAATTTCGCCTACCTCTTGACTCTCTAAAACAATAAAGCTTTCGAGACAACCACCGGGCAGCCCTGGCGTTATAAGCTTTTCTCAGAGCTTCACGATGTTCAGGCAATGACATTTGCCTCCCCTGAAAATCAACAACGACCAATTAGTGCGGTAATTTTTAAAAGTACTTAATTAATAACCATAAACAAATAACTTACCATAAACTCATCGAACCAAGCACTTCGATTTTCCGTAGGAATCGCTGTCCAACTGGTCCAAGCTTGATTGTAATTACGGAATAATTGGTCCGAGATGGAAGCCCCCACCGGATCACAAGGCACAAAGCTAAAGACAGAGGACATCATGCAAATATTATTAGCATACAAACCAATTAGAGAAGGGATTTGTAACATTACTGGTAACTTGGCATGACTTACTACTCGTCGTCAGGACAGATCCAAAGCATCCCTGTCGAAGGATCTGTTGTGCCCCAGATTGGTGTATTGGAGGAACTACCTTCTTCCCCGACGTGGCTCTGAGGCGACGGGGTGTGCTAAGCAATGAATGTGAAATATTAAAGATGTTTGTACATAGATGGTTTCATGAAACTAAACATATGTAAATCAATCAGAATTGGGCTAGTAAACCTGTTGTCCCATTTGCTGCGGATCAGTGGGGGTAGTAGACGGTGACGACGACGTATACAGCGACGGTGAAGATGCCAAATAACCCGATGGTGACGATGACATATTAAACGGTGGCACCTCTGGGGCACCGCTTCGCCCTCTGCCTACAGAAGGGGCAGATGGCGTCGCCCTACCCCCTCTGATAGGACGGGGCCGGGACCGACCACCACCACGTCCACTACCTGAAGATCCTCTTGGATGCTCCATCTCTGAACACTTATAGGCATTAGGTCAAAGAATAAAAAAAATAAAAAGATATTTAGGGTTGATTACAGTAGTGAAGTAACAAAGTATGTAGTATAACAGATCGTCATAAACAAAGAACTAACAAATCTCAACCGGACAATTCCTGTTCATCGACATCTGCTTGCCCGTCTTCCTCTGAAGTCTCATAGTCGTCGAACTCAGATTCACTGTCAGAGTAAATCAATTCTGCCTCATCGTCTGATTCCTCATCGTCAATTTGTATAGGAATCAATTCTAAATCCGCAGCAGAATCAAAGAGATTGCTTGGTATTTCGTTGTCTTCGATGTTTATGGGCAGTAGATGTTCCACATCAGCTTGGAACGGTTCAGCCACATCGTCATTTGAATTCGACTCTTTCAACTTCGGTATGATATTTCGTGCTTTGATTTTTAATAATCCCCCTCCACCCTTGGCGGGATGTGGGGTATGATGTATAGTAAACTTGTTCTGCCTGTTGAGCAAGGATGAATGGGTCATAACCAACCGCATATCTCCTTGTCCAGTGGATCTCAATATTTTCATGCTTGTCCATTTTTGTCCCACGCGGACTGTTATCAAACCACTCACATTTAAAAAGGGTCACCACCTTGTCCCACGGATAACTCAATTGAATTATGTCAAGTAACTTCCCGTAGTAGACAGTCTCCACCCCGTCAACTTGGTCACCTCGACAACATACATCGTAATTGCAACATTGTGTACCTGCATCCGTGTCAACAGTTGAAAACCGATACCCATTGATTATATATTTGTTGCATTGAGTAACACTAATTGGAGTTCCATAAGATAAACTCCACGCAACTTCATTGCGATCTTCTCGATTTTTCGCGAAATAGGTTCGAAACCATTTTGGAAACTCAGAGTTCGTGAATTGATCAACCTGGGACACCGACAATGAAGGATTTTCCGATCGGACCCAATTAGAAAAGTAACTGCAAAAAAAGATATATATATATATATATATATATATGAAGTTAATACTTTAATACTTACCGTAATAGTAAAACGGAAAAACAAAAATCTTACTTTAAGTACTCGGCGACCTTTTCACAGTTGTTTAGAATGTACCACTCCGCTACTTGCTTATCTCTTCCGTCAAGAGTTGATTTCCAATGTTTTCCCACGACTCGCCCTGGATAATTAAATATTGATTTTTGATCCCTTGTGTCATCGGCATCGTTGCGAGGTACCCTTCTCCATCTTGACATCATTTCAGGGGGATGATAGTATGACGCAAATTTAGCGGCCTCTTCGACTAGATATGCTTCAGCGATAGATCCTTCAACGTGGGTTGGATTTTTGATCTTCTGCTTAAGTGTGCGTAAAAACCTACAATGGAATATCATAGGGTATTTATAAACCAAAGTACCATGTCGGTCAATTAATAACAGATCGAAAGAAATATATATTACCTCTCAAACGGATACATCCATCTATATTGTTGCGGGCCTCCTACCTTTGCTTCGTAAGCCAAGTGAACGGGCAAATGTTCCATTGAGTCAAAAAAGGTAGGAGGAAACACCATCTCTAACTTGCATAGCGTTATGGGCATACTCGCCTCCAGGTGCCGTAACTTTTCAACATTAAGATCTGAAGCACAAATTTCCCTAAAGAACATGAAAAAGTCCATTAGAATAGACCATATTTCCTTCGGTAGTGCTTTGAAGGCCCAAGGCAACAATCTCTAGAAAAAAACATGACAATCATGACTCTTCATCTCGAAGAACTTCCCCTCGTGCATGTTGACACATCTTTTCAAGTTTGACGCATAACCATCCGGGAGTTTCAAATCTTTTACCCATTGCAACAATTCTAAATTCTGCTGTTTGTTTAATGTGTATGGTGCTCTAGGTTTGGAAATTCGTCCCCTGGCATCCTGCACCAAATGCAAAGCAAGCCTTCTGCAAATCTCTTCTATGTCCAGTCTTGCGTTGATTGTGTCCTTCGTCTTGCCCTTGGTGTCCATCACGGTGTACAGAATATTACAAAACACATTCCGCTCAATATGCATGACATCGAGGTTGTGTCTTAACAGTTGATCTTTCCAATATGGTAGTTCCCAGAAGATGCTGCGTTTGTTCCAATGATGATCAATGCCATATCCCTCAAGTTCGCTGGAAGCAGCCCCCTCTTCGACACTTGGAATGTACTTGACCCTATCCCATATTTCTTGGCCACTTAAATGACGAGGTTGGTCTGCTCGTTCGACAACATTCCGCGTGAAGTCTTTTCTATTTCTCCTGTACGGATGATCGGGGAGTAGGAATCGCCGGTGCCTGTCAAACCAATAGACCTTGCGACTGTGTTCCAAGCTATAACTCGTATTCTGTTCAAGACATACCGGGCATGCAAGCTTTTCCGACGTTTGCCAGCCACTCAACATCCCATATGCAGGGAAATCATTTATCGTCCACATTAAGGCAGCCCGCATGGTGAAATTTTGACTCAATGATATATCATAAGAACCCCTTCACTCCATAACATCTTCAACTCGTCTATCCAAGGCCTGAGGTACACATCTATCTTCTTTTTTGGGTTGGATGGCCCAGGGATTAACGCGTTAAGGAACAAAAACTCTCTTCTCATGCACATAGAAGGTGGGAGGTTGTACGGGGTCACAATGACAGACCAACAGGAATAATTCCTGCCCGTTTTATCAAAAGGAGCAAACCCATCCGAACATAGACCAAGACGGACATTACGGGGATCCATAGCAAAGAAAGGATTTGCCTAGTCAAATTTACGCCAAGCTTCAGCATCCGAAGGATGCGTCACAAAGTTTTCATCACGATGATGCTCCCGATGCCATCTCATGTGAGCAGCTGTTTGTTCTGATGCATACAATCTCTGAAGTATGGGCAACAAAGGAAAGTAGTGCATCTTGCTTAACACTTGACGGGTAATTTTCCTTCCTTTCCTCACAACTTTATATCTGTCATGTCCACAGAATCTACAATTGGTCAGCTCAGCATCATCCTTGTAATACAACATACTTCCCCTAGGGCAGCAATGAATTTTTTCACATCCAAGCCCAAGCTCTTTCACCTTTTTTTTTTTTTGCTTGGTAAAAATCCTTCAGCAAATTATTGTCTTTGGGAACAACCTTGCTTATGATCTGCATCATTTCGTTGTAATTCCTCTCACTCATATGGTGATCAGTCTTCAAGCTTAGTGTTGCTAGGGTAGCCGATAGCGATGAATATTCACTATTTTCAAAGTGTTCACAACCTTCCCATAACGGACGTTGCGCTTCTTGAAGCATTTTATAGAACCTATCGGCTTCTGGATGAGGATCCTCTCCCATGTATAATGGTTGAGCATGTGTATCGGTCTCCTCTCCCATGTATGACGACTCAGCATGAGTAACAGGATCGAAATATCAGTCGATCGACGGTCCCACAGTGTCCATAACCAACTGCTCATATTGATTAAGGTTGTCTCGATGACTACTGTCCCTGTAATAACCACTAGGTGTCGGTGTCTGTTGGACTTCGCCATGATATTCCCAATACTCATAATCCTTCATGAATCCCTTTTTACACAAATGGATTTTGACCTCCTCAAAATCTTCAAATCTTATACACCTACATTTGACACACGGACACCTAATCTCCCTACTTGAATTAGTTGAATGTGCCAGAGCAAAATTGATGAACTCTTGCAAACCCGCCAAAAATGCTTGAGTTAGTTCTCTTCTCTCAGTTTGGTGATTGTACATCCAATTTCTATCATGGTTGCCTTCCATATTTCCTAGCTAGTTCAGTTACTAACTTAATTAACATCTCAACATGCCACAAATATATAAAAGTGGTCAATTCAACAGAATAAGTATTTAGTATAAAATTTATCAATTTACAAATTATTTTAATAAAAAAACCATTGATTTGAAATTTTAAGGTGCAATTGGTTTTTTTAGTAATATTTATAAGATATTTTAAAAAGAATTCTTAGCCGAATAATTTTTACTACTATTTTTACTAATGTTTATAAGATATTTTTAAAATTTATCCTTCTTTTTTTTTTCAATTTTCATTTTTACGCCTTTTGATATTTCTTTCTATTTCTTGCTACTTTTTTCATTTAAGCCTGAGTTTATGTTACACCTCTCTAGAAATTTTGAAAAATATTGTAGTTATATTTCTTGATTTATGTGTCAAAGCCTTTAAAAAAAACGAAAGTAGCAATAAATTAGGAGCTTGAAATTATTTTTGGAGATAATTATTGAGTTGGTCCTATATGTGTTAGGGTTGCGTGATTATGTAGATCTCTAATATTCAATATGAATTGTTATTGTATGAATTATTAGATGTATCTCATTTAAAATAAATAGACGCATTGAATAATCGAATCAATTACTAGTATAAATTATTGCAATTCATGTGTAAGAAAATTATAAATTATTGCATATAGGCATGTAATATAAGATGATTCCTCATTATTGTAACTCTCTTTTTTTTCTTCCGGGAAAAACACGATCACTATGACGCGTAATCTGAATTTTTCTTAATCTCTAAAAATTTACAAATGAGATCAACACAAAAAAATAATAACAATCTAACTAAAATTACAATGATTAGTAATTAAATATTACATGCACAAATTTTGTGAAAGACCATTCTATATGAAACAAGAAAAAATATTCTCTAACTAAAAAAAAATCATATATCCCTATAAAAGAGAACGAAAAACTATAAGTATAATCCAAATTAATAAACACATTGAATATCAAGATCTTCATGTAATTAATAGATTCAGCCAAAGTTGCAACTAAAAAAAAAAAAATTAAACTCATGTAATTGATAATCTTCTGCCAACATACATATTTCTACTATGTACAATAATAACCAGTAATGAATAATATCATAATTTTAACACACAATTTTTTCATCATACAAAAGAGACTATAAAAAAATAATGCAGCATTAATATTCTTACAAATACTCACAAATCAACATTCATAACCAATGATAAATAATTTAATCAACAGTAAAGAAATAACACAAAATATTAAAAAAGATATATCATGTAGAAATTTCACTCAGGAGAACCAATAATATTTTTCATATCATTTTATTACAAATAAAAATAATACTCAAGAAAATAATAAATATAAAAAAAACGGTGGTGCAACCAAAAGAAATAAGAGAGGAAGCTTACTTGGAATAGAGGTGCAGACGGTAACTAGTAAGGGAAGAGGAGGTAGAGATACGGCCAGAAAATCACTGACCGGAGCACAAAAATACACAGAATGGCAGATAACTGTGTTTAGTAGTGTCAAATAGAAAAAAAAACAAACAAACAAACCTGCTGCCGGACGGAGCTGGGGGCGAAGGGGGAGGGGGGAGCTGGGGGCGACGGGAAGGGCCGGACGGAGCTGGGGGAGCTGGGGGTGAGGGGAAAGGCCGAACGGAGCTTGGGGTTAGGGGAAGGGCCGGTCGGAGTTTGGGGAGCTGGGGGCGAGGGGAGGGGTGAGCTGGGGGCGAGGGGGAGGGGGAGGGGGGAGCTGGGGACACCGGATCTGAGGGAGGGGTGGCCGGATGCGGCGGAGCTGGGGGGAGGGGGCGACGATGCTGGGGGGAAAAAGTGGGGACGACGAAGCTGGAGCCAGGACCAAATGGGGTCCCTATGAATAAAAATTTGCGACGGATTAACAGATCCGTCGCAAAATATTTTGCGATCGATCTCATTTTCCGTCGCAAACTGGCGGACAAAAGGTTCGCCAGTATGTCGCTTTTTTGCGACGGAAGTGTTTCCGTCGCAAAGTTTGCGACGGATTCGCAATTCCGTCGCAAACTTTGTCGCAAACTTTGCGACGAAATTGTGAATCCGTCGCAAATTTGCGACGAATTAGCAATTCCGTTGCAATTTTTTTTTTTTTTTTTGCGACGGAAAATATTTCATCGCAAAAATCCGTCGCAATTCACCCTTTTTCTAGTAGTGATTTTTAATAGGCAATATTTGCCAGAATGTAATATTTATAATGATTTTAAATTTTAGGGTATTACATTTCTCCCCCCGTTAAATAAAATTTCGTCCCCGAAATTTGACCATATAACCTCGAAAGGTTATCTAGACTTCTAGTCTATTCCTTCCCTATGCATGTTTATCCAGCACATATCCTACTATTTAAAAGTCTCATTTATCTTGTACCCAGGTATAAAACTCAATCACAGGACTCGCTGGTTTATTCTCACAGTACTCGGTTACACAGGCCTCACTGCCCGACTTATTTAGCCTCTCGGCTTAACACACATTGGCCTTCCCGGCTCAATATACTACCACAGCACTAGAGATTCCAATCTCACCACCTAGGAAATCATCCTTAGGCTTTAGACATTTCAACTACTACCTGGTACAATGAATGTTTTGCTAGTCTTAAGATGTATTCTTAGACATAGTTATTTTAACAATCAGCATTTCACACAATGCTAAGTATCATCGGTCTTATGTCCTAGGGGCACTGCCCCATGCACACTTGCACATTAAGTCTTATTGCCTCGGGCCTCTGCCCGACTATTTCATCTGAGCCTTTCCCATTCAAGTTCTCAGACTACTTTCACTTACTCATCACTATAGCTGACAACTATTATATGACTTAACTAGTTCAGTATTCCAGACCTTTCTAATAGTTTCTATTCTTATACCATAATTTCCAACTACACCGCTTTTCTTTTCAACACGATAGCATCGACAAACATGTCATTGCTACCCAAAATCATTTTGTTGTCTCATTTTCAAATTTTCAAACATGGAAAATTTTCCGTGGTCTCAGTACATTTCACAATCTGCATTAGACCAAAAAGTAATAGTGTTATCACATTTTCAAATTTAATCGCTGCCATCACAAATTCGTGAAAACATATTCACTGCCGGATCATTTTCAAAAACTTTTACTACCGGCATATATTTTTGAGGGAGTTACTTCATTTTACAAAATTTTTCTCAACTAAGAGCACACGTCACCATTTCAATTACTTGGTACAGCGAGCGTCTTACCCCAATCCTCAAATCCATCGTCAACAGTATTATCAACAATGTGGGAGAACCTCCGCCCCTTTCACAGGAGACCCAGTGTTGACACTGGCACATAAAGTAGCAACCCTATCTAGCGGAACTCAGTCCAGCCATAGACAGTCAGGTTTCACTAAACAAAACATACGCCCTCGACGAAATGTTATGGATTGGGTGTGTTCACTGCTGGCGCGATTTCCATTTTCTCAAACAAAATCCCTCCAAAACTTTTTGTTAAAAGAGAACATTTATCAAAGGCCAGCGATTTCAAACATTTTAAAACATATGGCAAGACCCAGCAAACTGTGTACATCTACAACAGCTTCTGTCCTTCCAGTTTTGTACTGACTTTACCACAACATAGTTGAAAACTCAGTTTCAAACTCTGGGTTCTAACAAAAACCCTTTTTACAAGACAACATCATTTCAAAATAATCATCACTGTGGTCTCAAATTCTGTTGAAAACATTTCATTCGAAAACTCTATTTCAAAAAGTCACCAGTTTGAAAAATAAATTCCGAAAATTTCAAATACAGTAGGTGTATTGGCAGGTTCAAAAATTCAATTTTAAAACCTTACTTAGGAATCAGACAACTAACATTAGAAGGTCATCACTAACTACACGCATTCGGACCTTTGTCCTTGGCTACTCAAGCTATCCGTAGAATGCTTAGTCTGTTCTACTTAAATCATCCAGTTATTCCGAACATCGCCCGCTATCCTCGAGTTTCACAAACTTTTCCGGACACTTTCTCGTATTCGTTGTCTGACATTGTGGGTTTCTGCTAGCCTATAGACACAATATATGTTATACAGCACTGGAGCGACTCATGGCGATATACTAGATTACTTAACCTTCGCTCTAGGGAACCTATTCGATGTGAGACTCATTATAATGTACTTACCTTGAGAACCGATGCACTGGTAGCCCTACTCCATGGTTCGTTGTCACGGCAGCTCCACTCTACGATTTGTCGTCACGGTGGCTCTGCTCTACGGCACTTTACTCAGCGCTTCACTCAGTCTTCTCAGACTAGTTAGCCTCTCTGGTTAGCATCCTCTGTAGGTAGACCTCCTTGATCAGAACTCCCCGTAGGTAGCCATTTCCGATCAAAACTTTCCATAAGTAGCATTAGTGATTGTCTCTGAATCATTATAACGAGAACTCAGATCTTATCAGGTTCCTACCCTTTAGTGGTTTCACAAATCGTTGTCTCTATGTCTGCCATCTTATCTAGGGTCATTCTATTTGTGGACTTTCACTCTCTGTTTAGCTCCAGGCATTATCCTTAACTCAACTTTCCCTATTGGGTAGCCACATACTTCTTAGGGAATCTATTAGCCACTACGGTTATTGGTCCCACCTAGAAACCATAACCCGTAGCTACATATTTCATTGTTTGGCCCGAAAGATATTTACTTTCATCGTGCCCATTTTATTGTTAATGTTTCCTATTTATCATTTGCTCTTATGTTTATTTAATAAGCTTTATTTTGCTAAAGTATTATCTTATTAATGATTAAGTAAATAAGACCGGCTAGCAAGTTAATATGAGGAATAAAATACCCTAACCTCTTTTATATTTTATTTTAGAGAATAAGATATTGTCACTATTACTTTTTCACCGTTAGATCAGAATCTCATCCACCTTTATCATTTCTCTCTCCTATTGAGATTGTGATCTAACAGTGAAAAAAAGTGGTAGTGACTTGGTAGTAACCAAAATTAATAGTAACAATATCCCCTATCTTATTGTAATTATGTAAACCTCTCTTCTATTTAGAAAGCATATAAAGTTAAATCCAAACCATTATTTACATTAAAAATATTCTAAAAAATAATTTTTATTTAAAAATTATATTCGAATAGAGTTTATTTATTAATTACCCTTTATCATACTAAATCCCTAATTATATTTTGACTAAAATTGTTTTAAAACATTTAATAATCCTTTTTTATTTTCTTTAATTTTATTTTTGCAAATAGTTTTGTATAATGTTTTTATCATGTGACAAGAGAAGTTATAATAACTCAATTAACGTAATATATAAAATCTCATTAGTCAATATATATATATATATATATATATATATATATATATATATATATATATATATATATATATATATATTTTCCCCCCCTCTGAGGTCGACCTCCACTGTAGTTCCACATGGGACAGTCATATGGCCAAAAAGCCATTAGCAGCAATGTTTTAAATGTCGTACCATATACTACCTCATGTCCTAATTATAAGAGCTAATTGACTTTTTTTAGAAAGATTAAGAAAGCTAAATAAGTTACTTAATCATTTCATATGTTGTATATCTTTATATTATATATTAGTTTATTAGCTAAACTAATTAGTTTGAAGAAAAAAATAAAAATACCCTAAAATAATTTCATTAACTTCTTTAATCTCTCCAAAAAAGTCAACTAATTTTTATAATTTAGATCGGAGTGCGAATCAATTTAAAAAGATCACTGAGTTATAGTTCAAAGGGTCGGATCCGTTGAATCATTTGGTTGTGTCGGTGACATAATAATTGAATTATAATATAAATATAATTTGTTGACTTTAATATTATATACATATGGTTTAGTAAATTGAAACAATTAAAAATAGCACCTTTTTTGGCCAACAATTAAAAATAGCACTTGAACAAGTTAACACTTATCAACAAACCTAAATTCATGGGTTATAATAAAAAAAAAATATTTCAATTATATATCACTTGTTATATATTGAAATAATAAATATGCGCTTTAAATTTTTGCTGTGCACATTAATAAAATTAAAAATGTTAAATGTCTTGGCATTAACAAATCAAATCTACCACTCTAGAGGCAAATTTAGGCGCTGCAACTTTTCTTGGGTTTGACAAGGATTGATTGAGTCGGTTCGGGCCAAAGTTTTTGGCATTCACAAATCAAATGTCTTGGTAGTAGAAGAAAAAGTCTCGATCATGGAGGAAGAACTTGAGAAATGTGAAATTGCTATTGAGCTTATGCAAAAGAAAAAGGATGGAAGCTACAGAGAGTTAGTAATACTACAAAATAAGTTAGAAGCAGTTGATACTCAACTGTTTGATCTGTTGGAAAATCACAAAAACTTAGAGTGATGAAGCTCACTCAGTTTAAGAAAATAACAAGTGTTAAGAATAGGTCGTTTGGCATTTGGGTGTTCTCACTTTGACAATATGTGGTATTTAATCTGAACCCTATAATTTCAAAGTATAGAAAAATGATTTTCATATTTTGAATATATCGAAATAAACATTAAATCAATGATTTCAAAATATCAAATCAAATATATTGAATATCATGATAATTCCCTAATTTTTGTCAAGTTCAAGTGTTTTTAAGTATTTTACAGCAGAAACCGTTACAAATCTTGACATTTGGTCGTGGTTAAAGTGTCGGTTTCCTCTCACCGTGACAAAATTGTGTCCTTTTGAACCTTTGTGGCGGTTATTTTGAGAAAACCGCTAAAAAATAACCACAACAAACTTTGCGCCATAACGTGTCAAGGCTGGCGTCATATTTGTGGCGGTTTGGTTTTATGTCACCGCTACAAAATTCGAAGCAAAATGGTCACCATTTGACGCCAATGCTTCCGTTACTAATTTGTAACGGTTTCACTTATAACCGTGATAAATACGCGTCAAAATATTAATTTGTAACAGTTTTTTTTAACCACGGCAAATTAACCGCAGCAAATGACCGGTTTTGTTGTAGTGTGTCTTGGTAGTAGAAAAAAAAAATCTCGATCATGGAGGAAGAACTTAAGAAATGTGAAATTGCATTTGAGCTTTTGCAAAAGAAAAGGATGGAAGCTAGAGAGAGTTAGTAATAGTACAAGTGTTTGATCTGTTGGAAAATCACAAAAACTTAGTGATGAAGCTCACTCAGTTCAAGAAAATAACAAGTGTTAAGAATAGGTCGTTTGGCATTTGGGTGTTCTCACTTTGACAATATGTGGTATTTAATCTGAACCCTATAATTTCAAAGTATAGAAAAATGATTTTCATATTTTGAATATATCGAAATAAACATTAAATCAATGATTTCAAAATATCAAATCAAATATATTGAATATCATAATAATTCGCTAATTTTTGTCAAGCTCAAGTTTGGTTTTTAAGTATTTTCCCCATAATTTCTAGGGGGAAAAAAACAGGAATATTGTGTTCTTTTTCAATGACATAATATAAAGTACATTAAAAAAAATCATATTATTGAGTAAATAAGGAATAGTATGAATACTTGATATTTCATACTAAAATGAAACTCATAGTTTAGTACGTACATGAGGTCATGAACTCATTATTATAAAACTTGATGATTTATTCGGAATAAGGAAAATAAAACAGATATATATATATATATATATATATATATATATATATATATATATATATATATATATATATTATAAGAAAACAGAGATATTTGTGAGAAGAGAAAGATGAAACAAAATGATGGGCATTATAGGAAAATCAAATGTTCTCTGCCCACGGTCCCACCCTTCCCTTCTTTATCCCGATCATTCTGTATGAATAGGGAAAAGAACCGCCCAATATCACAGAATGATAGAGGATAGTTGAATTCAATGAATGATTTAGATATTTGTGTTGAGGTGCCACGTGTAAATATGCGAACAAAGTTTTAGTAAAAGGGTACCTGGCACAATGATTTATTGGTTTACAATTTTAATACAAATAATTAAAAAGGTGTTTAAAAAAAATGATTTCAATTTCTTATTAATAAGAACTTAATTAATTTTTTTAATAGGTTCACATTAATCATCAAGTTGTATATCATGAAAATTTCAATAATTAAAGTCACCATTCCATTTAATAAAGTGCTCGTATTCATTATTAGTACTCCTTTTTCTTATGATAAAGTGGTCCTCTCTTGGTAATCCCTATCATGATAGTTAAAAATTCGATTTATTATTACGATTTTATGTTTTTACGATTTTTTTTCATTAAAACGATTTTACTAATTTTTCAAACGCTTTTAAGTTTTTACGATTTTACTATGTTACAATTTTACGTTTTACGATTTTTCATTCTCCTTCCGTTTTCAGATAAAATCTACGTTTTCACTACCATGGTCCCCACCACGTACCATGCAATTATTTTATTTGGAAGATAATAGTCTTGTCATCTTCTCCACCAACTCTGTCACTCCTTCGTTGTCTTTGTTTTGTTGCCTTCTCTCCACAACATCAGTGTCGCCCCACTTTCTCCTTCGCCCAGTCAATTTTACTTTTATTATCTCTATGACGTGAAATGACTTTCATCATCACTTTCTTTTTCTCCTCAGTATTTTTTTAATTTATTTTTTAGCATATAGAAATATAAATATATTTTTTCAAATGCTTTTACATAAAAATATTTTGATAACATTTATTTCTACACAATTGTGCCATAAATTATAATAGCATGAGATATAATAAATGATCATGTGAAATTATTATTGTTACTCATTTTATTTTATTTATATTTACAGAATTCCGTGAACAATAATATAACAAATTTAAAGGAAAATGACAGAGAAAATTGTAAAATTTTAACACACGGATTTCCTAAAAAAAAAAAAGTTTTGAATTGCTTATAAGTCATTATTTTATTAATTTTAAACATAATTTAATAAATATTTTATAAATATAAATATATCAAAATAAGAACAAATATTCTCTCCCATTACAAATCATTGGATCATTCGTCAACTCAATAAATTTGACAAAAGAATACACACAAACAGAATGGGAAATAAACCTAACACTTGACCTAATGTTTCAAGTTTCAATCTTGTAAATGAAGAACATGGTCTTGTAGAGAAAAAGAAAAAAGAAATAGCGTTCATTTTAAGTAAATAACGAATAATATGAAAACTGTATTTCATACAAAAATGAAATATTGTGTTCAGTTTATTACTTACTTGAGATCATAAACTCATTATTATATAGGACTTGATGATTTCTTTGGAATAACGAAAATAAAACAGAAATATTGGTGAGAAGAGAAAGATGAGACAATGCGATGGGCATTATAGGAAAAGCAAGTGTTCTCTGCCCCACGGTCCCACCCTTCTCTTATTTATCTCGATCATTATGTACCATTCTGTTCTTATTTATAAGTCTAGTTTGACCAAAAAAATTTAGTCCTATTTATAAGTCTAGTTTCAAAAATAAATGAGATTGTGACAATTTTACCCATATTAGTTACACCCATAAAGATAGAGAAAGAATAAACAATCAAAAAGTACTCAATCATAAATAAGGGTAAAATTAAAAATTTACTCCATAATCATTGGAGATAATTTACTCCAAAATTAAATAGGGTGGAGCTGAGAAGGAGCTAGATGAAGATAATTTAGAGCAGCTATTTGGAACTCAATAAACGGAAAGCGAATACCGAGTCGGGTGGCATAATCTCTGTAGAAGAAGAAGGATGGATTGGTTCCTTCTCTAGCCGCACATACGGGCTCTCCGTTTGAAGGAGCACGTAAGGTGCAGCAGCAAGTTTCCCCCAAGTCGAGCCTGGCAATGTTGGAACCCGACATCAAAGATTGTGTTGATAATACCCCATGAACAACCCAAGGGTACTTCGTTGGGAGGACTTGAGGAGGACTGGCAGAATCTGATTCCCCAGTAACAGAAGGGGTCCTATCGGATGACGGAGACGACTCTATTTAGACCTAAAGCAAACAGAAAATATGTAAAGATTAATAAATGAAAGGTATACCTGACGCATGCATATTAAAGATAGAAGGATGATGGAGTCTGGTTCTAATGGTCGAGGTGGAAACCGTTGGAGACCTATGTCGGCAAGAACCTAGGATTTGGTTAGCAAGAGAATCTTAACCAAGTGCGATGTAGTGGGAGCTGGAAACAATGCAATCCCAATAGGGACCGAGATATCCTTCTGGGTGGGAATCCGACCTTACCCGAGGGGGAGTCTGGAAAAAATTGATAGGTAGAGCTGAGATGGCTCCTGAAACGTCTTGGCCCCCAAAGTGAGGAAAACCAGTGGTAGAACCTGTGTTGGAAGACTGGGTGACGACAGACGGTGACCCTTCAACTCTCCTCTCACCAGACCCACCATGGAGCAAGGCCGCTAGCCTTTGCTCCTTAGAAAGGGAAGAGCCAAACAACCAAAAGTTGGTTCTAGGATAATGCGGACGCAAGGCTTCCTCCTTTTCTGGAGTTGCATTTTTCTTCAAACGGTTAAACCTATCCATTAACACCATGAAATGGAACCTAGAAAGGCACAAAAGGTTTGATAAGGAAAGGGAAACCAAACAGGGAGGGAACTAGGGACACTCCCATACACAAACGTATGCAATGATAAATCAGGGAGACCAGAACTCAAATGGTACTTAGATGTTCCTACTGAAGTTTACCCAAAAACGTTGACCTAGAAAAAGTTAAGTAGAAAAACCCGAAGAGCGGACATTACAAAAGTTATAAGAGCAAGCGAACTGCATGAAGTAAACCGGAAAAAGGATGAAAGGTGATAAATATACCTGATTTAGAGAGAGATGAAGATGCGCGAAGCGGTAGGAGAGGTAGGATGCAGAAAGAATAGAGTTTCTCTGGAGAGCAAAGAGATAGCAGCAAAGGAAAGTGTAAGGAAAGGAGGGAAATATGAATTATGAGTGAATGCTGAAGATTTGGAGCTAGATACCCAAGAGGGGGCTGAATTGGGTATCTTTAAAAATTTAAAACTTAGCTCTGTTTTGAAGACTAAAGAACAGAGATAAACAGAGGAGTCGGGAGAAGAAGCTTTACACAATGCGATTTATACTGGTTCGGTCCTTTCTCTGACCTACATCCAGTCCCCAAGCCTCACCTGGGATTTTCAATCCACTAATTTCACAAACTTGATTACAATCTCTGTACTCAGAGTAGTTCTCTCTCTAGAACTCACTCCCCCTTACAAGATGTAATCAATACACCCAACTACCAAGTCCCCTGACTTGTAGTTAACACAATCAATAAATGATTTACAGAAATAACTCTCTTACAGAGAAGATAAAATGAACACTGAAGCACAAGTATCAAATTGATACTATTACAGATGAAAGCTGAACACAATAAATGACACTTAATAAATTTTCGTTCTCAAAATGTGTATCAGCTTGAGAAGAAGTTAATGCATTCTATTTATAGGTAGAAAACATTAAATGACCGTTGCTTGATGAATCCAACCGTTGTAGGTGATTAGCACTAAGTCTGGTCTTCTTCTCTCTCTGAACTTCTGCTAATCCAAGTGTTAATGTGATCTGATGTGGCTCTCTGAGAATTTGCCCGTTGGAGATGACTTTGCTTGTTGCAGCAAGCATTCTTTAACGTTTAGAAGGCGTGCTTAGATGGATTAGCCGAAAGTAGGTTGATTTTCAGAAGTGCATTAAATGCACTGTACACTTTTTGCTTTATGGCTTTGATCTTCATCAATCCTTCTTTAAACTATCTGAAACTCACTAAAAAGATAGTTAAACATGTCTAGGATCAATATATATTAAACATGTAAAGCATTGAGATCAAACAAGAAGACATAACAGATTTGCCCAATTCGAATTTCCAGTAACGGCTACAAACCTGGAGGTTTGTTCCACAAACCTCGAGGTTTGCTTGAACATCTCAAGCAATCTCAGTTTCAGAAACACATAACCTTGAGGTTTCTTGGTGAACCTCGAGGTTTCCCTTGTAAAGAAACCTTGGGAAAAACTTTGAAGACCACAAACTTGGAGGTTTCATAAGAAACCTGGAGGTTTGATATTTGGTGAAAAACTCATTTCTTCTCTGGAACCCGATAACCTCGAGGTTGATTAGCAATACTCGAGGTTTGGATAAAAATTGCAAAGCCAAAGCATTGAACCAGAGACACAACCTCGAGGTTTCTAACTGAACCTCGAGGTTTTCATTCATGTGAAAACCTGTTTGCTTTCTGTATGCCAGAATACTCGAGGTTGTAACATAATACTCGAGGTTTCAAGTGTTTTCATAAAGTTTCAAGTTTAAGACAAAATGTCAAACCTCAAGGTTTCCAATTGAACCTCGAGGTTTTCATACTTGATGAAAACCAAATACTTTCTGTATGAAGAAAACTGGAGGTTTCATATAATACTCGAGATTTCACATTGTTTTTCAAAACTTTCAGTTAGGTGCCAAACCACAAACCTGGAGGTTTTGCTATAAACCTCGAGGTTTCATGTGTTGGTGTAAAACTGAGCTTTCCTGAGAAATGCAGAACCTTGAGGTTTCACATATAAATTGTGAAACTAAGTTTTTGAAACATGAAACGCTTAAACCTTGAGGCTTTCTTGCAAGGCCAAACCTCGAGGTTTCAGTGCAAACCTCGAGGTTTGCTCTTACTCAGAATTTTCAAATCTTAAGAGCAAATCCTCATTCATTGTTTATAGTTGTTGACAATCATCAAAACCATAAGAGAACTAACATTCTCCCCCTTTTTGATGATGACAACACTTATAAACATCCAAAAAAAAATTGAAAGATGGATAGCTTTTTGAATTGGAGTTTTCAAAATATCAGAGTTGAGTTATCAGAAAACAATCAGTTTAGTATTTTAACACAAATAACTCAGAAACTGGCAGCAGAATTGAATTTAAGTCATAAATGAACTGAAATATATTCAATGAACGCAACTCATACAATTGAAACCAATATCAGAAATGATAAAACTGTGAAAATTTACTGATATCAGAACAAAGAGTCTACAAGTCACACAAGTCAAGTACAAGATAACCACAACTACCTAGAACTAACTAGAACACCACCCAAACACTAGACATCTTTCTCTGCTTCTCCCCCTTTGTCATCAGCAAACTCGGGGTCAAGGACAAAGATAGGAGGAGAGTAAAGCACCATGGCTAGAGGGTTTGGATCAATAATGGAATCATGAGGGTCTGCAAATGGAGAAGGTGTAGGGAAAATCTCTGTGGTAGGAGTAGGTGGAGATGGAAAAGGGTCAGGTAGGACCTCTGTGGTAGGAGTGATGGGTGAAGACAATACCACAGTGGCAGGAGTGGAAGAGGAGGCTGGGAATGATGTGGTGTGAGGTGGACTAGGAAACGAGAAGGATGGTGAGGAAGGTGAATGAGTAGGTGATTCAGTGGCTGGGTGTGAAGATGAATCAGGGACAGGGTTAGATAAACTAGGGCCAGTAGGAGGATTAGGAGCTAGACCAGTAGAAGGACCAGTAGAGGGACCAGCAACAGATGTGGAACCAATGTTCAGATGATCAATGATCCTGTCTACTTTACCAGAGAGATCCATCTGAGATATGAGGTAAGTTGACATCTTAAGCTCAATTTCTTCCGCTTTCTCCTTGATCTCAGTGGATTGTCCCTCTATGTCTTCAAGATGTTCCTTGATAGCATCCTGAATCTCAATGAGTCCATTATGACCTCGAGCCATCTCAGCTTTGAGTTTCTGTAACTCAAACTCCATCCTGATAGATAAAGAGGCTATTGAAGCATCCACAATACTCTTGATCTGAGAGGCAAAATCATCTGGTAAAGGTGCCTGTGGAGGTGGAGGAGCTGACTGAGCCTCTTGAGTCTGTTGAGCCTGTGACCGAGGGTGTGATCGAGAGGGAGCCTGAGATTGAACTGAACCTTCTTCACCAAACTTAATCTTCATTAAATTCATCTGATTTTTCCCAAAGAAGGGAGGATACTCAAGGGTATCAGTTGATCCCACATACCATATTTTGTGATAGAAGAGAATCACTGAGACCAAAGAATGGTATGGTATGTGAGAAAGCTGTCTCTTGGCAAATTTAAACTCTGTCATTCCCTGAAGCAGCCAGTGGCCAATATTGAATGGAACCTTCTTCACAAAAGCAGTGAATGGCCTATAGTCTAGATGGGTGAAATGTGTGTAGTTGCCTGCCTTAGGAATGAAGTTCCTAGAATAGACATACCACAGGCACGGTTTTCTGCAGGCATAGAGCTAGGTTTGAAGGTTAGCTTAAGCTGCTGATCAGGTGGGAATGGTTCACCAGGCCTTAGAGTTTCAAATACCTCTTGGTTAGTGTAAGCAAAATCAGGGATAGGCAGAGGATTCTCAATTTTCAAAATCTTGTTCAAAATAGATGCAGACAGTGTGAATTTTACACCCCTCACCACAGTTGTGACCCTTTCCTCAAGTAATTCACCATCTTCATCAAGCAAGTTATCATACTCCATTTTATAATAAAACATTCGTACTAGGCTTGGAGTATATGGAGAAGATATCGAAACAAAGGACTCATATGGCTTGATCCAAGGTGATAAATCAAAATGACACTCCCTATGGAATTCATCCAAATTAATCACTACCACAGGACAAAATACTCTCTGTAAATAGGTCTCTCTAAACTTATCATTATCAGGCTTAGGGAGAGAAGAGGCAACAGTAACAAAACCTTCCGGTGGCGAGATGACCCGGCAAATCTCAGTGATAGCATTTTCCGTTACCGGAGAGGCTTTATCCTTTCTCCCTTGGCTTGTAGCATGTGAAGATGATTGACCCTTAGAGGTCTGAGATACTGAGGCTCTCTTGGTTCTGGCCTTGGTAGGTGCTTTCTTGGCCTTTTCTGTGACCTTTGCTTTTCCTTTTCCTTTCGGCTCAGGCTCCTTCCTCTTCTTTGATGGCTCCTTATTTGGTTCTTGGAAAGACACCCCCTTTTGCTTGCCCTTTGGAGGTGGTGAAGATGGAGGATCATTCATGACGCCTCTGATATGCTTATCAATCCCGTAATGAAGGCGAGATGATCGAGACTTCTTCCTTACTGGTCTGGTTGAAGGAGACTTAGGCACAGAGGAACTCGGTTGACGAGGAGGTGGAGGAGGAGGAGACCACGATTCAGTCTCTTCGTTGGAATGTGTGGTTGATTTAGAAGGGGAAGGTGATTTCGAAGACATCTATGGCTTTAGAGTAGAAGAAATCAATAGAGAACGAGAGATTGACAGAGAGGAAAACGAGAGAAAGAGGGTTTACTCGAGGTTAGGGTTGGGTTCTGATGAAAAATGCACAAAACATATATATATAGGCGCGACAAACCTCGAGGTTTACAAACCAAACCTCGAGGTTTGATGAATAAAATGCACTAACCTGGGGTTCAAAAGTGTTCAATGAACTCTTGAAAATCTTATCCCAAACCTCGAGGTTTTCACCAAAACCTCGAGGTTTTGCTGTCTGTCATTCTGAAGTGCTCTCTGTCTCATCCAAACCTCGAGGTTTCTCTGAATACTCGAGGTTTCTCCTTTCTGAAGCTCTCAGTTTTGATCATACACCTCCAAACCTCGAGGTTTTCTTATGAACCTCGAGGTTTTGCCTCTTTTTGACAGCAAAACCATATCCTGCATAAAGACTATCTAGATACTCCGATGCTTAAGTTAGTGGCTTACAATCATCAAAACCTCAATTTAATACTAAAATGAATGTGAATCACTTATAGCTCATTGGGATTTACCATTCCCAATTCTCTCCTTATGAAGGTGAATTGTTCCTTGGCTAAAGGCTTGGTGAAGATGTCTGCCAATTGAAGGTGAGTTGGGATGAACATCACTTTGACGTCTCGCTTTTGAACATGATCCCGAATGAAGTGATGTCTCACATCAATGTGCTTGGTTCTTGTATGTTGCACCGGATTCTTGGCCAAGCTTATTGTGCTAGTATTATCACACAATATGGGGATCTCCTTCAAGTGCACTCCCAAATCAGCAAGTTGTTGCTTCATCCATAGCACTTGAGCACAGCAACTTGAAGCGGCCACATATTCAGCTTCGGTTGATGACACAGCTACTGTTGTTTGCTTCTTGCTGAACCATGACACAAGTGAGTTGCCAAAGAACTCGCATTGACCACTTGTGCTCTTTCTATCCGTCTTGTAGCCAGCATGGTCCGAATCCGAATATGCCACCAGTGCTCCGGTTGACCTTTGGGAAACCACAATCCGAGAGTCTTCGTATCAGAGAGATATCTGAATATTCTCTTTACATGTTCAGCATGTGACTCTTTAGGAGCGGATTGGAACCGAGCACACATCCCAATGCTGAATTGGATGTCCGGACGACTTGCTATGAGATAGAGCAATGATCCAATCATTCCTCTATACTTGGTGATGTTGAAATCCTTGCCCTCTTCATCAGCATCCAAAGAAGTGGTTGTGCTCATTGGTGTGTCAGCCCCATTACACTTATCCATTCCAAACTTCTTCAGCAAATCATTCAAATACTTGGTTTGAGATATAAATATCCCATCTTTTCGTTGCTTGATTTGCAGCCCAAGGAAGTAGTTGAGCTCTCCCATCATTGACATTTCAAATTCACCCTACATAGTCTTGGAAAATTCCTCACACAAGGAGTCATTAGTAGCACCGAAAATGATATCATCAACATAAATCTGTACAATTAAAATTTCATTCAATTTATTTCTTAATGAACAATGTAGTAACAGCCTTGCCTCTAATAAATCCTTGATTGAGTAAGAATTGACTCAATCTTTCATACCAAGCTCTAGGAGCTTGCTTAAGGCCATACAAAGCTTTCTTAAGTTTAAAAACATGATCCGGAAATTGATCATTTTCAAAACCTGGAGGTTGTTCAACATATACCTCCTCTTGAATGAAACCATTTAAAAATGCACTTTTCACATCCATTTGATAAAGTTTAAAACCTTTAGTGCATGTAAAGGCTAGTAGGACTCTTATGGCCTCCAATCTTGCTACTGGGGCATAAGTTTCCTCATAGTTTATGCCTTCCTCTTGGTTGTAACCTTTGGCAACCAATCTTGCCTTGTTACAGACAATGATTGCCGACTCATCACGTTTGTTCTTGAATACCCATTTAGTCCCAATTACCGGATGGTCTTTGGGTCTAGGCACCAAGTCCCAAACTTGATTTCTGTCAAATTGATGCAACTCCTCTTGCATAGCTATCACCCAATCATTGTCTGAAAGGGCTTCTTCTATTTTAGAGGGTTCTATGTGAGAAATAAATGCAGCAAAGGTTACTTCATTCAAAGTACTTCTTCTTGTTCTTACTCCTTGGTTAACATCACCTATAACTTGGTCCAAAGGATGATTCCTTATAAATCTCCAAGCTCTAGGTTGAGACTGATCAGGGTTTTCTAAATTGTTTTCAGGATCAGCCTCAAAAACATTTTCAGTATTTTCAGATTGAGAAGGAGTAGTTTTCGAAAAGAATTGGTTTTTGAAAATTGTCTCTTATTCATCATCCAAGGATTTATCAGAATCATTCTCACTAAACACAACATGTATGGACTCTTCTACAACCTTAGTTCTAGTGTTAAAGACTCTATATGCTTTACTCCTATTAGAATAACCAATAAAAATAGCTAAATCAGCTTTAGGATCGAATTTACCAAAATTGTCTTTACCATTATTGTGCACATAACACTTACAACCGAAGACATGTAGGTGGCTGAGGTTTGACTTTCTTCCCTTGTAGAGTTCGTACGGGGGTCTTATTCAGCTTCTTTCTCAAATAAGCTCTGTTGGAGATGTAGCAAGCCGTACTCATGGCATCGGCCCAAAACACTTGCGAAGTGTTGTACTCGTTCAACATCGCTCTTGCCATCTCAGTGAGTACTCTATTCTTCCTCTCCACGACACCATTTTGTTGTGGTGTTCTTGGTGCTGAAAAATTTTGATCGATCCCTATACTGTCACAGAACTCAGCAAAGGCGTTGTTTTCAAATTCTCCACCATGATCGGTCCTTATACCTGAAATTGAGAAACCTTTCTCGTTTTGGACCTTATTGGCAAAAGCAACAAACTGATCATATGTTTCATCTTTTGATGATAAAAATATAGTCCAAGTAAATCTAGAGTAATCATCAACTATGACCAAAGTATAAAGATTTCCACCAAGACTTTTTACTCTAGCTGGTCCAACTAGATCCATATGAAGTAATTGAAGAGGTCTATTAGTTGAAATCTCATTTTTCGCTTTAAAAGAGGATTTGGTTTGTTTTCCTTTTTGACAAGCATCACAAATCATATCATTTTTTAAATTCAACTTAAGAATACCAATTACCAAATCCTTTTTCAGCAACTTGTCAAGTTGAAACATATTCACATGAGCTAATCGCTTATGCCATAGCCAACTCTCATTCAAGTTACTCACAAAACATTTTTCAGAAACAGAAGCATTGCTAGAGAGGTTAAGAGTATAACAATTTCCATCTCTAGGTGCTCTAAATAAAGCTTTAGTTTTCAAATCATCAATTGAGACTAAATCTTTTCTAACAATCAAGCATTCATTTGAATCAAAGATAACTAAGTTACACTTGTCGGTGCTTTGGCTCACACTTAGGAGGTTGTGATACAATCCTTCTACCAAGTAGACATCTTTGATGAGAGGACCTTCATTGTTGCCTATCTCACCAATCCCAGCAATTTTTCCTGATTGGTCACCTCCAAATGTGACTCGACCACCATCTTTTGGCTTGATTGAAAGGAATTTGGATTTGTCCCCAGTCATGTGTCTTGAGCACCCACTATCAATATACCACTTGTTGGGCCTTGATGCTCTAAGACAAACCTGCAAATCATAAGAAATCAAGTTTTAGATACCCATCTTTTCTTGGGTCCTTTGGGGTTAGCTTGTACCTTGGGAACATGAGTTCCTTTTGGTACCCATTTATAATTCCCTACAGGCTTAATTTTCCTTTCCTTCTTATGAAAGCAAGATGATGTTGAATGACCCTTCCTATTGCAATAATTACAATGAGCAAAAGGATTTGAAGAATGAACTGATTTTGTAAAGTAATTCATATATGACTTTTGTCCATTGTTTTTCTTGCCTTTCCTCTTATCAAAATCTGGTTTGTAACCAATACTCGATCGATCATTTATAAATTGTTGTTGTTTGAGAATCACGTTGAGCATTTCACTTCCCTTAGTGAATTTCTCAAGTGCTTTCATTAATTGTAAATTCTTTTTCTCCAAAATGGGGCATTCATCACAGACTAAAGATTCAGGAGAGGAAAGATTTTCAATTTTCAATTCAAGAAAAGAGTTTTTCTTTTTCAAAGTCATATACTTGTCTGCTAGTTTTTCAAACTCCTTTTGAACGACATTGTACTCAGCAAATAATTCATCATAGGAGGGTAGAGATTCATATACCTCATTGCTTTCATTGGGTTGCTCTTCCTCCTCAGCAACTAGACATATGTTGGCTTTTTCACCTTCGTCTTCTTCAACTTCATCTTCATCAAATGAACTATCACCCCATATAGCTGAAACATATGCCTTTTTTTTGAACTTCTTCTTCTCTTTCTCTTGGTTCTTCAGCTAAGGGCATTCAGACTTGATATGTCCGAGCTTCTTGCATTCGTAGCAAATAATAGGCTTCTTTGATTCATAGCTGGAGCTACCCTTTTGGAATTTCTTGAAGCCTTGATCCTTTTTATAGAATTTCTTGAATCGTCGGACCATCATGCCTAACTCTTCATCCTCATCCTCATCTTCATCTTCTTCATCCCTTATCGTGTTAAGAGCAACTCCCTTGTTGCGATTGTTGCCGTCGTTGACATCATCTAAGTCCTTTTTGAACTTCAATTTACTCTCGTACTCAGATAGACTACCAAACAGGGCAGCAACTGAAGCCATTGATTCTCCACGAGCCTCCTCAATAGCAGTAACTTTTGCTTCCCAATCTTTTGTCAGAATATTGAGAATTTTTCTCACTTGAGACCCTTGATCATATATCTTTCTTAAGGCTGCCAGTTGATTTGTCAGGTGAGTGTATCTAAGCTGAAATTCTCCAATGCTCTCTCCTTGCTTCATCCGTAGCAGGTCATACTCAGTGGTTAGAATGTTGATGCGGTTCTCTTTGATTCCAGAGGTTCCTTCATATGCTATCTCCAGAGCCTTCCACATCTCTTTTGCAGTTGACAGGTTACAGATCCGAAAGTACTCCTTTTGACTAAGAGCACTTTGAAGCATTAAGATAGCCTTGCTGTTGAGAGTGATGTTCTTCTTATCATCATCATCGAATTCAGCTTCAGTCTTTGGAACAGAAATGCCTCCTTCAGTCTTGATAGGTACATAATCTCCAGTCTCAAAGACTCTCCACAACCCGTATTCAGTTGCCATCACGAACACATGAAACTTTGCTTTCCAAAAAGAGTAGTGCTCGCCGTTGAAGCCAGGAGGTCTGTTGATAGAAGCTCCATCGAGAAGAATTCCTTCCATAATGATCCTTCTCGAGTGGTTAGACTCTTCTGAGAAGACCTGGCTCTGATACTAAATGAAGATTTGGAGCTAGATACCTAAGAGGGGGTGAATTAGGTATCTTTAAAAATTTAAAACTTAGCTCTGTTTTGAAGACTAAAGAACAGAGATAAACAGAGGAGTCGGGAGAAGAAGCTTTGCACAATGCGATTTATACTGGTTCGGTCCTTTCTCTGACCTACATCCAGTCCCCAAGCCTCACCTGGGATTTTCAATCCACTAATTTCACAAACTTGATTACAATCTCTGTACTCAGAGTAGTTCTCTCTCTAGAACTCACTCCCCCTTACAAGATGTAATCAATACACCCAACTACCATGTCCCCTGACTTGTAGTTAACACAATCAATAAATGATTTACAGAAATAACTCTCTTACAGAGCAGATAAAATGAACACTGAAGCACAAGTATCAAATTGATACTATTACAGATGAAAGCTGTATACAATAAATGACACTTAATAAATTTTCGTTCTCAGAATGTGTATCAGCTTGAGAAGAAGTTAATGCACTCTATTTATAGGTAGAAAACATTAAATGACCGTTGCTTGATGAATCCAACCATTGTAGGTGATTAGCACTAAGTCTGGTCTTCTTCTCTCTCTAAACTTCTGCTAATCCAAGTGTTAATGTGATCTGATGTGGCTCTCTGAGAATTTGCCCTTTGGAGATGACTTTGCTTGTTGCAGCAAGCATTCTTTAACGTTTAGAAGGCGTGCTCAGATGGATTAGCCGAAAGTAGGTTGATTTTCAAAAGTGCATTACTCGAGGTTGATTAGCAATACTCGAGGTTTGGATAAAAATTGCAAAGCCAAAGCATTGAACCAGAGACACAACCTCGAGGTTTCTAACTGAACCTCGAGGTTTTCATTCATGTGAAAACCTGTTTGCTTTCTATATGCCAGAATACTCGAGGTTGTAACATAATACTCGAGGTTTCAAGTGTTTTCATAAAGTTTCAAGTTTAAGACAAAATGTCAAACCTCGAGGTTTCCAATTGAACCTCGAGGTTTTCATACTTGATGAAAACCAAATACTTTTTGTATGAAGAAAACTGGAGGTTTCATATAATACTCGAGATTTCACATTGTTTTTCAAAACTTTCAGTTAGGTGTCAAACTACAAACCTGGAGGTTTTGCTATAAACCTCGAGGTTTCATGTGTTGGTGTAAAACTAAGCTTTCCTGAGAAATGCAGAACCTCGAGGTTACTTTACAAACCTCGAGGTTTCACATATAAATTGTGAAACCAAGTTTTTGAAACATGAAACGCTTAAACCTTGAGGATTTTTTGCAAGGCCAAACCTCGAGGTTTCAGTGCAAACCTCGAGGTTTGCTCTTACTCAGAATTTTCAAATCTTAAGAGCAAATCCTCATTCATTGTTTATAGTTGTTGACAATCATCAAAACCATAAGAGAACTAACAAATGCGCTCCTCTGTATGTTACGCAACCGAAATGTCATGGGTAAAAGAGACTATTCACCCACAAAGTAAAGGTGACGTACGACGCGTGATGGGAGCACTAAATGCGCACGAAAATCATAACGTGCTTGGCGTGGCGGTTACAAACCCTCGACAATGCAGGGAAACCAGGTGTCAGGCGGCAATGATGGTGAACATAGAAGGATCTTGGCCTCGAAATCAAGTGAACCACCTGGCGCTACCTCGAATCCCTAAAACATCCTAGCGCTACCTCAAAACCTCAAATCACTCCGTGGGACCTCAGATCTTTGAGATTCTTACCTCAGGTCCGTGAGAAGTTGAAGTCAAATGTTGACAAACCACCTCGGCCACATCCGCAGGTTTTGAGTCATGACCTTGGATCTTGGGATCGACCGCCTTGATGCAGAAATCAATATAGTTCAAATTGGCTATCAGAGGTCCACAATAGCAAAGCTTGGCCAGTGAGGGTAACCCGGCGAAGTCGACTGGGAACAAGATACATCCCAGCAGCTCGAACTACCGGGTTGTGGGGCAACTATTACGGACCTACATCAAGCCTAACGCCTTGGTGGCCCAACTAGGGACATGCTACATATTAGGACACATCTACAATATAGGAGGATCCATCCTAACAAGACAATCTAGGTATATCTAAATCTATATCTGGCAGTTACGATGCTGGGTCCTCGGATCACAAGGGACACAATATTCCACCTCAGGAATATTCTATAAATATAGAGGTCAAATCTTAAGGTGCACACGTTCTAAACTCTAACCTATTTACATACCGTCATACTGTGCACATACACCACCCCCTTTGGCGAAAGCCTAGTTTGTGCACAGTGATCCCACGCTCTCTTAGATATCTCCTCCATAGATACTCAGGCAGAGCCCATCGATCTAAGATCAAAGCACCAGCCCAAGGCCGACATCTGTGTTCTACACCAGAACACATATTAAGAAATACCTTTATTTATGAATAAATATAAAAAAAGATGTCAGAAAATAAAAGGAATGTGTCAATGTTTTGAATAATGCTATGTATAAAATTAATCAGGGAGAATGATAAAAAAAAATGCTATTTAAATTTTAAAATCAAGTTAACAAAAACAATAACGAGATTAACAATTCATTTTGTTGTAAAACAATCTATTTGTCATTTTGAATTTTAAATGGTATATTTTAGGATTTTCCCAATTAATTAAGTGTAGAATACATACAAATACATTTATTGTTTAAAGAAACTTAAATGAAACCTAATAAAAGAGATAGGCCAGCTAAGGGGGGGGGGGGGGGGGAAGAAAAGAAAAAAGACGCCGTAGCCGGAGCCAATAGTATATTGGTCCCCTTTTTTGAACTGCCTCTTTGGCTATCCTTTTCATATACCGTCCGCTACTATCCGTTGCACTTGAAACGCCACCGTTTTTTGCTTTTTCTCTCAAAACACACAACCTGGTTCCTTTAAAAAAAAAAAAAAAATCAGAACATTGTCGGGTAGTAAAAAGATAATTTAGGATATAAATAGTACTGAAAAAATTCTTCATAATCTTAAAAAATTATTTCAGAATCTTAAAAAAAATTTTAGGTACTGGTTGGTACAAAAAGGATACCAACTGGTCCTGAAATATTTTAGTACCAGCCAGTATCCTGAAATATATTTTCAAAATCCTAAAATAATTTTTCAAGCTCAGCTCATAAAGAATTTTTTCAGTATTATTCAGTATCCTAAATTATCTCTTTACTTTTTTTTTAAAAAAGGAACCAGGTTGTGTGTTTTGAGGGAAAAAGCAAAAAACGGTGGCGTTTCAAGTGGAGCGGACAACAGCAACGGTATGTGAAAAGGATATAAGCCAAATCCCTCTTTTATAGTATCCTTTATGGTCTTTTTCTTCCCAAAAAATATTCTTCTGCATATTGCTTACTGTCCGTTATTTTAATGGCTTTATTTATATCAATAAAAATGATGTATTTACTTTAAACGATGTAAAAATAAATGAATATCTTATTTTCACCCTTATTTAAAATAAAGGCTAAAGTATCTGTTTGGTTTTTTATGTTTGCTTCAAGTATCCATTTAGTCCATTAAGTTTGTAAAGTGCTCGTTTGGTCCTTGAAAGTTAACACCGTTAAGTAGACTTAACAGAAAATACTAACTCAGCAATTTTAAATAATGACTGTGCACTTAAATGCTGACAAAGCAAGCTTACATGTTACTTTTTTAATAAATTAATATTTTAAATCCTGTAAATTGAAATTTATTCAAGCAAACTTTGGGTATATGTTCTTCGTCTGAGGCATTTAAGTGTACAGTCACCATTTAATTTTAAATCCTGTAAATTGAAATTTTAAACGGTGACTGTGCACTTAAATGCCTCAGACGAAGAACATATATCCAAAGTTTGCTTGAATAAATTTCAATTTATAGGATTTAAAATATTAATTTATTAAAAAAATAACATGTAAGCTTACTTTGTCAGCATTTAAGTGCACAATCATCGTTTAAAATTGCTGAGTTAGTATTTTCTATTAAGTCTACTTAACGGTGTTAACTTTTAAGGACCAAGCGAACGCTTTACAAACTTAAGGGACTAAATGGATACCTAAAGCAAACATAAAGGACCAAACGGGTACTTTAGCTTAAAATAAATTAAAGATAGTTTTAAGGAAGATGATTAAACAATATAATTTAAAAAGTTAATACACGTTATTTCATAAAAAAATTTGGTAAAAATCCCGTTTTATAAAATTTATTAGTAAAAAAATACTTGAATTTCACTATCAGTATAAAGCAAAAAATAATTAAGAGTGATTCGATATATCTAAAAAAAACTGAGGATATTAGATGAATTAAAAAATATTTTTAATGTGCTTCATCAGCATTGACCAAAAAACGTTTTCGTCAATTTTTTTCTTCTTCTTTTTTAATTAATGTTAAAAAGCTAAATTATTTAACTCAGGCCAACAAATGGAGGGATAATCAGGGGAGGGGGGTGGAGTATGATTTTGGTTAATGACTGACTTTTTCTTTTTTTTTTTGGCTCGAGGTTAATGACTGACTTCAATTGTATACTCTCCACTCCTTCATTTCTATCATTACCCTCCAAACCTACTCTCTCAAACTCTCCCTCTCTCTCTCTTCATTCCTTTGCCTTCTCTCTACTTCCAGGCTCACCATTTCTTGCTTCCAAACACTTTCTCTTTAGCGCAGCTTCATTCAGGTAAATAATCCACCTTTCTTCTTCTTCTTCTTCTTCATATTTTTTAAAGAAATAAAGTAATTTATCACTGACTTTCCGGAAAATCTTAAATAAATTTAGTTTTTGTTGTGTCCCTAATTAATTGATTTTTTTTATTAAATAAATTTCGCAAAACAAAAATGGAAATAACAACAACAAAAAGAATTAAAAAAAAAACAGAGAGAGATTGGTACTTAAAAGAGTGTCTCCGATATTACAGTCTCCGTGCGGTGATTTCTTGATGTTCATGGCAATGGAAGATCGACTTCGCTTGCGTTTCCATCCTACCAACAGTTGAATTGCATCCCATTTTGAGGTAAAGTGATTGGAATACCCTCTATCATTTATTTAATTCCGAATTTGATTATGCTATATGTTATAGTGGTCCTTTAATGAATTTTTTCCTCCACTACACTGAAATATTGGCACCCTATTTTTTATTATTTTTTTTTCATTTAGCACCTTAAATTATTTTTGTCTTTTTTTAGTACATAGTTGGTACCATGATATATTTTTTTTTGGTAGGACTTAGTATGTTAAATTATTTTTTATATTTAGTATTTTAAAATATTTTTAATAACACTCATTATCTTAGAGTAATGTTTTTTGTTTCTCCTAGATCCTAAAATTTTTTCCTGTAGCACTCCTAAATTACTCTTTTTTTGTTCAATTTTTAAGGGCAAAAATGAACAGAATAACTTATAGAATAATGAATACTACTAAAAAAATAATCTAAAATACTGAACGCATAAAAATTCAAGATATCTAATGCTACAAGAAAAATACATTGTGAAGCAATATACATAAAAAATTATTTTAGGATATGAGTTAGAGTTACTACTAGAAAAATAATTTAAGGTTCTAAATGTACAAAACGGGTCATGAGAAAAATATTTCAGGCTGGTGGAGGTATCTTTGCTTGTTAAATATGTGTTTCATTAATTATTACCGAGAATAGCAGTGCAGTGGCATAGTTGGTGGTATTGAAATGCCTTATATCTCCCCTCAGGTCTCGTGTTCAAATCCCCTCTCCCCTCGCCTTGTAACAAAAAATAAATTATTATATTACTCTCCGATCTTAAATATAAAGTTCAGTTGACACTTTGTTTTTTTTGGTTGAGATATTGAAGTTGACACTTTTTTTTTGTTGAGATATTGATGAAGTTAAATAAATTACTGAATCATATTTTATACTGTATCATTAATTATACATTAGTCTATGAGTCAAGGAAATTAGTTTAGAGAAAAATAAAAATACTTTAAAGTAATTGAATTTGTTTCCTTAATTTCTATAAAAAAGATTAAATAGGTCTTATATTTAAAATCTAAGACAGTATAAAATTTTATAACAATAAAATAAAAGGCACATTGAAAACATAAGGCCCCATTTGGTTCACTGAAAATCAAAAGAAGGAAATGGAAAATCACATTTTCCAGCTTGCAGCAGCGTTTGGTTCCCAATTTTCCCAAGAAAATAATTTTCGGCAGTAGTAGATTTTCCTTTAAACACAGGAAAATTTCTTCCCACCAATTTTGGTGGGAACCCATTTTCCATCAAGTTCAGAAAATGTTGAAGACAAATTTACCCCTCACCTTTCAGTCGATGAAGACAGCCCCTCATCTTTCCCAACAACACAATTCCTGGAATCGCTCAATGCAATCAGAAATGAAGAACCCAAAATTGTTCAAAGCAGTTTCAGATCAGCAAGATTTGAAGAACCAAGAAAATAATTTTCGACAAGGTAGATTTGGATTACCAAGAAAACTTACCCAAAATCCGACGAAGCATAGCGGTGCCAGAATCTGTTGGTGTTCGGTGTCGGAACAAGGAAAGGAGGCCACAGCATCAGAGGTCAGACAATTCCTACACCACCACAAGTCCCTGACTGAGAGCGAAGTGGAAGAAGAATGAGCAGCAGGAACCTTTTTTTTTTTCTTTTTAAACAAAGGCCAAATTGAGTGTACACACTCATAACTGGAGTGTGTATAAGTGCCATTCACGCACGGTGTGCTTGTGTGTGAATATGAGAATTGGCAGGCAATTCTCAAGAATGCCTCACCAATTCGAGAATGTCTCACTAATTCTTGAGAATTGGTAAGGTATTCTTGAGAGTATGTACTGTGCACTGCGTGGTTGGTTTTGTGTGGTATAAAAAAAAATATTCTATTTGTAAGGATAAAACGGTATTTTTCCTCATTTTCCTATCTTATTTTCTTTTAACCAAATAAAAATTTTCCTATCAATCAATTTTCTTTTCCAATGCCAACTAAACGCCTCGAAGCAAAATATTTTCCATTTCATTCCATTCTTTTCATTTCCATTCATTTATATTCCCACCTTTTCTTTGATCCAAATGGGGCCTAAACCTTTCCGTTCTTATTTTTCCTATTTTTGTGCGTGTGCTCCTCACTCCCGTCAATGGTTCAATTTGATTCTAATTACTATCTCCGGTCCTAATTATAAGAGCTAGTTGACTTTCTTTGGAGAAATTAAGGAAGCTAAATAAGTTACTTAATCATTTCATATGTTGTGTATCATTAGATTATATATTAGTTTATTAGTTAAATTAATTAGTTTGAAGAAAAACTAAAAATAAAAATACTCTAATTTAATTAGCTTCCTTAATCTCTCCAAAAAAGTCAACTAGCTCTTATAATTAGGACCGAAGGGAGTACTTTCATTTGCATAGGGCAACGGAGGATTTATGGTTTAAAGTTGAATATGCGGGGACCTTTCATTTGAATATGCACGCATAAATTTTCAGATTTATCGTAATCACCCAAACTTAGAAAAATTATATTTCATAAGATACACATCCAATTGTCATTATGTTGGTCTCACTTTAAAGATTAAGCTTTGTTCTTTCAATGTTCTAAGTGTAAGGGTCAGATTTTTTCATCTCTACTGTGCCAAGTTGACTTAGCAAGCTACTTCCCTTGTGAAAATAGTTACTTCAAAACTGCATAATATCATGCAGCAAATTAAGACCTGTACGAGTTACATAAACTTAATAACCATTTCTAGTACAGTTATACGTACAGCACCATCATCATTCATTTATATCATCAAATTCTTAAGAATAATTTATATAACTTATTGACAAGTTTATCCTTTTTGTTTTGCAGTTTGTTCGCATTCAGATTCTTCATAGTATAACGTTTGCTTATTTGATAGCATTGTCTTTCTTCAAGTTAAAGAGAGGGGGAAAAAAGACGAAAAAGGTACTTCTCTATCGAAGGGATCATCAAAGCCTTTGAAATTTCAGAGGAGGAAAAAGAGGTAAGCACATACTTTGATTGTGTCCTTTTTACTGTAAGTGTCCCTATTTATCATCTCCTTTATGTTTAATTTTATATAACAGATAAAGATGCACGTATTCATGAGAACGGTCCATTGCTATAATATATATATTGATAGTCTACTCCAAAATAACTTAATTCAGACAAAAAAACTATCACAACCTGTATGTTTGTGTGTGTATGATAAAACCTTTTGCCTGTTTCAACCAAATGGTTAAGACAACACTTAACAGGCAACTTACTCTTTTCCCCACCATCAAATCTCAGGCTTACCATCCCAAAACGGTAACTTGGGAGTTGAAAGAACTGCAACTCAGCCTCCTTCCTCTCTCATGCTATTAGGAGGAAACAATACAATGAAATAAATATACAGAGTTAAGGTACAAAATCACCTACAAACTTGTAGCAAAAGTACTCCCAACATCATAAACTTTTTTTTGCACCCTAACCCAAATATATAAACACAAAAGTAAATGGTCATGCCCTACAAAATAGTGAGGGACCCATCTTAATTGAGAGGGGTGCTAAATCATCCCTTCTGGGGAATTTCTACATTTTAGAAGGCCTATAATAAATATTTAGATTTATATTGAAGCATTCTTTTTGGAAATTAAATTAAATATCCTAGCATTTGAGAATGTTTTATTGTCAGCATTTTTTGGTAATTTCTTTAGAGTTAAATACTAATAACAGGTCATAAAATTAAAGAATCAAAGTAAAAGCTTGCATGAAGTTAAAGGGGTGAAGGTGTACTTTTGCCTTAATAAAATTATTCTGAAGATATAGAAATATGAAACCTTTTGTGATGTTTGGTAACAAAGATTTGGGTGAAAGTATGAAATTACCCATAAACTTTTAACCAAAGTGCATCTACCAATATATATTATTTGAAGGCGCAAAATACTTATAAGCTTTTAAAATGGGAGTAAAAATAACAAAACCATTAAAATGACATAAAGGCTATTACCTTTTTGTTGTGGAGTGTCCATGCTATTGTTAGGAGAGTACCAACATGCCCCTAAATCCAAAAACCTCCTCCCCCTCCCAACCTATTGATTCATTGATTTGCAAAGAGAGGCTACAGTGTAACCACTCAATTTTGTGATGTCGGTGACGGTGGCAAGAAACAACAGAACATTATGTTTGAGACGACGAATGATGACCTTTGCAACCTTGCCTCTCATACGAGCCATCATCATGATTAGGTCTTCACCATCAACTGTGGCTTGTTCATTTATGACTTGGCCTGTGAGGAACTTAGTCCCTCTTTATATACTCCTTGTTTTCTATTGGTTTAGCCGAACCATATTGTAAATAAAGGTCACGATTTCTAAGAAGAAACAAGCGATTGGTTTATGGTTTGTTGGTTTGTCTTTGGTTTGCGATTTTTGCCTTAAATGTTTGTTGAATGCTTTGTTGGTTGGTTTGTGTCCTAGGTTCTCTATGCCCTGAATTTTGCCTTCAAATTGTGCCCCACAGTCAGCCTTGTTTTGAGTTTAATTTGTGCCTTCTTCCACAATTTTGTTAATCTTTACTCTGAGTTTGATTTGGGCCTCTTTTAATTCAGTCCCTTCAATTCCATATTTAATTGAGGTAGGTTTACTTAATAGATTCTACAAGCCATGAATGCCATGAATTTTAGAGGTTGGATGATTTATGGGCTTTCTACATGAACCAACTTTCTAAGGGAATGTCCCTACCATTTTTGGGTATCCAATAGGGAGAGGGTGGGTGTTTTTTTAATTGGGGGTATCTTGGCACTTTCACAATAATAATGTGGGCCCTGGCATAAAAATTAACGACAATTAAGTTGTTTTAATGGTTTTATCATTTTCTCTCTCTCTCTTTTTTTTTTAAGTTTATGGATATTTTTGTACCTTTATCCTAAAATTTTCTTATATATTATTATTATTATTATTTAAAATAATTATATTTTTGAGTTAATCTTTGCAATGCTTTTCCCAATTTGAACAACTATGAATTAGAATAATGTAAGCAAAAGTACACGTATCTTAATTCTATATCATGTTTCATTTTATTGTAAGTTTGTAAAATTTCGTTTTGATCCTTTTAAAAAAATAGACAAATATTTTTCCTCTTTCTTTGCAAGGTTAATTTAAAGATTAACCATGTAAATTTAAAATGTAACACCCCTTGATATATCAATTATTATCAGAGTTGTAGCGCACAGCTTAATGAACATAACCGTTCTGGCAAAGTAATACTGATATTATATTCTAATTACATAACAAAATCCACATAGGATTATACAAATAACTTCTAGTCTCTAAAATAGGCTAATAAAAATAACCTATAGCATTTCTCGGTCCGTCCCAGCATCACTATTCATCAGTGAGTACCGCCTTGCCTTGTGAGCCACGTTCTCTAAACTGAACAATCCACAGGTAGCAACAAATACTGGGACCCCGAAGGTTCCCAGAGTAACATGTTAATCTTACATTCAAAGTATAATACAGTATATGACAGATAACCATCGATTATACATTCAACACATACAGCACAAACAATTCATACGGTACATATAATACATATTGAATGGTACATACAGTCATATAAAAACATACAAAGAACGCAAGATTAGAGTTACTACCTGATAGCCTTTCCAATTCCTGATCCGGTTCTCTATCCTCTGGTCATCTCAGATAAATACCGAATCCTATATTTAAATATTTATGGATGGCAAGTTATTACTTGTCCAAATTCTCTATTTCTTATTTCTGAACAAATTCTATAATCCGGTAGAATTTTCAATTAACTTAGAAAATTCATATTTAATTACACAAAACTCCAATTGATGTGCTTCCAAAAATCACGTGTTCCTTATTATGTCTATTTTCAGAGGAAAATACATTTCGTTTCCAAATCGACAGACACTTTTCCAGATTAATCAATAAATCCTTACTGTTTCAGAAAAACGTTCAGGTTTAACGTTGAACTTGAAAAATCCATATCTGGAGTTCTAGGTGTCCAAATCAGTTGGTTCAAAAATCCATGAACTCCTCGTTAAGTGTAGTTTCTAGGGAAATTGGTTTCAACATTTAATCATATGCCAATAATTCCCAGATTTCAAAAACGTAAACACTGTTCAGAAAACATTTCCGAAAACGTCCCAGATTTCAAACTTAACTTAAAAAAATACACATCTCCCTGAATATAAATTCAAATAAGGCTTGTGACCTATCAAATTAAAGCTTGATAAGTCTACTTTTATTCTGGAAAGTTTCATAGACAAACTCAAATGTTTACTATTTTAAAAGTGAATCCGAAAATCACTGTTCATTTCTGGAAACCAGCATTTTTCAGTGTTCAACTTCTAACTTTGAAAAATCATAACTAATTCTATAGAACTCCGATTAAGGTGATTCAAAATTCTATTTGAAGTTCTATAAGTCTAGTTTTTGGAAAAAATATTCGTCAAGCCAATTAATGGCTGTGTAATTCCCAGAAATTCGAAAACCAAACGCCACTTAAATCTGGAAATAGGATTTTCCAGTTTTTATAATCAAACATAGAAAAATCATAACTTGAGTTCTAGACGTCGGATTAATACGTTCTAGCACTCATTTGAAAGCTTAAGAAGTGTACTTTCATCTTACCAAATTTCACGGTCAAAGGAAATCATTTGTTCAGACAAAACGTTGCATGAACCTGACTTCCATACTGAATTTCCAGAAATAGCGGTGTTAGGCATGTTGACCGATGCTTCTCAAACGATCTATGTCTCTCAACTCCCTCTCTTCTAAGTTCTCGTTTCTCTTGCTACTTTTCTCCAGCTCTCACTTTATCTATATGTTTACAATTTTCTCTCTCCCTCTCTCTTCATTCATGCAGAACAAAATGAAAGAGAAGTGAATGTAATTCACATGCATCGTCCGTGAGTGAAAAGAGAGGAGATAAATGATTATTGATAATGGGAGACAAGTTGGATGCTAGTGAAAGAGTATTATCCGAAAAGAAAATAAAAGATGAGTGTATAATTGGTGTGAGAGAGAGGAGTTAATTAGTGCATGTGGGGTATATTTATTAAGAAAATGAGAGAAAGTTTTGGATCCATATTGCCTTTCCCTTCTTGCGTGACCGGATAGTGGAAGGATATTCAATTGATATTAGGTTTATAATAGAAACACATGGTCCCATCTATTTTATAAAAACTTAATGTGTGCCTTGTTGCCTTGTGGTCCTTAGAAAGAGAATAAGAATGCGATATTGCCCTTATCATCTTGCATTCACGAGAGAAAGAAGGACTAATAATGAATATGTATATAATAACACTAAAGGCAATAAGTGGAAGACAAAGTAGGTATTAATTTGACATTATAAAGATTATCTTCTAGTCCCACAATAATATGCAGCGGATATCACACATATTGCTTCCATACTCAATTCCTCATGGGACCTCTACATTATTTATTGAGTCAATAAATCTGACTAAAATAGTGTAATGGAGATCTTATCAATATTCACAAGGTTCTAATTCAACCTTAAACCACAATTTTACCGTGTTTATTTTAATATTCATAGATACAACTATTGGCTCTTACTGTTCCTAAATTTGTCACTTCCAAAAACAAGGCCTAATAGTCTTCCAAAAATAGACTAATTTTCAAGTCTTTAAGCCTAAAATTCGGGATATTACATTTCTCCCCATGTTCAATAAATTTCGTCCTCGAAATTTGAACATTTATATCTCAGGGAAAACATTCTAGACTATTTTCTTTTTCGCAGCACTACAGTTGGCTAATACTATCTGACCCTCTTAGTCCAGATCTCTAGACCATTCTAGCAGTTTCTGTTCCGGTATCATTACAATCACCAATTGCACCGCTTCAATTTCAACACATCAGTGATGTTAACTACATCACTGCTTTTCTGTCATCTATGTTGTCTCAAATTCAAATTTTCACACTTTGAAAATCTTTGTGGTTGCAAAACATTTCATAATTCACACTACACCAAAAAGTAATGGTGCTGTCACATTTTCAAACTTCATCGTTGCCATATCAAATATTCATGAAAAACACATCTTCTGTCGGATTGGTTTCAGAAAACATTTACTACCGGCTCACATTTTTGAGCGGGATAACTTATTTCAAAAAGTTTTCACAATCGAGAGCACATGGCACCATTTCAACCTTTCAGTACAGCGACACATCCCAATCCTTTCATACGCAAACCACTGAAGTGGTGACATACCTGTCGGTCAATGTGGGAGAGTTTCCGTCCACAAGAGAACCAGTGTCCGCACTGGCACAAATAACGGGTCACCCACCGGAATCCCATACCCGGGACAAGAACCATAATCCAGGAGCCTTGCTCCAAACGCCTGCGTGGGTACCGACCAGACAAGGCAAAACACACGCCCTCACAAGGCGTAACTACTTGGATTGGAAACATACACTGCTGGTGCGAGTGTCAGCTCTACAAACTAATCCCCTCAAAAGAATTTTCAACAATGGCCAGCGATTTTAAAATTTTTCAAATTCATCTGGCAAGACCCAGCAAACCGCGTACATCTACAACAGTTTCTGGCCTCTTCCAGTTCCGTAGTGCATCTACCACAACAAAGTTGAAAATTCAGTTTTAAATTCTGGGTTATAACAAAACCCCTTTTATGAGACAACACATTTCACAAACAGACCATTCAAACTGGTCTCAAATTCGGTTGAAAAATATTTCATTCAAATTCTTTATTTCAAAAATTCACAAATTCGAAAATTCAATTCCGCAAATCCACAAATACTGCAGGTGCATTGGTAAATACAAAATTCAATTTTCAACATAACCAGGAACAGTCGACTATAATAGAAGGTCATCAATTCTGCATTTCAGATTCCATTCTTGGATACACAAGCCATTCATAGGACATTTAATCCATTCTATTCTTGTCGTGCTCACCACGATTCCGCTGCGCACTCTGATTGGTTAGAATTCTCCATTGGTGGCTTTCATACACATTGGTACCACATTCTAATACCTTAAAGAATCCATCCACCACCAACAACCCTACGGTTATTTGTCCCAATCATAAGACATAACCTGTAGTTACTAAGGTTCTAGCTGTCATACGGTTCCATCAAGGAACTAATTCTCATTCATAAATCAAAGGGAATATTCCATAATCAAGATCCTTCCCTAAGTTGATTCTGTAGCTAGCAACCTCAAAATACCTCATCATAATCAAGTATCATTTTATAATACCTCAATTCATTCAGATCAATCTGTTCTACTCTCTAGTACCACAATTCATTCAAGTCAATTTGAATGCCTAAAGAATCACTCAACTATTATCTGACTCTTAGGTCACGATTCGATTGGTAGCACCCTCTGGATGCCCAATCAATTTTTAGGTTCATCAACCTAATTCTGAAACCTTACTCATACCCAATAATCATGCTAAAATCATTATGATTTATAGCTTATATTATTCATGTATTATCGTCAAATAGATAATCCCAAATAACATTCCTCGAATTCATAATTCAATCCACAAAATTTCAATACCGGCTTGGCTAAGAAATTATACTTTCTCAACAATACTATTATACATAGTAGGGTTGTGATTCACAATTCTTAGTCTAATCTTCGAAACATACGAAGACTATTCTCAATGTCATTATTATAACAAGGTTCTATTTCTACCTCAAATGTATCATTTAACCATCCCCAAATAAACACACTGCTAATGCAGCACTATTCAATATTCAAAGTTTCTACTCTCAAGTATTGCAACTTAAAACACCTTCAATCATACTTTTGATATAAGCAATATTTTAGCTTAGATCAGATTCAAGCCTATCCCTATTCATTCTAACATTCACATGGCATCTATCAAGAAGACCATATTACATATCCCAAGGTATTCAAACCTTAAATCACGAGATTTCAAATTCCTATTCACCCACCCTGGGGTTAATCTCACCTGCTTACTCTTAATCACAGGGTTCCATTAGATTCTAGGTCATAGACCAACTTCGCATAAAATTCTCCGGAGCTCATATATTATTATTTTTAAATTGGGTATATTTCACAAACGCTCCATTTCATTTTCTATAATTCAACCTTTTCCCTTGTACTAGCATGCCAACTAGTGATCAAGGAAAAATCTATTTTCTGGGTTTGTCTATCACCCTTATTCTCTTAATTCTGGTACCAAGTATCATCATAGATACTATTCTCATCATAGATCAAGAGACTTCAAATTCTCACAATACTACTCAGGATTTACCCTTCCTGAAATTCTTCTCGCCTAAGCAAGCTTAACCTCAAAGTTTCAATAAAATCTGGGAATCTAAATCATACTATGATTCAACATTGAGAACCCTAGAGTTAGCAACAGAATTTCTTTTTCCGTGCTATTTCGTTTGTTTATGTAATCCAATATCAGTATACTCTTCCAAAAATGCCAGAACCTCTGCTCTGATACCATAAATTGTAACACCCCTTGATATATCAATTATTATCAGAGTTGTAGCGCACAGCTTAATGAACATAACCGTTCTGGCAAAGTAATACTGATATTATATTCTAATTACATAACAAAATCCACATAGGATTATACAAATAACTTCTAGTCTCTAAAATAGGCTAATAAAAATAACCTATAGCATTTCTCGGTCCGTCCCAGCATCACTATTCATCAGTGAGTACCGCCTTGCCTTGTGAGCCACGTTCTCTAAACTGAACAATCCACAGGTAGCAACAAATACTGGGACCCCGAAGGTTCCCAGAGTAACATGTTAATCTTACATTCAAAGTATAATACAGTATATGACAGATAACCATCGATTATACATTCAACACATACAGCACAAACAATTCATACGGTACATATAATACATATTGAATGGTACATACAGTCATATAAAGACATACAAAGAACGCAAGATTAGAGTTACTACCTGATAGCCTTTCCAATTCCTGATCCGGTTCTCTATCCTCTGGTCATCTCAGATAAATACCGAATCCTATATTTAAATATTTATGGATGGCAAGTTATTACTTGTCCAAATTCTCTATTTCTTATTTCTGAACAAATTCTATAATCCGGTAGAATTTTCAATTAACTTAGAAAATTCATATTTAATTACACAAAACTCCAATTGATGTGCTTCCAAAAATCACGTGTTCCTTATTATGTCTATTTTCAGAGGAAAATACATTTCGTTTCCAAATCGACAGACACTTTTCCAGATTAATCAATAAATCCTTACTGTTTCAGAAAAACGTTCAGGTTTAACGTTGAACTTGAAAAATCCATATCTGGAGTTCTAGGTGTCCAAATCAGTTGGTTCAAAAATCCATGAACTCCTCGTTAAGTGTAGTTTCTAGGGAAATTGGTTTCAACATTTAATCATATGCCAATAATTCCCAGATTTCAAAAACGTAAACACTGTTCAGAAAACATTTCCGAAAACGTCCCAGATTTCATACTTAACTTAAAAAAATACACATCTCCCTGAATATAAATTCAAATAAGGCTTGTGACCTATCAAATTAAAGCTTGATAAGTCTACTTTTATTCTGGAAAGTTTCATAGACAAACTCAAATGTTTACTATTTTAAAAGTGAATCCGAAAATCACTGTTCATTTCTGGAAACCAGCATTTTTCAGTGTTCAACTTCTAACTTTGAAAAATCATAACTAATTCTATAGAACTCCGATTAAGGTGATTCAAAATTCTATTTGAAGTTCTATAAGTCTAGTTTTTGGAAAAAATATTCGTCAAGCCAATTAATGGCTGTGTAATTCCCAGAAATTCGAAAACCAAACGCCACTTAAATCTGGAAATAGGATTTTCCAGTTTTTATAATCAAACATAGAAAAATCATAACTTGAGTTCTAGACGTCGGATTAATACGTTCTAGCACTCATTTGAAAGCTTAAGAAGTGTACTTTCATCTTACCAAATTTCACGGTCAAAGGAAATCATTTGTTCAGACAAAACGTTGCATGAACCTGACTTCCATACTGAATTTCCAGAAATAGCGGTGTTAGGCATGTTGACCGATGCTTCTCAAACGATCTATGTCTCTCAACTCCCTCTCTTCTAAGTTCTCGTTTCTCTTGCTACTTTTCTCCAGCTCTCACTTTATCTATATGTTTACAATTTTCTCTCTCCCTCTCTCTTCATTCATGCAGAACAAAATGAAAGAGAAGTGAATGTAATTCACATGCATCGTCCGTGAGTGAAAAGAGAGGAGATAAATGATTATTGATAATGGGAGACAAGTTGGATGCTAGTGAAAGAGTATTATCCGAAAAGAAAATAAAAGATGAGTGTATAATTGGTGTGAGAGAGAGGAGTTAATTAGTGCATGTGGGGTATATTTATTAAGAAAATGAGAGAAAGTTTTGGATCCATATTGCCTTTCCCTTCTTGCGTGACCGGATAGTGGAAGGATATTCAATTGATATTAGGTTTATAATAGAAACACATGGTCCCATCTATTTTATAAAAACTTAATGTGTGCCTTGTTGCCTTGTGGTCCTTAGAAAGAGAATAAGAATGCGATATTGCCCTTATCATCTTGCATTCACGAGAGAAAGAAGGACTAATAATGAATATGTATATAATAACACTAAAGGCAATAAGTGGAAGACAAAGTAGGTATTAATTTGACATTATAAAGATTATCTTCTAGTCCCACAATAATATGCAGCGGATATCACACATATTGCTTCCATACTCAATTCCTCATGGGACCTCTACATTATTTATTGAGTCAATAAATCTGACTAAAATAGTGTAATGGAGATCTTATCAATATTCACAAGGTTCTAATTCAACCTTAAACCACAATTTTACCGTGTTTATTTTAATATTCATAGATACAACTATTGGCTCTTACTGTTCCTAAATTTGTCACTTCCAAAAACAAGGCCTAATAGTCTTCCAAAAATAGACTAATTTTCAAGTCTTTAAGCCTAAAATTCGGGATATTACATTTCTCCCCATGTTCAATAAATTTCGTCCTCGAAATTTGAACATTTATATCTCAGGGAAAACATTCTAGACTATTTTCTTTTTCGCAGCACTACAGTTGGCTAATACTATCTGACCCTCTTAGTCCAGATCTCTAGACCATTCTAGCAGTTTCTGTTCCGGTATCATTACAATCACCAATTGCACCGCTTCAATTTCAACACATCAGTGATGTTAACTACATCACTGCTTTTCTGTCATCTATGTTGTCTCAAATTCAAATTTTCACACTTTGAAAATCTTTGTGGTTGCAAAACATTTCATAATTCACACTACACCAAAAAGTAATGGTGCTGTCACATTTTCAAACTTCATCGTTGCCATATCAAATATTCATGAAAAACACATCTTCTGTCGGATTGGTTTCAGAAAACATTTACTACCGGCTCACATTTTTGAGCGGGATAACTTATTTCAAAAAGTTTTCACAATCGAGAGCACATGGCACCATTTCAACCTTTCAGTACAGCGACACATCCCAATCCTTTCATACGCAAACCACTGAAGTGGTGACATACCTGTCGGTCAATGTGGGAGAGTTTCCGTCCACAAGAGAACCAGTGTCCGCACTGGCACAAATAACGGGTCACCCACCGGAATCCCATACCCGGGACAAGAACCATAATCCAGGAGCCTTGCTCCAAACGCCTGCGTGGGTACCGACCAGACAAGGCAAAACACACGCCCTCACAAGGCGTAACTACTTGGATTGGAAACATACACTGCTGGTGCGAGTGTCAGCTCTACAAACTAATCCCCTCAAAAGAATTTTCAACAATGGCCAGCGATTTTAAAATTTTTCAAATTCATCTGGCAAGACCCAGCAAACCGCGTACATCTACAACAGTTTCTGGCCTCTTCCAGTTCCGTAGTGCATCTACCACAACAAAGTTGAAAATTCAGTTTTAAATTCTGGGTTATAACAAAACCCCTTTTATGAGACAACACATTTCACAAACAGACCATTCAAACTGGTCTCAAATTCGGTTGAAAAATATTTCATTCAAATTCTTTATTTCAAAAATTCACAAATTCGAAAATTCAATTCCGCAAATCCACAAATACTGCAGGTGCATTGGTAAATACAAAATTCAATTTTCAACATAACCAGGAACAGTCGACTATAATAGAAGGTCATCAATTCTGCATTTCAGATTCCATTCTTGGATACACAAGCCATTCATAGGACATTTAATCCATTCTATTCTTGTCGTGCTCACCACGATTCCGCTGCGCACTCTGATTGGTTAGAATTCTCCATTGGTGGCTTTCATACACATTGGTACCACATTCTAATACCTTAAAGAATCCATCCACCACCAACAACCCTACGGTTATTTGTCCCAATCATAAGACATAACCTGTAGTTACTAAGGTTCTAGCTGTCATACGGTTCCATCAAGGAACTAATTCTCATTCATAAATCAAAGGGAATATTCCATAATCAAGATCCTTCCCTAAGTTGATTCTGTAGCTAGCAACCTCAAAATACCTCATCATAATCAAGTATCATTTTATAATACCTCAATTCATTCAGATCAATCTGTTCTACTCTCTAGTACCACAATTCATTCAAGTCAATTTGAATGCCTAAAGAATCACTCAACTATTATCTGACTCTTAGGTCACGATTCGATTGGTAGCACCCTCTGGATGCCCAATCAATTTTTAGGTTCATCAACCTAATTCTGAAACCTTACTCATACCCAATAATCATGCTAAAATCATTATGATTTATAGCTTATATTATTCATGTATTATCGTCAAATAGATAATCCCAAATAACATTCCTCGAATTCATAATTCAATCCACAAAATTTCAATACCGGCTTGGCTAAGAAATTATACTTTCTCAACAATACTATTATACATAGTAGGGTTGTGATTCACAATTCTTAGTCTAATCTTCGAAACATACGAAGACTATTCTCAATGTCATTATTATAACAAGGTTCTATTTCTACCTCAAATGTATCATTTAACCATCCCCAAATAAACACACTGCTAATGCAGCACTATTCAATATTCAAAGTTTCTACTCTCAAGTATTGCAACTTAAAACACCTTCAATCATACTTTTGATATAAGCAATATTTTAGCTTAGATCAGATTCAAGCCTATCCCTATTCATTCTAACATTCACATGGCATCTATCAAGAAGACCATATTACATATCCCAAGGTATTCAAACCTTAAATCACGAGATTTCAAATTCCTATTCACCCACCCTGGGGTTAATCTCACCTGCTTACTCTTAATCACAGGGTTCCATTAGATTCTAGGTCATAGACCAACTTCGCATAAAATTCTCCGGAGCTCATATATTATTATTTTTAAATTGGGTATATTTCACAAACGCTCCATTTCATTTTCTATAATTCAACCTTTTCCCTTGTACTAGCATGCCAACTAGTGATCAAGGAAAAATCTATTTTCTGGGTTTGTCTATCACCCTTATTCTCTTAATTCTGGTACCAAGTATCATCATAGATACTATTCTCATCATAGATCAAGAGACTTCAAATTCTCACAATACTACTCAGGATTTACCCTTCCTGAAATTCTTCTCGCCTAAGCAAGCTTAACCTCAAAGTTTCAATAAAATCTGGGAATCTAAATCATACTATGATTCAACATTGAGAACCCTAGAGTTAGCAACAGAATTTCTTTTTCCGTGCTATTTCGTTTGTTTATGTAATCCAATATCAGTATACTCTTCCAAAAATGCCAGAACCTCTGCTCTGATACCATAAATTGTAACACCCCTTGATATATCAATTATTATCAGAGTTGTAGCGCACAGCTTAATGAACATAACCGTTCTGGCAAAGTAATACTGATATTATATTCTAATTACATAACAAAATCCACATAGGATTATACAAATAACTTCTAGTCTCTAAAATAGGCTAATAAAAATAACCTATAGCATTTCTCGGTCCGTCCCAGCATCACTATTCATCAGTGAGTACCGCCTTGCCTTGTGAGCCACGTTCTCTAAACTGAACAATCCACAGGTAGCAACAAATACTGGGACCCCGAAGGTTCCCAGAGTAACATGTTAATCTTACATTCAAAGTATAATACAGTATATGACAGATAACCATCGATTATACATTCAACACATACAGCACAAACAATTCATACGGTACATATAATACATATTGAATGGTACATACAGTCATATAAAGACATACAAAGAACGCAAGATTAGAGTTACTACCTGATAGCCTTTCCAATTCCTGATCCGGTTCTCTATCCTCTGGTCATCTCAGATAAATACCGAATCCTATATTTAAATATTTATGGATGGCAAGTTATTACTTGTCCAAATTCTCTATTTCTTATTTCTGAACAAATTCTATAATCCGGTAGAATTTTCAATTAACTTAGAAAATTCATATTTAATTACACAAAACTCCAATTGATGTGCTTCCAAAAATCACGTGTTCCTTATTATGTCTATTTTCAGAGGAAAATACATTTCGTTTCCAAATCGACAGACACTTTTCCAGATTAATCAATAAATCCTTACTGTTTCAGAAAAACGTTCAGGTTTAACGTTGAACTTGAAAAATCCATATCTGGAGTTCTAGGTGTCCAAATCAGTTGGTTCAAAAATCCATGAACTCCTCGTTAAGTGTAGTTTCTAGGGAAATTGGTTTCAACATTTAATCATATGCCAATAATTCCCAGATTTCAAAAACGTAAACACTGTTCAGAAAACATTTCCGAAAACGTCCCAGATTTCATACTTAACTTAAAAAAATACACATCTCCCTGAATATAAATTCAAATAAGGCTTGTGACCTATCAAATTAAAGCTTGATAAGTCTACTTTTATTCTGGAAAGTTTCATAGACAAACTCAAATGTTTACTATTTTAAAAGTGAATCCGAAAATCACTGTTCATTTCTGGAAACCAGCATTTTTCAGTGTTCAACTTCTAACTTTGAAAAATCATAACTAATTCTATAGAACTCCGATTAAGGTGATTCAAAATTCTATTTGAAGTTCTATAAGTCTAGTTTTTGGAAAAAATATTCGTCAAGCCAATTAATGGCTGTGTAATTCCCAGAAATTCGAAAACCAAACGCCACTTAAATCTGGAAATAGGATTTTCCAGTTTTTATAATCAAACATAGAAAAATCATAACTTGAGTTCTAGACGTCGGATTAATACGTTCTAGCACTCATTTGAAAGCTTAAGAAGTGTACTTTCATCTTACCAAATTTCACGGTCAAAGGAAATCATTTGTTCAGACAAAACGTTGCATGAACCTGACTTCCATACTGAATTTCCAGAAATAGCGGTGTTAGGCATGTTGACCGATGCTTCTCAAACGATCTATGTCTCTCAACTCCCTCTCTTCTAAGTTCTCGTTTCTCTTGCTACTTTTCTCCAGCTCTCACTTTATCTATATGTTTACAATTTTCTCTCTCCCTCTCTCTTCATTCATGCAGAACAAAATGAAAGAGAAGTGAATGTAATTCACATGCATCGTCCGTGAGTGAAAAGAGAGGAGATAAATGATTATTGATAATGGGAGACAAGTTGGATGCTAGTGAAAGAGTATTATCTGAAAAGAAAATAAAAGATGAGTGTATAATTGGTGTGAGAGAGAGGAGTTAATTAGTGCATGTGGGGTATATTTATTAAGAAAATGAGAGAAAGTTTTGGATCCATATTGCCTTTCCCTTCTTGCGTGACCGGATAGTGGAAGGATATTCAATTGATATTAGGTTTATAATAGAAACACATGGTCCCATCTATTTTATAAAAACTTAATGTGTGCCTTGTTGCCTTGTGGTCCTTAGAAAGAGAATAAGAATGCGATATTGCCCTTATCATCTTGCATTCACGAGAGAAAGAAGGACTAATAATGAATATGTATATAATAACACTAAAGGCAATAAGTGGAAGACAAAGTAGGTATTAATTTGACATTATAAAGATTATCTTCTAGTCCCACAATAATATGCAGCGGATATCACACATATTGCTTCCATACTCAATTCCTCATGGGACCTCTACATTATTTATTGAGTCAATAAATCTGACTAAAATAGTGTAATGGAGATCTTATCAATATTCACAAGGTTCTAATTCAACCTTAAACCACAATTTTACCGTGTTTATTTTAATATTCATAGATACAACTATTGGCTCTTACTGTTCCTAAATTTGTCACTTCCAAAAACAAGGCCTAATAGTCTTCCAAAAATAGACTAATTTTCAAGTCTTTAAGCCTAAAATTCGGGATATTACATAAAAGTCAATTGAAAAGCTAAATTTCTTCAATTAAAACAATATACACTACTGCAAAAAAAATTGGCTTTTAGTCTGCTAAATTTAGACCGGTTATAGATGGTCAAATTTAAAAGATTTGATTGGTGGCATTTTTGTAAATATAAAGATCTTTTTAGTCTAGTTTCTTTAATATATGGCCTAAAATATATTATTTAGACTGGTTTTTCTAACAACCAGTCTAAGAAGATAGAAATGAAAAAAAAATAAAAAGTTGATTACTTTTAAGACTGACTTTTGCAAATAATTTGTTTAAGAGATCAAATATTTTAGATCCAATTTTACTTGTGCTCGGTCTAAAAGTTTTATAAAAAAAAAAAAAAAAATTATTAGACCATTTTTATAAAATAACAGGTCTAGCAGGTTAACTTTCAAGACATCATTTTGATCGTAACCGGTTTAAAAAATTTTCATTAGAACCCTGTTCGTCGTCCAAAAATTGAATTCCGCCACACTTTCTTCATCCCTTAACGTATGTGAGCCCACCCTCTCATCTTCTCTTCCTCTTTAAGTCCCACAGCCTTCTGTAGAGCTGTCAATCAGGGCCGGCTTGTGAAGGGCCAGGGCCTAACAGGGTCGGCTCTCCAGGGCCTGGAGTAACAAAAACACCTGTTTTTCAAAGCTCGGCTTGAGAGCACCAGGGCCAAGGCTGGCCCGCAGGACCCAGAAATTACTATTCTAAATTTTAATTATTTTTCCTCCTCTTTTTTTCAAAGAAATATAATTAGTAAATTACAACATAAATCATCTAACAAATAAACACAGCCACTAATTCATAATTAAAAGCAAACTATGTTCACAAATAACTCATATAAAACATAAGAAGCATACTACTAACTATTAAACGACATTAGTACAATGACTATTATTGTCGTCATCTTCGCCACTATCATCAATTTCAACGACATTTGATTGTTATTCACTTTGAATAGTAAGCTCTAATTTATGAGTAAGAATATCATGAATTTCTTTTTTGGCTTCATGAACACATCTATAATCTATCTACAACAAATAATAAATCAAATTATAAAATTAGAGTAGAGTTATTATGTATTTGTATTTAAATGGATAAATAACTCTATAACAAATAAAAAATACTTATAAATTATTGAAGGATCCAACTTCAACAAGTGTTCAACTTTAAAAAATAAAGAATAAAAAATTTGAAGGGCCCGATGGGCCGACCCGTAGCCCTCCAGGGCCGACCCGTGTAAGTCCTTAGCCCTCCAGGCCAAACATCACCTCACTCCTCTAATTTCCAAGCCCGACCCTTAAAAGCTCAGGCTTCGGCTCTAACCTTCTGTATTCCTCTCTTCTACACATCATGCCCTTTCCTCACCCCCTCAACCCGTCATAGGACCAAATCAAATCTCCTCACTTTCAAACAAATCTAGGGTCTAAATCTCGTGACGTTAATGGAAAAACCCTCCAAAATTGTAGGTAACTTTGAAACGTTGTTTAAGTTAGCTAGATCATTCCAAAGAAGCTTACATGGCACAATATGGCAAAGAAAGAACGACGGATACTCATTGAAATTCTGAAGAAGACTCTTCATCGTTTCATCTTCAGGAGAAAAAACAATCACCGCAGACTCATCGCTAATTCTATTCATTTGTAAACAAAGAAACGACGCTGTCACAGAGTACCCTATAGATCTAACCGTTACGATGGCTTGAGCGAACGAATCGGAGGAACTCATAGTTCGTTTCTTCAACCCACACAAAGAATTAGGGCTAGGCCTCTGAGATGCTGGAGAATACTGAAAATTAGGGTTGAAGAAATTGCTGATTCCGTAGATTTGGAAAAATCCGTCCTCATAAATCGGCAATGATCCAATAATTTGGATCTAGTTAAGCAAAACCTTAGAATGTGAATCAGTGACGATAAGAGAATGGTTATTCAGCATCATTGGGATCTCAGAGCCAGGGGGAAGCAATCGTAGGTTCTGAGGCAGTAACGATAAAGGAGAGAAGTGGAAATGAAGCAGATCGAGAGAAGCTTGGACGGATTTTGAAAATGCAGAATCCAAAGGAGCCAAGACGGTGAGAGAAGGATTTTGTGAAAGAAGAGTTTGATATAAGCCATGGAGAGTGAGAGATATGGAGTTGTTTCCTGAATCAAAGAGAATGTCAGCAGCGTCGAGGACGGTTCCATGGGAGAGAGAAGAGGAAATGGAGAAAAAAGAGTGTGTGTAGAAGAAGAACAGAGGCAGCCAAAACTAGAGATTGGGAGATAGATTCTTATGACCAGTTATTTTATATAACCAGTCTTAAAAGTTTTACCTTTTAAACCTTGTATTTTAAAAAACTGTTTAAAAAGTTTTTTTTAACCGATCTTAAGTAACAGACATTTTAGAATAGTATATTGAGATTGCATCCAGAATCAGTCTAAAATGTAATTTTTACCCAGTCTAAAAGGTGATTTTTACGTTAGTGATAAAGATAAACAATGTAGCTAGTATAGCAACCTTAAAAGTTTAAATGTAGTTTTTTTTACTAATGTACCATGAATCTGTTTTTTTTAATACATTGTGATAATAGATTTTCATATTTCAAAGAAGATTTAATATCAAATTTTATAAAATTAATTGATAAAAATTGGTTAGAATTGCATATAATAATTTTTGTTAATTTACAGTGTTAGGTAGACAAAGACAAAGACAATTAATTATGACTACATGTCTATTTTAGATGGCATGCCCTGGGGAAGGTATTTTAACAGATCTTATACGAAGATTGGTGGATAAAGGCATAAAGGAAGTCAACTATTTTCGTCATTTTGAGACTCATGATCGCGAGTTTAAGCAAGACAAGCAATGCTTGATTAGAAAACTAGAAAAGGTACAAAAGGATATTGAAGATGCCAAAAGAAATAATCAGTATCAAATTGAAGGTGAAGTTCAAGATTGGATCAAGGAAGCTGATAATCTAATTCAAAACAAGGCTGAAATCAGGCCGACAAGGTTTTATAGTTGGTGTCCTTGTTGGAAATACCCACAAGGGAAGAGGTTGGCAAAGACAACGCTAACCATTAAAGATCACATGCAGAAATATAACTTCGACAAAGTGGCTTGTCCAGCTGAACTTCCAGGCATAAAGTATCATGCTTCCTCGAAAAACTTCATTGATTTTGAGAGCAGAAAGAAAAAATTCAAGGAACTTGTGAACGCATTAGAAGATGAAAAGCATTACATGATTGGGTTGCAAGGGATGGGGGGAACAGGTAAAACCACACTGGCAACACAAGTGGGCAAAAAACTTGAAGAATCCAAATCATTTGAGAAAGTCATCTTTGTTGTTGTGTCCAATCCTCCAGATGTCAACAAGATTCGAGGTGACATTGCAAGGCCATTAGATTTGAAGTTAGAGGAAAGAGTTGAAGCAGATCACTCACAACTTTTGTGGTCTAGAATTTCCAAAAATGAAAAGAAATTACTTATAATACTAGACGATGTTTGGGGGGAGCTAAATCTTACAGAAATTGGGATTCCATCTGGAGTTGACCACAAGAATTGTTTTGTTTTGATAACCACTCGCCATTCAAAAATTTGTCAAGCAATGAAATGCCAACATATAGTTCACCTACACACATTGGATGATGACGATGCATTGCATCTTTTTCTGTTTCATGCTACAAGTGGTGATGATGATTCTTCAAGAAAGGAGTTGGAGGGTCTTGCACGAGATTTTTTGAAGGAGTGTGGAGGACTACCTGTCGCAATTGTAGCACTAGCTAGCACATTAAGAAATTGGCATGTTGGAGAGTTGAAGGCGGCTTTGACAGCTTTGCAAAATTCCAAGTCATTTGTTGATGTAGATGAAGATTTGGTGAAGGTTTATAATTGTTTGAGATTAAGCTATGATAATTTACATAATGAGAAGGCCCAAAAGCTTTTCTTATTGTGTTCTATTTTCCCAGAAGACTATGAATTTCCTATAAACCTTATTATTAGACTTGGTATAGGGTCGGGAATTTTTGAGGAAGCCGATGATTATTGTGCAGCAAGAAGCCAAGCACTCGCAGTGAAAAATAAACTCATAGACTCTTCTTTGCTACAGAAGGTTGGGGAGAAAGAATGTGTAAAAATGCGTGACTTGGTTCGTGAAGTGGCCCAATGGATTGCAAAAGAAGATGTTCAAGTGATTAAGGATTTGAGAACAACTTTAAAAACAAATAAGCGATTTGTGTTTTGGAGTACTGATGACTTTCCCGATCAACTTGATGGTACAAAACTTGAGATTTTACTTGTTTGGATAAGTGGTAGAAATGTCTTGGTGAAAGACTCAAATGTATTCTTTGCAGGGATGTCAAGGCTCAAAATTCTATTTTTACTTGGCGAATATGATAGAAAAGTTCCCTCTCCATCATTGTCTAAGTCACTTCTTTCATTGAAGTATATTCAAACTCTTATCTTGGATGGTTGGGAATTAGGTGATATCTCCATTTTGAAAAATATACAAAGTCTTGTGACACTTGAGTTCAAAAATTGTCTAATTATTGAATTGCCTAGAAATATCATGGAACTAAAGAAGTTGAGATGGTTGGGGATGAGGAAGTGTGAAATTGAAAAGAACAATCCTTTCGAAGTGATTGCAAAATGTTCACAATTAGATGAAGTGTATTTTGTTGAGAATTTCAATGTAAAGGATTGGAACACACAAGATGAAAAAGAAATTGTAGATGAGATTGCTCATGATATATGTCCTATTGGGTTGCAAATATTTTCTATTGCTTATGATGGTTTTAAACGTTTTGCTAATGAAGATAATGGCCTATTAAGATGCTTCAATCCAGAACATATAAGACATCTGATACCAGATGCAATGTTTAAGTACCTTGTGAGAAGTGCAAAAGTTCTTGAGTTGGGGAAAATGGGACAAACAAGTTGGAAAAATCTTGCTCCTGACATTATTCCTTTGGAAAATGGAGGCATGGATAATTTGATCAAGCTTTACTTGTATGAATGGGATAACATTGAGTGCCTTATTGATAATAGTAAATATCATTATTCTAATACCACATTCTTCTCAAAGCTGGTTGAGCTACATCTGTATTGTGTGGATGTGGAAAAATTATATTGGGATGCTATGCCTTCTCACTTTCTTTCGCAGTTACAGATTTTGAAGTTAAAGAAGTGTATGAAATTGCAAAACATATTCTTCGATGAAAATATCAAGGTACCTCATCTTAAGGTATTGCAATTGATAGGTTGCCCAATGTTTCAACCATCAATTTTCCCACCCGTTGTTGCTCAAAGTCTAGAGCGATTGGAAGAATTAGTTGTTGAAGATTTTGAGGAGTTAAAAAGTTTAATTGCATACGAGAGTTTGAAACAAGAAATGGTAGTTGTTGGTAGTCAAAAGAACGATGGCTTATTGTTCCCAGTATTAAAAAATCTTACAATTAGAAGCTGTGGCAAATTAGAAATGGTAATTTCGCTACTGCCTGGAATCCTTCCCAAGTTGAAACATTTACATATATATGGTTGTAAGGAGCTTAAATACATATTTGGTGAATATGGAGTTGTGGGCCAAGTTTTGCAGCAAGATATCATTCTCCCTTTACTAACAGAAGTGACACTTGATGATGTACCAAGCTTTATTAGTATATTTCAAACCTGCCAGAAATGTTTGCTAAGGCGCCCTGAAGTGTTTAATGGAGATTCAAAGGAGAAACACGAAAACTCTAAGGCAAGTGCTTTTTCATGGGCTTACGGATGTTGCTTTCTAGCCCCAACTAAAGACACCAATATTGAAGTTCCCAATGCTGCAATGGAACAGCACACAATCTCACAGGTATTCTACTTTGTTCTTGCTTTCTTTACCCAACATATTTGTTTATGTTTTATACTTTTTTTTTGTTGGGAAAAGTGATATTTGATTAATTGAACTTCCATTTTATCATGTTGTATACGAATTGTTTATAGATATTTTTCTTTTTTAAAGTATATAGATCTGATAATAGAGATTTGATAAGAAGTAATGATATAACTATTCTCATGTAATAAATTTTATTGAAAGTGTGACTTGATATTTTAAAAGTTGTAAAGAAGTATGAGATGGTTTTAGAGAAAAACTGAAAAACCGAGATAAAAATAATAAATGCTATATTTGTTTTTATTTATAATCTTCTTTTCTTTTAATAGTTCATAGTTACAGTCATGTTCGTTCAACGCAACAAACCGTCAAGCAAATTGCTAAAAGTGTGTTAGTTAAGACTTTTTCATCTGTAGGTGAATATGATAATTTGGACGTGAAATACTTGCTACCTTGTGTTCCTTTTATGAGGCTTTATTTCCTATTAACTAATTAACTACTTTCATGAGATTAAAATAGTTCGTTAAAATTAGTTAAACATCACAAACTTTTACATCTTTCAAAATTTACATTTGATTGGTGCAGTTTATAAGAATAGGGAGATTGAGTAATCATTAAGTATGACTGTAGGCACTAGTTTATTAACTGGAAAAAAGGTCGGAATGCATTTTGTCAAGGAATTTATTTATTTTTACTTAACGGAATAATTGAATTGAGTCAGACTAACATTATTGTGTGATAGATCCAAAATCAAAAGAGTGGAGGCCAAATTAATTTTTTAAGAAAGTAATAACAAACATATTTATATATCTATTTTAAATATATTTTAATGATTTTTAATATTCATTATTATTTTTTAAAAGTGTATTTCACTCAAATTCTCAAAGGGATACATTTTTAAAAATAAAATGTTCTATATTATTTCTTAAAGAAATAATTTTATAAAAAAATAAAATAAAATGTAGAACAAAACACGTACCATTTCCGTCTTGAGTTGGCCTAGAATCCCTAGATGTTGTGGGGTTGTATGTCCACACACAACTTCCGTGTTGAGTTCGGATACACACATACACATACTGCGTATATATTCACGCCATCCATTATGTGTTGTCATGAAAATGTTGACAAAACCAAAAAAGGGTAAAAAGAAATTATAGGCTCTTCTCCAATTAGTTTTCTTCTTAAAGTATACCCACATTCTTTTAATATATCATGCTCGACACATTTATTTTGTATTTCAATCTTATGGTTCATTATTTCTCTTTTGGTTGATGTTTTTAATATTATAGTTGAACATAAGAGAAGTGATTGGTTGTAGGGATCACGTGGATCAAGCAAAAGGATGATAACATCGCATACAGCTGAGTGTCTAATGAGGTATCCTTTGAGCCTACAAAATATAAGGCAGATGTCATTTTGGAGATGTTCAATATTAAAGTCATTGTTTAGTTTATCCATTGCCACAACCATGATCATGTTGGAGAAGCTAGAAATATGGAGCTGTGAAGAATTGAAGCACATAATAACAAACGAAGCAGGGGATGATGACCATCTCAAACGCACCTCCATCTTTCCTGAACTACAAAACCTCAAAATCTGGTATTGTAATAAGTTGGAATTTATATTTCCATCAACTCATTTTGGAGGTCTTCGAAAATTAAAATCTATAGAAATTGTTGGAGCTCATGAGTTGAAATATGTTTTTGGAAAATACAATGAGGAAGAGTGCCTATTAAATGAGAATGAAAATAATGATGAGCCTCACATTCATCTTTTGGCATTGGAATCCCTAAGACTCTTGGTTGTGCCAAATATGATCAGCATTGGCATCGAGGAATATCAACAGAAATGTCTATCTCTACAGATTGTGGAAGAACCAAAGGTACATAATACTTTTTAATTTGTTATTTTATAGCATCTCAATATGGCTCTGTTTTCTTTTGAAAAAAAAACTACCGCTTTCCTCGGTTTATTCTCTATAAAAACTTCAAGCTTTAAACATTTAAATATAATTAAAATGGGTTATGCGAATTGTATATACATTTTACAATGCAATTTATTAATTTCTATACTGGATAAAGACTATATATAATTTAACATTCACAAAACTACTAGGCTTTCATGGACGCAGCACTATTTATGTCAAAGTGATTTGATTTATCTTTTTACCGACTTCAAATTTAAATTAACATATTTCCCGAAAATAGTATGTTTGTGTGTTGGTGAGTGTGTGTATCTCACACATGCACAAATGATGGGAACATACTACAGAGAATGCCATTTTTAAATGGTGATACATTTTAAATGTGTCAGAGCAAGATAGAGTAGATAGAAGGATAGAATTAATTATCTTTAGCAGCTAAATTATCTCATTAATCAAATGTTTTATAAACCACATCTGAAAGGCCCACATTCTTATCTTTGCATTTCTTACATCTTATAATCCTTTAATTCTCTTTTTGGTTCGTCAATGTTCTTAATCAAATTTTTATTTAGACGTGTAGGATTAGATGATACAAAATAAATTAGCTATATAAGTAGATTATAAGATAAGTAATTAATTGTAGGGATCATGTGCATCAAGCAACAAAAAGGAGATTGGAACATTTCATATAAATGAGTGTCTTAGGAGACAACCATTGAGCCTGCAAAATATAAGGGAAATAAGACTTGAGGGATGTAGAATATATTTTTCCTAAAATGATCATCATTTGCCACAAAATAAAAAATGGGTAAAAAGAAATTATATGCTCTTTTTCAATGAGTTTTCTTCTTAAAGTATACCCACGTTCTTTTAATATATCATGCTAGGCACATTTATTTTGTATTTCAGTCTTATAGTTATGCTACACATTTTTGCTGCTCCGCCCGTTGTGAGTGATTTATTGTGTTTGGAATTAAAATTATTAAAGAAATTAAAGTGACTTTTTCTTTGCTGAATGTTGTGGGCGGCATGCAACCCATCCAATATGTTGTTGTCTTGATAATGTTAACAAATGTCGATATATTGTCTCAATTTCATATTAATTATTTTGGAATATTTACGTTAGTTTGATGCATATTTATATAGTTTTGTTTCTTAGTCGCTATTTAAAAATGGACGTCTTTTAAGTTTTTTAATTATGTGAATAATTCTTTTGGATATTTGCAAATGTACGTATTATTCATATTTGTGATGGTCCTTTTTCATTAAAATATGACAATATGGGGATAAGGTTTCATTAAAGTGGAATGTTGAATTTGCACTGATATTAATTGGAATTGATGAATTACTTTTATTTGAACACGTGTAGGAAATAAAACAGCATATGCAAGATGTGACAAGTGAAAGAGCGAAGGAATCAGAACTGCAAGAGATTGTGAATGTTGAAACACCACTGACCCCAACTGTGGGCTTCCAATATTTTCTCAACTTCTACGATTTGAAAGAAATAGTAATCAGGAGAAACAAAAAGTTGAAAACTCTGTTCTCTGCTTCTGCATGCAGAAACCTACCACAGTTGTCCAAATTAATTATAGATGAATGTGAGGAACTAGTCAATGTGGTTGAAGATGATTCTCATGATCATCATCATATGAACTCTAGCTCCATTTTCCCAAAATTGGAGGATCTATCTATCCAGGATTGCAACAAGCTGGAGTTTATATTTCCTCTCTCTCTCTTTGGTAGTCTTCAAAAATTAAAATCTTTGATCATCAAGAAAGCTGTTGAGTTGAAATACATTTTTTGGAATGAAAATGAGCAGCTTCAAATCCATCTCCCTGCTTTGGAAGCATTATCACTCCTTAATGTACCCAAGATGATGAACATTTGGGCAAAAAAAATATTACATGAGCTTTCCATCTCTGCAAAGCATTAAATTGGAAGATCTTCAAGAATTCAACGAAAGATCTTTTCAACATTTGATGGCTTCTTTACAAGGACTGCAACTGAATGTGACCGCTCCAAAGGTAACACATTTGCGTTATTGTTCTACATATGATTTGCATCACTCTGTTTATTTGATCCTTTTTTTTTTTGAAAATTTTATGTCTCACAATAGATTGTTCTATATATGATTTGCATTACTTTGTTTCTCTTTTTATAACTCAATGCTTATTGATAGATCCAATAATAATACTATTGGGACTTTCCACAATTTGTGAATGTGATGATTTTAATTCATGCTGAAACTTTGAGCCGGTTTATTTTTATTAGGACTTGATGAAAATTATCAAGGATGTGCAGAAGTTGACAAACATTAAATTAAGAGACTCCAAAATAGAAGAGGTATTTAAGTTGGAAGGAGTGGAAATTGAAGATACAGTATTGACATTGAGCTTAGAAAAAATGCGGTTGAAAGATCTAAGTGAGTTGAACCATATATGTAAGGGTCCCAAATATATTTTGAGCCTCCCCAATCTTCAGCGACTAAAAATCATAGCATGTAAGAAGCTAAGAGTAATCTTTAGTGTCTCAATAGTAAAAAGCCTCCCACAATTGTCCGAATTAGAAATAGAGGACTGCAACGAATTAGTAGATATCGTTGAAGAGAGCGTGGAGGACGATCCGCATCAAATATGCTTCCCAAACTTAGAGACAATTTTCATCGATCGCTGTAATAGCTTGAAATGCCTTTTCTCAATCTCAACATGTGGCATGTTTCCAAAGCTGCGGTTATTGACAATAAAAAAAGCCTCAGAGCTGGAGCAAGTATTCATCCACAAACAAGAAGATATGCAAAAGATGACAATGATGGATGAAGTATTTCCAGAACTGTCAAATGTAGCACTTATAGAGCTTCCAAGGCTTGTTACTATTTCTGAGGGGATTGATTTTCAAACTCTGAAAGATTGTCTGGTAGATGATTGTCCCAAATATCAAGGTATAAACATAGGAAGAAAAGTCACTTCTAATAATTGCTAGCTAATTTTATGAATATGAATATAAGATTGAAAATTCAACTGCAGGAGTTAATCATATCCAAGAAGGATCTGAAGATGGGGATTCAGAAAATCAAGTTGCAACAAATGTTTCACCGGACTTTGCAGAGGTGTGTTAGACTAATCTTCACTAGAACCAAAAAAAAAAAAAAAAAAGTATTTTGTTTTACTAATGAATTTAACTTGTTCATAAATTTGATTATTACATATGGTGTTGGTTAGAGCTCGAAGAAAGCAATGACGACAAGTGTTGAAGAAGTTGCATCATCATTTGTACGTACTAACGCCATCTCTTTCCACATTCATAGGACGACTTGAGTGTGTGTAAATTGATGGACCTTTATAATAGCAGCAAAAACCAATAATTTTAAATAGAATGCACCAAATAGAATATAGGAATATTCTATATGATTGCAACTGGCTTTTTTTTCCTAATTAGTATTATCGAATGGAAAGTTAAATTCAATCATTTGGTGTCATTCAGAGATTAGAAACAAGGAAAGAATTTGCAAGAAAGACTCATCGGTGACTACAACTTCATCATATTCAAATTCAAAATAAAATCTCCAAGCTCTTCCCCTATTATTAATATTTTTATAAAAAATTTCATGTGCTTTAAGACAGATTCTTTTGTGAATTATGAGAACGATACGAATAAGCTCTTCCCCTATATATGTATGTAGTTAGACACATATATAGGAAAAACCAATAGATGGATAAAGTATATCTTTTTGATGTTCTAGATTGTGGAGGAAACATTATTTGAAATTCAAGCTAAAAATTCTAATCGAGCTTCAGGGAAACAAGCATTAGGAACTTCAGCAGCTAAATCACATTTGAGTGTGACATCTTTACCTATATGTTGACATATTTACATGCTAGTTTATAGATTATTGAAGTAAATTCGACATGATGAGAATTGCAATAGAAATTAGTTTAAATGGTTATGTACTGATTATTTAATATTTCGAACAGGAGTTGGAGGATGAACACAAAACAAGTGTATCAATTATGAAGCTGCAACAAGAGGGTCTTGTAGAAACTAAAACCTCTAAATCTTCTCATGAAACCAATATACCATTTCTTGATAACGTACATTATAGTATCAAAGATTAGTTATTTTTAAGTTTGATCATTACAATACATCATACTTGATTATTGTTCTTTGTTATTCAGAGTGTTGATGTCATATTAAAAGAAAGAACTGAAGAAGGTTCTACCTTAGAGGATGTAGTGGCAGCAACTATGGTAACTGATCTAGCACCAAGGAACTCATGGGTTAGTGTATTATGACTCTTTCTTAAATAGAGGATTGGGAATATATTCTAAGTAAAGGCTTAAATTTGTACCTTTTTCTGTATTCATTGCTTGATTTAGGATTTGATGTCATCAAAATCAAGCAGCAAAAGGCTGGAGCCCGCATTAGATATGATGATTGTTGTATACATAAATATTCATAAAATATTAAAGGACCTAAAGATTATAATTAAACAACATGATGCTTATGTTTCTTCTGGTACTTTTGCAGAGTGTTACATCCTCGGTTGTTTCACAAGTAGAAGGCTCGAAATCTAGTCCATCAATATTGGTAAGTCTAGTAAGTTCATTTAAACTTATATCATGTTTTTATGTACTTATCTTTTTTTATTTCTATGGAATATGATTGAATATATTCCAGAAAACACTACAACTACTATAGCTAGAATAAATACTTCTCCAGTTCGTTCATAAGCACAAGATGTACTTGCTCAAGTAGTTTTACTTCATTCATTTTATGCTTATAGCATTTCCTGATTGGAAGAAAGCACATTTGAAGCAGAACTTTCTTTATAACTATGAAATAATGTTAAAACAACCACATTTAGGAAGATTTCCAATTCTAGAAATATTACTAATGGAAACATTGTTGTCACATTTAAAAGTTTAGTTAAATAATGTTTATGAACCTTCACAATCATGGTGAAAATAATATTTTTTATGGAACTCTTTCCAAATAAAATATATTACATGGCTTTTGCTCATATCAAATTACTTTTTTTTACTCAAATGTTTAACTTTCATAGGAGTAGTGAAAATAATATTCTTTTATAGATGCCTTACCAAAGAAACTATCTTACATGGTTAAGATTTTAATTGCTCAAATTGCTTTTTATTTCATCCGGTAATGTCTACATATTACTGGAATCAAAATTTATTTGAGATTAAAGAAAAAAATTATATTCTATGAATATCTATCTTTTAATGTTATTCAGAGTTTAGAAGAAATAGAGAAAGAAGATGTTAGAAGGCACACTTCACAACTACCAGTAGCTCCAACTTCCACAAACTTGAAGGTGATCAAATTGACAATCTAATCCCTATTTATTACCAATATGAAATTATTTTTAGTATGTTGGTCAAGATCTTTTAAATGTATAAAGAGGTTACAAAAGTTAAGACTCACTTGTATTTCTTTATAATGATTAATTAATGAACAACCATTGACTAAACAACAAGCTTTTGAATTCTTGATTCTTGAAGATTGAAAAATAGAACGACAGCTTATGTGGCATGTAAAGCTACAACTTATTTCTTACTTTTAGGTTACTCAGGGCATCAAAGATACAATGGAACAAGGTCTTAAAGACAATTATCCAGAGGATGATGCCATGATATTAGTTCGATCAACAAATTCAAACTCAAGGAAGCGATCTACTGTAGGACCAATTGATAATATATTTAGAAAAGATTCTGCAATGGTAAATTTGTTACCTTTTTTCTAATTCAAGAAATTGAAGATACATTTGCATGCTCACATGTTGATATCTGTTTGATTGCTAAGGAAAAAGCAAAAGGAGTTCATGAAAAAGCTACTGCTACATATGCGTTACCAATGGCAACTCCATTTGAGTCGGAATTCGTAAGAGCACTTGTATGTCTTTTGAGCTCTAACACAGTCGTAAATAGCAACAACTCATTTTAAACGAGAACCAAATAAAAACAAGTACATGCTCCCCCCCCCCCCTCTTTGTTCTATGCAGACTGTTGAAGAAGCAGGAGATCACTCAAGTGTTCAAAAGGAAGCTAAATCAGAGAAGCCTATAAAAGCGATCCTTCCCCAAGTCATACCTTTCCTTCATTATCGTAAGTGTCTTTTGTTACACGAGGATTTTACTTTTTTTTTTCCCCTTTCTTTCTTTGAATTATTGCTAACTTTTTTGGTTGTGACAGAATCACAATATATTGATGCTAGCTCTTCATCTCTTAAATTGGGGATTTGCGAAATTTTCCGACTTGTAGAGTTGAAACATGGTGAAACAGCTTTACTTGCTCGAGCACTCGAGCAATATCCACAACTTTTGCTTCCTCGCGCAAATCGAACGAATCCAATAATAGCTTTGTCCTATAGAGTGCTGGTTGATATTTTGGTCATGCTTGACACTAGGAATCCTAATACCATCACACAATCAGAAAAATCAACCTTGGAGGCCAACTTAAGTGAAGCAATTGTTCTTGGGTTCGACAAGGATTGGGTTGAGTCTATTCATACTAAAGTTTTTGGGGTTGACTCCCCTAAATTAGGGATTTGTGAAATTTTCCGACTTGTGGAGTTGAAACATGGTGAAACGGCTTTACTTGCTCGAGCACTCGAGCAATATCCACAACTTTTGCTACCTCGTGCAAATCGAACGGATCGTATAATTGCTTTGTCCTATAGAGTGCTGGTTGATATTTTGGTTATGCTTGACACCAAAACTTCTAATACCATCACACAATCAGAAAAATCAACCTTGGAGGCCAACTTAAGTGGCGCAATTTTTCTTGGGTCCGACAAGGATTGGGTTGAGTCTATTCGTGTCAAAGTTCTTGGGGTTGACATGTCAGATGTTTCAGCCGTAAAAGAGAAAATCCAAGTGATGGAGGTTAAGCTTAAAGAAATTGATTCTAAGTTGTTAAGTCTCTCAGAAGATCGCAAGAAATTGATTGTGAACATGAACATGTTCGCAAACATAGTAAGCACCAAGGACAAACCCTTTGGCATTTAGATGTGTTTACACTATGCTTTGTTAGAGAACTATCATATCTATGTTCGATATATCCCAACATTCCTTGTCCCAACATTCCTTGTCTATATAACTAGAGACATTAATCACTGTCACTCTCATGTATTCATAAATTTGAGACCTAATATTGGATGGATGATCTGCATCTGATAATCACTCATGTATTCATAAATTTGAGACCTAATAGTCAAGTTGTTACATCTTTGGTTGACTTTAACTTCCAAAACAAACTATTAATAATTATTAGGCTCTTCTACAACAACCACTTAAAGAAAGAAAAAAATATATAATTATTAGGGCTCTTCTACAGCAACCACTCAAATAAAGAAAAAAAATATTATAAAATAAACAATACTGAATAATGTTTTTAAAAAAGTGTGTATGAAGAAATACATACAGTAGCAATCATAAAAAATTATATAAAAACAAAACAAAATAGAAACAACAATATTGCCAACAAAATGAACTAAAAAGCACAAAAATATAAATAAGTTATACACCAAATAGCTATAGAATGAACAAATTAGAGCTTTGTATTTCATAAAGTACAAAATACTAGATAATTCAGATACATATAGATATTTTCAAACATGAACTCTAAAAGGCACAAGGTTTGTGATGAGATCTCTATAAAGCCTTGTTGGTATTCAGTAAAGAAACAGTTAACAAGTGTGGGTTTGTTTTAGAAGATCCAGCCGGGATCACTTTTAGCACGTTGAACCTCACCGGCTCTGATAGTGGCCTAAAAATATAATGAAAACGAAGGGAAATCAGTCATCACAAGATTAAGACAAACAATATAAGTAATGTACAACAACCCTGAACCTAGTGCGATCAGGAAAAGGTTTGCCCCAAAAATTCTAACTTGCACTGGCCAATGATCACATAATCTCCTTCCTTTACAGGAAAGCAAGGAGACATGTGAGCAGGAATGTTTGAGTGCCTCTTCTCACACCTAGAGACATTGATAAGACAAAAGTGAGAAAAACACATGAAAATTACAAATTATGCTGGTCCAAGAGTACAAAGGCCACAAATTGGAAAATGTACATAACAGCCAGCCAAAAGGGAATACCTCTGGTGCTTCTTGACAAGATGGAGATAGTTCCTTTTAACAGTTATGGTTCTTGTCATCGTAGCACTGTGACACGTGCCAGCAATGATACGACCCCTGATAGAAACAGAGCCAGTGAAGGGACACTTCTTATCAATGTAGGTTCCTGTATGAAAGAAAGAAAAATGCGAAGGTCTTCCCTAACTAAGTAGAAGCGCATATAAATGGAGAAATAACCAATCATTCATATTAAACATCGCAATAACATGAAAACAAATCACAAACGAGAAAATGCTCGTCGATATACTAGTCCAATACAACAACAGTTTTGGAACTAGAAAACAAATCAACAAACTTTGCATCAAGTCATTAATTCCCTCAAAGTCCTGAACTTCTGTTTGAATTATATTTCATGGGCATCTAGAGTCATATCGTTCCAATCATGTGTCGTCCAAAAAACTACTTAACCTGGTAACAAGCAAACCAGGACATTCGATGCTAATTTCCTTAGTGTCAGGTATGCCGAGTTGCCGACTAGATTGCAATATGTAGCATTAGTTGCAATGGCTCACAGAGAGAAGGGACGATAAATAGCCACGAGTAAAACTTACTATGCAACCTTCAATCCACAAAAATAAAATAACCATGCCACCAAACCGGATTGAAATAATAGCCGAGTTTATGAACAATTCGCATCAATACAAAAATACCAGATATATCAAACGAAACCCATTTCACAACAATGACCTTATAAATAGTAAAACTGGCAAGGCAACAAGACAATGTAGATTTTTACAGATATAAAGACAGGATTTAGAGAGAAAACCTTCAATAGCTTCCCTGGGATGGGAGTTTTGAATCCAAGACCAACAGACTTCCAAAAGCGGTTCCCTCCTTTTCCAGGCCTCTTCCCCTTCCCAGATTTCTTCGAGCTTCAAAAGCAGAAGCAGCCACAAATAAAATTAAACATATCAACAAAGCATTGTTCAACGAAAACTTGACAGAAAACAAACGAAGAAATAAATTTATTCATGCAAATTTGTGTACCTTGGAAACACTTTTGGCTGCTTCAGGAAAGCCTTCTCAATCTTCCGAAAGTAAAATAAGCCAAGAAAATCAATGAATGAGAGAAGGAAAACTAAAAATTATTGGCAGAGTATCATATAACCGGAAAACAGATAGCAATTACCTTCTTCGTTGGTTCTGGAATATCCAAGGCCTTTGGTTCAGTGTAATGACAACTTCTGCAGTAAATCTACAGCCGAAAAGCACAAAATAACTAGAATTTCGTAACGAACCATTGATGCGCTCGAGCTGGAGGTGGGAATGGCCGACATACTTGCCGGTGGGGTCAATGGCATGCTCGTCGCAGATGACCTCCCAGAACTTGGCACCGATCTGGTTGCCGCACTACTCACCCTGGATTTGGAGGAGTTCTTTCTCATTTTGTGCGGCTTTAACGGAGAAAGGAGGGTTTTGACCTTGGGGAGAGGGGAAGGTGAATGAGGGTGAGGCAGAGTACGAAATAAGGTTGGGTGTGTGTTTCAAATTTTGGAAAAAATAATTCTGTCACAACAATCTATCGTAGATGACCCATTTTTACCACAGATTTCTTTTTCCGTTGTAAATTGTGATGAATATTTTTTCGTCACAATTTGAAACCGAGTTTTCTTTAGGTCACAATTTGTGGCGGATATTTTTTTCTCATTGCAAATGATGACAGATTCTTTTCCTTCACAAATTCAATTTTTCAATCCTAATCAACTTTTATATTTTGATTGGATAAAGAATTAAATGCAGCTGCACCCAAGGTGGGGCCACAAGGGTAGAAAGATCTTCCAACACAGTATTTAATGCAGCTGCACGCAAGGCTCAAGACCTCTAGTTAAGCTAGTACAGCCAAGAAAGGAGGGATTTTAACTTATCTTATTTAGTTTAGGAGGGTGGACAATTATACCCTTATCGATTTTATACCGTTTTTCCTCTTTTGTGTGAATTCTATAAAAACTTATATACAATTTGGAGATGAGATTATACCAATTCATTATTAGTTGATTATTCTCAAATTAAAGAAATGAAAATGGTAGGGCCATGGCTCATGCATTCATTGTTATATAATGAGAATTGCCTATGCATCATTTGTTATAGAGACAATTTCTTTGTTAATTATCTATCTCATATTTTCAAAAGAGTGGGTGGAACACAATGATAATAAAGTACTCAAGCTGTCAAGCATAGAACATACAGCAAAAAGCTAGGTCCTCAAAACAGCTAACAAAAGACTGAGCAGGTAAACCAGGACACCATGCTAAACATGCAATCACTTACTAGCATCAACTTTTACTCTCCAAGAACCAGATGTGAAATCACAGAAAATGGAAGAAAAAAAGGTCAGAGGAAAAAGTGGGAGTCATGCACTGTCATTGTAGAAAAGTAAGTTAGGATCCATTGAATCATAAACTCCTTGTGAGATTCTTCTACTTTTCATTAAAAATTAAAAATAACCCCAAACACATCACATGGAACTTGGACTTAGAAAGTAGAACCGCAGAATCACATTGCCATAATGTACAGAGCTACATAGCCACAATTTTTTCAAGTAATATCAAATGCTTTGCAACAAATTCACACAAATCAGATTCATAGCATTTCCACAAATGATACTATTTATTTTGCTTTCATGAAATCTGGAAACGGACAGAACTAGAAATTTGTAATATTTATGCTATGAATTAGAATTTAAAGAATCAATGTCGATCAAACTTACAGATAAAAAAGTTGGATAAACATAAAATGAACTTATATGAATCCAACCCATTTCATCAGAAAATCAAATTCCGTCCCTCTCTACGTTACCCAGTCGAACACCAAATAAGAACAAGAAGGGGGGAAATTATTTGAGCCACAAACAATTGTTCAGCAGCATTACCATCATTCCACCATAACCAGAGAAACCGTTTACAGAACCGCGATAATGCAAAAATAAGCACAACAAAAGTAAATGGGTAAAAGAAACAGGATAGAGGGAGATAACGACTAAACCTAAAGGAAGACGGCGACGGCGAATTCTGACGGCAGTGAAAAAATGGAACTAGGATTCTATCTATAAAAAGCCGGAACAAGCTTCAAGAGGTTCCCATGAAGCTAAGAGGGTAGTGAACTAGTGATTAGCAAAGTATGCTTTGAATTCAGAAATCGGGAAGATATCTGGAAAATGAGTGAAGTGTTGCGTCCTTCTTGGCGCTCTGCTCAGAACGAAAGCAGATGATGTTGGGTTGAAGAAGAAAGGATAAATGGGACTCCATCCGCTACGCCCTAAGACTGGAGGTAGTAACATTGTTCTTATATTTTTTAACTATAGAAATTAAATTTGACAAATATTAAAACTGCATAATAATTCGAGAAAATGTCAATTAAATACTTTCAAAATTTAAAAATCTCAAATTAGAGATTTTTCCTAAAACATGTTGGCATTTGTCATTGCTAGTTAACACACTGCTAAAAAAAATTGAAACAGCGACGGAATTTGCAACGGAATTTATTCCGTCTCCAATTAAGGGAATTTTGCAACGGAAAAATTATTCCGTCGCTAAATAGGGAAAATAGCGACGGATTTTGAATCCGTCGCTAAAATTAGCGACGTATTTTAAATCCGTCGCTAAATGGTAGAAAAAAGTTTAGAAATTGCTCGATTTAGCGACGGATTAATAATCCGTCGCTAATATAATCCGTCGCTAAATGGCGGCCAAAAAGGCCGCCATTAGCGACGGATTATGAATCCGTCGCAAAAAGCTGCCTTTTTGCAGCCTTTTCGCTGCAAAATGGCAGCTGTGACCGTTAGCTTTTTGCGACAGAATATAATTCCGTCGCAAAAAGCTAAAATTTAGCGACGGAATATAAATTCCGTCGCTAATAAACCCTTAGCTTTTTGCGACGGAATTTATTTCCGTCGCAAAAAGTGAGAAATTAGCGACGGAATTTATTTCCGTCGCTAATTTCGAAGATGAAATTACCCCCAGCTCACCTCTCAGCTCGCCCTTCAGCTCCAAAATCCTCTCCTCCTTCAGCTCCGACCACCGCCACCAGATCTACCACACCGAAGCCCCCAGCTCCTCCGAGTCCCAACCCCACAGCTCCCCCCAGCCCACAGCTCCCCCATCCCCACAGCTCCCCCATCCGTCGAAGCTCACACCGCCCACAACTCACACCTCCGTCGTAGCTCAGCCACCCACAACTTCCCCACCTCCCACAGCTCCCAACCCATAGCTTCCCCGCCGCGAGCAGCTCCCCCTAGCTCCGCCGCCGCCAAAACCACAGCTCTTCCTCTCCCGACCATAGCTCCAGCGTAAGCTCCTCTCTTCCTCTTTTTTTTTTCCTCATTGTTTTATTTATTCATTTATTTAATTATTTATTATAAAAAATTAGTATTCATAAAAAATGAAAAAACTAGTCATATTTTTTTGCTCATGAATAAATAGGTTTCAACACTCGTCGTTCTGTAATCACCGGTGCTCTTCTCTGCCTTCCGACCACCCTCTCCTTCCGGTGAGCTCCCTTTCATTTTTTTTTCACCACATTATTTGTTATGAGAAATTATTATAGATAAAAATTGAAAACATTAGTCATATTTATTTCTCTTAAATAAATTAGGGTTATAATTTAACTTTATTGTTTATTTAGGTTATAATTATCTATAAATATGACTAAAAAAGTTATTCTTGAAAAAAAAATTCTAATTGCATTTTAAAATTTGAAATCAATAGTTAGTTTATTACAATAATTTATAAATTGTTAAATTTTATATTAAATACTTATATAAATAATTTAAGATTTTGAATTTTAAATGATTTTTTTTTCCACCTCATTATTTGTTATGAGAAATTATTATAGATAAAAATTGAAAACATTAGTCATATTTATTTCTCTTAAATAAATTAGGGTTATAATTTAACGTTATTGTTTATTTAGGTTATAATTATCTTATAAATATGACTAAAAAGTTATTCTTGAAAAAAAAATTCTAATTGCATTTTAAAATTTGAAATCAATAGTTATTTTATTACAATAATTTATAAATTGTTAAATTTTATACTAAATACTTATATAAATAATTTAAGATTTTGAATTTTAAATGATATTTTTTTTTCACCTCATTATTTGTTATGAGAAATTATTATAGATAAAAATTGAAAACATTAGTCATATTTATTTCTCTTAAATAAATTAGGGCTATAATTTAACGTTATTGTTTATTTAGGTTATAATTATCTTATAAATATGACTAAAAAAGTTATTCTTGAAAAAAAAAATTCTAATTGCATTTTAAAATTTGAAATCAATAGTTATTTTATTACAATAATTTATAAATTGTTAAATTTTATACTAAATACTTATATAAATAATTTAAGATTTTGAATTTTAAATGATATTTTTTTTCTTTTTTAAATAAAAATATACATAAATCTAGAAATAGTGTGGCGTTCAAATTAGAAAAGTGAAGTAATTTAGAGATAAGACAATATTTTTAAAAAAATATATTCCATTTCAATTTTTTATTTGAATCTATCTTTAACAAGTTATACAATAAAGATCGATAATTTAAAAAACAGAATTATAAATATTGTGTTGATAAATAGGTAATTATGAATACAAAGATAAAGTTGATTTTGCAAATTATATAAATTTGATTAAGTCTTATTTAATCTTTATATGTTTAGAAACTCCAAAATAGTTATAGTATTCTATTCGTTGTTTGCCCCCTCTACAAGCATGTCCCCATGTTCTGGTGTGCTACCCTTATTCTCTGGTTGCTTGCTGGGATATGTTATTTGTTCAATGCATGTGTTTGTTTTTTACTTTCTTGATTAAGTGGCAATTGGTTGACATATATATGTGGCTAGTGTGATTGGCTACTTATAATTGTATTTGTGGCAAATTGAGATGTTGATTAGGTTAGTAACTGAAGTAGCTAGGAAGTATGGAAGACAATCACGATAGGAGTTGGATGTACAATCGTCTAACTGGAAGAGAACTAAATCCAGCATTCAGGGCGGGTTTGAACGAGTTCATTCAATTTGCTTTGGCGCATTCAAATAATTCAAGTAGGGAGATTAGGTGTCCGTGTGCCAAATGTAAATGTTTAAGGTTCAAAAATTCGAGCAGGGTCAAAATTCATTTGTGTCAAAATGGATTCATGAATGATTATGAGTGTTGGGAATATCATGGCGAAGTCCGACAGACACCGAGTGGTTATTACGGGGACAGTAGTCATCGAGAAAATCTTAATGCGTATGAGCAGTTAGTTATGGATGCTGCGGGACCGTCCATCGGCAGATATTTTGATCCCGTTACTCATGCCGAATCGTCATACATGGGAGAGCAGACTGGTACACATACTCAACTATCTTACATGGGAGAGGATCCTCATCCGGACGCTGATAGGTTCTATAAAATGCTTCAAGAAGCGCAACGTCTGCTATGGGAAGGATGCGAACACTTTGAAAGTAGTGAATATTCATCGCTTTCGGCTACCCTAGCAACACTAAGCTTGAAGATTGATCACCATATGAGTCAGAGGAATTATAACGAAATGATGCAGATCATAAACAAAGTTGTTCCCAAAGACAATAATTTGCCGAAGGATTTTTACCAAGCAAAAAAAAGGTGAAAGAGCTTGGGCTTGGATGTGAAAAAATCCATTGCTGCCCTAGAGGATGTATGTTGTATTACAAGGATGATGCTGAGCTGATCAATTGTAAATTCTGTGGACATGACAGATATAAATATGTGAAGAAAGGAAGGAAAATGACCCGTCAAGTGTTAAGCAAGATGCACTACTTTCTTTTGGTTCCCAGACTTCAGAGATTGTATGCATCAGAACAAACAGCTGCTCACATGAGATGGCACCGGGAGCATCACAGGGATGAAAATTTTGTGACGCATCCATCCGACGCCGAAGCTTGGCGTAAATTTGACGAGGTGAACCCTTTCTTTGCTATGGATCCTCGTAATGTCCGTCTTGGTCTATGCTCGGATGGGTTCGCTCCTTTTGATAAATCGGGCAGAAATTATTCCTGTTGGCCTGTCATTGTGACACCGTACAACCTCCCACCTTCTATGTGCATGAGAAGGGAGTTTTTGTTCCTCACCGCGTTAATCCCTGGGCCATCCAACCCCAAAAAGAAGATAGATGTGTACCTCAGGCCTTTGATAGACGAGTTGAAGATGTTGTGGAGTGAAGGGGTTCTAACGTATGATATATCATTGAGTCAGAATTTCACAATGCATGCTGCCTTAATGTGGACGATAAATGATTTCCCTGCATATGGGATGTTGAGTGGCTGGCAAACGTCAGGAAAGCTTGCATGCCCGGTATGTCTTGAGCAGAACATGGGTTTTAGCTTGGCACACAGTTGCAAAGTCAGTTGGTTTGACAGGCACCGACGATTCTTATCCCCGGACCATCCATATAGGACAAATAGAAAAGACTTCACGCGAAATGTGGTTGAATGAGCAGATCAACCTCGTCGTTTAAGTGGCCAAGAAATATGGGACAGGGTCAAGAATATTCAAAGTGTCGAAGAGGGTGCTGCTTCCAACGAACCAGAGGGATATGGTGTCGATCATCATTGGAACAAACGCAGCATCTTCTGGGAACTACCATATTGGAAAGATCAATTGTTAAGACACAACCTGGATGTCATGCACATTGAGAGCAATGTGTTTTGCAATATTTTGTACACCGTGATGGACACGAAAGGCAAGACGAAGGACACAATCAATGCTAGACGGGACATAGAAGCGATTTGTAGAAGGCCTGCTTTGCATTTGATGCAGGATGGCAAGGGACGGATTTCCAAACCTAGAGCACCGTACACATTAAACAGACAGCAGAATTTGGAATTGTTGCAATGGGTTGAAGAGCTGAAACTCCCGGACGGTTATGCGTCAAACCTTAAAAGATGTGTCAACTTGCATGAGGGGAAGTTATTCGGGATGAAGAGTCATGATTGTCATGTTTTTTTCCAGAGGTTGTTGCCGTGGGCCTTTAAAGCATTACCGAACCACATATGGTCTATTCTAGCAGAATTTTCCAGGTTCTTTAGAGGAATTTGTGCCTATGAGCTTAATGTGGAAAACTTACGGCACCTGGAGGCGAGCATGCCAATAACACTATGCAAGTTAGAGATGGTGTTTCCTCCTAGCATGTTTGACTCAATGGAACATTTACCTGTTCACTTGGCCTACGAAGCAAAAGTAGGAGGTCCCCAACAATATAGGTGGATGTATCCGTTTGAGAGGTAATATATATATTTCTTTCGTGCAGTTTTTTCTTTCGCGCACTTTAGTTTATAAATACCCTCTAATTGTCCATTTTAGGTTTTTACGCACTCTGAAACAAAAAATCAAAAATCCAACCCACGTTGAAGGATCTATCGCTGAAGCGTATTTAATCGAAGAGGCCACAAAATTTGCGCAATATTATTATCCCCCTGAAATGACATCAATATGGAGACGGGTACCTCGCAACGATGATGGCGGTAATAGGAGCGAAGAAAAATCAATATTTGATTTTCCAGGCCGAGTCGTAGGAAAATGTTGGAAATCAACTTTTGAAGCAAGAGATAAGCGAGTAGCGGAGTGGTACATTCTAAACAATTGTGAAGAGGCCGCCCCATACTTAAAGTAAGATTTGTTTTCTTTTCACTGTTACGGTAAGTTCTATAGTATTAACTTCATTTTTTTGGTGCAGTCATTTTTCTAATTTGGTCCGATCGGAACATCCTGAAATGTCGGAATCCCAAGTTGCTCAATTCATGAGCTCTAAGTTCCCAAAATGGTTTCGCTCCTACTTCTTGGAACATCCAGAAGATCCTAATCAAGTGGCATGGAGTTTATCTTATGGAGCTGCAATTAGTGTTACCCGGTGCAACAAATATATAATCAACGGATATCGATTTTCAACTGAGGAAGCGAATGCAGGTACACAATGTTGCAATTATGGTGTATGTTGTTGAGGTGACCAAGTTGACGGGGTGGAGAGTTACTACTACGGGAAGTTAATCGACATAATTCAGCTGAGTTACCAGTGGGACAAGGTGGTGACACTTTTTAAATGTGAGTGGTTTGATAACAGTCCGCGTGGGACAAAAGTGGACAAACATGGAAATATTGAGGTCCACTGGACAAGGAGATATACGGTTGGTTATGACCCATTCATCCTTACTCAACAGGCGGAACAAGTCTACTATACAGAATACCCCACATCCCGCCAAGGGTGGGTGGGAGTTATTAAAACCAAAGCCCGGAATATTATACCTCAGTCGAAAGAGTCGGAAGCAAATGACGGCATGAAGGAACCATTCCAGGCTGATGTGGAACATGTACCCTCCACAAACATTGCCGATGACGATGTACCAAGCAATCTATTTGATTCTGCTGTGAACTTAGAGTTGATTCATATCCAAATTGACAGTGAGGAATCAGACGATGAGACAGAAGTGATTTACTCTGATAGCGAATCTGAATTCGACGATTATGAGACTCCAGAGGAAGCCGTGCACGCAGATGACGAAGACCTTGAATCGTCCGAATGATTTGTGTTAGTTCATTGTTTATCACAATTTGTTATACTACATACTATGTAATTGCGCTACTGTCATATTAAGTAATAAATATCTTATTTTTATGTATATCCTCACATAATGTTTGTAAGTGTTCAGAGATATATGGAGCGTCCAGCTGGAGGACGTTTAGATGGTGGTCGTGGTCGATCCCGACCTCGTCCTGTCAGAGGTAGGGGAACGCCATCGACCTTTGTAGGCATGGGGGGAGAGGCGCTTCCCCAGACTCCTCCACTTCACCATCGATTTACCTGTCCACTTCACTGTCACTGTATACGTCCAATTCTCCGTCTTTCTCCAGTGATCCACAGCAAGGGGGACACCAGGTTTACATTACCATTTCTGATTGATTTACATATGTATAGTTTTATTTAACCATCTATGTACAAACTATTCAATAATTCACATTCCTTCATTCAGCACATTCCGCACATTCCGTCGCCTCACAGCCAGGTCGACGAAGGAGGTAGTGCCTCTAATACACCTGTATGGGGAGCGAAAGATCCTCATACAGCGAAGTTGTGGATCCGTCCTGCCGGCACCGAGGGGTGAGTCATACAAAGTTACTAATAACGCTACGATTTTTACCCTTTAGTTTGTATGGTCATATTTGGATCATATCCTCTGTCTCCAGATTTGACCCTTATCCCCCGGTGGCTGATCTCATGTCAACCCAAATATTCCTCAATTTCAATGAGCCTTGGAGCACGTGGAAAGAAATTCCTAAAGACACTCGGGATAGATGGTTCAACGAGTTTTTGGTAAGTTAAGTGATTTATAGTTATTAATTTCTTATCCAAATATGAACAGATTAAGTTTTTGTAACGTTTGGAGCACTAATTGTTCATTATTGATTTTCAGAGTAAGTTTGAGACGTTGCCTGAACATCATAAAGGTATGAGAAAAGCTTTTGATCATAAGGGAAGCAAGTGGTTGTCTGGGAGATTCCATAAATTGAGAAAGGGTACAGGCAAGACAGATTGGATTGACCCAGACACTGCAAGCTTATTACTTGCACAGTGGCAGAACGATGAGAAATTTAATAATAGAAGTCGGAAAAGTAAGGAGAATAGGGCCAAGCAGGTGGGACCTTCATATGCTGGCGGGTCCATTCCGCTGAGTGAGCATTGTCGGAAAATTGTGAGTTCACGTTATTTTTTATTAAAGTATTCAATGTTTTGTACCTTGAAACAATTTGTTAACGATTTTTCATGTGTTTGCAGGCACAGTCTGGGGAGGTTCCACCAGAAGAAGTTGAGTGGCGTGCCTTTGAGCAGACCCATACCCGACAGACTGAAGGGGGTGAGAAGATATGGATTAACCCCAGGGTGGAGCAAGTGGCGGTGAGACATTTATATTGCGTTGATTCTTTGTTTCGGACACCAACATGTTTATTTAATTTCACATCAGCTTTTTTTGTGATGTCTTTTTTTGTTTATCGGGCAATTATCTGAGGCTGACACAGGAGAGAGACTCGCAGATTGGAACCCAGCCCTCATCCTCAGTGTCCGATAACGAGACTCTATTCTTACAGGCTGTGGGTGGATTTAACAGCAAAGGTAGAGTCTTCGGCTTAGGTTCCTATGCCAGCCAACTTAGGGAATCAAAGCGCTCCACATCCAGCAGTAGTGAAGGTGTTTCTTCAGGTAAACGTAATACATTTGATATTGGTTGTTACATTTTTATTCTCTGGTTCATTTAAATGCAGTGCAAAAAAGATAATTATATTTCCTCATTTTTTGGCAGATGAGTTGCAGAGGATGAAGACAATTATAGAGGAGCAAGCAGCAGAGCTGAGCGAGACAAAGCAAAAACAGATTAATACAGACAATGCACTCCTCCAGACACAGGAGATGGTTAGACAGATGCAGCGTCAGATCATGGCCCTAATGAAAAACAAGGGTACGATGCTGCCTCCTGAAGGTGATCCTCCTGCTGATGATGATGATGAGGATGCTGCTGCTGCTTAGATTACTTTTTTAGTACATCTCTGTTCAAACACTATTTATATTGTATTTTATACTCTGAATTGTTATGAAGATTCAGTATGTATGTTGTTTAACTTTTTTTTAAATATTTTAATATATAATTTTTAAACAAAATTAAAATTAAATAAATAAATTTAAAAGAATATAATTAATTTTAAAAAATATAATTTTCAAAGAAAATTAAAAAAATAAATAAAATAAATAATATATAATTTTTTTTAAAAAAAAATTATTCAAATTAGCGACGGAAACAGAATCCGTCGCTAATTTGAATTAATCGAAATTAGCGACGGAATTTAATTCCGTCGCTATTTTGAATTTAGCGACGGAATCCAATTCCGTCTCTAAATCCACAATAGGGACGGAATTAAAATCCGTCGCCAGTAGTGACAGAATTAAAATCCGTCGCCAATAGCGACGGAATTTTAAATTCCGTCGCTATTGCGACCAGTTTTTAGCGACGGAAAAAATCCGTCGCTAATTCTGTCGCTAAACTGTTTAGCGACGGATTTTTTCCGTCGCTAAAACCTTTTTTTCTTGTAGTGGCGGCTAATGAAAATGGAATTACGTGGTTTAAAAAAATTATTAAAATTAGTTTAAAATAATAAATATGTTTAAAATAAACTTTTGTTTTTAAGTATGTCTTCAATTAAAAGAGGCAAGTAAGATAGAAAAATAAAGTAAATATAAGTATTTCAAATATTTTAATTAATTCAATATCTATAATTAATGAGCGTGAAAATTGGAAAAAAAAATTATTAATTACTTAAACAACTCTTGTTGAGTTCTTATAAAAAAGACTACGTCGATTCAAATTTTGAACTCCTGTAAAAAGAACAAAAGGGACTAGCAACTAAAAATAATTTGTGATTTTGATATTTTCAAATTGTTTTATCTGAAATTTTGCCTAATATTTTTATATTTTAAATTTTGAATATAGTGTTCTTTATGCTTTTTATATTAATAATTTAATAATTGAAAAATTATGCGAATATTAGAGGATTTGTCTTTAACTGGAAAAAAAAAAGATTATCCTTTAGTTTGATAATTATTTATATTTTTTAAATAAAATGATAAATATATATAATGCCAGGAAAAAAAAAATCTATACACACACACAAGTAAACTACTACTGTAATTGACTAGATAACTGGGCGCATTTATTACACCACTTTGACATGAATTATGCATATTGTCATAAATTTGATGATTTATATTATTATAGTTTAACTGAAAATCATTTCTTTATTCTTTGACCAAAAACTTTATATCTTTTTTAAAATTTATTAAAATTAAAATATACGAAATTCATACCTTTAAGGCAATTGCAAATAATCTCCGCCACTTGTAAAATAGGATAAGATATTAAAATAATGATAGCTCTCAATTTGTTCATTACAATTGTCTATCCAGAATTGCTTGCAGTCTGACCAACAATTTTACTGTTGCATGTTGACCTGGCAAAGTAGGCCGCCAAAGTGAGCAACTTCACTTCAAAACATAGTATTTCAATTACAACAAAACCATAAAAATCGCACCACCTCCAATTCAATAAACAAAATTATGAAATTCACTAAGGTAGATTTCACTTTCATCAAAAGTGAAACAAATAAATTAACAAGCAATAGCTTCTCTTCATTTCTAACCTATCAGGCAACCATTTTTGCAAACTCTGGTTAAAATAAACCCTTCAAAAATAATCTAACTTTGAGTGCACAAAGAATCTAAGTCAACAAATTCAACATTTTTTTCTCAGAATCTTGTAAGGCTTAATCAACAAGAATCATTCTGCAACAAGAATCACTACATTAAGAAGTTGGCCTCTTGATACAATATCCAAAAAATGCAACTTAATGCCACTCTGGTTTCACTGTTCACTAGGCATTGTCTTGATAATATCAGAGTCACCTGGAAAACATCAGATTATCGGACAGTTAGGGAAATACAAGCCGAAAATTGCCTCATAGCAAGAAGTTTGTTTAAAGGATGCAATGGATACCGGGATCGACAATGCTAAGGCAACAAACCCGGAAATATTTGCCGCATGCTGTGCCCAAATCAACATTGTCTAGTAAACAAGAAAGCCTTGGTTAAAGTAGTTATACAAGAGAAAATACTCAAGAATCACAATAGATTATCATGTTTATAAGCAGCTGACATCTTATCCGATATGGCACATTTGATATAACAAGAAAATTTCAAGAGTTGCTCATGCATTAAATATGAAAAAAAGAAACAAGACATGTACCGCATTATTTTTTGGGTCAATTACTATTTGCTCCACATAAGTACCCCACTATTAAAAGGCAGATAGATTAATAAGAGACAATACAAACACAAAAGACTAATTTTATAGACAGAACTTAGGTGCAGATTCTTACACATTTGCTATCAGTGTTTTCAATAGAATAATGACATGTTGTGGGGCTTGCACCTCATAGTATGAAGAGACAATAATATGTGGTGATAAGCTATGTTGCACTGACATTAACACGAGACACGAAATACGACACGACTCGACACTCCGACACGTTAATCCCAAAAAAAATAAATTTCGACACGTTAGGACACGTTTTGATATTATATATTATATATAATTTACATTCAAGTTCAATATTCCGTAAAATCCTAGCCTACAGCTTTGACTCAGCGTAGATTCGGCCTCATCATAAAAGCCATGCCTCCTTTTTTAAAAAAAAATATAAAAGAAAAATTCATCATCAATTTAGTAATATTCAAAGCCACGCATATTTTTAAAAAATAAGAGTGTCGAGGAGTGTCGGAGTGTCCAACACGCATATTTTTAAACAATAGGAGTGTCGGTGCTTCATAGGTGATAAGAAGTACATATCGTCTGTTTCATAAAATAAATGATGGCAAACACAAACTAACATATTGTTCCTGCATTCATTTTCTTAATCTAAAGTTTAAACAGAGCCACAGAGGTTTGCACTACCTTTTACAAGAAATATGTGCTTCCAACATCAAGCTGGCAAAACCTACTCAAATATTGAAGTGAAAGAAAGGACCTTGACACAATCCTGTATCTTATGTTTTAAAAAGTATATTCAATGCCTGTTCAAGTGCTGTTAAACAGAGATATTATTTTACAGGGTCAAAAGCATCCAAAATCAGAAAGAAGGGCAAATGTCTAGTGGATATAACTTAGGTCCATTTGGTTACATCCATTTGAATGGGTAGGATTTCAAAATTATGTTAGACCCTCTTTAATAATACCCATCACATATGAAAAAATTTGATTGGGGAATTCGATCTAATGGATTTAAGCAAATGGATACAAGTTTTGTTATATCTAATAACCATGAAACATTCTCCAACTATTAGACACCACTAACACGTCTACATATATGAAACTGTTATGTTCTGAGAACAAGAGTGATTGGACTTGACTAGGTTGTCAAGCCTAGAGCCTACGTACCCTTTGAAGGGATCAAAGTCCACATAGCTCGCAGTAAACTTGGAGGCTATTAGCCAGGGGGTGGTGTGTGTGTTTTGTGTGATAGAAAGTAAAGAGAGCATAGATTCGAACGTGTGCACCTGTTTGACGTTCCTCTGTATTTATAGAGAGGTCCGGTGCGAGTATCCCGGCCTGGTGAGCAATATCCGGGGCTGAGATATCAGGGGCTGGTATCTCGGGATTATGGTTAGGATAGATCCTATATTGTTGGGATCTCATATCTTTGCCTATTATCCCGCCAATTATGCTCCCAGGCACAGTTGGGTCGTGGCCTGGATCTGGGCTGTTGGGCCGGTCCGTAACAGTCGCCCCCCAGCTTGGTCGTTCAAGCCTCTGGACGGCCGAGATGTACATTGCCCCCGGCCCTTGTTATGGCCGGGGCATTCTACTTCAGCTAGACTGGCTTGTGGTTGCTACGGCCCTTAAGTCGGCTTTGAACCCGGGCCCGGCTTTTTGCGCCTCTGCCCCGGCGTCCTGTCAAGGATGCTGAGTTAAATTTACCAAGATGGTTATTCGATCCGTTCCGGCCCGTGACGCCTACCAGCGACTTCGGATCCATGCTTTTTGCCCTTTGGCCTTCACCGTGCGTCTTGGGATTCCCCCTGCGCATGCCATCATTGCGAGTTCACACTTGGCACGCCCTGAATGGTGGTATTCTGCAACCGTCGCATCTTTTCGCGCCCCGATGTTCGTACACATTTAATGTGCTGACGTCATGCTGTACCAATCCCGTCGTGCCTATGTTCGAATAGACCATTTTACCCTTGTCGTTTCGCGACTTGGTATAAATATCTTTTCTTCCTTCTTCATTTTTACTTTTCCCGCTATTCAACTTTTCTCAAGTTCTTCTTTGGTTTCCATCTAAGTTCGTAGTATCACCTTCTTCGATCAAACTTCGCCGTTCTTCATTTCCAGAGTTCAAGCCTCCCCCATTCTATTCATACAGGTACTCCCTTTCCTTCCTTTTACATTTGTTCGGCCTTAGTCTGTATCTTGCCGTTTATTTTCCTAAGATTGTCGCGTGTATTGCTGTTCTTCCTCTTTTCTGGGTTGTTTGGTGAGCTTTCTGGGTTTCTCTTGTGTTACCTTACCCAAAACTCGTCCAGTTACTCGCCTTTAAACACAAACCTTTAGTGCTTTAGGCTTCCTATTATGGTGAGAGACAGAAATTTTCCCAGGCCAAGAGCAACACTATCATCGGAAGAAAAAATGTTCCTTCGTACGCGCTTCCCCCGGGCCACTTACTGGGTTCTTGGGGGTGGACCTCCTGCAACAGAGGTATTGGCCCCTTTGCGCCGAGGCGGTGTCATTCGTCCAGGGCGAGTCAGGGCTCGCCCGGCTGTTGTTAGGGCTCCGATCCCTCGTCCCGTTCAAACCCTAGCACGCGCTCTTCCCCTCGGATTGCTCGTCGGGGTCGGGGTAGGCTCCTTGTTTGGATCCGGGTCCCCAGTGTTGATGGCTCAACCTCTTAATTTTTATGAGGGCCCTTCTTCTGTTCGCTCAAATCCTTTTCCGGAAGGGTATCTCGGCCCCTGTTGGGACTGCCTCGCGGAGAGCTCTGCTCTGATAGCTCTTGGTGGAGACGCGAGGGCTTCTTCCATACTCAGTTCCTGCCGGCATCGACCTTCCCTGGGTGTCCTTTCTAGTGCCCCTATTCGTCCGAGTCCGCAGTCTTTTTCGCCTGCAACTGTTGTCTTGCCAGGTATCCCACTCTTTACTGATACTGGTTTTGTTTATTTGCCTATAGGTATAATGGCTCCTAAATCCCGATCTTCCAAGCCACGGTCCGAGGCGAAGTTTCGGACTCTTCTAGTCCGCCCGAAGCCTTATGTCAGCAATATAACTGGGTGTCCCATGAGGTGCTGAAGACTCGGCCTCTTATGTCGGACGTCGACATTGCCCGGTTGAAGATTCCGGCCATGCCTGGGTGCGTCATCCGTTGTCCGAGGGCCGACGAGCCCGTTTGTGCGACGCGGGAAGTAGGTCGCCCGAATTTCTTCTTCTTCTACCGGGATTGCTTGTCCCGGGTACAAGTTTCCTTGCCTTTCACCCCTTTCCAGATAGAGGCCCTACTGCACCTAAGACTTGCCCCGTCTCAGCTCCATCTGAACGGGTGGGCTTATTTTGTTGCTTTTGAGCAGTTCTGTCGCTCCTTCCCTGTCCTAATTTTGTGTACCACCAACCTTTTCTTCTATTATTTTGGCCCCTTCACTCCTAGTTCGCCCAAGGAGGGTGATAAGCTGAAAGGATTGGTATCCCTCTGTATCAACCCGGACCGCAAGCTGATGACGCCTTTTTCGGACTCCTTTAAGCGCTTCAAGAGGGCATTTTTCAAGGTTGAGGCCGAGTTTGAGAAACAGCCTTGGTTCTTGGAAGGTCCTGAGGGTGCTAACGTGGACTGGCGTTTTCCTCTGTACTGGATGGAGAGCCATTATGAGGCTAAGGCTACCTCTTTCCAGATTCTACGCAAGGATCTATGGCCGGAGTCGGTCTTTGCCCTTCCTCGGTTAGAGGCCTACGTGGCGGAGCATGGTGTGAACCTCGCTGGCTTTTTTATAACTGGGGAGGATTCTAAGCCGCTTCCTCCTACTTGTAGGATTCTTTGTTAGCATGTTGTCTTATTTTTTGACTTGAGCTTCAGATTCGTTATTCTGATCTGGTTTATTTTTGCTCTTTCATCTCGAGATATGAATGCCCTTCCGCTCTACCTTCGAAAGGTGAATCCTGTTGCTGCCTCCCCGAGCCGTCAGACCAAGAAGCGGGATACTCTTGAAGGTGCCGACGCTCCCGTGGCCGATGCGGTAAAGAAATCCAAGGTCTCAGTCGGCCAAGGTTCTTCTCCTGCTGCCGTCGTCAAGCTGTCCCCGGCGGTAGAGTCCCAGGCTTTGAAGGGACAAGAGGTCATGGTTAAGTCTCCGGCTTCTAAGGGGAAGGAGGTCGCGATTACGTACGAGGAGGTCGAGGATGTGATCCTCCCTGAGGTACCATCGGGCTCGCTGCCAGCTCCACCTTCATCTTCGCCACCTCCTCCTCCACCCCCTCCGCCGTCGGGTCCGTCATCGGTCTTCCCCCATGGCTTTTTATGGGAGAAGGGGGTGGTTCCGGAGGTGGATGCTGCTTTCCTCCCTCCTCGGCACTTCTTGAATAACCGGCCGACGTCCCCGCCCGTTATGGACGAGATTCATGCGGCCCAGACGCATTTGTGCCGATCTGTTGGCTTTCTTCAAGCCCTGGTTCTAGTGAGGGCGAAGTACGTCCAGGCTGACGCTAACTGCAGGGCGCTAAGGGCGTCCGAGGAGGAGTTGAAGAAGGCCTTGGCCACGGCAAAGGCTAAGGCCGAATCTACAGAGGAGCTAAGTAAAGCTTTGACCGTGGCGGAGGCTAGAGCTAAATCTGCCGAGGAGGAGCGAGATGCAGCCAGGGCTGAGCGGGATGCTGCCAAGGCAGCGGCAGTGAAGGCTGATCAAGAGCTCCAGCTCTTTCGCGAGTCCAAGGAGAAGTTGGCCGGGGAGTGCTCCCGGGCTCAGCAGAGATTGTCCAAGAGTCTGACTGCCATGAAGGTTCTTCAGCAGTAGTGGGCTTCCCTGATTGAGGAGCATGAAGCAACCAAGGCGGCCCTTTCTGCCAAGCATGCGGCGCATCAGGAGGCGTCCAATGCGTTGTTGCAGACTGCCAGGGAGTGCTTCGAGCAGGCCTTGGCTCAGATCCGGTTTTTCAACCCCGGCGTCGAGCTTAACGTGGACGGTTATGATTACCACGCCTTTGTGCAGGACAGGAATCTGATCCCTTACCAATCTCCTGCCGCCGAGGGTCCTGCTGAAGGGGCGGAGGAGGGTGCCGCTGAGGAAGAAGGTCCTGAAGCCGGGTCGTCCAGCTAGACTTGGACCTTAGCGTTTTCTTTTATGGGGCGTCTGTGCCCTTGTATCTTTCTAAACAATTCTGGCCTTTGGGCCATTCTATATAAACTCTAGCCAATGAATGATTTACTTTTTTATCATTCTTTTGCCTATGTTTAAAATTCTAAACTTAGTTTAGATGTGTGTCGACTGTAATGAATACGAGCCGTTTTCACTCTACCACACTTGCGCGTGGGAGGTTGGGGCAGGGTTGTCTTGTTTCAACCTCGTCAGGTGTAACTAACCGCACTACCTCGGTCCAACTTTTACTAGTTGGACTCCAACTTTCACTAGTCGGATTATTTTTAACCGACGTAAAGGCTAAACTACCATATGTTCAACCGAGGCTTTGTCTGCCTCTAATCAAACATTTTGACCTAATCAGGGTCGGCATGGTAGTTCGCTTGCTTAGTCGGGCGAGGGTTGACGCGTCAATTTCGTGAAAGGCCACGTATGGCGCCTTCGCCGAGCTCTAACCAATGCCTGTCGGAGTACAACGGCCGGTTTCGTACATCTAGATGTTTTTAGATTTCGGCCGGGTTCACGACCTCGGAGCCGTTCATTCGTGTCGGGCTTGTTGGCCTCGGCTTTTTGGTTGGGCTTTATTGCCTCAGTTTCATGCTTAAGCAAGTATTTATGCACATTGATGAATTTCCTCAGTAGGATCCTTTATTGATAAGAATATCCCTAAAGGGCTTTACAAACAAACATGAGTAGGAAAAGAGATAACTTTTTAAAATTTAAAATTCGAAAGAAACAACCAACTAGTTATGCTGAGCCGAGCCGAGGTCTAGCTATAGTAGATCTTTAACTTGTCGGCGTTCCAAGTTCTTTTGATCGGCTTTCTCGCCTGGGCCTCGAGAATGTAGGCCCCTCCATCGAGCTTCTCTTTGATCTGATAGGGGCCTTCCCAGTTTGCCGCAAGCTTTCCGTCCCAGGCATTCTTATTACCATGTCGGCCCGTCGGTCGAGTCGAGTTTTCCACGAGCTGATCGATGTTTGGCATCGGGTAGGAGTCCTTTGGGCACACCTTGTTCAGATTCGTGTAGTCGATGCACACTCTCCACTTGCCGCTGGGTTTGAGTACCATGACTACATTCAAGAGCCATGTCGTATATTGTACTTCTCAAATGAATCCGGCTGCTAAGAGTTCTTCAACATGGCTCTCGAGGGCCTTTTGTCTGTTGTCGGCAATGTTCTTCTTCTTCTACGTTATGGGCCTCGATCCCGGCCATATGCCAAGTTTGTGACAGCAGAAGTAGGGGTTGATGCCGGGTATTTCAGCCGAGGTCCAGGCGAAAACGTCCTGATTCTGCCTTAGGAAACGGATCATTTGCGTTTTTAGGTCATCCTTCATATCTCTGCCAATTTTGGCGGTCTTGGATGGGTCCGTCCCTAGCGCTACTTCCGGCTCAGGTCTTGGGTCCTCTGGCTCTCGGAGGTCGAGCTCTACCATGTTAATCGGCTGCCGAGGGTGCCTGTCATTGTCTACCTCGGTCATCGTCTCCTTGGGTTCGAGCCGAGGTGGAGATGAGGCTCCTCCTTCCTCGACCCGGAGAGCTTCAAAGTAGCACTGCCGTGACTCCTTTTGGTCTCCGGATACTACAACCAGCTGATTTTTGTCGTTAATCATCTTCAACTTCTGGTGCTTGGTGGATACCAGTATGTCCCAGTTATGAATAGTTGGTCGGCCGAGAATAATGTTGTATGGGGAGCGAAAGTCAACCACTATGAACCTGACGCGCTCTGACTTGAATGCTTCTTTCGTTTCGAGGGTTAACCGGAGATCAATATAACCCTTTGGGAAGGATTGCTCGCCGTTGAATCCGATCAGGGTGGTCTTGCACGGCTTAAGATCCTCTTTGTCGAGGTGCATCCTTTTATAGGCATCCCAGCTTATGATGTTGGTCGAACTTCCTGCATCCACGAAGATTCTCTTGACACGGCAATTCACCAAGGTTCTGGTAATCATCAGTCCATCTAGGTGGCCGGAGATGACGTCCTTTAATTCTTCGTTGGTGAATGTCAAGGGGGGCGGCTTCGGTTTGGCGGGATCGTCCTTGAACTTGTGGATATCTCTGACGGTTAGGACCTCGCAGAGATATTTCTTGCGTTGGCTTATCGTGTCCCCGCCCCCTCCAAATCCTCTGCTGATGATGTTGCACTGGAAGTCAATGTCGGGAAACTCGTCATCAGAGGCGGTCTTCTGCTTTTTTCCCGGCTTTCGGGCGTCTTTGGGCGGACTTCTAGTGCGGCCGCAGTAATTGCGTTTGCCACTCGTCCTTCCCTAGGTCTTGATGACATATTGACGCAGCTTTCCTTCCCTTACGAATTTTTTAATAGCGTCGCGGAGGTCGTAGCATTCGTCGGTGGTAAGTCCATGGCAGTCGTGGAACGTACAGAACTTTGTACAGTCCGTATTGGAGCGGCCTCTAAGCGGCCTCGGCTTGTCTACCTGCCGCATCTTGGCTTAGGCTACCTCTTTCCATACCTGCGACCGAAGGGCATTCAAGGGGGTGTAGCTGTCGTACTTGGCCTCTTGGTCAGCTCGGTCGGGCTTGGCCTGGCTTTCCCTGTTCCGCCTTTGGGGTTCGGTCTTCTGTTTGCTGGCCCACTCTCTTGAGTCGGGCAAGGTATTTCTCACCCGCTCGGGTTCCTCGGCATTGGCAGCTTCCATTTGCTCCACTTCCAGGTACTTCTTCACCTGGGTGTAGAACTCGGTCAACATGTAAACCGGGTTTTTGCACAAGTTCCGGGCTAGTCGTGATGACGGGTCTAGCCCGTTGACCAGTTAGTGTACGTGGACGTCCTCGGATAGTGATCACACTTGCATTGCCACGTCACGGAACCGATCTAGATATTTCTGGAGCGTGTCACCTTTCTTCTGCCTCACTTTACTCAGCGTGAATTCGGATTTCGGCTACTTTTTACTGGTGGCGAAATGCAACTCGAACTTTCGTCCAAGGTCTTCAAGACTTCAGATGGAGTTGTCCGGGAGTGAACTCAGCCACTTGTGTGCCGGCCCGGTCAGAGTGGCCACGAAGAGGCGCTAGATGATGGGGCCATCAATTGACCGGACCCACATGAGTTTTTCAAAAACTTCGAGATGATTGCGAGGATCCTAAGTTCCGTCATACTTCAGCAGGTCGGCTAGATCAAAGTGTTTCGGGTAACGGGCCGTTGTCGCAGCCCTGGAGAACGGGGATCTGCTGGACTCTGTCAGGTACTTCATTCGATATTCCCGGGGTGATCATGGCGAGGTGATCTATGGGCCTGGGGAGTTCTGTCTTCCACGCGGCGTTCTTCTCGGTCTCGGCCTTCGTTGGTGATTCAATTATTGTGGTTTGCACCGCCATCTCGGCCTTCCGGGTTGTCACGATTTTCTTGAGGCGGTGGGTACCCTCGTTCTGCGCTCGTTCTTTCGTTCGGTCTGCTGGTGTTTCCCCGCCTCGTTCTCGGTCGCGAGCTGCTCGATGAGCTGCTAATGTCAACGTCGGCCTGGCCTCTGCCTGTACGAGGATCTCTCCAGTTTTCTTGTTGATGATGGCTTTGGAGCTCCTCCCTTATCATTTGTGCAAAGGTGCGGAAGTCCGCCTATCGTTGCAGGTGGTCCCGCTTCTCCTTGTCTTCGAACCTTTGGAGCAATGACTCTTGTGTCCTCCGGAGGATGCGGACGTCGGCTTCTATCGCCAGAGCGTCCTGGGTCGGAACCTCCCTGCGTGTCTCCAACAGCGGCTGATCATCTGCGGGAGGGGAAGTTGCTGTATCGGTAACATGTCCCTCCAGGGTGTTTTCTCGTTGAGGCTGGATTTGCGGCTGGCTTGGCCCGGCTGGAGCTAGGTTTGGTAGGGGGCCTCCATCAGCCTGCGGTGGTGGATTTCTGCTGTGGCTTTTGGTGTTAGCCATTGATGGTCACGGGGATGGAAATTTACATTTCCCCATGGACGGCGCCAATGTTTTGTTCTGAGAACAAGAGTGATTGGACTTGACTAGGTTGTCAAGCCTAGAGCCTACATACCCTTTGAAGGGATCAAAGTCCACGTAGTTCACAGTAAACTTGGAGGCTATTAGCCAGGGGGTGGTGTGTGTGCTCTATGTGACAGAAAGTAAAGAGAGCATAGATTAGAACGTGTGCACCAGTTTGACGTTCCTCTGTATTTATAGAGAGGTTCGGTGTGAGTATCCCGATCTGGTGAGCAATATCCGGGGCCGAGATATCAAGGGCTGGTATCTCAGGATTATGGTTAGGATAGATCCTATATTGTTGGGATCTCATATCTTTGCCTATTATCTCGCCAATTATGCTCCCAGGCACAGTTGGGCCGTGGCCTGGATCTGGGCTGTTGGGCCAGTCCGTAACAGAAACAAAAGCTCTATGATGAAGAACTCACTTCACTGTAGTGATGCACACCCACTTTGGCAAGCATTGCATAATACTCTATCTCAGACTTCCTTAAAGGTGGGCAATTGTTGGCAATTATTATCAGTTTTCCTGCAAAGAAGAGAAGAAAATTTATCAAATTTCTAATTCCACACCATTAGCCAATCAATATTAACATACAAGATCAAAATACCAAAGTTTACAGTTGTACTTCAGAGATTTACCTGCTTCAATCTTATTTAAATTATCTTTACAAAATTATCAAAGGAATTGATTCTATTCAAATACGCAAATAAAAAAAGTTTTCTATAGCACCTTAAAAATCAGTGACACTAGATTTTTTTTTCTAATGCAAAAAAACGAAAAAGAAACTCATTCATCAAAAGAACTACATGAGGTTATGGGAGCTGCCTATCAACCTTTCATCATCCACCACTTCCTTACAAGAAGGTGGGAATGATGAAAAGTACAAAAATCAATTTTACTCAATTCAAGGGAAAATTAATCGGAGGTTGTTATAGTTTTACTCAATTTTGAATCACGTCCCTAGATTTTTTTTTTTTTCCTTTTGATTGAGTCCCTTGAGTTTAAGCAGTTAGGTTGCTAGTTCCCAACTTTCCATCTTTAAATTCATTAAATATTGGTTGACGGCATTAAAAATTCTGTTAAAGGGTGCTGAAGTGAGTGAATAACTAAATTATTGACAACTGGAATTCTGGTTCAGATTATATGTGCCACATAAACAGCTTGAGCTTCCCTCTATTCTCTGCTTCCGTTCTGGCCATATTTTCTAATAGCTTCTATTATATAGAGAAGTTCTGAATTCAGGGAGTTTCAGGTCCCAAAAAAAATGATCCTTACCACACAGACTAACATTTTCAGAGTCGCAGAGAAAGCAACTCAAATTTGCAGCCAAAGATTATTCAAAAACTGAGAATGAGCATTTGAGTGGTAAATTTGCCTTACACAGTAGTTGTCAAGTTTGCAGCTGCAGGTAGAAACTGCAATGGTTAATGCCGAAATATATAATTACCTTTTTGTATTTTTGTTATATATTTTGCTGATGTGGCATATTTAATCTGAATCAAAGTTCCAGTTGTCAAAATAATTTAGGTATTTGTTGGAATCTCACCAGAAACGCGGAAGCGTATCGTATCACGCGATATAGGAAAAGTTAAAACCTTCATCGTTTTGATTATCTGGAAAGATGCAGCGATCTGAAGCAGTGATCTGAAAGCCTCTCCACGAACAGTCCTCGTATCTGAAGAGCGTTCTGAAAGCCTCTCCACGAACTGTCCTTGTCCGCTCTATGATCGATCTTCCAGACCATCTCTCAAGGGAAATAGGATGGTTGTGTGGGCAACCGTTCAGATGATGAACGTCTGCCTGTAGGGTTTGTTTCTGATGAGAGCCTCCTTATTCATTCGTTCTCTCAAGCAGGTGAAAGTAGGTTTATATGCTACTACACCCAAGACCTAACCCTAAACCACATGGGCCATAGAGTTCTTGGGCTGTAGTCTCAATTAAGCCTTATTGGGCTTAAGTGACCAAAGAACACATTAACCCAACAATCTCCCACTTGCTCTTTAAGATACAAACTTGAGTTTGTAAACCCAAGACCATGTAGCCCATAAGCCATCATCATCTGATTATATACCCTATCCCTTGTTTCAAGCTAGCCTAGGGATCTACCATTCGTCATTCATCAAGGCTCATGATAATATACAGAAGATTATCTAGTTCGGTGCTACTCCACTAAAAGCCCGAACGTGATCTCCAAGAATAATGACACTTATAACAAGAATATGCATTACCCCTTTATAGAATGTTTATAACTTGATTGACTAGTTTTCTGTAACCCAATCAATTATTTATTCCCTTGACTTTAATAGTTTCTCTAATGGATTACATGCACTGGCCAGTGTCTTCAATATCCAGGTACCGAAACATATCAAGGGGACATTTCCTATAAATTCCATGTTGTTTATCTCATAAACACTGATAACCAAATGGTCTCAATCCCAAAATACTGAGTTATTGGTCGTTATATAGATCAAACCTCACCCCTTGGTAAATCAAAGAATGAAAACTATTCGACTACCTGTTTAAAATAAACTCAGGATTAAGAGCAACTACATGACTATAGTTATCTAGAGATTTGATTCCTTATAACAGAAAGAACAGCCTTAATCAAATCTCTCCTTGATCCATTCAATGTAAGTATTAACTCACACCAATATTTCATAATGATTCGGACAAAACCATTTCATAAAATATTGCAACCTAAATAAAGTGCCCAACTTAATTTAATAGCTGTGAACCAATTCATCAATTGTGAGAACTTATGACCATGTCCTCTATGAACGTATCCATATGATCATATACTCCACAGTTGATCCGGACATTAGAGTTTGTAAATAGTGTGCGAAATAAATGGAAAAACACCTCATTTATTAACATTCAGGAAAAATGCAATGTCATAATGTCTTGCTCAAAAAGAACACAAAATAACAAAGTGAAATAACAACTACCTAAAGCTATAGCAAATCTGGAATCCTCCTAAGACCCATAGATGCAACATGCCTCTCGAACACACGTTTAGGCAAACTCTTAGTGAAAGGGTCAGCAAGGTTCTCGTCTGATGCTATTTTTGCTACCAATGTATCTCCTCTTTTAATTATTTCTTGGATCAAGTGGTACTTCCTCTCTATGTGTTTTTGTCTCTTGTGACACCTTGGTTCCTTGGACTGTGCTATTGCCCCACTGTTGTCACAGTAGAGTGTGATAGGACAATTAACACCTGGTATCACCTGAAGGTCTGTTAAGAACTTCTTTAACCATGCAGCTTCCTTTGCAGCCTCAGAAGCAGCCACATACTCAGCTTCTATGGCAGAGTCAGCCACACATGATTGTTTTACACTTCTCCAACAAATGGCACCACCATTAAGGGTGTACACATATCCCGAGGTAAACTTTCTTGAGTCAATATCTCCCTAGAAATCTGAGTCAGTGTAACTAATGGTTTCAAGACTCCCACTCGAGTAGACCAACATATAATCTCTCGTTCTCCGTAGGTACTTGAGTATATGTTTAACCGCTACCCAGTGTTTCTCTCTAGGGTTTGATTGGTACCGACTTACTACTCCCACTGCATAGCAGATATCTGGTCTGGTATATAGCATAGCATACATGAGACTACCTACTGCTTAAGCATAAAGTATCCTACTCATGCGTTCTCTCTGCTCAGGAGTTTTAGGAGATTGCTTCTTAGAGAGATGAATCCCATGCCTGAAGGGTATAATTCCCCTCTTGGAATTCTCCATGATAAACCTGGCAAGTATTTTGTCAATGTATTTAGCCTAGGATAATGCCAAAACCCTATTCTTCCGGTCTCGCAAGAGTTTAATTCCAAGAATATAATTGGCTTCCCCCAGGTCTTCATATCAAAATGCTTGCTCAGCCAGGTTTTTATGCCTAACAATACCTCTGTATCATTTCCGATAAGGAGAATATCATCCACATAAAGTACCAGAAAAGATACCACACTACCTTGAATCCTTTTATACACACACGGCTCATCAGGACTTTTCTCAAAGCCATAAGACTCAATGGCTTGATCAAATCTGATGTTCCATGATGTGGATGCTTGCTTAAGTCCATAAATGGACCTCTGCAACTTGCATACCATTTCTTCTTCTTGCCCTTTGGCTATAAACCCTTTTGGTTGCAGCATATAGATTTCCTCTTCCAAATTTCCATTTAGAAAAGCAGTTTTGACATTTATTTGCCAAATCTCATAATCAAGATTTGCTGCAATAGCTAAGAGAATCCGGATGGACTTGAGCATGGCAACCTGCAAAAAAGTTTCATCATAATCCACACCTTCTTTTTGGAGTACCCTTTTGCCACCAATCTAGCTTTGAAGGTTTCAACCTTCCCGTCCGATCCTCTCTTTCTCTTGTAAATCCACTTACACCCAATGGGTCTTACCACTTCAGGTGATCTACAAGAGACCAAACTGAGTTGGAATACATAGAATCCATTTCACGATTCATAGCCTCAAGCCATTCCTGAGCATCAATATCTCCTAATGCTTCGTCATAACTCGTGGGATCACCATCTTCATCAGTGATGACATCCTGATTTGACTCACCCAACAAGAGATATCTTGTAGGTTTATGAATCAATCTCCCACTACGACTTTGTCGCACTTGATGTTGTGCATCTACAGGGGGTCCACATTTTGTGGGTTAACAGTTTCTAGATGAGGACCCTCATTAAGTGGATTAACCAATTCATGATTTTGTTCTTCATTAAGTTCATCATCATGTTGAACTCCATCAATATGCTGAACTTCTGATTCTGTCTCTGGTTCCTGTGTATGTTCAGGTACATTTTCCCATCTTTGAACAACCATAGGAACAAAAGCTGGAACCCCTTGAGGTTGTGGTGAAACTTGATCTGAGACTAGCTCATCAAGAATAACCTTACTCCTTGGCTTATAATTCGTCATATAGTCCTCCTCTAAGAAAGTCGCGTGAGTGCTCACTATGACCTTCTTTTCTTTTGGACTATAAAACAACTAACCTCTGGTTCCTTTAGGATAGCCTATAAATATGCATACTTCAGTACGCGAGTCCATCTTATTTGGATTTTGTTGCAAGACATGTGCCGGAGCACCTCAAATCTGAATATGGTTCATGGTGGGCTTACACCATTTCCACAATTCTATTGGTGTCTTTGAAACCGACTTGGACAGAGCTAAGTTCAATAGATACATAGCTGTTTCTAAGGCATATCCCCAGAATGAATCAGAAAGAGATGAATAACTGAGCATAGATCTTGTCATTTCTAAAAGGGTTCTATTTCTCCTTTCAGCAACTCCATTCTGCTGGGGTGTCCTTGGAGAAGATAATTGCGAAACTATCCCCTCTTTGGTCAAGTAAGACCTGAACTCTCCAGATAGGTATTCACCCCCTCGATCAGATCGAAGAGTCTTAATTTGAACACCTAGATGCTTTTCTGCCTCAGCCTTGAACTCTTGGAATTTTCCAAAAGCTTCAGACTTGTGACGCATCAGATACACATGTCCAAATCTAGAGTAATCACCAGTAAATGTGATGAAATACTGATACCCGCCTCTGGCTTGGACATTTATTGGTCCACATATATCAGTATGTACCAATTCCAATTGAAGTGTGGCACGTTTTCCCTTGGCCTTGAAAGATCTCTTGGTCATTTTACCCTCTAAATAGGATTCACATACTGGTATCGGTTCAAAGTTTAGGGATTTCAAAATCCCACTTTTGACCAAACCTTGTATCCTGTTAGAGTTAATATGACCCAATCTTAAATGCCAAAGATAAGTTTCATTGGAAACTTTTCTTTTCTTTGATAAATTAATATGCTCAACATCTTTTAATTCAACATGATTAACTTCACGGGGAACAGGATTAAGGAAATAAAGACCATTAAGCTTTACACCAGAACAAATAAAAGAAGATGAACTTCTTATTGAAACTGAGGAATTGAACTGAACTGTCAAACCATGTTTCTCCAAACAACTAACAGAAATTAAATTCCTCTTAAAATCTGGAATAAATAAACAGTCTTCTAAAACCAAAGTCCTGCAATTATCAAAAGATAAAATAACTTGTCCCACTGCTAGTGCAGACACAAGCTCCCCAGTTCCAAGCTTCAAATCTCTTTGTCCTTTACTTACAGGCAAGCTATGTTTGAACCACTGCAAAGAGTAACAAACATGGTTAGTGGCTCCTGAATCAACGATCCATTTATCATCGTGATTCTCCACTAAACAAGCCTCAATCACATGTAAATCACCCATGCTAGGCGTAGCAAACATGCCATCAAGAGTCTAGAGCATTGTTGCTCCACTCTCAATCATGCTCACTTGCTCCTGAAGGTGATTGGCGAGACTGGCCAAAATGTAGCAACGAACTGACACATTCGCCTTCTCTCATCTATCCTTCTCCTGCTGAAATCGAGTCCGAATTGCATCAGACGCATCTGCAGCAGGCTGCACTAGCATAGGAGTAGTAAGAACAAAATTGAGCTTTTCATATTAAAGAACAATATCCAAATTAGTTTTCCATTGTTTATAATTTGTACCATCCATAGGTTTTTGGCTCAAGATTGTAGCTAAAGGATTGAATGAAGACATTTTTCTAAAAATAAGGAAAAGCACACTAATTACAAACTATAATTAATAACAAACAGATATAGCGCTAGTAGATTCTAATAACTACTATTCGTTTATTGTTTAACAATCCATTAGTTATCTTTACAAGGCTTACGATGGGCAAGATTCTAGTAAAACTAATATTGTTAATTTGGGTCTTCAGTTCCATTGCCAGAGCCTTGATGGGAGGGTTAATAATTTTACCAAAGTTGAATGTATTTAACCATTGTTTACTTTCAAAATTATCTTTAGTGTCTAAGTGTTGTCGACGATGGGTCGTACAAAACTTTACTAATATTTTGAAAATATTAGGGTTTAATCTAGCAAAATCCGATTATCCTTATCCGATGGGGCTTCAGCGATAACCATTTCACTAATAAACCTACAATTGGGGCTCGTAAGTTTTAAAATTAAATGCTTAATTTAAAACCTTCACCCATTCACTATTTTAAATTTAGAATTTTCAATTTCCAAGAATTTGTTCAATTTAGAGTAAATTATTAGGTATCTAAAATTTAGTCATGATTGGCAGACATGACCATTTTAAACAACCCACAAATTACTCCAAAATGTACAATTCTCTTAGAAAATTTCCTGGATTATTTGTCTATATTTTAGTTCCACAATTATTATTCTAGATTTTAATTTAAAATCATAATAATTGATAATTAATGTCTAGATTTTAATTCCACAATTAATTAATCCAATTATTATTCTAAATTTTAATTTAAAATCATAATAATTGATAATTAATGTCTAGATTCTAATTCCACAATTAATTAATCCAATTATTATTCTAGATTTTAATTTAAAATCATAATAATTGATAATTAATGTCTAGATTCTAATCCCACAATTAATTAATCCAATTATTATTCTAAATTTTAATTTAAAATCATAATCATTGATAATTAATGTCTAGATTCTAATCCCACGATTAATTAATGCCATTATTATTCTAGATTTTAATTTAAAATCATAATAATTGATAATTAATGTTTAGATTCTAATCTCACAATTAATTAATGCAATTATTATTCTAGATTTTAATTTAAAATCATAATAATTGATAACTAATGTCTAAATTCTAATCCCACAATTAATTAATCCAATTATTATTCTAGATTTTAATTTAAAATCATAATAATTGATAATTAATGTGTAGATTTTAATCCCACAATTAATTAATCCAATTATTATTCTATATTTTAATTTAAAATCATAATAATTGATAATTAATGTCTATATTCTAATCCCACAATTAATTAATCCAATTATTATTCTAGATTTTAATTTAAAATTATAATAATTGATAATTAATTTAGTGGACAATCTAGAGAATCTCGCATAATAACTATCATACTAGTTGTTTCAAGGCATAATAGCTACTATGCAATTATGACATGTGATTATACAACAATATGGCATCTTCCTATTCTATATGACATGTTATTTACCAACATCATGTTAATCGCAAATATAATTCATACAATTTAACAAAGGCATTAAATAATTAAACAAATAACTTTAATCCATGGCTTTCCTAAAAAAAATAAAAATAAAAATTACAACTTTGGAATTCCTTTTTTGTCCAGCCCATAGTATCTGTCTCTAGCCCCTTTAGGGTATCTATGGGCCCAAAAGCCCAAATACCCATACTTTAGCTAGAAACCCTAGGACACACAAGAGGAACCCTAGCCGTCACTCCTGCCAACTCCTTCAGCCGAAGTCATTTCATCTTCTTCGCAATTTCTTGATCTCCAACTATTACAGAAATTCGAAAAATACATAGAAATTCCAAAATAAAATTAAAAACAGCAAGGAGAAAACCTAATCATATGAGATTAGCCTCCTTCTTACAAATCAAGAAATACACGAGAAAATCTAACCATGGATTAAAGCGATTAACCGATTGAAATTAAAACTAATACCAAATATGAATTATAAACGAATAGCTACCATGAAATAAATAACAAATATAGAAAAAGATGCCATATTTTCAAAAAATAATTTTCGAAAAGAATCACATGAAATATAAATTAATATCAAAACTCGGTTCTTTTCCTCATTGCTATTGGCTCTGATACCAATTGTTGGAATCTTACCAGAAACACGGAAGCGTATCGTACCACGCGATATAGGAAAAGTTAAAACCTTCATCGTTTTGATTACATGGAAAGATGCAGCGATCTGAAAGCCTCTCCACGAACAGTCCTCATCCGCTTTATGATCGATCTTCCAAACTATCTCTTGAGGGGAATAGGATGGTTGTGTGGGCAACCGTTCAGATAATGAACGTCTACCTCTAGGGTTTGTTTCTGATGAGAGCCTCCTTATTCATTCATTCTCTCAAGCAGGTGAAAGTAAGTTTATATGCTACTACACCCAAGACCTAACCCTAAACCACATGGGGCATAGAGTTCTTGGGCTGTAGTCTCAATTAAGCCTTATTAGGCTTAAGTGACCAAAGAGCACATTAACCCAACAGTATTCACCACATTAGCATTCTTTAACAGAATTTTTAACGGCAAATATTCAACGAAGTTAAAAATGAGGGACTAACAAATCTAATTGCCTAAACTTAAAAGGATCTAATAAGAAAAAATCTAGGGATTCAAATCTGAGCAAAACTATAAGGATCTCAAGATTAAGTTTCCCTAAATTTAATAAAACCATATTAAATCATCAAATAGTGTTCAAGGTTCTAAGTTAATGCGGATTTTGAAGAGTTCAATATAAAATTTTTAGGGAAATTATTGATGGCTAAAGTACAAATTTGTTTCGAGAGTTTTCGTTTAGGAGCTATATTGTTTTAAAAGTTGTTTTTGGATTTAACGTGGTTTTGAAAGTTTCAAATTACAGCAATATTTACCCATATCATAATGTCAATCGATACAAAAATTAATGTTAACTGTTAACATTTTAATGGTAATTGAACAATATTATCTCGAATTCAAATCTTTATTTACCCGTGGGCCTTCCAAGGATCACTTTTTGAGCTCGCAACGTTGAGTTTTATTCCCGGTTGATCCTTACTAATCCATATGAAGTTAGGTTAGCTACTTCCCTCAGTGGGGATAAGGAATTTCATAAAAGAAAACCCGAATGAAATGGTATTTTGTCCATTTAAACACTTTTAGGGTAAGCTTGAACACAAACACTTATAGGGCAATACAAATTTTTGGATAAATTTACATCTTAACCCAATTAGTAATTCGGACAAAGTTATAATTTTAATAATTTTTGTACAAATCTTGTTAATGATAAATTGATAACCAAGATAGTATTGGGTTATCAAAAAGAAAGGAACCAAGCTGCAAACTTACTATATAAAAGAATACTCCCTCCAATCATATTTATAATATTTGCAATAATTGAATTACACGATTTAAGAAAGTGGTTAATGCTATTTAGAAATAAATAAGTATGTCTTGAAATAAACTTTTTTTTTTCAAGTATGCCCTTATTTATAAGAGACAAATAAGAGAGAGAAATGGAATAAATATAAGTATCATCAACTCTTTAATTAATGTCACATGTATAATTAATGAGAGGCACAAATGGAAAAAAAAAACTGATTAAATATTGAAACAACTGTTTTTTTATAAAAAGGACCAAAACAATTTAAATTTGGACATTTTTAAAAGCCTCACCTTAATGTATTTGACACTTTTCAAAACCACGCATTCTTATATATGACGGTTATTATTTTTAATCGTTAAGTAATCTTAAAGAATATATAATGGTTCTTTGTGAAGAACTATCAAGTATTACGAAATAATTATTCCTTAGAATCCCGTCTTCTTATAAATGACAGTTTTCATTGATGTTAAGTATTCTTAAACATTATATAACAGCTTTGTATAAAGAACTAGTATTAAATATTGTCAAATAATTTATTTATTTTTTCATATCCTACCCGCCTCCTTAGGATATTAATAGATAATATATATTAGATTTATATCTTAACATATTATATTTGTCTTAAAAGTATAAATCTGATACACTAATATTGTATTTATGTTAAAATTATAAATCTAAAATATTATTATTATTATTATATATTAAAATCTCATATTTATAATCATACTTTATGGTTAATTATTATAGCCATTATGTATTTATTTTTGTTGATATAATATTGGAAGACAAATCGTTTACATGTATTACATAACAGTTGTTTCATATAAACTGTTACATTTGTCATTAAATAAATAGCAGTTATTAACTACAACAGTTATTTTTGTGTTTTCACAAATTCCGCATCTCAATATATGACAGTGCACACATATTTAATCGTTATATTTTAACGCTATATATTCTTGCGGGAAGTCTATTTCGACATACATGACATTTGTTAATTGTAATGCTTATTTATTAAGCGTTGTATATGCTTGAATCTGTAGCAGTGATAGTGATACTTATTAGACAACAAATTTATACTTTTTATGGAAATGATGCAAATATACTTCAGTATTTTTATGTGACTGGGAAAGATTCCATGGATATGAATTTAACTATTTGAGTCAATGCAACTTAGGAAGAATTTAACCTTTAAAAAAAAAAAAAGCATGGTCGATTTGGAAGTGATGAAAAATTAAAGGATATCTTATGGACCATCAAAATTGATTATTATTTTTTATATCTTTCATAACATTTTAATACATGTAATAAAAAATAATTGCAGTCAGTAGAGTTTAAATATATTGAAGAAGCAAAAACTGAAATCAAACTTTATCTTTGGGTGTTATTAGAGCTTTGAAATAGGGAAGAATATTGGAGCACCCTGCATTAATGCTTCGTAGAGAAGTTGGTAGCTACTTCATGAAATACAAAGGAGGAAAAAAAAAAAAGTAGCTCTAAGTTCTTTATATAAAATAAGTCTTGATACATATCTCCGTAATGGATTATAATAGTAGTAATATATGAAATTTAATACACCAACACCAAGCATCTGCTTGGAAATACAAAATCTGTAAATGAAAGAGCAAAGTTTGATGATTTTATGCCTCCTATCCATCAATTTAAATGTCTTTTCCTTTCCTCTTGTGATGGTGTCCCCTGTTTTTTTGATAGTAGGGATGTCCAAAAAACCCGGTAGTCCAGGTGACTCGGCCCGGTCCGGTCTGACCCAACCCAGTCCGAGACCTTTCACCCAGACCGGTCTGGTCTGGTCGGGCTGGACTGGACTTCGGTCCAAGGATTTTGATCCTATGGACTGGTCCGGTCTGGCCCGAAAATGTTTTTTAATTTTATTTTTTTAAAAAAAAACCACTACCTATATTTTATATTGTATTCTTGTTCAATGACATGTTGTTGGAGATTATTATGGGTTTAGGATTAGATTTAAGATGTTTGCATGTTTATTTATTATCTCACAGGTGGTTCATTGATTTAATTATTGTTCTGAAAGTGGCAATTTTTTTTTTAAAAAAAAAACAAGTCCTAGGAGACAGTCCACCCTGGACCAGACCAAACCTCGGGCTGGATATTCCAGCCCGAGGTCCCTCCTGGACCAAACCCCGGGCTGACCCCTAACCCAGTCTAATCTGATCCATGGACATGCCTACTTGAGAGCGTATTCACAAGTCTCCTGTTTTGCTCTGTTTTGATACTCCCCTCTAATTTTTATAACTAAATTTGCATTCAATGTTGAACTTCAGAAATACTTGTTTAAATTCCACATTTTTGTGGAAACTTTGTCCAGAGTAATCAAATTCAAATTTAAAAATTTTATGTTCTTGTATTTATTATTACTCAAGTAAAAGAGAGTTAATTATTTTTTTCTCTAATTTTCTGAATTCACTCAGTCTTCTTCAATTTTTTTAAAAAATAATTTTTATTAACGTGAGAGGGAGAAAACAATGATCGAATATGTCGTCTTTTTAAAAAAAAAAAAAATTTGCTTCAAATTATTTCTGGTTTAATTTAGAGAGCTCCTCCATTATTTATTTGTCTTTTCCTTTCTCTCTTTGTTTTTCTTTTCTCCTTTTTATACTTATCTAAAAGACTCCGTGTAACTTCAACTACCATATTTCCCATGAAATAGAAAAGTCCCAAATAACCAAACACGACCTTCAAATGGCCGTCATCACCAGCTTCATATATGTCGCTGCTTTGATAATCACAACAACAACATATCACAGCGCATCAGTTAAAATGCACAAAAATATTATAATAGAAATTAAATGGCACAATAGCTACTAGAATTTTTGACGAGGAAAATCCTTCAATTCAAGGGTAAAAACTACGGGTCGTGTAGATCAAAGAAAATATGATCCACTATTATCAAAATAAGGTACAAGAAAGTCTCAATCACATGTACAAACATGTGCAACCCCCCACCCAAATAGCCATAGCGAACAAAGAAGTAGAAAATATCATAAAAAGTGCCTGCCCACAAACACGATTTCTCACACACCAGGTCTCTACACGACGATCTCACCATTAAAAATGACAAACCATATGTGATGAACCAGCTGATCAAATTTCAGCCAAATTCAAAGGTCATCAAATGTGCAAAAGTCAATTAAGATTGACCTATGAATTAGCGTGTTTTGTGTCACTCTAAATTTATGTATATAATTATTATGAATCTTATCTTTTCTTATATAACCACATATCCATCTCAACATCTGCATCACGGCTACCCTCACTTTATATTCATGTTATCCCTTTAAAACTCAGAATTCACCACTATACACTATTGCTGGTCTTATAACAATACAATAAAACTTCCTTTTTACCTTATTATATGTATTCTAATAAAAAATAGCTCCGGTAGAAAAATGTTCAAATATATATCACCTAGCTTGAATTCTATAATTAATATCCCTATCAATTTATATATATATATATAATTCATGTTTACTAGCTTGGTCGGGATATCAAGTTAGATTTTAACACGAAGAAAATAAGATTCTTTGCCAAAAAGGATAAAAAGGAAAGAGTATTATTTACTGAAAAAAGGAAAAAGAAAAAGAAATATTCGAAAGGCGCTAGATTATTATTGATAACTGCATCTCTAATAATGACGGTGTCTTTTTTCTCTAGAAGTTATTTTTAAATAAATTAAAGCATACGGATGTGCAGAGTGCACCCTCCTCAATAACGTGTGGATTCTATTTTGCAATCTCAATCTCATATTGATAATTTTTTTAAAAAAATGTTTTATCTTCATTATCAATATACACAATATAAAGTTTATTAAAAATCAAATTATTAATAAATAAAAAATAATGCATACAAAAATATAATGAAGCTCAGTTTTTAGTTTTTCAGGCCATTGTAAGACTTGATATATTATTTTTATAAATTATTGGAATAATGAGCCACATGATTTTGTAAATGGTGAGGCTTGCAAGAAATTGTATAGTGAAAGGTAGGAATATCATCTAGAGAGGGGGTGAATAGGTGATCTTAAAAAATTTTCGCGAATCACACACGAACACAAGAAAGATAGAAACAGAGGGAATAGAGATAAACACAAGGCAATTTATACTAGTTCAGTCTAACACTTCGACCTACATCCAGTCCCCAAATCCTTTGGGTATTTCACTAATCACAAAATGGTTACAATTATACAGTCTTGTACTCGAGATGATCCTAATTTACTAGGACTCACTCCCCTTTACAAGTTGTAATCGTACACCTACACTTAAGGTTCCTCAACCTTAAGATTTAAACTGAAAATGAAATAAGTATTTAAATAACTCCTTACGAGTGGATAATAAATGAACACTGAAGAACACTGAATATCTGAAGATATTAAGGAAACAGTTGAAACAACAGATTGCAAAAAGTTCGAGTTGAATGCACAGCGTTTCGGTAGTTGGCGAATTCAATGCTTTGACTATTTATAAATGTTTTAATTAATGACTGTTGAAGATGCTTGAATGTAGCCGTTGAGTCTTCTTTGAAAATGCCTGTTAGAGTCGAAGCGTTTGTATCATCATCAACGATTCTTGGTCTTAGCAACATTCTTCATTCCTTTTGTTTTGACCGTTGAGAGATAGCATTTAATGCGCCAACAAAATAACACAGAATGCTTTACATTGATAAGAAAAGTGGTTGCTTAAGAAAACACTGGTTTTGGCAACTGCATTTAATGCTTCTGTCAGAGCTTTTGCTTTTTACCTAAACAATGGTTAGTGGCCTAAAACATACTCAAAATGATGATTAGTATTTGATCAAAGTAGGCCTAAGTACTGTAAGAGAAGAATTAAAGATAACTTATTGAATTCGAATTTTAGGCTTCTCGTTTTTCTCAACAGAGAGTGATCCTGCTCGAGCATGAATATTGGTGTGCTTGGGCAATCGAAGAAAATAGACTTAGAAGTATAAAGGATCATCCTTTGCTCGAGCAACGTCGAGCTATTGCTCGAGCATTTGAATTTGCTTGCTCGGGCATGCTTCAAACCAAGGCTTGAAGAAACTTCAATCAACGCTGATGCTCGAGCATGCCAAATATCGTGCTCGAGCAACGCTAAGACAGAGAGCAATATGAGTTTAGACACATGTTCCACTTGGCACCTCACGAGCACGTATTAGCATTTACAATGAGCTGGATTGCTGGTTACAAACATTTTTCAGGTAATAGTTCTCGTGTGAGTCAATCGGTGAAGGTTTTGGAAGCTTATGCTACTTCTGCTAACGGTAGTGCTTCCACCTTTTTGGTACATGTTGAATTATTGTATATTGCCACTTTAGGGCCCTCTTGACATACTCTGGCATATTTTGGAAATTTTAGCAAATTCTAAAGTAATATTTAGTTAAAAAATATGAGCCTAGTAAAATCAAAAGCTTAACTATATGCACAAAACTTTTTAATATGGTTTAATCAAGTTAGTAATTAATAATTGTCCTCTAAAATGGAGGATGTTACAATTTCTTATATTACCACACATCTATCTCAACATTTTCATCACGACTACCCCCATTTTATATTCATATTGTTCCTTCAAAGCCTATCATTCACTACTATATAATATTACTACCTGCGGTCCTAATTATATGAACACTTTTGTAGTGCAACCTATAATTAGGACCAGAGGGAGTACTTTATTAAGTGCCTTTCAAACCCAAATAACTTCATTAGTTTTTTTTCTATTTATACCACCTAACTTAAATTCTATGGTTAATATTACCATCAATTTCACCGTTTTATTATATAATTAATTAGTTCACTTGCTTGGCCGGCAAATCAGGTTGGGTTTCCACATGAAGAAAAGAAGATTCTTCGCCAAAATAAAAAGAAACTAATATTCCTTAACAAAAAAACATACGTTAACAAATGTGCAGGGTGCACCTTCCCTGTGATTTGAGCTTGATTCTTGAAGCCATAATTGAAAATTTTGATCAAATTTTTTCAGATAACAGATAGTATTTCTCGAGCAGGAACATGTGTGTTGCTCAAGCCAGGATCGTGTATGCCACTTAGGGTTGTCATCTCCTGATGTTGCTCGAGCATAGCTGGAAGTTTGCTCGGGCAACCCATCTCCTTCGTCGTTGCTCGAGCATACTGACCTCTGTTGATCTCTGTTAATTAGTCGTGAAGCAAAGCATCCTGAAAACAACAAATCTAGATACTCTGATGCTTAAGTCAGTAATTAACTTATTAAATTAATTCATTAAGGAGAAAATACTTACAATTCATTGGGATTTTCCATACCCAATTCTCTACGGATGAACATGAATTGTTTCTTAGCCAACAGTTTGGTGAAGATATTAGCCAATTGAAGATATGTGGGAATGAATATCACCTTGACATCTTTCCATTGAACATGATCATGAATAAAGTGATGTCTCACATCAATATGCTTGGTTCTAGTGTGTTGAACAAGATTCTTTGCCAAGCTTATTGTGCTAGTGTTGTCGTAGATAATTGGAATCTCCTTCAGATGAATCCCTAAGTCTAGGAGTTGTTATTTGAGCCACAAGACTTGAGCACAGTAGCTTGAGGCAACAACATATTTAGCTTCAGTAGAGGATACAACCACAGTGGTTTGCTTCTTACTAAACCATGATACGAGTGAACCTCCGAGGAATTCACATTGTCATCTAGTGCTCTTTCTGTCTGTTTTGTATCCCACGTGATCTGAATCAGAATATACAACCAAGTGCTTTGATTGACCTTTAGGAAACCAGAGGCTCAACTCCTTTGTATTCGAGAGATATTGAAAAATTCTCTTAACGTGCTCAGCATGTGATTCTTTAGGAGCAGATTATAATCTCACGCACATTCCCGCACTGAATTGAATGTCAAGCCGACTTGCAGTTAAGTATAGTAGGGATCTGATCATACCCCGATATTTGGTTATGTTGAAATCTTTGCCCTTTTCTCTTCATCCGCATCTAAAGAGGCAATTGTTGGCATGAAATTCGAAGTCGGATGAAGAAAGTTTATAATGATCATATGTCCAATATATGGGGAATTTCTCCTCCACCTCCTTGGATTTAGCGACTTCAAGGAACCAAGGCAATTTCCTAGCCTAGGTAGTTACCTTAAAAGAGGCGGATTTAAAGTTTTCAAACAAATGGATCAAAGGTTTGAAAAAAGGGCGATCGTGGATACTCTGAATTGAGGTCCAGTCCTTCCTAGATGGGATAGTACCATCGACATCTACAGTATTATGTTGAACCTCAAAGAAATAAAAAAAAAGATGGGGATAGTACAGGCCAGCTTTTCGGCGTGGCAGAATTTCTCAAAGGCTATGGCAAGTGCCCAACCTTTGAGATGAAGCTGAGAAGGAGCTAGATGTAAATGGTTTAGGAGATTGATCTGAAACCTGGTGCACGGAAAGCGAATGCCAAGCTGAGAAATACAATCTCGGTAGAAGAAGAATAAGTGATTCATTCCCCTTAGTCCGACAGCTAGCTACGGACTCATGTGAGCACTGAAGTACCGCAAGCAAGTCATGAAGAGGAAAACCTGACTAGCTGTGTCCAAGTTCAGAATGCGAGAGAGGATACTCAAAGGATACAGTTGCTGGAAGAACGCATTAGACAACTTGAGAACCCTTCACGAAACATCGTCCGAGATGTTAATGACCCCAGCAGGATTAGCATCATGATGGCCACGCAAGTAGACATTGACAGACCACGGGCAAGTGATGATAAGCAAGACTAGGCTTGAAACCTAGAGATTCGAGTAGTGAACCTATCATGAGCGGCGGGAAAGCAACCATTGGTGAGCCAGGACCTTGGAAGGACGGAAACAGTGCCTCCGACACAGAGCGTGCTTGGGGCACATTCTAGGAGACTCAATGGAGCTAGAATCCTGAGTCCTTTTTCGGGCGAGATTATGATGGCCACTTACCTAAAAGGTCTAGATTCGAGGGACTTGCCGAAATATGATAGGAGCCAAGACCCATAAGTTCATCTCAATAATTTAAAATGGAAATCATGGTGAAGGGGTTTGTAAGGCCTGTCATACCTCGGTTATTTGCAGGGACTTTGCGTGGTGCCGCTCATATTTGGTTTAACTCCCTGCCGCTAAATTCTATCCAAGATATGGAGAACCTGGAGAAGAAGTTTCTTTTGAATTTTGCTACTAGCAAGAAGTAGCTGAAAACCGAGTTCCAACTCGGCCAAGTGAAGCAAGCACCCGAAGAAACTTTGTAGAAGTATTTGGAGCGTTTCAAGGATACAGCTCTACAAGTACTGGGGTTGAAGAAGGACGTGCATTTGCACTGTGCCATAGCCGGTTTGGACAGTTCGTCCCGATTAAAGAAGTCAATTATGAAACGCCGTTCTGACACATTGACATATTTTCAAGACCGATCTAAGCAGTACCTAGAATTGGAGCAGATGGAGATGTCGAGCCCTGCGGCAAAGGACGTTGGAAAGAGTCCGCCCGTAAAGGAAAAACCCAATAGGTTTTCAAAGGGGAAGGAGGAATACGGCAATTAGAGGTGCGAATTCAGCGGGCGAACTTCGGATGGCAGACACCGGGGGGAGAGAAGAGGTCTAATAGAAAGATACGAAAATTACACCCCGTTGAATGTGTCGTGAGCGCCAGTTTGGAAGGAGGTGGCTTAGACTGAGATGAAGAGAGTAGAACGACCTCGGCCTACTTTTAGCTGACCGAGAGCAGACCTATCCCGATATTGCGCGTTTCATGAGGGCCTGGGACATACCACGGACGAATGTTATCACCTCCGAGATGTTATAGAGAATTTGTTCGAGGGGGAAGCTGCGACAGTATGTGGTAGAAGCTCTCGGATAGAAAAGTAAATGCAAAGAACCAAGCCGCAATGAGAGTCCCATTCAGGAGAAAAAGAAGACAAACGAGAAAATAAAGAAAGGTTGCTGTCGTGGATGCACGGCCACTCAGTGGAAAATGACGGTTATATGCTACGACACGGGCAAGCGAATAGCCACTACGCTTAATAAAGGGCTAAGCCTGTTCGTATGCCAGCACGCTTACATGATACCCCGAATTGGGGGCAGCACATGGCGAGAGTTTATAACATCAACAGACTGAGTTAAAATTACAAATATAATCCCGGTCATCATGAAAACAAATGATTAACTATGAAAGCCCAACCCGGCATTCATGACAGGGGACAGATCGAAAACAAACTCAGAGTTCTTTGAAACTCGTGAAGCACATGGAGGGAAATCAGAAGAATCAATTTGATAAACTCGGACACACAAAGTTCAGGTTAAGCGACCAGTTAATTCGGCAGCTCAGAGACCTGAACTCCCAAGCTTGGGGGCAACTGTTATGGACGCGTATATTGGGCCCTGACATGGTGTGGCCCAACAAGGATACACCATGGCAAAAGCCCTCCTTAAGTAGGCAGAACATTAATTACTCTATAAACCAAGCGTTAATCCCGGCAGTACAGGTAGTGGAGCAGGGAGGCGTCAGATAGTGGAGCAGGCATTTGTAGAACGTGGAGATGCATGTTGCTTAAGGAGAAGATGCAGAACTAGTAGGAGGAAACCCTAGGTGATCTCTATAAATAGGAGATTACCTCTAGGTGCACATATCCTATTTATATCCTTTTTCTAGTTAGTTACACTATGCACACACCCTACCCCTTTGGCTAATCGTCATTCTTGTGTAGCACAGTGATCATTTGATATTCATTGGTGTCTTCCTCATAGGCACCACTGAACCATCATCTCTTTGGTGTTAGCTTCCCCATATCTCGGAGAGAGCATCTAATCCTATATAAAACATACACTAACTCACTGAGGTTAGACATCTGTTTTCTAACTGAAAATTCCCTCGTATTAGTGCCATTCCAAGCCAAAATATCATTCCCGGCCTCCAGGAGTGGAGGCATGGCAGCAATCAGCTTTTGAATTACCTGACTAGGAAGACATCTGCTAGCCTCAGAAAGTCCCAGCAGCCATCCTTAGACCAGTCCATCACTGAAGAAGGCAACTCTGAAGAAAAAAGAGGACGAAGGCAAAGATCGAGAATTGGTTTATCTTTAATTAGCCACAGATCAGTAAAGAAATTCAGGGATAAGCCATTACGAACAATCCATTTTGAGCCTCGCTCCACTAAATCCTTTTGTTGAACTATAACTCCCATATAAGACAGTCATTACTTTGAACATTTAGCAAATTCTTCTCATCCCTAAGCATATATTTCCTTAATAAGACATCTGCCCATAGACCATCAACCCCTTTTACAAGCCTCCATGCGATTTTTGTTCCACAAGCATTATTTAGGGATCAGACTTTCTGAAAGTCGAGGCCTCCCTGATTCTTCGGTAATAAAATCTGGTTGCATCCCATAGGATGGAATTCGTGAGTAGTATCTCTGTGTCCCTAGATAAAGTTCCTTTGTAATCTCTCCACCTCTTGACATACCGAAAGAGGGAGTTTGGCAACCATCATTGGATACATGGGAATTGAACTAAGGACAGATTTAGCCAAGGTTATTCTACCAACCGTAGAGAGGCTTTTTTCTTTCCAAACCCTAAACCCTAAACCCAAAAAATTTATATTTTTATTAATACATATATATCTTAAAGGAACCAAGCGGCCCAATGGTTGGGCCACTTAGCCCCATAAAGGTGGGGTGGGGGGTTCGAACCCTATTTTCCTCACTTTCAATAAATCATTTTTAAAAACAAAAGATTCACTCCCCCCCACCAAAAAAAAACCAATACCGGATCTCAAGCTGCTAGTGACTACCACTAGTGGTTACAAGCCATCCAGCGGTCGGTCCTTCAGCTACCGACCGTAGTGGCCCTCCGACGAGGGTCATTTTTCTTTTTTAAATTTATTTAAAAACTAGCCCCATGGTTGGGCCACTTAGCCCCATAAAGGTGGGGTGGGGGGTTCGAACCCTATTTTCCTCACTTTCAATAAATCATTTTTAAAAAAAAAAGATTCACCCCCCTCCCCCGCCAAAAAAAAAACCAATACCGGATCTCAAGCTGCTAGGGGCTAGTGGTTACAGGCCATCCAGCAGTCGGTCCTTCAGCTGCCGACCGTAGTGGCCCTCCGGCGAGGGTCATTTTTCTTTTTTAAATTTATTTAAAAACTAAAGGCAAAAAGGTAAATTCACCCAAATTTGAAAATCCTAAAATGGTCCTTGATAACTTTAAGTCCTTTAACAAATTAAACAGACATTTGGGGATTTGTAAATTCAAATGGTATTTAAATGTAATTTTTCCAATTTTATATTACTATATATTGATAAATAAATATTTAAAAAAAACAGAGGGAGATCAAATTTTAGCCCACAAATAATATTCAAATACACCCCCAAACAAAAGGATATTTTGAACCTTCTTCCTATTGTGGAAAAGATATACAGTCACAGTTAAAAATTGTAAACACTTTGCTTAAAATAATCATAAGAATAAGTGATGGTCTTTGGAGGGAGGATATGTAAGGAAGAACTTGACAAAGGTAAATATTGCATGGCGGTGGGGGCTATAATTTACTACTGGTATTCTGAGTTACGTCGCGGCGTCACATAAATTGGTGCTCCATGTGGGTTTCGTTCTCGCAAGGTCATTTGTATATTTCTTTAGGATGAATCTTTCTCACTAAACAATAATTAATCATAATGTTTTCTTAAAACTGGATAAGCAGGTAATTATAGAAAACCTTTTTTTTTTCTTTTCAATATACACACCTTGGGGTCTAGGGTATAAATTTTGTCCACAAACTCACTATAGGAAATCCATAACTCCAGGCACAATTATCGAACAGGAGATTTTATAGTCCACGAGTCTTACACCACTAACTTCACAATAAAGGCTCTACATAAAACAATTTTAGCAAAAGATATGGTTGTGAATCCACTATAATATGATAGTGTATTATTGGTCGAATTCCCTTATGGCAAGTGAACCAGTCGAACAAGTAATAAAGTGAAAGTATAGTATTGTCCCATAGAGATTGAGATACCAATGAGTGACGCTCAATCACTGGTATAGTTGCGCAAAAAGAAAGTAAAATACTTGGGTTGAGAGGTTTTGATGGTTATGCTAATGGCAAAAGTAAACAACGTAAATTAACTTGAGAAGATATCAGTAAGAAGTTAGGCTGGACTCAGAATCACCCTTAAGTGCGTCAATCCCCCAGTTGCTCTACCCATTGCTATAGCATCTATACTGGACTACTTCCGCAATGCTATAGCATAGCTACTAACTACAAAGCTATTTGGTTAACCCACCACAATAATCTACCGAAGCTTCCGCGTCCGATAAATATGACACTAACTATACTCCTTCCATATTCCTATGGCAACTTTCTAGTTAGATCTGCTTTACGCTTAGGGTGTTATGGTTATGCGAGGTAGACCCATTCCTGAAGCCTACGATAATAGGTCAAGCTGTGCACGGGCTGCCTAGCAAACACTGTTTCTCAGAGGTCTAACCTCGACTCCTTACCAGTAAGCCGAGGCCACAAATCTAGCCCCTAGCTTCCGCTAATCGACTAGTAATTAATGCACTGATAAGTAAACCAAATTTATTAAATTAAGAACTTGCAACTGGGTTCATTTAACACCTTAGGGAATCATCCTCGTCCAGCCATATGAAAATCAATTCATGACTGACGAGGGAAACACGAAATAGACACTAACAGAATGACCCATGATTGAAATAAAAATAAAAGGAAACAAAAACAAAAAGCTTTGACGAAGTTCCGACGGCGTGGACGAAGCCCTGTCACGTCACTACTCCATGTCTTCTTCTCTCCGTCGTACTGCAAGGAAGGATGCTGGGTTTGAAGATGAAATATCACCTAGAGGGGGGGTGAATAGGTGATCTCAACAAATTTTTATTTTTACAACGAACCTCTCTACGATGAGCAAGAATAAAGAAAAAGAACAGTAACACAGAAAATTTATCCTGGTTCGGTCTGAAGCTTTGACCTACGTCCAGTCCCCAGAACACCTGGGATTTCACTATATTTCGAAAGATTACAGACTCTGTAAACGAAGGAGTATCCCTTTACTCTCGGACTTCGCTCCCCCTTACAAGTTGTAATCTATACACTCACTCTTAAGGTTCCACAACCTTAAGTTACAATCAAAAGAATATAAATGTTTAAATACTCCTCACGAGTTGAATGATGATGAACACTGAAGAACAGACTTAGCAATAAATTTGAAACACAGATGAAATTAATGTCGAGTTGATTGCACAGCGTTTCGGTAGTTGACGAATTGAATGCTTTGGCTATTTATAGATGTCTCCATTAATGGCCGTTGTTAAAGCTGATAAGATAGCCGTTGAGACTTCACAAAAATGCCCATTAGACAGATGATACATTTTCTGTGGATTTCGGCGTCTCAGTTGGAATATTCAGACTAGCATTCTCTTTCATTCTTTCTGTTGTATCCGTTGTGAAATTCCATTGAATGCTAGATGAAGAATATCAGAATTTAGCTTTACTTTGCTCAGTGCATCGGTTTCCGAGACTGTCGTGGTTTAGGTGAGAGCATTTAATGTTCTAATTGTTCCGTTGGATTAATTCAAAATCAGCTGGTAATTTATGTCTAAATAATCTGAAACTCATGAACAAACTGGTTAATAGCATTTGGTAATCTAAATCAAAGATAATCTGATGGGAAATAGATTCATTTAAACATTCAAGAACTTCGCAGACGGTGATTTGAAAACAGGGGTGACTTTGCTCGAGCAATGATCCATGCTTGCTCGAGCAAGCATTTTGAAAGGCAGAGAAAAACATACTTGCTCGCTGATGCTCGAGCAGAAAACTTTCCTTGCTCGAGCATGACTAACTTGTGCTTGGGCAGACTCCTTTTGACCCTGGATAAATGCATTAACACGATGATACTCGAGCAAGGTTTTCAGCCTGCTCGAGTAGATTGCTCGAGCATGACTAATATCATGCTCGAGCAACCTCTCCTAAAGGAAGAATTTCCTTGCTGCTCGATCTTGCTCGAGCAGAGTTCTGAGCTTGCTCGAGTATGCTGCTCGAGCAAGCATTTCTATATGCTCGAGTAAGTTGTCCGGCAGAGGCTTATCCCGTGGTTGCTCGAGCAACCTTCCAAGTTTGCTCGAGCAGAGTGCTCGAGCATGATTTTTCTTCATGCTCGAGTATGCTTCTGCTGAGGCCCCTTCTCTCGATGTTGCTCGAGCAAGACACTTTGGTCTGCTCGAGCAAAGTTCTATCAGTTCTTTTCTGATATCCTTTACTCTCGATATTGCTCGAGCACATATAACACCTTCCTCGAGTAACATTCTTCATAACAGATTATCAAATTGGTTCTTTGCTTAATTAATTTTCCTTGAAATTGTAATTATCATAACTTAAGAACTAATAGGGTTGTCCTGGGAATCTCGTACTTTCTGAAATCTCTCACTCTTCTCTTGAGTCTGCCAAAAGTAAACTCTTGTTCTCGGGCTCTCCGACTCTCTTAGGGTTGGCTTTACTGTCTCCTTATATAATCAGGTTTTCTTGCGGTGGAATTTCCACGAGCCAGGCTTCCCTAATCTATCGCGGTCCATCGTATCTTCCGTCCTAGATAGATTGATTCTGCTGATCTTACGAGATTCTTCAAATCTTTCAGTTGTGATCCTCTGCATCTTCTAATTTATTACGTCAGCAATCTACCTGTCGTTCTCGACCTTTTCCTAAAATCAGCTAGATAAAAAAGTCAAAAAATATGCCGCATAGCATTACATCCTTTACCCTGCTACAGCATTCTTTATACCTTTTACTGTATTTCGAGTTGCTGTCTGAATGCTATAGCATAGTATCAGCTTTACTATACGTTCTTTCATAAAAACCATGTAAATCACTCCTTTCTTAGCTCACGTTTAGGTTGTAAATGGTTCATTCCCTTCAGTTCCCTATATCATGAATATATGCCTTTTTGCTTGGATTATTTACAGTTTAAGCTTATATTTACCATACAATTCAGTCATAAAATATAGGGAAAACATGACATAATTTGTGTTCATCATGTATAAAATAAAGCCTTCAGAAAATCAATAATTATCCAAAAATAGTTAATATAGTATTCCAAAAATATGAGCGCCTTAGAATGACAATATAAAAATCAATATAACACTAATATCAAAAAGAGGCCTACAAATTCCACGACTTATATGCCTTTGGCTACTTCTTCCCTTGTCTCCTAGTAAGGTTAGAGGCCTCACCTGAAAAATTTAATAATGACAAGGTGAGACATAAAGTTTCCGTAACCAAAATTAATTTTTCAAATATGCAAGAAAGGATTGAAAATCAGATAAGCAGGTTTATTAACATAATTAAAATATCAATAATAATTAAATAATACATTATAATTAACAATATTTAAAATCATCCCCACTCATCCATCCTGCTCCTCCTTATATCTTCTGGACGTGATACAGCCTATCAGTGCTAGTATACCTGGCCAAAGTTAGCTAGTCACTTCAAGAATATTGTCCCATCTCATGTCATCACCAATATACTGTAACAGGGAAGTATCCGCCCAAAACACTCAACTCAAATTCTGGGCCAAGAATGAGAGAGCCGATGGACACAATTTCACCGTCAATCTCTTCCACACAACCCAATATATCCCACACCAGAAGAAATAATATAATACTAAAATTTTCAACAACATTTTATTAAATTATTATTCTAAATACATCATCTCACAACAAACATTATAACCATCACAACAATAACAAGCCCATTAATAATATTCATTTAAATACACAGATTGGAAAATACACCGCTTCACTAAAATAATTTCATATTCAAATATACACATAACTTTTCAAAACACATACAAATAGTATATATGAAAGTAAGACTTAGAAAAACACATTACATCCCAAAACAAGTATATAAAATAAATTAACCCCGGTTACCTCACTTTCAAGCTTAACCTTAGCTTGAGGAGCCCCACCCCGGTCACAAGAAAGCTCTACTTTATCACAATTTTAACTTATAATTTCCTATAACTTAAAATAAAAATTATAATAATAATATATATTATTATAACAAGAACTGAAAATGACATTTTGGCTGGGGTTTAAGTTTTGAAATAGTCCTTCAAATTTCAGAAATTACATTTTAGTCCAAAATTACAGTTTTGGCCCCAAAAATTCCAAAAATTACATTTTTGCCCCTAAAATCCCAGAAATTACAATTCTGTCTTTCATATATAAAAACTAAATTGATTAAATTCCAATAATATCTCCTAACCCCAAATAAATTATTTTCGTAACATTTAATCAGTAAAATCATTTTATAGCTAGGACATAAAACCTAAACTTCATAAATAGAAAAATTCATTTTAAATTTCTAGAACAACCAAATAGTAAATTTAAACTGATTAAAATTTACTATTAATCATCCACTACATATATATAATCTTCTATTGTCAAAACTCAAAACTCTCTCAAAAATCTTAATTCAAAAATTTTCACTAACCAACATAATATTATGCTCACTGAAAGAGAAAAATATATAGAATAATTTTTACGAAAAAAGTTTCTTAAAAAGAAGTTAGTTTAGTTATCTAAATAATCTTTTAATATAAATCACATACCTTAACATACATTGAAAACCTCCAAACCGCTCTTTTTTCCCTCCTGCCTCTCCTTAGTTGATCGTGTGTGTGTGTGTACGCTCTTTTTTCTCGTGTGTGTGTGTGTGGGGTATGGGGGCACTTGCTCCCATCCCATCTGATCGCTGCACTTGCAGCTTTTTTTTTAAAAAAAAAAAATTATAATAAAATCTTGCCCTTTTTTTGATTTTTTTTTTTTCAGATTTCTTTCTTTCACTTTTTCTTTCTTTTCTTCCAACAATTACATAATAAATACATATATAATATATAATTATTTTATAATTATAACTAAGTCTTAAAATTAAAAATTAGGATGTTACAGATTCTCTCCATTAAAATAGAGTAAAAAGTAATCTTTAAACCTTTATAGTTTTATCTAATTTTAATTAAATTCTTGCAGTTTTGTAACACATGACTCTTATAGTTTTACCAACTTTTAATACAGTTTAATCAAATTTTTGTAATTACTATAGTTTTACCCCATTAATTGGCTCTAGATGACGTACCTGTAAGAATCATTAATTGTCAACTTAAAATGCATGGGGTTTGTTTGGATTAGATTGGAAAACTCATTCACATACATCGAGAAAAAACATTTCTAAAAAGCATTTATCTTGTATATTGTAATTCATATTGGAAAAGTAATTTCTACTGCTAATTTAATTTAAATATTGACACATAATTTTTGCAATCGTCACATAACATATAGCAAGAAAATACAACTTAAATTTTTGCAATCGTCACATAACATATAGCAAGAAAATACAACTTAAGATTGAGAAGGACTCACTTGAAAATTCTCAACGTCCACATACAACTTGGGATGCGCGCGGACACACACATGCAAGCCAATAAATTACACGATCTTATTCATAATTTTCTCAATCTTCAGCTCGCCTAACAACATGGCTCACTAATTAATTATTAAATCACACAAACACACACTCTTCTTTTATTGCCCTCGACCAGATTGATAATGACGCCCAGCAGTGAGCAGTCTAGTTTTGCTTGGGGCAGGCTGGCCATTTCCAAACCTTAGGAGAGAGAGTCTTCAGAACCGCATTCCTCTCGAAGAAGTTGGTTGGTCTCAGCTCAAACGAAGTGCTCAACAGGGGCATTATTGGAAAATCCTCTTGTGCGGGTACGTGATGAATCCCCACCACATGCCACAGCACTATGTCCTTGTTCTCTATATTCCTGTCCCTGCAATATTAATCCCATTATTAATTGATATTGTTATTTATGCACGTTCATGGGTAAATCTGAAGAAGAAAAAAATAATTATCTTACTCTTTGGTCCAAACGGCCAAGGTATTGTCTCCACGGCTCTGATCAACGTAGGATCCACCAGCCCACTTCTCGCTCCTGTTATAAGGAGTAACCCACACATTATAGTTTGTAAAAGCTCCTCGCATTTGTGGGTAATCATCTTCAGTCAAAAGCGGATGAGCTGGCATCGCCGGAATGAGGCGGTAGCCGACTTCGTTGCCGACGGAGGTCTTCTTGTTAGGGTTGACAATGGCTAGCTCCGACGGGCTTGTTCCTAGCCTGATCTTAGCGTCAGATTCATTCTTCAGTGTTTGAGCTTCAGCAATCCAGTAGCTCTTTCTTTTTGAGCTACCGTCTGTGACTTTCATAGACTTCAAATCTGTCTTCACCAACGAGTTTTCTTCGCCGTCAATGTCGAGGTCAAGGTGGTAGATGTAGAAGTGGTCGTGGTATACTCCGATGCTGTTCTCCGACACCAATGTTCCATGTTGTTCTTCCTTTATCTCGTCCTTGTGCTTAATCTCAACCGCCTTAATTTCCAGCATTCCAGACAGTGCTATCTATTGAATTGAACACAACAAACATTACTACGGACATATTTAGGTCTTAAAAATTTAGGCTAGAAAACTGTAAATTAGCATAAAAATTAATTTTAAGAATCAAAGTTCTTATTTTGAAAGAGTAATTAAATTACTGATTAATTTAATGCTGTCAAATCAAACTTTTTTTAATAACATATCATTCTTAGAATATAATAGTGGCCTTCTAAAAATGTTCTTTAACATAAATTTTGAAAATAGTTTCAAAATTTTAGTAACTTTAAATTTTGAGCTGTAAGGATTTTAAAATTTGTGGGATTTAATTTCCTATTGTGGGTCTGGAGAAAAACTTATTATTATTATTATTATTTTAGGAGGCGGAGATAATTAGGTAAATAATGTTTGACATGTGAATAATGTGATCCGCGGTTGTCATATGATTTTTATGGCTGTTTCGGCGTTTTCTATGAAAGAGACATGAATCACTTTGGATGAGCAGGGAATCCTCACCCCTAAAAGGCGTGTGTAATTTTTTAAAAAAATTCATTAATTTTTTCATTTGATTGAATTAAGTTGTATTTACCAGTATCATCTCTTTAGTAATATTCAGTATCCCAAACTGACTAATAATTTTAGTGCATCCAATACCAGTATTTTAGGCAGTTATTAAGTGATGTTAAAAGAACCTCCATGGTCCTGAATACACTTAAAATGAATTAATTTAACTAATTTGAGATATTATGTGATACTGAAATAATATTTTATTATAGTGGGTATTGCTGGAAAAATATTTCAGAATATTAAAAGGTATTAAAAAAATATTTCATCATACTGGATATACTATAATTAATTAATTTATAATAATCTGTGCTAAAAATAAACAATTTAATCCAAATAAACCATAAACCATTTTGGGGATGATCATGCCTCAGGGTTCCTGCCCTGCAGGGCATGCAGATCCAGGAGACATACGGGATCGTTCATCGTTTACATATGTTTAATGAAATGACTTGAGAGACAGTAATGATACGTACCCCCAACTTAAGGGACCCACTAGGCTTGAACTCCCAATCGAGAACGTTGTCGTAGTTGCCCACAGTCACCACCGATCTCACCACCAAGCTCACATCTGACCTCACCTCACGAAGCTATCAGCAATTACGAGAGCAAAAGGAAATCACGACATTAATCATCACAAAAAACATGTGACAACAACGATACAAGGAAAACTCACAGTTTGATCGGGAATGCCAGTCTCAGTGTGACGCCACGAGATGCCTCCGTGCAGTTCAAAGATACAGAAGGCGTTTTCGAGGAGCGAGGGGTTTCCTTGGCGGTCATGAAGATAAGCATCCATGAACTGAGCATTAGGCGGACAATCTCGGTCAGGCTCCAACGACACCATGGACTGTCCGAACCCAAATTCCCCGGCGTCGAAAAATGTCTTGTAGTACCATTCATCGGAGGGATCTTGGTATGGCACGAACAGCTCCGAGACATAGCCTCTGTAAAGCACCCTACGAGACTTGTGTTTATCCAGATCGTAGATTGATGCCAGTGATATGACCACTCCTGCTCTCACATCGTACCCAACATGGAACTTCCAATTGGCCCAGCTGTAACCAGTAACGTACCCCGCTTCATGACCTCAGAATCAAAGAATAGCAACAAAAATACTGCAACAAGCACGTGTCGTACCAAAACCTCCATTTTTATGGGAAGTCGTGGGGCCTCTAAAGTAAATCACTGGATTCACTTTCGGGTTGGATAGGTACAATTTGCCAGTCTCATTTATACGGTATAAATTTAATTTTTTTTACTTTCTATTTTTTTAAAAAAAGAATCATTTTAATCGATAAAAAATTTAAAATAAAAATAATTTTTTAACTAATATTTTTTTAATTTAAAAATCATTACTTAAAAAAAAAAAAAATATAAACCGTTTAAATCCTATTTGAACGATTTAAATGAGATAAGTAAATGATTTTTATCAAAAAGGTAGGCACCAAAAAAGTTCCTAAATCACTCTACTTCATTAAATTACAAACTTGGGAAGCCTCCATTTGCTCGGAACAACAATTTGAACTTTTCAATACAACTTTTAAATTGTGACTTAAGTTGTGAGTCATAAAGAAGTTTTACTTCAATTTTCGTAAATAAATATTTTTTAAAAGCCTAAAGATGATTCCAAACAAACGGCATTCATACACCGTCTATTTCTTTAAATCAAATAAACACTGCAAGACACCTATTGTGGCCTTTTTTGGGCTGTTATTTTCAGTGCAAAATCTACAATCAGAGAGCAAACCATCGGGTCTACCTCATATTTTAGGAAAATGTATACTCCATTTATTTTGGAACAAAACTGGCAGGAAAAAATATATATATTTTTGAACAAAAGCATGATGTATAGGACGTTTTTGAAAACATTTTTATAAAAAAATTGAAAAATTACAGATGCCCATAATGCTTTTAAAAAAAATTATGGACCTGAGATTTATAAATTACTTGGTTCGTCTTTTATAAATAATGCTTGAAGATATAAATTAAGGACACTTACAAACTCCCGTTCTAAATACAAATCATTCTTCATTTTTACTCAATTTACTCATATGTGCTAAAAAATAAATAAAATTAATTAAATTGTAAAAAAAAAAAAGTTCATCTGAAACACGACATGTCCTCAATACTCTTATTCGGAACTGGTTTTGGTGCCTATAGGCACCATGCGCCTAGCGCATCTGGGTCGTCCAGATACGATCTAGACGATCTAGATTTTATTTTTTTTAACTACTGCTTTTTGAGTAAAAAAATTGTTTTTTGAAAAAATGTTAGTTGAGAGATTATCTTTATTTTGGATTCTATACCCATTAAAATAATTTTTTTTTTGAAAAAATAGAAAGTAAAAAAAAAAAAAGATCTAGACTGTCAAATCTTATCTAGACAGTATCCAAAGGATACGCAGAGAAGCTAGATCCGTCCTCAATACTCTTATTCAGTATGCTATGCTTTGTCTCTTGTTATTTTAAAGTTGAGTTTCTAACATATGCATATTTGGTAAATCATAAAACTGTGATGTGACTTCAGAAGCTATATTTTGTAAATCGACATAAAACTTCTATCTCATGCATACTTTTTACATACAAGTGTATATTTGGATTTCGGATAATAGCTTTTATAATCTATAAGATAAGCACATGAAAATGGTTTTAACTCGGCTTGTGAAAAAAGCTTCTGAACCTATAAAAAATGAAAAACAATACCGTTTTTTCACTCAAAAAATATCAAAATGTCGCTCACTGTATAAAAAATAAAAAATCTAATGATGTAAAGAAGTAAGAAAAACTTCCCAAAAGTTGGGAGACAGCAAGGGCACAGGTAACAGGAGCAGTAGACACCCCAGTCCACACACATATATATAATACCTGACGCTGTGGCCTTGGATCTTGAATCCTGGCCCTTCTGGTTGCATCATGGCCACGCCGTGAAGCTTAGGACCAAAAGGTGGTGGTTGATGTTCCGCTCGATACTCAGTATTCTCGGCCCGAGGCACAGTTTCTACAGATCTATCCTGGTACTTAATAATCTGCATCTTGTCAATATCCACCACAATGACTATCCCATTGATTGGCCTCACATATATATTTGCCGTCTCACCCATCACAAAACACTCTACTCTCAAAGCCCGACTACTTTTGGTCTCACCGTACCACCCGACGGTAAAACTCGAACACACAACGTCCGACAAGTTAAGCCCTCTCTTTTTAACGGACTCAATGAAGGATCCGTACTTTAAGGGAAGTGAAATGGCCTGGTTTTGTTCGTCGACGCCCAGGGTGGGGAAGCCGTTACCGGTGTGAACATTATCGGAGAGGATTTGTTGGGTTTTGAGGTTGATAAAGATCTCGCGGGTTTGAGAATTGACCATGACGATGACAAAGGCGATACGAGGGATGGGAACGAGGTTCTTGTTGGGTGAAGAGGCCCATTTAAGGAGCGTGGCCTTGTCGGGGTCGTCGAGGCCGACATAGTGGAAGCCGGTGTTGGTGGGGTATTTTTTTAGCACGATGGTTCGGATCAGTGTAAACTCGTCTTTGGTGAGAGGGTCCAGTGGGTGGTCCGTGGTGGTCATCGGAGAAGAAGGGGTGGCTGAAGCGGATGATACTGATCGGAGGTGGAGAGAGAATAGGGCAAGGAAAGAGGTGAGAGAGAGAAGTATTCTCATGGAGAAAGCCATGGCCTACTTGCTCCTCTTCTCTGAGTGGAGCTTGCTCGGTGCGGAGAATGGGTAGCGACCACGCCGTTGGAATGATATTTATGGTGCTGGTTTGATTTGGTTTGGCTCAAATTAAAAATCACAGCAAACTAATGAGGGGATGTAAATTGTACAGTAATGAAATGAAGTGATGATTGGAAAACATTTATTGAATAAATTTTTAATTTAATGAAAAGTAAATTAAATCTAGATTTTTCCTACCCAAATACTCCCAAAAATCTAGATTTAATTTAATTAGTTTGATTTTGAATAGGGCAAGGAAAGAGGTGATGATTCTCAGTGAGGCAGAAGCTTACACAAACACTGATTTTTCCTACCCAAATACTCCCTAAAATCTAGATTTAATTTAATTTTTTTATTTTTTGAATAAATTTTTATTGTTTTAGTATATGGAAAAATTTAAATAAAGATAATCTTATAATTATCACTTCTTAAATAACTAAATTTATCATTTAAAAATCACATATTAAAAATTTTAAATTTAAACCGTTTACATCATCTTCCATTTATTATACTTGCATTGAATGAGAATCTCAAATTTCTCTTTAGTCACTACACTAAACTAGGTCATGTATTTAGAATCAATACAGCATCAAGTTTTTTTTTTTTAAGGGGAATAAAAAGCTCGTAGGATCATTACACTATAAACTAGGTCGAGCATTAGGTATTCATATGTTGATTCATGTAGATTTATATTCGGATGTCTGGTTTATTCTAATAAATTACATTAGGTTATTATATTGTAAAAATCAAATGCTTGAATCCACATAATACATTAGAATCATCACATTATTCCTAATACATGAAATTGAACCAAAATTGCCAAAAACACACTTGCAATCTTGTGTTAAATAAGCTCTTTTAGTGGATAGGTAATGAAATATATATGGTGGCCTTCGTGGTCCATCCTATTGTTTGACCTCTAGCCCTAGGAATTTGATATGCCTCTCTACTATATACTGGGTAATTGTTTTTCTAAAACATGGACTATTTGCAGCTTATTATATGTGTGTGTATAAAAAATGTAATTAATGCTTACATATTATTTTTCTTTGGCCAACAATGTTTACATATATTATCTTTTTTTTTTTTTGCCAACACATATATTATATTATTGAATGATTGTATAAAACAATTATTGATTTCAACAACTGACACTTTCTAGGAAATTGAATGAATCTTTATGAAATTTAAAAATTTATCAAGATTAATAAACTACTATATCAATATATTCCTTTTGTCGTGTTAATAATTGGAAACGAATTTTTTCAATCCTTTTTATAAGATGCTGTATTGAGTATTTATTACATATCTTTCGGGCAAAAAGGGACTATTCATTACATGTTTTCCTTTTACCGTTATTATTCATCATTGATAAAAGGACGTAAGAAATGTTTACAAGATATACTCCGTATTTAATATGGGTAGAGTATAATTTTTTTGAAAATTTATAATCAAGGTTAATAAGTTTTTAGGTCTCTGTTGGTTCCAACAAAAATGAAAAGAAAAATTCTTAGGTTAAAATATAATTCAAATCTAAAGAAAAATTGGTATAGATATTCAACTATCTACGCTTATTTACAACGATTTTATGTAAGCATACTTACTAGTTTACTATGGCTATATATATATATATATATATATATTTGCCCGATACTATGGCTATATTTGAATTCAAGTATCTTCAATATAAAATCTTTTTACATTACCAACAAAAATCTGATATAATTAGTAGATGATTATATCCCTTAAACATGATATCTTGAGTTTGAATATAATCAAGTCGTGAGCATTAAAAAAAGAAAAAAAGAAAGAAAAAAAGCTCTATTGGGAAATCTCTATGCCTCGAGAGAATTAGTTTCTAACTATCAATTAGGAGATACCATCTAGATTCTACAAAAGGAAAATAAATTCCTTTTAAGTTAGATGCAAAAAAAAAAAAAAAAGTGTTGCTTGCCACAATGAAATGTTAGATATTATTTATTGTATTTAATATAAAATTTAGTTTATCGTAAATTATAAACTAAATAACTGCAAATAGTAGTAGGTTAATAATGGCATAATACATATTAGAGTTATTGTTAATTGTGTGCGCTTGCTAGTACTTGTTGCGTGTCATCTGATAATCTCCATGGTGCGCTCATCATTAGTCATTGGCCAGCTTCTTTTTGGTTGGAATTCAGCTTCATCTCATCCCTTTCCTTAACCACAACTATTATCTCATCTTCCTCTCTTTTCATTCGACTTTTCCTTCCCTTTTGGCTTACCACTCTCTAGTCGATACTAAATTACTAACCTGTATATTAGGATACATACGAGATTTAAGTGGTACATCTAGTGTCTTAAAACATTTTTCATGTAACACCTAATATACGAAACTTATTTATAGTATATTCAACATCATAAAGTATTTTTACTAACACATAGTATTCTAAATCAATTTTTGCTACAATTTTACCTTTAAAGTATTTTTTTTCAGTAACAACAAGCAACAAAAACAAACTTTTGATATGAGCGTTAGTGAAAAAATATTTGAAAATGGTGAATGTATTAAAAATATTTTAAAATATCAAGTGTCATTAGAAAAATATTCTAAGACGAGCATATAGTATTCATCACAGATAAAAGGGACTTTTTCATATTTTGAAAAAAGTTTTCATACACTAAATATTAATTAATTTAAGGTATTGGATGTTGAAAAAAATATTTTTGCACACAGGAGTATAAATTAATTAATTTGAAATACTTTGCGAAAAAAATATTTTACGGTAAAATATATAATTTAATCTAAATAAATAAAAAAATATATTTAAAAAATGGTGTTCACCCCAAAATTAGAAGGATGAGTGCTACATGCTCATATTTTAGATTAACATTGAATATGAACTCATACCCTGGCGGCTATTTATTCTCCATCATCTTTGTAGATATATTGGCATTGAACATTTAATTATGTCTTCAAATTATACATCCAATGTCACATGTGGTGCCCCAGTGCCAATGAGCAACTTGCTAGATGATCATTTCATTTTTGATTGGCCTGTGCTCAGCTTTGTATTGTACTCCTTGTTTCCACAGAAGACGTTTTTTTATCTCGGGAATGATAGTTATTTGGAAAAATACTAAAAAAATATCAGTTAAACTTTAAATTCTAAAATGATTTCTCAACAAAATAAATTATTAATTGTTTTACTGATCTTATTAATCTCATTATTATTATTATCAACAAGATTTTGAAGTTCAATTAGCATTTTTCTTTCATTTTCCCTATTTATTATCCTGAGTCACATCTAATTATTTAATTACTCCACAAAAGTAAAAATAGTTAAGGAAAAATGACAACCCGGTTCCGGTATTTTTTTTTTTTAAAAAAAAAAGACAATTTGATTTGATCATTTGAAACGACATATGCTGATATGTGGGATTTCCACTGCAAACTCAACTACCTCACACTCTAATTGAATTTTTTTTCCAAATGTAGGTTGTAAAGAAAATTGTTAAGAATATCTGAATTGTCACAAGTATTGAAGTATATGGTTATTTTGCTACTGATCTAAAGTATTGAAATGATATATAGTATGTGAAATTTAGGTTGGTGTGATGAGAAATTAATTATTTTCTAATTTTTTTATACCTCACCGGTCTAACCCGGATTGACTCCGGTCTGACCCATTAACCCTTAACCCAATATCCCGACCGGTTCAGTCACCGGTCCGGGTTTCAGAACCTTACTCATAACTTCTCAATAATGGATGAGCTGTCCTTAACAAGTTTTAGGACATTTTTAATATTATTTGTCTTAGTTGAGATGTTAATGCCATTTTCCCTAAAAGAAATTATTTTTTGAAAAGTCGTCTCATTTTAAATTTCAAAAATTAACCTTACTAGAATGCAATAGATTTTGATTCCACCTTACTCGTTTTCTCAATCTCCCTACCATAATTACGTACGCTACGCCAATAGAATTGTTAAATAAAAGGGAGGATGGAAAAACTCATAGAAAGTAGCTGATGATATAAATAGGATCTAGCGGGAGGATTCTTCTTTAGCTATAAGTAATTTCATGCCAATGTAACCGCAACTACTTGATAAATTTAAAATCGGAGGGAGTGCCTTCTACGGTAGAATACTTAGAGTTGATCAATACTATAAATTTTTGAGTGAGCATCCACTTTAGTTCTTCGTTCATTTGCTGTAAATTTTAATTTAGCTATTCGTGCTTCATGACTTGGTTAGGCCATTTTTCATTTCGTTTGACAAATTCCCCTAATGTAAAAATAGCTGATAGTAATTGTTTTCTGGCCATCAGCTGATACTATTTGATATTAAATGGTCATTTTTATATGTATTAAATAAAAATTTAAATACCCTTCATATATACACATATTTTAAAACATTGCTTGTTATTATCACAAATTAATATTTTAATTCAAACAAGCAGTAAAAAAAAATAAAGAAATGCTCAAGCTAGAAAAATCCATGTTAAAAAAAAACAACAACAACAACAAAACTCCTGTGGTCCTTAATATAAACATATTTACTTGATTTAGTTATATTGATCGAGGAAGTTGGTTAGGTTAGTTAATATGATATATATTTTTAAAAACATCATAATCACCTTTCTTAACTCCTTTATTCTCTCTAATTCTTGATTAATATATAGGGAGATCAATAAAAAATAAATTAGAAAATTATTGATAAATATAAAAATTATATCTTATATTTAAAATTAAGATCAACTCTAAATATATTTTATATTAAAGAGAAGAGGAATATAACAGGTTAAAATCTTTGGGTCCACTAGGCTAAAAAACGAGCAGCGTGTAATTGATGCTTCAGTAATCCCCCCTGGTTAACTTGTTTGTTTTGTAACTTTCATGAGTCGGGGAGACAAGATATGGAATCAATTTTCTTGGATGAGTAGGGGACCTCCTTTGAACTGGACGGTCTAGATTAAATTTTTTTAAAAATTATTTTAATAGGTAGAGGGTCTAAAATAATAAAAATAATTTCCCAACTTACATATTTTCTTAAAATGATTTTTTTTATTTAAAAATCAACAGTTGAAAAAAAAAATTAAATCTAAACCATTTAGATTAAATTTGGATGATCTATATTTTGAAGAGCTCTCCCTACTCATTCAGGATGAGTAGGAAAACTGATTACGGACAGATATATGTAGCTTGTGACAATCAAAATATTAAACTTACAATAACGCCGACCATTCTTTTCCTTCCATGGTGAGAGGAATTGGCTTTTTTACCAAAGTTCTTAGAATTTTGATTCTTATGGAAATGGACAGCAAGAAAATGTTGAACAAACCCACCCAGCAACACACTCTTACGTGGTGATAGGTAACCTTCTTATTTCCATTCCAAGTCGAACAAATGACTACTCACGACTGAGAGATAACTTGTTTATCCAGCGCCTTAATAGTGCAGTGGTATGGGAACTTGGCTCCCCTCCCCATGTCCAGGGTTCGAACCCTACCCCCCTCCTCTTACTATGTGTATCAAAAAAAAAAAAAAAAAGAGATAACTTGCCTAAATAGAAACAAGAATGAAACTCACGCATTCTAGAAAGAACATGGTCTATTCATATGGAAAGATTGGGCACAGTCATGGTATGCGAATAGTCATCATCTGTTAGGGAACCCTCATGGAGCATTTACATATTTTATTTGTTACTGCTCTAAACCAGGCATACGCTATTTATAATTTCCCATCAAAGGTTGTAATATCTTATCAGTCAAGCAAGTAACCTTGAACCAAATGTTTATCAAAATCATATGCAGGTCACAATCGGGAGATATTTTATCTAAAACAATGATAAGATAATATTTAAAATATTTAATCTTAATCAAAATAATAATCTAGCATTAATTATGAAATATATCTAGATATAATATGGATTAAATAATAAAATATGTAATCACGTTTAATAAAATATATAACGAAACAAGGACATTAATCAATTAATCAATGAGGCGAGTTTGGTTTGTTTGGGACTTCACACTGGCCATCCAATCCATATCCTTCATTTTTGTAATACCACTCTGGTTCTATTTATAAGTTCACTTTAACCAACAAAATTTGGTCCATTTATAAGTTCAGTTTCATATAATAAATAAGATTGTAATAATTTTACCCATATCAATTATATCCATAAAGATAGAGAAAGAAGAAACAGTTGAAAAACACCCAATCATAAATGATGGCAAAGTTGAAAATTTACCCTCATAATCATTGTGTCGACTACCTTTCCTTGGTATGTAAGATTTGGTCAAAGTAGATTTATAAATAGGACCAGAGTAGTACGACCCGATCTCTACTTAATACACCCTCCGGTCCTAATTATAAGATCTAGTTGACTTTTTTGGATACATTAAGGAAGCTAATTAAATTGCTCTAGAGTATTTTTATTTTTTATTTTTCTTCAAACTAATTAGTTTAACTAATAAACTAATATATAATCTAAAAATATACAACATATAAAAATAATTAAATAACTTATTTAACTTTCTTAATCTTTCTAAAAAAAATTAACTAAATTTTATAATTAAGATCGAAAATATCACTCAAATTTTCTTAGGAGAATCAGTAAGCAATTCAAATAGCAAAAGTAATTAATATTAAAAAGTTATGCAGTGATAATATCCGGTACAGAAAATGACAGCGGGTTGAGTCATGTTAACAACTCGGTAGACATTTCAATTATTAAGATTCCTCACGCGAGATGTACTAGGTTGTTTGGATTTTTTTTTTTTTTAAAAACACTTTTGTCCCTGCAACCATGGTTTGTTGAAAAATATACTCTTTCCTACTTTTTTTCTTTCCTCTGTCACATCTTTTCTCTTTCTTCTCTTGCTCTCAGATTTCTGCTGCTGTCAGTCCCCCCCCCCCCCCGGGTCTACTCTCTCCCTCCTTTCTTTCAGTTTTTTAAAATTAGTAATTTTTTTTTTAATAAAGGATGGCATAAAAACCTACATTACAAAAATATAAATTACACAATGAGAAAATTAATCTCAAACTCTCCTGGGTAATCTAGTTCCTCAAATTGAAAAGGCACTCATTCAAAATGATAGAATTTAAAATGTCCCTTTTGGCTAAGACATCCGCAATTCTATTTAAGTCTTTAGGAATACATCGAACATCTACCTGCCAACTAAGAGACAATAATTCTCTAGCTTTCAGAATTAAATTACTACAACTGATACAATCGTTATCCAACAAAAGATTAACAACCGAATCCGTATCAGATTCCAAAATGATCTTCCTAAAACCCAGGTCCCAAACAGTCTGTAAGCCTTCGACAGTAGCCCATTCCTCCGCCAAATTAGATTGGCAGTCACCAATCCTCTTAGAATAGCCCAATCCTCTTAGAATAACCAACAATCCAATTACCCAAACAATCCCTAACCACTCCACCACACCCTACATGAGATGAAGCCAACATGCTAGCACCATCCAGTAATTAAAAATTAATTTCACTTTTAATTTCATTAAAATTAAAAGTGTTAATTTTATACTTTCAAGAAATTTTAATGCTCTTTCCAATTCTTATTATAAGGCTTATTTATCTAATTTTATAATTTAAAAAAATATTTAAATTAATTAATATCAAATGTTTACAAACTTATGTACTTTTTTGTATTTATTTTTCCATTTAATATTAAAAATATTTAACACAAATTAATTTTTTATATGTACTAATAATAAAAGCTAATGTTCTTTTTGGTAAATTTGACTATGAAAAAACAATTCTGATAACAATATCAAAGCACTATCATTTTATCAAAATTACTTTTTTCACAAAATCTATTCTGAAAAAACACTTTTTTTTTCTCCAAAAACTAATCCAAACGTGCTCATTTCTCCTTATTTTCTTCTGCTTTGATTTTTTTTAGACAATCGGTCAAGTTATATTTATAAAACAATTAAAATGCAAGCTTCCTTGTTATAAAAAATACAAAAGTTTCCTTCTAGAGCCTTATGAGGGTGAATGATGTTGACGATGATAAGGTTAAATATCAATAGTAATTGAAAATCATTATTTATAGCTGATAATTGATAATTTAACAACAAATTATAAATTCAGCAAAATAAAAAATTGAACATCTTTCAATTTTCTAAGGTTATCACTGTCAAACTTAGCCAACTGCTTGCACCAAAAAAAAAAAAAAAAAAGCTTAATATGCTGATGTGACTAGTAAATCAATGAAACATCAGGGAGTTCATCCCATAAGAAGAGGCAAATCAGAGAGTAAAAGAGAAAACCATTCAATAATCGAATAAATCAATTAAGAACTTGCAATTTAGTCTGTCTGGCCAGGGAAGAAAATACGCTTCATTACTCTACATGACGCACACAAAAACACAGAAAAATACAAATCACTAGTACAATTGGTACTTAGCTGGGTTATTTAAGTTTTTAGTCGGTAGTTTGATAGTGTGTATAAAGGAGATAACCGTAGCCAATACTAAAGCTCCTTTATGAAAGTCTACAATGTGAGAGAATTATTCACTGTAACCATCACTGGATACTTTGGACCAAAAAAAGTATTGATACAAATACTCTCACTCCGAGTCCAGATCCTCTCATCATCATTTTTTTTGCTCATCCCTCATCATCAATAAATCTTGGCCGTTAAAATCTTGCTCCTCTTCATTGGCGGTGCCCCTCAAGAAATTAACTTGTTAAAAAAACAATTTGGAACTTAATTATTTACCAGATCACTCTTTTATACATTCTAGTCTATAACTTATACTCCCTCTAGTCCTACATATAAGATAAAATTGAGGTTTTTTTTTTTTGAGATGTTAAATAAGCTAAATAAGTTAATTCATTATGTCATATATTATTTATTTTTAGATTATATAACAGTTTATAAGTTAGGCAAAAAAGCTTGGAAAAAAAACAACAAATATAAATATTTTAAAATAATTTGATTAAGTTTATTAATATTTTTTTAAAAAAATCAACTCTATTTTACATTTAGGATCAGATGGAGTAATTTGTGTAAGCCAAGAAATGAATAGTTGGTGATATTAAAATTATTTTTTTAAAAAAAAAATACCTTGATTAAATGCAATGGTGATTTCTAATTTAACCTAATATTCCCAATTTTTGTTACATTGATTTATTGAAACAATATGAATGTGCATGCTTTGATTAACTTTTATAAAATAGCTTTTATAATTTATGAGGCAAGCTTTTATCTCAACTTATGAAAAAAGTCATTCAAAACTAAAACTATGATTTTAAAGTTTCTCAAACGTACACATGCAATGTGGTCCCTTCAATCATAAGTTGCGTGTAATTTTTTGTTACTCACAAGATACAAAAGGACTCTTTCACCATCACAAATCACAATTCAAATTTTTTGTTATTCTCAAAATACAAAAGAACTTTTTCTGGTACCAAAGGCACCCCTTTGAAAACTTTCAGTTGTCACAGAGCCCGCATCATTGTCTGCAAGTGCACATTTCTTTTCAAGTTCAGAATCTTTACAATGTTTTTGTGTAATGCAGAGATTTTTCATTTTTTTTTTTTGGTAAAAAATTAAGTTTAGGTGAACTGGGGCTCATCAGGATTAAGATATACCTTCAAGCTTAAATGATGTTTATAAAGGTATTTATATATCGCCTACCAATAAAATCTTCATATTGAAAGGATTTAAACCTATAACCTTATAATAATTATGGGCCAATCTGAATTACACCTTTCAATTTTGTTAAAGGATATATGTGGGGCAAAATGGGCCAAAGTTTGACGCAAATCTCGACTCAGCTCTATTGGACTATTGCTGACAATAGTGGGTCCCGTGGCAAATCAAACAGAAAAAAGCATGGTTAATTGCATGGGAAAATTTACATCAGGAACCTTTTTACAAAAAAAACAAAAAAATAAAAACAAAAAATATTCTAAGATTTTGAAAATTCATGTCACAGGGCCTTTTTTGGGACTGTGAGAATCTACGTGAATTGTTAACAGAACTGATATAATTGTTAACGGAGTACTGATATAGTTGTTAATGAGGCTGATTTAGTTGTTAGTAAATTGTTGTTAATGGTACTGATGTAGTTGTTAATAACTTACCCGTTAACAACTATATCAACCTCGTTAAAAATTCACATTGGGCCTTTTTTAGGATTTTCATAATTTTGAGGCATTTTTTAGGTTTTTTTCCTGTAAAAAGGGTCTTGATGTGAATTTTTCCTAATTATATGGTATGAGTCAGATTGATATAAACACCACTAAATTAAAATGATGAGTTGGTAATTTTATTTTTCTATTCCTCCAAACTTTAAAGTCTGCAATCACTCCCGCCATCGCTATTTCAAACACAAATCATATCAGGAAAAAGTCCAATAAAAAAAAGCCCATCAAGAAAAGTCTATTAGACTAAAAAATTACTTCTACCACCGATATCCTAAACGAACCCTTACCCACCTTCATACCTTACAAAAATAAGTTGTCAACACTAAATTATATGAAGCACGTCAATTCTATGAGATAGTAAGTTGTAAATTCTTAGGATTAATTTAAAATTGAGTTAATATCATATCTACGACATTAGGGGGCATCTTTAACTTGCAAACAAGGAACCTATAGTTGTCATTTTCCCTGCTCCTCATTCTCACACCAATAAAATTCATCTTTTCGCATGGAGACTTTTGGTCCCTGTTGCATTTTTAAAAATCCCCTCATCGTTTTCCGACGCCTTTCTTTCTTTCCCCACTCGACCATGAACTAAAAAATATATATTACTGAGGGATTAAATACCGAGTATAAATAAAATTGCAACAAACAAGTGGCAATAAAACATGCAATATATACCATTACTAGGTCGCATTGAAGAATACGGAATTCACACTCACTTTAGTTACTCTAATAATATACTCCATCCCGTTTTTAATATAAAACAAATCTAGGGAATTGATTTTCCTCATAATAAATATACACTGCAAAAAAATTCAGATTTTGCTACGGAAAAATTCCGTAGCAAATTCCGTAGCAAAATGGTTTTGCTACTCCATTCCGTAGCAAAATCTTTGGTAGCAATTTGCGACGGACAAAGAAATTCCGTCGCAAATTGCGACGGATTTTCCATTCCGTCACAAATTTGCTATGGAAAAAAATTCCGTAGCAAATTTGCTACGGAACAAAATTCCGTAGCAAATTTGAATTTTGCTACGGAATTATTCCGTAGCAAATTTGCTACGGAATAATTCCGTAGCAATTTTGCTACGGAATTTTATTCCATAGCAAAATTCAATTTTTTTTAATTTTTTTAATTTTGATTTTTTTTAAATTTTTCTGTTGCAAATTTGAAATTTTACAAATTTCCCCATATTTAATCGTTTGCAAAAAGTAATGATTCATGGATATAATAATAATTATAAGGAGTGCACATTAAGAGTAATCTAACAAAAAAGTAGTCTAACAATGTTACAAAGGGCAAATTCTAAACAGTAGTCTAAATAGCAGCATTGTGATCATCATCATCATCACCAGCATGGTCATCATCACCAGGAGCCGACCCCGAACCCTTGTTCATTAGGGACTTGAGTTGAATCTGCATCTGCCTCATCATCTCCTCTTGCATCCGCCTCATCCGCTCCTCCATCATCTCTCGTTCCTTAGCCATCCGCTCCTCCATCATCTCTCGTTCTTGAATCATCATCTGCCTCATCTTCTCTTGCTCTTCAAGCATCCACTCCTGTTCCTGAGTCATCTGTGCTGTCAAAGCCTTCATCTTCTTCATCTCATCTGCAAAAACAATATCAAGTACATTTATTATTTGGACTTCATTTGAATGGACAAGAGAATGGAAATTATCAATATCAAATATGTTTACCTGCAGAAACATCTTCAATGCCGGATGAGGAGCGCTTTGTTGGCTTCAGTCGGATAGCAGCGGCACCGTATCCAAAGACTCTCCCTTTCTTGTCAAATCCACCTGCAGCCTCAACGAATAGACTATCATTATTGCACACAGAGGATGAGGGGTCAGTCTCACGCTGTGAGTCTCTCTCCTGCGACAGCTTCATATAATTTTCCTACAAAGACAAAAATACATAACAAATAAGACATGTAAAATGAAATAAATATTGTGGTGCATAAAACAAGTAATAAATGCAATGAATGTCTAACCGCTACTGTGTGGGCCCTTGAGTTAATCTATTCCCTCTCATCACTTCCTTCAGACTGCCGGGAATGGGTCCGCTCAAAGGCAGCCCAACCTACCGACTGTGGAGGAACCCCAGTCTCTGCCTGCAAACGCAAATGATGATCATAGTTAATTACTTCAAAGTACAAAATATTGAATACCTAAATAGAAAATAACGTGTACTCACAAGTTTTCGTCTCCACTCAGTCATCGGAATGCAGCCTCCAATATATGACGGACCTTCCATTTTGGCCCTATTTTGCTTATTTTTCGCACTCTTCTCCTGAAACTTTTCATTGGTGGCCCAATTGTCAAATAATTCGTTTGCAGTGTCCTGTGGAAGCCAATTTCGCCTGCCTCTTCCACCATGTCTCAAGTTATAAAGCTTTTGAGACAACCACCGGGCTGCCCTAGCGTTATAAGCTTTTCTCCGAGCTTCACGATGTTCAGGCAACGACATATGCTTCCTCTGAAAATCAACAACGAACAATTAGTGCGGTAATTTTTAAAAGTACTTAATTAATAACCATAAACAAATAACTTACCATAAACTCATCGAATCAAGCATCTCGATTTTCCATAGGAATCGCTGTCCAGCTGGTCCAAGCTTGATTGTAGTTACGGAATAATTGGTCCGAGATGAAATCCATCACCGGATCACGAGGCACAAAGCTAAAGACAGAGGACATCATGCAAATATTATTAGCATACAAACCAATTAGAGAAGGGATTAGTAACATTACTGGTAACTTGGTATGACTTACTAGTCGTTGTCAGGACAGATCCAAAGCATCCCTGTCTCAGGATCTATTGTACCCCAGATCGGTGTATTGGAGGAACTACCTTCTTCCCCGACGTGGCTTTGAGGCGACGAGGTGTGCTAAGCAAGGAATGTGAAATATTAAAGATGTTTATACATAGATGGTTTCATGAAACTAAACATATGTAAATAAATCAGAATTAGGCTAGTAAACTTGTTGTCCCATTTGCTGCGGATCAATGGGGATAGAAGGCGACGACGACGTATACAGCGACGGTGAAGAATCCAAATAGCCTGACGGTGACGATGCCATGTTAAACGGTGGCACCTCTGGGGCACCGCCCCGCGCTCTGCCTACTGAAGGGGCAGATGACGACGCCCTACCCCCTCTGATAGGACGGCCGGGATCGACCACCACCACGTGCACTACCTGAAGATCCTTCTTGATGCTCCATCTCTAAACACTTATAGACATTAGGTCAAAGAATAAAAAAAAAACTACAAAGATATTTAGGGTTGACTACAGTAGTGAAATAACAAAGTATGTAGTATAACAGATCGTCAAAAACAAAGAACTAACAAATCTCAACCGGACGATTCCTGTTCATCGACTTCTGCTTGCCCGTCTTCCTCTGAAGTCTCATAGTCGTCGAACTCAGATTCACTGTCAGAGTAAATCAATTCTGCCTCATCGTCTGATTCCTCATCGTCAATTTGTATAGGAATCAATTCTAAATCCGCAGCAGAATCAAAGAGATTGCTTGGTATTTCGTTGTCTTCGATTTTATGGGCAGTAGATGTTCCACATCAGCTTGGAACGGTTCAGCCATACCGTCATTTGAATCCGACTCTTTCGACTTCGGTATGATATTTCGTGCTTTGGTTTTAATAACCCCCCTCTACCCTTGGCGGGATGTGGGATATAATGTATAGTAAACTTGTTTTGCTTGTTGAGCAAGGATGAATGGGTCATAACCAACCGCATATCTCCTTGTCCAGTGGATCTCAATATTTCCATGCTTGTCCACTTTTGTCCCACGCGGACTGTTATCAAACCACTCACACTTAAAAAGGGTCACCACATTGTCCTACGGATATTTCAATTGAATTATGTCACGTAACTTCCCGTAGTAGACAGTCTCCACCCCGTCAACTTGGTCACCTCGACAACATACACCGTAATTGCAACATTGTGTGCCTGCATCCGTGTCAACAGTTGAAAACCGATACCCATTGATTATATATCTGCTGCATTGAGTAACACTAATTGGAGCTCCATAAGATAAACTCCACGCAACTTCATTGTGATCTTTTCGATTTTTCGCGAAATAGGTTCGAAACCATTCTGGAAACTCAGAGTTCGTGAATTGATCAACCTGGGACGCCGACATTGAAGGATTTTCCGATCGGACCCAATTAGAAAAGTAACTGCACAAAGATATATATATATATATATATATGAAGTTAATACTTTAATACTTATCGTAATAGTAAAACGGAAAAACAAAAATCTTACTTTAAGTACGGGGCGACCTCTTCACAGTTGTTTAGAATGTACCACTCCGCTACTTGCTTATCTCTTCCGTCAAGAGTTGATTTCCAATGTTTTCCCACGACTCGCCCTGGATAATTAAATATTGATTTTTGATCCCTTGTATCACCGGCATCGTTGCGAGGTACCCTTCTCCATCTTGACATCATTTCAGGGGGACGAAAATTTTGCCCCCTCTTCGACTAGATATGCTTCAGCGATAGATCCTTCAACGTGGGTTGGATTTTTGATCTTCTGCTTAAGTGTGCGTAAAAACCTACAATGGAATATCATACGGTATTTATAAACTAAAGTACCATGTTTTTTAATTAATAACAGATCGAAAGACATATATATTACCTCTCAAACGGATACATCCATTTATATTGTTGCGGGCCTCCTACCCTTGCTTCGTAAGCCAAGTGAACGGGCAAATGTTCCATTGAGTCAAAAAAGGAAGGAGGAAACACCGTCTCTAACTTGCATAGCGTTATGGGCATACTCGCCTCCAGGAGCCGTAACTTTTAAACATTAAGCTCTGAAGCACAAATTTCTCTGAAGAACACGGAAAAGTCTGTTAGAATAGACCATATTTCCTTCGGTAGTGCTTTGAAGGCCCAAGGCAACAATCTCTGAAAAAAAACATGACAATCATGACTCTTCATCCCGAAGAACTTCCCCTCGTGCATGTTGACACATCTTTTCAAGTTTGACGCATAACCGTCCGGGAGTTTCAAATCTTTTACCCATTGCAACAATTCTAAATTCTGCTGTTTAATTAATGTGTACGGTGCTCTAGGTTTGGAAATCCGTCCCCTACCATCCTGCACCAAATACAAAGCAGGCCTTCTGCAAATCTCCTGTATGTCCAGTCTTGCGTTGACTGTGTCCTTTGTCTTGCCCTTGGTGTCCATCACGGTGTACAGAATATTGTCAAACACATTCCGTTCAATATGCATGACATCGGGGTTGTGTCTTAATAGTTGATCTTTCCAATAAGGTAGTTCCCAGAAGATGCTGCGTTTATTCCAATGATGATCAACACCATATCCCTCTGGTTCACTGGAAGTAGCCCCCTCTTCGACACTTGGAATGTACTGGACCCTATCCCATATTTCTTGGCCACTTAAACGAATAGGTTGATCTGCTCGTTCGACAACATTCCGCGTGAAGTCTTTTCTATTTGTCCTGTACGGATGATCGGGGGGTAGGAATCGCCGGTGCCTGTCAAACCAACATACCTTGTGACTGTGTTGCAAGCTATAACCCGTATTCTGTTCAAGACATACTGGGCATGCAAGCTTTCCCGACGTTTGCCAGCCATTCAACATCCCATATGCAGGGAAATCATTTATCGTCCACATTAAGGCAGCACGCATTGTGAAATTCTGACTCAATGATATATCATACGTAAGAACCCCTTCACTCCACAACATCTTCAACTCGTCTATCAAAGGCCTGAGGTACACATCTATCTTCTTTTTTGGGTTGGATGGCCCAGGGATTAACGCGTTCAGGAACAAAAACTCTTTTCTCATGCACATAGAAGGTGGGAGGTTGTACGGTGTCACAATGACAGGCCAACAGGAATAATTCCTACCCGTTTTATCAAAAGGAGCAAACCCATCCGAACATAGACCAAGATAGACATTACGGGGATCCATAGCAAAGAAAGGATTCACCTCGTCAAATTTACGCCAAGCTTCAGCATCCGAAGGATGTGTCACAAAGTTTTCATCCCTGTGATGCTCTCGATGCCATCTCATGTGAGCAGCTGTTTGTTCTGATGCATACAATCTTTGAAGTCTGGGCACCAAAGGAAAGTAGTGCATCTTGCTTAACACTTGACGGGTCGTTTTCCTTCCTTTCCTCACAACTTTATATCTGTCATGTCCACAGAATCTACAATTGGTCAGCTCAGCATCATCTTTGTAAAACAGCATACATCCCCTAGGGCAGCAATGAATTTTTTCACATCCAAGTCCAAGCTCTTTCACCTTTTTTTTTGCTTGGTAAAAATTCTTTGGCAAATTATTGTCGTTGGGAACAACCTTGCTTATGATCTGTATCATTTCGTTGTAATTCCTCTCACTCATATGGTGATCAGTCTTCAAGTTTAGTGTTGCTAGGGTAGCCGATAGCGATGAATATTCACTATTTTCAAAGTGTTCACAACCTTCCCATAACGGACGTTGCGCTTCTTGAAGCATTTTATAGAACCTATCGGCTTCCGGATGAGGATCCTCTCCCATGTATGATGGTTGAGCATGTGTATCGATCTCCTCTCCCATGTATGACGATTCCGCATGAGTAACAGGATCGAAATATCGGCCGATTGACGGTCCCGCAGCGTCCATAACCAACTGCTCATATTGATTAAGGTTGTCTCGATGACTACTGTCCCTGTAATAACCACTAGGTGTCGGTGTCTGTCGGACTTCGCCATGATATTCCCAACACTCATAATCCTTCATGAATCCCTTTTTACACAAATGGATTTTGACCTCCTCAAAATCTTCAAATCTTATACACCTACATTTGACACACGGACACCTGATCTCCCTACTTGAATTAGTTGAATGTGCCAGAGCAAAATTGATGAACTCTTGCAAACCCGCCAAGAATACTTGAGTTAGTTCTCTTCTCTCAGTTAGGCAATTGTACATCCAACTTCTACCATGGTTGCCTTCCATATTTCCTAGCTAGTTCAGTTACTAACTTAATTAACATCTCAACATGCCACAAATATATAAACGTTATAATCTAACTAAAATTACAATGATTAGTAATTAAACATTACATGCACAAATTTTGTGAAAGACCATTCTATATGAAACAAGGTAAAATATTCTCTGACTAAAAAAAAAACATATATCCCTATAAAAGAAAACGAAAAACTATCGTGCATTATTATCAAAGTAAATACTACTTGTGATATTCTAAATTGAAATGGAAACAGTACAAGATACAATTCTATACGTTTATTAAAACCCAGTAATTAAAAAAAAATTCATGGAATCTCCTACACACTATAAGTATAATCCAAATTAATAAACACATTGAATATCAAGATCTTCATGTAATTAATAGATTCAGCCAAAGAAGAAACTAAAAAAAAATTAAACTCATGTAATTGATAATCTTCTGCCAACATACATATTTCCACTATGAACAATAATAACCAATAATGAATAATATCATAATTTTAACACACAATTTTTTCATCATACAAAAGAGACTATAAAAAAATAATGCAACATTAAAATTCTTACAAATACTCACAAATCAACACTCATAACCAATAACCAATGATAAATAATATAATCAACAGTAAAGAAATAACACAAAATATTAAAAAAGATATGGCATGTAGAAATTTCACTCAGGAGAACCAATAATATTTTTCACATCATTTTATTACAAATAAAAATAATACTCAAGAAAATAATAAATATAAAAAAAAAACAGTAGTGCAACCAAAAGAAATAAGAGAGAAAGCTTACTTGGAATAGAAGTGCAGACGGTACTAGTAAGGGAAGAGGAGGAGTAGATACTGCCAGAAAATCACTAAGCGGAGCACAAAAATATACCACTGAAAAATAACAGATAATAATGTCAAATAGAAAGAAAAAAAAAAGAGAGAGAGAGAAACATGGCTGAAATAAAAAAAAAATAATATACCAGCTGCAAATCGAGCAGCCGGCGAGGGAGGGGGGAGCTGGGAGCAAAGGGGAGGGGGGAGCTGGGGGTGAGGGGGACCGGCAGCTGGGGGCAAGGGGAGTGGGCCGACGCAGGTGGGGGCGGATGAGCTGAGGGGTCGTTGGGGCGCCCAGCTGGGAGCTGAGGGGAGGAGCTGAGGCGTGGTGGAGCTGAGGGGAGGAGCTGAGGGGTGGCGGAGCTGAGGGGAGGAGCTGAGCGGTGGCGGAGCTGAGCGGTGGCGGAGCTGAGGGGAGGAGACGAGCTGCGGCGGAGTTGAGGGGAGACGAAGGAGACGAGCTGGACGAACTACGGGTCCCTTTAATTAATGGGAACTGCGACGGATTAAAAATCCGTCGCAATTTTGCGACGGAACACTTAGATCCGTCACAAAATTGCGACGGATAAAAGGATCCGCCGCAAAATGTCGGTGCCGACATTTTGCGACGGATCCTTTATCCGTCGCAATTTTGCGACGGATACTGATATCCGTCGCAAAATGGCGGACCTTGTGTCCGCCATTTTGCGACGGACACTGTTTTCCGTCGCAATTTTGCGACAGAAAACAATTCCGTCGCAAAATGGCGGACACAAGGTCCGCCATTGCCCCCAACTTGCGACGGAATATGTATTCCGTCGCAAATGGCGACGGAATTATGTTCCGTCGCAAAATACAGTTTTTCTAGCAGTGACAAGACATATTTTTTTTTATATTTATCAGTATTTTTCTTTTTTTAAAAAATTATTAATACTCCCTCAAAAAGTGGAGAGGAAAAAAGAGGATTAATAAAGTGATTTAAGTGTTTTGAAAAATATATATCATATTAACTAACTTAATTAACTTTCATAATGTAATTAAATTAAGTAAAAGATACTACTTACGGTCTTAATTATAAAACCTAGTTGACTCTTTTTTAGAGAGATTAAGGAAGTTAAATAAGTTACTTAATCATTTCATATGTTGTATTTTTTTAAATTATATATTAGTTTACTAGTCAAACTAATTAGTTTGAAGAAAAAATTAAAAATATTATAAAGTAATTTAATTAGCCTTTTTAATATCTCTAAAAAAATTAATTAGGTCTTATAATTAGGATGTAATGAAATATCTTATAATAAGAGTACGATGGAGTAAGATATTTCATGAGGTTAATTGTTCTAAACAAATAACGGAACCAATACACAAAATTCATTCTTTTTTGTCCAACTCTGTATGCGAATCAAATTGGCTTTACCAGTACACGCTTGTTGGTTGAATCGAGGACTGTGACATCTGGTAACATTTCGGGTCTGTTTGTCTGAGCGGCTGGGTGGAAAAAACATGGCAAAAAGGAAAAAGTATGGGAAAATGCATTTAAGGGCCATTTTAGAGGGGAAAAAAATCTTAAAAAGGGCCACAAGATTCTGAAAGTCCTAAAAAAGGTCTAGAGGCCTTTTCTGAGATTTTCAGAATCTACGTAAGTTGTTAATGAGGCTGATATTGTTGTTAAAATATTATTGTTAATGTGACTGATTTAGTTGTTAATAGGTATTGTTTTGTTGTTAATTTGGCTGATTTAGTTGTTAAATTTTAATGAATTTATCTTAGAAAAGACCCTTGGGCCTTTTTTAGGATTTTCAGAATCTTGGGGTGCTTTTTAGGATTTTTTTTCTCCAACCCATATGGATTTTTCCAAAAAGTATGGTGGGATTAAAATAAATGGGAAAAATTATGTGTAGGTCTCAAGGAACAAAAATAATTATAAAAAGTCCCTAGAAATCACCAAATTACATAGAAATCTCAAGGGACTTTTTTGATATTATTTGTATTAATAACAGAAAAATGCTATATTTATAATAAGAAAATAATCTAAACACACACAAAAAAATGGTAATTTTCCAGCTGTTGAGAGAAAGGGAGAAGGAGCGAAAACAACATAAAAATAATCTTTTTTTAATGATGGTAGCGTCGGGTGTGGAATTTCCAACTCTTAAGAGAAAGGGAGAAGAAGCGACAATACACACGACCTTTTCCCCTAAGCGCTCAGCACCACAAACTTTTTTCTGGAGCAAAAATACATACGACGTTATGTTTTGGGAGCAAAAATGCCACGGGCCGATGGTTGTCCTTTAACTTGGATGGAACGCTGACGTGACACTGATTTGGACTGACAAGCTGACGTGGACGATGACTAGGAATAAAAAATTCAAATAATTAGGAAAAAATTTAAATAATTAGAAAAAATTTAAAAAAAAAAAGGAAAAAATTAAAATAAATTAGAAAAAAAATTAGGAAAAATTCAAATAATTAGAAAAAATTCAATAAATTAGAAAAAAAATAATTAGAAAACAATTCAACAAATTAGTAAAAAATTTAAAAAAAATAGAAAAAAAGGAAAAATATTCAAATAATTAGAAAAATATTAAAAAAGTAGGAAAAAAAATTCAAAAAAATTCAAAAAATTCAAATACCCCCGCCAGTGGGCCCCACCACCGGCCACCTTATCGTCGACTGCCACCGGCCGGTCATGATGGTCGGTCGCCAGCGGCGGCGGTCAGTCGCCAGCAGCGGCGGTCAGATAACCAACTGATGGAGGAGGATTTTAAACTTTATTAATTCTATCACAAAATTTAACAATTTTTTAACTAATGATAGGTGTGGTGGGGCCCGACCTACCACCTGCAACCAACCGCCATGGCTGGCCAGTGGCGGCCGACGGTAGGGTGGTTGGTGGTGGGGCCCACTGGTGGAGGCATTTAAATTTTTTTTCTAATTATTTGAATTTTTCCTAAATTTTTGAATTTTTTCTAATTATTTGAATTTTTCCTATTTTTTTAAATTTTTCCTAATTTGTTGAATTTTTTCCTAATTTGTTGAATTTTTTTTCCTAATTATTTGATTTTTTTTTCTAATTATTTGAATTTTTTTCTAATTATTTTAAGTTTTTCCTTTTTTTTAAATTTTTTTTCCTAATTATTGGAATTTTTATTCTATATCATCGTTCATGTCAGCTTGTCAGTCCAAATCAGCGCTACGTCAATGTTCTATCCAAGTTAATGGTCAACTAACGGCCCGTGGCATTTTTACTCCCAAAACGTAACGTCATATATATTTTTGCTCTAAAAAAAATGTCATGGTGCTGGACGTTCTTAGGGAAAAGGTTGTGTGTATTTTTGTTCCTTCTCCCTAAGAGAAATTTTGCCCACAGGAGAAAATGAACCCAGAAAAAAAAATAAAGAATATCTTGATGGAAGAGAAAGGCTAGAATCTATCTGATAACCTGATACAGTTTTTTTTTTCCTTGGTCAACAATATACTGATACAGTTGGCTGAACGTCATGTTTGATGGTGTGGACCAAATTATCTAGGCGAGCTTTTATATGGCTTGTTTTTATTAATCTGTACTACGTACCAGTACTAGCATTGCATGTTAACTCCTAATGTTTTGTACTGCACTATTTGACACAATCGGTACTTCTAATTTTAAAGAATGATGAAGGTGTAAGTTAGACAACAAAATGTTACGCTAAGAACATCTGACACAAAAATATTTTGAATGTATTAAAAATACTAATAAACGGTTGAAAGGGAGTAAAAATGCTAATGAAGAATCTAAAACTTCAGCAAATAGACCAAAACGGAGATTGTGTTACTTTCATCAGTATTTATTTCTTCATTAGTATTTTTGTTCTCTTTCAATTGTTCATTTGTATTTTTGATACCTTAAAAACATTTTTGTGCCAGATACTCCTAACATAACATTTCATTGGCAAATCTACACCTTAACCCTTTTAAAAAAACACATCTGAATGCCATGTTTGAATCAGCATTTTGAGAACATTTTCTTGCAAGTTGAGGTAAATTAAAATCATCTTATTTGCTTAGCTTATATGTTGTAAATCACGTTTAAAAACAATTTTTACTACTAATTCAAACAAACAACTAACATTTGGGCATAAAGACATCTCAATCGTGCGGGAGATTAATTAATTAAGGAAAAATTCCATTAAAATACCATTTGAATTTGCAAAACCCCCAGAAGTCTCTTGAATTTGTAAAAAGACCAAGAGGTACTAAAGACTTATGAGGAATATGCAAATTCGGGTGAAATTAACCTTTTGCCCTTAGTTTTAAATAAATAAAAAAAGAAGATAAAATACCCTCACCGCCGGCGGCGACTAGTGGTGAGGGTTTTTTTTTTTTTAAACTAAGGGCAAAAGGGTAATTTCACCCTAATTTGCATATCCCTCATTGGTCCTTTGTACCTCTCAGTCTTTTTACAAATTCAGGAGACTTTTAAAGGTTTTACAAATTCAAATAGTATTTACTTGAAATTTTCCCATTAATTAATTGTTTAGTAACCCAAGTCGAACACAACTAAGGTAAATTATAATGTGGTGAAAAAAGTACTCATGATGGGAAAAAAAAAGAATTTTAAAAAAAATCTCACAACTAAGGTAAATTATTCTGTGGTGAAAAAAGTACTCATGATGGGAAAAAAAAGAATAAAAAAATCATTTTTTTTGGAAACATTTTAGTTTTTTGGTTTTGTTAGCTCCTGTGTTTTGATTATTACAATTTTCAAGCATTTAAATTAAAATAAGTCAAGAACATTTGATAAGATAGTCTGATAAAAGATTTTCACAGAAGCTTACTCGAGCAAAGGTTGTGTATGCTCGAGCATTGACGGATGCAAGGCTAATCAGATGTGATCTATGGAAGCCTTGCTCGAGCAGACCATAGGGTCTTGCTCGAGCAACATCGAGCAGAGCAAACTAAAGGAGCAGCAAGACAAAGCATACTCGAACATTAGGGAAAAGCATGCTCGAGCAGGCTTAAAAGGTTGCTTGAGCAAAGTCGAGCAACCAGTGCTTTCACCCTCTGCATGGTCCTTGCTCGAGCAAGGAACAAAAAGGGAAGCATAAAATGTTGCTCGATGAGAGTCGAGCAATGTGGTCTCTCCACTATGTATAAGAGCTTGCTCGAGCATGATAAAATTCATGCTCGAGCAACATGCTTGATCAAGGAAGAATCCATGCTCGAGCATCAATAATACAAATACACTTTTACCTAACTCAAGTGAAGCTTGCCCGAGCATGATATATTCATGCTCGAGCAAAAGAATTTTCCTGTTCGAGCATCAGTGACCAATAGCGTTTTACTAGACAATATAAAGGAGCTTGCTCGAGGAAGCATAGATCATTGCTTGAGCAACATAGTCTTGTTTTCAAAACAACGCTCTAGAAGAAACATGATTCATTGAATAACAAAAAGGAACGGAGATGATTTTATGACCCACAAAATGGCTGAGGAAATTAGGCCAAAATGGCAAAACCAACAAAATCTCTCAAATACTATATATATTGCTTGCACAACGTACAAACTGAGTTCTTTGCCTAATCATGCTGTTCCTGCTCATCACCTCACTCCCCCTTTTCCTCTTGGCTTTTCAGCCTTTTCGTCTCCTCTTCTAACTTCTCTAGCTACAAACCACCCCATTTTCTATATATCAACACGCCACTGAACTTTCGTTGCAATGTAATATTGGAAATCAAATGATCAATATGAGAGAGAGAATATTAGGGGCAGAAGAAAGCACATGCACATATCTACGTGGCTTGGTATATATATATTTTTACTGAAGTGTGAACTTGAAGTTGCTTGCGTAGTATATTTGGTTGAGGCGAAAAAATCAAAAACTGTCCATGACTTTCATGTGCTGATCCTTCTTAAAAAATGAAAATTGTCCAACAACATAATCATTTCTGAGGAGAAAGTACCCACTACATCCATATTCCCAAATTCACCTCCTACCTCTCTCCATGGCCCACCCCACCTCCTTCCTTTCATTCTTTCTTTCTCCGTTCCTTTTTCTGTTGAAATCATTACATGCAAGCCCCATATTTGTTTTCAAAACTTTCTGTTATCATACTTTGCAATTACCAAATGCTTTTAACCTGTTTGCTCATAAGTTTCAAATCATTTTCACATAAATTACCATCAGATTTGGATAAAGCAATATGGACTGTCAGAAGCATTAATTGCAGTTTCCCAAACGAGTGCAAAACACGTAAAGCTACTTTGATTGAAGTAAAGCCACTTTGAAATTCCGTCTGTGCATTAAATGCTATCTCACAACGGCAAAACAGAAGGAATGAAAGAGAATGTCAACTTTGCACATTCCATCTTAATTTTCAAACGGTGAAACTCTTGACGAATGCTTCATCTGTCTAACGGATATATTCAAGAGACTCAACGGCTACTTTACGAGCTTCACCAACGGTCATTAATAACAACAACTATAAATAGCCGAAACATTGAATTCGCCAACTACCGAAACGCTGCGCAATCAATTCGAAGTTTAATACTTTTGATGTTTCAACTGTTTCATTGATTTCATTCTTTAGTGTTCATTATTCTATCAACTCGTGAGGAGTATTTAAACACTTATTACATTCTCAGTTGAATCTTAAGGTTGTGGAACCTTAAGAGATGATGTATCAATTACAACTTGTAAGGGGGAGTGGAGTTTGAGAGTGAGAAGACCATCCTTCGTTTACAGAGTGTGTAATTCTCTTGAAAGATAGTGAAATCCCAGGTGTTCTAGGGACTGGATGTAGGTCAGTGATTTTAGACCGAACCAGTATAAACCTCTCGTGTTCATTTTATTATTCTTTCGTTTCTCTAGTTTTTTGTTCTGGTTGTCTTCGTGAGAATCCCGCAAAAAGAATTCGATGATCACCTATTCACCCCTCTAGGTGATATTTCATCTATATGTTTTGCATGTGAGTTATGGATATGATTGAATCATTAATATCTTTTTCCTCCCACGTGATTGGACCTCAATAATCGAACTAGCGGATTTTTATTCGATCTCTGATTGGAGGGCCATAATCATATTACCTGATTACATTATTGTAGCTTATATATTATTCTCTGGCATAAAACATTTATGCATTATTCTATGAGACATGTTACCCTCTCTATATCCCTAGACATCATTTTTTGGGGCCACCTAAACATCATCATACCATACAGTTGTTGACTTGTTGCTCTTAACGTTGTCCCCCGAAAAATTAAAGGATATATACTTTATTGCTTTTTTCCATTATTATTATTACGCTCTGCATAATGCAAAAATGACATCGAGGCCTTTCGTTTAGAGAGAGAGAGAGAAAAAACATATATAATATTCTTTCTCATCTTTATTATAATGCATTAAATAATAAGTATATTCGGTCTTTTTTATAAGGTATTTGATTGTTTGAGCATTAAATATATATATTTTTTTTATGCCCATAATTAATAAATATAGTGGGTGAGAGTAATACTTAATATTGATATTAGAGTTTTGCGCAATTAGTAGGATAACATTGAAAATTATTTAATTTTTAGGACAAATTTAATGACTTTAATTGCTTTTATTGGTTTGTAAGAATTTTTAGTTGATGTTTTATAATAAAGATCAGAGAAAGAAAATGAGGAAGTAATAGGATTCAGATACACATATAGAAGAACATTTTTCATAACTTCTATATTGAAAACAATACTGGGAAATCTGTCGAACTTTCATGCAACTAATTCATGGACATGAAACCCGTCTCACACTGTCATACAAAATGTCATCCACCCTCGTTTTGAATAATCTAAAGTGAAATCTTCATAAAATACCTTTTTAAAAAAAATGGAACAGAAAAGATAAGCTAAAAAAATAATTTTCTTGCTCATAAAATTACACTGTTTCTTTGGATTTTTTTTATTAGAAATTAATATTATAGTAATATAAATATTAGTATTTTTGTACGTCATCTTGTTATCGTTAATGTTATATTTGGTCAAGAATCAGTGTTATAATATTTGGTCAATGCATGAGTTATAGCGAGGCTTTTAGGAAAGCTCAACAGAATTTTAATTTTGATTATGCTCTATTATTTATGTCTTTTGATTTTGAACCATTTTTTCATCTTAAATTTTTGTAGAGAAAATTATATTTAAGAGTTCTGACGAAACAAATCAATTTTAATTTAAAAATCTAACAATATTTCTCATCTCCAAAATTACAAAACAAATTTTACAAGAAAAATTGTCAAATTATGTCTTAATAGACCTTCTCAGGCTTGTAACCATATATTTGACCAGAAAAATTAAGTTGATTATCGCTGGAATGACATGCTTGCTCACTTTTCATCATGTGTCTTAATATTTATATTATAGTAATATAAATAGAGAATATCATTTCTGCATCTGATGCAGATAAATATATTTGCAGCTAGCTAAAATGACAACGTTTTTGTCCTTTCTGTTTTATTAATCAAAGCTCCGGTTTTTTTTGGTCAAACAGTAGCTCTAGTTTGAGGTTTTTGAAGGACCAGAGGTAGTATTAAGTCAAACAACAGCATCTCACAATTCACGATTCAAAAAAGCAGTCAAACTATTCGCGACACGTATTGCAAATCAACAACCTTAGTATTAACTGTACCAAGTCTCGAATCCGCAACATCATAGAACGTCGATAAAGAGCGTCCCACAAAGCTACAAGTGAAACTGGTTCTCTCATTCTATCCTTTTCCAAGTACCAGAATTAGCCTAAAGTTATCAGCAAAAAAAACAACGAAGAAAGGCTAAGCTCACAATGTGCTGTCGGTGGAAGAAGAAACAGTGTGCCTTTTTAATGGACACAATTATTTTCATGGTGGGGTCCTCTGTCCTTTTGTTTTTTGTTTTTAAAACCGGCTCCTATGTCCATTTCAGATTTCACGAGTGTTGATTAATAAAATAAAAAGGATAAAAACGTGGTCGTTTTGGCTCTCTGTAGATATTTTATCTGCATCAGATGCAGAAATGATATCCCCATATAAATATTAGTATTTTTGTATGTCAACTTCGCACAAACTTAGTTATGAAGATAACTCAGTTTAAGAAAATAGTAAGTGTTAAGGATAAGTCTTTTGGCATTTAGGTGTTCTCACTTTGGCAATATGTGGCATTTAATTTGAACCCTATAATTTCAAAGTATCAAAAAAATGATTTTCATATTTTGAATATATCGAAATAAACAGTAAATAAATGATTTCAAAATATCAGATGAAATATATTGGATATCATGATAAATCAATAATTTTTGTCACGTTCAAGTTTGGTCCTTAAGTATTTTTCCCATAATTTCTATATATATATATATATAAAAAGAAATATTGTGTTCTTTTTCAATTTACGTATTATAAAATATATTTAAAAAATCATATTATTGAGTAAATAAGGAATAATATGAACACTTGATATTTCATACAAAAATAGAGTCATAGTTTAGAAGGTAGATGAGGTCATGGGGAAAAGCACCAAAATAATCAGATTTTTTAAAAAATTTGCCAGATAGATACAACTCCCAAACTAAATGCTGAAGTAATGCTGCTGAAGACGTCTGTCAGAATCGCGTCACCAGTCACGTAAGAGGGGCCCACGCCACTGGGTAGTGGCGTGAGACTCTCTCACGCTACTGGTGGCGGGAATTAAATTCATGCCTTGGCGTGATCAATTAAAAAAAATAATAATTAAAATATTTTAATTAAATATCTAATTAATTATAAAATAATAATAATAATAATTTTAATTAATAATTAGGAAAATTAAAATATCTAAAATTTATAATAAACTTTAGGAACAAGATTAATTAGTAAATTAATTAATTATTTATTATAAACCTTAAAATAGATGACTAACTATTTAATATTTTGTATATTAACAATTTGATATATAAAGTATCCTAAGATAGATAAGATAAGTTTAAATAGAGAATAATAATTAGTCAAATAATTAATTCACTAATTAAAAATTTATAATAACATAATAGATGATCCACGTTTTGTTATAACTAAATTATACTAGGTAATCTTTCTTATTTTGATCAATTTTCCTGGGGTCATGAAACTCATTATTATAAGAATTGATGATTTATTCGGAGAAAGATGAGAGAAAATGATGGGCATTATAGGAAAAATCAAATGTTCTCTGCCCCCAGTCCCACCCTTCTCTTCTTTATCCTGATTACGTAGTACTACATGAATAAGTAAAGGAACCCCCGATGTCTGCGGAATGATAGGGTATGGTTGACTTCAATGAATGATTTAGATATTTGTGTTGAAGTGCCACGTGTAAATATACGAATGAAGTCCTAGTGAAAGGGTAGCCGGCACAATTAATATTTATTTAAGTGTAAAAATGTGAAAAAAGTTTTATAGAGTAAAACCACACGTGTGCTAATTCATCCTAACTACTCCGTACCATTTTTCCTTTGGATTCACTTGCTCTCCAGCTCATCTCATGTCTCACTGCCCCACCCTCTCTCTCTCCTCAGTCCTCCCTAGTCGTCGGCTGGGCATCGCCCATCGTAGCTCTCGCTCACCCAGTGCGTACTCTCTCTCACATTGCAAGACACCAATTCTCTTTTATCTTCAAACTTTATAATTTATTTTCAAACTATCCTTATTGGTTTACAATTTTAATACAAATAATTAAAAACTTGTTTTAAAACAATCAATTTCAATTTCTTATTAATAAAAACCTAATTTAATTTTTTTTTAATATGTATTCCCTCTGATCCTAATTATAAAGCATCAATTAACAATTCTCACAAATCAATAAAAACAATTAAAGTTAATAAAGTTGTCATAGAATTTAAATAATTTTCAATATTTTCTTTACTAATTGCACTAAACTCTAATATTATATTAATTATTACTCTCACTCATTACCTTTATTAATTATGGGTATAAATAAAAAAATAATTAATACTCCTTAAAAATAAAAAATTACCTTATAAAAAAGACCAATACACTTTATTAATTAGTGTCTTATAATAAAATTCTCATTATCATTATTATTAGTGCTCTTTTTCTTTTGATAAAGCAAGGTGCTTTGCTTTTGGTTCGTTCTCACCACATGCCATCCAATTATTTTGTTTAAGAATATATGTAGTCTTGTCATCTTCTCCACTAATTCTCTCACTCCTCATTTTCTTCGTTTCTTTTCTCTTTCCCCTAGTCAGTCAATTTTACTTTTATGATCTCTATGACGTGAAATGACTTTTATCATCACTTTCTTTATCATCTCAGTATTTTTTGGGAAAATCCTCTTCAACGGTCTCTTTATTAAAAGAATTTTAGAAAAGACTCCAAAATTCTAAAAATTCTAAAAAAACCTCAAAATTTTGAAAATGTCAGAAAAGGCTCTTCAGAATTTACGGAGTTGTTAACGGGGCTGATATAGTTGTTAGCGTGGTACTGATATAGTTGTTAACTGAACTGATTTAGTTGTTTAAAAAAAATTTTTAATAACTAAATCAACCCAGTTAACAACTATATCAGTACCCCGCTAACAACTATATCAGCCCCATTAACAACTAAAGTTGGGCCTTTTCTGAAATTTTTAGAATCTGGGGCCTTTTCTAAAATTTTCATAATCTTGGGGCCTTTTCTAGAATTTTTAGAATTTTAGGGCCTTTTCTGGAATTTTTTTTATAATAAGGGCCTTCAAAATGATTTTCCAGTATTTTTTTAAATTTATTTTTTAACATATAGAAATATAAATATATATTTTCAAATGCTTTCACATAAAAATATTTTGATAACATTTATTTGTACACAGTTTTGTTATAAATTATAATAAATTATTATGTAAAAATATTATTGTTACTCATTTTATTTTATTTATATTTACAGAATTCTGTGAACAATAATATAAAAATATAAGAGAAAAGGATAAAAAATTTGAAATTGTAAAATTCTAAATCATAAATCTTTTTTTAAAAAAAAGGCATTGTGAATTTATTATTAAGTTTTGTTATTCTTTTATTAATTTTTAGTAACAACCCTAAACCTAATCTATGTTTTTGTAAATTTAAAGTTGTTTTGGATGTAATTTTAAAAAAATCTGAAATCATGGGCTCTAAACTACAAACAAAGCTTGAAGACGGGAAGAAGCAATTGTACGAGCAAGTAGTGGAAAATGTTGTGTTTTTTTTTTTTTGGGGGTTTGTTTTTGGTAAAGGAGAGTACAGGCTGTAAGTAATAAAGACTCCTACTTTTTCCTCAGAAAAATAATACTCCTCTTGTCCTTTTTTTTTTTAAAAAAAAAAATCTTTCTCCCAATGCTTTATAATCTTTCTCCGCATGCAGATGTGACTAATTTCAATAACTTCTTTCACCTAAAATTACCCCCCCCCCCCCCCCCAAATGCTTTATAATTTGAATCATAATGAGCTATTGAAAAAAAGTGAGCAATGCGGGCATAAAAATAAGAGGAAAAAAACGAACGGAAAGATTTATGTTTTCAGAGAAATAAAACATACATTTAAGGAAAATTTCATATAAAGTTGCTTAAAATTGAGAAATTTTAAATTAAGTTGTTAAACTCAACAAACCCCTAATTAAGTTATAGATTCAAAATGGGAATTTAAAATATAGGTAAATTGACTTTATTACATTTTCTTAATCTTCTCTATCATCTTTCCTCTTGAAATAATTTAATTGCTCTTTAATTTAGTTTTCTGATAAGTATGCATATATATTAACATTAATATATAATAAAATAAAATATGATTTATTTAAATCAAAGGAGTTTTTGTGTTCAGGAAGAATGATTTGAGTAAAAAAAAACACATAACACTGTTATCAATTAAATGTTTGTATTAAATATTTTGAATAAAATTTTATTTTTGAAAGAACTCAAATTAGTTTTTTGTTACTAAAAAAAATCAATCTTCATTAATTACGCAATTTTACTTATGTGATATATAGGTTTTTTTTTCTTTCCGTTAATAAATATCTTTTATTTTAAAAAATCATTAATGAAGATCTTTGATATGCAGTTTGCTATACAAAGCAACTTATTTTTTATACTAACATTTTTTTCTCAATGAACAACAAAAAATCAAGTGAAAAACAATTTTTTTATCCTCAATGTTCAACTATAAATTATTTTAATTAATATTGGGGTTGATATTTTTTTTTTGAAATACTCCTAATCATTCTTCCACAAGACATAAAATTTCTTTGATCTAAGTTAATCATATTTTATTTTATTATATATTAATGTTTATATATATTTACACTTATTGTAAAAATAAGTTAAAAAGTATTGAAACCTTTTTAAAATAAGAGGAGACTATATGAGGGCAGTAACGTCAGTTAATCTAAATTTTGAAATTCAAAATTGGGTCGATAATTTAATTAGGGATTTATTGAATTTATCAACCTAAATTAGAATTTTCATATTTTAAGCAGCTTTATATGAGATATTTCCTATATTTAATGGGCTAAGATCCATCACTACATTAAAAAAAATTATAATTAATTAAAAGTAATAAATACATAGATAAAATATTTTTTAAAAAATATACCTTTATTTATAAATAAATATAAAAATGATGAAAAAATAAAAAGAATTCGTCAACATTTTAAGGAAGAAGATTAAAGTAGATAATTTAAAAGATTAATACACATTATTTCATAAAAAATCATTAAAAATCTCTATTTATAAAATTTATTAGTGAAAAAAACTTAAATTTGAGTGTCAGTATAAAACACAAAATAATTTAGAATTCTAGATACATTTGGAAAAAATATTCGAGGATATTAGATAAATTAAAAAATATTTTTAATGTGCTTATCAAACTTGAATCATAATTTGCGCTTATTTTTTTCCCCCGAAAACTAAATATTTGAATGTGGTAGGAGGGAATATGACATGACGAGATAGAAGAAAAAATGGCACGATTAAATTTTCATAGTTAATAAGGATATGTTTTTTCATTGTATATTAATTTATACTTACTTGTACATCAAGAATATATTTTTCTAAAGTCATATTAAACATACTCGCCATAATAAATGAAGGGATAAGATATTGTCACATACTCGCTATAATCTTAATATTTTTTTTTTGAGTGTATCATCCCATCCCTGATATCGACACTATCTCGAACTCTGATACCTCATTTCTGATACCAACACACTATCTCGGACTCTAATACTCCATCCCTAATACCGACACACTTACCAATCCACTATCTCGGACTCTGATATCCCATCTTTGATACCCACACACTATTGAGGACTCTGATACCAATCCACTATCTCGGACTTTGATACCCATCTCTGATACCGACACACTATCGCAGACTTTGATAACCACACACTATCCCGGATTATGATACCAACACACTATCTTGGTCTCTGATACCCCATCCCTGATACGGACACACTATCTTGGACTCTGATAGTGACACACAATCTCGGACTCTGATACCGACATACTATCTTGGACTCTGACATCGACACACTATCTAGGACTCTGATACTGACACATTATATTGGATTCAGATACCCCATCCCTGATATCGACACACTATCTCAGACTATGATACCAGTCCACTATCTCGGACTTTGATACCAATCCAATATCTAGGACTCTGATACCAATCCACTATCTTGGACTCTGAATGGGATAACATTGACTGCCTTATATAATAGTAAGTATCATTATTCTAATACCACATTCCTCTCAGAGTTAGTTGAGCTGCATCTCTATCGTGTTGATGTGAAAAATTTATATTCGGGTGCTATGCCTTCTCGCTTTCTTTGGCAGTTATAGATTTTGTGGTTAGAGAACTATATGAAACTGCAAAACATGTTCTTTGATGAAAATATCAAGCTACCTCATCTTAAGGTATTGATATTGATATGTTGCCCAATGTTTCAACCATCAATTTTCCAACCCTCGGTTGCTCAAAGTCTAAAGCGATTGGAAGAATTAGTAGTTAGAAGTTGCGAGGAGCTAAAAGGTTTAATTGCATATGAGAGTTTGAAACAAGAAATGATAGTTGTTGGTGGTCAAAAGAACTATGGCTTATTGTTCTCAGTGTTAAAATCTCTTCAAATTGAATGGTGTGGCAAATTAGAAATGGTATTTTCACTACTTTAGCCTGGAGACCTTCTCAAGTTGAAAAATTTATACATAATCTAGTGTGAGGAGCTAAAATACATATTTGGCGAATATAGAGCTGGGGACCAAGTTTCGTAGCAATAAATCATTCTCCCCTTACCAACAGAAGTAGGACTTGATGTTGTACCAAGTTTCATTAGCACATTTCAAAACTGCCAGAGTGTGCTAAGGCCACCTCAAGTTTTTAAAGAAGATTCAAAGGAGAAACATAAAAACTCTAAGGCAAGTGCTTTCTCATGGGCTTATGGATGTTGCTTTCTAGCTCCAACTAAAGACACCAATATTGGAGTTCCCAATGCTACAATGGAACACCACACAATCTCACAGGTATGCTACTTTAGTCTTGCTTTCTTTATCCAACATGTTTGTTTATGTTTTATATTTTTTTTATTTGATTTATTGAACTTCCATTTTATCATAATGTACATGAATTGTTTATAGATATTTTTCACTTTTCGAGTACGTTGATCTAATAATAGAGGTCTGATAAGAAGTAATAATATAACTATTCTCAAGTGATAAATTTTATTGAAAGTGAGACTTGATACCCCATCATTGATACCGACATACTATCTCAGACTCTGATACCAACATACTACCTCAGAATTTGAAACCCCATCCCTGATACTGACACACTATCTCGGACTCTGATACCAACACACTACCTCGGACTTTGAAACCTCATCCTTGATACCAACACAATATCTCGGACTCTAATACCAACACACTATCTTGCCGTCTGATACCAACATACTACATCGAACTCTGATACCCCATCTCTGATATTGACACATGATTTTAGACTCTGATACCGACACACTATCTCGAACTCTAATACTCCATCCCTGATATTGACACACTATCTCGAACGCTGCTACCGACACACTATTTCAGACTCTGATACCCCATCCCTGATAGCGACACACTATATTGGATTCTGATACCAACACACTATATCGAAGATGGAGTACAATTCATTGGTGTAGTTTATAAGACTAGGGAGATGGAGTAATCAATAAGTATGACTCGAGATGCTAGTTTATTAATTGGAAAAAAAAATTGAAATGTATTTTATTAAGTATTTTTTTCACTTAACGGAATAATTGAAGTGAATAAGACTAACATATTATTGTGTGGCGAATCCAAAATTAGAAGAGTGGAGGCCAATTTTTTTTTGGTAAGAAAATAATAATAAACATATTTATATATATTTTAAATCTATTTTAATCATTATTAATATTCATTATTATTTTTTAAAATTTTATTTGACCCAAAGTCTTAAGGACACACATTTTTAAATTTTTTTTTATAATATCTCTTTAAAGAAATTAAAAGTTGATTGGCATATGCACGTGTCTAGAGAGAGAATGCTGGGCTGCGTACATATCCCCACCATCCATTATGTGTTGTCTTGAAAATGTTAACAAAACCAAAAATAATGGCTAAAAAGAAATTATGCGCTCTTTTAATATATCATGTTAAACACATTTATTTTGTATTTCAATCTTATAGTTCATTAATTTTCTTTTGGTGGATGTTTTTAATAATATAGTTATATATTGAGATACAAGATTAGATGATTATATTGAAACTAGTTATTTTATACAAGTTGAATATAAGAAAAGTGATTGGTTGTAGGGATCATGTGGATTAAGAAAAGGATGGAAACAATGTATACAGTTGATTGTCTAATGAGGCATCCTTTGACCCTACAAACAGTGGCGGACCCAGGATGTAATGTTTGTGGGTGCACAATTAATAGTGGGATTCGGGGGAAATTTTTTTTTAAAGAGGATAAAAGGCAACCCACACCTTCGTAAAATTTAGGATCAGAAATTGGGTTCAATTGAAAAGTATTTTCGAGGAAATCAATTTAAATAGAACAATATACTATAATCCCATGGCATACAGATACTCAGATGTTACACAATCAAATTCCAAAGTAACATGCAAGCAAAAATTATTATGATTTCTCATATGTGATAAGATATTAAAAATAGGTAAGAAAGTTGTCCATGCATGAGTTTAAATACAGGATCTACTGTGGGACTAGTGAAATTACCACCACACCACCTATACAACTTATTGCAAAGTCTCTTCAAAAAAAAAAAATTATCTCCTTCAAATTTATGGGTGCACTTGCCCCACAAAAACATGAGTAGGTCCGCCACTGCCTACAAAATATAAGGAAGATGCAACTTATGGAATGTTCAAAATTAAAGTCATTGTTCAGTGTATCCATTGGCACAACCATGATCATGTTGGAGATGCTGTTTATTGATGGATGTGAAGAATTGAAGCACATAATAACAAATGAGGCAGAAGATGATGACCATCTCAACTGTACCTCCATCTTCCCAAATCTATAGAACCTCGGAGTCTGGTATTGCAATAAGTTGGAATTTATATTTCCATCCACTCTTTCTGAAAGTCTTCAAAAATTAAAATCTATAAACATCATGGGAGTTCATGAGTTGAAATATGTTTTTGGAAAATACAATGAGGAAGAGTGCCTATCAAATGAGAATGAAAATAATGATGAGCCTCATATTCATCTTTCGGCATTGGAATCACTATACCTCTCAGGTGTGCCAAATATGATCAGCATTGGCGTCAAGAAACATCAACAGAAATGTCCGAAGCACCAAAGGTACATAATACTTTTTAATTTGTATTTTATAGCATCTCAAGGTTGCTCTGTTTTCTTTTGAAAAAAATTAACATCTTCATGTGTCTATTCTCTATAAAAATTTCAAATTTTAAACATTTATATCTAATCAAAATGGGTTATGCGAATTGTATATACATATCACAATGCAATTTATTAATATTTTTATACTGGATAAAGACTATATATAATGAATAATTCTTAACAATAATTTAACATTCTCAAAACTACTAGGCTTTCATGGACGCATTATTATTTGTGTCAAAGTGATTCGGATTTATCTTTATACCGATTTCAAATTTAAATTTAAAATAATTTCCCGAAATTAGTATGTTTATTATATTATTGGTGAGTGTATCTCTCACATGCACAAATGATAGGAACAGAGAATGCCATTTTTACTTCTTCGCCCGCTGTCAATGATTTTGTTTTTAGAATTAAAATTATTAAAGAAATTAGAGTTACTTTTTTTTACTGGATGTTGTGGGCTGCATGCACCCCATCCATTATGAATAAAACTGTAAAAACGAAAAACAACAAAGAAAATGTTGATAAACTATGTATAATTTGATCTTAAAAATGTTGATATATTGTCTCAATTTCATATTAATTATTTTGGAATATTTACATTTGTTTGATGCATATTTATATACTTTTGTTTCTCCGTCTCTATTTAAAAATGGACGTTTTTTAGGCTTTTTTTGTGTGTGTGTGCGCGCGCTTTAGAGCTGCGAATAATGGGATGTAGTATATTAATTATATTGCCAAAGGAAGTTGGTATAGATGGTAAAGGATTTGTTCAAGTCCCAAATGGATGTGTGTTCGATCCTTGCTGCCGTCGCTAGGACTCCTTTGGTAGGCGATCTCGTAAGTCCTCATTAAGTGCTCAAAGAGCCCGGGGTCATGCCCTGGCCTTGGTGGGGGACTGATGCTGAACCTCTCCAAAACTTTTCTTTATTAAAAAAAAAATTATATTGCACCAAATTTAATGATAAATTTGTCTAACTTTAATCTTTTTATTCCAGTAAAAATTACAGAGACATAGATATTTACATACACGAATAGTGATGATACGTAAATCATTAATTAACATGAATGGTTATTTTGGTTGATTCAATATTTTTTCTGTGTTTTTCATTTTCTATTATTTCACTACTAGCATGGGTCCCAATGTTTAAGTTCAGGGGGTACGGTATCTCATTAGTCAAATGTTTGATAAACCACATCTTAAAGGCCCACAGATTAGATGATAGAAAATAAATTAGCCATATAAGTTGATTATAAGATAACTAATAGGTTGTAGGGATCATCATGTGCATCAAGCAACAAAAAGAAGATGAAACATTTCATACAACTGCGTGTCTTACATATTTCCTAAAAAGATCATCATTTGCCAGGTCAAACCGCTGCACTAGATACTAGAAAGTTAATTTTTATCATTGGATGAGTTTTAACTATGTGAATATATATATATATATATATATATATATATATATTGGATATTTGCAAATGTATATATTATGCATATTCGTGCTTGTCCTTTTTGATTAAAATATGACAATAAGGGGACAAGGTTTCACTAAAGTGGGATGTTGATTTTGCATTGATATTAATTGAAATTGATGAATTACTTTTATTTGAAAACATGTAGGAAATAAAAAAGCATATGCAACATGTGACAAGTGAAAGAGCAAAGGAATTGCAACTGCAAGACACTGTTAATGTTGAAATACCACTGACCCCAATTGTGGGCTTCCAATATTTTCTCAACTTCCACAATCTGAAAACAAGTAAAAATCAAGAGAAACAAAAAGTTGAAAACTTTGTTCTTTGTCTCTGCATGCGGAAACCTACCATAGTTGTCCAAATTAACTATTTATGAATGTGAGGAACTAATCAGTGTGGTTGAAGATGATTCTTATGATCATCGTCATATGAACTATAGTTCCATTTTCCCAAAACTGGAGGATCTATCTATCGAGGATTGCAACAAGCTGGAGTTTATATTTCCTCTCTCTCCTTTTGGTAGTCTTCAAAAATTAAAATCTTTGAGCATCAAGGGAGCTGCTGAGTTGAAATACATTTTTTGGAATGAAAATGACCAGCTTCAAATCCATCTCCCTCTTTGGAAGCATTATCACTCCTAAATGTAACCAAGATGATTAACATTTGTGCAAAAAAATATCATGTGAGCTTTCCATCTCTACAAAGCATTAAATGGAAGGATCTTCAAGAGTTCAACAAAAGATCTATTCCACATTTGATGGCTTCTTTACAAGGACTACAACTGAATGTGACAGCTCTAAAGGTAACACATTGAATTATTATTATTATATGATATGCGTTTCTCTGTTTATTTAACAACCTTTCTGCTTGAATTACCAATATATATATATTACACGATTAAGATTTTAATTGCTCAAATTATTTTTTGTTTCAACTGATGATGTTTAAATATTATTAGAATCAAAATTTACTAGATATTAATTAAAGAGAAAATTTTATTATATGAATATCTATCTTGTGATGTTATTTAGAGTTTTGAAGAAACAAAGAAAGAAGCTGTTAGAAGGCATGCGTCACAAATTCCAACAGCTCCAACTTCCACAAACTTGAAGGTGATCAATTGACAATCCAATCCTTATTTATTACCAACATGAAATTATTTTTAGTTTGTTGGTCAAGATCTTTTTAATGTTTAAAGAGGTTATAAAAGTTGAGACTCACCTACATTTCTTTATAATGATTAATTAATGAACAACCATTTACTAAACAACAAGCTTTTGGATTCTTGATTCTTGAATTTGAAAAATAGAACTACACCTTATGTGGCATGTGAAGCTGCATCAAAGATACAATGGAACAAGGTCTTAAAGAAAATTATTCAGAAGATGATGCCATGACATCTGTAATACCCCTTGTAATTACGACACTTATCAGAGTATTGCAGTGAATGATAGTAAGCAACACAGGAATAGAATAGTAAATTTATAAATAAAATATACTTGGTTGTGTGCAGGAATAGCCTACTGAGTTCTTATATCGATACCAAAATTTTAAAATTACAAAAAGGGAATTAAACAAAGTATGTTCGTAAATTCCCAAGCCTATTAAATCTAGATGGAAGCAATCAGTAGTCTGCACTTGCTGTCTTTCCTTTGAGATTTCGTCTGCCGCAATGACCATGCCCGGATCTTGAGCTCTTAGGGACATCTGGGATTCAATTTGAATCTCAGAGTAACAGTTAATCTCACAAATAGAGTATAAACGGTATATGACAGTCAATCATAACAAGTAATCCACAACAGCATAGCATTCAGCAAACATAGTGTAGATCTTGTGCAGTTAAACACAGATCACATAACCATTGCGCTAGGTATACCTTGTGGCTTGTACTAAGAGTCCCCCTGTACACCTAAGTTCTCAATTGGAACACCCAACTAGGATTAAAACACTAGGACCTACTGAGAGTCTCCTGGAACTGCCAGAGTTCTCAATCGGAAGCATATGAGTTATCTGAATGCAACTAGGTTAGCCACTTAAGGACTTTCATCCAATAGGCCCTACCCTAATTCTATCCAACAGGAAGGTACTCCATGGTCAGTCCTTCCACTTAATCGAGCCGCGAGTGGTGTTGGCCCACATAGGAAGGGACAATCATGTGTACGATTTAAAACATATATACATAGCCATACAGAGTGTGTGAGGATTAAGTTACTACCTGATTGCTTCAAACTCTTCAACTAGCTTCACGTACGTTTAATTGTCTCGGGAACTATCGCATCCTATTAATATACATTTACAGACGGCAGTTATTATTTGTCCAAACTCTTCATAATCTCCAATACTATGACCCTAGTCTTAATGTAAGACTATTGGACCTATATTAATTCTCCAAGGTCCATTTTAATTTTTGAAGGCCAAAAAAATATTTTGGGCCTTATTTTCATTTTTCCTCTTAGGCCCAATTTTGATAATTTACTATTATATTTTTAATTACTACTACCATCATCATCATCATCATCATCATCATTATCTTACAATTTATTATTATTTCTCCATAATTAATTTAAACTCTTAGGAGCTATTCTAACACTTTAATTATAAGCTTATAAATACCAACTATCATGTAAATTATGCCTTAATACATTTTGTTTAATGTTTCTCATTGTTTCCTCCAAAACCTTTGATAAATATTTATGCTACTTAAAATATGCTTCATGAATTATGTATAAAAAAATAAGCCTAAAGCATCTACCTCTATAATTGGAAATACATAGTGGAAAGACTTTTAGCAAAATAAAAGTTCAAAACCAAAAATCTTTTGTTGATAAGTAATATAAAACAAACCAAAAACAAAACCACTAATAAACATATTAAGAATATGCACGTACAGTAATTAAAACTGATGGCAACTTCTTCTCTATTCTCTTAAATCACTTATATATATAGCTTGGGGTTTGACAAGGACTAGGTTGAGTCTATTCGTGCTAAAGTTTTTGGGGTTGACTCTCCTAAATTGGGGATTATTTGTGAAATTTTCTGATTTGTGGAGTTGAAACATGGTGAAACAGCTTTACTTGCTCAAGCACTTGAGCAATACCCACAACTCTTGCTACCTCGTGCAAATCGAACCCATCGTATAATAGCTTGGTCTTATAGAGTACTAGTTGATATTTTGGTCATGCTTGACACCAAGACTCCTGATACCATCACATAATCAGAAAAATCAACCTTAAAGGCCAACTTAAGTGAAGCAATTGTTCTTGGATTTGACAAGGATTGGGTTGAGTCTATTCAAGTCAAAGTTTTTGGGGTTGACATGTCAGATGTTTTAGCCGCAAGGGAGGAAATTCAAGTGATGGAGCCGCTTGGAGAAATTGAATCTGTGTTATTGGGTCTCTCAGAATATTGCAAGAAATTAATTCACTTTTCTTTCAACTTCAACAAGTTATTCGCATTTTGCTTCATATTATCTAATTATCTAATTCAATTATATCGTCAAACCAAAAATATGGGGAAAAATTGAAGTTTAGAATCAATCTTCATTTTTTTTCCCCTCCCAGAGATTTAGCAGCTTCAAAATCTGGCAACAAAAGTTGTTTGAAGTTAAATAACAATCAAGTAAAAGATATAACAACATCATGAGTCTATATATAATGTGTATTTTCTCTTTCTCCAGTTTCTCATTTCTTTTTATCCTTTTCTACTTAAGTACTTTACTTAAGAAGAATCACTTTACTAAGCACAAAAATATTTTGATTGTAAAAAAAGATTCGGCTTGGCTCTTAATTTTTTTTTTCCCTGTTACATAAAATCTCTTGCAAGGGAAAAATATGATTATGAAGAGAAGTGAGACTCATGTAAGGGATACAGAATCTGAGATTGTTAAATATGGCTTGAGTGGATTTTCTTAGAACCCATCAACTCAATCATGGGGAGCTGAGGCACTAGTGTGAGATGTCAAGGTTGGATCCTTACATTTTGTAGATTGTTAATATGTTATTATTGATTTGTTGTCTAACTTCAAATGGTGCATGCGACTTTTTGTTATTACCTCTGAAAATTTGAAGGTTTCCAGCAATCTCAAATTTGTAATATTCTGACCAATATACCCACGGTTTGTTTTAATATTCCCAAATTACCGTCCTTGCCAAACCATAAAAATAAACCTCATTACTCACTTCCTCATCGCACACTTAGCTACCATCTTTAGTTCTCTCACTCGCTCCTCTTGTTGGCCTCATGTGCTTGTCCTCGTCCTGCCATCAACACACCATCATTAAATAAAAATACTCTTGATGCTTATTTGGAGAGGATTAAAAGAAAAAGAAACGCTAATTTAGTCAAGTTGTTAACTAATACAAAAGATTAGATATAAAAATTAGATAATAAAACACTGCCTTTATGCTCCTAGCTCAAGAATCAACTAATTGCTCATGGCGAAGAGAAATTAGCCAGGAACAACCATCAAAATGGCTCCTCCAAAGAAAGGATGAAGAAACTAATGGAAAATCAGCTGAATGGAAGAAAAACGATGGTGAAACAGAGTTGATAATGGTGCTACAATGGAGAAGACAGCGAAATGGTGCAGGCGAAGGTGATGTTGAAACCCGGTGGAAAAACGTCAGCTTGAAGGTTCAAGAATGATCCATGGTGGCTGGATTTGAATACAAGATCAGAGAAAAACCACGGCTAGGAAGATTCCAGAAACAGAGGAGGTTGCCAGCGTTCAACTGGTGGAGTGACAGAACAACGGCGGTGGTATGGGTGAGACAGGAAGACCGACAAAGGTGGTCCCTTGCTCCAGAGAAAACTCGCCGCCACTGTCTCTCTGTTTCACCCAAACTCACCACTGAGCTTCGCGGCGTTTGTGTAGTCCGAAGAAGAAGAAGCTCCGGGTCATCTTCGTTTCACAGGCGAACGGCGGAGGCGAGAGTGGAGGAAGGTGAATGATGGTGTCCAATGCTACTCGCACCGTTCTCCAAGCTCCTGTGTCGCGAGCTTCTGTGTTCTCTGCCTACCGATAGACGATAGTGACAGGCGATGAACGTAGGAGACGAAGGTGGAGGTAAGGTTGAAGGAAGGTGAAGGTGAATAGTGGTGTCGAACTTCGGGGCTTCCCCCGCGGCGTTTCCCCTGAGTCTCGCCCCGGTGCCCTCAATCTGGCCATCTCGAGCATTCCAGAAAGAACGAAGAAGAAGCAGCTTCCTTGTCGGGTCGGGCTCCAGGTGCAATCGATCCCTCATCAAAACGTGTGTTTTCTGGATGATTCGAAAGTTTGTTTAGGGACTAATACTAAACATTGAAAACTTTTGTGGGTAAACCATAATTGTTAAAACGTTTGGGCTTGTTATGCTATTGTCTCTGATCCTAATTGACAGGATCTTAATTATTATTTCTTTTCTCTATGTAGCCTTTTCAGCCCAACTAATTTCATGGAGGGCAATTTAATTGAAGGCTTTTTTTCCCCCAATAGTTGAAGGCTTGTTTGTGATGGATTGGCTTCAAAGCATGAAAAACACTTGAACTTATTATTATTATTATTATTATTTGCTCGAAAAAAACACTTGAACTTATTTACTACACTATGGATGACATTTACAACATTTTTACATTTTGTCAAGTGATAAAAATTATTTTAAAAAATAGTATTAATAAAATGGTTAAATATGTTGGAAGTGTTGTTAGTGGCGAGTAAATGATTTAAAATATTATCCTTCTCCTTGTATTATAATCATTTTGTATTATATGAACAAAGATATTTTATTACTCAATGGTCATCAAACATTTTGGTATCTAAAGAATGGTGGGATTAAATCTACCTTAATCACAAAAATTCCAGTTACCGCCGTTACGCCACTAAAGCTTTAGTGGCCCAACGGCAATTGGGGGTGGCGGGTGGTCAGTAGTTGTGGTGGTGCTATCTCCAGCGTGGGTGGTTGGGCTCTTTCTAAAAAAATTAAAATTTTCTCTTACGATATTTTTACTACATCAAGATTCACATATAATAGTCAATTACACCCACTCTATGCACATATGAAATATTTTTATACCAATTTTTTAAGAAATTAAGGCCCCTCAGTTTGCTGAATTTAACCAAGACCTAAGTGACGTACATGACATCAGTCATGATGGGTTGGTGGCTCCAAAATGACGACCAAGAAATTTAATTCGTTACAATTATATATATATATATATATATATATATATATATATATAATTTGAATCATTCAAATATTTCCGTCATGTTAGGAATACATGTCATAGTTTATTAAACTTTTCTTCAATTACTGTTTACAATGTACTCTTTTCTATTCAAAATATAAATAATCACTTTCAATCACCTTACAGTGATTAAAGGAAGAGTTGTTAACTCTTTGAATCTTTCTTAAATTTAAATTTCTTTTCAATTCTATGCATATTAAATGAAACTTTAAAGGAGAGGGGGAAAGAAACACAATGGGCAAAATTTAAGTGTTTTGATATTTTATGTTTGCATTTTAGTTGTTTGGACCTATTAATACTTTGATAAATCCAACTACATGTTTTTTATTAGTAAAAAAATAAAATAAAATGGTTTACAAGACTCCTAATAAATTAGATCCGAAGAAAATCAACTAAAAGGTACACCAAGCATAGCAGCTATTTAGTTGTAGCAAAAAACATGCGGTTAGGAGTAATGTTGTTTCAAAAAAAAATTTTCATTTAATATTATCTTAGAAGTTTCAAAACATAGTAATATTACCCATAATACTAAAATATTAACATTGATCATTAAAAATTTGATGTTGACCATTAAATTTTTAACGGTAGGGACAATATTGCTCCTTTTTAACTTTTACAATATAACATGGAACCAAAAATAAAAATAAAACTTCTAGAGTAACATTACTTTTTTACAAATTTACACTTTAACCTTAAATTTTTTTCATGGGAAACTTTTTCCTCCAAGAAATAATGAGTAAAGAAAATGAAAGAAAATTCAAATTGAAGGTCACACACATTGTCCATCAAATCAAAACATATTATAAATATATTTTATTCTTAATGTTGCATTTAAATGGATAAAAATATATTATAAATATATTTTATTTTACCGTGGAGTATAAAAGGATTATGTAAATGATTTAAATTTATAACAGAGTTTTAAAAATTTTTTGCTAAAACAAAGGATATGCAGTTTGTATATATTCAATAAAATAATAAATAAAATTTTTTATATCTATTTTGATTAAATTAATTAGGGAGAATCCCAATTAAATTAGGCTTATACTTTCAATAAATCTCTGGTCAGGCCCTAAGGCCTTATTAGGAATTTCTAAATGTTATCAAAAGACCATAATACCACTCTAAGGGTAATGTAAATCAACTTAATTTCTAAATGTAAACACCTGGTGATAGAAAGCAATTACAGGCTTTGTCTACCATTTGTGCTGACCATATGCCTTGATTCATGTGGGGCACCATCTGACCATTCTCATCGTCCCACACCCAAAAGATGGGTGTATTTACCCATGGGAAAGCATGTTTTTCTTTTGCCCCAAATTTGCATTTGTGCACTTTATCGAAACTTGTTTGAACGAAAGTTGGAAAAAAAAAAACGAAAGTTAATTAACTAGTCAATATATAATCAAGAAACGTGTTTATGCTTTCAATAATTCATTCAATAATTTCTTAAATATTGTGTGACATTAAATAACTAGGTATACGGATTAAAGAGAAATTGTCAGAATTTAATGAGGCGATTCATGATATGAGGCGGATAATTAGTCATCATTTTCATTAGAAGGGTACTATGGTCTTTCAACAATATTCAGAAATCCCTAATCAGGCCTCTTGGCCTTATTAGGGATATTTTAAAAGTGTAGGCCTATTTGGATTTAGAAATTTCAACTGGATTTAATTGGGATTCTCCCAATTAATTAAACTGATGTCTGAACATGAAAAGAATATTAATCAAATATATTTGAAAAAGGAAAAATAAAATTAAGGAAAAAAATAAAACTCTTAAATTATTCATAACAATTTTAGCAATAAATAGATATTTTGTATGATGAAGGTTAAATTAGTAAATTAATTTTTAATAAGAATTTTAATAAAAAATATTTTCTGAGTATATTCTTAAAATTGTGTTAACCATCGGGACTTAATTGTATATTTTCATTATTTTTTTTTTTGGGGGGGGTTGTTCATTATAATTAGGACAATATGCAATGGAGGTTAGAGTATTTTACTATCTCTCTTTTTTCTCTAGTTTTATTTTTTTCCGTTAAAAAACCCCAATGGAAAAGTAGTGCAACCCAGGACAATATATTTGATAATCCCCCCGCTTCTAATTATAAGACTTAGTTGACTTTTCTGAATACATTAGGAAGCTAATTAAATTATTTAAGAGTATTTTTATTTTATTTTTTCTTCAAACTAATTAGTTTGACTAAGAAACGTATATATAATCTAAGGATATACAACATATGAAATGATTAAGTAACTTATTTAGCTTCCTTAATCTCTCCAAAGAAAGTTAACTAAATCTTATAATTAGGACCAGAAGTCGTAATTCATACTCACTTTGTATTTAATTACCCATACCATATTTGTTAATATTTTCTTAATTTACCTATATTAATGCTCCATCAACAATAATAATTAAGAAAAAAAAGAGAATGAGTGAATTAAGAAAGATTATTAGCGTATTTTAAAAAATACATTTAGATGAACTAAGTTCCTTATGGTAATCAAACTAGATAAATAATTATTATATTAAGGAGAAAAGGGGGAAGTAATTTATGATCCATAATTACAAAGGCAAGCCTACGAAGCTACCACCACATGCTGGGTACCTACTTTTGGTGAATATGAGTGTCACCCATACAAATATAGGCTAAGTGGAAACAGTTTGACTCAGATAAATGGAAACCTGCCCACATGTGATCCTTGTCGTACACAAAACTTACTCAATGACCATATTTTACTAGTGTGTAATTTACCTTGAAATGTTCGACTATGAAGTGCTTGTGGTTATCTTTTCCAATTTTCAAAATTAAATAGTAAAAAATCTTTAAAAAATTTATAAGATTAATTTTTAGATATATCTTGCTTTTTCAGTTGATACTAAACATGCATAAAACTAATTTTATCATAAGGTAGGCTCGAGAGCTGGTATCCCTACCTTTACTCCATTTTTGGCATTACATATCAAACGCATGGTATAGCCAAGTGGGGCCAGTAAGCCAGTAAGCAGGATTATTTTTAACGCTAACATTTGCTCCAAAACTTGAGATTCAAATTCAAACTGCAAAATGATCTCACAACTGAGAGAGTTTCCTAACGAGCACAAGTGTTTGAGAGAGCAACTAGTTGTTTGCCCCAACTAGTTGAGGGGAAACCTTTGATCAATATATATATATATATATATATTTTTTTTTTAAAGTAATGGAATAATTAGTGTTTCCTGTGAGTGTGAGATCACAACGCGCTTAAAAAATATCTTTCATCTTAAATGCTTTAGAATTTAATTAGTAAGGAAACCTTCATTAGGTTTGTGCAAATAAAGGAAAGGAAAACTAATCATGATTTCAAAGGTGCTCATTTAATCTTCAAGAATAATTCATAGTAGACCCTGACACAGACAATGACTTTCAATTCAGAGCTTCAGAAGGACCACGCAATAACTAAATTTAGCATTTCATTTTTCTTGATTATGTATTATAATTTATAAGATCATCCACTAATATATCCCAAAATGGTTCGATTTCTTTGTTGACTGTATGTATCAGTTGGCTATCACACACTCACAGAGGCAAAAATATTGACCCCACGGTTATTAATTATGCCCATCTTGCTGATCACGAGGGCACGCTTGCTGGTACTATAATTATGCACATCTTATCTTTGGGTCAGCTTTCATTATGAGTACGTACATGATATATACGTGTTGATCAAATTTAGATAAAGTTATTATCCCACTATTTAAAGCCATAAACAGTAGGATTTCTGCCATTGGCCTTCATGTAATGTAATAGTCTTCTTTCAAATTTGCTTGTTTTCGTTTTATATGTATTTGATTACTGGGAAGTTGTAATTAAATATCTATCTCTACATATACTGACGATAGGATAAAAAGTATAAGAAAACTGTATTATTAATTAAGTTATAAATCGGAGTACTGTGCAGTATGCATTTGCCAGCAAATATCAAGTACTGGTTTTCTTTTTTCTGCCACCTAGTTTGCTTGGTCCTATTATTTGGATGTAAATTCTTGCGCAAGTTATTGTTGAGGAAAAAGATAAAGAGCATGATAAGAAAAAAATAATAAAACTCAATAAATTGTTTATATCTGCATGATGTGTAAGGATGTTACAAGAATCCAACAAAATTATTATAGAAACAAATTCGAGGTATTTGAAAAAATACATTTAATAGATGGGTCATTAATTGGAAATGAATTCTTAAAAATAGAAAGTAGTATATGGGTTGTGCTTTTTGATTTTATGAGTGTTTACGTAAAATTTAAAAATAAAAGGTAGATATCTGAAATAAAGATAAAATAAAGGGAAAGTAAGTATATTTCTCTCTTCAATACATATACATATAGTGGGAGTCATCAAAATTTAAATTTAAAAAAAAAAAGTTATTAAAACATTCGGCTAATGGATATTATCGAACTATATGAACTTTGATCCACCCTATAGTATGTAGTGTTTACTCGGTAATTCTCCGTATGGAACCTTTGATCAAATAAGAAATCCATTGTCTAGCTAGTAGTGACTATGTAGTAATAAAATTATACTCTTCCGGTCCTAATTGTAAAAACATTTTTATATTCTTGTACTGTAAAAATGTTCCTATAATTAGAACTGAATATAGTATTACCATCATATGTAGGCAAATGGGTCATTATAAAGAGCGAAAATATTAGTATTAGTGCATGTCCAGTTTTAGCCCATATATCAGTGCATTGAATTGCATCTCCTATCAATTATGAAAAACTCGGCAGAAGAAAGGCAATGGCGCATGGTCCCATAACAACTACATTTAGCTAACATTTCAATATTCAAGGCAAAAATGTGCTCCACCAAAGGCAATGAAGTTGGGGCGTCTCATTTACTAGAAGAGCTACTACTACAGGTTCCTATTTTCAGGCATGAGACAGTAGGGCTATTTCAAAATTGAAATTGATTAAAACGTTAAACTGATGCTCTTTTTTTTTTTTAGAATTTAATTTATCCATTCAAAGTACACTTTAATCTTAAATATAAAGTATTAATTCACATTATACTTCAAATTTATAATTTTTTTATTGCAGGTGTGAGAAGAATTTTCAACAACGTAGTTCTAATGTATATAATTAAAAAGACTATTCTGGAAAATCAATGCATATTAGTTAAAAATAAGTAATTTACCTAATTATTTTAATATATGAAAATTGGTTATTTAATTTTTATATTAAGAAGCTAAAGTAGAAGTATTTATGTATTTTTAATATCCTTGTTACATAGTACGTCTAAAGGTAGGGAAATAATTAATTAAATTATGTGCTGTTATCTGTCACTACTATAAAAAACAAAAAAAAGGTCCTAAATTTGACCCATTTTTTTTAAAAAAATACTTTGGGCGACCTGAATTAAAATGCAGGTCGTCTTACATAAGGCAACCTGAAAAAAAAAAAAAAACCCCCACGGGGTTGGCCACGGAAGAACAAATAAAAAATCAGGAATCAGATTTGTGCGGCGGTGCTCTTCCATGACAGCAGATTTGGGCAATCAGCGAAGCAAATATATTTTCAGATCTGGAGTAACAAAAAAAAACCACAAAAGCATATATGTGCAATCAGCGAAACAAAACTATTTTCAGATCTGGAGTCAAAAAAGAAGAATCACAATAGATCTGTGCAATCAAAGAAGCAGATCTATTTTCAGAGCTGGAGTAGTGACAAAAAACAAACCACAAGGGATGGAGAGAAACCTGAAGATCGTTGGACCTAAAGATCTGGAGTCAAATTCCCAGGACGTAAAGATCGTTGGTGCCTCGTCGTCCTACGCTTTTGCCGGTGAGTCGTGTCATCATAAGAGATGGAGAGGGAGGCCACAGCAGCGAAGGAGCAAGGTCGCCAAGGGAGGTCACTATGAAGAAGGTCCGAGAGCAAGTTCTTCGCGCAATGAGAAGTTTAGAGAGCAGACCATGGAGGAAAAAACTAGAACAATGTGATTATGTTACAGCTGTAATTATAGAAAAATTATAGGGTGTGTGATTAGATTCTCAAATTGGCGACCTGAATTAGATTCAGGTCGCCAAATTTCCAAAATTGGCGACCTGAATTAGATTCAGGTCGCCAAATTTCCAAAATTGGCGACCTGAATTTAATTAAGGTCGCCAAATTTCCCAAATTGGCAACTCGAATTTATTTCAGGTAGCCAAATTTCCCAAATTGGCGACCTGAATTTATTTCAGGTCGCCACAATTCACAAATTGTAAAAAAAATTTGGCTCTATTTAAGAATTTTTTTGGCGTCAAGAGAAATTTCAGGAATTAAGGCGACCTGAATTAAATTCAGGTCGCCGAATTTCCCAAATTGGCGACCTGAATTTATTTTAAGTTGCCAAAATTCCCAAATTGGCGACCTGAATTTATTTCAGGTTACCCAAATTTCCAAATTGACGACCTGAATTTATTTCAGGTCGCCAAAATTCCCAAATTGTAAAAATATTTTGGCGCTATTTAAGAATATTTTTGGCGCGCAAGAGAAATTTCAGGAATTAAGGTGACCTGAATTTATTTCAGGTCGCCAAAATTCCCAAATTGGCAATCTGAATTAATATTTGGGTTGTTTAAAGTCTAAAACTCGAGTAAATAATTACGACAATGCCACTGCCTTCATTTTTTACTTCCTTTTTCGAAAAAAGGACGTCTTTTAAAGCAGTAGTATTCATATTTTCTAGTAGTGTGTGGGTAAACAAGCTTACCTAATATTTTAGACAGAAGCAACAAATGATGTTTGTGTGTCATTTGCTTCTAAAATATAATTTTATATGCTTGAAAAACAATTATCTTTTCACATATAAAATTCAATTTTAATAATATTTTTTATAGTTTATAAATTCAATTTTTATCTTTATTTTAAGAATAAAAAATCAAGACTGAAATTTTAAAATTAAACTTTCACATAATTTTTAGGAGGTGCAAAATCAACTCCTGAATTATTATATTTTAATTGATTAGACAACAAATAACTTGACAAACCAGGTTCATGCAAGAATTTCTCTAACATTACTCATAATTCTCCGAATGGAACCTTCGATCAAATAAGAAATCCATTGTCTTGTATTGATTATTAAATTAATAACAAAATTATACTACTACTATATGTAAGCACACGCAGTAGGGGAGCCAGGATTTAAAATTTATGAGTGCACAATTGGTTGGGGGTTCGGGGGCAGCGCCTCTGAATTTTTTCTTTTTCTTTTTTTTAAGGAAAGTTTTAAAATCGTTGACAAACAAAGTAGTAAAAATCATCTGGCCTGTACTCAATATGAAGGAGTTCTAATATTGCATTAGAACGATTACAAAAGCATTAATTCTTCGATTCTTTATTCCTTAAAAATATTACATTATATTTTCATCATCAATCTTATCAAACATATAATGTTTAACATAAGTGTGTCAAGAGTTCTCTAAAATCATGCAAGGTGAGTTTTAAATATCTACGATAGGAGAATTAAATTTCTTCTTAGATTTGAATTTATTATTTGATTAATGTTTTCACTTGGAAATTTATGATGTTGCGTCAAATATGTATTTATTTTTAGGATTTATTTATAATTAAGAGTGAAATTATATAGTGAGTATTTTGTTGTAATTTTTTCCCTATAAAAAAGGAAAAAGTAAAAAGAAAATGACTGGAGAAAAAAATTATTATTAATATTATTTGAATTTATTATTTGATTAATGTTTTCACTTGGAAATTTATGATGTTGCGTCAAATATGTATTTATTTCTAGGATTTATTTATAATTAAGAGTGAAATTATATAGTGGGTATTTTGTTGTAATTTTTTCCCTATAAAAAAAGGAAAAAAGAAAAAAGAAAATGACTGGAGAAATAAATTATTATTAATATTATTTGAATTTATTATTTGATTAATGTTTTCACTTAGAAATTTATGATGTTGCGTCAAATATGTATATATTCGGTGGTGAGTGCAACGTGACGATGCAACTGCAAGGAATCGAATCAGGGATTGTAATTTGTTGGGTTATTATTCCTACCACACTAAACCACCAGTGCTCCTATGAAATGATTTTCTTTAAAATATATATCTATTCTAAACTTTTTGGATTAGTTTGGTTTGAAGGAAGGGGAAGGGAAGGGAGGGGAGGGGAGAGAAAAAAGGGGAGGGAAAGAAAAATATTGTGGACCTCACTACACTGAATTTTAATCCCAATTTCACCTCCTCTCATTTTTTTTCTCTCCCCCTCCCTTTCCCTCCCTTCCCCTTCCCTCAAACCAAACTAACCCTTTGTATCTGCACTTACAGACATATGCACTAATGTGGCTCCGCCACTGCGTACAGAGGTCATTATAAAGAGTAAAAATATTATGTTAGTGCATGTCCAATTTTATCTAATTTATCAGTGCATTGAATTGCAACATAGGCAGATCAATTTATCAGTGGATTGAATTGCATGTCCTATCAATTATGATGCTATTGCATATCTTACTTTATCTTGAATGTGGGTATGGAAAATATTTCAATATGCACCACTTCATATTTCATGTGCAGTGAATATTTGTTTTTTATTTTGAATTCAAACATGTTACTCAATTATTTATTTATTTTTCTTGCTGCATCAAATTTTAAATTAATTTGTTATAGTTATCATTTTTTATCATTCAAACAAACAGTTATCCATTTCTTTTTACTAGAGACAACTGATCACATCATTACAAAATCGATTTTCTTCATTGTACAAAATTTAACAATCGATCACGTCGTTACATAATCCATTTTGTACATAGCTCTTAGGGAATATAGAAACAATCGATCACGTCATTACGAAATCACTTTTCTTCATTGAACATTAACTATTTTAAATAATTAAAATATGGTTGGAATTACAAAAAGGACCAGACGTGTTTATTAAACGACAATAAAGTCTCTTTAGAAAAATTTAACGAGATGTGGCTATTTTCAAAATTAAAGACTCTCAATTTGTATCAGTAATTAGTATTTTTAGTAGTTTTCTTGGCATTAATATTAAGTACCCGTACTCATGCACATCACCAATATTCGTATCCCTTACAATATCCCATGCTACTCTTAAGAAAATGGGATTTGGAAATAAGAAAATGACTAAAAAAAAAAAGAAATTGAAATTGTAAAAGGATAGAGAAGGGATGGGGGCAGTAACGGATTAACATATTTTGGCAAAAAGATCAAAGTGCCCTTCTCTTCATCTCTCCCATCTCTTCCTCTTCCCCTGCTCTTTGTCTCTCTCCCTCTCTCCTCTCCATCTCTTTATCTGTTGATGGTCGTTGATGTTTGCTCGACTTGGGACGCCTCCAAGCACCTCTCCTAGCGCAACAAGTATGGCCTAAGATAGAGAATGTGAAAGTGGGAGAGAATGTTTCCATGGGAGTGCCGACTGCAAAACTAAGTTAGAGCGAAGGTGGATGAAGCTAGATTGAAATTGGTGTTGTTGGAGGAAGCTAAGAGGCTAAAGAAGAATAAGATGAACAGTAAAATGAGCTCAGAAGACTGAAAAATCCAGTAATAAACAGTAAATGAGTTTGAAGAAGAAGAATGTGAAAAGTAAACGTGACATTTAACCAAATTCATAATGGGATCAACACACCCACGTGTGTGTGTGTAATGCTCAAGATATAAACATCTTCAATATTATTAACTTGGGTAACTATTATGCCAAAGAAATACTCGTATCAGATATGAGAATACTTAATTATACTCTCTTTCTCTCTGACCCTAAATATTAGAGCATGTAGAGAGGTAGAGAGGTCTACGTAATTAGTCATAACTCTCGTCCTTACATACTAAAACTTATTTAAAATAATTTTCTTCGGACTTGAGTCATTTTCTTCTAAGATATAATATTATATGCTTGAACAACACTTATTTTTTCACATATAAAATTAAATTTTAATAATATTTGTTATAGTTTATAAATTCAAATTTTTCCCAATTTTTATATTGCTTTTATTTTTATTTTAAAATTAAAATTTCACATAATTATTATGCATATATATATATATATAGAGTAATGTTTCGAAAGGAGAATAGTTTATAAAGTACTTGAAAGGCATGGCCTTTCAATGTGAGCTAATTTTTTTCTTTGGAAGTTCATATGTGATGCTATTGCCATGGATAATCAATGTCTCTGGACTCATATCTTGATTTATCTTGAATGAGGGTATGTAAAATATTTCAATGCAACACTTATCTTCCTTCCCGCGAACTCTATACACAACATGCCATTATTTAGAGTTTTCCCAGCCAATAGTTTGAAGTAAGAAACAGCACTGGATCAAATCTTAGTCGATTCCATCCATTAGATAGACTAGCCTCGGGAAAGATAAGAGGAATGAATCCAATAATAGTCAAGTAAGAAAAGAAAGCGCCTATCTTATTTTATTAATAGGAGTGGGTACTCCTTTTTGATTTGAGGACTTCTTCAATCTTTTTTTGAAAAGGGCGGGCTACCACTGGTCTTTCTTTCCCTAAAAGAGTTTGTCTTCTAGAAGAGGAGAAGTGGGCCAGTACTGGGAATCCAGGGTTTCAGGTTCTTTCCCCAGTTTCACTTTGATATTCAGACTTGAGCTCAGCCCAGTTTATTATTATTATTATATATAATTCTATTTTAGTTTTGGCTTTTATTCAATTCTCTTTCATTTGAAGTCGGTTGAAGTCCAAGCATCTGGTGTCAACGGTTCTGCCACTCCTGAATCAGACGATGTCTCCCAAGCCTTTTAGTCCATTACTATTCCCGGAGATTAGTCATAGCATCCACTTGTGCTAACTCCTTGCCAATCTCTTCAAGCGGGAGGCAAGGTTAGTTACGTAGTTGACTTTCCCGGAGAGAAGGAAGTATTAAAGCATCAAGTCTCATCTTTCCCCTGCAGAATCCGTATATCCTCTGATTTAGCTGCAAGTTTCTCTTTAGTGTGCGAAGTCCATCCTTGGAATACGCAAGATGGGCTAGTGTATATGGAAGTATGACAGGCGGTCTATCTAGTTACGTAGGTTAGTGCGTAGTTAGCGTAGAGCCACAGAGGCTTATCCCCGTAATGCAGCTAATCTTGTAGGCCTGGAAAAACCCGACCTCGTAGTGTGTTTTAGTTAGACTTTCTACCGTATAGACGTATTTCTATCTTAGTACAAAGGCCTGGTATCTATGCCCTCGCCCTGAAGAAGAAAGAAAAGAAGCCCGAGGTTTCCGAGTGCATTATTCCCACTTTCCGGAAATCTGTATAGATATTATGATTTAGACCGTCCTAAGTCTTCCTCGATCTTCTTTCTTGCTCTTAGAAATCCAGGCGGTAAGTAATATTAACTGAATCCAAGGGTTTGGGATCCGATTACCTGAATTGGCAGCATTTCTTTACTACGTAATTTACTAGAGTCAGATATGTGAGTTGTATGATCTTCCCGGCCTACTGCCTTACTCGACTTATCAGATTAAGTAAGGGATTGCCGAAAGAAAAAGGAATGGAATCGGGGGAAGACAGAGCCTAGAGATCAGTTCTCTGATCAAGGATAAAATTCTCTTCTACTAGCGTTGCTCATTATATGTAATTAAATTCCTCACTTACAACCGACAGGAACAAGGCAAAAAGACATTCTATCTTAGTTATGGAAAGCCGGAGATCTTGGTTTCTGGAAGTCTCGGAATCCTAAGACAGAATCGGATGAGTTGAAAGCTTAAAGAGCTGTACAATATAATCGGGTGAGACAATGACCCTTCCTCAAGCCAAAGGAAATCGAACCAGCTAGCTGGGGGAATGGCCACTGACGGACTGACCGACTTGGAAGGTGTAATACCCCAAAATTCTTATTCATCATAAATATTATATTTTGATAAATAATACCTATTCAAAATCGGTGAATATATGGTCTCAAAATTGAGTAACATATTTATGTTAATTTAGGGAATTTTCTCTAAGAATTAAGGTAATCAAAAACCAAATTCTCGAATTTTATTTTGGGATCATAAAATACCCAAAATTACCATATTAAAGCATAAAATGAACAAAAAGAAAGGAAGAAGGTAGGGGGTGATTTTTGGTTGACTTGGAGAACAAGTTAGGAAACCTGGAAAGCAAGTTGGGGAAAACTTGGAAAGCAAGTCAGGAAAACTTGGAGAGCAAGTCGGGAAAACTTGGAGAGCAAGTCGGGGAAACTTGGGGAGCAAGTTACTTGGCCAGCAAGTTACTTGCCGAGCAAGGTTACTTGGTGAGCAAGTTACTTGCCGAGCAAGGTTACTTGGTGAGCAAGTTACTTGGTGCGCAAGTTACTTGACGAGTAAGTTACTTGGCGGACAAGTTACTTGGCGGAGAGGTTACTTGGCGGACAAGTTACTGGGCGGACGAGGTTACTTGGCGGACGAGGTTACTTGGCGGACAAGTTACTGGGCGGACGAGGTTACTTGGCGGACAAGTTACTGGGCGGACGAGGTTACTTGGCGGACAAGTTACTGGACGGACGAGGTTACTTGGCGGACAAGTTACTGGGCGGACGAGGTTACTTGGCGGACAAGTTACTGGGCGGACGATGTTACTAGGCGGACAAGTTACTGGGCGGACGAGGTAACTTGGCGGACAAGTTACTGGGCGGACGAGGTTACTTGGAGGAGAGGTTACTTGGAGGACATGTTACTTGGAGACCGAGTTGTGAAACTTGGTGAATAAGTTACTTGGAGACCGAGTTGTGAGGCTTGGTGAACAAGTTAATTGGAGACCGAGTTGTGAAACTTGGTGAACAAGTTGGAAGACTCAGGAAGCAACTTGTTGAGCAAGGTGCAGAAGAGAGAAAACCGAAAATTGAGTGTGAAAAGGGTTGTGGGTTTTTCAAAAATAATATCATGATATTTTAAACAAAGGGCAGATAAGAAAAGTGAGAACCAATAGAAAATAAATCATAACTTGAAATCCTTGAACTAAGTAGAAAACAACTGGACATATTATGAATCAGTGAATTTTTGTCCCGAAGTTGGTGTCACCCGAAGTAATTTCCGTAACCGACAGCGTTCGGCTTAGAATCTTCGGCAGGTTACGAAATACCCTTAATGGGATCAAAAATTTAGTTAACTCAGATATTTCCAAAGAGGAAGAATAGAACTTCAAGGCTGTGTTCCCGAATTTTTGAGATTTTGCAAAATTACGCGACCAGAACACCGAATAGGGAACTTTATCGGTAAAAACTCATAAAGTGAATGAGTGACATCACCTGGATGACATCATCTTGATGACATAAGGGGACACTTGTGTGGTAGAGAGAAGGGGACACTTGTGTGGTAGAGAGAAGGCCACATCTTCATCATCTTAGCCCTTGATACAAAAGTTGATCCAAGGGTTGAGATCCATCCAAATTCCCTATAAATAGGCAACCCCTCTTCACTTCATTCTTCACAATTCCTAGAGCCACTTAGAGAGAGGTTTTAGAGAGAAGGAGGAGTCTGGAGAAAATAGCAAGTTCCGGGTAAGTTCTTCGGTCTCTAGTCTTTAGTTTTCGTAGTTGTTTCGATAGTTATAGTAGAAATGCTAGATTAATCTTTAATCTTCCAAGTAAGTTTAGAAATCATGTTTTAGGGATAAATATGATATTTATTTCAAAAATATATTGGAGATGGAGATATGTCAAAATTTTGGAAGATTAGAGTCAAAATAGCGAAGCTCTGGCGAAATTTCGCCGATTAGTCAAACCAGGGGCAAAATGATAATTTGTACCTGAAATGCTTGTTATGATGTTGATCACTGATAAATGCAATATTATCCCAATAGGATATCTGTAATCACGTACCGCTGTCGTACCGCTGTCAAAAGTACCATTTTCCGTTGACGAAGGTACGTTCGCGTACTGTAACACTAACTCTGATGCTTATTGTACACTTGTATGTGGTAGTTATGCTCATAGACTGTGACTCTGCTTGAAAATTGTTTGAACATATACGGGTTACAGTCTTGGTAATGCCGTCTGAGTTTTCCTAGCGCGCTGAGGACACGATAGGCCATCGTGGCACTGGTGAAGAGTGCAGACTGGATTGATGTGAATATGTGATGATTGAATTGATATGTGATTATGCTGTACTGTCTTGAAATATCTGTCATACATAACTGTTCATAAGCATGAGGTTAATCGTTACCTGAGGTTCAATGGCCATTGAACCTTAGCTCTTAACATAGCGTCAGGATCAGGAGAACCGAGGACCAAGGAGAAAGGCAGGCAGGCCGCATAGAGACTCGACTGAAGCCCTTTTCTGTTTATACAGTCACATTGACGTTAGACGTCTGAAATCAATGCACTCTTACTGTAATCAGCCAGACTTACGGCATTTTGAATGTAAATATCAGTTACTCAATCACTCCGAAACTCTACTATGATATATACTGTTTTTGAAAATTGGGATGTTACAGAAGGAGGAAAGCGACATACTATAATACGAAATTTCCTACATAAGAGATTAAAACAACTTTCATCAAGAAAAAGAAAATGCGCCAAAGATTTTATTTGCTCAAGGGTAGAAGTCAGTCTTTTTCCTTAGCGGTTTTTGGAAGGCTTAGCTTAAGCTTTTATAAATATATGCCATTTTACATGTGCAGTGAACAATTATTTAAGTACTTGCATATTCGTTTTCTTTTAATTTAAAAGATCAAACGTAAAGCTAGTTATAAATGAGAAGTATGCATAAAAGATCTCCTCTATATTCAAATAAATTTGATATAAAAAAACGATCTAATTAATCTCTATGGAGATGATTAATAATTTTAAATATGGGATAAAATTATAAATAAGGCAATATTTATTTCTTAAATTTTTTACATGTTATAATGAAATTTTATATTATTTACTCGATCTGTAGATCATCCATATTTTCATCTTGAACCTGAGGTTGATTATGACTTGCAGTTTATGCAAGGACCACCACGTACTTAATTACCTCTAGACTAGTTCTTCTTTTTCCTTTTCTAATTGAAGCTAAGAATAAGAATAGGTGACCATTTTTGTGAAAATAATTCGGTAGCCACGCCATTGTAATTAAGGTTGACAACGAAAGCTATTTTACCCTCCCGGTAGGGGTGTATATTCTTTTACTGTAGGTGCGTGTCCACGTATTATTCCCACTGCTTCCTCCTTGCCTGCTGCATTTAAAATTCGCTTTTGGACAGCCGCGGTGACGTGTTTTCGCGAACAAGCCCTTCCTTTCTTCACGTAAATAGCCGAATAACCTAGGGGCAATATGGTCCAAAAAGCTAAACAAATATAAACATACGAAGTCCCGAGAAAGAGAGAAAGAAAGAAAGAAAGAAAGAAAGAAAGAAAGAGAGAGAGAGAGAGGGCGAGCGAGCGAAACCAAACCCTGATTATCGAGTTCTGTGAGATCTACAAAACCCAAAAAAAAATACTAAGAGATCTATTTCTCTTCCACGCCCCAACTGAGAAACAGAGGAGCAGAAATTAGTTCTAGAGACGAGTACCTCGCGAATCTTCGTACCTTCCTCTTCCCTTGTTCCCTCTATGAGGATCTGCAAGCACACCAAGCTCTGTGGTGATGGTGGTGGTTCGGTCCTTTTCGGTCTCGACCACAACTTCCAGACGGAAGCAGATATATCCTCAGTATCACTCCCATCCTCCTCCCTCAGTATCTTGATCTGGGCCGTCCAAAAGTTAATCCAACGCACAGAGAGGGGCTTTTAAAAAATTTTATATTTACCGCATGCAGTGTCGGTACTGCATGCGATAAACATAAAATTTCTTAAAAGCACATGTCTGGACGTTAGATCAACTTTTGGATGGCCCAAATCAAAAGATACTGAGGGATGAGGAGGGGAGTGATATTGAGAGGATCCGAACCGCTTCCAGACGCACGTGTGCCAGCTGAACTAGTCTCCATGGGATGTGATCCCTTTCGGCTCAGACTCGTCCCTCCAGGTTCTTCACTGCCTCTCTATCTTCTAATTCCTTTTCTGCTCCAGATCTATACCCAAAACCCTTTCCATCACCCACTTTCATCTATTTTCTCTGCATTCCGATATTAGGGTTTTTCTTCCCCCCTTTCTTCCGTATTTCCTTCTCTAGGGTTCTTCACGCACCCTAAATTTTCCCTAACTTGATTTGAGTGATGAAGAAGACGAGAGACATTTTTTTTTGCTGGTGAAGTCAGAAATACACGAACCTCCTGTTTCGGGATTTGAGTTATCTCATAACCAATTTTCTACTTTTATTCTCAAGAACCTCATCTCCGGCGTCGATCTCCATCGTTAGATTGGCAAATATAGATAGTTCAAATTTAACATTTTATAAAAATATTATTTTAGACATAAATAAATTTGAAATATTTAAACTTGATTTACATTATTTATAACTGTAATGCAAACAAAATTAATTGGTAAAAATTTATAATAACATTTTTAGAAAATATTAAATAGTTTAAGAAACTATTAGATCTCAACGATATATTTTTAATCTAAAGTGAAGATAAAAAGAAAAAGAAAAAGTGAGGATTAAAACCCCCACCCTTCTCTTTTACTTTGATCGGTGTAAAGTAAACGTGTTTGTCCGTACCCGCCGATATAGATCTAAAATCCAATGTTTTAATATTTATATTACATCTCAATATTTTTTTTTTGAGTGTATCCTTTTATATTTTTTAAAGATATTAAATAAAACTGAAATTTAAAATAAAAGTAATATTGTGTGTGACAGAAACTATTAGTATTTCATGTAATAAACTTAGGGTATTACTTATAAGTTATAACATATAAAGTTCTTATATAAATAAATGTTAATAAAATGGTCCACTAATATATGGAATGGTACATAGCATTATGAAAAATTCTTCTTTAAATCTGGTTTGCCACATTATTTGTAGTCTAAATAGTTAAAATACAATAATTCAGCTAACATTAATCCTAGTTGGCTGCTTATGTATTTTCTATTTTTATTATTCTTAAAAAAAATGAATCCCTTAATTAAGATTTCACAAGTATTGAAAAAGTGAATTTTGTAAAATCTTTTAATTTTATTAATATGCTAGGTAATATTAAGTAGGTGGAAAATCAGCTCATTAATTATTATATTTTAATTGGTTAAAGAATAAATAACATGACAAAGCAGGTATGCCAGAATTTCTATGACATTACTCCGAATGGAACCTTTGATCAAATAAGAAATCCATTGTCTAGTAGTGACTATTATCTTAATAACCAAATTATACTACTACTATATGTAGGCATCGGGGTCATTATAAAGCTAAGAGCAAAAATATTACTATTAGTGCATGTCCAGTTTTAGCTAATTTATCACTGCACTGAATTGTATGTCCTATCAATTATGAAACATAGGCAGAAATTATTTGAATATTTCATTATCGTAGGACCTTGCATTAATAATTTCTCTTATTTGGTACGTAAGTGTAATTTTCCCACTATATTTACCATATGTATACCCTCAACTATGGAGCTGACAAACTAAAATTTCAAGTCTTTATTATTTTGTTGATGATATTTTAGCCTTTAATTAATTAATCAATATTAATTTGTCAGTTAGTTCAAATTCCTACAGTTTTTGGATTTTTTATACCTACTACAAATGTTTAACGTATTCAGCTTCTCTCACTTGCTATTATCATCCTCTATTACCTTTTTTTTGGATTTACAAATATTATTTTTTTCAAAATAACATTGAGCACCTTCAAATATTTTTCCAGTAGCATCCAATAACATTTGTCTTTTTTTTTTTGCATTATAGCATAAAATATTTTTTTAATATCACCAAGTATCTGGTAAGCTGCACCTTGAAGAATTATTCCAGTAACACATAGTATCATAAAATAATTTTTAGCTCATCCATCACCTTAAATTATTTATTAATAATTCCCAGTATTCTAAAGTAACTTTTTTGTGCATATAATATGTTGAAATATTTTTTCATTAGCACTCATTATCCTAAGTTTAGAGAACTCACTACAACTATAAATATATTTTGTAGTGATCGATGCACTAAAAATTAGTTTAGGAAATTGGGAGTTAATGAAAAAATATTTCAAGGTGCGTCTTGCCAAATACGGGATGTACCATTGGAAAAATATTTTATGCTACGGAGTGCACAAAAAATTATATTTAGACATAACATGTTATAATGGAATTTTATATTATTTACTCAATCTGTAGATAGTCCATATCTTCATCTTGAACATGATCGAGGTTTAGTTTTATGACTTGCAGTTCATGCATGGACGACCGCGTACTTAATTACCTCTAGGCTAGTTCTGCTTCCCCCCCCCCCCCCCCCCCCCTCTCCTTTCCTGTTTAAACCCCCACGTTTCAACGTCACTCTCACATTTCACTTCAAACGTAGTACACATCTCTCTCTACTGCTTTAGCTTCAGCTTCATCCATGGAGGTAACCAAATTAACTAAAGCCCTGTTTTCATCTTCCTCTTGCGCTTGTTTTAATTTCTTGGCTGTTAATAACATAATTATGTGGTTATATATTATGACTCCTCAACCTTCTGCATTCCTCACTATTCTTCAATGAGCCTCTCTAGTCTATGTAAGTATTTCTCACATACACACACATATTTCCACACATGTAATTTGATCATTGATGCTCGTTTTATGTACTTGATACGCTTTTGTTTTTCATATTTAATCAGATCGTACTTATGATTAAAAGCTGAAATTAATGAATCCGTGCGGCTATTTACTTGTACAAGAGAATGAATCAATAACAATATGTCTACTTTATGTTAATTTTTGAGGGATTACTAGCGCAATATGAGCATATGACCTTATTCTAGGGGTTGAAATTTTGAAGAACATCCTTCCTAGTTGCTTACTCCCTACAACTCATGATAATATAAAATTTGTGTGATTTATTATGATTTTGGTCCTTTGAATTGATATTAATTTTCAATTTAGTCTTTTAATGTTATAAAGTGTACTTTTAAGTATCTTAATATCATCGAGTTTGTTAACAAAATGATGACTAAACAAATTCAAATGGTCACATGACAATTAACTTTGAGGCAACTATACTAAAAGTAAAATAAACAAATTGATAGTCTTACATGTCATGACATTTTAGTATTTCTAAAAACCTACAACTTGTCCCATATGTCAATTTATATCTCTTTGAAATTAGCTCATTTTATACATTAATAACTATTTTTTAATATTTACACCTATGACTCTACAAAGGAACAACCTTCTACGAATGGTTATTGCCTCTCGGCATATATGACAGATGGAAATTTTTGACGCATAGTCTTCATAAGCATTCAATATAATCAATAATAATTCTCATCATGTAAAGAGGAGAAGTAAGTAAAAATAAAAATCAATGTAAATTATTTGGTAGAGCATATCATATGTCCGAATTGAAAGGAGATTTCCCTTTTTCTGTCATGGCAAATCACACAAGAAATAGCTCTTCGCCTCATCACTTCAAATTCTTCTTTTAGTAGCAGTACGCGCTGTTGCTTTCGTTCCAACTCTCTCTTCGTCTTCATCAATTTGTTCTGAACATAAAAATGTTTTTCAACTTCTTCAATATAAATGACCATAAATTTGTTGTAAAACGTTTTTATGTTTAGAACAAATTGATGGAGACGAATAGACAGTTGGAATGACAGCAACAACATGTACAGGTGCCAAAAGAAGAATCTGAACTGATAAGGCAAAGAGTTAGTGCTTGTGTGATTTGCCATGACAAAAAAAGGGAAATCTCCTTCAGATGTGGGCATACGGTATGTTCTACCAAATAATTTTACATTGATTTGGTTTTTTTTTTTTACTTGATTTTCCTCCTTACATGATGAGAATTATGATTGATTATATTGTAGGCTTGTGAAGACTGTGCATCAAGAATTTCCATCTGTCATGTATGCTGAGAGCCAATAACCATCCATAGAAGGTTGTTCTGATCCTTTGAAGATTCATAGGTGTAAATATTTTTAAAAAATAGTTATTAATGTAGAAAATGGGCTAATTTCAAAGACATATAATCTTACATATGGGGCAAGTTGTAGGTTTTTAGAAATATTAAAATGTAATGACATTTAAAAAGATAGTATATTTATTTTGCTTTTGGTATAGTTGCCTCAAAGTTAATTGTAGTGTAACCATTTGAATTTGTTTAGTCATCATTTTGTTAATGAAATCAATTATATTAAGATTAAGATACTTAAAAATACACTTTATTTTGTTAATGATTCGTGAATTATCAAGTTAGTCTTTTAATATTATAAAGTGTATTTTTAAGTATCTTAATCTTAATATCATCGATTTCATTAACAAAATGATGACTAAACAAATTCAAAATGGTCACGCTGCAATTAACTTTGAGGCAATTATACTAAAAGTAAAATAAGCAAAATGATACTTTTACATGTCATGACATTTTAGTATTTCTAAAAACCTACAACTTGCCCCATATGACATTTATATCTCTTTGAAATTAGCTCATTTTATACATTAATAATTATTTTTTTAATATTCACACCTATGATGACTCTTCAAAGGAACAACCTTTTACGGATGGTTATTGGCTCTCGGCATATATGACATATGGAAATTTTTGACGCATAGTCTTCACAAGCATGCAATATAATCAATAATAATTCTCATCATGTAAAGAGGAAAAGCAAGTAAAAATAAAAATCAATGTAAATTATTTGGTAGAGCATACCCTATGCCCGCATCGGAAGGAGATTTCCCTCTTTTTGTCATGGCAAATCACACAAAAAATAGCTCTTCGCCTTATCACTTCAAATTCTCCTTTTAGTAGCTATATGCGCTGTTGCTTTCATTCCAACTCTCTATTCGTCTCCATCAATTTGTTCTAAACATAAAAATATTTTTCAACCTTTTCAATATAAATGACTATAAATTTGTTGAAAAACATTTTTATGTTTAGAACAAATTGATGGAGATGAACCGATAGTTGGAACGACAGCAACAGCATGTACAGGTGCCAAAAGAAGAATCTGAACTGATAAGGCAAAGAGCTAGTGCTTGTGTGATTTGCCATGAAAAAAAAGGGGGAAATCTCCTTCGGATGCAGGCATACGGTATGCTCTACCAAATAATTTACATTGATTTGTTTTTTTTTTTACTTGATTTTCCTCCTTACATGATAAGAATTATGATTGATTATATTGCAAGCTTGTGAAGACTGTGCATCAAGAATTCCATCAATCATCTATGCCGAGAGCCAATAACCATCTATAGAAGGTTGTTCTGATCCTTTGAAGATTCATAGGTGCAAATATTTTTTAAAAAATAGTTATTGATGTAGAAAATGGGCTAATTTCAAAGACATATAATTTTACATATGGGGCAAGTTGTAGGTTTTTAGAGATATTAAAATGTTATGGCATGTAAAAGGATAGCATATTTATTTTGCTTTTAGTATAGTTGTCTCAAAGTTAATTGCAGTGTAACCATTTGAATTTCTTTAGTCATCATTTTGTTAATGAAATCAATGATATTAAGATTAAGATACTTAAAAGTACACTTTATTTTGTTAATGATTCGTTAACTTTCAATTTAGTCTTTTAATATTTTAAAGTGTATTTATATTCCCTTGCATCTCCGCTTTTCCTTCTGAGGATTCTTGATAGGGCAAAATTTAAAGCCTAAAAAAACTCCGCAAGTGTACGGGCCGTATCAAGTAATAAAGTGATAAGAAAAGTATCGTTCCCACGAGGACTTGGTATCACAAACTTTAGTTAAGCATTGATTTCACAATTTCATTTAAGTTGAGAAAATCAAATTAAATTTAATTAAGATAAAAGAAATTAAAACTAAAATAAAAATAAGAAAACTACCACAATAATCAAATGAGCAACCTAGAGTCACTAATCCCTTATTTGATTCTTAGATTTTATCCCCACTAAATTAACTTTGACTTAATCTAATCAGCTAATCTAGAGTATTAATGTTTATAAGTGCCTGTCGGTCCACTTATACACCTACCTTAAATAATTATGCAATGTCTCACACAATTAATTAAGATGCAATTCAAATCGGGCTCACTCTAATTTGACTATGCGGAGCTTCTAGGTATATGTCTATCCTAGACGCAAATTAGATTAAACCTAACTTCACGTTAATTAAATTTAAATCTAATTCCACATTATTTAATCCCAAGGTCAATTTAGGATTCCCTCTTTCAAGTCCAACCCTAAATCCCCAAAACATGCTCAATGGTGATCAATCAATAAGCAATAACAATGAACACAGGATTAAATAAACTGAAATAAAATTAAGCAAAACTAACAAGTGGGAATAATCTCTAAAACCCAAACAAATTCATAGATTCTCTAGGTTGCAAAACAAACTAGCCACACATGGCTTTATTCAAATCCAAAACAAAAAGACAAGAATTCAGGTTCAAAGAAGAAGAAGAAAGAAGAAAGAAAATTTCTCCGTCGCCTCCACAGTCCTTCCGTCCTTCCGTGGAGATGATGAAGGGAATTGAAACGCTCAGCCTCTACTCCTATGCTTCTTCGTCCCTTCCTTCTCGTTCTGCGTCTCCCGATCTTTCTGCTCCGTCTTCTAATTTGCTCCCCCCTCCTGTTGCTTGTCTCTGCTTCCTTATTTATAATAATTTAGATCTTGGGTCATTGATTCTCTTTTACTTATTACAAAGATATCTCATATCTTGTAATTTACTCCATCAGATCACACAATTGATTTTGTTTCTATTTTTCTTGCATGAGACCACTGAATTTGACTGATTGCATATCCTCTTATTGCCTTTTTTTACTTCATTCTAAATCAGCTAATATTTCCTGCACAATAAAAATAGGATATGAGTAGATTTTATGCTGATTTATTCTTTGATCCCAAGTTTCATTCAATTATGGAAACATTCATAAAAGATAATTAAATAGGTATATAATATCAATAATTCCAATTAAATCTCATAAAATATACACCTATTTAATCATAAAATATATACTCATCAATTCTTCATCATGTTAGCTTTAGGCTTTGTCTTTCTTTCTGAACCATATTGTTAATTAATTATTTCCCTTGCCCATGTAAATGATGATCCTTCTTCATACTCTTGTGTCGCTCAAGTGATTATGAGTAAAGAAGGAAAATATCTATCATATGAAAAACCACGTCAACGCCATCTGAATTCAATCAGTAGGTTTTCAACTGAAAGCCAGACAAAACAAATAAGAAAAAGGATTTCTGGTCTACCAAGACAAAAGCAACAACCAAGTTAGAAGAATTAATAAAAATAATCAACATTTGCTCCCTATTTTGAGTGGCATGGGGATTGTTGAAAATCATGTGCTTCTGACTCTTTTCCTAGCTGTTGTGTGCCTTACACGTCTTTTATAATTAGAGATGAGTGGGTCACTGAGTTTGTTAATTTCTCCCCATCTTACTACTTTACCAGTCTCTAATTCAAATTTTCGTGAACTGATCAAAGGATCGAAAGTAAAATTTGTTACCACCTCACTTTACTGGTCTTTTCTTTCCCATGTTAATCATCAAAACAATAAAGGAGTTACATCACCCAATTTATTCATGTATTGAAGTCTCAAGTTCTTATATTGGAAGACCATCTCTTATTTATGTTATTTTAGATTTGTGATTTTAGCTTCCCTTTCTTCGTGGCCTCCCTTACGGATGATGATGATGATGGAAAGCCTCCTCCTTTTCTTCATATGGCTGGTGTAGCCACGTTATGGCCAGCCAAGCCTTCTCTTATCTTATTATACTCTTTTTTTTTTTTTGTAAGAAAAAATTGGACAATGTTTGGTTCATTACTCATTAGGCTGTGAGGGGAAAGTAAAATTCTTGTTTGAGATGCCTACTGAAAAGGTTAGTATCATCTTACGTCTAGTGCTGTTCATCTTCATTTTAAGGACTAAATAGGTACTCAAAATCACTTCTATTCACCTCACTCATTTTATAAAAGTTGTTCTACGTATTTTTCTCTTCCTAATGATTGTAATATTGTGCTGATTAGAGAAATTTTAGGGTTATGATTTTGGGAGAGTCTTGAGTTTTGACAATAGATGACTATCTATATGTATAGGATGATTAATAGTTAATTTTAATCGGTTTGGATTTATTATTTGGTTGCCTTATGATTTTGTGATGAATTTCTCTTTAAAAAATAGATTATAATAAGTTATTTGCTTAGCTGAAATTGAATCAGATTTGTAGGTTTTTCAAAAAAATAAAAAATAAAAAATTTGGGGTTCATATTATATTTCTTTTCTTTTCTCCAATTATTTTGTTTTGAGGTAAGTGGAATGCACAATTAAGTGTTAGTTTTGTAGATTGAGTACTACTATAAGAATAAATGTTTAGTGACACAAGATACTAATTAACACTGACAGCAATAAATATTATGGCTCACCAAATTTGTTGTAGGTTGAAAAAGATGAGTGAGGATAAACAGAAAAACATATATGTGTTTTTTAAGACGAAAATAACTTTAGAAAGTGATATTTCTAAAAAAATAATTTTTGAAAGTGATGTACCTTATAATAAATCTCCTTCCAAACGCCATAAAATTTTTGTTTACTATGTTATCTTTTAATTTATAATTGTTAGTTATTATTTATTTGTATTTTCAATGTTATGCAATATTATTTAGCAAATAGTTCAATATTTTTTTGACCCGGGCTAAAATAATTTCCTGGTTCTGCCACTGATGATAACTATAACAAATTTAAAATTTGATGCAGCAAGAAAAATAAATAAATGATTGAGTAACATGCTTGAATTCAAAATCAAAAATAAATATTCACTGCACATGTAAAATAAACCTGTAGCAAGGAAAGTAAATTTCATGTGTACCACACACACAATCGATGCCCCAAAAAAGGAAAGAGAAGAACCAAAGCTCTGCACCCAGAACAACACACGACAACTCCTTAAAAACAGAGGAGTAAGAAGTTTTGTTGAGGAAAGTGACGAATGAACCAGAAAAGAGGACGATGCTTTTCTCACGCACACACACCTCAACAATGCTGAATGGAGAAGAAGGACGGGAATGTGCAAGAGAAGTTCAGAATTTTTTTGTTTTCTCCATTTGTTCCAATGAACAATCACGGAGAAAATAAAATTGAGAGCTAAGGGTTTGTTTGGGAAAAGACTAAAATCCCATATGAGATATTTTAAGCTACATCAATAATTTGGGCATTCTACAATAGTGGAAAAAAGGCTTTTAAGACCGGACAAAAGAGGCTCGTAAGACCGGACGCGTGACCGGTCTTGTATCAGCCGGAATTAAAAGTCGACATTTAAGACCGGACTACGACCGGTCTTAAAGAATCTATTTTAGACCGGACAATTAAACATGCGTTCTTAAAAGTCGTACTAAACAGACCAGGGACTAGCTTTTTGTTCGGTCTTAAAACTCAACTTTTATGACCGGCTAAAAATTGGCCGCTCTTAAAAGATATGACTTTTAAGACCGGACAAAAATAAATACGGTCTTAAACTTAGCGACTTCTAAGACCGACTAATTATACGCGGTCTTAAACATAGCGGCTTTTAAAACCGGACATATAAATACATCCGATCTTAAAATATCAACTTTTAAGACCGGCTAAAAATTGGCCGCTCCTAAAAGATATGACTTTTAAGACCGGACAAAAATAAATACGGTCTTAAACTTAGCGACTTCTAAGACCGACTAATTATACGCGGTCTTAAACATAGCGACTTTTAAAACCGGACAAATAAATACATCCGGTCTTAAAATCTCAACTTTTAAGATCAGAAAATTTATTTGCGGTCTAAATTTTCCTGAATTTTTCCCTGTTCTGTTCTTCCTGATTATATTACACATAAATCACCTACCCAATCCAGCACATAAAAGTTGATACTTTTAAGTTACAAGCTATGAACAATTATTTGAATAAATTGAATAAAAATGATACAAATATTTATTCACCATGAGTTATTTGGCCTTAATGATTATACTATGTCTACAACACCTAAATTAATTCATACAATAAAATAACTTACATACAAATACAAATAAGTTACAAATATACATGCGCCCAAAATAATATTCACCCATACCTTCATTTGATTCAGTTCAGCAATGCAGCTCCCTCCAGTTCAACATGCCCCTTTGGATCGGATCCTGCCACAAAAATAAAATAAGGAACAAACTTCGTAGTTAAAGACATGATGAACATAACATAGAAGGAATAAATGTTATAATTAAAGACTTAAAGTAGTTTTCAAAGAATGCTACATATATATGAATATTACCTTATGAATTGACTCTTTTATAAAGTGATATCTTTCCATATCTCTTCTTAATGATCACTTCTTATGCCGGGTTCATTATCCGCTTCATCTTCTTCATTCATGCCCGGTAGACCCCTTGAAAAAGGAGTACTCTTAGGAATACCATAATTTGAATTCATTTCCTCATCAATATCAATGACCCTCTTTCCTTGGAGAGCTACACACCACATTTTATTTTCTTGATCGGTGATATAGAACACTTGTTTCACCTGATCTGCCATAATAAAAAGTTCATCTCCAAAACTTCTACCATTGACATCGACTAATGTAAATCCTAGCCGATCGATCCGAACACCATTATTGACATTAACCCACTTGCATTTGAAAATGGGAAATCTAATTTTGACATAGTCCACCTCCCATATCTCTTCAATAACCCCATAATAAGGCATGACTGCCAATAAAGGGCTCTTGTCTTTCGAACTGGAGAAGTGTATAGATTCAACCTCTAACATAACACCACTGTTTTGGACTGTGCTCCTATCATCTAGGGACTTCGTGTAAAATGTATAACCATTGATCACATACGAATTTCAACTTATGACATCAACCTCAGGACCACGTGCTAACCATTTGAGGATATCAGAAACACATTCCTCTCCCTCGACCTTTTGTTTGAACCAGTGTGCAAAAGTTCTGTTATGCTCCCTAATCAACCTTTGTTCAGTCATTCGAGGATTTTCTTTCCTCACAGCTTCTTTATGTGCAGCTATGCTGGCTTGAACTTCATCAACATTATTCAAGATGTATAAGTGGACTTGTGACAATTCATCAGGATCAACAGTCTTTACTGAAGCCCCTCACCTACCCCCCCTCAGCATGCTGACGTTTTGGAAGCCCAATATGTCTTACTTTGGCCAAATAATTTTGACAAAATTCCATGGCATCTTCAGAAACATATTTATGAACAATCGAGGCTTCTGGACGGTATGCATTCTTCACGTACCCTTCAAGGAATTTCATAGATCTTTCAATTGCGTACATCCACCGTAAATGGATAGGGCCGCACAACTTTATCTCCCTCACTAGATGAACAATTAGATGAACCATGATGTCAAAAAATGTAGGAACAAAAAGCTTCTCAAGGTGGCACAAAATAAGATATCCTTCATTCTCCAATTCATCCAACTTTTCGATGTAAAAAACTTTAGCACAAACCGCATTGAAGAAGACACAAAGTCTAGTCAAAACGACCCGAAGATCATATTCGGCGATGTCTCGAATAGCTATTGGGAGTAGCTGTTGCATCAAGACATGACAATCATGCGATTTTTGGCCTACTAATTTCAAGTCCTTCATCGATACAAGCCGTTTAAAATTTGAAGAATACCCCGATGGAACTTTTGTGTCATGTAAACACTCACAAAAACTTCGTTTCTCATCCTTAGACAAAGTATAAGAAGCCGGGGGACAATAAGTTCTCTTCCCATATGGCCTTGGATGTAACTCTTCACATATTCCCATTGCATGCAAATCCAATCTTGCCTTCACACCATCCTTGGAACTACCTTGTATGTTGAGAAGCGTGCCAACAATACTATCACATACATTTTTCTCCACATGCATGACATCGATACAGTGTCTCATATCAAGATTGCCCCAATAGGGAAGATCGAAGAATACAGATCTCTTTTTCCATATATTTGTATCTTTTCTACTCTTGGTTGTCTTGTCGAAGATGACATTGATATTTTTCACCTTCTCATAAACTTGCTCCCCAGTCAATGGCACCGGAGCATCTTCATATTCTTGGCCACCAAAGAAGACTTTCTTTAATCGACGATATGGGTGGCCCCGTTTAAGAAATCTCCTATGTCCAAGATAAACCGTCTTTCTTCCATGTTGGAGTTGATGGTAGCATATGCCTTCTTCACAAACTGGACATGCTTTATGGCCCTTTACACTATACCCTGACAAGTTACCATATGCTGGGAAGTCGTTTATAGTACAAAATATCATGGCTCGCAATTTGAAGACCTCCTTCTTGAAAGAGTCAAAAACATCAACACCTTCTTCCCATAACTCCTTCAAGTCTTCGATCAAGGGTTGAAGGTAAACATCAATGTCATTTCCGGGTTGTTTTGGTCCCGAAATCAACATAGACAGCATGATGTACTTTCGTTTCATGCATAACATAGGAGATAAGTTGTAAATAATGAGGAGTACAGGTCATAAACTATGTACGCTGCTAAGGCTTCCATATGGATTCATGCCATCCGTGGTAAGGGCAAGCCTAAGGTTCCTAGGTTCTTCGCCGAAGTTGGGAAATAATTGATCGATTTTCTTCCATTGAGAAGAATCAGCTGGATGACGAAGCTTTCCATCAGAAATCCTCTCATCTGCATGCCACCGCAAATTTTTTGTATCATTTTCATTCGCAAACAACCGCTTGATCCTTGGTATGATTGGAAGATACCACAACACTTTTGCAGGCCCCTTATTTGACTTGTACCTTGGGGTTTCACATATCGGACAATTCTGCTTCTCTTCAAACTCTTTTCTATACAATACGCAGTCATTCGGGCATGCATGGATCTTTTTGTACTCCATCCCCAGTGGACAAAGTATTTTCTTAGCATCATAGTATCGATGCAGCAACACATTATCATCCGGAAGCATGTCCTTAAAAGCCTCAAGCATTTCAGAAAAACTCTTGTCGCTCCATCGATGACGTGCCTTCAAGCTTACCAATTTCAATACAGCGTTCAACAATTGGTATCTTTGACACCCAGGGTATAGCGGGGTCTCCGCATCACTGCACATATTACCATATGCATGTGATTGTTGAAAGGCCTCTTCTCCTACATCACGAATAATGTCCTCTATGCGATCATCCATATCTGTGTCATTATCATCAAAGGCCACTTCCCCATGTTGAGACCCACTTGGTATTTTTTCACCATGCCATACCCATACTATATAAGTCTTACAAAATCCGTGACAAATTAAATGTGTGTGTATAACTTCAGGACTTGGTCGCCTATCATTCAAACATTTTACACAAGGGCAATAAAACTTCCCACTATCATCACTTCCATTTTGTTTAGCAAATTCAATAAAGTCCCTCACCCCATTCTGATATTCAACGCTCATCCGTAAAGCATTTATCCAACAACGATCCATAGTAGAATTCCTATGAACGGAAAGATTTAGCATACGTAAAATAAGGCACAAGTAAATGCATAACGAAGAATCGCTTTTGGCTATCTTGCATATCACAATGAATCCAAAATAAAATATCACGAAGCAAAATAAATGCATGACGAGGAAATTAAATGCTTCGTATAAAAGTATTGAGGATTCACCTGTAGCTCAAATGCGAAATAAGAGTCCCTAATCTCCCGTCACGAACGTTGATGTTGGAGACAGCAAGAGTACCCTAAAAACATTTGTTGGTCAGTTGGGTAGGTCTCAAGTGCAAATGTAATCTTCAAAATAGAATATTCATTAACAACAGAGAAACCCACAATAGCATTTCATCATTTTCATTCAACCCATGAAAAACCCAGAACGATAAGTAGGAAAACCATGAAGTTATATAACCGAAATACCTCTTACAACTTGGTCTATATACGTTTAGCTAAGGAACCAGAAAGTGATTGTCGAGAGAGCAACGCGAAGCACCGACGGAGCAACACACAAACATTGGAGACAGAACCTCCTCAGTAATCACTTTCGGCGCGACAAGAGAAATTCAGAGAGGGAAATTTAATTTTCCGCGCGACAGAGACATGTTTTTGTATTTGGAATTTTTTAAGACCGATTAATTATAAAGCATCCGGTCCTAAATATTTTTAATAAATTTTTAAGTATTACTTTTGAGACCAAATTATTATCCTGTCCGGTCCTAAATATTGGTATTACTTTTAAGACCGAATTATTATCCTGTCCGGTCATAAATATATTACTTTTAAGACCGCATTATTATCTTGTCCGGTCAAAAATATTTAAGACCGGAGTTTTATAATACTCCGGACATAAGTTTTTATAATTCATTCGTAGATTTTTATAAGACTGGTTAATTATTAGTAGACGGTCAAAAATATATAACTTTACTCAGAAATAAATTCCCAATTATTTTATTAAGACTGGTTAATTATTAGCAACTGAATGCATAAACATAAAAATTAAAGGAAAAACTGGAGTTAAATTTCTTACATTACTGGAGAATATAAACAAAAAATTAAAAAGAGACAAGCTTATGGTTCTTAATGCTATTATTAATTATTTGAATATTGCCGTACAAATTGCAATTAAAAAAAGCAGAAAATTATCAAAGCTTATTATCCTTCAAAGCCTTGGCGATATCGGCCTGAACAACATTAATTTCCCGCTGGATATCAGCAAGTTCCCGTCTTATTCGTATCAGGTCACTGGAGGAAAGAGGAGGAGGGTCAGCGATTGGCGCGCTGGGGCCAACTGGTTAGAGAGGTGGAGCAGGAACCTCTTCATAGTCTGAAGGCTGGAGGGGGGTGCGGCAATCTCTTCATCATCGGAAATAACTATGGGTCCAACGACTCGAGCCTCTTCTGGTTCAATATAACGCACTCTCGATAGAGGAGGCGCACCGTATAACGATCGAATATTGGCACGAGTATCACGAGTAAGAGCACCCCTATGAGCGGTTATCTTGTATCTAACTCCTCTTCCAAATTTGCTAAGTGTATTAGCTTCTCCATTAAGCTATCAACTCCTCCCTCTTTGTTTATCTCTAGAAATGAATTTATTTGGGGATCCTAATGAAGTTTTAAGAACATTTTCTCATTGGTTTTGAATTCTTGGAGTTCTTAGCTTCATTTAGAGACCAATATCACTTACTTTCTCATTTGGTATCAATTTGCAAAGTTTGGGGAAATGACTTTGGTTATACTCATTTTCAAGCTTGAATTATGCTTGTTCCTATTCTCTTCTTACATTTGATCTATAGTTGATGGATTTCAAGATACAATTTAGTTTGTATGAATTTTCATTTGTTTATGTTTAGAATTAATCTTTTGGATTATCCTAATTGTTCAATTATCTAAATTCCCATTGGCTAACTCTTTGACTTTTCTTCCTCTCCCTCTCTCCTACACACACACACACACACACACACACACAACACACACACACTTTCACGCCACACACACACACACACACTCTCCCTCCTTCTTGCTTTTTCTTTATTCTCTTATCCTCTTCCATCCCGTTTATGAGTCATTAAGTTTAGTACATGATCCTCTTCGATCAACATCCAAAGTCTTCACTAGAGTTGTGATTCATCTTTTAGAGTTGTGACTCATTCCTTGCCTAGGTTAGTGACTCATGCTTGTTTAGATTAATGACTTACTCATGCTAGGTTAATGACTCATTGTGCATATGTGTAATTGATTGCTTGGACACTCTCCCTTCTTCCTTTTTACCTACAAAAACCGCCCCCTCCCCCCATAAATTGATTTTAATTTGTTTTCTTGGTTTACAATATTGGGAAGAAAATATTTCATTGGTTAGTTCCTTATTCACAAGGATCAAGCTTTGTTAGAATTAATTTAAGCCTTTGGATTAGCTTTATCAGGGTTAATCTTGACCTTTAATGTTAATTGAGATTATTGACTTTTCAAAGCTTAATTAAAGTTTAATTAGCATTTTAATCAAAAGCCTAATTGTCTCTTGATTATTGCATAATTGGTGTTTAGGGTATTTTATGACCATTGGCAATCTATTTTATACTAATCTCAAACCCTTATAGGTCTTTGGATTTTAATTAGCTAGACCTTCCATTAGTGTTAATTAATTGTCCATTAAATGTTGGTAATTATCCTTTTAATTGTTCAAGTGTTTTGGTAATTCTTTATGACCTTTTATGAATTAATATGAGCTAGGTAATAGTTCTAGGGTTTTAGAAAATTTAGTTTTTTAATAAATTATGAATTTTGAGATTTATGTCTTCTTTATTTAATCCCTTGATTAATTATGAAAATTTACATAATTATTTTATTTAGTGAAAACCTAATTGTCTACTAATTTTTATTAATTTTTCCTATTTGTTTTAGGTATTTTCCTAACCCTTCGTTACTCCTTTTTAATCTTTTAAGAATCATAATTTAATTTGGGGATTATTTGCATTTTTATGATATTTTATAGTTCCTAACGAAATCTAGAAAAATAAAACACTGGCTACCTTAAATCCTAAGGAAAAATAATCTGATAGATAGAATAATGATATCTCAAATTTTGAGACCACATATTCACCTATTTGTAATAGGTGCCATCAAACAAAATATTGTATTTATAGTAATTATCATTTTGGGGTATCACAATTATAGTCTTACATTTAAGACTAAAGAAATCCCTCAACTAACTCCACTTCTTCCAAATATTCTTTGGAGGATTTGACATTGTTTCTCTGATAACCCTCCCAAAGTTTATCAGTAAAGATTTGACATCACAGTCATGCAATATAATTGACCATGTTTATTTTTCTATCTCAATTATATATACATGTTTGTGTTTATCGTGAAGCTTTGCACGTGTTATAATGATTATCATTAATAGGATTAACACACATGTACTCTACATTTCCAATATTAATTTATTAAAATATTTTTCATATTCACTTATTTCACTGAATTTTCACCGGAAGTAAATTTATAAATATTTGATATTATTGTATTTTGTTCATTTTAAAGTGAAAAATGAAAATGCTAAAAATTTAAATATCTTAAAAATTATAAAAATAATGCATATATATATATATATTACATTTTTAATATATAATTTAATTATTTTTATGGATTTATTAACTATTAAGATAATGATTCAATATAGAAATAAAAATTCAATATTTTAATATTTATTTTACATCTTGATATTTTTTGAGTGTATCATTTTATATTTTATGAAGAAATTGAATAAAAAAGAAAATAAAATTTAGATTTAAAATAAAAATAATATGTGCGTGTGCGTATAGTAGCTATTAGTATTTCATGTCATAAATTTAGGATAATACTTATAACATATACTCCTTCCGGTCCTCATTATAAGACAATATTTGGGAGTTAATTTTTGTCCTAATTATAAGATAAAGTTCTAATTTTTATCAATTTCTTCCCAAAATAACCCTAATGATATTTTGTTAATAATAATTAAACACAATAATAATTTAATAACATATCTATATATTCTATAAAGTGAGTCATTAATGCTATATACATTTCAATTCTACTATTTTTTATTTTTAATAAAATAATTTTGAGCAATTTTTTTATTTTTAATAATGGCATCACTATTAAATTACACTTCTAACCTCTAAGAGTAGACCAGAAGTTGTTGAGGGAGATCGATGACACCAGACTATGTGAGAGTTCGAAAAAGTCGTGTGTGAGGTAGGAGATGCTCAAAAAACAGAATTAGAGTAATTGGATGGCATTTTAAATTTAAATAAGAGCATTTTGAGAAAACAAATATAATTAACTAATTTAACTACTATCCGTAATCTCAAAAAGTAGGTAAATATGTCCTATATAATTAGCACCAGGGGGAGTAACAATGTCATTGTTTTTATTTAAAATTAGGTTTTCTTACCCAGGTAGACTAAATATAATTTTGCTTCATCATTTTAAGAATTAGAATAAATAGAAGTAAATAAATCCATCGTGATCCATGATGAGTATATATTTTATGATTAAATAGGTGTATATTTTATGAGATTTAATTGGAATTATTGATATTATATACCTATTTAATTATCTTTTATGAACGTTTCCATAATTGCATGAAACTTGGGATCAAAGAATAAATCGACATCAAATCTACTCATATCCTATTTTTATTGTGCAGGAAATATTAGCTGATTTGGAATGAAGTAGAAAAGGCAATAAGAGGATATGCAATCAGCCAAACTTGATGGTCCCTGCAAGAAAATAGAAACAAAATCAATTGTTTGATCTGATGGAGTAAATTACAATATATGAGATATCTTTTTAATAAGAAAAAGAGAATCAATGACCCAAGATCTAAATTATTATAAATAAGGAAGCAGAGACAAGCAACAGGAGGACGGAGCAGAAAGATCGGGAGACGCAGAACGAGAAGGAAGGGACAAAGAAGCAGAGAAGTAGAGGCTGAGCGTTTCGGTTCTCTTCATCATTTCCACGGAAGGACTGTGGAGGCGACGAAGAAATTTTCTTTCCTCTCTCTTCTTCTTCTTCTTTGAACCTGAATTTTTATCTTTTTTTATGGATTTGAATAAAGCCATGTGTGGCTAGTTTGTTTTGCAACCTAGAGAATCTATGAACTCGTTTGGGTTTTAGAGATTATTCCCACTTGTTAGTTTTGCTTAATTTTATTTCAGTTTATTTAATCCTGTGTTTATTGTTATTGCTTATTGACTGATCACCATTGAGCATGTTTTGGGGATTTAGGGTTGGACTTGAAAGAGGGAATCCTAAATTGACCTTGGGATTAAATAATGTGGAATTAGGTTTAAATCTAATAAAGAAATTAGGTTTTAATCTAATTTGCGTCTAGGATAGACATATACCTAGAAGCTCCGCATAGTCAAATTAGAGTGAGCCCGATTTGAATTGCACCTTAATTAATTGTGTGAGACATTGCATAATTATTTGAGGTAGGTGTATAAGTGGACCGACAGGCACTTATAAACATTAATACTCTAGATTAGCTGATTAAATTAAGTCAAAGTTAATTTAGTGGGGATAAAATCTAGGAAACAAATAAGGGATTAGTGACTCTAGGTTGCTTGTTTGATTATTGTGGTAGTTTTCTTATTTTTATTTTAGTTTTAATTTCTTTTCTCTTCATTAAATTTAATTTGATTTTTTCAACTTAAATGAAATTGTGAAATCAATGCTTAACTAAAGTTTGTGATACCAAGTCCTCGTGGGAACGATACTTTTATTATCATTTTATTACTTGATACGGCCCGTGCACTTGCGGAGTTTTTTTAGGCTTTAAATTTTGCCCTATCAATCCACAAATAAAATGGGTCTATCATGAGTCACATGGGCATGGGATATATGTATATGTAGGAGTGCTACTACAGGAGGAGCCATGTGCCGTCGTTTGGAAGCTGGGACTGGAACGATAATCTTCCCTTTGCGCAGTGCTTTGAGTCTGCAACGCAAGCTGGTTTCTTCGCTTCACCTTCTCCGATCACTCCTCTGATCAGGACCACCGTGATCTCTATGTGACTATGTCGCCGGTGACTTGTACCAGAACGACGTCGTCACTCCCGCCATGATCGTCGTTCCTCGCAAAAGAAAGGTCCCTCCTCTCTCTCTCTCTCTCTCTCTCATTCCCTGCATTATTTTAATTTCTCTTCCGAAATGAATCTCTCCGATGCGTTAGAACTAGAAGGCACATAAGTGTCAATGCCCTTGTAATCTTGCATAAGAAAGGAACACAACTGGTAGTTTTCTCCGTGGACATTTTTTGGAAAAAAATTCACTCTTTAAATATTTTATTGTTGAAAAAAGGCAAGATAAATTTTTATGCATACAGAATTATTATACTGTACAAATTTTGTATGCACAAAATACTATTCCCTGAGCATTACATATATAAAATTAATACATATTATTTCATAAATAATCGGTAAAAATCTCTATTTATAAAATTTATTAGTGAAACACACTTGAATTTGAGTATCAGTATAAAGCACAAAATAACTTAGAGTGCTAGATACATTTTAAAAGACTACTTAAGCTTTGGATTAATATATGTTAACATCTGCCTCCTTAGCTTTTGCGCCCACACTCACACAGCCTTCTCAATCTGCCTTTGAATCCTTCAACCTATCACTCTATCCTCTACAGCCTTTCATTGTTGGATTACGAAAACTGATGCTTTCTTGAGATCAGCAATACCTAATCTTGTTGGAACCATATGATCATGTTATAAGGCAATGGAAGGGGTTGGCGGCATAAATGATTGTAGGGACGGAGTAGAGCACCAATAGTAGAATGGAACTGTATCTTCGTTTTATCAGGATGAATGAATGAAAAGGGCTGAAGCCCCACTTTCACCAAAAAAAAAAAAAAAAAAGAATGGAACAGCTCGCGTTTGTCCATTTTTATTTCTTAGTACTATTTCATTAAGCAGGGCAGTTTCGCATTCTTTGATTAGGAAAACACATCCATAATGAGAAAAAAGATACTAAAAGCTGTATACATCTCTTACCCCTTTTTTATAAAATATACTACGTCTAGCGTTCAATATAAGATCCATTTTAATGAACTATAAAATAAATATTATATTAAAAGCCGTATATCTCCTACCCACAACAATACCTCATTTTCTCATAACTTCAAATGTCATTTGATGTCCCCAAAATGCCAAATAACAATAATTGGCACACTCAATGACACATGGTCATGTCTCCATTGATCACTCTCTCTATTTCCTCTTCATTCTCTTTATCCACCATTAGATTAAATTTTGGAGAAATTAAGAAAAATAATTAAATTACCACCTCCGATTTTAATAAAGTATTTATATTTACTTTTCTTTGTCAAGCTAATTTGTTTGACTTATAAATTGGTATACAGTTTAATGATACACAACATATAATATGATTATATAACTTATTTGGTTTATTTAATCTTTAAGAAAAAAACCAACTAGATCTCATATTTAGATTAGTAGTAACATCGAACACGACCTTCTATCACGTTATCCAAAAAATGTTTTAAGAAAATCAGAAACAAACAAAGCTTCTCCTTTATAAGAGAAAATGATGTTGAGACACTCACCTTAAGTGTTTCATGGGATTGTGGAGATATTGAAATGTCAATGAGCGACTCAATTATGAGTGTTTCATTTACACCTATTATATAGTTTTCTTAAAAAATATATTTTAATGTGTACAACATCTAAAATAAAAATGATCCCTTATTTGCTATGTTCTCAAAAAAAAAAAAAAGAATTAGAAATCATTAGCTAAAAATTTTAAATATGGACCGTCAAAATTATATTTGGACCCTATAGATATCACCGCTGCTATAAGTACCATAGTGCTAATCACTAAGATGAGTACCAAAACTAGAATTCATTAGAATGCACCCATAAATTTTCAGATCTTTTGTAATCACCCAAACTTAGAAAAATGATAATTTCATAGCATACACATGCAATTGTCATTATCTTGGACTCACTTTAAAAGGATCATCAAACAGCTTTGAAATCTTAAGAGGTGGAAAAGGAGGTAAGTACATGCTCTGATTGTGTCTATTTTATTAATGTTAGTGACCCTATTTATTATGTATTATTTCCTTTATGCTTAATTTTATATAAGAAATAAATTTGCATGTATTCATGAGAACGATCAATTCTTATGATAAATATTGGCATTCCGGTACAAAATAATTTAATTCGGAGAAAAAACTATCACAACTTGACAATGTTCACTACAAAAAAAACTGTTTTTTGCGGCGGAAAAATTCCTTCGCAAAACAGGCATTTTCCGTCGTAAAAATGATTTGTGGCGGAATTTGCAGTGGAAAAAGTTCCGTCGCAAAAATCACCCTCGCAAATCAATTTTCCGTCGCAAAAATGCCTCTTTCCCTCACAAATTCAGAATTTTGCGACGGATAATGTTTCCCTCGCAAATCCTAAAATTTGCGAGGGAAAATTTGTTTCCTCGCAAAATTTTGAACTTTTGCGAGGAAAGAGTGTTCCCTCGCAAACTTTTAGATTTTGTGAGGGAAAGATTTCCCTCGCAAAATCCTCAATTTTGCGAGGGAAAAATATTTCCCTCGCAAAATTGAGGATTTTGCGAGGGAAAAGTTTTCCCTCGCAAATTTCAATTAATTTTAAAAAAAATTATAGAAAAATAAAATAATTAAATAAAAATATATTAAAAATTAGAAAATAAAAAACTTTATATCATAAAAATAAATTGTAATAATCATAAGAGTTTACATAACAAAAACAAAATATTACAAATTATAATGTTTCAACCAAAATGAACTAAAAAAAAGTCTAAATTGCAGCAGTCTGGTCAGGATTACCACCGATATCTCATCATCACCACCAGGAGGCAACATAAACATAAGAAAATCAGAGACCACACTACTTGATACAGCTTAGAGTACCTGAATCAATGTTCCCAAAGTGTTTCCAGGTACAAGAACGTCCCAACCTTGAGAACCAAGAGCACTTCTCACGGCTTTCAGAAGCAGTGTGCACAATTTTGAAACCTGAAAAATCACACTAAGATTTCCAAAGGAAAAAGTTAGACAATCTACTAGGTTCCTAATAGTTGTACTATTTATAAGTCATAACAATGCAGCTTCTTTCAGGCTTTGCGAAACATTTTTGTGTTCTTTCAACATTTTCAATAAATTTGATGTGGAACCATGAAGCTTTGTTTTTATTACTTTAATAAGTCTTCACATATTTCCATAGGGTTTAAAGTTTAAAAAATGAGTACAATTTTATGAGAATTTTCTGGTCAAAAAATGTGAAGCAAACAAATAACCATACCTAGTACGAATCTCTGCTTCAGTATATGTTCTTACACTGTTTTCAGGGATCCCCAGTGCTTTTCCTAGCACCTGGAACAGTTGAAATGAGTCTGCGTCCATATTCTGGAGATATATAATACAGAATCACTTATTAGTCGATGCAATAATTTTTTTTTGGCTCAAACTTAGTCGATGCAAGAATAATGCCTACTTTGGAAGCCAGAATCAAATAGAGGGGATCAACTGCACTTGTTCCTTCTAAAAAGGCAAAGCAATGGCAGTTTCTATGCAAACAAGAGCTTGAAAAACCACCACCAGATTTCATCTTATTTCCTCAATTCTATCGGAACAAATGTAACCAGGAAGTTATTCTTGTAATCTTATTCCATTTCTATATTGCGGAAAAGCGTTAAGATAGAAAACAGAAAGGGAAAGCAGGAGACAAGTAGTTGAAAGAATCAAATATCACCCAAGATAGTTATTAAGCATTTCATATAATCAGTTAATTCAGGGAGACATATTGCTCAAATAATATTTCTATCCTTTCCTTATTAATGTACTTTCAATTGGGTAGGCAAAAGAGAAACAGTAGAGCGGTTTAGACTATAGCAACCATATTTCAGCGCCCAATCATAGTTAACAATAATAACTCTCTTTTCTCAGCCTTTCAATTTACTTCTACAGGCACGTCTAACCATATTCAAGAGTTTAATTCAGAAGACATAGTCACACAAATCAAACTTAATGAAAAATTTCAATATTTATATACTCTCATGAGTTTTTATCTGGTTCTGAAGAAATGTGAAAAAAGGCTGCAGAAAAGTGCCTCTGAATCTCTTAATTTAATTTGAAAATAAAAATGGGAGAGGAGAAGACAATTTTCTACCACTCAAATCCCTCAATCGCATCAACATAGAATAGAAAAGCGAAATAAATACACCTATGATACTAGGCAACCACAAGAGGAAATAAACCATTGAAAATAAATAATTAATATGAAAAATTCATATTATCCCCCAAATGGCTTATTACATCTTTAAACTGGAGATACAAATACAAGGGACACTATATTAATCAAATTACCTTTTTGCACTCCAAGAATGAACTAAGAGCTAAAATGCCATTTTCACCGAAAGAATCCTTGATGAAGTCTAGCTATTCTGCGAGGCTGCAAAATGACAAAATTATAATTTATAAGCGGATACCTATTTACTGGCTACCATTAATTTACGGTGGATAAGAGTGGGAAGTGATCCTTGACACCTTGGGTAAGAGTGGCGGAGACGGAGGTAGATTCAACAGCAGAGTGACGGGGACTGAGGTTGCTTAGACGGCGGATTGCAGATCGGATTCACGAATCGCGAGTGGCCGGAGTGGGTGACAATAAGTGAGAGACCGAGATAGAGAGTTGAGACTTGAGACTTCAGATCGAGATTTGAGGAGAGTTGAGAACTTGAGAGACGCCGACGGTGGACGGTGAGACGCGAGAGCCGACAAGCTGAGGGCTGTGAGTGCGGTGGCCCGCGGGTTGAGAACTTGAAAGTTGAGATCGAGGAGTGGAGTGACGACTGATGAGTTAAGATCAAGGAGGAGGAGGAGTGTGGCTGTGAGAGTGAGAGTGTGTGACGCTGATGAAGGTCGGAGGATTGTGATTTGTGAATGGAGAGGGATTGGATTTTAGTTTTTTTAGGGTACCACCCAGGAGTCCAACGGCCTTCATTTGTATCAAAATAAAGAAATTTGCGAGGGAAGTTATGTTTCCCTTACAAAATGGAAGGAAATTAGCAGGATATTCCCCCCACATTTTCCCCAAATTTTGCGAGGGAAAAAATTTCCCTCGCAAAAATTGGCCGTTTTGCGAGGGAAAACTTTTTCCCTCACAAAAAGTGGCCATTTTGCGAGGGAAAGATGTTTCCCTCGCAAAATGAATGGGAAATTGGCGGGATTTTTCCCTCCAATTTCCCCAAATTTTGCGAGGGAAAAAGATTTCCCTCGCAAAAAGTGGCCATTTTGCGAGGGAAATCCCCCCAATTTCTCCAAATTTTGCAAGGGAAAAAGATTTCCCTCGCAAAAAGTGGCCATTTTGCGAGGGAAATTTTTTCCCTCGCAAAATTCACATTTTTGCGAGGGAAAATTGTTTCCCTCGCAAATTTGTCAAAATTTGCGACGGAATTTGTTTCCCTCGCAAATTCCGTCACAAATTTGCTATTTTCTAGTAGTGGTTTGTGTCTGTATGATAAAGCCTTTTACTTGTTTCTCGCTATCAAATCATAGGCTTGCCATCCCAAAATTGTAACATGGGCCGGAGTCAAAAGAACCGCAACTCAACCTCCTTCCTCCTTCGTGCTATTAGGTGGAAACAATACAATCCAATAAATATATAGGCTTAAGGTGCAAAATCACCTACAAACCTGTGCCAAAAGTACTCCCAACGTCGTTGGTTTTTTTTTTTGCACCTTAACCCAAATATATAAACACATAAGTAAATGGTCATGCCTACAAATAGCAAGGGACCCATAAGCTTTGGGTAATGGTGTGAAATTATCTATGAACTTTTAACCAAAGTGTGTCTACTAGCATATGCTATTTGAAGGTACAAAAATACTCATAAGTTTTTAAAATGGGGGTGAAAATAACAAAACCATTTAAATGATATAAAGGCTGTTACTTTTTTTTTTTTTTGTGGAGCCCATGCTTGTTAGGAGAGTGCCAACATGCCCCTAATTCCACAAAAACCCTCTCCCTCCTAACCCATTGATTCAATGATCTGCAAAAAAGGCTAGAGAGTAACCATGCAATTTTGTGATGTTGGTGATGGTGGCGGCATCCTCCACCAACGACACTGGTGAATGAACATCAGAACATGATGGCACATGAGACGCAAGTGATGACCTCATCAGCAACAATGCCTCTCAGACGAGCTATCATATTGATTGAGTAGAAAATTACATATAGGTCCCAAGGAACAAAGTTATTTATATTTAGGTCCCTTGAAATGACAAAATTACTCAGAAGTCCCAAGGGACTTCTGAGTAATTATTTCAGAACGTAAAATTACTTTGCTGCCCATAGTGCATATTTCACATAGAATCGATTAATAACAGAAAATGTAACATCCCAATTTTCTAAATCGTTGTTGAAATAATTGATCAGAGTAGAGCAGCGGAATAAGTTTAAAAGAGCGAGTATCTGATAAACATTTACTGATGTAGCATCTGGCTGTTTACACAGTGGTACAATAATCTGAATATTGTTTGATAAAAAATGTCAAAATGAAAATCTCTCCGTTTGCGTCCCTACGCTGGCTCCTTGCCCTTGTCCTTGGCCCTGATTCCTCCGGACCCTAACACTATAGTAGGAGCTGAGGTTCAATGACCATTGAACCTCAGGTAACAGTTAACCTCATGCTTATGTATAATTATGTATGACAGATATTCATGACATTACAATGATAATCAAGACAAAAGCCCAAAACAGATGTATGCTTAGAAATACATAACCACGTATGTAAGATAATAACAACGTATGTAACATAACCACGTATGCTACAACAACAATCAGAACATAACCTCGTATGTAACATAACCACATATGTAAGTCTTTGTCGATGAGCACAACCATCATATACAATCATATAATAAGCATTACGCAAACGCACCTTTGCCTGTCAAGCACGGTACGTTGTCGGTTGCAATGTGATCACAGGTTTCCTATGAGGGTAATATTACGTTTATTAATTCACAACCAATATCCCAATAGATATCCTAGCCACAAATGACTATTTTACCCCTGGTGGATTTATTAACTAATTACTCTCCTTTATTATTTTGAGAAAAACGCTGGTGCAAAATCTGAGCAGAATTTTGCCTAACTTTGAAAAATCATAACTAATTCTAGAAAAATCGAAACGAGGATCCGTAAAATTCCCCGGAATCCTTAGGATGTCTAGTTTCAAGAAAAAATAATAGAATTTGCCCAGATCCCACGGTTCATTCCCAGTTTTTCATTTTTGAACATCTGTCCAGAATTTTCCAGAAATTCGTAGCCCTCACTTTGGGAATTTTTATCTCCCTGTACAAAAATCATTTGGACATGTTCTTTACATATTTAAAAAGCCCTATATGTCTACTTTAGCCATGAAGTTTTCCAGAATTTTTCAGCCATGTTTTCAACATAAAATAATAGCATTTCTATGACTCACTCAGAAATTTCAGAACCGATGAAATTTCGCCAGAACTTCGTTACTTCGGTGTTTCTCTTTCGGAAATTTTGCTAAAACTCTTTCCTCACTATTTTTCGAAATAAACCCAATTTTAAACCCAGAAAAACATAAAACAACTATATCTAAAGAATTTAAAGATTAAACTACAAAATAACTAAAAACTTAAAAGCTAGAGCTCAAGAACTTACCTAGAACTTTGCTCTTCCTTTCTCCAAAGCTCTCACACTCACTTTCTCTCTATGTTTCAGATGTTGTTGCTTGTGAATTGGTGAGGATTGTGAAGAGCAAAGGGTCCTATTTATAGTAGAAGCTCCATGTGCAAAAAGACTCATAATACCCCTCCCTACATCATCTTATCCTCTTCCAAAGCCTTGAAAGTCTTCTACTAGATACATGACTCATGGTTTAGGGTTATGAATCATCTCTTAACTAGGCTAATGACTCATGCTTGTTTAGGGTGATGATTCATTCATAGAGCTTGTGATTCATCATTTAGGTTAGTGACTCATACATGTTTAGATTAATGACTCATTCATGTGTAGGCTAATGACTCATTTCTAGAGTGATGACAAATTTTAAATATGTAGAATTAGAATTTCCTACTTCTTCCATTTTGTGTTCCACTAGATAGAAATTCATTTGGGGATCCTAATGAACTTGTATGCTCAATTTCTCATTGGTTTTGAGTTCTAGAGATTTTTAGCTTCATTTTGAGACCAATTTTACCTATCTTTTCTATTGATTCCATTTCTTAAACAATCATGAAAATGACTTTGGTTATACTTGTTTTCATGCTTGATTTATGCTTGTTATGAATCTCAACTTAGTTTCCATACTTAGTTCAAAGATTTCAAGATATGATTTAATTTGTATAGGTTTTCATTTGCTTATGTCTAGATTTAATTTCATGGATTAATCTAATTGTTTTAATGTCTAATTTTCTTATTGGCTAATGCTTTGACTTCTCTTTCTCACTCCTTCCACTAGACTCACAACACTCACAACATTTGCACACACACATATTCACAACTCCCTCTCTCATTGGTCAAAACCTTTTCTCATGGATTAAGAATATTTTCTTGATTTATCATTGGCCAATTCCATTTCACAAGGATTTAGCTTTATGGTATTTAATTAAGGCCTTAGGATTTAGCTTTATAAGGTTTAATCCTAGCCCTCCACAACTAATCCTTAATTAGCATTCCTAATAAAGTGTTTTAATGAAGTTGTCAATTTATGATTGGTTCCTAACTTGATTATGACTCTTAGAGTAGTTTATGACCATTGATAATCCAACTTATGCTAATCCTAACTTCTTATTGGTTATTGAGATTTAATTAACTTAATAATGATTACCTAATGTTAATTGTGATTATTGACTTTTCAAAGCTTAATTAAAGTTTACTTATCATCTTAATCACAAGCTTACTTGCCTCTTGATTATTACATAATTGGTGTTTAGGGTATTTTATGACCATAGGCAATCTATTTTATACTAATCTCAAACCCCTATTGGTCTTTGAATTTTAATTAGCCCAATATACTTCTAATTAATGGCTACAATTGTTTAATTGTAAATAATTAGCTAATCATCCTATTAGTGGTAATTAATTGCCCATTAAATATTAGTAATTGCCTTTTTAATTGTTCAAGTGCTTTGGTAATTTATTATGGTATTTTATGAATTAATATGAGCTAGGTATTAATTCTAGGGTTTTAGAAAATATAGTTTCATATTTAATTATGAATTTTAAGATTTATGTTCTCTTAATTTAATCCCTTGATTAATTATAAAAATTTACATAATCATTTTGTTTAGTGAAAATTCAAGGGTCTACTAATTCCTCTTATGCTCCCCTATTTATTTGATGTGTTTCCCTAATTTTTCCTTGTTTTCTTTGGATCCTATAAAATCCCTAATTTAATTTGGGTGTTGTTTGTATTTTTATGATATTTTATGATTTCAAACAAAACTTAGAAAAATAAAACATAGCTACCTCAAAGTCTAAGGGAAAATCACCTAATAGATAAAATAAATATATCTCAAAATTTGAGACCACATATTCACCTATTTAACATAGGTGCCATCAACCAAAATATTGTATTTATGAGAAATAATAATTTTGGGGTATTACAGAAAATGCATAAATTAATAACAGAAAATGCATGTATTAACAACAACTTTTAAAAACCCTGAATTTGTCTTCTTTCACTTCCAGAATCGATTAACAACAGAAAAAACATAAATTAATAATAGAAAATGCATGTATTAACAACAACTTTTGAAAACCCTGAATTTTGTCGATTAACAACAGAAAAAGCATAAATTAACAACAGAAAATGCATGTATTAATAACAACTTTATTTATTAACAAAATTCAAGGTTTTCAAAAGTTGTTGTTAATACATGCATTTTCTGTTGTTAATTTATGCATTTTCTGTTGTTAATCGCTTCTGTGTGAAATATGCACTATGGGCAGCAAAGTAATTTTACGTTCTGAAATAATTACTTAGAAGTCCCTTGGGACTTCTAAGTAATTTTGTCATTTCAAGTGACCTCAATGTAAATATCTTTGTTCTTTAGGACCTATGTGTAATTTTCCCTTGATTGAGTCTTCACCATCAATGGTGGCTTGTTGATCTATGACTTGTGAGGAACTTGGTCCCTTTTCATATACTCCTTGTTTTCTATTGGTTTAGCCAAAGCATATCGCAAATAAAGGTCACGATTTCTAAGAAGAAAGAAGCGATGTGTTTATGTTTTGCTGGTTTGTTTTTGGTTTGAATTTTTGCCTTAGATGTTTGTTGAATGCTTTACTTGCTCAATTCAGTCCCTTAAATTGCATTGTGATATGTATATACAATTCACACAACCCATTTTAAGTATATATAAATGTTTAAAATTTGAAATTTTTATAGAGAATAAAGAGAGGAAGAAGTTAGTTTTTTCAAAAGAAAATAGAGCAATCTTGAGATGCTATAAAATAACATATTAAAAGTATTATGTACCTCTGGAGCTTCCACAATCTGTATAGATGGGCATTTCTATTGATATTTCTTGACACCAATGTTGATCATGTTTGATACACCCCATCAAAGGATAGTGTTTCCAATGTTGGAAGATGAATATGAGGTTCATCAATATTTCCATTCTCATTTGATACAAACTCTTCCCCATTGTATTTTCCAAAAACATATTTCAGCTCATGAGCTCCATTGATACCTATAGATCAAAAATTTTGAAAACCTCCAAAAATAGTGGATGGAAATATAAATTCCAACTTATTGCAGTTCTCAATTTCGAGACTCTGTAATTTAGGGAACATGGAGGTGCAGTTGAGATGGTAATCATCCTCTGCCTCATTTGTTATTATGTGTTTCAATTCTTCACAGTCACTGACAACGTCTCCAACATGATCATGGTTGTGGCAATAGAAACATTGAACAAGGACTTTAATTTTGAACATCCCCTAAGAAATATCTTCCTTATATTTTGTAGGCTCAAAGGATGCCTCATCAGACACTCAACTGTATGCATTGTTTCCACCCTTTTGCTTGAGATCCCTACAGCCAATCACTTCTCTTATATTCAAAAGAAGTGACTGGCTATAGGGATCATGTGGATCAAGCAAAATGATGGAAACAGTAGTACAGCTGAGTGTCTAATGAGGCATCCTTTAAGCCTACAAAATATAAGAAAGATATTTCTTAGGGGATGTTCAAAATTAAAGTCATTGTTCAGTGTTTCTATTGCTACAACCATGATCATGTTTGAGATGTTGTCAGTGACTGTGAAGAATTGAAGCACATAATAACAAATGAGGCATAGGATGATTACCATCTTAACTGCACCTCCATCTTCCCTAAACTACAGAGTCTCGAAATTGAGAACTGCAATAAGTTGGAATTCATATTTCCATCCACTATTTCTGGTTGGTGGGCAATTCGGTCGGATTCCAACTATTATCTTTCATGGACGCCTATTCCAGCTACAATCAAATAGCCATGCATCCGAAAGACCAAGAGAAGACCGCCTTTATGACCGACAAAGCGAATTATTGTTATAATGTAATGCCGTTTGGATTAAAGAACGCCGGAGCCACTTACCAGCGAATGATGAATAGAGTGTTTGAAGACCAGATCGGACGTAACATAGAGATGTACATTGACGACATGATAGTAAAGTCAAAACACCCAGACGACCACATTGGTGACCTGGAACAAACATTCGAGAAGCTAAGGAAACATCAGATTAGGTTGAACCCGGCCAAATGCGCGTTTGGAGTCCTGGTTGGGAAGTTTCTCGGCTTTATGTTGACCAACCGTGGAATCGAGGTGAATCCAGATAAATGCAGAGCTATACTAGACATGCAGGCTCCGAGGACGAAGAAAGAGGTTCAGCAGTTAACAGGCCGACTGGCCGCCCTAACCAGGTTCTTACTGAAATCGGCAGAGAAAGTATTGACTTTCTTCAAACTGTTGAAAAAGGAAACGCAAGGACGCTGGAACTCGAATTGTGAGGCCGCATTCAAGGAGGTGAAGCGATGCTTGTCAACACCTCCAGTTCTAACCAAGCCAAAGCCAGGCAAAACGTTGTTCTTATACCTATCAGTGGGAAAGGAGGCGGTAAGTGCCGCCCTAGTCAGAGAAATCGAGGCCGGACAGACACCGATCTACTTCATAAGCAAGGCGCTACAAAGTTCTGAACTCCGATACTAGAAGCTCGAGAAAGTGGTATTCGCTTTACCAACCACGACAAGAAGATTACGGCCATATTTTCAAGCCCACAAGATAATCGTCCGAACTAGTCAGCCAATCTGACAAGTGCTGCACAATCCAGATCTTGCCGGCAGAATGACAAGCTGGGCAATCGAATTATCTGAGTTCGACATCACCTTTGAAGCCCGACACGCCATCAAATCACAAGCATTGGTGGACTTTGTACGGGAGTTAACCCCAACGGAAACGACCGGTGCAGGACAAGACGAGGTATGGAAGGTATATGTGGATGGATCCTCCAACGCAAAAGGCAGCGGGGCGGGGATAATTGTTGAAAGTCCGGAGGGGGTGGCTGTGGAGCATTCCCTCCAGTTGACGTTCCTAACCTCGAACAACCAAGCCGAATACGAAGCTCTCCTTGCTGGACTATTGCAAGCCAAAGAGAACGAAGCACTTCGAGTCAAGGTTTTCACCGACTCACAACTTGTCGCGACACAGATTAACGATACCTACCAAGTAAAAGGCCCGCTATTGGCTAAGTACCTCAACAAAGCTAAAGAGGTTATGGCCGACTTCGAAGAAGTGGTTGTGACCCACATTCTGAGGGAGGAAAATACCAGAGCTGACATCCTATCCAAATTGGCAAGTATGAAAGGCCCAGGCAGCCATAGAACTGTGATCCAGCAGAATCTCACCGAGCTGAGTTGTATCATGACTATCTCGACAGCCACGGATTGGAGGAAACCAATCGAGGACTACTTGGAAAGAGGCATTATCCTGATGGATTCCATTGAGGCAAAGAAGTTGATCCGGGAATTCGCAATCTACACCATGGTCGATGACCAACTCTACAGCAAAGGATTGCATTCTCCGATGATGCGGTGCCTGGGCACATCCGAGGCAGAGTATGTGTTGGCCGAGATACATGAAGGCATCAACGGCCATCACATGGGGGGCAAAGCACTTGCCTAGAAAGCGTTACAGGCTGGTTACTACTGGTCAACCATGGCGGCAGATGCCAAAGAAGCAGTAAGGCGATGTGATAGTTGTCAGAAACACGCCAGAATCATTTGGCCCCCGCCGACAGAGTTGAAAGGCATTTCAACTCCCTGACCTTTCTACAAATGGGGTATGGACATCCTCAGCCCATTCAAGACAGGCCCTGGACAATTCAGGTGGTTAATCGTAGCAGTGGATTACTTCACTAAGTGGATCAAAGCCGAACCTCTGACGACGATTACCTCGACCCGGATAATGAGATTTTTCCGTTATAACATTATTTCTCTCTTTGGAATACCGGCTGAAATCGTTACAGATAACGGGATGCAATTTATGGACCAGAGATTCCAAACTATGATGACAAACCTAGACGTTAAGCAGCACTTCACCTCGGTTGAGCATCCACAATCCAATGGCCAGGCCGAGGCCACTAACAAAATCATCCTGGATGGCATAAAGAAACGGACGCAGGATGCGGAATCCAATTGGGTCGAACAGCTATACAATGTCTTGTGGGGCTACAGGACAAGCGTGCAGACGTCAACCCAAGAAACTCCTTTCCGCCTAACATATGGGTGCGAGGCCATGATTCCGGTCGAGATCGGGCATCCATCGTGGAGGAAAATCAAAGCCCGATAAGAGGGACATGCGTCAAATGACGACACCTTGATGACAGATTTGGACCTGATCGAGGAGGTCCAAGTAGCAGCACATTGTCAAGAACTAGCCGCTAAGCAACTTCTCACGACCAGGTACAATCGGAAGGTTAGACCCCGTTCCTTCAACCGAGGTAACCTCGTGCTCCGACGCGCCGACATTGGCAATAAAAGCGCCTGAGAGGGCAAGCTGGCTGCAAACTGGGAAGGTCCCTACCGGGTTAAAGAAAAACTGAACGACGGAGCCTATATACTCGAGACCTTGGCTAGGAAACCTGTGAAGAGAACTTGGAATGCCGACAAACTAAAGATCTACCACAGTTAGATCTTGGCCCCAGATACCCCTGTCAAGAGCCCAGTTATTTTTTGGGTTTTTATCATTGTCATTTTGGAATATATGTTTTTAAGATCTTATTAAACTATTTGTTAGCTCTTTTGAGCATTTTTATGAAGGAGTCCTCTATGGAGATTTACACATGTGCACTATGGATTGCTTAAGCATTACACTGAGGCCTCAAAGCCCGGTCATAAATACGACACCGGCCTAAATCGGGTCATAAATACGACACCGGCCTAAACCCGATCATAAATACGACACATCTAGATGCTTAGACAACAAGGCTAACCAGCCCTGGTCAAGAGCTCGGCGAAATTGCCATTTAGTGGCCTTCGCAGAATTGACGCGTCAACACTCGCCCCAATTTAAGCATCCGAATCGTCATTCCGTCCCTGATTAAGCTAAAATGTTTAAGTTTTGCGTTTCAGATACCATCGCTAAACATGTGACGGCCCGCCCTTATCTCGGTTATAATCTACGATCCCGGACAATGGCTCTGGGACACGGTAGCGTGGTTAAGTTAACACCCCACGCGGTTAAAACGTACAACCCTACCACATACTCCTAGGCTTAACGTCTGGTAGAGCACGTAGACCTGCACACTTCGTGGTCATTGAATTCCTAACTATGTTTAGAATTCTAAAAATAATACGACAGTTATTTGATAAAATTAAGTCATAACATTGTCATCAGGTCAAAGATAACCGGCACAGATGCCGGAAAAATTAAAAGTACAGACTTAAAGAAAGAATGGGGCACAGACGCCCAAAAATGAAGTTTTAACTTGGAGGAATAACCACAGAAAAGCCCTTCTCGGCCTCATTGCCAGTATTCCGTGCCTTCTCGGCAACCCATTCCTCTTCACCGCCACGCTCCTCAAGGTTTTCAACTTCAGTAGACTCGGCATCTGGGGAGGCAGGAGCCGGAACGAACTTCCCATCCTGCACATAGGCTCGGTAGTCGTATCCATCAAGGTTCAAGGATGCCGAAGGGTTTAGAAACTGGATTTGCGCTAGGGCCATCTTGAAGCAATTTGAGGCTGTCTGCTTGAGCGCGTCCAAGCTCTCCAAGTAAGCATGCTGTTCAGCAGCCAGGGCCTCTTTAGTTGAAGCCAACTCGACGGCCAGATCGCCCCGTTGCTGTTGAACGACCTTTAGGGCATCCAGGCTCTGGCTGAGGGCCCCCTGAAGGCGGTGGCACTCCGAGGTTGTTTTCTCCAGCGCCTCTTTAAAAGCCAAGAGCTCCTCAGTCGCCTTCCCAGTTGATGCCTCAACAACTGACAATCTCCCCTCCAAAGCCTCCACCTTCCCGACCAAAGCCTTGGCAGCAGCCACCTCTTCTTCCATGGTCGTCACCTTGGCCACCGCCTCTGCCTGAGCGAGCTTCAGCCGACGAATCTCCTCCTCAGCCATCACATGCTTACCCTTCAGAAGGAGCAACGCCTGAAGCAACCCAATGGATTTACAGAGGAACTTCTGGGCGTCACTCACCACCATCTCATCTACCGGGGGCAGAGGCATGCCATTCATAAACCTAGCAGGCAGCAGGAAGGCAACACTAAGCTCCTCCGTCACCCCTTTTTCCCAGGCAACGCCTCGGGCAATCTGGTTGGCCGTTGGAGAAGGAGTTTGGAGTGGGGGAGGAGTAACTAGAGAAGTCCGGAGTGGAGGGGGAGCAATCACGGGGGAATCTGAAACAACAACCTCTTTGTTCTTGGAAGCCGGTGATGACCCGGTAGGAACCGAGGAACCGGCTACGGTCGATTCTGGAGATTTCAAGGGTAAGGGGGCTACTCTTGGGGCAACCGGGGCTTTCGCTTTACCCGCCTCGACATCCGAGACAGACCGCTTCCTGGTTGACTTGCCTGCCCCAGGCACGGTCGGATTAACACGAGACAGGTAACTTAGAAGCTCCGCCATGTCCTAGGCTGTAAAAAAGACAAAAAAGAGGAGTCGGAACATACGCCATAAATCAAATACAAGGCCAAGCGTAGAAAAAGTTAATAAACGCGGGAAGCATACAATCTGAAGGGACAGGCCTGGCACCAGCCCCAGTAATCCAAAAGGCGGCACTCAAAACCCCATACTTCTCCAGGAACGAGTTCAATCGACCTATCGATAGAACCGTCTCGGCCTCCAAGTCATCGTTCATGACCTGGTACGAGGTGGAGCTGATGTTATGGTGCTCCTCGTTCCAGTACAGCGGGAACCTCCACTCCATGTCCGGGCCCTCAGCCCCTCTCAAAAATCAGGGTTGTTCCTTGGGCTTAGCTATGACCTTGAAGAAGGCGTTCTTGAAGTGCTTAAAAGATTCCGAGAATGCGGTCATCAGCTTCCGGTCTGGGTCACCACGGAGAGATGTTAGCCCTTTCAGGCGTTCGTCCTCTTTAGGAGATCGGGAGGTAAAAGGGCAAAAGTAATAAAAGAAGAGGTTGAGTGTGCAAGGAATAGGCCGAGGGTAGGAAGCACACAGCTTTTCAAAGGCTACCAGGTAACCCCAGCCATTGGGATGAAGTTGTGAAGGGGCGAGGTTAAGGTGTATGAGGGCCGACATCTGAAACTCGGTAAATGGAAACTGGACGCCAATCCGGGTCAAGCAGTCTCGGTGGAAAAAGAAGAAGTTCGTATGTCTCGTTTTTGTGGGTTGAGCAAATGCATCTGTCCAATTCAAGAAGACGAAGGAGAGCAATGTCGACATCGGACATAAGCGACCGCGTCTTAAGAACTTCATGTGCTACCCATTTGAACTGCCTACACAGGGCCTCGGGAGGACTAGAAGAGTTCAACTCCTCGGCCTCAGATTGAATGCTGTGTGGGGAAGATTTCGAAGCCATTTACCTATAAACAAAAAAGAAAAGATGCTAAGGTCAGCAAGTGAGGGAATACCTAACTGAGGTAAAACAGCAGGCGGAAAAACAAGCGGACTCGATCTACGAAGGCTCCCAGAGACAGAAGTAGAATGCTATCGATGACGACAGGAGCCTAGGATGGTGTCGGCCACGGAGTCACCACCGACGGCCATATGGTAAGAGCTTTCAGCAAGACAATCCCAGCAAGGGCCGAGATATCTCTCCGGAAGAGTGTCCAAATGACCACGAGGGGAGGCCTCATAGAAATTGAGAGGCTGGGCTAGAAGGGCCTCGGCCTTGGCCGAATCCCTAGCTCGAGTTTCGACGCGGACTGGCGCGGAATTTTGAATGGCATGGGCAGAGTTTGTATTTTCAATTTCAAATCCCAAAATTTAGGATGTTACAATTAGTAATTCGGACAAAGTTATGATTTTAATAATTTTTGTACAAATCTTGTTAATGATAAATTGATAACCAAGATAGTATTGGGTTATCAAAAAGAAAGGAACCAAGCTGCAAGCTTACCATATAAAAGAATACTCCCTCCAATCATATTTATAATATTTGCAATAATTGAATTACACGATTTAAGAAAGTGGTTAATGTTATTTAAAAATAATAAGTATGTTTTGAAATAATTTTTTTTTCAAGTATGCCCTTATTTATAAGGGACAAGAGAGAGAAATTGAATAAATATAAGTATCATCAACTCTTTAATTAATGTCATATGTATAATTAATGAGAGGTACAAATAAAAAAAAAACTTAGTAAATATTGAAACAATTGTTTTTTTATAAAACAAGACCAAAACAATTTAGATTTGGACATTTTTAAAAGCCCCACCTTAATATATTTGACACTTTTCAAAACCCCGCATTCTTATATATGACGGTTATTATTTTTAATCGTTAAGTAATCTTAAAGAATATATAATGGTTCTTTGTGAAGAACTATCAAGTTTTATGAAATAATTATTCTTTAGAATCCTGCCTTCTTATAAATGACAGTTTTCATTGATATTAAGTATTCTTAAAGAATATATAATAGTTTTGTATAAAGAACTAGTATTAAATATTATCAAATATTTTTTTTTCAATATCCTACCCACCTCCTTAAGATATTAATAGATAATATATATTAGATTTATATCTTAACATATTATATTTATCTTAAAAATATAAATCTGATACATCAATATTGTATTTATGTTAAAAGTATAAATCTAAAATATTATTATATTGTATATATATTAAAATCTCATATTTATAATCATAATTTATAGTTAATTATTATAGCCATTATGTATTTATTTTTTATTTTTTTTTATATAATGTTGGTAGAAGGATCACGGTGTACACGATGTCGGGATGCCGTCGAGGGCGTGGGGTGTGTGCACCGTGTGAATATACTAGTGGAGAAGAATAATGTGTACCGTTCACCGGGGGAAACTCCTGCTATTTATAAGAGAGTCGCCATGGTCCGTCAATCACGTTGGCCATTTGCCATGATCCCACGTGGGTCCGACGTCCGAGTTAGCACGTTGGCCACGATGCCACGTTCTATGCCCCCACTCTCCGCATTGTGAAGGTCCTTGACCGGACGCAGGGTATCCGGTCTTTTCTTGGGCCCTATCACTAAAGCCCATACTTGAAGTCCATAACAGTTGCCCCCCAAGTCGACTGTATGAGACTCCGGACTGCCGAGTTTACTCTTTCCTATGTTTCATCAACCGGCCACTGCTAACCTAATTACAAACCGACACCATTCTTGCAAATTGCCCATTATTTCGATTGAACAATGGCCACTACACTCAACTCGGCTACTTTGTTTTCTCGACATGCCAGGCGAAAGTGCCGACTTGTTCAAGAACGTAACCACTCCTTTGGCAGGGTGCCTCTTGACTTGCCCGCGCCGCAGCGTATAACTACCGTTTTTACTACCAAAAGCCCCGCATCTCCAGCGTCGCCTTTGGTTACCACGCTTATTAATACCATACGTCACGTATCCCTCATCATAATTACTTTTCAGAGTTTTCAATTGGTCACATCATAACCGTCGCGACGCTTGGGCACTCTTAGGGTTTCCATATTCACTCGCCATAGTGGGCATGACGTTTGGATTTTCAAACGCTGCAACCTCTCAGCCATTATAAATACCCCCAACAGTTCTTTATCACCACTTTCCACCTTCTTCTGCCTTTGTCCTTTGCGAGAAAGCTTCCACTTACCAAAACTCTCTCTCCCCTTTTTCAGTTCACCAGGACTCTCTCTCTCTCCTCTTCCTCATTTCTTCAAGGTATACTTTCAACCAACACTTCTTACTGATGAGTATATATTTTATAATTAAATAGGTGTATATTTTATGAGATTTAATTGGAATTATTATATTATATACCTATTTAATTATCTTTTATGAATGTTTCCATAATTAAATCAAACTTGGGATCAAAGAATAAATCAGCATAAAATCTACTCATATCCTATTTTTATTGTGCAGGAAATATTAGCTGATTTGGAATGAAGTAGAAAAGGCAATAAGATGAAATGCAATCAGTCAAATTCAGTGGTCTTAGGCAAGAAAATAGAAACAAAATCAATTGTGTGATCTGATGAAGTAAATTACAAGATATGAGATATCTTTGTAATAAGTGAAAGAGAATCAATGGCCCAAGATCTAAATTATTATAAATAAGGAAGCAGAGACAAGCAAAAGAGAGGACGGAGCAGATTAGGAGAGACGCAGAACGAGAAGGAAGGGACAAAGAAGCAGAGAAGTAGAGGCTGAGCGTTTCGGTTTTCTTCATCATTTCCACGGAAGGACTGTGGAGGCGACGAAGAAATTTTCTTTCCTCTCTCTTCTTCTTCTTCTTTGAACCTGAATTTTCATCTTTTCTTTTTTATGGATTTGAATAAAGCCATGTGTGGCTAGTTTGTTTTGCAACCTAGAGAATCTATGAACTTGTTTGGGTTTTAGAGATTATTCCCACTTTTTAGTTTTGCTTAATTTTATTTCAGTTTATTTAATCCTGTGTTCATTGTTATTGCTTATTGACTGATCACCATTGAGCATGTTTTGGGGATTTAGGGTTGGACTTGAAAGCGGGAATCTTAAATTGACCTTGGGATTAAATAATGTGGAATTAGGTTTAAATCTAATAAAGAAATTAGGTTTTAATCTAATTTGCGTCTAGGATAGACATATACCTAGAAGCTCCGCATAGTCAAATTAGAGTGAGCCCGATTTGAATTGCATCTTAATTAATTGTGTGAGACATTGCATAATTATTTGAGGTAGGTGTATAAGTGGACCGACAGGCACTTATAAACATTAATACTCTAGATTAGCTGATTAAATTAAGTCAAAGTTAATTTAGTGGGGATAAAATCTAGGAAACAAATAAGGGATTAGTGACTCTAGGTTGCTCATTTGATTATTGTGGTAGTTTTCTTATTTTTATTTTAGTTTTAATTTCTTTTCTTTTCATTTAATTTAATTTGTTTTCCTCAACTTAAACGAAATTGTGAGATTAATGCTTAACTAGAGTTGTGATACCAAGTCCTCGTGGGAACGATATCTTTCTTATCACTTTATTACTTGATACGGCCCGTGCACTTGCGGAGTTTTTAGGCTACAAAGTTTTGACCTATCAAGTTTTTGGCGCCGTTGCCGGGGACTTGTGTGCCACAATTTTTTTGGTTGGAATTGATTGAGCATTAGTAGTTTAAGTTTGAGTTCGTAAATATTTTATTTTATTTTTCTTAGAAAAAAATTAAAAAAAATGGATTTCAATTGGCTACCAACTGGTCTTAATATTGAGAAGGAGATGAATTCTTCGTCTTCTATACAAGATGGATTGATTGCTATAATAAATTCTTTGAATGAATCTAGGCAACATAAAAGGAGCATAAATGATAGTTGTAGTCCATATGTTGATTCTTCTCAATATCTTTGTATGTCTTGTGTTTATTGTGGAGGGAATCATTCATTTGAGCATTGTCCATATAGTACAACTAGTCATTTTGTAAGAGATAATTTCACTAGGAACCAAGCTTGTTTTGATAACTCATTTTGTCCTAGTGAAGGTTTTGAGCAACAAAATTTTAGGGATCCACATGTTTATTATTCTCATGAAAATACTCTTCCTTGTTACTCTTATCCGTATGTTGAAGAACACACCATTGAGTATAGGGAAAAATCTAATTTGGAAAGATTAGTTGAGGAGTATGGGGAAGCATTAGAGAAATCTAGTAGAGAGCAAAAGGAGATGGTCAAAAGTATTGGGGTATATGTGAGTCAAATTCTTTCTACCCTTGAGACTATGGTGCAAGATAATTCTTTAAACTTGGTGACCACTTCTTATACTGATAATGATTATTGTGAGGAAGTTGAAGGTATGGAATTACATGAGACTATTGATAATGTAGAAAGTGATTGTGAGCTTGAAATTGATTTGGATGAGAATATTGGATGTTTAGAAGAGGTTCCGGCTGTGGAGCCTAAGGATTGTGATGTTAGTGATTCAATTGATGTAAATATCCCAATGGTTGTTGTTCATGACCCTCCTCTTGAAGTGTTGACTCTTACTAATGAGAGGCAAGTTGATTTTATTGGATGCTCTAAATTCTTAGATGTGCCTATATTTATTTTCAAAGATATGCATTTTGTGCTTAATTTGAATTCAATGATTGCTTGTAATCCAAGATTGTCTATGATTAAGGAAATACAAGTAATTAACTTGAATGATCAATTTTTGTGTGAGATACCTTGTTGCTTGAAAAGAAATGAAGACAAGGTAATTATTGTGTTTGATACTTATGATTAGTGGTTTGTTTTGAGAAGTCTGGCTGAAGACTATAAATTTAGCGCTTCTTGGGAGGCAACCCAAGGGTTTTGCTTGCATATTTTATTATTATTTTTTTCTTGTTGTTTTCTTTCTTTCAGTTTTATTCAGGTTTGAAGAAGATCACTTCTCTTGTTGCTGCAAGGTCTTGCTTGAGTACTCTCTTCTCCATAAAAATTTGAAATATCATGGATGGTACTAGGGGAAGCACTCCACATCATAGTTAGAGGCCTAAACCAGGGGAGTATTAGTTTCTTTCCCTCTTTATATTTTTTGCAACATTGAGAATAATGTTTGATTTAAGTGTGGGGGAGAGATATAAATTCTTTGGTTATGATATAATTTCTTTGAATTATGCGTGTCCTTATGTAATTGAAAAGATTTTTGTTAATGTGAGATTTTTTGCATTGTTGAGGATTGACCTTAATTTTGAGCTTTCCCCATCTTAGAGAATATTATCAAGTCAAAAAAATTAAAATAGAAAAAAAATGTTTTAACCAAGTCTCTAAGCCTTGAATTTTTTTTGCAATCTTGAGATGGACTATGAGAATTAGGATTAGTTTGTAATGTGATCAACAAATTATTAGTTCAGGAATATTTTGCTATATGATTTCTTTAGAAAATTAGATGATGATCTGTGCTAACCAAGTAAAACTTTTGTGTAGGGAAATAACTCAGAAAAAAAAGAAGAAGAAGAAGAAGATTGAAGGGGTTGGAAAAAAAAAAACACACATGCACACACCCACACAAACTCCAATGACTTCTCTAAACCTTACTTAGTAACCGGGGGCAATTCATCACCAATGTTGGCACTCACGTCAAATGGTAAAGTTAAAGAGGGTTATGAGTTGGGCTAAAAGCCTCTTGAGGTGCCTGTTGGAGTAACTGAGTAACCGGTGCTGCATTACCCATGTGCAGGGTCGCGTCAAAAGGGGACCTACAACGGCTCAAGGAACAAAAAAAAAGAAAAAAAAGAAAGAAAGAAAAAAAAGAGGGCAAAATGAGTTATTTCCTACCTGAGAAGTCTTAATAAAGTAAATGAAAAGCTTGGTTTGGTGGGGACATTTGAATTTTTCCGGAGAAATTGAGTAGCGTAATATTCTTTTACTAATCTTATGGTTGAACTTATTGCTTGCCGATCTTTTGATCATGGGACATTAAGAGATTGTTGCACTCTTTTGGCTTAGTGACTTATTTTTATAAAACATTAACTTAAATAAGATTTGATGATATGATCCAAGTGTGGTGATTTATTGCTCTCTATTTAGGAATTTCATAAGCAATGTTCTTTTCAGATAATAAATTCTTTTTCTTTTGCTTGAGGACAAGCAAATGTTTAAGTGTGGGGGTGTTCAAAAACTTGATAGGTCAAAACTTTGTAGATCAGCCAGCCGAGCTCGTATTCCTCCGACTTCACGTCCAACCGTTATGCCTCAACCTTCCCGAGGGAGTGGGAGTGGGACGACCAGCCGAAGTCCCATTCCTTCATCTTCACAAACAGCTAACGTCCTTTCATCGTCTCGGCTCCATCATCCACTTCCTAGAGCTCCTACCCCGACTTCCGCGGTAGAAATTACTGCTCCATGTAAAGATTGCACTTACCAAGCTATTGAGCTCGTGCGCCTAGGTCACGACAGAGAAGCCGAGCGACTTTTAGATAACTGCCGCTGCAACAATCTGAAACTAGAGAATCCACCCCTACTAGGTCTTCCCGAATGTCTCACGTCAAAGAGTATGCCGCAAGTGAGACTGTAACAAGCTTGCAAAACAAGATGTCGACACAAACACTTTCACGCACCATTCGTAGCGGGGATGGGTATGTCGTATGTCTACCGCAAGCCCATGAGTCAGTAGCTTCCAATCGATTAAATGAGAAAGGCTACCATTTCTTTTATTTTTACAAAGACATAATCACCCGACTTGGAGTAAGTTTTCCCTTTTCTGATTTTCAAGTGTGCCTCCTTCGCCATTTACACCTCGCCCCCTCTCAGCTTCACCCCAATGGCTGGGCTTTCACTGTTGCCTTCGAAAGTTACTGCCAAAAACATGAAATAGCATGTTCTGTTCCCGTGCTCTTCCATCTTTTCTCTCTTCTCGAAACCAACCTTACCACCGAGGGAGAAAAGATGTGGTTCGGCTGGACATCTCTCCGAGCCTCCCCTGGCCGCAAATTTCTTAAGCCTTTCACTAATTTGTAGAAAGGCTTCAAGAATTCATTCTTTAAAGTCGTAGCCAAACCCAGGAATATCCCGTGGTTCCTTCAAACCACTCACACCGGCCAAATTGAAGGGCGTTTCCCCTTATACTGGAGCGAAGAGCATCACCGTTTTGACGCCAAGGATTACCTACCTTCTGCCTCCCAGCTTTCTTTTCCCGAGAATGAAGCTATCAAATCCATTATCTCCCTGATCACTAAGAAGGGTCCGTTGTTAGAATCAGCGGAGTTCATCTCCGACTTTAAAAAACAATCTAACCCTGGTAAATACACTTTAAGTGCATTTTGCTTGATTTCTCCTTTGATATGTTTTTAACGTCTGCTGTGTGCTCGACAGGTACCTCAATGGGAAAACAACCCGAATACCTGGATGTTACTTGTCAGCCGGACCAGGCCTATGTTCCCGATCCTCCTCCAAAGACCCTGGGTAGGAAACGAGCAATTCCCAGTGAAGAACCTGCCCAACCAGCCGCCGCAAAGAAGGCCAAGACTTCAAAGAAAAAGAAGACTATTGAACCGCCGGCAGTCGAGACTGCTACTCCAGCACCTTCCTCCCCCGTCTTGGACCCTAGGTTTCAAGGATCCGACTCTCTAGTACCCGCTCCTAGGCCATCAATTGAACTCCCGACATCATTCGTTTGGGGGCATCGAGTTCCCTCCAAGCTTCAAAAATCCCTCCGCCTACCATCTCACTACTATGATGGAAAAAGAATTTCTGACTAGGAGGTGTAAGAATTGAAAGAGATGGAGCGTTTAAACCTGAAGAATGTCGGTCTCTGCCAACTCGCTGCATACCTCAAGGAGAAAGTGGGTGTTAATGAGGAGGATTTGGACGCTGCTGAGGCTGAGAAGAAGAACCTTGACGAGAAGTTGGCCCAAGCTCTTGAAGACGTCACTCTAGCGAAAGCGGAGAAAGAAAGCTTGTCTGAAGAGCTTCTCAAGACACGTGACAATCTTCATAGGGCCGAGTCCGAGGTTACCCGGAGGCTACAAATTCATGAGAACGACATGGATTCCATCCACAAGCACAAGGCCATGATTTTGGAATTGGAATCAGAGCTTGAATCGCACATGGAAGCCCTTACTGCTTCTCGCGACGATGTGGCTAAGCTCAAATCCGGGGTTAAGGACGCCTTTGAGAACGCTTTGGAGCAAGTCCAATTCTGAAATCTCGCGGTGGCTTTGAACTTGGATGGAGTGCATATGAATGCCTACGTTGAAGACGATAAATTCATCCCTGCTCCTTCATCTACTGGTCCAGTTGTTCCAGATTCCGAGGTGGCCTTGGAGAATGAAGGAGATGGCCAGCTGCCTCCCCCTGACTTGTCATAGTGGTTATTTTGCTGTATCCCGAGTTTCGTAGCTCGGTTTCTTTTTGTATTTTGGCAATGTTTTGCTAACTTTGTGCCCGAGTAGGGTTTTAATTTTGTGCCCGTGTAGGGCTTTAATATTATGAAATATTATCCCGCTCACTAGTTTCCTTGCTATATTGTTTCAAAACGATAGCTGTAACAACAACGTGATCAAGGTCGGGCAAACACTTCACTTTGAAACCACCAAGTCCTTTAAACTTGACTTTATTATCGCACGATATCGAATGCTATAATGGAAACCATGTTGCTACGACATGATCCACGAGAACAGCGTTTGCTGTATTTGCGCATGTTTATTCCAGCCAGTCACGACACGATAAACAAAAGTTTTTAAACCCGAGTTCTCATTCGCTAATTATTTGGCGATTGTCCTCATGTAATTTATTATGTCTTGCACTTAGATTCATGATGACTTACACTCTGGCGGTTACTCCGCTATATAAGTTAATTTGTAACTCATACATGTTCTTGCATCTTCGCGAAATACGGGCTTCAAGACCCAACATTGTATTCAATTCATGACAGTACATAAGATTCCCATAGGAATATACTGACAAACATCTTTCATGGAAAGAAAATTAACAAGAAACTGACGAAAACAAATGAAAACAATAAATAAGCATTTACGGACGACTTCAACTGTAGTAAGCCTTGAGTTTGTCCGCATTAAGCATTACGGACGACTTCAACTGTAGTAAGCCTTGAGTTTGTCCGCATTCCATATCCTTTTAATCGCTTTTCCTTTCAAAGATTCTAAAATGTACCCCCCCTTTTTCGAGTTCACTACTGACGCGATATGTGTAAGACCTGACTATCACCCAAGAGGGGGGTGAATTGGGTGTTTGATAAAACTTTAGGAACATTGAAAATCTTTTCGCAACTTACTAAAAACAGTTTGAATGACAATAATAATTGATACTGCAACACTCAGTCATTCAAACATGTATGACCATTCAGATATATATGCTGGAAATATAAGAGATAAGGGAAGAGAATATGCAAACAGTGATTTATACTGGTTCGGCCCAATTCTTGACCTACGTCCAGTCCCCAAGCTCCACTTGAGATTTTCAATCCACTATCCTCTTGTTTAACCGGGCACAAGAGAAGCCTATACAAATACAAAAGTTCACCCAGGAACTTGTGAAGCCACCCAGATACACCTTTCACTCAGTTACACACTTTGCACTCGAAGTTATCCTCTCATTAGGATACACTCCCCCTTACAAGTTGTAAACTGATAACCCAATCTCCAAGTCCCACGACTTGAGATTCTTACAATGATTTAATGATCAGGAATGTTCTCTCTAGAAGAGAAGATGAATAAACACTGAAGTACAATAAAATCATTTCACTCTCTATGCTGAACTATATAAGCATTGAGAACAGAGTGTGTATGAGATAAACGTTTGATTCAGAATGTTGGCATTTCGACAGTGTAAGCTCTCATCTCCGTCGTCTCCATTTTTTTGAATGGTTCTCCTTTTATACTCAATAAAGAACATAGAGCAATTCTTCCAGGTTTGAATATGACTGTTGTAAGCGTATATGACCGTTGGAACTTTTGACCGTTGGAGAAATATTACCGTTGAAGCTTCTGACATAATCATCTGCTTTTTGTGTAATCTAATGTTAATCCTTCACATAATCATCTGAAACTCATTAACAAACTGATTAAACATAGTTAGGAATAGTAATGAGTGATTATAAGGATTAATGAAATCACAAACGATGATTTTGGATTTTCGAACACGGTGATTTTTCTGAAGCAGAGAGAGTAACTCAAGTTATGCCTTGGGACTCGAGTTGTTTTAAATGCCAGAAGCTTTCTGTTTGAATTCTGACTCGAGTTGTCGTCAGTAACTCGAGTTGGCCAAATGTCATTTCCTCTCTGTCTGCAAGTAACTCGAGTTATCCTTCGTGACTCGAGTTGCAAGGTGCTCCAATTGATCTCTATGTTCTTGAATAACTCGAGTTGGTGGTCATGACTCGAGTTGCTACTGAGTTCCAAAATTCTGGTTGCTCTCTGTCTGAATTATGACTCGAGTTGCCTTAGTATAACTCGAGTTGAAAGATCATCAAAATTGGTTGCTTCCAAATTCTATGAAACACTTGTTGAGTCTAGATTCATATGAAATTGGTTTCATTCCACTTGGTTGTGCATAGTGTGAGCTATATCCAGAGAATTGAACCTATTCTGAACTGAATCCAGAATTTAGAGTATCAACTTTAAAAACCCATATCTTCCTGGTATGAACTCCGTTTTGGTTGGTTCAACTCTTGATGGAAAGCATTTTGAGTCTACTTTCAAATCACACCAATTTCAGCTCAATCCAATTTGTAGTTTATGAGTTACACTCAAAATACCAAAGCTATGTCTGAACTGTGGCGTGAACTAATATGCCAACTTGTGAAATTCATAACTCCTTGATCTGACCTCCTTTAGGCTTGAAACTTTGTCACAATGACGCATTGGGAGTCTAGTTTCATATGACTTTGGTTTCGTCTCAATCTGATCTCTGGTTTGGGAGATATCATCGAAATACCAGAGGTCGCCAGCTGAAACGCGAAATAGAGGTGAACAGAGTGGCTGAAATGCACCTTAACTCGAGTTATTAAGTAGTAACTCGAGTTATACTTGTCCAGAAATGCTGAAAACACTTTTGTTGTAACTCGAGTTAAACCAATCCAGAAACCCAGAAACACTGCAGCAAAGTCATTAACTCGAGTTATTTTGTTCCCAACTCGAGTTAACTCATCCTGAATCTTTTTTTTTTTTTTTGCTTGTTTTAACTCCGGATTGAGCCATTCCAACTTCCATTTGATCGTGGAGATTTCTAGAATCAATTTTAGAGCTTGAATAATGATATCTTCATTCCATTCAACAAGCTCTTCCTTTTTCCATCTCCTATCTTGATCATTCTTCACCATTTAGCTTGCCCTCATCATTCTCTGCAGGTCCTTCCTTCTTCAATATATCTTTTTCTTCTTGAACTTGATATTTTCTCCAATTTCTTCTTTCTGTAATCTCTTATCTCTTTCTTGATCTATAATTCAACTTGGACTAAAAAATTTGGGCTCATTATTCTCTGTAGCTTCTACCTTCTTCAATATCTTCTCTTCTTCTCTTCTCTTGATCATTCTCCATAATTCAACTTCTTCAATATTAAATATAAGCATTAGTCAAAGTAGAAGATAAATGTACTATGGAAACTTTTTGCTCTTAATATTGATAAGCATATTTGTCATCATCAAAACTAAGCATAACCAACAATATGGACCTTCCCAGTTCGCCGCTAACTTTCCATCTCGGGCATTCTTGTTGTCAATGTCGGCCCTTCGTAATACCAAGTCGTCTTTTTTGAACGACCGTGGCCTTACCTTCCTATTAAACCGTGCAACGATAAGTTGCTTTGTAGCCAAATCCCACAAATGAGCCGTAGTTCAGACTTCATCGATCAAATCCAACTCCATTGCTATAGCATCGTCATTTTTCTGCACTTCCTGGAATGCTTTCAGTTTCCTCCATGAAGGTTCGCCGACTTCAACCGGAATCATTGCTTCGCATCCATATGTTAACCTGAAAGGAGTCTCTCCCGTGGAGCTCTGTACCCAACATGTCTTTATCCCTCTTAATATATTAAATATAAATATATACGCAAATAAAAACTATACATATAATAAGGTATTATATGATATCCACATTTAAAAGGTTGGAATTTGAGAGAGAGTAAATATCTGTGTTTGTTTTCAACTAGGTCTTATAATAAAGACTGGATATAGTATATTCCTTAATAAGTCGGCAATTCTTTATTTTATTGTGACCAACACTAAAGTAATAGGGAATTTGCAGCAATTTACTTTACTGGTTTCCTAGTTTCTCTGACTCTGTCCTCTGATGCAGTCTTCATCAGAATGTAGCAATTAATGTTAATAGACTTTATTCCTTTATTTCCGCCATTCATAGGCTTTCAAACTCCTATGGGCTCGTTTAGGATAATGGTAGAAGAAGTGATTTTTTATCGAAATAATCACGATAGAAGGAGAAGGCGATGGAAGGACTGTAGGTGTCGGACGGTCTGGGGGGAACGGAAGGAAGGTGGGTGAGGGTGGAAGTAGTAAGAGCAAGGGAGGAGTGCATTTGAAACAGACTATAGGGCGTGTGGGGAGCGCGGACCAGGGGGCTAAGGGGCCTAGCCAGATTTTTTCCTTTAGCAGTGGCTCTACTGAGAAGCCACAGCAGGGTGAGGAAGGGAAGACAGATCCGCTTCTAAGAGACGCTCGTTTGTCGTATAAGGATAAGCTCCTATGGTTGGGAGAGTCGGGCCTCCTAGAACCCAATTTCTCGGCCTCGCAGGCGTTATCTGGTTAGAAGGATTACTTTGAGAAGTCCAATGAGAAGCAGGGTGTGAAGGCAACGGTTGATGAAGAGGATGGTGTGGAGCAAGTAGAGGAGGCAGTGGATCTATGGAGGATGACAGGGAAATTACTTAAGCTTCACGTTAGTGCAGAAGAGTACGACGCATGGTGTAAGCCATTCATGAATTCACTCATTGTTAAGCTTCTTGGGAAAACGGTCAGCGTTGGGTTTATGAGGATGAGGATGAGGATGAGGATGGAGAGGATGTGGGCATCAAAGGGACCAATCAGAGTTACCCCCCTAAATAATGGCTATTTTCTTGTGTCATTTTCTTCAACGGAGGACAGGGATTACGCCCTTCAAGAAGGTCCGTGGATGATTGCTAATCACTATTTGTTGGTCCAAAGATGAAGGCCGAATTTTAATCCTTGGAAAGCGGAAACCCAGAAACACGTGGCAGTCTAGGTTCGAATCCCCGACCTTCCTCATGAACTGTACAATGTTGAATCTATTAGGAGGATAGGGAATATGATCGGGAAAACACTTAAGACAGACCGGACTACGACGTTTTCGAAAAAAGGAGGATTCGCGAGGTTGTGTGTTGAAGTGGATCTTCAGAAGCCGCTACTACCAGGGTTCAGTCATTTTGGGGAGGAACGACGGTTTCAGTTTGAAGGCCTCCACCTAGTGTGTTTCTCATGTGGAAAGTATGGCCATAGGATGGAACAGTGTGCGAGCATGGTTCAAAGCAAAGAGACGGTTTGTGTGACGAAGGAGGGGTCCTCTGTGGCTTAACCGGTGCCGACGACGGTGGCATCTGAGTCCATGGTGAAGGTTACGGTGGTGGTGAAGGAGGTTGAGTGTTAACTCTTAGAAATTGACAACATTCCAACACATTTTCTCTCTCCTTTTATCTATTTTTGGTTCAAAATGTGCATAGAGATGAAGTTATAGAGGAAAATGTGCATATCAAAGTATAAGGCAAATATCAAAGAAATCCTTGTTTTATCCTATAGAGTTTGAAATGTAATTGAGAATTGATAATTCTTTCCTCTTTTGTAGGAAGGTGGAGACAAGCTTTGAAGCTCTATAAGAATCAAGAAACAAGAAAAGAAAGAAAGGATTTGAAGCAGTGCAACATTAAAAGAACCTGTACAACTGGCCGCAGCAAGTGTACAACTGGCCGCAGCAAGTAGTTCTCTGTGTCACTGGCCGCGGCCAGTCATGAAAAAGTGCTAAAAGTACAGCTGCGCGTTTTCTCATTTCAGAAACAGAAAAACCCTATTTAACCCAGAGGAAAGGGCCGAAAAACACACTCTTGACCTAAGGAAACAAGTGGGCACACAAGGGAAGAGCTTGGGAGAGAGATTTGGACAATCTTGGAGGCTTGGGTGCTCAACCTAAGAGAGATTTTGGGGATTTCACCTTGGTTCTTCCTCTTTTCTTCCCTTTTCTTCCTAGCTTCTTCATGTATTCAGTTTCTTTGCTTAGAATCTCTTTGTATTTGAACATGAGTAGCTAAACCTTTCATTCTAGGGTTCTTTTACCCTTTTGTATGGATTAATACTTGAATATTCCTCTCTTTTAGTAGAAAAATATATATATGTGTTTATTTCAACCTTGGCTTAATGCTTCTAAGTGATTGGCCTCCATTTAGATGATTTATTCACAAAGTTTTTTACTCGAGAGAGCTAATCTAGGTGTAGAACTTGATTGAAATCATGCTTGTCTTGAAGTTTACATGATAAATGGATGGTTTGTTGGTAAAATAGAGATATATTTACTAACCTTGCATTGTCACATTAGGGTTGTTGCTTAAATATCGATTCTCACTAACTGTAGCAAGCGATTGTGCATTTTAATGAGAAGAGAAACTTGATTTTGACTTGAGAGAGCGTTTCAAGTGTTTTTGAACCATAGACTAACACATATATGTATTGAAATGCTATTAGAGAGGAAGTTAACCAAGTTTTATGAAATGCAAAAGGGGAAGAAGAATCCTAGGCTCCATTATTCTTGAAGTCAAAAGTCATTTGCCTTTATAAATTTTAAGCTTTAGAAATAGTCTTTAAAAAAAATTATCATGCCAACTCAAAACTTTGTTCTAGCTCAACTTGATTGAATTCACTAAGCCTCTTGCTTGACCAATTTGTTAAACAAATCCTCGTGGGAATGATAATTTACTAATCACTTTATTACTTGCGAAACTCGTACACTTGCAAGGCGAACAAGTTCTTGGCGAGGGGAATACCTTACGCGTCAATTACGGCCCTCAGATGCTGATTAAGCGTGATTTTGGGAAGAGATTAATGACGGCACAATCGAAGCCATCTCAGTCGGAGGTGGCGAAGAAAAAGGGGGGAATGAAGAAGGATAGTAGTAACGGTGGCCAAGAATCACGGGGACCAATAAATATTGAGAGGAATCAGGAAGGGAAGGTTGAAGGTGTCGTGGAAGATGGTGCTCGCAAATTGGGAATGGACGTTCAAAATAGGACAAATCAGGAATGGATCCAAGTGGGGTTCAAGAGGAAAGCAGGCTCTAAAGTCAAAGCTAGAGGTAAGGAGAATAAATTGGGAATTAAGAATCAGGTATGTGGGAAGGATAAGGAAGGAAATTTGGGCCATGTAGCATTAAATGGTAAGGATGCGCCATCTGCTTTAAATGGGCCGAGTAATATAGACAAGGCAATGAATTTGGAAATAGGAGGAATTAGTGGGGATTAGAGTGGACATCTACTATGGCAATGATTGGGACCGAATTGAATAGTAACGTGGATAGCTCCATGATCAGCTCACACTCTAATAAGCTGGGGGTTAAAATTGCTTCAGTCATAGTGGGGTCCGAGGATAAAATGGCAATGGACACTGTGGAATTGCATGCAGAGAACGTTGTTGCCTCCATGGAGGCCGAGGATACTCATGGGGATAGGCTCCTCGCAACCCAAGATAGTTGTCAATGAATTATCTTTTCTAGAATATAAGAGGAGTAGGAGCTCAATCTTTCCCTTCTCTCATTCGAGGATTGGTACAGTCTTTTGATATTGATTTTGTGGCATTGTTCGAAACTAGATGTGGTGGTTTGAAAGCACAGCGAATTGCAGCATCAATGGGGTTTCCGAATATCAGAATCGTGGATTCTGATAGGTATAAAAGCGGTATATGGTGTCTCTGGTTGGATAAATTTAGGGAAGTGGATGTGCTACGCTCATTTGATCAGTATGTACATGTTCGTATTACAAATCATTTGTTACAGGTATGGGAAATGACTTGTGCTTATGGCAGGCCGAATATAGCTCACCGTCGTGCTCTTTGGCGAGACTTAATGCAACTAAGCCCCTCCATCCAAGTGCCATGGTGTCTGGGTGGTGACTTTAATGCAACCCTTGCCACAAATGAACGTCAATCGTGGGGGGCTTCAAGTGGTCCGGATAGAGAGTTCTGCAAATTTTTGGAGGATGCTGCATTGAATGACCTAGGATTTATTGGACCTCCATTTTCATGGCAACACACTGGGAAGGAAAGTAGGATTGATCGTATCTTGGCATCTACTTCCTGGCAAGAAACCCTTCCGGATGCAGTGGTGAAGCATCTCAACTGGTATAAGAGTGATCATCGACCTCTTCTCCTACAATTGGAAGGTTGTAGGAGAGTGCCACATAGGGATCGTCCATTTAGATTCCTTGCGGCATGGGTTTTGGATAAACGATTTTCCCCTTTTGTGTCTGATAACTGGAGAGAGGAGTTATCTTGGTCTGAGAATGTTGATCAATTTATAATGGCCTGTGGTAAATGGAACGGGCAGATTTTCGGCCATACTAGCGCAAGGAAGAGGCAACTCCTGAGTAGACTAAATGGGATCACAAGGACCGAATCTCGGTTTGGTCTATCTATGGAATTGGAAAATCTCTAGAAATCACTTTGGAAGCAGTTGGAGGAGGTCCTACTACAGGAATCATTAATATGGGCTCAGAAGGCAAGAAGTAAGTGGATGGTAGATGGAGACAGAAACACTCAGTATTTCCATTCACGAGCAAATGGCAGGCGGAAGAGGAATTTCATAGGAGCGCTGAAAGGGGATGGGGACATATGGGTTTATGACGGTGACCAGCTAAAAGAGATGGTGGTTTCTCACTTCTCGACGGTCTTTTTGGAAGAGCAAAGTAGCCGACCACCTTTATGCTGTTCCGTGTCCTTCCCGACTGTTGACTTCTCCGACATTACAAGACTTGAACAAGGGGTGACTGAAGCTGAAATAAAAAATGCGATATTTAGCATGGGTGCCTTGAAAGCCCCTGGGCCTGATGGTTTGAATGCTCTCTTCTATCAAAGCCAATGGCAAGTGGTGGGGAAGTCTGTTTGTGAGACGATCAGATCTATGTGGTGCTCCCCCTTTGAAATCCAGACGGTTAATGATACTCTGATTGTGTTAATTCCGAAAAAGGACCACCCAGAAGTGGTGAAGGATTTTCGACCAATCAGTTTGTGCAATGTGGTCTTTAAGGCTATTACTAAGGTTATTGCTAATAGAATTAAGGTGGTTTTGCCTAAAGTCATTAGTCCTCACCAGTGAAGCTTCGTTCCTGGCAGGCATAGCTCCGACAACATCATTGTTACACAGGAGGTTATTCACTCAATGAGGAAGTTTCGGGGTAAGCAAGGGTACATGGCGATCAAAATCGACCTCGAGAAAGCTTATGATCGTGTGAACTGGGGTTTCCTTTGTGACTGTTTAAGAGAGCTGAAGTTACCAAATTCGTTGATTGACATCATCTATTCTTGTGTATCTACTCCATGCATGCAACTCTTATGGAATGGTGATCGAGCAGGTTCTATTACCCCCTCTCGAGGTGTCTGCCAGGGTGACCCCCTCTCCCCGTATTTATTCGTTATATGCATGGAATGGCTTCCTCCTCTCCCCGTATTTATTCGTTATATGAATGGAACGACTAGCCCACCTAATTCAGGAGCGGATTGGCAACGGTGATTGGAGGCCTATTAATTTAAGTAAGGGTGGTCCTCCTATCTCGCACCTTTTCTTTGCAGATGATGTTGTTTTGTTTGTGGAAGCAACGATCAATCAAGCGGCAGAGGTTAGACACTGTCTTGATAACTTTTGTATGGCTTCGGGCTTGAAAGTAAATACGTCCAAGACACGTGTCTTTTTCTCCAGAAACGTGAATCATCAAAGGAGGACAGAGCTCTGTAGTGTGTTGGGCTTCCAAGTGACACCGGACCTCGGGAAATACCTTGGTGTTCCCCTTCATCATAAGAGGGTCACTAAGGGGAGCTATCAGGCGATCGTTGATAAGGTGAGGGGTAGACTATCTAATTGGAAGGCCACTTCGCTGTCCTTGGCGGGACGAGTAACATTAGTTTCGTCTGTAACTTCGACTATCCCAGGGTACACTATGCAAACGGCTTACTTACCTAAAGGGATTTGTGATGAGATTGAGCAACAGAATAGGCGGTTTTTATGGGGTTCAACCCATGAACGAAAAAAAGGCGCATTTAGTGGCTTGGGATAAGGTGTGTAAGCCGAAGAAGAATGGAGGACTCGGGATGAAGCATCTTCACCTCCAAAATCAAGCGTACATGATGAAACTGGGGTGGGATCTGATGCAAAGACGGGATGACCTATAGGTGAAGGTGGTGAGAAGCAAGTATAAATGTGGGAACGATTTACTACCAAGTATTGATTCCGCTCGATTGGGATCTAATGCTTGGTTGGGTATTAAGAAGGCTGGGATCATGTGAGTGCTGGCACACTTGTGGACACTAGCTCAAATGCAAGCCGATGGAAGCATGAACGGAATGGGTTGTTTAGCGTTAAGTCTGCATATCGTACCTTGTCCGAGGTCACGGAGGTGGATGATTGGGTATGGCAACGTGTCTGGAGGATACGCACAGTTCCCCGGTGTAAATCCTTTATGTGGCTCGCACTGCAAAACAAACTGCTTACTAAGGAGGTCCGAATGCGAAGAGGAATGGGGGTGACGATAGTTGTTCCTGGTGTGGGGAAGCATGTGAGAGTTTGCTTCATGTGCTTCGAGATTGTAGGGATACAAGGAATCTGTGGGTGGAGGCGGGAGGCCCGACGGTCATGCGTAGATTCTTCCAAGATGAGCTGCATCCGTGGCTTAGGATGAATATTCATAGGGTTCACGACCGGGGGAAGCGAGGTTGGAGTGAGTTGTTTACTACGATGTGTTGGCTCATCTGGCAATGGCGCAACGCTAGGATTTTTGAGAATACCAGGACAAGTAATGAAGTTATTCTTTATAGGACGAAGTCCATTATAGCTACTGTGTCGAATGCCAGGGACTTGCTGCAGAAGGTTAATCTGAATGGTCGGCCGATGCAACCTAGCTATGTCTCATGGACTCCGCTAAGTTAGGGCTGGGTGAAGCTAAACGTGGACGGGGCGAGCTTGCAAAACCAAGTGGCGGCATGTGGGGGAGTTCTCCGTGATGATCGTGGCTCATTGATGGTGGGTTTCATGTATAAAGCTGAGGAAGCTGCCGACAACCTGCTTGCTGAGATATGGGCGGTACTCTTTGGTATCAAGATGTGTTGGGATAGTGGTGTGCGCAGAGTGATTCTGGAAACTGATGCCGAGGAGGTTGTAGCACTGATTAATGGCTCGATTCAGCTAAGTCACCCTGATGTGGTGGCAATCCAGGAGATCAAGAGCGTGCTCAACAGAGACTGGGAGGTGCTAGTGCAGTGGATACCGAGAGAAGCAAATAAGGCAGCTGATTATGTTGCGAAGAAAGCGTATGATGTGTGGCCTGGGATTCATCAGTTCCACACTATGTTTGGTGGGCTGGAGGTGGTTCTAAATCAGGACATGACACATTCTAAGATGAATAGTGGCTTAGGCTGAGGGATTCCCCTCCTCTTTTGTATCAAAAAAAAAAAAGAAGTGATTTTTTTTTTTCTAAAAGTTAGATTGTAGATGTGATTTATGTTTGAGATAGCGGTGAGAGAAGTAACTTTTTTTCAGATGGACTCTTGTTTGGCATAGCGTTTAAAAAGTAAGTTGAGATGAAAAATGACTGAAAATGATAAGAACCTTATTGAATACTATACATATATGTGTGTGTTGTATATTATATGATAATTTGGGATAAAAAAAATTAAATTTTGAATGTAAATTTGCTAAAAAGAACAGTATCTACTTGAGAGAGAGCAAATATAAATATGGTATTATAGGATATATTATCCCAACATGTCTTTATCCATTTTAATATATTAAATATAGATATATACGCAAATAAAAACTAGACATATAATATAGTATTATATGATATCTAGATTTAAAAAGTTGGAATTTGAGAGGAGAGAGCAAATACCTTTGTTTGTTTTCAATTGAAGACGTTAGCACTAGCTGTGGTTTGTGTAAAGAATTGTCATTCATAAGATAGCCAATTATTATTCAAAAAAATAATAATAAGATAGCCAATTAGGTCCTTTTTTGGTGATGGAAAAGCTCAAAAAAGTGGTTTCACCCACAAGTCCCACTTTTTTTTTTGAAAAAGGTCCATCATCTCATGATGCTTTGTCAAACAGATGGATTCAACATTAATGGGGGAAAAAAACAAAACAAAACAAGTTTCCGGTAAAAAAACTAAAATTAAGAAAACACAACTCAATATTTAAGAATAAAAGGAGGTGCGTGTGAGATATATGCTTCTGCGTCTCCTCCTTTCCTGTTTTTTGAACTTCTTGTTGGTATATTCAGATGCATTAAAGATTTAAACAACTGTGCTTCCATCATGCTCCTTGTACAGTTGGCTTTTAAATGAAAACCCCATAATAATAATTGTTCTCTTCTAGGAACATGATTGATTGGACTTGACTAGGTGTCAAGCCTAAAGCCTACATACCCGATGAAGGAATCAAAGTTCGCATAGTTCGAGACACTTGATGGTGTTAGCCAGAGGGTGGTGTGTGTGCTCTATATAGCAGAATGTAAAGGAGTTGAGAGTTAGAATGTGCACACCTAGTTAAATGTCCTCTGTACTTATAGAAGTTATAGTGGAGGATATCTCGGTCGTGCGTGACATCGGGGGTGAATATCTTGACTATATCACGCAAGTATTGTTCGGATACTCCTATATTGAAGATAGGTAAGATCCGCTATAATATAGGATCTCCCTATATTATAGGCGTATCACAATCGTTGATATGTCCCTAGTTGGGCCATACTTTAAGTATGAGCCTTGGCCGGTCCGTAACAATAATAATAGTAATAATATCCCATCCTGATTACATGTCCCATTGGGATAGGGACAAAAAAGTCATTGGGATGGGATTGGGACTGTCTCTCCCAATCCCATATGTGAACACTATACTAATATCTAGGCATCATGAAATTGGAACCGCTTTAGCCAGAGGGGTAAAAAAGCGTAAGTATATTTATGTTTTCATTGTTTGGCCAAAAAATATTTACTTTCATCGTGCCCATTTTATTGTTAATGTTCCTATTTATCATTTGCTTTTATGTTTATTTAATAAGCTTTATTTTGTTAAAGTATTAAACCCCAAAATTTTTATCTTATTACTCATTAAGTAAGTAAGACCGGCCAGCAAGTTAATATGAGGAATAAAATACCCTAAGCTCTTTTATATTTTATTTTAATTATATAAACCTCTCTTCTATTTAAAAAAACATATAAACTTAAATCCAAACCATTATTTCCATTAAAAATATTCTAAAAAATAATTTTTATTCAAAAATTATATTAGAATACAGTTTATTTATTAATTACCCATTATCATACTAAATCCCTAATTATATTATGAATAAAATTGTTTAAAGCGTTTAATAATTCCTTTTTTATTTTCTTTAATTTTATTTTTTGCAAATAGTTTTGTTTAATGTTTTTATCATGTGACAAGAGAAGTTATAATAACTCAATTAACGTAAATATATAAAATCTCATTAGTCAATAGACATATTTCTTTTTCTTTGAGGTCGACCTCCACTCTAGTTCCACATGGGACAGTCCTATGGCCAAAAAGCCATTACCAGCAATGTTTTAAATGCCATACCATATATCAATTTAAAAAGATCACTGAGTTATAGTTCAAAGGGTCGGATCAGTTGAATCATTTGGTTGTGTCGGTGACATAATAATTAAATTATAATATAAATATAATTTGTCGACTTTAATATTATATACATATGGTTTAGTAAATTGAAACAATTAAAAATAGCACCTTTTTTGGCCAATAATTAAAAATAGCACTTGAACAAGTTAACACTTATCAACAAACCTAAATTCATGGGTTATAATAAATAAAAAAAATTCAATTATATATCACTTGTTATATATTAAAATAATAAATATGCGCTTTAAATTTTATCGGTGCACATTAATAAAATTAAAAATGTTAAATGTCTTGGCATTAACAAATCAAATCTACCACTCAAGTGGCAAATTTAGGCGCTGCAACTTTTCTTGGGTTTGACAAGGATTGATTGAGTCGGTTGGGGCCAAAGTTTTTGGCATTCACAAATCAAATGTCTTGGTAGTAGAAGAAAAAATCTCGATCATGGAGGAAGAACTTGAGAAATGTGAAATTGCATTTGAGCTTATGCAAAAGAAAAGGATGGAAGCTAGAGAGAAGTTAGTAATAGTACAAAATAAGTTTGAAGCAGTTGATCCTCAACTGTTTGATCTGTTGGAAAATCGCAAAAACTTAGTAGTGAAGCTCACTCAGTTTAAGAATAGGTCATTTGGCATTTAGGTGTTCTCACTTTGACAATATGAGTTATTTAATCTGAACCCTATAATTTCAAAGTATCAAAAAAATGATTTTCATATTTTGAATATATCGAAATAAACATTAAATAAATGATTTCAAAATATCAAATCAAATATATTAGATATCATGATAATTCCCTAATTTTTGTCAAGCTAAAGTTTCGTTTTTAAGTATTTTTCCCATAATCTCTAAGCGGGAAAAAAAAAAAAGAAATATTGTGTTCTTTCTCAATGACATAATATAACGTACATTTAAAAAAAATCATATTATTGAGTAAATAAGAAATAGTATATATGAATACTTGATACTTCATACAAAAATGAAAGTCATAGTTTAGTACGTACATGGGGTCATGAAACTCTTTTTTTTTGGGGTCAAAATGAAACTCATTCTTATAAGACTTGATGATTTATTCGGAGTAAGGAAAATAAAACAGAGATATTTGTGAGAAGAGAAAGATGAGACAATATGATGAGCATTATAGGAAAATCAAATGTTCTCTGCCCCACGGTCCCACCCTTCCCTTCTTTATCCTGATCATTCTGTATGAATAGGGAAAAGAACCGCCCAATGTCACGGCATGATAGAGGGTAGTTGAATTCAATGAATGATTTAGATATTTGTGTTAAGGTGCCACGTGTAAATAAGCGAACGAAGTTTTAGTAAAAGAGTACCTGGCACAGTAATATTTATTTAGATAAAATATACTTTTTTTTAATTCTTTAAGTTTACACTAAGTATATTTTTATTCCTTTAACTTCATAAAGCATACTTTTAGTCTTAGAATTTTAATACCGATAGTTTTACTAACGGATAATGTAAACTTAAGTGATAACGGTGTAAATTTAAGTAATGATTTTGTAATTAAATACTATTATACTTAAATTTAAAATATGACTAAATTGAAAAATATGTAAAATTTATGTAATTAAGTGCTATTAGTCATCACTTGAGTTCACTGCATCAACATTTTTCCGTTAGCAACATTAACGATGTTAAAATTTTAGGACCAAAAGTATACTTTATGAAGTTAAGAGATCAAAAATATACTTTAAATAAAATTTAAAGGACTAAAATTATACTTTAGTCTATTTATTTAAGTGTAAAAATGTGCTAGGAGTTTTATAAAAAGAGTAAAACCATCACGTATGCTAATTCATCCTAACTACCATTTTACTGGCTCACCAGACTCCAGCTCATCATCTCATCTCTCATAGCCCCACCTTATCTCCCTCCTACCTCGCATCGGCTTGGCATCACCCAGGAACCAGTTTCTTTATCTATCTTGGGATAGGTAGGGAGAGCTTCTCCAATTCTGGACTGTTTAGATTTGATCTGGACGGTCCAGATTTAATTTTTTTTAAACTGTCATTTTTTAAATGAAAAAAAATCATTTTTTAAAAATATGTTAGTTAAAAAATTATCTTTATTTTTTATCCTATACTCATTAAAATAATTATTTTTAAAAAAAATAAAAAAGTAAAAAAAAATAAATCTGGACCATCCAAATCTCATCTAAACGGTTCAGATGAGAAGAGCTATCCCTACCTATCTCGGTAGAGAAACTAATTCCGCATCCGCGATCATAGCTCTCGCTCACCGAGTCACAATGTGTGCTCTTTCTCACATTGTAAGACACCAATTCTCTTTTATCTTCAGACTTTATAATTTATTGATTTACCATTTTAATACAAATAATAAAAAAGATGTTTTAAAAAAATCGATTTCAATTTCTTTTTAATAAGAAGTTAATTTAATTATTTTTTTAATATGTTCAAATTAATTATCGAGTTGTATATCATGAAAATTTCAATAATTTAAAATCACCATTTGATTTAATAAAGTGCTCGTATTCATTATTAGTACTTCTTTTTCTTCTGATAAAGTGGTATTCTTTTGGCCGTCCCCACCACGTGCCATGCAATTATTTTGTTTGGAATATAATAGTCTTGTCATCTTCTCCACCAACTCTGTCACTCTTTTTATTTTCTTCGTTTCTTTACCTTCTCTTCACGACATCAGTGTCGCCCTACTTTATCTTTTGCCTAGTCAATTTTAATTTATCACTATGACGTGAAATGACTTGCACCATCACTTTCTTTCTTACCTCAGTATTTTTTTAATTTATTTTTTAGCATATAGAAATATAAATATATTTTTTCAAATGCTTTTACATAAAAATATTTTGTTAACATTTATTTGCACACAATTCTGTCATAAATTATAATAGCATGACATATAATAAATGATCATGTGAAAATATTATTGTTACTCATTTTATTTTATTTATATTTACATAATTCTGTGAAAAATAATATAAAAAATTTAAAGGAAAATGACTGAAAAATTGAAAATTTCTAAATATATCAATTTTTGAATTGCTTATAAGTCATTATTTTATTAATTTTTGGTAACAAACATAGTTTGATAAATATTTTATAAATATAAATATATCAAAATAAAAACAAATATATATTATCTCTCATTACAAATCATTGGATCACTCGTGTTATGTTACATAAACAACTCAATAAGTCTGACAAAAGAACACACACACAAAGTGGGAAATTAACCCAACACTTGACCTAATGTTTCAAGTTTCAATCTTGTAAATAAAGAAAATGGTTTTTTAGAGAAAAAGAAAAAAGAAATAGTGTTCACTTTAAGTAAATAACGAATAATATGAACACTGTATTTCATACAAAAATTTACGTACTTGAGAGTTGAGATCATTAACTCATTATTATAGGACTTGATGATTTATTTGGAATAACGAAAATAAACAGAAATATTGGTGAGAATAGAAGGATGAGACAATATGATGGGCATTATAGGAAAATCAAATGTTCTCTGCCCCACGGTCCCAACCTTCTCTTCTTTATCTTGATCTTTTTTTTTTTGGTCAAACTCTTCTTTACCTTGATCATTATGCATGAATAGGGAAAAGAACCCCCTAATGTCTGCAGAATCCGATGAATCATTTACATGTGTATTAAGGTGCACAACAAAGTTTTACAAAGGTGCACAACAAAGTTTTACAAAGGTGCACAAACTCATCCTAACGACTCTTACTTTTTTTCCTTTGTAGGACCCACTTGCTCTCTAGCTCATCTCATTAACTGGAACCAGTTTCGGTGCTCGTCCGTAGGACGAGCTCTCCCTGCTCGTCCGTACGGACGAGCACTAGATCTGGACGGCCCAGGTTTTTCAAAAAAATTTCATTTTTATTTTTTTCCTATATGAAAAAATCATTTTTTAAAAAAATGTTAGTTAAGAGATTATCTTTATTTTAAATCCTCTACCAATTAAAATTATTTTTAATAAAAAATATAAAAGTAAAAAAAATCAGATTTGAACAGTTCAGATCTAAATCTGGACGGCCAGGTGCTCGTCCGTACGGACGAGCACCAAAACCGATTCCTCTCATAACCTTCTCTCGGCCTTCCCTCCTCCTTTGCTGTTGGCTTGCCATCGTCCATTGCAGCTCTCTCTCACCTAGTCACAGTCACAGTGCGTACACTTTCTCTTCTTTCTTTTATCCATTCCCATCCTTTTTTTTTTCTTGAGCAAAAAAAATTCTCATCCTTTTTCCTTTTTTTTTTATTGTTAGATTAAGATCTCAATGATTCATATTTATCATTTTTTTCTATCATTTTTTATTATAATAATATTTTATCATATATGATAAATTGAACTGTCGAGATTTTAATCTAATGACAAAAAAAAAAGAGGAAAAAATATTTTTAAAAAAACAGAGAAGAGAAGCCAGATCCCTCTTTCTCACGAAATCAATGCTCTTTTATCTTCAAACTTTATAATTTATTTTCAAACCATGTACGTGTATCAAATAAGTTTTTATCAAGTGGTAATTCTGATACAAATAATTAAATAGTTGTTTTAGAAAAATCAATTTACATTTTTATTAATAAAAAATTAATTAATTAATATTTTTACATATACAAATTAGTTATCGAATTGTGTCATGAAAATTTCGCTGACAAGAACAACATCATGAAAATTTCTTTAATTGAACTCGCCGCCCCATTTAATAAAGTAATCATTATTAGTGCTTCATTTTCTTTTGATAAAATGCTCTTCTTTTGTTGTTTCCACCATGCAATTATTTTGATAGGAGGATATAGTCAGTTTTAAATATATGATAAAATTTTTTAAAATAAATTTTATCATATATATATAACAGGAAGTAGTAAATCTTATCCACCAACAGGCACTATGTCACCCTACTTGCCTTTTCGTGCAGTCAGTTTTATCAGCTCTATGATATGGCCTTATCTTTTTTTCACTTTATGTTACCATTTCATCTGGCGGATTTTATTAAATGACTTTTATCATCACTTTTTTTTCTCAACATCAGTATTTTTTTAAATTTATTTTTGACAAAATTTCCAATAGCACTCCTAAATTAAGTTTTATTCAATTTTTAAGGGGGGAAAATGAATGGAAAAACTTCTAAAATAATGGATGTTACTAAAAAAATACTTTAGGATACAGGGTACTACTACCAAAATAATTTAGAGAAAATGACGTTAAAAATACCATATAAAATTCTAAAACTTCAAAACATCTGTTAAAATTTTAAATGGAAATAAATGTGACAGGGATCGAATTAGGATTTTAAAATGTTGGTAAATTTATCATTTTGCCCTCAATTTTTAAATAAATAAAAAACTGACCATTGCCAAAGGACCACCATGGTCGGTCTACAGAGCTCTGACTGCCAAATGGCTTGCAACCACGCAGCAGCCAGGGATCCGACAAGGGGTTTATTTTTTGGGGGGTAGGGGTTGAATTTTGTATTTTTTTTTTATTTTTTAAAAAATTTTGAATGAAGGTGTGAATGTGGGGTTCAAACTCATCCCACCCTTTATATTATTGAAGAGGGTTAGGTGGAACGCTCTTGTGAATCTTATTACAAGTGTTATGAATAACATTGATAAACTTGTTAATCCCATTACGACTTTTGTTCATAGTACTCAAATGTTGGTGAATTTAGACTTACATGTTTTCACTTTGACAAATAAACTTGCTAAACTCATTACTGAACTTGTTATTCCCATTATTAAATTTGTTTTTAGTGCTCAGATTTTGTTCAATCTTGTTAATCCCATTATAAAGAAGAATTCATAATGCATATAAATTTAATGAAAAAAAGTAGTAAATCTGAATATTCATCACCTACAATAATTGTCATGAAATTGAGTGAAGAAACAAAAGGAAAATCTAAAATGGTAATTAATTATAAAAAATTAAATAGTATATCAATAAGAAACATATATCCTATACCAAAAATGGAATTATTATTTAATCTTGTAAAAGGAAAAAAGATTTTTAGTAAATTTGAAATCAGGATTTTTTTCAAATAAAATCAGAAGAAGAAAGTAAAATATATATATATATATATATATATATATATATATATATATATAGCTTTTAGTACAACAGAGGATAATACGAATGGAATGTACTACCAATGGGTTTTGATAATAGCCCAAGTATATTTTAAGAATATGTATCTAAATTATTATTACCTATAAGAGTTTTTGCTGAAATATATATAGATGATATATTAATATTTTCTGAAAATGAAAAACAACACGAAGAACATTTAAATCAATTTGTAAAAAGTATAGAAGATAAAGGTTTGAATATTTCACCTAAAAGATCAGTATTAAGAAAAACTGAAATATCTTTTCTAAGACAAATAATAACAGAAAAAAGAATAGAATTACAAGATCATATAAGTAATAAATTTTTAGAATTTAAGGAAATAACAAATAAAAAAGATATTCAATCATTTTTAGGATCAATAAATCAAGTAAAAAATTATGTACCGAATTTAGCTAAATTAACTTCAAAAATTTCTAAATTAGCAAGAGAAAAAAAAATGATTGGGTATGAAATAAAGAAATAAAAGATATTGTAAAACAACTCAAAAAAATTGTCAAAATTTACAAAAATTAACTATACCAATAAAAGATTATATAAAATGGATTATTTGTATAGAAGCCTCAGATCAATATTGGGGTGTAGCCTTGTATCACGAAAACAAAAATGGAGAAGAAATAATAACAAGATATACAAGTGGAAAGTCTTTAGAAGTTCAATGAAAATATCATTCAAATTAAAAAGAATTCTTAGCAACTATAAAAGCAATAGAAAAATTTGAATTATATATAGTTAATACAACTGTTATTATAATAATTGATAATACACAAGTAAAATCATGGTTAGATTGAGATATAAAAACTAAGAAATTGGTTAATAAAATGTTGTTTAAACGATAAGGAGATTTAGCTTATTATGATTATATAATTGAATATGTGCCTGAAAAAAATAACTTGATTGATGATTATATGAGTAAATGGAATCAAGTCTAGGAATGACGAGTAATCAATACAATAATCAACCATATAATAGAGCAATGACTCTAGAAGATCTTATAAAAAAAACTAACATCTTAGAGTTAAATCTGACTATGTTGACTAGTCAGATGAGTAATACTATGCAATACCTTTTAAATTCTACAGTACATATAAACCTCCAAGTTGATGATTCAACTAAAAAGATAGAGGATATCTTGAATAGGCTGGAATCACTTGAAGGAAGAAATAACACACACACATATCAATGTGTATATATATATATATGATGAGATTCACGAAATTGAACAAAATATGAGCAATATAAACAAAATTTGTAATAGGAATAACAAGTTTATTAAAGAGATTTACAAATTCAATAATGAGTTTAACAAGTTTATTTGTCAACATGAAAACATGTCAGTCGAAGGCCCTGTTTGTTTCGCTGAATGTTGGGGAAGGGCAAGGAAAGGAAAGGAATGGAATAGAAAGGAAAGGAAGATTGGGAGGAAACTTTAAAAATGTGAGCCGTTTGGTACACTAGGGAAAGGAAGTTAGTTGAGGGAAAATAATATGTTTGGTATGGAGAATTGGGTGTTTGTTAAGTGGGAAGATTATGTGAATTTCCACAAATGCCCTTTTAAAAAAAAAAAAGGAAAAAAAAGTTGAATTAGGTTGTGTGAACAGTGTGCCCAGTTGGAACCCTAACCGAAATCGCGAATACGGCGAGAGGAAAAATCGAATTGCAATGTATGGGATATGAAATTGCAATCACGATTGGCATCCAGAGCCACAAGAACAAGGTGTGAATTGATCGGAGGATGCCGATGGAGGTTGTGCGTAACGTGAGAGAGTGGATTGAAAAAACTGATCGCTTCATGTAATAACGACAACAAAGTAGCAGCGATTTGATTAAAATGAAAGTTAGCTCAGTTAAAATGACGACACCAACTGCAAAAAAGTCTCGTTCTGAGGCTGAAGAAGAAGAGTAACAGGTTTACAATATGTTTAACACTATATTAAATTTTTCAATAAAGAAGCAGTACAAAACATACGAATATCAGGCTCAGACGGAAGCAATTGTTATTTGTTTTCATTGAATGTAATAAGTTGTGGGAAAGCAATAAAATAGAAGCAGATGGAAATTTCCCCAGTAAGGTGGACATGAGAGCAGCAGAATGTAGAGGCACATAACTGATGTATCTGTTCTGTTACAAGGGAAAAACCAGAAGGAAATTTGCCCAATAAAATGCTTCACCCTATGAAATAGAAGGCTAGACATGAAAGCACTATAAGGCACAGTGACATAAATGAACATAGATGATCTACCATTGATCATAATGCATCCTCTTGTACTATTGATGATAGTAAGCATGACAATTTTGAAAAGATTGAATCAAACATGGATGCCAATGTTGTTGATGATGTTCTTGCTGTATGGTATGCTGATTATCCCGAGTTTGCATCTATGAGTGACACTGTCAATTGTGTCTGTTCTAATAATGAACAGTGTCCTATTTGCACTGAAATTAATGATGCATTAAATGGTGATTTTGGTAGCGATTCTGCATTGGTTATGGATTCTGTTGTTGATGTGAGTAAGAACAATCATAGCCTAGAATGTCAAATGCATAAAATTCCCATTGGATTACTTTCTTGTAGTCTTGTTGGTGACTAAGATTCTGAAATTTTGATTGATAAAATTCTGAATGTTGATGAATCTTTCCAACAAGTGTTGCCTTCTGATTTGCCACCCGATTTAGAAAAGAAAAAGGATTGCTTTGAAATTTTGGAGCCCTCGGGTGGTGACAATTTCACAAATTCTCTTCCTTCTTCCACTCTTTTCCCTTTCATCTCTTGTGATTGCAATGATGATGTAGTATACTCTAACACCAAGTTGGATTCCACACCTTCCATTTTGCAAGCACAAGAGAGTTTTCACAATATAACTGGTTGCTTGACTCCTACTGATGGGAGTGTTATTGATTTCCTTGGATGTGATAGTTATCTTGAGAGTTTAGTTCCTAAAATGAATTTACGTCACTTGAAATCTCTCCATGTTGCTATTTTTGGATGGGATACTGCTATTTGCTTGTTTTCTTTGCAGGCACATTATTGGGAGAATCGTCAGGAGAGTCAATTTCTACCGTACATTCTTGGACCTCTTTTGATTGATCCTGAGCCACCTCCAACAAGGAAATTCAATAGAAGGGAAGATATTCTTAAAGACAAATGCGTGATTCTCGTCAAAGATGAGAACTTCTCCTTCAAGCGACTCAAGATCTTCTAACCCAGGTTGTCTCTTTCCTCACTTATTTTCTTCCTAATTTCTACAAATTTTTGGGCTTAATTGTTGTATGAGGAAGATAAGTGTGGGGGAGGGACACAATCCAGTAGAAAAAGTAGAAATAATGTAGTTTATTAAATAGAATAAGAACAATACATTCTCTTCTTCTATGATTGCTACATATTATGCACTTGGACATTTTGGTTTTGATGGATCATTCTGTTTTGATTGATATTTTGAACTCTTGGATTATAATATCTCGGTAGTTGATTCTATGACGTTGATTGCAACCTTTGTGAGATTTTGGGCCTACATGAATGGAATTCATCTTTTACCATTCTTTCTTTCTTGTGTCCATCTGCTCATGATTTATGTTCTCTAGAACTTGCTCTCTTTCTTTTTGAAACTACATTTTTCACTTGCATGCAAAAATATGATGGAGACTTATTTTCTTTCTTTCATTTTCCCACTTTGACTAAATAGCCTTTCCCTTGAATTATATTCCCTTTGTTAGCCCCTTTGTGCCTTTTTGACCCATTCCTTTCTAAGCCACATTACTAGCCTAAATGCTGAACCATTTTATTTTGCACCTTAGAAAATTTGTTGAGCATTGGTTTTGTGGTTAAGTGTGAGGGTTGCACAGGAGTGCAACATTTTAAGTGTGGGGGGGAAGTGTTGGTTCAAAGTATTTGATTATGTGCCATTCATTGTTTGGCATTTATTTTAAAAAAAAGAAAGAAAGAAAAAAAGAGAGAAGAAAAAAAAATACCCAAAAAAAAACAAAAGAAAAAAAAAATTTTGCTATTTGAGTGATTTTATAGTATTTACTAATGCTTTTTCAAATTTCTTAGATATTTAGCCTCTCATTTCCGTACCATTACCTACCATTACCATAGCCCTATTACAACCTTTATAATAAGTCCTCCTGATTTTTTTTTTTTTTTGCAAGAATGCGTTATCAGTAGTGGAGAAGTAGAACTTGAGCAAGCTTATGGTAAAACAATTTCATTGAGCTGAATTTGAGTGATACACTGATTAACCATATACACTTGAGAGATTGATTGAGGGCATCCCTTGAGAGACTATTTTGTGTGATCAGCATCATTGAATGATATTGCCATGATTAGTAATTTGAGATGAAGAGATTTCTGTCTTGAATGGTTGATCTTTTGAAACTTTTGTGATCCTTGTTGAGCTTTGAACTTTTAGTAATTGTTAGAAAAGATAAGTTTTTTCTTGTTCCTTACTTTTTAATTTTGCTCAGGAGTGCAAAAGGATAAGTGTGGGGGAGTTTGATAATCATTGAATTCATATTATATTAAGTGCAAAAAGAAGCTATAAACTCTATCATTGTCATGATTTAATGGAACAATTAGTTAAATATGTGATTTCATCTTCATAATGAGTTTTTAGACTTCATTTGCATTAATCTTGGTCATATTTAGAGTTTGGATTCAAAATTTAACTCAAGTTACTTTCTTACCACAAAGGGGTAGTGAACACTGTTCTGTATTGTAGTCATAACTTGAGTTCTAGACCTCAAATAGATCTGACCTTTATATTGTAGGAAAGCTAAAAGATATACCTACAACTCATATGAAGAATCCAAAAGCAAAATCAGATGTTTAGAGGTCCAAAATGGGCTTGGAATCCGAGACAAGGCGCTGGCACTGGACCCTGGAACAACATTCGGTGTTTGATCCATAACTTGAGCTACAGACATCCAAATGGGTCACCGTTTGAACGACTGGAAAGCTAACATCCGGGTTACATTTCATATGAAGACCACTTGGCCCAATTCCACCGATTTCATGGTATTTCACAGGTTGTAATGTTGACGCGGTTTTGGAGCTCAAAAGTCAAAAATTGTGGCTCAATAGTTCTTCCAAGCTTCCTATAAATACATGCACGTTTAGAACTTGTAGACACACCTTGGAGAGACCAAGATCTCTCCCATTCTAAGTTCCTTCTTGTATTTCTTTCCTCCTACTTGGAATGGCTTAGTTTAGCTTTATTAGTTTCATGTATTGTTTTTAATTCTTGTCTTTAATTTCTTGCCTCCTTCTTGGTATGGCTTACTTTTCCTTATTAGTTTTATGTATTTTTTTTCCTTTGTATTTCTAGCCTCCTTCTTGGTATGGCTTAGTGTTAATCTTTCCCTCTTAATTATTTCGATTTTATGTTCTTTATCTTTTACCTTTATGGATTCATTATGTTTTTGAGATTTATTTTTATAGAAGCTTTCATTTTCTTTAATTGTTCTTTGTGTTCTTCATGTTCATGATGAACTTGCTCAAGTTCTTCATGGTCATAATGAACATCTTTACTTCTGCATTTTCATTTTATCCAACCATGCTTAGCTAAGTTTCTGTGATCGACCCATGAGTTGAGGATTCCATGGTGTCATCTGGAGGACTTGTGTTTTAATCAGTAACTGACTTGTTTCTGTTAATTTTAATCGGATCCGATTATAATTATGGATTGGGTATTAGATTTAATATCCAGATTGAAATCCCAAGGACTTAGGTCGGACCGGGTTGCAGAGATCATTGTGCAATCGTACAGCGAGCTCACCACGTGTTCGATCAGATGCTAGGCGATTGTCTAGTCGAGGGAGTTTCTAGACAAATGCAGAGATTTCGGTTTGTCTAGAATCAATCACAAGTTCAGTTATTCTATTTTTGTTCGATGATGGAAGGTCTTGGAATCCCAATTCTTGGTTGATCCGTTTCAATTTGATTAATCTCACTTTTCTTCATTTTTGTCTTTAATTCCTGTTCTAATTCCAACAAAACCCAATCCCCCCTTGTTTTCATTTCATTCGCATGACATCTAGATTACTTAGGATTCAATAAAAGGCTCCTCGAGAAGAGAGAACGATCCTAGGTTTGCCTATACGCAATCCTTGGTTAATTGTTAATTGTGGACTCCAAGGATAATGACAAAAGGTCTTCATCAAGTAACTATCACATCCAAGGAAATCAATGATACTCCCATCAGTAGGAGTCAAGGTACCAATTATATTGTGAAAATTCTCTTGTGGTTGCAAGATGGAAGGTATGGAATCCAACTTAGTGTTGGAGTACACCACATCATTGTCGCAATCACAAGAGATGGAAGGGGAAAGAGTGGAAGAATGAAAAGAATTTTTCAAATCATCACCACTTGGAATGTGTAACGATTCAAAACAATTATCTTGTTTTTCTAAATCAGGTGGCAAATCACAAGAAAGTACTTGTTGGAAAGATTCATTGACATGTAGGATTTTATCAATCAAAATTTCAGAATCTTTGTCACCAACAAGACTACAAGGAGGTAATCCAATGTGAATTTTATGCATCTGGTGTTCTAGGCTATGATCTTTCTCACTCATATCAACAACAGAATCCACAAGTAATGTTGAATCACTAAGCAATTCAGAATCACCAAATAATGCAGCATGAATCTCAATGCAAATAGGGCACCGTTCATTATCAGAACATGCACAATTAGCAGAATTACTTGTCCATACAAAATCAGGATAATCAATATACCATTGAGCAAGAACATCATCAACAACATTGGCATCCATGCTTGATTCAACTGTTTCAGAATTGACATGCTTACTATCTTCAATAGTACAAGACAGTGCATTTTGATCAATGGTAGAATCAACCACTTCACTAAATGCTTTCTTTTGAAGCTCAACATGTAAATGACATTTTTCATGATAACAATCCACACACATTTGATATTCCTCACAAGAGCATGAAAATATGTCATTCAATTTATCGAATTCATCCATAATACTATGAAGAGAAGCATTTTCATCAGTTAAAGCATCACATGAAAGAATAGGAACACACTCATCAACAAGTACAATCGAATCACTACTACTAAAGCCAATTGGTTGAGCAATTACATGTGCAAATAATTGAGGGGATTTAACAATGATTTCCTCGTCCACCTCATTATCGCTCAAATCATGAATTGCTTCATTAATCAAAGTAGTAGGAGAATCTACTTCTATAAGGGTATGATCATTACCAAATAGGTGAGAAGATTCTTCAATGTGCTCTTGTACTTGTCTCACTTCTTGTGCATGTGTGCCCATGATAGAAGGAAAATTCATTTTTAAAACTTGTGCTTGCTGCTCAATTTCCTTCGCTAATCTCTCAGATTATTTCGTTTGTTGTTCCATCATTTTAAGCATAGAGTCCATTTGTTGATAAAGGTTGTCCTTATGTGACCACTCCTCATTTATAGCCCAAGCCGGCTGATTTTGGAAATCTTCAACGACCTCACAAAATGAAGGATCTTGGTGGGGCAGACATGGTTGAGAATGAGGTTCATAAGGTGGCTCAAATGAGTATAGGGATTCATGAGATGGATGACATGGTATGGAAGTGGGATGGAATGAAGGATGGTAAGATAAGTGAGAGGGTTGATGATATTGTTGGAATGAGGAGGGTTGATGATATTGTTGGAATGAGGAGAGTTGATGATATTGTTGGAATGAAGGTTGTTGGTATGGTTCATGGTATTGGTGGAATGAGCCATCACATTCTTGATTGCCTACAAAAGAGTGAGAATTGAAAGGTAGATCATGATTATCGTGAAACCAAGCCATGAAAGTTCAATGCAATTAATTCCCAATGGGTCACAAGATAACTTTCTAACAATAAACAATAAAAACTGAGAAAAGGAATCTAAGAAAATACAAATGCAATTGAAAAAGAAAAGAAGATTTTTTTTTTCCGAAATGATAAAATATGCAAGTATGCTATGAATTAACTTGGAGATATGGTGAATTCAAACAAATGAGCTCAAAATTATATCGAATCTGATTTTAACACATCACACAGAAGCTACCAAGTCAAGACGATGCAATAATGCAATGAATGTTATGCAAGCTACCTAAATGCAAAATTCCTAAACTATATGCAATGAAAAATAAAAAATGCAAAACTAACAAGCTTCACACGAGAAACCCCTTGTCAAAAGTAAATTTGACAATTAGATTACCTAGGGAGCCAATTACTTAGCTCCCCGGCAACGGTGCCATTTGATGAAGACCTTTTGTCATTAGCCTTGGGGTCCACAATCAACAATTAACCAAGGATTGCGTATAGGCAAACCTAAGATCGTTCTCTCTTCTCGAGGAGCCTTTTATTGAATCCTAAGTAATCTAGATGTAATGCAAATGAAATGAAAACAAGGGGGGATTGGGTTTTCTTGGAATTAAAACAAGAATTAAAGACAGAATGGAAAGCGAGATTAATCAAATTAAGATAGATCAACCCAGAATTGGGATTCCAAGACCTTCCATCATCGAACAAAAATAGAATAACTGAACTTGTGATTGATTCTAGACAGACCGAAATCTCTGCATTTGTCTAGAAACTCCCTCGACTAGACGATCGCCTAGCATCTGATCGAACACGTGGTGAGCACGCTGTACGATCGCACAACGCTCTCTGCAACCTGGTCCGACCTAAGTCCTTGGGATTTCAATCTGGATATTAAATCTAACACCCAATCCATAATTATAATCGGATCCAATTAAAATTAACAGAAACAAGTCAGTTACTGATTAAAGCACAAGTCCTCCGGATGACACCATGGAATCCTCAACTCATGGGTCAATCACAAAAACTTAGCCAAGCATGGCTGGATAAAATGAAAATGAAGAAGTAAAGATGTTCATCATGACCACGAAGAACATGAGCAAGTTCATCATGATCATGAAGAACACAAAGAACAATTAAAGAAAATGAAAGCTTCTACAAAAATAAATCTAAAAAACATAACGAATCCATAAAGGTAAAAGATGAAGAACATAAAATCAAAATAATTAAAAAGGAAAGATTAACACTAAGCCATACCAAGGAGGCTAGAAATACAAAGGAAAAACAATACATAAAACTAATAAGGAAAAGTAAGCCATGCCAAGAAGGAGGCAAGAAATTAAAGACAAGAATTAAAAACAATACATGAAACTAATAAAGCAAAACTAAGCCATTCCAAGTAGGAGGCAAGAAATACAAGAAGGAACTTAGAATGGGAGAGATCTTGGTCTCTCCAAGGTGTGTCCTCCTCTTCACAACACCCTTCTATTTATAGGCAGCTAGGAGCATCTCATCCATGCACTTTACAACTCAAATTCGTCACTTTAGTTAGTGGCCAACTTGGAAGCATCTTTGAATCACTTTACAGCTCCAAAACCGTGTTCTCTTTTTCAGCCCATGTTAGACCACGAAATAAGCCGAATGTGCCCATGTTATCTTCATAACAATTGTTCCCCCAGATGTCAGCTTTCCAGTAGTTCAAATGGGACCTCATTTGGAGGTCTGTAGATCCAGATATGGGTCAAATACCGAACGTTGCTCCGGAGCCCAGTGAAAGCAGCCTGTTTCGGTTTCCAGGCCAATTTTGGCTCTCTAAACATCTGAGTTAGCTTTTGGGATCTTCATAGGAGCTGTAGGGCTTCCTCTTAGCTTTCTGAAAATGCAAATTGGGGATCAATTGGATTTCTATAACGCAAGTTATTCCCAAAATACCGAACAGTGTTTATCACCCAATTGTAAAAGAGGTGTGATTTAAGCCCAATTTTTAACCAAACTTCAAATATGACCAAAATTAATGCAAATGAAGTCTAAAAACTCATTATGAAGATGAAATCACATATTTCACTAATTGTTCCATTAAAGCATGATAATGACAGAGTTTATAGCTTCTTTTTGCATTTAAAATAATATGAATTCAAAGATTATCAACACCCATAGACAATGAGATAGGACAGTGACCTCTCAGCAAGCAAAGGAGGCTGTTGTAAGTTATAAACATTTTTGGCTTTAACTTTCATAGGCTAAGGTGCGATAGAGCTAGACCCAGGAGTCACAGGGGTTTGTAGATCCCACTATGCCTCTGAAAGCTGGTCTGACCCTAGTTGAGCACCCTAGACACTGTAAGGGTATGGGGTTAGGCGCCAGACCTAGCATAGTCTATGGCAGAAGTTGTGTCTCTGAGGCTGGCACCTCTTGAGTAGGGACCTCTGGCATTAAAAGGACGAGGTAAGAGATTGTTAAAGAGATCCATGCAGATGCTGCCAAGGCACATATCATGATGGCCTAGTTGATTTAGGTGTAGGACGATTTCTTTTACGCTCAGCAAACCCAGTGGTAGGATATAACGAGCGCTATGCTGTCGAGGTCGTGGAGTCGATTGTTTCCTGATGAGAAGCATCCAGAGGTCCTACCAATCCCTAGGTTTGTGATCCAGCCACTACCTCCTCTTGCTAATGACGATAATGTTATTAACTTTGGTCAGCCCTATGATCCTGCCCCCTGAGAGAGGGCCTGGTGATCATCCTCTTGATAGTTAGTCAGTTTTTATTTATGATTTAGGACTTTTGCATTACAAACAGTTGTAAAAAAATTAGAAATTTTGAATAGTTAGTGAGCTTTTATCCCCTTATGTAATTTCTGGTTCCAAATTGAACTTGTACAAAAATATTTTAAAAAAATAAATGACAACATTTTGTAATGTTTTGACAAAGATTTGCCGTATCTCCCAAAATAACCAAGTTCAAATAAGATTTTTGCAAAAATAGGGAACCTGGGTCGTTTCCCCGATGAATTCGCAGCGGGTTCGATTGATAACAGTGAAACAAAACAGTAAAATAGGGGGTTTTTGAGGTGAACAGAATAAAACGAAACTAAATAGAGACAAAACGAAACAAGCAGAGACAGAACGAATCAAACAGAGATTAAACAGTTAACAGAGATTAACCCAGGATTACGGATTCACTTTCCTTCCTCGGATGAAACAGATTCACAACCAAACTCGTGATCGACTCTAAATAAACCGAGATCTCTGCATTTATGTAGAATTTCCCTCAATTGAACAATCATTCAGAATCTGTTCGAATCAGTGGCGTATCAATGTACGATCGCACAATAATACATTAACCTAGTGCGAACTACGTCCTTGGGAAATATCGATCTGGGTTTTTAATCAAAAACCCAATCCAAATCCAAAAATCGAATCCGATCAAAAAATACGAAAATGAGTTAGACGGTTACCAATTAAGCGCGAATCCTCTGGACAGTAGAATCCTTAATCCGTGGGCTAATCACAGAGATTTAGCCGAACAAAACTAGGAAAAACAAAGAATAGATGAAGAACGCCAAGAACATATGAAGAACAGTTGAGAGAAAATAAAAGCTTCTATTATGATCCACAAGTTTTTCAAAACGTGAATGAATAGGTGTTTGTGGCTGCCCTCACCTAGATAAAACCTAAAATGGGAAATGGGCTTTAATTAAAAGTGGGCTTTGATTACAAAATTTGAGCCCAATTAAAATCCAGAAGTAAACATCGACTTCGACTCTAAAATCGACCTCCCTCTTGTTCGAATTTGCCCTTCATGTCTTCATAACAATTGTAGCTCTCTGAATCATCTGCAATATGAGACAAAAATGAGGCAAATCCAATGTCTGGTTCAAGAGTTATGGTGAAAATAGCGAAGCTATGTAAAACTGGAATTTTACTATTTAAAATGGTTAAAATAAAAACAAAGGCACAAGGCCCAAATAAGTATAAAAACCATTATTTATTAGCTAAAGAGTCCTAAATTATTAATCAAGAGACAAAAAGTAGTGTATGAAATATTCAATTATCACGTTTCTGCCTAAAAACTGCCACAAAGTGTAATTTATTTTTTCAAAAAATAAGTTTATATTTGTAGTGGTTTACCAAACCTCTACAAACTTTCTTTAAACTTAAGCGGTTTTAGGCAAAATAACTGTCACGCTCTGAAACCGAAAGGGGTGACCGGCAAGGAATATGAGTGTACTCACATTCCTTAAGCCCAAAACTTATAAACATACATTCCAAAATACATGGATCCTACCTATAAATTACATGGAGCATCTATATCTAAATAATAATACAAAAGTCTAGGGTTATGATTACATCAACTAATAGCATATCTAAATGAGTTGGTGAACTTTAAATCCTTAAGGAGACCCTTCACCGCTCATTAGGAGGTTCAAGGTCGGCAATATCATCTGAACCAAAACAAATTTTTCCAGTGAATAACGTCCCATACTTTTAATTCATTAAAAAATACAAGAGTAAAAACTTTTATATCTTCTAATGATATCAATATGGCAATAACTTCAATTTTGAAACCATAAGATCATGAATCAAAACAAAATTCTATATAAGACCATCAATCAGCTACCTCAAAATACGTAATAAATTGTTTTGTTTGACAAAATAAGTTTAAAACAGTAAACTACAAATAAAATAGAACTTTATATAAAATATTGTTAGTCAAAAAAAAATTCCAAATACGTAATAAAACCTTTGATTTAATATAATCAATTTTTAACCATTATTCTCAAAACCACATCTTTTCGTAGAACTTCTTACAGAATGAATGACAAGCGTGACCACACAGTCCATGAGGGTAACTAACCAAGTATGACTCAAGGCCATGAAACAAGCATGAGAACAAATCCTATGAATATCAAGCGAGCTCGAGGTTAACCATGGTGCACCAAGAACTAATAGTACTGCTGTTAGTAACCAATGTTCTGTATTCAGTCCTCTCCAAAACATTTTCAATCATGTTTGGGGTCAATTTATCAAAGTAATAAAAATTCTTCTTTTAAGATAATAACAGCTTTATCTCATACTTCATAATCAAATCTCTTAGCATAAACTTTCACAAATAATACTCAAAACTTTCCTTCAAATTCAATCTATCAATAACATCCTTTTAAAACACCAGGTACTCACATAAAAATATTCCAATTCAAATAATAAATTCTAGCTTATAAACTTTTCCAAAATCCAAAATCATTTCATTATAAAATTTATGAAAATATCTCAAAAGCCTTCCATTCCATTCAAGTGCATAATCATAAATTATACTTTGAAACTATTGGAAGAAAATTCATAATAACAAATAAAATCACCATTCTTTAATCATATACTATCAACAAGTATTCCTTCACAAAACCATACTTTCAAATATGAAAATTAACATAAAATTTCAACAACAAAAAATATCATTTATAAAAATTAGGGACGCTATTCACTCACCTTTTGCTCTTCCGAAACTATAACTTTACCAAAATCCCTCTTTGTTCATTTTTCTCGAGCTCTGGCAATTGCCAATTCCTATAAATTTTGAAATTCATATATCAACCTCTAATGGAATTTACCTACTCAAATTAAAAATCCTTAAGTACCTGATAGGGAAAAACTTTATATCATATAAACTCTGCAAGTGCACAGGCCGTATCAAGTAATAAAGTGATGAGAAAAGTATCGTTCCCACGAGGACTTAATATCACAACTTTAGTTAAGCATTAATTTCACAATTTCATTTAAGTTGAGCAACACAAATTGAATTTAATTAAGATAAAGGAAAAGAAAATTAAAACTAAAATAAAAATAAGAAAACTACCACAATAATCAAATGAGCAACCTAGAGTCACTAATTCCTTATTAGCTTCATAAATCTTGTTTTCACTACTTTAATTAGCTTTTATATCAATTTTGTTAATTTCGAGTATAAATAGTTATAAGTGCCTGTCGGTCTACTTACAACCCTCTCTTAAGTATAATTTGTTACATCTAACATAGTCACTCAAGAGGCAACAAAAATCGAACACACTCTTCAACAATTATATGGGGCCATTAGGTATATGTCTATCCTAACCGCAAATTAAATTGTAATTTAATTCCATATTACTTAATCTTAGAGCCTAATTAAAATCTCCTTCGTCAAGGTAAATCTTAATGCTCAAAATCATATTTAATGATGGCCGACCACTAAATAGATAAAACTAAATAAGATTAAGTAACCAAAATTAATATCAAATTTAACTAAATAATGAAAACAAAATTCAATTCACCCACAAGTTCATAGGTCCTCTAGGTTACAAAACCAACTAGCTACACATGGCTCTAATAAAATCTAGAACAAAAAGATGAAACTTAGATTGAAAGAATAAAGGAAAGAGATGAAAGAAAGATTCTCCGTCACCTCCACAATCCTTTCGTCCTTCCGTGGAGATGATGAAGAAAACTAAAACGCTCAGCCGCTACTCCTCTGCTTCCTTGTTCCTTCTTGTTCTATGTCTCTCAGATCTGCTCCTCTCAGATCCTCCTCTTGTCTCTACCTCCCTATTTATAATAATTTAGGTCTTGGGTTATTGATTCTCCTTTTTTATGAAAAAGATATCTCATATCCTATAATCAACTCCATCAGATCACGCAATTGATTTTGTTTGTATTTTTCTTGCGTGAGACCACTGAATTTGACTGATTGCATATCCTTTTAATTGTTTTTTCTACTTCATTCCAAATCAGCTAATATTTCTTGCACAATAAAAATAGGATATGAGTAGATTTTATGTCAATTTATTCTTTAATCCCAAGTTTCATTCAATTTTGGAAAAGTTCATAAAAGATAAATAAATAGGTATATAATATCAATAATTCCAATTAAATCTTATAAAATATACACATATTTAATCATAAAATATATACTCATCAAACACCCCCACACTTAAACATTTGCTTGTCCACAAGCAAAAGAAAGAGAATTCATTATCTGAAAAGAACATTGCCTATGAAATTCCTAAACAAAGAGCAAAAAAACCACCACACTTGAATCATATCTTCAAATCTTATTTAAGTTAATGTCTTATAAAAATAAGTCACTAAGCCAATAGAGTGTAACAATCTCTTAACGTTCCATGATCAAAAGATCGACAAGCAATAAGTTAAACCATAAGATTAGTAAAAGAATATTATGCTACTTAATTTCTCTAGAAAAATTCAAACGCCCCCACCAAACCAAGCTTTTTATTTAATTTATTAAGAATTATTAAGTAGAAAATAACTCATTTTTTCTTCCTTTTTTTTTCTTTTTTTTTCCTTGAGCCGTTGTAGGTCCCTTTTTTACGCGACCCTGCACATGGGTGATGCAGCACCGGTTACTCAGTTACTTCAACAAGCACCTCAAGAGGCTTTTCGCCCAACTCATAACCCTCTTTGACTTTACTGTTTGATGCGAGTGCCAACATTGGTGATGAAGTGCCCCTGGTTACTAAGTGAGGTCTAGAGAAGTCATTACGGTTGCTTTTCTTTTTCTTTTTCTTTTTTTTTTTGGTGTCATTTCCCTACACAAAATCTTTCCTTAGCTAGCAAAGGTCATCATCTAATTTTCTAAAGAGATCATGTAGCAAAATATTCTTGAACTAATAATGTATTGATCATATTACAAACTAATCTCTATTCTCATAGTCCATCTCAAGATTGAAAAAAAAAAAAACTCAAGGCTTAGAGACTTGGTTAAAACTTTTTTTTTCTATTTTAATTTCTTACTTGATAATATTCTCTAAGATGGGGAAAGCTCAAAATTAAGGTCAATCCTCAACAATGCAAAAATCTCAAATTAACGAAAATCTTTTCAACTGCATAAGGACAAACATAATTCAAAGAAATTATATCATAACCAAAGAAATTATATCTCTCCCCCGCACTTAAATCAAACATTGTCCTCAATGTTGCAAAAAATAAAGAGGGAAAGGAACTAGTATTCCCCTAGTTTAGTCCTCTAACTCCAATATGAAGTGCTAAAACAAGACCTTGCAGCAATAATAGGAGTGATCTTCTTCAAACTTGAATAAAACTGAAAGAAATAAAGAAAAACTAAGAATAAAATATGCAAACAAAACCCTTGGGTTGCCTCCCAAGAAGCGCTAAATTTATAGTCTTCAGCCTGACTTCTCAAAACAAACCTCTAATCATAAGTATCAAACATCATAATTACCTTGTATTCATTTCTTTTCAAACAACAAGGTATCTCACACAAAAATTGATCGTCCAAGTTAATTACTTGTACTTCCTTAATCATAGACAATCTTGGAATACAAGTATTCACTGAATTCAAATTAAGCACAACACGCATACCTTTGAAAATAAATATAGGCACTTCTAAGAATTTAGAGCATCCAATAAAATCAACTTGACTCTCATCAGTAAGAGTCGACACTCCAAGAGGATGGTCATGAACAACAACCATTGAGACATTTACACCAATTTGATCATCAACATCACAATCATTAGGCTCTACAACCGAAACCTCTTCAAAACATCTAATATTCTCATCTAAATCAATGTCAAGCTCACAATCACTTTCTACATTATCCATAGTCTCATGCAATCTCATACCTTCAACTTCCTCACAATAATCATTATCAATATAAGAAGTGGTACCCATGTTTAAGGGATTATTTTGCACCATAGTCTCAAGGGTAGAAAGCATTTGACTCGCATATACCTTCATATTTTGGAGACTTGACTCAATGCTAGAGAACATCTCCTTTCGCTCTCTACTAGAACTCTCTAATGCTTCCCCACACTCCTCAACTAATCTTTCCAAATTAGATTTTTCCCTGTACTCAATGGTGTGTTCTTCAATAGGTGGATAAAAGTAAAAAGGATGAGTATTTTCATGAGAACAATAGACATATGGATCCCTAAAATTATATTGCTCAAAACCTTCACTAGGACAAAATGAGTTATCAAAACAAGCTTGGTTCCTAGTGAAATCATCTCTTACAAAATGACTAGTTGTAATATATGGACAATGCTCATATAAATGATTCCCTCCACAATAAACACAAGACATCCAAACATATTGAGAAGAATCAATATATGGAATACAACCATCATTTATGCTCCTCTTACGTTGCCAATATTCATTCAAAGAATTTAAAGTAGCAATCAATCCATCTTGTGTAGAAGACAAAGAATTCATCTCCTTTTCAATATTAAGACCAGTTGGTTGCCAATTGAAATTCATTTTTTTAAAATTTTTTTCTAAAAAGGTAAAATAAAATATTTACGAACTCAAACTTAAACTACTAATGCTCAATCAATTTCAACCAAGACAGTTGTGGCACACAAGTCCCCGACAATGGCGCCAAAAACTTGATAGGTTAAAATTTTATAGCCTATAAACTCCGCAAGTACACGGGTCGTATCAAGTAATAAAATGATAAAAAAAAAAAAGTATCGTTCCCACGAGGACTTAATATCACAACTTTAGTTAAGCATTAATTTCACAATTTCGTTTAAGTTGAGCAAAACAAATTGAATTTAATTAAGATAAAGCAAAAGAAAATCAAAACTAAAATAAAAATAAGAAAACTGCCACAATAATCAAATGAGCAACCTAGAGTCACTAATCCCTTATTAGCTTCATAAACCTTGTTTTCACTACTTTAATTAGCTTTAATATCAATTTTGTTAATCTCGAGTATAAATAGTTATAAGTGCATGTCGGTCCACTTACAACCCTCTCTTAAGTAAAGTTTGTTATATCTAACATAGTTACTCAAGAGGCAACAAAGATCGAACACACTCTTCAACAATTATATGGGGCCATTAGGTATATGTCTATCCTAACTGCAAATTAAATCATAATTTAATCTCATATTACTTAATCTCATAGCCTAATTAAATCCTCTTTCGTCAAGGTAAATCCAAATGCTCAAAATCATACTTAATGATGGCCAATCACTAAATAGATAAAACTAAACAAGATTAAGTAACCAAAATTAATATCAAATTTAACTAAATAATGAAAACAAAATTAAATTCACCCACAAATTCATAGGTCCTCTAGGTTGCAAAACCAACTAGCCACACATGGCTCTAATAAAATCTAGAACAAAAAGATGAAACTCAGATTGAAAGAATAAAGGAAAGAGATGAAAGAAAGATTCTCCGTCGCCTCCACAGTCCTTTCATCCTTCTGTGGAGATGATGAAGAGAACCAAAACGCTCAGCCGCTACTCATCTGCTTCCTTGTTCCTTCTTGTTCTGTGTCTCTCAGATCCTCCTCTTGTCTCTGCCTCCTTATTTATAATAATTTAGATCTTGGGTAATTAATTCTCCTTGTCTTATTAAAAAGATATCTCATATCTTGTAATCAACTACATTAAATCACGCAATTGATTTTGTCTTTATTTTTCTTGCGTGAGACCACTGAATTTGACTGATTGCTTATCCTCTTAATTGCTTTTTCTACTTCATTCCAAATTAGCTAATATTTCCTGCACAATAAAAATAGGATATGAGTAGATTTTATGTCGATTTATTCTTTCATCCCAAGTTTCATTCAATTTTGGAAAAGTTCATAAAAGATAATTAAATAGGTATATAATATCAATAATTCCAATTAAATCTCATAAAATATACACCTATTTGATCATAAAATATATACTCATCAGTACCAAAACATCATTCAATCACACCTAACACACAATTATCTATGTTTCTAAATCTCAATTCTTCTAAGTTCAACTTCAGAAACACTGATTCAATCCTCATTTAGAAACTTTTTTGACATCCAAATGCAAAAACCTCTTCTAAACTTATTGGAAGCATCAAACTAAATATATATATATATATATATATATATATATATAACTCCTCATGAAAACCATGGCTGACCAAAATAGGGGTATAAGGACAATTCGTCAAACTCAACTTTGTTGCTTCCAATCGTCACATATCGCACTTACATTTCACATAATTTGTCATTTAAGCTCTCTTTCACTTTTATTAAGTATATAAATCAGCTATTAGCCTTTAAAAGATTAGCCTTTAAAAGGTTGAGACAACAGCATGCATGAATAATTTTAGAGCCTCAAAATCTATCCTATATGCTATTTATTCGCTCACACATACGCAAATATACATGCTTCTTTCATCATTTTATTTTACAAAGAACCTCAACTCTTTATGTATCAAAACAGAGCTTAGGGTTCGGTCAACCCTCTTTCTTCATCAGCACCAACACGCAGTCCATAAAATAAGTACATTAACCTCTATTCACCCCCTTCTAGCACTTCATTGTGTTATACAATCGTTCCCTTCCTTTTGCCCCTTTTTAACCAGAATTTTCAAACTTTGATCTCTCATTCAAGGTGCAGCAAATGAAAGAGAGAGTTGGAATAGAGTCCTAGGTACTTAACTTGGTCTAAAGATGGGTTTGCATGTGGGTTCTAACTCTTCCTCTTCAATTTCTTCCTCCAGTACGTCCTTCTCTGACTCTCGCTCTCTCTTTCACAACTCCCTCTCGGTCTCTAACTATCGTTTCGAGACGCAGAGAAATAGTGGAGTATGGGATGGGTTGAGGTGTCCTTTAGTGCTTGATGTAGATTGGAGCTTGATACTCAAGAGGGGGGTGAATTGGGTATCTTTAAAAATTTAAAGAATAAGCTCTGTTTTTGACAAACTAAAACAGGGGTATACAGAGGAGTAGAGAGGAAGAAGCTTTGTATGAGAGATTTATACTGGTTCGGTCCTTTCTTTGACCTACATCCAGTCCCCAAGCCTCACTTGGGATTTTCAATTCACTATAATCAAATATTGATTACTTACTCTGTACTAAGAGTTGTTCTCTCACTAGAACACACTCCCCCTTACAAGTTGTAATCAATACACTCCAACAACCAAGTCCCCTGACTTGTAGTTATCTCAATCAATAAATGATTTACAAGTAAATGACTCTCTCACAGAGTAGATATCATCAACATAGATCTGAACAATTAAAATTTCATTCATTTATTTTTCTTTATAAACAAGCTGTATCAGCTTTGCCTCTGATAAATCCTTGATTGAGTAAGAATTGACTCAATCTTTCATACCAAGCTCTAGGAGATTGCTTAAGGCCATAAAGTGCTTTCTTTATTTTAAAAACATGATCTGGAAAATGTTCATTTTCAAAACGTGGAGGTTGTTCAACATATGCCTCCTCTTGAATAAAACCATTTAAAAATGCACTTTTAACATCCATTTGAAAAAGTTTGAAACCTTTTACACAAGCAAAGGCTAGAAGAACCCTTATGGCTTCCAATCTTGCCACTGGAGCATAGGTTTCTTCATAATCAATCCCTTCTTCCTGATTATAGCCTTTGGCAACCAATCTTGCCTTATTGCGGATAATGATTGCAGACTCATCTCGTTTGTTTTTGAATACCCATTTAGTGCCAATGACCGGATGATCTTTAGGCCTAGGTACCAAATCCCAAACTTGATTTTTGTCAAATTGATGTAATTCTTCTTGCATAGCAATCACCCAATCATTGTCTGAAAGGGCTTCTTCTATCTTAAAAGGTTCAATGTGTGAAATGAATGCAGAAAAAGTTATTTCAGTCAAAGTACTTCTTCTAGTTCTTACTCCTTGGTTTACATCGCCTATCGCTTGATCTAAAGGATGATTCCTTATAAATTTCCAAGCTCTAGGTTGAGACTGATCAGAATTTTCCAAATTATTTTCAGGATCAGCCTCAAAAACATTTTCAGAATTTTCAGAAGGAGTAGGAGCATTTTTCAAAAAGAATTTATTTTTGAAAATTGTCTCTTCTTCATCATCCAAGGATTTATCAGGGTCATTTTCACTGAACACAACATGTATGGACTCTTCTACAACCTTAGCTCTAGTATTAAATACTCTATATGCTTTACTCTTATTAGAATAACCAATGAAGATAGATAAATCAGCTTTAGGATCGAATTTACCAAGATTATCTTTACCGTTATTGTGCACATAGCACTTGCAACCGAAGACATGTAGGTGGCTGAGGTTTGGCTTCCTTCCTTTGTAGAGTTCGTATGGGGTCTTGTTCAGCTTCTTCCTCAAGTAAGCTCTGTTGGAGATGTAGCAAGCCGTACTTATGGCATCAGCCCTAAACACTTGTGAAGTGTTGTACTCGTTCAGCATCGCTCTAGCCATCTCAGTGAGTACTCTATTCTTTCTCTCCACTACACCATTTTGTTGTGGTGTTCTAGGTTCTGAGAAGTTGTGGTCGATTCCCATACTGTCACAGAACTCAGCAAAGGCGTTGTTCTCGAACTCTCCACCATGATCGGTCCTTATACCTGAAATAGAGAAACCTTTCTCGTTCTGGACCTTCTTGGCAAAGGCAACAAACTGATCATATGTTTCATATTTAGAAGATAAGAATATAGTCCAAGTAAATCTGGAAAAATCATCAACTATGACCAAAGTATAAAGATTTCCACCAAGACTTTTTACTCTAGCTGGTCCAACTAGATCCATATGAAGTAATTGAAGAGGTCTATTAGTTGAAATCTCATTTTTCGCTTTAAAAGAAGATTTGGTTTGTTTTCCTTTTTGACAAGCATCATAAATCATATCATTTTTGAAATTCAATTTAGGAATACCAATGACCAACTCCTTCTTCAATAACTTGTCAAGTTGATACATATTGACATGAGCCAATCGCTTATGCCAAAGCCAACTTTCATTCAAGTTACTTACAAAACAATTTTCAGAAACAGAAGCATTGCTAGAGAGGTTAAGAGTATAACAATTTCCATCTCTAGGTGCTCTAAACAAAGCTTTAGTTTTCAAAGCATCAATTGGGACTAAATCTTTTCTAACAATCAAGCATTCATTTGAATCAAAGATAACTAAATTACCCTTGTCGGTGCTTTGGCTCACACTTAGAAGATTGTGACACAATCCTTCTACTAAGTAGACATCTTTGATGAGAGGACCATCATTGTTGCCTATCTCACCAATTCCAGTGATTTTGCCCGATTGGTCACCTCCAAATGTGACTCTACCACCATCTTTTGGCTTGATTGAAAGAAATTTGGACTTGTCCCCAGTCATGTGTCTTGAGCATCCACTATCAATATACCACTTGTTGGGCCTTGATGCTCTAAGACAAACCTGCAGAACACAAGAAATCAGGTTTTAGGTACCCATCTTTTCTTGGGTCCTTTGGGGTTAGCATGTACCTTGGGAACATATGTTCCTTTTGGTACCCAAATATAATTTCCTACAGGTTTAGCTTTTCTTTTGTTTCGATGAAAACAAGATGAAGTAGAATGTCCCTTCCTATTACAATAATTGCAATGTGCAAAAGGATTTGAAGAATGAACAGATTTTGTAAAATAGTTCATATAAGATTTTTGTCCACTCGTTTTCTTTCCTTTCTTCTTGTCAAAGTCTGGGTTGTAACCAATGCCCGATCTATCATTTATAAAACGTTGTTGTTTAAGAATCACATTGAGCATTTCACTTCCCTTAGTGAATTTCTCAAATGCTTTCGTAAGTTGTGAATTCTTTTTCTCTAAAATAGGACATTCTTCACAGACTAGAATTTCAGAAGAAGAAGGATTTTGAACTTGCAATTTAAGAGTGGTGTTTTTCCTTTTCAAGTTCAAATACTTATCAGCTAATTTTTCAAATTCAGCTTGCACATTGAGATATTCAGCAAAAAGTTCATCATAGGAAGGTTTCGATTCATATACCTCATTGCTTTCATCTTGTTGCTCTTCTTCCTCAGCAACTAGGCATATGTTGGCTTTTTCTCCTTCATCCTCTTCAGCTTCATCTTCATCAAATGAGCTGTCACCCCATATGGCTGAGACATATGCCTTCTTTTTGTATTTCTTGAATTTCTTCTTCTCTTTCTCTTGGTTTTTCAGCTGAGGATATTCTGCCTTGATGTGTCCGAGCTTCTCGCATTCATAGTAGATGACAGGCTTCTTTGATTCATAGCTTGAATTTCCCTTCTGAAATTTCTTGAAGCCTTAATCTCTTTTATAGAACTTCTTGAATCGCCGGACCATCATGCCAATCTCTTCATCCTCATCTTCATCTTCCTCATCTTTTACCAGATTAAGAGCAACTCCCTTGTTGCGATTGTTGCCGCCGTTGACATCTTCCAAGTCCTTCTTGAACTTCAATTTACTTTCATACTCAGATAAGCTTCCAGACAAAGCAGCAACAGAGGTCATTGACTCACCACGAGCCTCTTCAATAGCGGTAACTTTTACTTCCTAATCTTTTGTCAGAATATTGAGAATTTTTCGAACTTGAGACCCTTGATCAAATAGCTTTCCTAAGGCAGCAGTTGATTTGTCAAATGAGTATATCTAAGCTGAAATTCTCCAATGCTCTCTCCTTGCTTCATTCGTAGCAGGTCATACTCAATGGTTAGAATGTTGATGCGGTTCTCCTTGATTCCAGAGGTTCCTTCATATGCTATTTCCAGAGCTTTCCACATCTCCTTAGCCGTTGACAAGTTATAGATACGAAAGTACTCCTTTTGACTAAGAGCACTTTGAAGCATCAGGATAGCCTTGCTGTTGAGAGTGATATTCTTCTTATCATCATCGTTGAACTCAGCTTCGGTCTTTGGAATAGTAATGCCTCCTTCGGTTTTGACCGGTACATAGTCTCCAGTCTCAAAGACTCTCCACAAACCATATTCAGTAGCCATCACGAACACACGAAATTTTGCTTTCCAGAAAGAGTAGTGTTCGCCATCGAAGCCGGGAGGTCTGTTGATTGAAGCTCCATCTGGAAGAATTCCTTCCATAGTGATCCTTCTCGAGTGGTTAAACTCTTCCGAGAAGACTTGGCTCTGATACCAAATGTAGATTGGAGCTTGATACCCAAGAGGGGGTGAATTGGGTATCTTTAAGAATTTAAAGAATAAGCTCTGTTTTTGACAAACTAAAACAGGGGTATACAGAGGAGTAGAGAGGAAGAAGCTTTGCATGAGAGATTTATACTGGTTCGGTCCTTTCTCTGACCTACATCCAGTCCCCAAGCCTCACTTGGGATTTTCAATTCACTATAATCAAATATTGATTACACACTCTGTACTAAGAGTTGTTCTCTCACTAGAACACACTCCCCCTTACAAGTTGTAATCAATACACCCCAACTACCAAGTCCCCTGACTTGTAGTTATCTCAATCAATAAATGATTTACAAGTAAATGACCCTCTCACAGAGTAAATAGAATGAACACTGAAGCACAAGTATCAAATATGATACTATACAAGTGAAAGCTGTACACAATAAATGAACTCAATGAATTTTCTCTCTAAGTTGGTGTATCAGCTTGAGAAGAAGTTAATGCTCTCTATTTATAGGTAGAGAACATTAAATGACCATTGCAAGATGATTCTAGTCGTTGTAGGTGATTTGCATTAAGGCTGGTCATCTTCTCTCTCTAAACTTCTGCTAATCCAAGTGTTAATTGAATCTGATCTGGCTCTCTGAGAATTTGCCCGTTGGAGATGACTTTGCTTGTTGTAGTAAGCATTCTTTAACGTTTATTAGGCGTGCTCAGGTGGATTAGCTGAAAGTGGATGGATTTGCAGAAGTGCATTAAATGCACTGTTCACTTTTTACTTTTTGAGTTTGACCTTCAATAATCTTCATCTGTTCTAGCTGAAATGCACTTAACAAACTTGTTAAACATAGCTAGGAACATATGCTAGTGAATTATGGAAGCAACTAGATCAAACAACAGTGTTTCCTGAATTCGTGAAATTCAAAATTCAAATGTTACCGTTGGATACTCGAGTAAGTTCTTCTTTACTCGAGTAAGGCACTGTGTGTAAGTGTCTTTACTGGAGTAACCAATGTGTACTGGAGTAAGCAACTTCCAGAAGCAAACCATCATGACTTGTATTTGAAAATCAACTCCTTTACTCGAGTATGTTATGTCTTACTCGAGTATGGCACTGTATGTTTGAAAAGTTTTAAGTTCAAAATGTCTCTATACTAGAGTAAACATTTGTATACTTGAGTAAGCAAGTCCTTGACAAATTAGTAACCTCTCTGTATGCCCCATACTCGAGTATGGAAACTCTTACTCGAGTATGCTACTCAATTTCTCAAAAAGTGAGAAGTTACTCCATCTCAATACTTGAGTACACAAACCTTTACTTGAGTAAGCAAGAACAAGTGCCACGTTTGAAAATCAGTTCAAGAGCTCTTTACTCGAGTATACAAAACTATACTCGAGTATGCACTAGTTATAAAATCTTTGAAGCTCTCTGTAAGTCCAATACTCGAGTATGCATACCTATACTCGAGTATGCATTCGATTAGAAACAGGTTTGCTCTCTGTAAGTCCTATACTCGAGTATGTAATCCTTTACTCGAGTATGCAACTTAGTTCAAAAATGTGTTTGCTCTCTGGAAGTCCTTTACTCGAGTATAGCTTCCTATACTTGAGTATTGACTAAGTTTGAAAAACTTGGTTGTTCTCTGGATGGTCTATACTCTAGTAAACATTCCTTTACTCGAGTATGCATCTTCAGTTCAAAATCTTGATTGCTCTCTGGAACTTCCTTACTCGAGTAAGGCTCACCATACTGCAGTATTGACTTATAAAATGCAATTGAGCAATCCTTCAACAGTTCTATACTCGAGTAAGCATACCTATACTTGAGTATGCAACTGTCAAATTGTTTTTAACTGATTTTGGAAACTTCAAAACATGTTTACACTTGTTGTTAATCATCAAAATACATTGAGAACTAACACTTGAAACAGGTGCTATGATTTCTCGCTGACTCTCCAACGTGAAATGGAAATGATCAATGAGTTGTCGTTTTGGCTTCTTTTATGCGCTAGAGAAATAAATAATAATGGATAGAGTAGATTTGTAAATGTATGTGGGATCCATGCCACAAAATAATCTATAATATAATAAGCATTCTTTCATTGTCTTTGTCCATTTTATAAGTCTCAAATTTCTTCTCCTTGAATTTTCCTAAAAATAAGCCTTAAATTCCAAAATTTTTTTAAAAAAAATCTTTTATAATTATTTAGGCTAAAATTCCATAATTAATCCCTTCATAATATTTCTATATTCTCAAAATAATATTTTATATTTCCCCCCTAAATTTTCACAGTTCAAAAAGTAATTTTTAATAATTATCTTAAACTTTTACTCATAATAAGCTCAAGACTTTTAGCTCTTATTGATTTGACAACCTACTTATCCTAGTCTTACTCCCAAACTTCTAGTTCTAAAATTTAGGATGTTACAATAACGTTGCGAATGCCCAAGATTGTAGCAGTTTTTGGCCAATTACGGTTATGAAACTATAGTGGTTTTAGTAGTTGAACCGCTACAAAGAGTGTCATTTTGAACTTTGAATATTTCTTATCCTGCCAACAGTCATTAAGTTTGTAGCGTTTTTTAGCAAAACTGCTACAAAATGTGAAATTTTGAAACTTATAGTGGTTTTAGGCTAATAACCGCTGCAACATGTGTACTATTGAAATTTGAATATTTCTTATCCTGCCAATGGTCATAAATTTTGTAATGGTAGTGGTTTTTGAGCCACTACAAATTGTTGAACATTGGGAAATTGAATTTAAGCTTCCCAACATGTGTCATTCAGAAAACTCAATTCTCTCTTAACCCATCTTCTCTGCAACTTTTTCACTAGCTATGGATATGTCATGGATCAAGTTGACACGCAATTTGTTTGGCAGGATTAAACAATTTCTTGGATTTCACATACTCTCATGCCAACTGTAATGGTAAGATCATGTTTCCATGTTGTATATGCAAGTTTAAGAGGTGGCATACACGAGAAATTGTTAAGGAACATTTGCTTGTGAAGCCTTTCCCATAAGACTCTATACGTTCTGAGGAGTTCAAGGTGAGAAACCCAGTATGAGATATGATGATGATCTTTCTCAAAGTTTACAAGTAGGAGTTCAAGTATATCAAGCTGATCATGTTCATGAAACTGTTCATGTTGCGTTTGGTTTTCAAGATGACAACTTCAATGAAGAAGTGCACAGTTTAGACCCTGTCTTCTTAAGGAATGAAGCAACTCTGGATTTTTTTAGCTTCATGGATGAAGCATATCGTCCTTTGCTTCAAGGTTGTACACCATTACACTTAGATCATGCTATCAAATTTTATTCAATTTAATGTCTTATAAGAATGGATCACTAAGCCAACAACCTTAATCAATTGTAATAATCTGTAATAATGTCAAAATTATAAAGGAATTAGAAGTAACAAGTGCAACAATAGGATTAGTAAAGGAATATTAAGCTACTCAACTTCTCGGGAAAAAATTCAAATACCCCATTTAACCCAGCATTTAATTTAATAAGGATCCTCAGGTAGAAAATTGAGTAGTTTTATTTTCTTTCTTCTCTCCTTTCTTTTCTATTTTCTTTATCTTGAGTTGTTGTAGGTCCCTTTTTGACGCGACTCTGCATATGGGTGATGCAACACCGGTTACTTAGTTACTCCAATAGATACCTTAAGAGGCTTTTAGGCAAACTCATAGCCCTCTTTAACTTTACCGTTTGATATGAGTACCAACATTGGTGATATAGTACGCCCGATCACTAAGTTAAGTCTAGAGAAGCCATTGGAGTTGTATCTCTTTTTTTTCTTTTTTCTTTTTTTGGTACCTGAGTCATTGCCCTAAATAGAAGCTTTACTTAGCTAACAAGGGTCATCATCAAATTTCTAAAGAAATTAAGTGGCAAAATATTCATAAAATAATAATCTCTTGCTCATACTACAAGCTAACACTATTCAAACATTGCCCTCAATGAAGCTTCTCATACCTCTGCTCACGTCGTTGCTTCCTTACTCACGACGAACACCGTATGTTCCATCTCTTCCTGGGTAACCATACAGTGCTTACGGCGTTTGGATGATCCAAAGTATTGCCTTAAGCCTACCCGTCCTCCAATTTCCCTTACACACCCCGCATGACCCTATTTTCCAGTCGCAACGATCAGAATATCATTGCTCCCATTCGACAAAAAGGATCTCTCTGCTTCTTTCTTTTTAAGTTCATCTTGCAAGATACAGGTAATTAGAAGCTTTGTAATGAAACTTGTTTAGTAATTAAGAAATAACAATAACATTTCTTACAATGTTTTCAGCAACTATACGAGTTTGTTCACTCATATAAGCCCCACTTCTCTTTTGACGAGAATACAACCACAAGTCTTCATGATGTATTGGAGATGGCAGATCACATATTATGGAAGGATTGGATTTCGCTTATTTTTCCAATCTCTTTCGCTTGGTTGCCATCAACTCTTTTTCAGCCTTTTCATAACCACTACAAGACATTCTATAAGGGCAATCATTCTTTCTACCCATCTCTTGTGCTTATTCCATTTTTTTTCCTGTGAATCAAAATTCAAAACAACTATTAATTATGAATTCCAGACCATCTCACAAACAGAAATTAGAGAACTTTTGCTTTATAAGAACCTTAATTACTAGTCAAATTCACTTCACGAAGTTTTAAGACTTGCATAGAACAACAGTGAAAATTTACTATATTGCTCTATCTACAGTCATATTCACATAAGAGCTAAGACATGCACCTTTGATGGAGGACAAAGGAAGTAAATGCAATTCTATAATTGCACAAAGTTGGAATTAACAAGTAGAAATGTTTTATTTTTCTTCTATTCACACACCAAACCATCTCATTAATAGGATTAGATGAACACAATGATGGAAATTATGCCCTAGGGGCAAGTCATTGTTCTTCGCTAAGTTAGCATTTCATACGCATTTTATGGTGATAACTATATCCCTGGATATATCTTATAGATTATCCTAAATGTCCCTGGTCGGTCATCTACGCGGAAACGAAGATGAGTTAAGACCAATATGACTCTGATGAGGTATGGAGATACGAATCAAAGTCATGGGCACTTGTAAGAGTACAAGGTGCTGGACCGACCCACTATGAGAAAGCTGCATGGATTAAGTCATAAGCTTATCTCATGTATAACCGGGTCACAACGCCCTATGACCTGAGATCATCATGGATTCCTACATGATGAGTCACTGGTCTTTAACCTAGTCAAAAGTCACCTTTGACCGGGTGATGATAAAGGCTAGGATCGGGATCAGAGCTTTTCATGCGGAGGAATGTGAATGGTCAAGATGGAATTTGTCCCTCACATTTGTAGAGAGATAATACTGGGCCCCTCGATGAGTGAGTCTAAGAAATGTATGGCCATACTGTGATGGAAAAGAGTTTCCATTTCACTTATTAGACTGCTCGAGAATCGAGAAAGTAGTGGTTAAGAACAGGAAGTTGACATTATCCATGCCTCATCCTTGACCAAATTATCGCGTGACAAAAGGGACGTGACATGGTTGTACGATAGGTTGTATCGTGTCATCGATCCCCATGTGAATTGGGTAGTCGCAATGTTTTGCTAGAGGCCGCTTGCGACTTGTGGGCTGATACGGTCTTGGCCCACTGCCAATCTCATATGGGCCTGCAGGGTCGCACACAAGAATAATCCAACACGGGTAAAAGTGTCCAGATTTATTGAATCTCAGATTAATCTGAGATTTAATGAATACTAGATTTAATATGGGGTAAATATATATATGTGTATATATATTTAAATTTGAGAATAATATAATAATATTATTTAATGGAGATTATAATATTATTATATAATATTTGTTTTATATTTAATTTATTTGGTAAATTAAATATCTAAAACAAATCGAGATATTGTATCTCATTTAATTTTCGAATAAAGATATCATTATCTATTTAATTTAAATTGATATATTGTATCTCATATTTAATTAAATAGATAGATATCATTTCTCGGATTTAATTTATAGAGATAAATTAAATTAGAAGGCTTTTAAATTTGGATTAAATAAATAGATTGGATTAAATCTATCAGATAGATTTAATTACTATATTTTAAATCCAGATTCAAAATTCAAATTTTCAGATTTGGCTTTTAATTCGGATTAGATAAATATTATTATATTAGATCTATCAAATAGATTTAATTAATATATTTTAATCTAGATCTAAAATTTGAATTTCAAAATTAATGAGGATTAATTTTATATAATACACTGAATGGATTTAGAAAAACCTACGGGACTTTTAGTCGAGCATATTATAGAAAGCCGCAAGAAACCCTAGACTGGAGAAAAAGGAGAGAGACGCACAAGAGGCGCTAGCACGCTACCGTAGCCGTGTTCGGGGATTGTTCGTGTGGATACCAGTAGAGGAAGCCGATTCTAAGAGTCGTCTTCTGCTGATCGAGAAGGTAGCCCACCAGATCAAAGGAAAACCTCCGGCTCTGGATGATTCCGAGTTCTCTATAAGGTATAATTCGGGTTCCCTAATCTTGATTTAAACGCACCTGAGTAATCCTCGGGACGTGATTCGTAGAAAGTTTTAATCCGCTGCATGTACGGATCCCAACAGTGGTATCAAAGCCAACTCAACATGCGTTTAAATTAGGCTTTTTCGTTTGATTATTATATATAGCTGATATATGAATAAAGAAACTGAATCTTTATATGCAAGAAACTGAATCTTTGTATCAAGAACTCGAATCTTGTATACTTTAGAATAGGTTAGTTGCATTAGGGTTTGAATTGTTCATATTCGCGACCACATCTGAATTGTTCAGATCGAAATAAAAGAAAAGGTTCGTGAATATTATGTAATTGAATTATTTAAAATTGCAATCAAAGTTGCAATAAGTGATTGCAATGTGAAATTGCAATCGACATTGCAATGTGAGATTGCAATTCGAAATTGCAAATTAAAAATTGCAATTTGAAATTCAATTCGAAATTGCAAATGTAATTGCAATTCGATAAGATTCATGGATTATGTATATTATATATAATCATGATATTATATTATAATATAACATAAATTCGAAATTAAATAATAATGATATAATTAATATAGATTATAATATTATTATCTAATGTTTGTTTTGTATTTAATTTATTTGATAAATTAAATATTTAAAACAAATAGAGATATTGTATCTCAAATTTAATTTTCAAAAGAGATATGATATCTTAGATTTAATTTATAAAGATAAATTAAATCGGAAGGCTTTTAATTTAGATTAAAATAAATAGATTAGATTAGATCTGTTGGATAGATTTAATTAATATTATTTTAATCTAAAATTCGAATTCAAGATTAATTGAGATTAATTTTGAATATTTTAATACGACCAATTAGGGTTTTATAAATCCTCTAAGATATAGATCTAGTCGTATTAAAATAAAGCGACAGTCGCAAGTCTCAATAATTTAATCATAATGATTTATTTCATAATTGTATGAATTAACATATGTTATGATTAATTTAGAGTTTTAATTATGATTTGATTAGATTACTCATAATTAATTTAGAATTAAATTAATAGTTTTTATTTGATTATATCTAATAATACCCTCTAAATAAAATCTTAAGTCACAATGCCATCAATAAATGAATACTTGTCAAAACCTCAATCACCCATTTGTATGTTCCACCAAAGTGGATGCATCTGAGTAATCTTGGGGAGACAAGAGAGAGTAATGGTGATACTCTATATTCATTATTGTCTTGACTTAATTGAGATTATCAAAACGGTTTTGGATCTCAAGGCATTAGATGGGATTAAACATGCTAGGTCATATGATGATCGAATCCCATAAAGATCTAAGAGTTACATATGATGTAATTGGCAAAGTGGTTGCCTACCTAAATAACTTGATTTTAAACGTCCTGCCAAAGCGGACTTAAGATTAAGCTAAATATGGATCTTAGCCCACTAATTATAATGAGGGTTATTAATTCAGTGGGAGGTTACTGATTAAACTTTGCATATCTTTTAAATTGTAGAATCATGTAGAATAGTAACACCTCAACACCATCAATGCGATCAGTCCTTGAGAAGGACGAACTCGATGAGATAAACTTTCTTGACATGCTTGGGAACTTAACCATTGATCCTAAACACGAAAGAAAGGAGTATCTCATCGATCAACCCATTCCTGACGAGCCTACAGCTGATGATCCAAGAGATTAGACTGATGCTTATAGAAGCATCAGGATGACTCTATGGATACAGGATGCCTGAAGCCTGCCACTGTGGTTCCAGACCTCAATGGAGATCTAGAACACATGAAGGTGTCTGAAATGATTTATCATCCTATGGAAATGTTCCAGCAATAGGCAAGTCAAGAGAGGTATGAGACCACCAAGGCCTTATTCTCTTGCAAGATGGCTAAACATGAATCAGTTAGTCTTCATTTTGTTCAAAATGAAACGCTACATTGATCACCTTGAAAGGATTGGATTCCCCATATCCCAGGAGTTAGCTACAGATATGATCTTGATCTCACTCCCAGAAAGTTATGATGACTTTGTCATGGATTACAACATGAACAATATGGAGGAATCAATTTCTGAACTGCATGGGATGCTCAAAACTGCTGAGTACAGCCTTAAGAAGAGGCCTAGTTCTGTTCTGTCCGTTCAGAGAGGAAAGGGTATGAAACCGAAAGCCAAGAAGGCAAAACCTCCGAAGGATGGGGTCTACTTCTTCTGCAATGAAATCAGTCATTAGAAGAAGAATTGCACACTCTAACTCGAAGATCTGAAAAGAACAAGAAGGATAGCGGGGCTATCGCTTCAGGTATCTAAGTCATAGACATTCACTTTTCTACTTCCTCAAACATGGGTATTAGATGCTACATGTGGTTCACACATTTGTATAAATGTATAGGATCTCAAGGATAGTAGAAAATTGAATGGACATCTGTGACATAAAGGATCAAGTCAAAAGATTTGAGTTCGACCTACCTATGGCATTGTCGTCTAGGCCATATAAATGAGAAACATATTTTGAAACTTCATTACAGATGGATTTCTGAAGTCATTTGATTTTGAATCATTTGATACATGTGAGTCCTGTTTATTGGGAAAGATGACAAAGGCACCTTTTACTGGACACAGTGAAAGAGCCACTGATTTATTGGGCCTCACACATACTGATGTTTGTGGACCAATGAATACATCTGCCAGAGGAGATGGTTTGCACTTCATTACATTTATAGACAATTTCAGGAGATATGTGTATATCTGTTTGATGAAACATAAAGTCTGAAACTTTTGAAATGTTCAAAATGTTTCAAAATGAAGCACAAACCAACTTGGCAAAACAATTAAGGCACTTCGATCTGATCGAGGTAGTGAACATTTGAGCCAAGAGTTCATTGACCATCTTAGGAGTTGTGGGATTATCTCACAACTTACTCCTCTAGGAACACCTCAATGGAATGGTGTTTCTGAACGGAGGAATCAAACTCTATTAGATATGGTTTGATCTATGATGAGTCAAACAGATCTTCCACCTTCCTTTTGGGGTCATGCCCTAGAAACATTGCGTTCACACTAAAGAGTGTTCCATCAAAGGCAGTTGAAAAGACACCATATGAGATATGGACTAGGAAGAAACCCAGTTTGTCATTTCTAAAGATTTGAGGATGTGAGGTTTATGTTAAACATCAAGCTTCTGATAAATTATCATCCAGATCCTCAAAATGCCCTTTTGTGGGATATCCTAAGGAAACTAAAGGATACTATGTCTACAATCCCACCGATCACAAAGTGTTTGTTATTCGGAATGGTACTCTTTTTAGAAAAAGGGTTTATCTCTAAAAGAACCAGTGGGAGTAAAGTGAAACTCGAAGAAGTTCGAGAGTCACAGGACAATGTGGAACCACAGATGGAAACTGAAGAAGCCTCACAACAAGTTGTTGAGCCTACTCAAGTAACACAAGGCCCACGAAGGTCCGATAGATCACGGCTACAGCCTCAGAGATATGGATTTCTGATTACTGGAAGTCGTGATGTTTTGCTCATTAAGCAGAATGAGCCAACGACCTATCGAGATGCCGTAGTGGGACCAAACTCCGAAAAATAGCTTGATGCCATGAAGTCTGAAATGCAATCCATGTATGACAATAAGGTATGGACCTTAGTCGATCCACCTGAGGGTGTAAAACCCGATGGGTGCAAGTGGGTTTTCAAAGAGAAAATTGACATGGATGGCAAAGTAAATGTCTTCAAGGCACGACTGGTTGCAAAAAGATTTATTCAAACTCATGGTGTGGACTATGATGAAACCTTTTCCCCAGTTGCAATGACCAAGTCAATCAGAATCCTTCTTGCCATTGCATCATATTATGACTATGAGATATGGCAGATGGGCGTCAAAACGGCCTTCCATAATGGAAAGCTACTTGAGGATGTGTACATGACACAACCCGAGGGTTTATGCGTCCAGAGGACACTGGTAAAGTATGTAAGCTTCAAAGATCCATTTATGGATTGATGCAGGCATTTCGGAGCTAGAAATCGTCGTTTTGATGAAGGATCATAGAGTTTGAATTCATTCAAAACATTGATGAACTTTGTGTTTACAAGAAGGTTAGTGGGAGCACAATTGAATTTCTAGTGCTTTATGTTGATGACATCCTGTTTATTGGGAATGACATTCCTACCTTGCAGAGTGTCAAGTCATGGTTAGGAAAGTCTTTCTCAATGAAAGATTTAGGCGAAGCCACTTATATCCTTGGGATAAGGATCTATAGAGATAGATCCAAGAGGCTGGTAGGCCTAAGTCAGAGCACATATATAGACAAGATACTGCATAGGTTCAATATGCAAGAATCTAAAAGGGGTAGCATGCCCATGTCTCATGGTATCCATCTCAGTAAGGATCTGTGTCCTATTACACAAGATCAAAGAGACCGCATGAGTAAGATTCCATATGCCTCCGCAGTTGGATCTATCATGTATGTCATGTTATGTACTCGACCGGATGTGTCATTTGCCATGAGTATGACCAGTAGATACGTTTAAGATCTCAGTGACGGTCACTGGACTATGATCAAGAATATCCTTAAGTACTTAAGAAGGACTAAGGACTTATTCTTGGTATATGGTGGCTTAGAGGATAAGCTCTGTGTAACTGGTTACACAGATGCGAGTTTCCAAACTGACCAAGATAATCTAAGATCGCAATCAGGATATGTATTCCTATTGAATGGTGGTGCGGTGAGCTGGAAGAGCTCTAAGCAGAGCACTGTAGCTTATGCTGCAATGGAAGCTGAGTATATAGCAGCATAGGATGCAGCTGAGAGGCCTTTTGGATTAGAAAGTTCATGACTGAACTGGGGGTGGTTCCTGCCATCTCAGATCCAATAGTCTTGTTCTGTGACAATAACGGCATTATTGTGCAGACAAAGGAGCCTAGGTCACAACAAAGGACCAAGCATGTACTCAGGCAATTTCATCTTATCGGAGAAATCAGAGATAGAGGTGATATAAAAGTATGCAAAGTACCAGGAGAAGACAATGTAGTTGATCCTCTTACTAAACCACTTGCATAAGCAAAACATAAGCGTCATGTTAGGGCAATGAGAATTAGAGTAATTAATGATTGCGCCTAGTGCAAGTGGGAGTCTGTTGGAAATTATGCCCTAGGGGCAAGTCATTGTTCTCCACTAAGTTATCATTTCATACGCATGTTTATGGTGATAATTATATCCCTGGATATATCTTATAGATTATCCTAAATGTCCCTGGTCGGTCATCTATGCAGGAGCGAAGATGAGTTAAGACCAGTATGACTTTGATGAGGTATGGAGATATGAATCAAAGTCATGGGCACTTGTAAGAGTACAAGGTGCTGGACCGACCCACTATGAGAAAGCTGCATGGATTAAGTCATAAGCTTATCTCATGTATAACCGGGTCACAACGCCCTATGACCTGAGATCATCATGGATTCCTACATGATGAGTCACTGGTCTTTGACCTAGTCAAAAGTCACCTTTGACCAGGTGATGATAAAGGCTGGGATCGGGATCAGTGGTTTTCATGCAGAGGAATGTGAATGATCAAGATGGAATTTGTCCCTCACATTTGTAGAGAGATAATACTGGGCCCCTCGATGAGTGAGTCTAAGAAATGTATGGCCATACTATGATGGAAAAGAGTTTCCATTTCACTTATTAGACTGCTCGAGAATCGAGAAAGTAGTGGTCAAGAACAGGAAGTTGACATTATCCATGCCTCATCCTTGACCAAATTATCGCGTGACAAAAGGGACGTGACATGGTTGTACGATAGGTTGTATCGTGTCATCGATCCCCATGTGAATTGGGTAGTCGCAATGTCTTGCTAGAGGCCGCTTGCGACTTGTGGGCTGATACGGTCTTGGCCCACTGCCAATCTCATTTGGGCCTGTAGGGTCGCACACAAGAATAATCCAACACGGGTAAAAGTGTCTAGATTCATTGAATCTTAGATTAATCTGAGATTTAATGAATACTAGATTTAATCTGGGGTAAATATATATATGTATATATATATATTTAAATTTGAGAATAATATAATAATATTATTTAATGGAGATTATAATATTATTATATAATATTTGTTTTATATTTAATTTATTTGGTAAATTAAATATCTAAAACAAATTGAGATATTGTATCTCATTTAAATGCATTGAGCACCTTTTTGCTTTTTGCTTTGGTCTTCATTAATCTTCATCTGTGCTAACTGAAATTCACTTTACAAGCTTGTTAAACATAGCTGGGAACATAAGTGAATGATTCATGAAAGCAACAAGATCAAACAACAGTGTAATTCAAATTCGTGTGATTCAAAAATCAGTTTTTACCATTGTATACTCGAGTATGTTCATGTATACTCGAGTATGGCACTGTGTGTAATTGTCTTTACTGGAGTATCCAAAGTAATACTCGAGTATGCAGCTTCCAGAGGCAAACCATCGTGACTTGTGTTTGAAAACCAAGACCTATACTCGAGTATGTAAGTGGTGTACTCGAGTATGGCACTGCTTGTGTGAAAATTTTAAGTTCAAAATGCCTCTATACTGGAGTATCCATTTGTATACTGGAGTAAGCAAGTCCTTGGTAAATTGGTGACCTCTCTGTAAGGTCCCATACTCGAGTATGTAACTCTATACTCGAGTATGCAACTCAATTTTCAAAAAGTTTGAAGTCATTCCATGTCTATACTGGAGTATACAAATCCATACTGGAGTATGCAAGAACATGTGTCAAGTTGAAAATCAGTTTAAGAGCCCAATACTCGAGTATGCAAAACTGTACTCGAGTATGCATCAGTTATAAAATTTTGGGGACTCTCTGTATAAGCCTAAACTCGAGTATGCATACTTATACTTGAGTTTGCAACTCAAGGTGAAAAACTTGTTTGCTCTCTATAAGTCCAATACTCGAGTATAGCTCCTTATACTGCAGTATCGACTTAACTTGAAAACTTTGGTTGCTCTCTGGATGGCCTAAACTCGAGTATGCATACCTATACTCGAGTATGCACTTAAGTTCAAAAATTTTGATTGCTCTCTGTGACTCCAATACTAGAGTATGGCTTTCCATACCGCAGTATTGAAATGTAAAATGCAATTGAGCAATCCTTTAACAGTCCTATACTCGAGTATGCAGACCTATACTCGAGTATGCAACTGTCAAATGGTTTTTAAGAGATTTTGGAAACTTCAAAACATGTTTACACTTGTTGTTAATCATCAAAACACATTGAGAACTAACACTTTTCTGGGGGGACGTATATCTGGGGGGCGCCGTAGGGAAAACTTAAGGAGTCCTATTTTAAAATTAGACGCCTAATATAAGGCATCTAAGTTATAGAATTAGACTCCTTAAGTCATGACTTAAGGAGTCTAATTATATAACTTAGACTCCTTAGGTCCACGCTCTCAGATCTCACTTAAGGAGTCTAATTTCCGAAAATTAGACTCCTTAAGTCTCACTTAAGAAGTCCAATTCAGAAAATTAGACTCCTTAAGTGTTCTTCTTTGTAAACAAAATATCTGCTTCGTATATTCACTACCCATACTTTTTTACATATCAGCAGGCACAAAATGATAAACACTTTTAAACAAGTTCAGCCACACATATTTATCCATCATCCTCAACTAAAACATGAAAGCTATCATAATTCAGGTTGCTTACCTGCTTCATAGTTCAAGTATTCAGTAACACTAATAGTTTTCATTAGAGTCCAATTTTCACTAGTTCCAAGTAGAGGGGAACATCACCTGAAGAACAAGATTTAATATATGTGTTACAACTATTTGCCTAAACTATGCTTGAACTTAATACATCAATTATAAATACCACCTATGAAGCAAAGGCAGCTCAAATAGCACATGTTAGACACCCATATTAGATGTAACATTTCACTTTAAATTACATATGGACACTTCATTTTATGTCATATTGCCATATCCATGTCAATGTTAATTCCTCCCAGAACTCCACCAAGAAAATAGCTACTATGCGGAGAAGGTAATAAGTTCTAGAAATCCATTTCCAGAATACATTAAAGATATAATTAACCCCAAGCAAAACAAAAAGAGCTCTTAATAGCCAAAAAAAAAAAACCCTTCAATTAAGAATAATAAATAAACTACTTCGATTTTAACCCATCCAAATATATATATATATATATATATATATATATATATATATATATATATATATATATATTAAAAAAAAATCCATACTTACAATGTGGAATGGCACATTGTCTTTGCCCATAAACTGATACAGCTCCACTTTCTCTGAGTTCTTCCACCATTTCTCCCAATCAGATGTGTAACATGAAGTGATTGAGATATATCCAATTGGTGCATCAAACCAGACATAGAAAACCTGAAAAATGTAATCATTAAATAATGAGTCAAAGATCAAGTATTATAAATTAAGCTTTAAAACAAGAGAGTGTCAAGTATGAAATGCTTCGTATCAGGGGAAATTTATCATCAAGAAGAGAGATGAGAAATGTCACAATCTAAAAATGCAGAATCACTAATGATTTAATAGTATGAATTAGACAATAAACAACCAGTGGTAACAATAAAGAAAGTGAAGTAAAAAAGGAAACAAAAATCAACCATGTGAACATTAAAAAATATAAAGCAGATGACAGGAAAGCCACTAATAAAATTGTGATTGGAAGTATTTTATAATATTGTTCAGCTGAATTACTAGAAAACTGGTTATGTAAAAGTATAAAAACAAATGGATGTATTCATTAGATTTAATAGCTAACAAACCTTTTCCTACATGTTGTTCTTAGAGGAAAAGCTGGCAAAAATGTTAAAGTGAAAATTCCTTGGCCGACCACAGTATTTAGTTCTAGGCTACAATCCATCCAACAATATGCACACTCTGCATATGTTTATCATCCTGACTTCTGACCAATCAAAGATATATGCAATAGAATTCCATCATTAGGTAAACTAATACATCTCATTGAAGTATATTTTATAGGATATTATACCAAGCAAAAAGCTTGATAACCCAATTTTAAGCTCTAAGTTTTGCTGTCAATGACCAACAGGTATTTCCTTTCACTAATAATAACTAAGCTTTTACTTCTTCACAAGACCACTCTAATAATATGCCTCTAAAGGCTGTACAGACACGATGATGAAAGAGAATAAAGAACACCCAAATGCAGAAATCCAAGGCTAGTGATCCTCTAAATTTATTTTAGGGTTAAATGCCTAATTTGCCACGGAAGTTTTGCTAAGGGAGCGCCCAGTACCCAAAAGCTTTTCGGGTATCAAATTTGCCCCGGAAGTATGAAAAAGGTAGCAAATTTGTCCGTCCGTTAAGTTTGACTGAATGTACACGTGGCATGCCACCTCATCAACCCAATAAGAGTTACATATCATTTTTGCCCCGGAAGTTTTCACTGAGAGCAATTTTGCCTCGGAAGTTTTCACTAAGAAGCAATTTTACCCCGGAAGTTTACAAACTGTATCAATTTTGTCCTTCTTTCCCCCAATATTAAATTTGACTATTAAATCAGTCAAATACTACACATGTCATGCCTTGAAAAGGTCGAACTTGGAGTCAGAGAAGGAGATCCTTGAGATGTTGAGCTCAAGGTGGCCAGAATTTGTAAAGCCGAACTGGTCACAGGGACCGGGGTAAAATTGCTCCTTAGTAAAAACTTCCGAGACAAAATTGCTCTCAATGAAAACTTCCGGGGCAAAAATAATACTTTTGATTGATGAGGTGGCATGCCACATGTGATGAGGTGGCACTTAATGGTCAAAATTAACGGAGGGGCAAATTTGCTACCATTTTCATACTTCCGGGGCAAATTTGATACCCAAAAAACTTTCAGGTGCTGGGCGCTCCCTTAGCAAAACTTCCATGGAAAATTAGGTCTTTAACCCTTTATTTTATTAAAACGTAAGAAAACAGAGAGAGCAGCCTACTACTCCAAGCCCAACTAAAAGACATGACTGTCAAAAATAGGATAACAAGCAACCAAGAAAATTTTCTTTATGATAGTAACCGTGCCCCAAGAATGGATTATCAAATAGTCAAAACTGCAAGATTCAATAAGTTAGGCTTCTCCCTTTAAATTGCTTTTAATCCTGACTAAATATTTCCAAAGGGGTAATTCTGAAACTACCATAAAAGCCTAACATGCTATAAGCTTACACAATATGCCAAAAATGGAAGTCTAGCTTATCAATTGTCACATATAACACAGGGCATTAAGCAACCTTATAGAATCAATGATGACAAGATGAAAAGTAAAGAAAATCCAAAATATGTTGATCAAAACTAAGATTGATGCAAGAAGTCTGCAGTTGCCCCAGGCCACATTATACCAGATTCAGAGACTTGTAACTATCAGCTGCTCTTGATAAGGATTGTATTGAAACAGGGAATCCTGGGCCCATCTGCAATAGTACCATTCAATAGAAGTATTTGAAAGAAAGAAAAATGGAATAAAATTTTTCCCAATACCAAAGAATGTTGATCCAAATAAGCAGTTAGAATGCAAAGTTTATAACTTTAAATCAACAAATTAAGCAGCATATGAAAATGAAAATGAGGCAAATGTTTAGGAGCTTACCATGTTGTACATTTAGTTCATCTAAATAATAGTCAAGAATTTCAGAATAGTAGCAAAGAATTTTGTTTTCTTGTTTCCTTGTTCAGAATAGCAGCAAAGAATAATAGTCAAGAAGTTCAGAATAGCAGCAAAGAAATTAGTTCATCTAAATAATAGTCGAGAAGTTTAGAATATCAACAAATAGTAGCCAAGAATATTGTTTTCTTGTTTCCTACACAAGTTCTGAATAAAAATTCTAATTTCAGCTTAAAGCAATTAGTTGAGAAGTTAACAGCAATTCCAACTTCAAAATTCTAACTCCAACACAAGTTTAGTATATAAGCTCAAATGACAATGAATAAATTCTAATTCCTCAAACGACCCAAGATGAAATATATAATCCAGAAGTCAACAGCAATTCAAACTTGTTTCCTACACAAGTTCCTACACAATTCCACCTTAAAAATTCTAATTGCTCAAACGAAGGAAGACAAACATAAGTTAGAACAAGGAATTACTCACCTTGCACCAGATGCCGCAACCAATGAGACAAGGTGTGAGTCTGTCAGATTGTTGCTAATCGAAGAGAAGAAGACGATCGGAGGCATCAAATGACAGCCAGAGAGGAGCAAACGAGCAGAAGCCAGTAGAGATGAAAATCGAAGAGCTATGCATTGCGCCTCTGCCTTTGGAGTGTTTTTTCGCAAATAGAAATGAAAGAGATTCAAGGGTTAGGGCAAGACGGAAAATTTTTTTCCCGATTTATGAAAAAACAATGCGATTTTGCGTGTAAAGGCTGCATTTTTGTCGATTCCACTGGGTTTGCAATTTTGGCTCTGATGTAACACGATTAGCTGGAGAAAAAACGCAAAATTGCAAATAGAAATGAAAGAGATTTAGGGATTAAGGCAAGACTGCACTTGGTTTGAAGGAACGAACAGAATCAATAATGAAGGAACCCTAGATTAGGAGATTTGGAAGAGAAGAGAGTACCTTTTGCTGACTTGACTGTTGAGAATTGGAAAACCGAAATGAATACACGGGAGAGACAGAGATCGGAGGACCTACGGTGGAGAGGGGGACAACGGAGCAATGGCGCAGTGAGGGCAAAGACAAGGCGGACCAGGGTTGAGAATGAGAGAATGAGAATTGATGGCTCTGAGAGAATGAGAAGCGATGGCCCGCGGGAATGGGTTTTTTTGGGGGGAGGGCCTAAGGAGTCTAATTCTTAAACTTAGACTCGAAATTCCAATCTAAGGAGTCTAATTCATAGACTTAAACTCCAAATGGTTTGCTTTTTTCGACTTAGGGAATCTAATTCTTGGACTTAGACTCCTTTTCATTTGCTTTTGGCGCCAAAGCTACACTTTTGGCGTTTAAGAAATAAAATTATCTCTGTTTAAGAAGCTTCAACTAGGGGAGGCTAGTGCTACAATTGTTACACTCAAGCTAGCCAATCAAAGTCTCTCTTATCCATATGGTATCATAAGGATGTACTACTAAAAGTTGGCTCTTTTATCTATCCTGCTGACTTTATTATTCTTGACATAGATGAAGATCAAGAGATTCTGCTAATTGTTAGGAGACCATTCCTGGCTACTACAAGAGCATTGGTTGTTGTCAAACAAAGAGAGATAATTCTACGACTTGGTGATGACCAAGTCAAGTTTAAGAGGGACAAAACAATTGAGTGTCAAAATGAATTCAAACAATGTGCAAGGGTTGTTGTGATAAATGACCCTAATCAAGCTAAATTGGATTTGTTTGCCAATAAAGAGCCCCTTAAAACAATCTTAAGTAAGCAACATAATGTGGAGAATGCTTACAGGAACAGTGAACAAATTGTGAAGACCTCTACATTCTCTTCTGGGAAACATTGGCGCTGCTTGTCCCAACCTCCTTGACATTCTGACATAGTCAGGCTGAAGACTATAAACCAAGCACTTCTTGGGAGGCAACCCAATGGTTTTGCTTGCATTATTTAGTATTATTATTCTTTTTGTTACAGACCGGCCCAAAAGGCCCAAGTCAGGACCACGGCCCAACCACACCTGGAACAGAATCTGTGCTATAACGGGCAGGGATATGGGATCCCACTGATCTAGGATCTCATTAATGGAGGATCTCCCCTAACCGTAATCCCAAGATATCAGCCCCTGATGTCTCAACCCCGGATATTGGTCATTAATGCGGAGATACTCACACTAGACTCCTCTATAAATACAGGGAAACCCTAAACAGGTGCACACGTTCTAACCTATACTCTATTTACCTTCTGTTACACAGAGCACACACACCACCCCCTAGCTTCACGCCTTCCTGTATATTGCAAACTACGTGGACTTTGATCCCTTCAAAGGGTACGTAGGCTCTAGGCTTGACAACCTAGTCAAGTCCAATCTTTCTGTGTTCTTAGGATAGAACATTGGCGCCGTCTGTGGGGACCCATAAACTTCAATTCCCGTGACAACTGATGGCAAACACCAGAAGCCACAGCAGGAACCCCCCGTCAGTGGGCGGAGACCCCCAGCCAAGCCAGCAGCCACCAGACCAGCCGCCGGAGCAACTGCGGTGAGAAAACACCCCAGAAGGGCATGTCACTGACATGGCAACCTCCCCTTCTGCAGAAGAGCAGCCACTGCAAGAAGCGCACACAGAACCCCCGGCGCGAGACGTCCAGGCGAAGAACCCAGTGTACACATTGACCGAATTCTACTCCCAGGCGAAGAAGTACTTGGAAGTGGAGCAAATGGAGGCGGCCAACGCGGACGAACCCGAACGCCGAGACCTCCCCAAGTTCAAGGAAGACCCCAAGAAACCGAGGCCGCCTACCCTGACCTTCACCAATGAGGAGCTGAAAGACGTCATACCCGGCCATCTGGATGGACTGGTAATCACTGGAACCTTGGTTAATTGCCGAGTTAAAAGGATCTTCGTTGATGCAGGAAGCTCGGCCGATATCATAAGCTGAGATGCCTATAAAAGGATGCACCTTGACCCGGAGGATCTCAAGCCGTGCAAGACCACTTTGATTGGATTCAATGGCGAACATCCTTCCCAAAAGGCTATATCGACCTCAGGTTAACCCTCAAGACCAAAGAAGCTTTCAAATCTGAACGCGTAAGATTCGTAGTTGCTGACTTCCGGTCCCCCTACAACATCATCCTGGGCAGACCAACAATCCACAACTGGGACATACTAGTGTCCACCAAACACCAGAAACTGAAGATGGTCAATGACAAAAACTAGATAGTTGTGATATCCGGAGACCAAAAAGAGTCAAGGCAATGCTACTTTGAAGCTCTCCGGGTCGAGGAAGGAGGACCCTCATCTCCACCCAGGCTTGGATCCAACTAGCAAGTAGCCGAAGCCGACTCTGACAAGCGCCCACGGCAGCCGGTCAACATGGTAGAGCTCGACCTCAGAGAACAGGATAATCCGAGGCCCGAGCCGGAAGGAGAACTAGAGGAGATAGTGTTAGGGGCGGACCCGTCCAAGACCGCCAAAGTCGGCCGAGAAATGGAGGACGACCTAAAAGCTCTTATGACCCGTTTCCTAAGGTAGAACCAAGACGTCTTCGCCTGGACCTCGGCCGAAGTACCTGGCATCGACCCCCACTTCTGCTGCCACAAACTCGGCATATGGCCGGGGTCAAGACCCGTGGCACAGAAGAAGAGGAACATCGCGGACAATAGACAGAAGGCCCTCGAGAGCCATATCGAGGAGCTCCTAGTGGCCGGTTTCATCCGAGAGGTGTAGTACACCACCTGGCTCTCCAACGTAGTCATGGTCCTCAAACCCAGCGGCAAATGGAGAGTATGCGTCGACTACACCAACCTCAACAAGGCCTGCCTAAAGGATTCCTACCTGATGCCAAACATCGACCAGCTTATTAATAACTCTGCCGGGTACCAGCTCCTCTCCTTCATGGACGCTTATTCCGGATACAATCAGATTGCCATGCACTCCGATGACCAGGAGAAGACCGCCTTCATGACGGATAAGGCAAACTACTGCTACAACGTCATGCCGTTCGGACTGACGAATGTCGGGGCCACCTACTAAAGGATGATGAACAAGGTTTTCGAAGACCAGATTGGGTGCAACATAGAAGTCTACATAGACGACATGATCGTCAAGTCGAAGCTTCCAGAAGACCACATCCGGGACATAGAACAAACGTTTGAAAAATTAAGAAGACATCGAATCAGGTTGAACCCAGCCAAATGTGCCTTCGGAGTTCTGGCTGGGAAGTTCTTGGGCTTCATGTTGACCAATCGAGGGATCGAAGCCAACCCGGGCAAATGCAAGGCCGTGCTCGACATGCAGCCCCTGAGGACCAAGAAGGAGGTACAGCAGCTAACCGGCCGACTAGCCGCCCTGACGAGATTTCTACCAAAGTCGGCCGAGAAAGCCCTACCTCTCTTCAAGTTACTGAAGAAGGAAACCCAAGGCGGCTGGAACCCAGACTGTGACGTCGCCTTCGCGGAAATCAAGAGATGTTTGGCAACCCCTCCGGTGCTCACCACACCGGACCCGGGGGAAACCTTATTCCTCTACCTCTCGATCGGCAACAAAGCCGTCAGCGTTGCCTTAGTAAGAGAAGCCGAGGACGGACAGATGCCGATATATTTCATCAGCAAGGCCCTACAAAGCTCTGAACTCCGGTACCAGAAACTTGAGAAAGTAGCCTTTGCCCTACTGACCTCGGCAAGACGTCTCCGGCCCTACTTCCAAGGACATCGGATAGTGGTCCGCACCAGCCAACGGATCCGACAGATCCTCCATAAGCCCGACTTAGCAGGAAGGATGACAAACTGGGCCATAGAGTTGTCCGAGTTCGACATTGATTTCGAAGCCCGGCAAGCTATCAAGTCCCAGGCACTGGCGAACTTCATCAGGGAACTCACCCCGGCAGTAACCAATGACGGGACCTGGAAGGTCTACATGGACGGATCGTCCAACGCCAAGGGCAGCGGTGCAGGAGTCATCGTGAAAAGCCCCCAGGGGGTCGCTACTGAGCACTCTCTCCAACTGAAGTTCCCGACCTCCAATAACCAGGTCGAGTATGAGTCTCTGCTGGCCGGATTGCTCCAGGCAAAAGACAATAGCGCACAACGAGTAAAGGTTTTAACCTACTCACAGCTTATCGCAGCTCAGATCGACGGTAGCTATCAAGCGAAAGGCCCTCTTATGGCAAAGTACCTAAACCGCGCCAAAGAGCTCATGGCCAAATTCGAGGAAGTCACCGTATCCCACATCCCAAGAGAGGAGAATACCAGAGCCGACATCCTCTCTAAGCTTGCAAGTGCTAAGGGGCCGGATAATCACAGGATCGTGATCCAGCAAAACCTGACCAAGCCGAGCTGTGTCATGGCCATCTCGGCAGGCCTCGACTGGAGGAAGCCAATAGAAGACTACCTCGAAAGGGAGATCATCCCCACCGATTTGACCGAGGCCAAGAAGCTGATCAGAGAAGCCGCCCTCAACGCAATGGTCGATGATCAACTATATAGGAAAGGGCTACACTGTCCGATGATGCGTTGTCTCAGCAAAACTGAAGCAAAATACGTGCTGGCCGAACTCCACGAAGGCAGCAACGACCACCACATGGGGGCAAGGCCCTCACCTGGAAAGCACGATGTCATGGAGAAAGCCAAGACATGTGACAGTTGCCAGAAACACGCCAGGATCATATGGCCGCCGCCCTCAGAGTTGAAAGGAATGCCAGCCCCCTGGCCTTTCTACAAATGGGGCATGGACATCCTCGGACCATTCCGACCAGCACAAGGGCAATGCAGATGGCTTATTGTCGCAGTAGACTACTTCACCAAGTGGATCGAGGCAGAGCCACTCACCACAATAACCTCGGCCAGAGTAATGAAGTTCTTCCGGCACAACATCGTCTCCCGCTTCGGGATACCAGCCGAGGTCGTCACGGACAATGGAACCTAATTCATGGACCACAAGTTCCAGGCTTTAATGTCCAACCTGGACATTAAATAGTACTTCTCATCCGTGGAGCACCCACAGTCGAATGGCCAGGCCGAAGCCGCCAACAATATCATCCTGGACGGGCTCAAGAGGCGAATGTTGAGCCGACACCAACTGGACCGAGCAGCTCCACAGCGTCCTCTGGGGATATTGGACAAGCATACAGTCCTAGACCCAAGAAACCCCTACAGGCTAACCTATGGATGCGAAGCAATGATCCCGGTCGAAATCGGACAACCATCCTGGAGAAAGGTCAGAGCCAGACAAGAAGGGCAGGAGTCGAACGACGACGCCTTGAAAACCGACTTGGACCTCATAGACGAAATCCAGATCACGGCGCACTGCAGGGAATTAGCTGCCAAGCAGTTACTCGCGGCTAAGTACAACAGAAAGGTCAGACCTCGGTCATTTAACTGAGGGAACCTGGTACTCCGACGGGCCGACATAGGCAACAAGAATGCCAAGGACGGGAAGCTGGCGGTAAACTGGGAGGGACCCTACCGGATCAAAGAAAAGCTCGATGGAGGAGTATACATTCTCGAAACCCTGGCACGGAAGCCGGTCAAAAGAACATGGAATGCCGACAAGTTGAAAATCTACTACAGCTAGATCCCACTTCGGCACTGTTTGTTTGTTTTTCTCTTTGTTTCTTTCATTAATTCAAGTCCAAGTTATGTCATTTCTAATCTTGTTGCTTTGTAAAGCCCCCTAGGGCTATTTCTTTTTATCAATAAAGGATCCCATTGAGGAGAGTTATGAATGTGCACAGAAATTCGCTTAAGCATAAAGCCGAAGCTATGAAACTCGGCCAAAAACGACATGGCCGAGGCAAAGAAGCCCGGCCAACAAACCAAAAACCGAGGCCTATAAGCCTGGCACCGATAAATGGCTCCGAGGTCGCATACCCGGCCAAAACTAAAAACATCTAGATGTACGAAAACCAGCCGTTGTACTCCGACAGGCATTGGTTAGAGCTCGGCGAAAGCGCCATACGTGGCCTTTCGTGAAATTGACGCGTCAACGCTCGCCCGGCTAAGCAAGCAGTCTACCATGCCGACCTTGATTAGGTCCAAATGTCCGACCCAAGGCAGACGAAACCTCGGTTAGACACGTGATAGTCCTGCCCTTACGCCGATAAAATTTAATCCGACTATGTGAAAGTTGGAGTCCGACTATCAGAAAGTCGGGCCGAGGCAGTGCGGTTAGTTATGCCTGACGAGGCTAAGACAAGACAACCCTGCCCCAACCTCCCACACACTAAGTGTAGTAGAGTACCAACGGCCTACACGCATGCGGCCGATAAACACCTAAACTTAGACAAAAGGATGAAGAAATTATCCATTGTCTAAGTTATCTAAACGGCCTGTGCACCCACGGCCGACACACATCTGAACATAGGCAAAAGGATGATAGAAGTGTAAATCATTCATTATCTAGAGTATCCAAATGGCCTGTACTCATGCGGCCGACGTTTAAAACATAGACGGAAGGATGACAGACTCATTCACTGTCTAAGTTATCTGAACGGCCTGTACACATGCAGCCGATATACACACAAGACCGAGGCAAAAGGATGACAACAAAAAGCAAACCATCCATTGCCTAAGGTATCTAACCAAGTTCAGAACTCTAAAAGAGCTAAGGCAAAGGGATGATAAAAATCTAAATCATTCATTGTCAAACATGGGCAAAAGGATGGTAAAGATTGAAATCATTCATTAAAAAGTCTGTACACAACGGCCCAAGGCCAAAATCGTTCTAACAAATTACAAGGGCACCAACGCCCCAAGATCAAAATAGAAAAACAAAAAGCTAAGACTAGCTGGAGGGGTCAGCCTCGGGATCTTCAGCCTCGGGGTTCTCAGCCTCGGCGTTAGCAGTATCCTTAGCGGCAGGCGACTCATAAGGGATCAGCTTCCCGTCCTGAACAAAGGAGCGGTAGTCGTACCCGTCGACATTTAGCTCTACGCCGGGTTTGAAGTACCGGACCTGGGCTAAAGCCTGCTTAAAGCACTCTTCGGCAGTCTGCAGCAAGGCATCAGAGACCTCCTGACGAGCCACCTTCTCCGCAGAAAGGGCCTTCTCAAGCGCCTCTTTGTCATCGGCCAGAGAGGCCCGCTGCTACTGGAGGACCTTGATGGCAACCACCCCTCCAACATCCCTTTCTGGGCTCGGCTGCACTCTTCAGCCAGCTTCTCGACGGATTCCCGAGAGAGCTGGAGCTCCTGGTCCGACTTCACTGCCGCGGCCTTGGCAGCGTCCCGCTCCGCCCTGGCCGCATCCCGCTCGGCCCTGGCCTCATCCCGCTCCGCCCATGCCGAGACGAGCTCCTCCTCAGCAGACCTGGCCCTCGTCCTAGCTTCGGCCAGCTCTTTTCCCAGCTCCTCGGCCGACGAAGCCTTAGACTTTAGCTTAGCCTCGGCCTTCCTTAGCCTATGACACTCGGCCTCGACCAGAGCATATTGCTCCTGAACCAGGATCAGGGCCTGGACATAGCCCACCGACCGGCATAGTTCCTTCAGATTCAAATGCAACTGGTCCAAGGCCGGGGGAGATAACGGCAGGCCCTCCATGAAATGCCGGGGCGGGAGAAAGGCAACATCCACCACCGGAACTACCCCCTTCTCCCACAAATAGCCGCGGGGGAAAACTGAAGAAGGACCCGACGGAGGAGGACGTGGAGGGGGAGGTGGCGGGAGAGAGGACGGGCTTGGCGGTGAGCCGAGAGGAGAAGCCGCGGCCTCAACATCCTCATCAGAGATAACGACTTCCTTCCCCTTGGAAGTCGGAGACACGGCGATGACTTCACGCCCTTCAGGAACTTGAGACTCTATGCCCGGGGAAGGCAATGCAACAGTCTCCCGACTCTCCAGAGCCGGGGTTTCCACCGCTTGGGCAGGCTTGGTGACTGGAGTGGAAGAAGGACCCTGGCCGACGGAGCCCTTTGACCTCTTCGGAGCCGCGGCAGCAGGAGCACCGGCTTCAACAGAGGCACCTCGTTTCTTCGGGTGAGTCGGCGACGCAGCGGCAGCTTTCGCTAACCAGACATACAACGGCAGGGCATCCATGGTCATCGCTAAAAAGAAAGAAAGTCGAAACAACTTAGCAAGACAGGAATAGAAATCCAAAGCAAGACGCAAAAAACACAAGTACCTACAAGTAAGGGGCAACGGCTTTGAACCCGGCCCCGAAATAAAGAAGGCCGCGATCTGGACCCCGTACTCCTTCATAAAGGCGGCCAGCCTAGGAATAGAAGGGACGGTCTCAGGCAGGAGGTCATCGTCGTCTACTAAGTAAGACGTTGGTAACTTGTCATAATGCCTCTTGTCCCAGTAAAGGGGGAACCTCCCCCCCCCACACCCGAACCCTCAGCCCCATTTAAAAACCAGGACTGTTGGCCGAGCTTGGCCGCCACCTTTAAAAAGGCGTTCTTGAAGCATTTGAAGGAGTCCGAGAAGGCCCCCATTAACTTCCTATCCGATCCGTTCCGAAGTGAAACCAGCCCCTTGAGCTTATCGCCCTCCCTGGGCAAGTCGAGGGTGAAAGGGCTGAAGTAGTAAAAGAAGAGGTTGGCGGTGCAAGGGATGGGAATCGGGAATGAGCCGCACAGCTTCTCGAAGGCCACTAAGTAGGCCCATCCGTTCGGATGAAGTTGTGATGGCGCGAGGCTAAGGTAGGTCAGGGCTGAAATCTGGAAGTCCGTAAATGGGAAACGAACTTGAATCCGGGTGTACACGTCCAGGTAGAAATAGAAGAAGGTAGACATCCCCTCTTTGGGCAGAGCAGACTGGCTCTTCCGCCCCCGCAGGAGTGTACACACAACCCTCTAACTCGGGCAGCTATAGCCCGGCAAACATCGGCCTCAGACATAAGAGACCGGATCGCCAACGTCTCGAGCGAGACCCAGACGAACTGTCGACGCAAGGCCTCCGACGGACTAGAAGAGCCCGAACCCTCTGGCTCAGAACGTGGCTTAAAAGGCCGAGATTTGGGAGCCATTAAACCTATACGAAAATAAACAAAGCCATTATCAGTGAAGATCAGAAATACCTGGCTCAGATACAGTAGCAGGAGGAAAAGACTGTGGACTCGGACGAATGGGGGCTCTAGAAGGGACAACCGGGGTGGACCAATGCCGGTAAGAACCAAGTATGGAAGAAGCCTCGGTATCTCCAGCGCAAGCCATCAACGTAGAGGCCTCCGCCAGGCAATCCCAGCAAGGGCCGAGATACCCTTCCGGGGCGGATGTCTGGCGAACAGCATAAGGGCCCTCATAGAAGTTGAGGGGTTGAGCCATCAGGACCGAAGGCCTGGAACCGGATGAGGAGCCTACCCCGGGCCCACCGGGCGAATCGAGAGGAAGGGCGCGAGCTAGAGGGTGGAAAGGGCGGCGAGGAAGTGAAACCGAAACCCTAGCCGAAGCCGGCAAGCCCTGGCCCGCCCCAGATGAACGACACCACCTCGACGCAGAGGAGCCAAAACCCCCGAAGCGGGTGGGTCACCCCCAAGAACCCAGTAAGTGGCCCGTGGGAGACGCACACGAAGGAACATTTCCTCCTCCGGCGTTAACGACGCCCTTGGTCTAGGAACATTTCCGTCTCTCACCATAATCAGAAGCCTAAAGTACTAAGGGCTAGTGTTTAAGGAAGTATTGGGACGAATTTTGGGTTTGTTGACACTAGAGAAACCCAAAAAAACCCAGAGATATAGAAGAACGATAACACAGGCGACAACTTCAGAAATAAACGGTAAAATGAAAGGAAATATCGAACAAAAATGGAAGAAAGAAGACAGAATACCTGTACTTAGGAAATGAAAGAAACTTGGATGCTGGAAAACGGCAAAAGTTTCGAACATGGAAGAATCCTCTCTGAACTCTAGAAGGAAAACCAAAGAAAAGTGTCCGAGAAGAAGAGGAGTAGCGGGAAAAGTAAAAAAAGGAAAGAAAGCTATTTAAACCTTGTCGCAGGGACACAACGGTCTATTCCCGTACAAACGTGACGGGATTGGTGATAATCATTAAATTCATATTATTTTAAATGCGAAAAGGAGTTAAAAACTCTATCATTGTCATGGTTTAATGGATCAAATTAGTTAAATATGTGGTTTCATCTTCATAATAAGTTTTTAGACTTCATTTGCATTAATTTTGGTCATATTTGAAGTTTGGTTAAAAATTGGGCTTAAATCACACCTCTTTTACAATCGGGTGATAAATACTGTTCGGTATTTTGGGAATAACTTCAGTTACAGAAATCCAATTGATCCCCAATTTGCATTTTCAGAAAGCTAAGAGGAAGCCCTACAACTCCTATGAAGAGCCCAAAAGCTAACTCAGATGTTTAGAGGGCCAAAATTGGCCTGGAAACCGAAACAGGCTGCTTTCACTCGGCTCCGGAGCAACGTTCGGTATTTGACCCATATCTGGAGCTACAGACCTCCAAATGAGGTCTCATTTGAACGACTGGAAATATGACATCTGAGGGAACAATTGTTATGAAGATCACATGGGCAGATTCGGATGATTTCGTGGTCTAACATGGGCTGGAAAAGAGCACACGGTTTTGGAGCTGTAAAGTGATTCAAAGATGCTTTCAAGTTGGCCACTAACTAAAGTGACGAATTTGAGTTGTAAAGTGCATGGATGAGATGCTCCTAGCTGCCTATAAATAGATGGAGAGGCTGAAGGGAAACACACACCTTGGAGATGACCAAGATCTCTCCCATTCTTTCCTTCTTGTATTTCTTGCCTCCTACATGGAAGGCTTAGTTTTGCTTTATTAGTTTCATGTATTGTTTTTAATTCTTGTCTTTAATTTCTTGCCTCCTTCTTGGTATGGCTTAGTGTTAATCTTTCCTTTTTAATTATTTTGATTTTATGTTCTTTATCTTTTACCTTTATGGATTCATTATGTTTTTTAGATTTATTTTTATTGAAGCTTTCATTTTCTTTAATTGTTCTTTGTGTTCTTCATGTTCATGATGAACTTGTTCATGTTCTTCGTGGTCATGATGAACATCTTTACTTCTGCATTTTCATTTTATCCAGCCATGCTTGGCTAAGTTTCTGTGATCGACCCATGAGTTGAGGATTCCATGGTGTCATCCGGAGGACTTGTGCTTTAATCAGTAACTACTTGTTTCTGTTAATTTTAATCGGATCCGATTATAATTATGGATTGGGTATTAGATTTAATATCCAGATTGAAATCCCAAGGACTTAGGTCGGACCGGGTTGCAGAGATCGTTGTGCGATCGTGCAGCGAGCTCACCACGTGTTCGATCAGATGCTAGGCGATCGTCTAGTCGAGGGAGTTTCTAGACAAATGCAGAGATTTCGGTTTGTCTAGAATCAATCACAAGTTCAGTTATTCTATTTTTGTTCGATGATGGAAGGTCTTGGAATCCCAATTCTGGGTTGATCCGTTTCAATTTGATTAATCTCACTTTTCTTCATTTGTGTCTTTAATTCCTGTTCTAATTCCAACAAAACCCAATCCCCCCTTGTTTTCATTTCATTTACATGACATCTAGATTACTTAGAATTCAATAAAAGGCTCCTCGAGAAGAGAGAACGATCCTAGGTTTGCCTATACGCAATCCTTGGTTAATTGTTGATTGTGGACCCCAAGGCTAATGACAAAAGGTCTCCATCAATTGGCGCAGCACGACGCTAGCGCAATTAATGCGCACAAACCTCGAGAAGCGAAAAGATGCGGCGGTTGCAGGCCGCACCCACTGAAGGCCTGACAACTGTAAAGCCGTAATAATGACACGCGTGGGGGGAGACCCGAAGCGTCCAGAGAATTCCAAAAGGCAAAAGGCTCGAATCCGAGGTCACCGCCGGGTGCTTGGGACCGGGATAGGACAAACACCCGTCTTGACAAAATGAGCCCGGTGTTCTAGGCCAGACGTCGGGGAAAAAGCATGATGAGCCAACCACCGATCCGGACCTGGCTGAAGGACGCGGCAACCACAAGCCGGCCTAGCCAAGGAAGAAGGCCTCGGCCTTATCAAGGACTGGGGGCAATATGCACCTCGGCCGTCCAGAAGCCTGAACAACCGAGCTGGGGGGCAACTGTTACGGACCGGCACAAAAGGCCCAAGTTCGGACCACGGCCGAACCACACCTGGAACAGAATCTGCGCTATAACGGGCATGGATATGGGATCCCACTGATCTAGGATCTCATTAATGGAGCATTAACCAATACATAGCACACAGCAGATGTAAGGTTACAACAATACATAAGCACACAGCAGATGTAATGTCAACATATCAACAGTACATAGCACACAGCACATGTAAAGTCATCCACATTTGCACTAACCAATGCCACAACAGCTCCTCGTGTCCTTAATGCTAGGAAAACTCAACGGCATTATCAAGATTATAACCCGTATAAAGCTAAATGTATAAATAGTGACCTAAGACAGAGTCTTAGACACGGTACATGACCCAAGACCAAGTCTTGTCCATGACTCTATGAAATCATCTATCACATATAAGCATACAAGAAGCATCAGAGTTAGAGTTACAGTATGTGTCCGTACCTTAATCCGTAGAGCTTAGTGGTACATTTTTCTGTCGGTACGTTTCCTCAGATAGCCTATAATAGTATTCACCGCATTATTCCTTTATAAATAGTATTCTGGGAGGTACTTTAGCCCCTATTGACCTTTTTACCCCCAATGGATTTTGTTATTCCAATTGCATCCCTTTATTTCTAAAAAACGCTGCTTTAGCATTCCTAGGCAGAATTTTTGCTAACTTTGAAAAATCATTATTAATTCCAAAAAAATCAAAATGAGTTTCCATAAAATTCCTCGAAAACCTTAACATGTCTATTTTTGAGAAAAAATAATGGTGTTCTCTGAAAACATGGGAATCATTCCCAGTTTTATGTTTTGCAACCCTTGCCCAAAATTTTTCCTGAAAATGTAGCCCAACTTTAGGAAATTTTATCTCCTTCTACAGATGTCTAATTGATACATATTTTATATCAATGGAAATCTATACATGTCTACTATAACCATGAATTATTTTATAATTTTTGAAGATAAATTTACACATATAATGCCCTCTAACTGACTGATTCCAATAGCCCAACAAACCCAACAATTCCCTATCTTAGTCTATCTTGTTCCATTAATCCCAAAAATTATTTCCCAACATGTTTTTACCTCGTTAGGCATCTTTCAATGCAATGAGGCCAAAAAACAATTATGGGAATTTACTTTACCTATTTTCTAGATTCACTAACATTTATACTAAGAACTACAAAAACTTAAAGACTATAAAACTAGAAGCTAGAGCTTACCTCTTGAAAACTCTTGCTACTCCTTCCTCCTTCTTGCTTCACTCTCTACTCTTAAAAATCACCACTTGGAGTTGATTTGGTGTGAAGAATTGTGAAGGGGTTGCCCTCTATTTATAGGAAAAGTTCAAGGATTACAACCTTTGGATTATTTTCCATCATCAATGGCTTAGGTTGATTTGTGTTTTTTTGAAGGCACAAAATATGCATGAAAGATTCTCATTGGTCAATTTTAATTACATTGGATTTAGCCTATCTATTTTAATTCAACATGTGCTCTTAAAAAAAATATATTATGGGATTAACATATCTGCTCTTAATGCAGATAATTTGAAAGAGAAGGAAATCACCAAGAAGGGGGTGAATTGGGGATTTCATAATTCTTTTCGGTTCACCCACACAACAGATAAAATCAAGGCAAAGTGGAGATAGAGAAGAAAAGCTTGACACAGATGATTTATACTGGTTCGGTCTAATTCCTTAACCTACGTCCAGTCCCCAGTACCTCTGGGATTTTCCACTATCACTCAAGAACAATTACACCCTCTGTAAACGAAGGATGCTCCTCACTCTATGACTCACTCCCCCTTACAAGTTGTAATTGTTTACAACAGATACACACTCTGCAAACAAAGGATGCTCCCAACCTAGGACACACTCCCCCTTACAAGTTGTATTCTGATTTTCCCAATCTCTAAGTCACCTGACTTGAGATTCTTACAATGAATGATATACAGGGAAATTGACTCTCTCTAAGAGTAGATAATGATACACACTGAAGTACAATGTATCAAAGATACAAATAAATGAATGTACAGAGAAAAACTGATGTAATTCGTTTAAGCTTTCTGTAACTATCTTCTCTGCTGTCCAACTTCAAATCTTCAGCCATTTATAGTGATTTGAAGCTTGTCAACGTTATAGATCCGTTGGAGCTTTTTCCTATTCGAGAATATAGCTGTTACGGTTGTTACATCATGAATCAATCTGCTAAAATCATTCCCTTTTTGAATATAACCGTTGGAGCTTGTTTTGCAGATTTGAGTATTTCAAATTCTGATTCTTTTCCATGTTGGTCTTGTCTGAAGAATGCAGATGCTTGATTCGTGGAGATACTAAGTATTTGCATAACGGCTATCCAAAGATTTTGCAAGTTTCCTAAAATGACTCCTTATTTGAATCTCAATCAAATTCAAAATCTTCCTGTAATCTCATGAATAAACTCGTTAGAATAGCTCGGTTACAATGATAAATGATAGATATAACATATAAGATCAATGAGTAACTTAATCCTAGAGTGTAGATCAGATTGGACAATTCTGGAACAAAATGCGTTTTTTCTAGCAGAAACACCAAAACTCGAGTTTTGATAATCAAAACTGGAGTTTTGAACTGTTCACTCTTCATAACTGGCAGTTTTCAAACCAAAACTGGCGGTTTTCAAAGTCTGGAAATGTTGATGCTCTCGGGTTGACCAAAAGTCGAGTTTTGGATCCCAAAACTCGAGTTTTGAACTGTTGGTGTCAAGTTCAAAACATCAAAACTGGAGGTGTTGATCCATAACCGGCAGTTTTCATTTGTGAGATTCTTGAATGCTCTCTGTCTGATGAAAACTCGAGTTTTCACTTGCAAAACTCGAGTTTTGCTTCCTCCTGGACTTGTTGAGTTTTCTTGACATATCCACCAACTTTAGAAGACCATATCTCCCTGGTCTGAACTCCGTTTTGGTCCGTTAAACTCTTGATGGAAATCTCTGTGTGTCTAGTTTCCAATGGCACCGATTTGAGCTCAATTGGATTTGTAGTTTGTGAGTTATACCCAAAATACTGAAGGTGGGTCTGGACTGTGACGTTGATCATTGGGTCAACTTGTAAAAATCATATCTCCTTGATCTGAACTCCTTTTGGCTTTAATTATATATCAAAATGACGCATTGGAAGTCTAGTTTCATATGCTTTTGGTTTCGTCTCAATCCGATTTCTGGTTTGTGAGATATCATCAAAACATCAGAGGTCGCCCGTGCTGAACGTGAGACAGTGTGGAGCTGAAGTGCTGATAACAGTCCAAAACTCGAGTTTTCAACTTCAAAACTCGAGTTTTGGTTCTCCAATTTTCCAAAACTCGCGTTTTTCCCCGAGACTTGATTCCAATGTTCCAAAACTCGAGTTTTCACCCCAAAACTCGAGTTGTGCTAGTCCAGAGACCCCAGAGACGTTGTAGACACTTGATAACTCGAGTTTTGCCTCAAAACTCGAGTTTTCTCCTCTCAGATGAGTAAATTACAGCAGCAAGGTAGAAAACTCATGTTTAATACTTGGAGACTCAAGTTTGCTCATCCAAAACCTCATTCTTGCTTGTTTTAACTCTGAATTGAATCATTCCAACTCCCATATGATCTTGGAGGCTTCTAGCATCAATATAAGAACTTGGATGATAAAATCTTCACTCCATATATCAAGTTCTTCTTTATTTGGTCTCTTCTCTTCTTTCTTTCAACTCTTATCTCCTTCTTGATTAATCTCTATAATTCAACTTGGATTAATCTACATTAAATACAACAATTAGTCAATGTAGGAGATAATTATATTATTCAATCTTTTTGCTTATAACAATGGCATCTATTTAAGACATCATCAAAACTAATCATAACTAACATTCTCCCCCTTTTTGATGATGGCAAATACCTTAAAAAAAATATGTATGAATATGAGAATATATTAGATGCAACATATTTTTCTTGCCATTCTCTCCCCCTTATTTGTCATTAGCAAAAAGTTGAAGTAAAGAGGAAATGTTTAAAGAGAGAAACCGTGAAACCAGATGAGAAAGAGTCAAAGAACTGATTTTCTCTCCTCGATTTGAAATTGTTTTCATTATGAATATGAAATCAGATTGGAATGTTTTTTATGAAAACAAAGATGAATATAAAAATACCAAAATTTGGAGAGATTTTCAAGACATCTTTCACAATTAAAGCATAGAAATACCAAACATGTGCAAAATTTCTACTGAATATAAAAAGATAGAGTTTAGAAATGCTCATGTTGGTTCTGCAAGCTGATGAATGATCAAAGAAGTCTATTAGCTTGATGAATGAAGTTTGATTGTGTCGCCATTGTCTGAGATGAAGCAGTGGAAGGCTCTCTTCCTTGTTGTGTGGGATTCTTTGAAGAAGATCAATAGCAGGATCATGAGTATCCTGTATAATGTAAATAGGATGAAAGTACTTGCTTCTTGAAGACTATCGCATCTGAATATGATTAGCACTCAGCTTCCATCCTTTGCTTTTTCTTCAAAGATCATCTATGTAGAACATATCTTAGCTTCAATGATTGATCTCCAAAGTTGCAACACATAACCAAATCTCCTGTTATAAATTGAAAACTTTCTTTGCAAAAGATTTGTTAGTGCAAGCCAAATATCAAAGTATCCCTTTCTATATGATATTTTCCAAATAAGGATAATGAAAGGAAAATATGATATTAATTCATCATCAAAACTAATAGGAGATAATAAATGCAGATGAGTATGCTTAAAAGGGTTTTTCTTCAAATAAAAGAGAAGAGCTTATAGAGTATAAAACACATATGAATGTGAAGCTCCCCCTTAATGAATGCATGTCTGAAAATATGAAGTTCCCTTTAATAATACCAAGTAATAGTGTGACACCAAATGTTATGAGGTTTGGAAATATCTTTGCTCACAACATGGTATCTCAGAATTAAGAACTTTCAAATTCATTTAAATTGGTATAAAGAAATCACTTATGCTTTTTATGATGATAAAAATGTTTAAAACATAAGGATCAGTTTAAAAATGAGTTTGCTTAGGCTAAACTTCATGAAATAATCAAGTTAGTCCAGCATGATGTGAGAACATAGAAATAATTATGATATATGAATATTATTTAAAAAATACAATACCTCACTCAAGTAATATCATAATTACTTGAGTCATAATCATTTGTAGTCCATAGATGCATTACTAGATAGCTATATGTAATCAATACTGAGGCTCTCCAAGATGTGAATGAGCTTCGTATAGGATTTCAAATTAGTCTCTGCTCATAGCTTCTCATTAAGCTAGCATGCTCCTTATCATCTTGATCTAAGCCTCTTGCTATTGATAAGATGTTACTCAAGTGAAGCCACAGAATTTGCAGACATAGCCATTGAAATGATCTAATCTGTTTGCCTATGTTCTTTGTATTCAGAACATTTTGGTCAACTCCTGCAAAAACAAACATATGTTCTTTGGTACCCGATGTTTCTTGGGTCCACACAAGATTAGACATATGAACTCTTATGCTCTTTTAAATTATATGATATTTGAGCAAAGAGTATAATAAGCCATTAATAGATCAAAATATATGTTTACCCAATCAAATAGATTTATTCCAATGAATCATAAAGGGTAACAACTAGATTATATTAATAATATTATTTCTCAATGACAGTTTGTAAATATACTTTATGCAGAAAAGATGTCATTGATAAAATACATGTAAGTTTGAGCATAGAAAATCTTATCCATGAAGATAAGCATTTATCAACTTAAAGTTCAGATTTTTCAAGAGAGATGATGAAATGCAAAGTATTTCAAATCTTGAATGGTCTTTCAAAAATGAAATCAAAATTTTTCATACATGAAAGATTTTTGAAACATGTTTGAAAACAATGCTCATTGTAAACATTGTGGAAGTGAATAGGTTAGCTGAATATATCCAAATGCTTCAGTTTTAGAGAACATATTTAACATTGAAGTTAACATGTGGAAGAATTTTCTGCAAAGCAAAAGTCATAAAAGCATTATCAAGATATTCTTAACACAACATATATATGCATAATGACTTTGCTATGGCCAAGAGATAATCTTGCTTCTTAGATGAAAGTCTTGAAAGTATGTCAACAATCAAGGCAAGATTATAAATATACATAGATGGTTACTCAAAATAAGGATGAAATTAAATTTGATATATTTGAGTAACACTAGGAGTACTAGGATTCATGGATGATAAAGCACAAACTCTTTAGTCCAAATGACTAAAGTTTCAAAATATTATCCTAGTAAGTTATTCCATATAATGGTTAATACACATAATGCATTAATGAACATTCATAATGCTTGGAATAGCTTGATCAATAAGGTTCTATGCAATAAGCATAGGTTTTCACAAATTGAATTCTTTTCTGGAAATAAGCTTGAAGCTCATATATGATTAACTTATTTGACATGAGGTCCCAACAGTCAGATAATGAAAGTAGCGAGTTCAAGCAAACCATTGAATTCCAAAGATCAATATGTGAATGGTAGGGAAAACTCAACTGGAAAAATTTGAAGCATATTCAACATTCAGTAACAACATTAACTTCCAATTTGAAAGATCATTTGAATGCAATCAAAGTATGGATATGTTTCAAAACATTTGTATGTACTTTCTCAGAACAGTGTGAGTTGAAATCCAAACAGATTTTATATTTGTGCATTTCAAAAATATGAAATCAACAAAGTTATGCACAAATTCACTTGTTTGATCATCAAAAATTTACTAACAAATTGAATAATCAAAGTTAGAAATATGAGTGAATGATAATGGGAAGTATTAAGATTAATCAAGAAGATTTCGCAAATTCAGAAAATCTGATTTTTCAAACTGAGTGTTGAAAACTGGAGTTTTGAAACAAAACTAGAGTTTTCAACTATTCCTCAAAAGCAAAACTAGAGTTTTCATCTAAAAACTGGAATTTTGGACTATGCTGAAGCAAAACTGGAGGTTTTGGAGGAAAACTGGCAGTTTTGAAACTTGAAAAGTTTGAAGGCTCTCGGCCAAGCCAAAACTCGAGTTTTGCTATCCAAAACTCGAGTTTTCACAGAACTTGTGAAAACTGAAAACTGGCGGTTTTGTTTCAAAACTGGCGGTTTTGCACTGTTCATGATTTTCTAAAAAAAAAAACTCAAAACTGGAGTTTTACTTCAAAACTGGCGGTGTTCATGGAAAACTGGAGGTTTTGAGATTTGAAAAACTTTGAAAACTTGGAAACCACTCTGCCAAGCCAAAACTCGAGTTTTGCTTCCCAAAACTCGAGTTTTGAACTATTCACAGAACAGAAGTAGTTCAAAACTGGCGGTGATGCTCAAAACTGGCAGTTGTGCCTCTTGCTACAGACCAAAACTCGAGTTTTGATCCCCAAAACTTGAGTTTTCCTCTGACAGCAAGGAAAACTGATTTTTGCAAGAGAAAACTTCACATTTTGGTTTACAATTGTTTTCAACTAACATCAAAACAGATAGAAAACCAATAGCTTTAATAAATTTGCTGATTGAATCAGTTTCCAAATCTTTTAACTAAACCAAAAACAAACCAAAAATCAATTTCATATAATCATAATATGAGGTAAGAATTAGATATCGCCATAATCCTCTTTTTCTTATAGAAGCTTGCTTGGTTGAGATGGATTGATGTAGATAACTCATTTTCCAGATTTTACCATCAACATCAAGCTTAGCTTGTTCAGCTTTCTCAAGACTTGGATCATTTCTCTGTGTTACATTCTTGAGAAATTTTCTTTGATCCTACAAAAGCCATATAAATCTTTTTCTTTCTTGGTTTCCAACTTAACTTGGATCCATTCATCGTTAGCTTGTAGGAACAATATTTGCATGCTCCAAAAACATAATCAGATCATGATAATTTATCATAATGAATTCAACACGACTTCATGCATAAAAATATGTTTTTCAAAACATTATGTATGCATAAGGAATCTACCTATTGAATAATGCAAAAACTTTTGAGTGAGTTTTACAGAAAAATAATTTCAAAATTATTTGCAGTGTTCATTCCTAATGTCCAATGTATAAAACCTCAATAAATGTTCAAGATAATAGAGTAGGAGGTTTTACCTACATGTACCCTTGCCTTAGGTACTAGGAGGATTGGCTTTGCACACCCATTGTCTCTTTGGTGTCTGAAAAGTTTTCACAAAGGATATAGGCTTCAAGTATTTACTCTTTGATACTTGAGGGGTTCTCCTCTTTTTGTTCTCCTCAAGGTAATTGAGTGGTACTCTCTGGTAGTTTGCTCTTGAGGTGGAACATACTCCTCTTGCTTGTGTCCATTGCTTCTTATGATTTGATCTTGTAATTTCTGCAATGGGTGCACTAGGAGTTCTCCTTCTTGGTTCATGGGAGATTTTCTGATTCTTAACCCCTTTATGTCTATTCCTTTTAGAATCAACCTACATAGACAAAGCAGATGGACATTTTGGTACCCATTTATGCTTGGGTCCTTCTGGGTTAGTTTGCACCTTAGGGAAAACATAAGTTCCCTTTAATACCCATTGATAATTACCTACAGGCTTGCTCCTTCTTTCCTTTTTATGAAAACATGAAGAAGTAGCATCGCCTTTTCGATTGCAATAGCTACAATAAGCAAAAGGATTTGAAGAATGGACTGATTTTTGAAAATAGTTCATATATGATCTTTGTCCAAGCTTCTTCTTGCCTTTCTTCTTGTCAAAATCAGGTTTGTAACTAATTCCTGATTTGTCATTTGTGAACCTTTGCTGTTTCAAAATAACTTTGAGCATTTCACTACCTCTAGTGAATTTCTCAAGAGTTTTCGTAAGATGTAAATTTCTTTTCTCTAAATCACAGCAATTGACACAAACCTTTTCTAAAATCTTTTCACAATCATTTTCAGGAATATTTTCGCAAGCAGAAATGTTTTCAGAAATAGAAACATTCTGAACTTTTTCTTCCAACAATTTAATTTTCTTTCTAGAAGACAAAAGTTCTTTTGCAATCTTTCGAAATTCAGTGAAGAGAGACTTATATTTAGATAAGAGTTCATCATAAGATGATTCGAGATCATTTACCTCTTCACTTTCTGATTCTTCCTCTTTGGCCACAGAATAGATGTCAGCTCTATCTTCTTTTTCAGCTTCATCTTCATGAGCCATTTTAATAGTATCCCACATAGCCTTAGCAGATGGCAAAGTGCAAATTCGAGAATAATCTTCTGGGCTTAAAGCACTTCGCAGCATGTGGATTGCTTTCATGTTGAGAGTGACTTGCCTTCTGTCATTCTCATCATACTCTTCTTCACGCTTGTCTCTTTTAGCTCCATTTCTAGTGACAGATGGTTTATAATTACCTTTCTCAAATACATTCCATAAACCAAATTCACTTCCCATGATAAAGACTCTGAACTTAGCCTTCCAGGAAGAATAATGTTCTCCACTGAAATTTGGTGGTCTGTTGATTTCAGCTCCTTCCGGTAGAATTCCTTCCATTGGATCTTTGATCTAGGATGTTAATCCTTCAAATATATAACCAATGCTCTGATATCAAATGAAAGAGAAGGAAATCACCAAGAGGGGGGTGAATTGGGGATTTCAAAATTCTTTTCGGTTCACCCACACAACAGATAAAATCAAGGCAAAGTGGAGATAGAGAAGAAAAGCTTGACACAGATGATTTATACTGGTTCGGTCTAATTCCTTGACCTACGTCTAGTCCCCAGTACCTCTGGGATTTTCCACTATCACTCAAGAACAATTATACCCTCTGTAAACGAAGGATGCTCCTCACTCTATGACTCACTCCCCCTTACAAGTTGTAATTGTTTACAACAGATACACACTCTGTAAACAAAGGATGCTCCCAACCTAGGACACACTCCCCCTTACAAGTTGTATTCTGATTTTCCCAATCTCTAAGTCACCTGACTTGAGATTCTTACAATGAATGATATACAGGGAAATTGACTCTCTCTAAGAGTAGATAATGATACACACTGAAGTACAATGTATCAAAGATACAAATAAATGAATGTACAGAGAAAAATTGATGTAATTCGTTTAAGCTTTATGTAACTATCTTCTCTGCTGTCCAATTTCAAATCTTCAGCCATTTATAGTGATTTGAAGCTTGTCAACGTTATAGATCCGTTGGAGCTTTTTCCTATTCAAGAATATAGCTGTTACGGTTGTTACATCATGAATCAATCTGCTAAAATCATTCCCTTTTTTACTATAACTGTTGGAGCTTGTTTTGCAGATTTGAGTATTTCAAATTCTGATTCTTTTCCATGTTGGTCTTGTCTGAAGAATGCAGATGCTTGATTCGTGGAGATACTAAGTATTTGCATAACGGCTATCCAAAGATTTTGCAAGTTTCCTAAAATGACTCCTTATTTGAATCTCAATCAAATTCAAAATCTTCCTGTAATCTCATGAATAAACTCGTTAGAATAGCTCGGTTACAATGATAAATGATAGATATAACATATAAGATCAATGAGTAACTTAATCCTAGAGTGTAGATCAGATTGGACAATTCTGGAACAAAATGCGTTTTTTCTGGCAGAAACACCAAAACTCGAGTTTTGATAATCAAAACTGGAGTTTTGAACTGTTCACTCTTCATAACTGGCAGTTTTCAAACCAAAACTGGCGGTTTTCAAAGTCTGGAAATGTTGATGCTCTCGGGTTGACCAAAAGTCGAGTTTTGGATCCCAAAACTCGAGTTTTGAACTGTTGGTGTCAAGTTCAAAACATCAAAACTGGAGGTGTTGATCCATAACCGGTAGTTTTCATTTGTGAGATTCTTGAATGCTCTCTGTCTGATGAAAACTCGAGTTTTCACTTGCAAAACTCGAGTTTTGCTTCCTCCTGGACTTGTTGAGTTTTCTTGACATATCCACCAACTTTAGAAGACCATATCTCCCTGGTCTGAACTCCGTTTTGGTCCGTTAAACTCTTGATGGAAATCTCTGTGTGTCTAGTTTCCAATGGCACCGATTTGAGCTCAATTGGATTTGTAGTTTGTGAGTTATACCCAAAATACTGAAGGTGGGTCTGGACTGTGACGTTGATCATTGGGTCAACTTGTAAAAATCATATCTCCTTGATCTGAGCTCCTTTTGGCTTTAATTATATATCAAAATGATGCATTGGAAGTCTAGTTTCATATGCTTTTGGTTTCGTCTCAATCCGATTTCTGGTTTGTGAGATATCATCAAAACATCAGAGGTCGCCCGTGCTGAACGTGAGACAGTGTGGAGCTGAAGTGCTGATAACAGTCCAAAACTCGAGTTTTCAACTTCAAAACTCGAGTTTTGGTTCTCCAATTTTCCAAAACTCGCGTTTTTCCCCGAGACTTGATTCCAATGTTCCAAAACTCGAGTTTTCACCCCAAAACTCGAGTTGTGCTAGTCCAGAGACCCCAGAGACGTTGTAGACACTTGATAACTCGAGTTTTGCCTCAAAACTCGAGTTTTCTCCTCTCAGATGAGTAAATTACAGCAGCAAGGTAGAAAACTCATGTTTAATACTTGGAGACTCAAGTTTGCTCATCCAAAACCTCATTCTTGCTTGTTTTAACTCTGAATTGAATCATTCCAACTCCCATATGATCTTGGAGGCTTCTAGCATCAATATAAGAACTTGGATGATAAAATCTTCACTCCATATATCAAGTTCTTCTTTATTTGGTCTCTTCTCTTCTTTCTTTCAACTCTTATCTCCTTCTTGATTAATCTCTATAATTCAACTTGGATTAATCTACATTAAATACAACAATTAGTCAATGTAGGAGATAATTATATTATTCAATCTTTTTGCTTATAACAATGGCATCTATTTAAGACATCATTAAAACTAATCATAACTAACATAATTTACTCTGCAGCAAACCAAAACTGTGTCGTGTATTCTTCTCTTTTTTAAAATCAATTATTCTTCTCTTTTTTAAAATCAGTTTTGCTGTCTCACGCGAAGAGCCACGGTTCTTATTCTTGTGACGATTCTTGTTCTTTTGCTTTGCAGAAACCAAAACTCTCCAGCTTTTATTCTCTTAGTTTATTCCTCCATCCAAATCTTATCGTTTTCTTTCTTGTTTTAATCCAACAAACACTACCTAATATATATACCATATACATGCGGCACCTCTTCCACCCTCCCTGCAGCGTTTCTCTCTCTTCCTCTCTCACTCTCTCTCCTCCTTCCTTTTCCTCATGGCTGACCCTCGGCGTCATCCTTCTTCCGCCACCTCTTCCACCCCTCCCTGCGGTGCCTGCAAGTTCCTCCGCATGAGATGCATTGCTGTTTTTTTAATATCATTGTAATTTAACCGTGCAATTTCCCAAATTGTTCAATTTTTTTTCCTTGTGTCTCTAATTATATATCCCTATTCTTGTGGAGCACAGGGCTGCATTCGTGTGAGTCAGCTAGAGTCTTCACCATAGTCAACAACTGTAAGGAGACCATCTGGCCCACCGTCATGCCACGAGACAGCTTCGACAGCAGAGCCTTCTCTTTAAAAGCACACCAGTCACGTGTCTTGACGGCCCCAGAGGCGTGGTCTTCGCGTGAGGCGGTAAAACTGATTTTAAAAAATAAGAACTGTAACACCCCAATTTTTAAAAGCAGAATAAATTTTTTTTTTCAATTAGAGTAGAGCATCGGAGCAAGTAAGGGAGTGAGTAACTGATATATCATTAACTGTGGCATATCCGTCCATTCATAATGTACAGTACATTTATCTGAGTAATGTTATAACGGTACAAGTCTAGAAATAGGATCTACAGTCGGGTCTTTACGCGTGCTGTTTACTTTGCTTACTCCTGTCTTAATCCTTGGTTCCACAGACCCTGAAGCTATGGTAAGAGCTGAGGTCCAATACCTATCGAACCCCAGGTAACGGTTAACCTCATGCTTATGTAAACAATTATGTATGACAAATATTCATGACATTACAGCAATAATCAATATAAAAACTCATAATATATTTGTCTGGATAACGACACACAGCCACTGCATATGTCCGTCATTCCTAGTCTATACTATTTACCAGTGCCACGGTGTACATCCGTGTCCTCAGTGCTAGAAAAACTCAATGGTCATTACCAAGACTATAACCCGTATAAAGTTAAATGTATAAACATGTGAACTAAGCCCAATAACTTAGCCACGGTGCATGACCTGAGACAGAGTCCCGTCCATGTCTTTATGAAAGTATCTATCACATACAAGTATACAATAAGCATTAGAGTTAGTGTTACAGTACGCGTCCGTACCTTCGTTGGTGATACCAGTACGTTTTGTCGTTAGGACTGTGATCACGTTTATTCTATAATGATAATATCGGATTTATTAATTCACAAATAATATTCTAATAGATATCTTAGTTACTAATGACCATTTTACCCCTGGTGGAATTATTTTTCAATTTATTCCCCTTAAATTTCGTGAAAAACGCTTATTGCAGCATTTAGGGTAGATTTTTCGCCTAACTTTGAAAAATCATAACTAATTCTAGAAAAATCGAAATGAAGATCCGTAAATTTCCATGGACTCCTTAGGATGTCTATTTTTGAGAAAAAATATTATCTTTTACCCAGAACTTAAGAACAGCTCCCAGTTTTCACGTGTTCATGCAGTGCCTAGAAATTCACCCAGAAAACATAGCCCTTCTTCAAGAATTTTTATCACTTTGTACAAAATTCCAAATGATACACTCTAGGTATATTTGGAACGCTCTATATGTATACTTTAATCATGAAAAATTTCAGAATTAATTAACATCATTTTCAACATGAAATTATGGTGTTTCTACTACTGACTCCAGAATCGCCTACCCGAAAAATTTCACCAGAACTTCGTTACTTCAGTGTTTCTCTCTCAAAAATTTTGCTCTATCACTTCCTTCATCAATTTTTCGAAATAAAGCTATTTTTAACCATAAAAGCATGAAAATAAAACTACTCTAGCATTTTTAAGATTAAAACGACTTCTATCTATGAACTTAAAGCTAAAACTTGAGAACTTACCCTTGAAGAACCTTGCTACTCCTTCTCCAAGACCATTCACTCTCATTTTCTCTCTACTCTTGCTTTCTAATAACTTACCTTCTTGGTTGAGTTTTGGTGTGAAGAATTGAAGAGAGATTTGCTTCCTATTTATAGGCTACAAACAACTTCTCCAACAAGCCACTCCTCTTCTCTCTTCCTTTATCTTTTTCATCCTTCTTCAAGAAGTTGCCCTTCTTGTCCAACAAGTTGTTGCACATGTGCTTTTGACTCTTGCTCTCCAAGTTTTCTAACTTGTTCTCTAAGTTTTCCCAACTTGCTCTCCAAGTTGTTGAATCTTCTAGAACTTTCTAGAACATTCTAGAACCTTCTTCCAATTCTTACTTCTTCATTTATGTAGAAAAATTCTACTTGCTTTGGTAGATTTTTATTTTATATTACTTGTGCTCCTATCTTATATTTTTGTTTAATCTTTTGCTTCTTAATTTCCCACAAATTTCGCCCCTTATTATACCCTTAGGGGTTGTTAATTTAATTCAAGTTATAATCCCTAATATAGTGTTTTAGTTGTTACAAGGCTTAATTATAATTGTATGATTGATTTATTACATTAATTATGATTTTTGAAAACTCATTTGATACTAATATTGAACCCTTTCTACTCTTTAATATTTAATTAAGTCCAAATATTCCAAATTGTTTAACAATATTTGCCACTAGATTAATTATGAATGTTAATGCAAATAATCCAATTGCCCAACAATTATTGACAATTTCTTTTAATTTGTTTGGGTATTTTAATAACATTTTATGGCCCTTTAGAAATAAATAGGAACTATGATTCAATGTGATAATTATAGGGTATTTCATTCTCTTTAATATCTATTATTTTCATTGCCATCTATCTCTTGTACTTAGGCTAAAATATACCCCTAATAGGTAGTTATATGTATTTGTCACTAATCTTATTTATTGCAAGTTCATTTATTCATTTACTAATTTGCTTTAATATTTTTAAGTGGTTTCATAACCTTTGGTTATAAATTAATTACTAATTTATGTGTTATTTTCTTGCCTTATGATCATTCAAAATGGTTGTTATTTTATGTGATTTACTATAGACTTCAATATGTAGTCTTATAATTGACCATTGGTTAATTAATTCCCAAGTGGAATTTAGATGAACATATAACCAATAGATTATAACAAATTCACCTTTGTATTTTATTTGCTAAGATATGATATTCATATGAGTTATTAGAGTATTTTATGATCTCTAAAAGAATATTACAAAATTTGGGTCTTTGGTTTATTTAATTTTAGGAGAAAATTCCCTAAATCAAATTTAATAAGCTATAATATTTTGAGACCACGTATTCACCTATTCTAATAGGCATCATTTATCAAAATATAGTGGTTATGCTAAATATGATTTTTAGGGTATTACAAAAACAAACGACGTAGTTTTGACTTGCTATAAAGTAAACTATCTGCATCAAAAGCATATATGTTAATCCCATATATTATAATCTCTCTCTCTCTCTCTCTCTCTCTCTCTTCCATTTTGAATTTATGACCCCATGTGCTAGTTTAATTACATTATCTTTAAATATTATCTCAAATTTCATATTATCCTCTTACTTTGATCCCTAACCATTGGATTTGATTTTGTGTTTCTTTAAATTTAATCCTCACCCTTAATCAATATCTTAATTCTCCCATTGGTCTATTTAATTCTCACAAGGATTGAGCTCATTTCTTTGATTTCTCATTGGCTTATCCATTTATAAGAGGATTAAGCTTCTTTATAGGATTTATTAACCCTTAATTGCATTTGCTATTGGTTTGTTAACTAATTATAAACATTAGTGCTTAATTCTTCATTAATTAGCCTGCCCTTTGATTAAGTATGAAGCTTTACACAATTATTTAATTAGTGAAAACTTAATTACTCATTAATCTTTATTAAGTTTCCTTAATTTGTTTAGGTGTTTCCATAATGTTTTCTTGCTCCTTTTGATTATTTAAGAACCATAGTTTAATGTGGTAATTATTTTGTATTTTATGATCCTTAATTGTGGTCTCAAATTTAATCTTTGGTTTATTTAATTCCAAGGAAAATTTGTATAAAATCTAATTAATAATCTACAAAATGTTAGATACAACATATTCTCCTTTATTTATTATGTATTATTTATCAAAATTAGTACTTATGATAAATAGACATTTTAGGGTATTACATGTGCCATGGTTAACCTTGAGCCTTGACATTTGTGGGCATAGTGTTCACCCTTGATATTCTTGGAATTCGTTCCCATGCTTGTTATTCATGGGTTTTCTACAAGCACTTGTTTTTGTGGCCCCATGCTGCGCTTGCTTCGTGGCCCCGTGCTATGCTTTATTAGTTAGTTACTCTTCGTGTCCACATTTATTTTCCTCGCTTCAAACTATGCTTGGTTAGTTACCCTTGTGAACTGTATATTTACGCTTGTTATTTCGTTTTGTTGGAGTCTCACAAAAAAATAAAACTTGAGAATTATCGTTTCAATTTGATTTTGTTGAATAAAATGTTTTTTACTCACTTGGTTTATTCGATTAGCGATATTTTATATAGTTTCACTTGTCCTTATCATAGTATACTATAGAAATCAAAATTTATTACCATGTTATTATTCCAAGTTAAATATGATTTAATTAGTTTTCTTCAGTATATCATTAGATTCTATTGATGAGATGTTATTCACCAAAAAATTATTTTTGGTCTTATAGATATAACCAATGACCTTGAACCTCTAGCCGAACAATGAAGACCCTCATTATTGACCAAAACTTGCAGTGTATGTTGGAAGAACGGCTAACAATTGTATATAGAAGTTTATATTTATGTATTTAATTACTTCTATAGTTTAGATGCTCCATGTTGCCTATAGGCAAATCTTATCTTCTTATTTTTTGGAATATATGTTTTTTTTTTTTTACATATATACAAAAATTTTAGAAAAGGGGTTGAGTTCACCCACAATCCAAGAGCGAGGCGAAATCTCCCTTCTTCCTAGGTGATACCGATGTTGGGCAGGGCGAGCCATCTATTACCCTCAGGCGTTAACCTAAACACCTAGGAACTAGGATGCCTTCCCTAGCGCCTTGACCAACTCCAGGATCGAACCCCTCCCTTTGGTGAGAGTGTCTAACCCCTTTGCCAGTTGGGCTCAAGGACGAGGTGTAGAATGTATGTGTGTGTGTGTGTAAGAGTGAAGTAGAGATTCTAATGTTGTTTTGATATTTCAAATTGTTGTGGGATTTTTGGGAAGACTGATTTACAAATGAGTGAAATTTCTAATTGGGTAGGTTTTTTTTCATTAAAAGTGTTAAATCTTTGAAAAATTATAATAAAAAAAATGAGAACAATACTGTTTTTTGCCCTTAAAATATCAAAATGTTACCCGTAGAATATAATAATAAAAAGAAACATAAAAAGTTATTTGAAAAGGGGAGATTTTTATAAAGGCGGCAAGGGACAACACCCAAGGTGTAGCACCCACCCCTGCCCCCTATTGCCTTGTATGTTAGAGGAGAAACAAAGCACAAGACTGAAATGTGGATAAGAAATGAAAGAGATGTGAACTTTCATGAATAAACTGTTAGTTCTCAGAAGTGTTTTGATGATCACTAACAATTGTAAACAATATTGGAAAGATTTGACAAGTCAAGGATGTTTAAAACTTGTGATTTTTCTATCTGTCAAAATCAAACTCGAGCCTATGAGTAATGAACTCGAGCCTGGATTTGACAGAAAGCATAAACTTGCAAAGCCAAAGTTCAAACTTGAGACTGAACCTGAAGTTAAGAATTAAACCTTTGGAAGTTTGCATGAACTCGAGCCTACTAAGGGCGAACTCGAGTTCATCATTGCCAGAGAGTTTTTTATCTGTTGAAAATCTGCTTCAAACTTTAAACTTCTACTCAAACCTCAAGTTTGAAAAAAGTTCAAAATTTTGGAGTATGAACTCGAGCCTAAGCTCTTCAAACTCGAGCCTAGTTTTGGCCGAGAGCCTTCAGAGTATTTCGGAGAAAACCAAACTCCAGCCTAAACTCTTCAAACTCCAGTTCAAAAGTTCCAGAGAGCAATTAGCTATTTTCAATAGTTTCAAACTCGAGGCCATTTGTCTTAAACCTCCAGTTTGATTTTGGCAGAAGCAAAATTTTGAAGGGCGAACTCGAGCCTAACATTGTGAACTCGAGTTCAGACCTCCAGATCTGAAAAACGCAGATGAACTCAGATTTCCAAATCAGATTCTATCTTCATGTTTTAAGTTACCCATTCAATCTAGTTGTTATATCTATCTCACATCAGTGTAACTGAACTTTTCTAACGCATTTATTCATGAGATTACAGGAGATCTTCTGATTTGTCTGAGATTCAAAAAGAAAGTTATTTTCGGAAACTTGCAAAAACTAAGGAAAAGCTATTACTCAAGATCATCTAGCCGTTAGAGGAGATCATATAGCCGTTGTGCAACATCTCCAATTGATATATACCTTAAAAAGAAAGACCAGAATCAAGGAAGACTGAGAATAAACTCTCAACAGCCATATTTTGGACAAAGAGTGATTTCAGCAAAACAAGATCAAGACATAACACCTGCAACAGCTATATTTTCAGAAAGGAAATAGCTCCAACGAATCTATAACGTTCACAAGCCTCAAAAACACTATATATAGATGAAGATTCGAAAGAAAAAAATATAGAGAACAAAAATTCTACATTACTACTCAACAATATCAGTGGAAGAGTTGTTATCTTGAATTGTTGTACTTCAGTGATTAACAATATCCACTCTTAGAAGAGAGTTCTTTTCTGTAATCAAATTTTCTGTAAGGATCTCAAAGTAGAGGGACTTTGAGATTAGGTTATTCAATTACAACTTGTAAGGGGGAGTGTGTTCGAGGTTGTGAAACACTCTTTGTTTGCAGAGTCTGTAATTCTCTAGAGAGATAGTGGAAATCCCAGAGTGACTGGGGACTGGACGTAGGTCATTAGATTGGACCGAACCAGGATAACTTCGCTGTGTTCTGCTTTTCTTCTCTTCTCACTCCCTTACTTTCGGCTCTATCGGATTTCTGACAAAAACAGAGTATATTTCAAAAGAATTTTAAGAATCCCCAATTCACCCCCCCTCTTGGTGATTCAGCCGCATTTTCATTTGGTATCAGAGCAAGGTCTTCTCTGAAGAGCTTAACATCTCGAGAAGGATCACTATGGAAGGAATCTTGCCCGATGGAGCCTCTATCAACCGTCCTCCAGGTTTTAATGGTGAGCATTATTCTTTTTGGAAAGCTAAATTCAAGGTTTTTGTTTTAGCCACAGAATATGGCCTATGGAAGGTATTTGAAAAAGGAGACTATGCTCCAACAATTGAGAGAGAAGGAATCAGAATTCCAAAATCTGAAGAAAACTATGATGAGAATGATAGAAGAAACATCACTCTCAACAGCAAGGCCATACTCATGCTACAAAGTGCCTTGAGTCAACAAGAGTACTTCCGTGTATGCACTCTAACTTCAGCAAAAGCAATGTGGGATGCCTTGGAGATAGCTCATGAAGGGACAACTGGAGTCAAACAGAATAGAGTCAACACCCTCATGACAGAATATGATCTCCTTCGCATGAAACAAGGAGAATCCATTGGTGAGTTCCAGTTGAGATTTACTCATCTGATTAACCAACTTGCTTCTTTAGGAAAAGTATATGAACAATCTGTTCAAGTGAGGAAGATCCTAAATGTCCTCAACAAAGAATGGGAGGCAAAGGTCACTGCCATCGAAGAAGCACGTGGAGAATCAATGACATCTGTAGCAGCTCTCTTTGGAAGTCTCTCTGAATATGAAGCTAAACTAAAATTCAAGAAAGGACTTGAAGAAGTGCATGGGAAGAATAAGAGTATAGCTCTCAAAACCTCTAAAGAACCTAAATCTGATGATGATGAAGAAAATGAGGATGATGATGATGAAGAGATAAGTCTGATGGTCAGAAAATTCAAGAAATTTTTTAAAAAGGATCAGGCCAACAGAAAATTTCACAAGGGTAGTTCGAACACAGAAACAAAGAAGTCCATCACATGCTATGAATGTGGACAACTCGGTCATTTCAAATCTGATTGCCCTCAGCTCAAGAACAAAGAAAAGAAATCAAACAAATTCAAAAGAAGAGCTTATGTCTCAGGCATATGGGGAGATAGCTCATCAGATGAAGATGAAGCTAAAGAGGAAGAAAGGACCAATATTTGTCTTGTTGCTCAAGAAGAATCTGATAATGAAGAGGTAAATACTTCCAATTTCTCTTATAATGAGTTATCTTCTGAATATGATTTACTTTTTATTGAATTTAAGAAAATTGCAAAGGAACTTTCATCAGCCAAGAAGAAAATCAAATTTCTAGAAAAACGAGTTCAACATACTTCCTCTCCTACTATAGCTTCTGAAAACAATGTTGAGAAACATGTTGAAAAAGGTTGTGAAAAGTGTTGTGTTTTAGAAAAGAAAAATTTACTTCTTACTAAAACTCTTGAAAAATTCACCAATGGTAGTGAAATGCTAAATGTTATTTTAAATCAACAAAGGTTTACAAATGATAAGTCAGGAATTGGCTATGAACCTGATTTTGATAAATAAAAGGGAAAGAAGAAAATTGGACATAAATCATACATGAACTATTTTCAAAAATCTGTGCATTCATCCAATCCTTTTGCTCACTGCAACTATTGCAATCGTAAAGGTCACACTACTTCTTCCTGTTTTCATAAAAGAGAAGGTAAAAACAAACCCATAGGTAATTATCATTGGATGCCAAAAGGATCCTATAAGGGTCCTAAGACACTAACTAACCCAAAAGGACCCAAGAAAAAGTGGGTACCTAAGTCTTGATATTCTATGTCTTGCAGGTTTGTCTTAGAGCATCAAAATCCAATAAATGGTTTATTGATAGTGGATGCTCAAGACACATGACAGGGGATCAATCAAAATTTGCAACAATCAAGTCAAAAGATGGAGGCAAGGTAACATTTGGTGGAGATCAAACAGGCAAGATTACTGGAGTTGGAGATATTGGAAATACCAATGGACCAAAAATCAAAGATGTATACCTTGTTGAAGGTTTATGCCACAATCTTCTGAGCGTAAGTCAAAGTACAGATAAAGGTAACTTGGTTATCTTTAATTCAGAAGAATGTTTAATCATTAGCAAAGATATTCTTCCTCTGGAAGAAATCAAATCTAAAGCATTGTTCAGAGCACCAAGAGAAGGTAATTGCTATTCACTCAATCTTTCTATTGATGATAGAGCTTCAGAAAAATGTTTTCTAAGTAACTCAGATGAAACTTGGCTTTGGCACAAAAGGTTGGCACATGTGAATATGTATCAACTTGACAAACTTGTTAAAAAGGAATTAGTTATTGGCATTCCTAAACTTGTTTTCAAAAATGACATGATTTGTGACTCTTGTCAAAAAGGGAAACAAACCAAGTCTTCTTTTAATACCAAAAATAAGATTTCAACTCAAAGACCACTCCAATTACTTCACATGGATTTAATTGGACCGGCGAGAATTAGAAGCCTAGGCGGTAATTTATATACTTTAGTTATAGTTGACGACTTTTCAAGATTCACATGGACCATATTTTTATGCTCTAAAGATGAAACTTTTGATCAATTTGTTGCTTTTGCCAAAAAGGTCCAGAACGAGAAAGGTATTTCTATTTCAGGTATTAGAACAGATCATGGAGGAGAATTTGACAATCAATCCTTTGCTGAGTTCTGTGAAAGCATAGGAATTGATCACAACTTTTCAGCCCCAAGGACTCCTCAACAAAATGGTGTAGTTGAAAGAAAAAATAGAGTCCTTACAGAGATGGCAAGATCAATGCTGAATGAATACAAAACATCTCAAGCATTCTGGGCTGATGCAATATCAACAGCATGTTATATTTCAAACAGAGCATATATGCGAAAGAAACTAAACAAAACTCCCTATGAGCTATACAAAGGAAGGAAGCCTAACTTAGCACATCTACATGTGTTCGGATGTAAGTGTTTCATCCACAACAATGGTAAGGATAACTTGGGTAAGTTTGATGCCAAAGCAGATGAAGGTATTTTTCTGGGTTACTCTAATAGAAGTAAAGCCTATAGGATATTTAACATTCGAACCCGTTGTGTAGAAGAATCTGTACATGTTGTGTTCTGTGACTTATCCTCTAAAAAACTTTTGAATAATGATGATGATGAACTTATTTTGAAAAATCAATTTCAAACTTCTGAAAACAAGCATCTTCTAAAACCTCCTTCTGATTCAGAAGTACAAGATGTTTTTGAAACAGACCCTCAAAACCATTTTGAAAATCCTGAACCATCTCAGCCTAAAGCTTGGAAATATAATAAAAATCACCCTTTAGACCAAGTAATAGGTGATGTTAGTCAAGGTGTTAGAACCAGAAAAAGTACTTTGAATGAAGTTACATTTTCTGCTTTTATATCTCACATTGAACCTTCAAAAATTGATGAAGCTCTTTCTGACAATGATTGGGTGATCGCAATGCAAGAAGAATTACACCAATTTGAAAGAAATCAAGTTTGGGATTTGGTACCTAGGCCTAAAGACCATCCGGTCATTGGGACTAAATGGGTATTCAAAAACAAACGTGACGAATCTGCAATCATTATCAGAAACAAAGCAAGATTGGTTGCAAAAGGCTATAATCAAGAAGAAGGAATTGATTATGAGGAAACTTATGCTCCAGTGGCAAGATTGGAAGCCATAAGAGTTCTACTAGCCTTTGCTTGTGTTAAAGGAATAAAACTTTTTCAAATGGATGTAAAAAGTGCTTTCTTAAATGGCTTCATACAAGAAGAAGTTTATGTAGAACAACCTCCTGGTTTTCAAAATGAAAAATTTCCAGATCATGTTTATCATCTCAAGAAAGCTTTGTATGGACTTAAGCAAGCTCCTAGAGCTTGGTACGAACGTTTAAGCAAATTTCTTCTTGATCAAGGCTTTGTTAGAGGAAAAGCTGATACGACTTTGTTTATTAGAACCAATAAGCTAAATGAAATTTTAGTTGTACAAATATATGTGGATGATATCATATTTGGTGCTTCTAATAATAGTTTGTGTGAAGACTTTGCAAAGAAAATGCAGGGGGAATTCGAAATGTCCATGATGGGGGAACTTAATTACTTTCTTGGTCTTCAAGTAAAGCAAAAGAAGGATGGCATCTTTATATCACAGACAAAGTATCTAAATGATCTGTTAAAAAGGTTTGGACTAGATCAATGCAATGGTATAGACACTCCTATGAGCACAACTACTTCATTGGATGCAGATGAAGAGGGAAAAGACTTCAATATCACAAAATATAGAGGAATGATTGGATCATTACTCTATTTAACAGCAAGCCGCCCAGACATCCAATTCAGTGTTGGAATGTGTGCAAGATTCCAATCAGCTCCAAAGGAGTCACATGCTGAACATGTGAAAAGAATCTTCAGATACCTTGCTAACACTAAGACTCTAGGATTGTGGTTTCCCAAAGGCCAACCAGAACATTTGGTGGCATATTCAGATTCAGACCATGCCGGATACAAAACCGATAGGAAAAGCACAAGTGGACAGTGTGAATTCTTTGGTGGGTCACTTGTGTCATGGTTTAGTAAGAAACAAACAACGGTAGCTGTATCATCCACTGAAGCTGAATATGTAGCTGCCTCAAGTTGCTGTGCACAAGTGTTATGGCTCAAACAACAACTTTCAGACCTTGGAATCAACTTGAAGGAAGTTCCAATACTATGTGACAATACAAGCACAATAAGTTTGGCCAAGAATCCAGTCCAACATACACGAACCAAGCATATTGATGTGAGACATCATTTCATCAGAGATTATGTTCAGAAAAAGGAAATCAAAGTCATGTTTGTCCCAACTGATCTCCAATTGGCAGACATTTTCACAAAACCATTAGCAAAAGAACAATTTAACTTCATAAGAAGAGAATTGGGAATGGTAAATCCCAATGAACTGTAAGTATTTCTTACCCAAATTCAATGTTAGTTATGATTTTGCTGATGATTTGTCACTAATTTAAGCATCGGAGTATCTAGATATGTTTTATGCAGGATGTTTATGTCCCAAACTTGCTGAAATTATGGACAAACTCGAGCCCGTGGTTGTTAAACTTGAACATATAAGAGACAGAGAAGAAATGAAAGTTTGATGAATGAGCAAACTCGAGCCTAAGAAGGATGAACTCGAGCTCGAGAGAGACTAAGAAGAAGTGAAGTGCAAAGCAAGAGAGAACTCGAGTTCATTAGTAAATAAACCTCAAGTTCATTTTTGAAAGAGAGCAAGACTGGAACCCAGACATGGTGAACTCAAGCCCATAAGTGACGAACTCGAGTTCGTGAATCACAGAAAGCCACCCTGGAGAAATCTCATTCTAAACTCGAGCCCGTTAGTAAGAACCTCAGGTTCACGAGGAATTTCAAGAGTTCTCAGCACACTCTTGAAGTCCAGGTAAGTGGAAATTTTTGACGAACTCGAGCCTGTAAGAGGGGAACTCGAGTTCGTGACGCACATTATATATACTACAGTTGTAAACTCGTCATTTCACTCCTCACATACCTCCAGTTTGCCCTAACTTTCTTCGAACTTCTTCTTCCTCTGATCACTGTGAAAATGGCCTCACAATCCTCCAATCCCAAAAATACAAACCCTAATCCTTCACAATCTATTTCTCAAACTCATTCTGAGCGCCCTATCCGTTCAAGAACTCGATCAACTCGATTACAAGATGGAATTGACACGTACATTCGAGGTATCAACGGCAAAAACACTGAAACTCCTCCTCCCAAACCAAAAGGAGTTGTGATTTCAGAAGAGAGAACGAAGAAGAGGCACGACCCAGAGCCCCCAGTTCAAGGAAAGGGAAAAGCACCTCAGCCGTCTGCTCCTCTGAGGGAAAAACAACCCTTTAAGAGAAAGAAAACCGCGGGTATCCCCTCTGTTCCTACTCCAGGCCAAGGCAGTGGCCAAGCTCAGGAGCAAGATGCTCCTCAGGTATCACAATCTTTGCCAGCAATCATAGAAATTTACAAACATAAGAGATGTCCAGATGGCTTCAATGTAGATCCATGTAGGATGACTATAGAAGAGGGTAATTTGTTTAAGAAGAAGTTTGATGAGAAGAAAAAGTTTTGTCCAATTGTGTATGTAAATTTGGCCAAACTGAAAGAAGAATGTGATTTGGACTTAACCCCTTGGATGAAACAGTTTGAGACCTTAATTTCAATAAAGACTCCCTACAGTCCTAAACTTGTGAAAGTCTTTTACTTTCACATGAAATCTGATAATATACTGAACTCTGAAGGTGATTTGGTAGAGGAGAGAATTGTCACAAAGGTTAGAGGCCAGAAAATCACAATTACTCCTAATTACTTGAACTCTATCCTTCAAATTACCAACCCTCCCAAGCCTGAAACTCACAGATATAAGCAACAGGCTATTTTTAGTTTACTTAGACCAGATGAGCCTATTCCTGATGCCTTAGAGATACTAAATTTTACTCCAGCTGCCATGCCTCTAAGAAACCGAGCAATCTGGTATATTTACTCTAGGAATCTCCTACAGAAGGGAGGCAATTTTACCCATTTTGCCAAGAAAGATTTTAATATCTTCGCCTCCATCCTAGATGAACAACCACAGAATGTAGGTGACTGGATTTTTCAAGAAATGGCAAAGTTTGCATTTCATTCACGCCAATCATCCCAGATTCCCTTTGCCAGCTTGGTTTCAGTAATTCTGTTTCATGAGAAGATTTGGCACTTGGCCGAGAATGATTCTCCTCAATTTCCAGCTGAATTTGGGCAGCATATCATGAACTTAATGACGACTCATAGGCCTGAGTATTCGAATCAGTCTAGAGCTCCAAGGAAGTCCAAGCCAGCAACATCCAGAGCCACACAGTCCAGAGCTGAGGAAGCTCAAAGTGCTCCACCTGCCTCTGATATTGAGACAAAGGTCCAAGAAATTGTGGACAAAGCTGTGTCTGATCTGATTGAAGGAATTGAATTGGCTGTGGGTAAATTGGTTACCGAGGTGAACAAAGGGCACAACAATTTAGTAGATACTCAAGAAGCCTTCAGAGTTGAACAAGAAGCACTGAAGACTCAAGTCAATGAACAGACTTCTACTATGTCCACTCTATTGGTTACAATGATGAATTTAAGCGACAAGATGGACAAGATCTTGAAGTCTCAGTCTCCGGATGCTTCTACTTCTGTACCTGTCCCAGACTCAGATCCTGTTCATGCTCAGCCTGCACAGACACCTCCTTCTGCTCCTATACCTTCTACTTTCACATCCTCTGCTGAGCCACTAGCCGTAGTACCCTATGTCTCAATTGAGCCTATCTCTTTTGATGATGCCAAAGGGGGAGAAGATGTGGAGTGAATGCCACAATGTTGTTGATTTGTAACCCTTGTGGTTTCTATAAACTTTTGTAGTTATTTTGGGATTCTGTGAACATTTTGATTAGTGATCAGTTTTTAATATGTTTGGTTTTGCTTCTGGTATATGCCTTGAAGTTTGTCTCTGATAATTTGGTTAAGTCTCTGATAATCTGCGCAAAAAAGTTTTTCACAAAACAAATCTTTGATATTTTGCTATATTCTGCTCCTAAGTATATGTTTTCTGATAATTTGATCAAATCTCTAAAATTGGTTTTCACAAACTGAGTTTCAAAATGAATTTCAAACTAAGTTTCTCAATTAATTGTTTGCAAGTGTTGTCATCATCAAAAAGGGGGAGAATGTTAGTTCTCAGAAGTGTTTTGATGATCACTAACAATTGTAAACAATATTGGAAAGATTTGACAAGTCAAGGATGTTTAAAACTTGTGATTTTTCTATCTGTCAAAATCAAACTCGAGCCTATGAGTAATGAACTCGAGCCTGGATTTGACAGAAAGCATAAACTTGCAAAGCCAAAGTTCAAACTTGAGACTGAACCTGAAGTTCAGAATTAAACCTTTGGAAGTTTGCATGAACTCGAGCCTACTAAGGGCGAACTCGAGTTCATCATTGCCAGAGAGTTTTTTATCTGTTGAAAATCTGCTTCAAACTTTAAACTTCTACTCAAACCTCAAGTTTGAAAAAAGTTCAAAATTTTGGAGTATGAACTCGAGCCTAAGCTCTTCAAACTCGAGCCTAGTTTTGGCCGAGAGCCTTCAGAGTATTTCGGAGAAAACCAAACTCCAGCCTAAACTCTTCAAACTCCAGTTCAAAAGTTCCAGAGAGCAATTAGCTATTTTCAATAGTTTCAAACTCGAGGCCATTTGTCTTAAACCTCCAGTTTGATTTTGGCAGAAGCAAAATTTTGAAGGGCGAACTCGAGCCTAACATTGTGAACTCGAGTTCAGACCTCCAGATCTGAAAAACGCAGATGAACTCAGATTTCCAAATCAGATTCTATCTTCATGTTTTAAGTTACCCATTCAATCTAGTTGTTATATCTATCTCACATCAGTGTAACTGAACTTTTCTAACGCATTTATTCATGAGATTACAGGAGATCTTCTGATTTGTCTGAGATTCAAAAAGAAAGTTATTTTCGGAAACTTGCAAAAACTAAGGAAAAGCTATTACTCAAGATCATCTAGCCGTTAGAGGAGATCATATAGCCGTTGTGCAACATCTCCAATTGATATATACCTTAAAAAGAAAGACCAGAATCAAGGAAGACTGAGAATAAACTCTCAACAGCCATATTTTGGACAAAGAGTGATTTCAGCAAAACAAGATCAAGACATAACACCTGCAACAGCTATATTTTCAGAAAGGAAATAGCTCCAACGAATCTATAACGTTCACAAGCCTCAAAAACACTATATATAGATGAAGATTCGAAAGAAAAAAATATAGAGAACAAAAATTCTACATTACTACTCAACAATATCAGTGGAAGAGTTGTTATCTTGAATTGTTGTACTTCAGTGATTAACAATATCCACTCTTAGAAGAGAGTTCTTTTCTGTAATCAAATTTTCTGTAAGGATCTCAAAGTAGAGGGACTTTGAGATTGGGTTATTCAATTACAACTTGTAAGGGGGAGTGTGTTCGAGGTTGTGAAACACTCTTTGTTTGCAGAGTCTGTAATTCTCTAGAGAGATAGTGGAAATCCCAGAGTGACTGGGGACTGGACGTAGGTCATTAGATTGGACCGAACCAGGATAACTTCGCTGTGTTCTGCTTTTCTTCTCTTCTTACTCCCTTACTTTCGGCTCTATCGGATTTCTGACAAAAACAGAGTATATTTCAAAAGAATTTTAAGAATCCCCAATTCACCCCCCCTCTTGGTGATTCAGCCGCATTTTCATAAACTTATTTTATAGTGTTTGGCAAGTGAGAAGTTTACATTTTTCAAGTGTCGAAATTTATTTTTAAAATACTTGAACACAAAAGTATATTCATATATCATGATAATTCTTTTTATGAAAATACTAGGCATTCTTATTGAGATTTAGATAGTTCATATTTAATTTAGACACCTAATTTTTTTATATATTTTTTTAATTTTAGTAAAAAATTATTTAAAATTTGTTTTGATGACTAACAATCATTTTATGTCATACTCTCACTAACGAATATTAAAATTGTTAAATTGAAAATAAACAAGGATTCTCCATTGAAGAAATTAGAACAGTTGAGTCCAAACCTACAGCCTCATAGTTAGGCTACTTTATCCACACCAAGTGACTATCTCTTTTTTTTTCTTTTTTTCTTTTTTCAAAGACACCAAGTGACTATAAGTGTGAAGGGAAATACAATTTTCATATGATTTTACAAATTTACACTTTGGGGCAACTCTTAGGCTATGTTCGTGAGTTTGGAGGGGAAGGGAAGGAAGGGAAATGGAGGATATCTCCTCCCCTTGTTTAGGAGTTAAAAAAAATAGCAAGAGAGGAAGATGGAAGATTAATGAGTTATTTTTACCATTTTGTCCTTTTCTTTAATAATTAATATAATTATGAGAAAATTCCAAATAAATACCTTTTGAATATGCAAAACCCCCAAAAGTCCGTTGAATTTGTAAAAAGACTGTGAAGTACCAAGAACTTATGAGGGATATACAAATTCAGGTGAAATTACCCTTTTACTCTTAGTTTTAAATAAATAAAAAATAAATAAAATCCCCTTCCCCCCTGGTGGCCAGCCGGCCACCACAACCGCTAGCAAGCCACCACCACCACCGGCCGGCCACCACCACCACTGTCGGTCGGCCACCACCAGAGGTTCAGCCGTCCATTCCTGTACCCCAGCCTTCCACCTCTTCACCTGAGCTTCATTTTTCCCCACCTTCATCACCATCCTTCGGGTTCCCTAGCCCGCCGCATACCACTTCTCCGCCTGCCTCATCATCCCCAGCCTCCATTTCCTCACCAGCCACCGTCATACCACCTTCACCTATCACTCCTACCACAGAGGTCCTTCCTGGCCCATTCCCATCTCCACCTACTCCATCTACTGAGATTTTCCCTACACCTTCTCCATATGCAGAGCCCCATGATCCCTCCTTTGATCCAAACACCGCCATGGTGCTTTATTCTCCTCCTGTCTTTGTTCTTGACCCCGAATTTGTTGATAACAAAGGGGGAGAAGGAGAGAAAGATGTAGATGTCTAGTGTATGTAGATGTCTAGTGTCTAGATCTGTATTAGTGATAGTGTTTAGGTCTGTATTTTGATATTTATGTAGATTGTGTTCTGATATCAGTCATTATCAGTGTATTCATCTTTTCTGATATCAGCTCCACTTGTATGCATCATGTTTTATGAATATATTTCAAGTTGTTTATGTTCTCAAATTCATACCTGATGCCAATCTCTGCCTTTCATGTTTAAAAATGCAAAACTGATTGTTTTCTGATAACTTCACATCGCTTTCTGAAAACTTCAATTCAAAACAGAATACATCTTTCAAATTATTTAAAAAGAAAGTTTACAAGTGTTGTCATCATCAAAAAGGGGGAGAATGTTAGTTCTCAATGTGTTTTGATGATTAACAACAAGTGTAAAACATGTTTTGAAAGTTTCCAAGATCTTTAAAAATCATCTGATAGTTGCTTACCGCAGTATGGGTCTGCATACTGCAGTAAAGGGCCTTCCAGAAAGGAAATAATCTTTCGAGTTAAATCAATACTGCAGTATAGGTGTCTTTACCGCAGTATTGGACCTACAGAAGGTCATCAGATTTTTGAAGTTAAGTCAATACTGCAGTATAGGGTGACATACCGCAGTATTGGACTTCCAGAGAACAATCCAATCTTTGTAGTTAAGTCAATACTGCAGTATAGAATGCTATACCGCAGTATTTGGACTTACAGAAGGCAAGCAAATTTTTGAAGTAAAGTCAATACTGCAGTATAGGATGACATACCGCAGTATTGGACTTCCAGAGAGCAACCGTGTTTTCAAAACAAGCCAATACCGCAGTATAGGTATGTATACTGCAGTATAGGGCCAACCCGAGAGCAATCAAATTTTCTCACCCAAGTCAATACCGCAATATGTATTTGGATACTGCAGTGTAGGCTCATACAGAAAGCTCTCAAATTTTATAACTATTGCATACTGCAGTATAGGTTTTCATACTGCAGTATTGGGCAATCACGGGGACTCTCAACTTTGACAAAAACTCGCATACTGCAGTATGTTAGTTGCATACCGCAGTATAGAGCATATCTTTCAAAATCAATTCACGATGTTTTTGTCTCTGGAAGTTGGTTACCGCAGTATGACTTTGGATACTGCAGTATGGACACTTATGCACAGTGCCATACTCCAGTTTAGAGGAACATACCGCAGTATACAACGGTCAAACTTGGTTTTTGAATTACGCGAATTTGCAAATCATTATTGTTTGATCTTATTGCTTCCATAATTCATTCAATCATATTCCTAGCTATGTTTAACAAGTTTGTTGAGTGAATTTCAGCAATCACAGATGAAGATCAATGAAGGTCAAAGCCATAAAGCAAAAAGTGTACAGTGCATTAAATGCACTTCTGCAAATCAACCTATTCTCAGCTAATCCATCTGAGCACGCCTTCTAAACGTTAAAGTATACTTACTACAACAAGTAAAGTCATCTCCAACGGGCAAATTCTCAGAGAGCCACATCAGACTTCATTAAGTCTTGGATTAGCAGAAGTTTAGAGAGAGAAGATGACCAGAACCCAAGCTAATCACTTCCAACGGTTGGAATCATCTTACAACGGTCATTTAATGTTCTCTGCCTATAAATAGAGAGCATTAACTTCTTCTCAAGCTGATACACCAACTGAGAGCGAAAATTTATTAAGTGTCATTTATTGTGTTCAGCTTTCATCTGTAATAGTATCAATTTGATACTTTGTACTTCAGTGCTTATTCTATCTACTCTTTGAGAGAGTTTTCACTTGTGAAATCATTTATTGATTGTGATAACTACAAGTCAGGGGACTTGGTAGTTGGGGTGTATTGATTACAACTTGTAAGGGGGAGTGTGTTCTAGTGAGAGAACAACTCTTAGTACAGAGTGTGTAATCAATATTGTTGAGTTAGTGGATTGAAAATCTCAAGTGAGGCTTGGGGACTGGATGTAGGTCAGGAAAGGACCGAACCAGTATAAATTGCATTGTGTTTAGCTTCTTCTCCTTATCCTCTCTGTTGTGCCCTGTTCTGAGTGACCAAAAACAGAACAAGTTTCGAAAATTTTAAAGATACCCAATTCACCCCCCCTCTTGGGTATAAAGCTCCTGCTTTCAGCGATGGTGGTGGGGTGGGGTAGGGTGGTGGTGATGGTGGTAGTAATGAATGAGGGTAAAGAAGTAATTAACCTATTGTTCCTCTTAAAACCCCCCATATTGGGGGAACTTTATTTTATAAAAGGAGGAGGGTTTTGGAGGATTTGTAAAACTCCTTAATTCCCTTCCCTCCTATTTTTTAAACTCGTGAACAAGGGATGGGGCTATCAAAACCCTCCCTTCCCTTTCCTTTCCCTCCAAAATAGAACTCGCGAACATAGCCTTACTAAATATGAAATAATGAGAAACATACAAAGACTAACATCTTTTCACTCAATTAATACAATATACAAATGATTCTACTTTACAATCTCGTTAAACAATATTTACCACAACAAAACCATCTCTATCAAGATGATAGACTCGGTCTTTATTCTATGAGAAGACAAGATAATTCACATATAATTCGCCATGTCGATGCATTAGTGAAATCCAAGACAGATAATATTTAATGGGCAGCACAATGTCTATTATGCCCTTGGGTTCAAAAGTAAAATATGATACTAAAACAAACGCATATATGCCAAAGCAAAGTTCAAGTTAGAGTGACATAACTCAATACTAGGCTCACTTAAAAACATATCAAATGGCCAGGTTTGGATAGATCATCCTTTACCCTGCCCAAGCTTGCTCTTGCATATAACTAAGGTGCTTAATTGAGAATCCAACTTAATAACCATCTGCTTCAACCTTGTGACTGCGATCACTTATGGCGAATAGATGCCACCCAGTCCTTGTCAAAGCCAAAATATTCCAACACAGCACATAGATCTTCAAATTCCTTCCTTTTTGAGTCATCCATCATTGCCTTTGGAATGTCAAATTTCAGAAATTCCAACATCTTAGCTAAGGAGTTGTATCCCAACTCACAGATCTTGGGATTCTTTTGTGAGAGCTTCCATGCCCGTAATTGTGGATTTTCGTTAAAAGCCTCTTCTAGCAAAAGAGCTCGTCTTGCCTCGATCTTGAATAGACCATGAAAATTAACCAACTCTTCTTCTGAAGGGTGTTGATTCGACATTGAAGACGAAGTCGATGCTTCTATGAATAAAAAGGATATATCAGAAATCATGTGCAACTTCGAAAGATATATTACTTCTTTGGGAAATTCAAAACATACCTTCGTATTTTTCATGAGCTACTTGTTGTGGGTCCTTCACAACCAGTGGTTGTCTCTCAATCATGTCCTATATAATATGAACAAACAAGTTAAGCCCTTTATCTTGTCTTTTAGATGAAGTTGAACTATAAAAAAGAGTGTAATGAACTTACCGGTGATGAAGTTCCCACTTTTGATTTTTCTGGTGCAGAATCTTTATTAAGGCTTTCCTCCTCTGCGCATCAATTGTCAAATTATATAGTTTAAATTCTAAGTTGACTTCAAAGGAAAAACTTAGTACTCGTACTAAGTTCACTATATATTTTTAATATATCCTCTTTTCCAATCAAATTAGGACAAATTAATTTTGAATTTTAAAAGAAGCTAGAAAGTATCAATGACAAGAGCTAATTAGAGGATGAATCATGGATGAAAATGGACATGTCTTAATTTGATTAGAAGCAAGTACTACTTTGAGTACATTAGCTTAAATACCTATAGCTTTTCTATTGTTTAACAAAGTAATTTGCATCACATGCATGTTATATATGTGTGTGTAAATAATATTTCGCTTTATTTTATACTTTTACTCCATTTTTTGCAAAAATAAAGAAACTTTATTATGCTGATAAGTGTTTTGATGGCAATAATTAAATTAATTTTTCAAAGTATAGACAAGAATTGAGTGAAATCATATCACTGAAATAATAATGTAACCCTCAAACAAAAGAAGCTGTATACCCAGACTAGTTGGCTCATGGTGAAATGTAACACTCGCTCATGTCCTTAATATAAGATATATTTATCTAGTTTGATTAAATTAAGAAAGTTAATTAAATTAGTTAATATCACATGTACTTTCTAAAACACCATAGTCATCTTTCTTAATTCTTTTATTTGTTATTGTTAAGTGAGCATCAATAAAGATAAAATACGAAAAATTTGACAAAAATGAAAAATAGGTCTTATATTTAGGACCAATACCATCAAGTCCTCAATTTTAAGTACCGGAGGGAGTAGAGTTAACGATGTTGATAAATTATAGCAAGAGGTAAATGAGGTCTTTTACGCACCTGGGCCTTTGTATTCTTTTGCCAAGTCCTCTGACTCTAACATATCAGCTACTGTTTGTTTCAGATTTGGACAGTCCCGCAGATTTGGACAGTCCCATACTCGAAATAGCTTGCATCTCAATCTAACTCCTTGGAGGAAATTAATCAGATTTGGCAGCTTTACCAGACGTAGAGTTCTGAGACTTGGAACCAAGTCTTTTGAACCACCTTGAGAAATTTCATTACTCTTTCCCCTCTTTCCCTTTATTACACACTCTAATTCAAAGCACTCTACTATTTCCAAAGTGTTCAACCATGTCAAAGTTTTTACAGTCGATTCTGTGAATAGAAATCTCAGCCTTGGACATGATTTTACCGTCATCCTTTGAAGATTGGATAGATTGAACGATTCTGGAAACAGAACACCATTGATACTCCTGAACTTGTTCCCTTCGCATACTTGGATAAGCCTTTGGAGATCTTTCAAACTTAGGTAGCTAAGCTTTGGAAGTATAGCTTGTTCATGCTCTTCTCTTGATTACTTACTCGAATACGCTTCAATGCTCCCTTCACTCATTAAAACTTCCATTCTGTGACAGTCTTCTATCTTCAAAGTTCTAATCAATCTCAATGTTTGAGCCGTTGATACACTGAACAACGACCTCAACTTCGGACAAGATTTTACTGTTACCCTTTCCAGCTTGCATTTATCGCTGAATGGCCCTGAAAGAAATCATACAATGATGCTAATATACCAAATGTATATAAAATATTTGTATTTTGTATTCTGAAAAAGTGCATCTTTATGTGTATACCTGTGTACAAGCTATCATAATCCTCATCCTTAATGATTTGCTCTAGCTGAGAACAGTCTTCTACCGCTAGCTCACGTAGTGAGGATATGTACGTCATTATCTGTAGTGAGAAGATGCATTTTAATTCCCTATTCTTATGAATTTTCACTCTCCGAATGCTGAAAAGTTGCTTGTGACCCTCGCATATGTTCCTCACACGAGGCAGATTGTTCAAAGCCAAACTTTGGAGGGATGACAGTGACAATGAATCGGATCCCATATTAATGGCAGCAGGTTCCGTAAATTGAAAAATGCCTTCCCCTTCACATTGTTCAAGATGAACGCTTTCTACACTTTTCACAGCCATTTCACTTCTACGTTTTGGAGCAAGTTCCAACTCCTACAACAGGGTCCACATGATCAATAAAATAAAAATATCATTAAGGCTAAAAAACATAAGAGTTATTGTTGTTGTTGGTCCTTACAGTTTGATCAAATTTTGGTTTTGGTCATACTAGTTTCAGAACGTTTTTTTGTTCCCTGTAGTTTTATAGGGACTTGGTCTAGATTTAAATATATAGAGACCAAAACAAAAACTCAGTTAAAAATATATGGACCAACCATTAAACAGAGACCAAATCCTTATGAAACTAAAAGACCAAAACCAATTAGTTGACATTACAAAGACCAAAACTAAAATTTGATCAGTGTGTATCAAAACATTAGTATTACCTGCTTTGCGAAACTGTCACCATCTTGCTGACTCACTTTTGAGACTAAATCAAATATGCCGATCAACTGTGGACATCTCCCAATAGATGCTTTCGCAGCGTGTGGCCATGTTATGAGACAATTTTGTGGGCAGATGTTCGTGATATTTGGCAAGTCAGTCAGCTTCAACACTTTTAGAACCGAAAGATCAATGATTATCGGAATTTCATTCCAACTTCGACCTCCATGGTTGTACATGCCAAATATATATTTCAACTCACCGGCATCTTCGATTTGAAGAGTTTCCAGCTCCAAAAAGCCAACAAAAGATGCTGGTATTATGAATTCCAGGTGCTCACATCCCTTAACAATAACTTGTTTCAGCTTTGGGAACAAAGGCCTTAAGGAAATATTGACATCTTCCTCCTCGTCTTTTATGATATGTTTCAATGCATTGCAATCTCTTACCTTCAGCACTTCCAACAATACCATAGTTCTAGCAGTGGCATATGTGAAGACAGATGTCAGGTTTGGACAATCTTCCAATTGTAAGTGCTTCAGATTGCACAAGTTAAGATAGCCAACAGAGACAATGCAGTGCAATCGGCTACACTCCACAATAGATAGCTCCTCTAATTTCACGAAAAGATTCAAAGGAGGTGGACCACTACACAAGATTTCCAAGTACTTCATGCTTTTAATTCTCAGTTTCAGTAACATGGGGAAGGCACTTTTATTCTGATTTAGTTTGTAATTTGTGCTGTCAATCAGACATTCTATGTTGTCTGAATCATGAAGCAAAAGTTCAGTTAACTTGTTCATACAATCTCCATTTGCTGGAATCATGTCAGGAATGATGTTCTTGCAATCTCCTTGGATATTTTCCAAGTAAAACACCTCCAGTTCCTGTGCCAGATTCTTGATTGTTTCATTTGAAGTAGAGACGTTGAACCCATTGATGGATATGAACTTGGACGTCGCATCATGCTTCAAAATATATATGGAGCTTCCAATTTCTAGATGATACTTTTGCAATACTTTTGAAGAGTCAATGTGATGAAATAATTCGATGACATTATGATCATTTGACCCCACCTCTTGCTCAAGATTGTTTTCAATAAAATACAGCTCTTCCAGTTGAGAACATCTTGCTAAGACATCAAAAGGACTGCCTCCCATTTTGCTCCCTGATATTTCTAACAATTTTAAATTCTTTAGAGCCGCTAACTCTTCAGGTAACTCGTTGATTATACAATATAATAATTCAATAGTGTCAAGCGTCTTGAGGTTTCCCAGAACAGATATGTCGTCCAATGTCCATCCTCTCAAGCAAAGAGCTCGAAGCTTGTATAACGACTCAATTGGTTGTGGTAGCCATAGATTTGGGGTTGTCAAAATAGACGTATCTATTATGGCCAACACCATGAGCTCTATCATTTGCCTGAAAAATGAATCTGGAAATTCTGGTGAGCAACCATCATCATTGGAGACAACTAAAATCTCTAGTTTAGGGCAATTTAACTGATAGTGAAATTCATGCATATCATGGCAACACAATCTAGTTATATCTTTCATCAAACCCCCCTTTATTAGGGCATTTATATCATCTTTATCCCCCATAGTCACTCGAGTTTCTTTTTCTACCGACAATGCTACCTTAAGCACCAAATGGTGCATGTGAAAGTGCCCTTCTTTGGATTTCAGTAACAGACAGGAGTCATTCATTTCGGAGATGGCTTCGTTCACTATGTCTCTAGCCCTTTGATACGAGTTAACTTTTTCAAATATACTCAATCCAAATGCAAATCTGGTCAGGATTTCAAGGGAAATTTTTGAATCTTTTGGGAAGAGAGCACATAAGAAGAAAAGTAATCTCGCTTGATCCTGCAATTCTTGAACACTAAATTTCAAGCTACGATAAACCATTTCTTCTGCGCTTCCAAAACCAAGGGTTGAAGAATCCCGTAGTTCTTTTAATGCATCCTTCCACACAGTTACGTCTTTGTCCTTCAAAGTTTGAGCAATAGTTACAATTGCAACCGGTAGTCCTTGACATTCTTCAACAATCTCTCGTGTCACATCTTCAAATCCATCTTCTATAACACCAACATGCATTTGGTATAATTTCCCAGCTTCCTCTTCTGTTAGAAGTGACAAATGGACCTCTTTTTGACAACCCATCGAGGGAAATATATGGCGTAGCCCAGAAATCAGGACAACCTTGCAATTTTCATCAACAGGAATCCCTATCTTTTTAAGATCAAGCGTGCTCCACATATCATCTAGGACTAAGAGAAATTTTCCACCAATTTTAAACTTCTCGTACAATATTGCAGCTTTTCCTTCTTCAGTTGCCTCTATAAGTAGCAAGCCTAACCATTCAGCAATTGTGGTTTGAACAATTTTGACATTTGCATATGGTACTGTCATATATATCACGTCGTCAAAGAGTCTCAAGCCCTTTACAACTTTGCACACGTCCATGACCAAGGATGTTTTACCGCAACCCGCCATTCCATAAAGCCCTATTATATTTATGTGATCATCTTTTAATGCCATTAACAGTTCATCGCTGGCCTTTTTTGTACTCTCAAAGAAAATGAAATCTTCATAACCGCTGCCATGGTATGGTGCTATGAGTTGTGAGTCCACTATACAAGAAGATTTATCTTTATGAATTGTCTGCCTTGGACGAGTTGATGCCAACCTTTTATTCAGCCACTTCATTTTTTCTGTTGTCCTTGTTAAACTCCTTCCTTCAATAAATTGACATATCCAATTGCGGGAAATCCCACAAGAATAGCTCTTGCTTGCTTCCGGTTCGCCATCCAGTTTCTTCACTTTTCTTATGACACCGTCTGCTTCCTCCAACCATTGCTGAAGATCTCCTGAAGGCTCCATTTGGGCCGCCCTTGTAGCTTTAAGTTCGTCAATTTGGGCCACTAATTTGCCCTTTTCATTTTCAAGATCTGTAACAAGAGTGTAATATCGAGCTTTCCACGTTTCTGATCGTGCAAGATTGTTAAATTTTAAGTCCTACAAAGTGACAAAAAAATAGGTAATTAGGTAGCCATGGATGCATTAGCCAGGCTAAGTTATATCTGACTAATTATACTCTCTCATACACACACACACACACAGAGATTGAAACTTTGCATTACCTGCCTTGTAGCTTCAACACCACCTGAAGGCCTGTTTAGTTGTGGACATTCCTCTATATATGGTTTATCCAAAGATGGCCAATTCATAAAATAATTCGGCGGGCAATAACCAATGACAATTGGTAAGCGAATGAGCTTTAATTCTTTCAAAACTGCAAGGTTAATGATGAGCTGGTTCTGATTTTGATCATCTTCATAATTGGATTTGCCAAATACATGTGTCAACGCAGCAGCATTTTCTATTTCAAGAGATGCCAGTTGAGAAAGGCCACCAGCAAAATCGGCTGGTATGATGCATTCCAGATAATTACATTCTTTGACAGTGACATGTTTCATGTTTGGGAACACAAGCCCTTTTAAAGTCACGTTTTCCTCCTTCTCATCTTTTAGTATATGCTTCAATTTGGAGCAACTTCTGACTTTCAACTCTCGTAACTTTCGCATTTTTAGAGCAGTGGCAGCTGTGAAGAGAGATGACAACTTTGGACAGTCTTCCAGTTCTATGAGCTCGAGATTGAGTAACTCCAGCTTCGATAGAGATCCCAACTGACCACAATGCTTCAAAAATAGCTCCTTTAACTTCTTGAGAAGGCCAGGAGGAGGTGGACCAATACACAATGCTTTCACTCCCTTCATCGCTTCAACTCTTAGCTTTTCCAACTTGGAGAAAACGGATATAAGGAATTGAGGCTTTGTCGCGTCAATTAGGCATTCAATGCTGTCAAAATCACGAAGTGTAAATTCAGTTAACTCATCCATATATTCTCCTACTGATGTAATCAAGCCAGGAGTGATACTTGTACAATCTCCCTGAACTTTTTCCAAGGAAAGAACCTCCAGTTTTTGTGCTAGATCTTGGATTCCTCTCTTTATGATGGAGATGTCAAAATTATTTATAGACATGTATTTTGATGTTAAACCATCATTCAAAGTATCTGCAGAGCTTCCAATTTCTAAATGATACCTTTGTACCCGAGGGGAGGCAATTTTCTGAATTAATTTAGCAACATTTTGATCATTTGGTGCCATTTTTGGAACAACATTTTTAACAAAATACAGCTCCTCCAATTGTGAACATCTTGCTAGCAACTCAAAAGGATTGCCACCACCTATTGTGGACCTTGATACTTCCAACAATTTTAACTTCTTCATTCTTGCTAATTCTTCGGGCAACTCCTTTATTTCGCAATATGATACCTCGATACTATCAAGCCACTCTAGTTTTTCAAAACATGGCATATTGTCTACTGTCCATCCATTCAAAGAAAGAGTTCGAAGCTTTTTTAGTTCTTCAATTGATTGGGGCAAAGACAGAGTTGGCATTGTCCAGTGAGAAGTATTCTTTATGACCAGCACTTTGAGCTTTATCATCCCTTTGAAAAAGGTAAGTGGAAATTTTGATGAATTTCCACTATCATTGGACACATGTAGAATCTCAAGTTCAGGACTATCCAATTGATCTGGAAACTCTTCAGTGCCATGGCAGTATAATCTTCTTGTTTCTTTCAAATAATGCTTCCCGTCTAGGTCCTTTAGATTCTGGTTAGGCCCCGTAATCACTCGAGTCTGTTCATTCGCACATGATAAAGCTACAGCACGCAACATGTCATGCATTTTGATATATGATTCCTTTCCATGTAGCAACAAACAATTGTCCTTGAATTGATCAATGATTGTAGGCACTTTGCTTCTAGCTCTTTGGTATGAGTTAACATCTCGAAATATGCTCAACCCAAATGCAAATCTGATCAAAGTTTCAAGAGTACGCTCGGAATCATTAGGGAACAGAGCACATAATAAGAAAAGTGATCTCTCTTGTTCATTCTCTAACTTTTGAAAACTAAATTTCAAACATTTGTAAGGATTGTCCTCGTCACTATTAGCATTCCATATTGTATGATCCTTTAACTGCGTCAATGCTTCCTTCATCGCATTTACATGTTTACCTTTCAAAGTGCCAGCCAAAGCTCTGATGGCAACAGGTAACCCTTGACAGGAATTCGTAATGATCTCTTCTGCCTCTGTTTTGATTTCTTCTATTGCAGTTGCACCAGCATGTAGTTGGAATAATTTCCAAGCTTCGTCCTTCGTTAAAAGTGGCAGATAAATTACTTGCTGACAACCCATCAAGTTGCATTTTTCCCGCTGCCGAGTACTTAAAAGAACCCTGCAATTTTTATGGGAAGGAATCCCTATGTCGCCAAAATTAAGCATCTTCCACACGTTATCCAGGATTATAAGATAGCTTGTACCCTCTTCCAATGTCATGTACAGCCTTGCAGCTCTGGTGTGTTGGTGCGCCTCCGTCTCAAATTTCAAATCGAACCACTCTGCAATGACTTGTTGAATATCAGGGATATTTGGAGGATCAGACACTTCAACAAAGGCAATCTTATCAAAAAGTTTTCTGTCCTGCGCTTCCTTATGCACCAGTTTTAACATGGAGGATTTACCAGAACCCCCCATCCCATAAAGCCCAATCTTTTTCTTCGTATTATCTTTCAGTGCCGTTATGATTTCATCACGCGCCTTTTTAGTGGTCTCAAACATTATGAAATCTTCCGGAACGGACGTCGCTCGAAGTGATGAACGGTGTGCAAAATCTAGCTTTTGCTGCAAACCATCTTTGAGCTGTTTTATCTTCCTCGTCATCATTTCCATTTTCCTGCCCACAATATAACGACATATGCAGTTAGGGACAACGCCATTACAACAGCTAGAGCTTGCTTTTGCTTTCACTAGTTGTTTCTTTGCCTTCTCTAAAAGAGCTGCTGCTTTCTTCAATTGCTGCTCAGTGTCTCCTGAAGGAACGCAAGCATTAGCTCTGGCTTTTTTAACTTGGACTTCCATGCTTTTTCTTACTGATTCTAACACTTCTTGTTCATCACCCAGATCTTCAACAAGCGTTTTGAATTTCCAATAATAAGAAGCTTCCTTTACTACCACTGTCACCACATTTGCCAAAACTCCACCCGCCCAGTTGATTAAAATGTCTATACCCGGCGCCATTGAAAGCGGCTTCACCTGATTAAGGCCGACGATATATACTTAGAAAGACATCGATGCAATAGTTAAGCAGGGACGTGGGACAAATACATAGCCATCAAGAGCATTTTAATTTAGAGGATGAATATTTTAGAAAAAGAGGCTCTAAATTTTCTTAGTTTGTAAGTGTAAATTTAAAATTCTCATATTTCATATTTTGACTCTTCTATCATTAAAATTATAATTAAAGTTAACCATTTTTCCCATCTCAGAAGTTTTATATTCTTTTTATCATATGTCATGTTAAAAAAACACTTGGCATTTGATATATAATTTTAAGTATTTTTTTATTTTTTGTTTTAATTATAAAAGGCACAGCCTTTTTATCTTCTCCGTGCAGAAATCCCTATCATAATTTTTAAGGCGGACCTCTTGGACCCTATCCTAATCCCTATCCGATTCTTGGACCTCTTGCTATTTATCTCGAATCGTCACCACCTAGGAAATCCAAAATGCGGGAGAAGGTGTTGTTAAGGACAAATACATACTTCTCAACATTGGACATGGAAACTTCTCCCACAAGTGCCTTAACAAAATTCTAATAAAGATTGTCTCTTTTCTCACTTATTTCTTCTTAAATTTTATGGGTTTATTGAGCTTAACTATTGATGGAAGAAGATAAGTGTTGTAACATCCTACAAATTAGAACCTAAAATTTAGGCAACTCGCCTCAGTGAGTTGGCCAAAATTGAATGAGTGGCTCTCTGTGTCACTCGCTTTAGTAAGTTACTTGTTGCTGATGCAAATGACAACAAATGACATAGCCAGAGGACTCCCCTCTCTGTGTCACCCGGTTTGGCAAGTAATGCACTAAGCTGAAGCAAGTTGACGAATTTTTATAAATTTAAGGGCTCATGACAAATTTATTACTTTCATAACTTCTGACACGAAAACAGTAAAGCTCTGCTAAGGTTTTTTCTAGAGGTCGCTCTTAAGGCTTTGTTTGGGAGTTCCATTTTAGAGGGAAAGGAAAGGGAAGGGGGGTAGGGGTACAAGATAAAATAGGTACCTAAAACTTGATCTTTATTGATTTGCAAGTATATGTAAGAGCATCAAAAACCAATAAATGGTACATTGGCAATGGATGCTCTAGACTCATGACATGATATCAATCTAAGTTTGTTATAATGAGATCAAAAGATGGTGGCAAAGTAACATTTAGGGGAAATCAATCTGGAAAGATTGCTAGAATTGATGAAATTAGAGATAAAGAAGGACCCCAAATCAAAGATGTTTACTATTTGGAAGGACTTCATCACATAGTAAAAGTAATCTAAAAGTCTTACTTAAGACTCTTAAAGAAGGTAACTGTTATACCTTAAATTTGCCCAATGTATATTCTGAAAATTGTTTTATTAGCAACTTGGATGAGAGTTGGCTATGACATAAGCGCTTAGCTCATGTTAAAATATATCAATTGGACAAGTTACTACGAAAAGATTTAGTCATCGGTTTATCTAAGCTTCGTTTTAAAAATAATATGATCTATGAAGCTTGTCAAAGGGAAAAACAAACTAAGTCCTCTTTCAAAATGAAAAATGAAATCTCCACTAATCGATCTCTCCAACTACTTCAAATGGATTAAGTTGGACCAGCAAGAGTAAAGAGCCATGGTGGCAATTTTTATACTCTGGTCATTGTCAATGACTTTTCAAGGTTTTCATGGACAATCTTTTTATGTTCAAAAGATGAAACATTTGACCAATTTGTCATTTTTTTTTCGCAATAAGATGCAAAACGAGAAAGGGTTGTATATTTTAGGAATACAAACAGACCATAGAGCAGAGTTTGACAATCAAACCTTCGGAGAATTTTACGATGCTCATAGGATCAGTCACAACTTCTCAGCCCCGAGGACTCCACAACAGAATGGAGAGGTAGAAAGAAAGAATAGAGTCCTGACTGAAATGGCTAGAGCAATGTTGAACGAGTGTTTTGGGCCTACGCAATGTGTACGACATGCTATATCTCAAATTGAGCATATCTCTGAAAGAAGCTTGAGAAGACTCCATTTGAACTGTACAAGGGAAGGAAGCCGAACCTAGCTCACTTGCACATCTTTAGATGTAAATGCTTCATTCACAACAATAGTAAGAATAACTTAGGAAAGTTTGATCTTAGGTCTGATGAAGGTATATTTCTTAGCTACTCTAATAAAAGCAAGGCTTATAGAGTTTATAATAAACATACTCGTACAGTAGAAGAATCTATTCATGTTGTATTCTATGAAGCGGAGTCTAACAAATCCTTAGATGATAATGAATCTATTTATCAAAATCAATTCATTTCAAAAATCCCTTCAGTTCCTGAAAATTCTGAAAATGTTTTTGAAACTGAGCCTGTAAATGATTGTGAAACCTCTGATAGTCTCAAGCTAGAGCTTAGAAATACAATAGGAGTCATCCTTTAAACCAAGTAGGTAATGTGAATGAATGTGTGAGAACAAGAAATGGCATTTTAAATGAAGTTTCTTTCTCTACTTTTATCTCTGATAATGAACCCTCAAACATTAATAAAACCCTCTCAGATAATGACCGGGTTATAGCAATGCAAGAGGAACTAAATCAATTTGAGAGAAATCAAGTTTGAGACTTGGTACCCAGTCCTAAGGACCATCCAGTCATTGGCACAAAATAGGTAATCAAGAACAAACGTGATGAATCCGTAATTATTGTAAAAAAAGGCAAGCTTAATTGTCGAAGGCTATAATCAACAAGAGGGTATTGATTATGAGGAAATGCATGCTCCAGTGGCTAGATTAGAAGCTATACAAGTACTCATAGCCTTTTGCGTGTATAGAAGGATTCAAACTCTATCAAATGGATGTGAAAAATGTTTTTTTTAATAGTTTTATTTAGGAAAAAGTTTATGTTGAACAACCTTCTAGTTTTGAAGATAATTCTCATCCTGATCATGTCTTTCGTCTAAAAAAAGGCTCTATACACCCTTAAACAAGCCCCTATAGTTTGATATTAAAAATACAACAAATTTCTTCTTGATCAAGGATTTGTCAGAGGAAAAATTGATACAACTCTCTTCATTAAACATAATTAAAAAAATGATCTTCTAATTGTGCAGATTTACATTAATGACATTATATTTGGAGTTTCCAATAATTTCTTATGCGAAGAGTTTTCTAAGACTATACAAGGAGAGTTTGAAATATCCATGATGGGAGAACTGAACTACTTTCTTGGACTTCAAATCAAACAACATGAATAGAATCTTCATCATCTCCCAAACCAAATAACTTCGAGACCTTCTCAAGAAGTATGGGATGAATCAGTGCAATGGAGCTGACACTCGAATGAGTTCAACAACTCTCCTTGATACTAATGTCAACGGCAAAGATTTCAATATAACCAAGTATGAAGGGATGATCGGCTCATTACTATACTTGACAGCAAATCGACCATAGATTCAATTCAACATGAGAATGTGTGCAAGATATCAATATGTTCATAAGGAATATCATGCTGAAACAGTCAAGAGAATCTTCAGATATCTTGCAAACACTAAGGAACTTGAACTTTGGTTTCCCAAAGGTTGAAAAGAATATCTTGTGGCTTACTCAGATTTAGATCATGCTGGTTATAAGACAAACAGGAAAGCACAATTGCACAATGTGAGTTCCTCGGAGGATCTCTTGTATCTTGGTTCAGCAAGAAGCAAACAACTATCTAGTTATCTTCCACGAAAGCTGAATATATTATTGCGTCAAGTTGTTGTGCTCAAATGTTATGGCTTAAGCAACAACTTCAAGACTTGGGATCCATCTTAAAGAAATCTCAATCCTCTATGACAACATAAGTACAATAAATTTGGCCAAAAATCCAGTTCAACATACGAAAACCAGGCATATTGATGTGAGACATCACTTTACAAGAGACCATGTCGAAAAGAAATATGTTAAGGTATCATTCATTTCCACTCATCTACAATTTGCTGACATCTTTATCAAGTCGTTAGCCAAAGATGAGTTCTTGTTTATCAAAAGAGAATTGGGTATAATAAACCCCAATGAGTTACAAGTAATTTCTTCCTTACTAGTCAATTTCAGGTTTAATTTGACTGATCATTACTAATTTTAGCATCAGAATATCTAGAATTTTGTTTTGCAAGATGTTCTGTTTCTTCGACTTAAAGCAGAGTAAAACAGGGAGCCAATATGCTCAAGTAGACTTTATGATGCTCGAGCAATATCGTAGAGACTTACACTATAATAGGGCAAAATTAGTACCTTACTCGAGCATAATATTCATATGCTTGAGCAATATCGAAATTTCATGAGTTTGTTAGTCCTTTCAGGTAGGCCTGCTCGAGCAAGGATCAAGCTTGCTCGAGTAGCATGCTAGAGCAGAGAGTCAAGCATGCTCAAGCAAGGCACAGAAAGGTGCACAGACAAGGGCATGCTCGAGCAAACCAAAGGGCACACTTGAGCAAATATGGTATTATTTTTTTTAATATCACCACCACCCCTCATTTCACACACTCCTTTATTTCTTCCTCCCTAACTTCTCTCTCGTTTTATTTTTCCTATCAATGTTTTCTGTAGAGGTATCAAATATGGAAAAAAAAATTAATATCTTTGATTTTTGATTACTTAGTTTCCTATTATTCTTTGAATACTAAATATTTTTAATTTCTAGATTGACATTCCCTAAACATTCCTTCTGTAATCATCAACATTCATTTCATAATCAAATATCATCTAGTGGGCAACATAATAAGTTTATATTATCTACACTTTCTCATAATATACCTATATAATATCCATAATCAAATTTCATCAAAGAGTATTATTTTTTAAAATATTACAATTTTTCATATACATTATCAATTAACTTATAAAACTAAAATGACCCAAAAAAAACACTACAGTTATTGAATTTTTTTTTAAAAAAATATAATTGTCTTACCACTACAACATTTGTAAAAAAAAAAAACAAAAACAAAAACAAAAATTATGGCGCCATTTTTAAAATTTTTAAAAATTGGCAACAAACATTTATAGCAGTTTCAAACCCGCTATAATTTTAGTTCAAACTTTTTGGCATCATTGTTACAATTTCAATATTTATAGCAGTTTTGACACGGCTACAAATATTTGCCGCCAACTTTTTAAAGTAGCTGTTAATAGACCACTACAAAAATTCCAATTTCATCTTTTATCAATTTATTAACCGCTACAAACTGTTAACACAACATTGTTCGGATGTCATCCTGTTTAATTGCTACAGTATCAGTAGCAATGAGGATACTTGAGTAGCAATTTCTAATAAACTCTAAAAAACAGTTTGCCACGGTGCTTTTTGTAGCGGTTTCTCTGAATGCTATGTATGTCACTAGTAGCAATCAGAACCGCTACAAATACACAGTTTTGACTGCTATAAAACATCTTTTTTTTTCCTTTTGTAGTGAGTATAGCTATTAACAACTCAAGTATTTATATCAATAACTTTTGCTTGAGAAATTCAATATATATATATATATATATATGAGGCCACCGGTGCTCCGGTAAAAGTTATTAGGAAAGATTCAACAAATACACTATTTATATCTTTAGTAACGCTATTAATAACTTGAGTATCAATATTGGCAATTTTTGTTTGAGAAATGCAAAAACATCAAAACTCCGATAAAAGTTATTAGAAAATATTCAACAAATACACCATTTATAACTTTAATATTACTCTTAACAACTCAAACACCAATTTTGATGACTTTTGTTTGATAAATTCAAAAAATATATTAGACCGCTGTTTACAATTTCAGTATCGCTATTAATAACTCAAGTATCTATATTGACAACTTTTACTTGAGAAATTAATTAAAATATCTATATTACGCCGTTGGCTAGGTCACTGAAGCTCCAGTAACAGTCGCCGCCACCAAATTAGTCCTTTCAAAATTATTAAAATTCAACATATATATATATATATATATATATATATATATATATATATATATATATATATATATATTTGTCTTTTAGCAATTTCAATTGTATTTTTCTGTCTTTTTGCCTAAATATAATGACAGACAAAACTCAGACGTTCCAAGAGGTATGCATACGTTTACTTACCACTTTTTGCAAATTATATTACAAGTGTTTTGACAATGCCTGAGAAGACAGTCTCCTTTTTCTGTTTTTCACGTACAATTGTTTCAGAATATATGCAGAATGACAAAGCAATTAGCAAAAGATGAAGGAAGAATCAAAATACCAAGAAATTGAAGCAATACATAGGCATACACCAAGATTTAATTACTACTCTCTCAGCATAACTGAAAAATAAATTGTGCTGACATTCAAGTGGTAAGACTTCCAGTAATTAAGTAAACCAAACAAAAACAACGAGATAAGAACTTGAAGAGAAAAAATTTATTACATAAGGACAAACTAAATATTAAACACATGCATGACAAATTGAAAAGTGCACAGAAGGATAAGAAATTAAAATGTATATTTACCTCTTCGTTCTGTGGATATTTCAATTATATTTGATGATGCCTTCAACAGAAAACGTCAATAAAAGAGGAAAACCAATCAACTGAAACAAAACTGAGAAGAGTTGAAGAACCCAAATAGAAGAATATTAGACCGTTCTGATGTCAAATAACAAAGTAGAAGCATACAGGCGTGAATCATGCTCTTCTTTTTGACCCCCCAAAAAAAATAAATCATGCTCTTCTCCTTTTTGTAATAATACAGGTAATAACAACGCAACTTTTTTTTTTTTTTTTACCGTGAGTAAATTCTATCGCTAATTCCATCGAAAAATATATTTACCAATCAAATATTTTCATTGGTAAATTCCGTCAATAATCTGTCGGAAATTTTTTCCGTATTTGTCATTAAAACTAGCGATAGATTTCCCGACAGAAAAATTCAGTCAATAAAATTTTCTGTAATTTTTTTAATATTATATCATGCTAATTTATAAAATATATAATAACATAATGAGTCGTTAAAATAAATAATATTATATAATAAAAACAATTCTATATTACTAACAATATCTCTATAAAATGAAAATTTTTAATATAAACATATAAAAAATATTTTTCCTTATTTTTTATTGAAATTATAATATAATATATGTAAATATGTAACAATACTAAATATAAATAAAAAAAATACATACATTAGAAATACAAGTGAAATTAATAAAGTGTATATATAATATATTAGGTTCACAGCTCAACTAGCAAAGGGTTCAGTAAGTACGTACGACTTCAAGGGTTCAAACAAAATTATCTTTTAAATTTGCTGAATTAGTATTTTAAACTGACAAGTTTAAGATTAAAGGACAAAAAAGCGTGCACTTTTCAAACTGAAACTTGATATAAATTTAGAGAGCAAACTTTAGCCTTGTTGAAAAAACAAATTGCGGACAGAAATTTCAGAGAAAAAATTCCAACAAAAACTCCAATAGAATTACGAACTTTTCACGAAGTATTAGTGATGGAAAAGATTCCATAAGTAGTTCTTACCAAAAAGTTTTTTTAAATGAAGGTGTATCCAGTACCTAAATTATTTTTTACTGGCAACTTCAAGGTGCTAGTCGCATCTAAAAACTACTTCATCCTGCTAAACTCACACAATTGCTTTAAGATACTAGGCACGTATAGAAAATACATTAGGGTGTTGTATTCTTGTATGCACCATAACCCTAAATATAATAATAATATAAATATTTAAATATTATTGTTCCATATTATTTTATTCTAATTATAATATAATACCCGTGAATTGTTGAATAATATAGTAAATGTTCTATATGAAGAACACAGAGATTGGACTTGACTAAGTTGTCAAGTCTAGAGCCTACGTACCCTCAGAAGGGATCAAAGTCCACGTAGTTCGTAGTAAACTGGAAGGCACGTAGCCAGGAGAGTGGGGTGTGTGCACTGTGTGGCAGAAAGTAACAAGAGCATAAGATAGAACGTGTGCACCTGTTTAGGGTTTCTTTCTATTTATAGAGGGGTCTGGTGCGCGTATCTCTGCCTTAATGAGCAATATCTTAGATTGAGCCATCAAGGGCTGATTGGCTGGTGCCATGATTGTCAGAGAATCTCTATTAATGAGATCCTATATTTGTGGGATCTTGGATCCCTTCCTATTCTGGCGTGGATTCTATCCCTAGCGTTATTGGGCCGAGATCCGGAACTGGGCCTGTTGGGCCGGTCCGTAACAGTTGCCCCCCAGCTTGGTCTTTCAGGCTTCTGGACGTCCGAGGTGCTTATTGCCCCCCAGTCCTTGGAGTGGCCGAGGCCCTTTGCCTAGACTGAGTCGGCTCATGGGTGCCGTAACCATCTGCCTGGCGTGGGGAAGTAGTCGACTTATAATGCCCTCGTCCTGCCTAGAACGCCGAGTCTGTCTTGCCCGGGCAGCTAATCGCCCTTCCCGGGTTCCCAATGGCCTCGATTTCGCACCCTTTGCCTTTTGGGATTCTCCGGAAGCTTTGGGATTTGCTCCTCGCGCGCCATCATTGCGGGCTTACAGCTGTCACGCTTTCATTGGGTGTGTCCTGCAACCGCCATGCCTTTCCACTTGTCGAGGTCTGCGCGCATTTATTGCGCTGGCGTCGTGTTGCTCCAATCTCGCCACGTCTGCACGGGAATAGACCGTTGCACCCCTGCATTGGCTTTTAAATAGCCCTCTTTCTTCTTCCTTCCACTTTTTCCCGCTACTTCACTCTTTTGCCCAGATTTTTCTCCGGTTTCTTTAGAGTCTTCAGAGGGGATTCTCCTTTGCTCAGAACTTTCGCCGTCTTCCAGCGTTTCAGTTCCTTCCACTTCCTTTACACAGGTATTCCGTTCATTCTCTACCATCTTTGGCTGGTATTTGTCTTTGTTTTACCCTTTATTTCTGGAAGTGTCACCTGTATAACTGTTCTTCGAGAATTCTGGGTTTTCCTGGGTTTCTTCTGGGATTCTGTCAGTATCCCCACACCCGAAATTCGCCCCAAAACTCCCTTAAACACCGGTTTCTAACACCGTAGGCCTCTGGTTATGGTGAGAGATGGGAGTGTTCCGCGACCAAGGGCGTCGTTGACGCCGGAGGAGGAAATGCTTCTCCGTGCGCGTCTCCCACGGATGGCTTATTGGGTTCTTGGGGGTGAGCCACCCGCTAGGGGGATCTTGGATCCTTTGCGCCGAGGTGGCGACACGCGTACGGGGCAAGCTGGGGCTCGTCCTTCTTCGGCCAAGGTTTCGGTTCCTATTTCACATCGCCCTTTTCGGCCTCTTGCGCGCGCTCTTCCTCTTGAGTCGCCCGGTGGTGTCGAGGTAGGCTCCTCTTCCAGTTCTGGGGCCCCGGTGGTGATGGCTCAGCCTGTTAATTTTTATGAGGGCCCTTCCGCCGTCCGCCAGACGTCCGCTCCAGAAGGTTACTTCGGCCCTTGCTGGGATTGCCTGGCGGAGGCTTCGGCGTTGATGGATCGTGAGGCCGAGGCCTCTTCCATTCTCGGTTCTTGCCGTCATTGGTCTGTCCCGGCTGCCCCTCTTCGTGCCCTCGTTCGTCCGAGTCCGGAACCATTTTTGCCTGCTACTGTGTCTTTGCCAGTATCTCTGCCTTTCTGCTAATACCAACTTTGTTTATTTTCATATAGGTTTGTTTATGGCTCCAAAATCTGGGTCGTCCAAAAAGCGTTCGGAGGTTGGTGGTTCGGACTCTTCTAGTCCGCCCGAGGCTTTGATTCGTCGGTACGGCTGGGTATCGCACGATGTGCTGGCTACCCCGTCGCTGATGTCTGAGGCGGACATAGTGCGGTTGAAGGTCCCGGCCATGCCGGGGTGTGTACTCAGGCATCCGGAATCCGAGGAGCCTATCTGCGCGACTCAGTCGGAGGGTCAACCAGACTTCTTCTTCTTTTACCGGGATTACTTGACGCGGGTGCAAGTTTCTCTTCCTTTCTCCCCCTTCCAAATGGAGGCGTTGCGGCATCTTCACCTCGCTCCGTCCCAGCTTCATCCGAATGGTTGGGCGTATTTGGTGGCCTTCGAGAGGCTTTGTGGCCATTTTTCGCCTCCTATAGCGTGCTCGGCCAACCTTTTCTTTTATTTCTTCAGGCCCTTTACCCCTAGCTCACCGAAGGGGAGTGACAAGCTGAGGGGGTTGGTGTCCCTCCGGATCAATCCGGAGCGCAAGCTGATGACGCCCTTCTCCGACTCCTTCAAACGTTTTAAGGGGGCGTTCTTTAAGGTTGAGGCCGTACTAGGGGAGGAGCCCTGGTTCCTGGAGGGCGGCGGTCGTTTCCCCTTGTACTGGGAGGAGGGCCATTATAAGGCCAAGGCGATCTCCTTCCAAGTACCGCGCAAGGGTCTTTCACCCGAGTCGGTCTCCGCCCTGCCACGGATGGAGGCTCTTGTGGCCAAGTACGGTGTAAGGCCGGCTGGCTTCTTTATAACCGGTGATGGGGCCGAGCCGTCGCCGTCTACCAATAGGGTTTCTGGTCATGCGTTTGCCTATGTTTTTATTTTTGAATTCCCTTTTCTGGATTGCTGACTCATTTGTTCTTGTATTGTTTTCAGCTAGGACTATGGACGCCCTGCCACTGTACGCTCGTTTGGCGAGGGCTGCTGCCCCGGCCAGTCGCCAAAAGAAGCGGGCGGCTGCTGCTGATGCCGGTACTTCTGCTGCGCCCGCTTCGAAGAAGACGAAGGGTCCTGTCGCCGAGGGTCTTTCTTCGGCCACGGCTCCCAAGTCGACCCCTGTGGTGGAGATTCCGGCTCTGGGGAGTCAAGATGTCGCTGCTGCTGCTGCTGGTCCCCTCCCGGCCGTTGAGCCCCCAGCTTCTGAGCGGGGAGAAGTTGTCGTCGTGTCTCTAGGTCCCAGGGGGAAGGACCTTGTCATAGATGATGAGGAGATTGATCGGCTGTTTTCTCCTGCTGGCTCACCGTCACCATCGTCTTCTCCGGTGCACCTTCCCCCTCCTCCACCTCTGCCAACAGGGCCTTCCTCGGTTTTCCCCCGCAGCTTTTTGTGGGACAACGGGGTGGTCCCAGAGGTTGACATGGCCTTCCTCCCGCCCCGGCGCTTCCTGGAGGGCGCCCGCCCTTTATCCCCGGATGCAGAGGACCGTCTACAGGTGGCCCAGAAGGAGCTCATCAGGTCGGTGGGCTATCTTCAGGCTTTGAGGATGGTCCGGAACCTCTATGCTCGAGCTGACGCCGAGTGTATGAGGCTAAGGAAGGTGGAGGCCGAGTTGAGGCCCCAGGCTGCGGCTGCTGCAGAACTGAAGAAGGAGCTGGCCGAAGTCAGAGCGAGGGCCAGTTCCTCCGAGGACGAGCTTATTGCATCCTGGGCGGAGCGTGATGAGGCTAGAGCCGGGCTGGGGGCGGTTAAGACTGAGCTGGCTGAGGCCCAGGCTGAGCGGGATGCGGCCAGGGCGGAACGGGATGCCGCCAAGACTTCGGCAGTGAAGGCTGACCGAGAGCTTCAGCTGTCCCGGGAGCATGCCGACTCGGTGGCCGAGGAGTATGCTCGGGCCCAACAAGGGATGTCTGAGAGCCTGGCTGCAGCCAAGGCTTTGGAGGAGCAGCTTGCTACTCTGGCTGCCGAGAAAGAGGCGCTCGAGAAGGCCGTTGCTGCAGAGAAGGAGACTTCCCGGGAGCTTACTGACGCCCTGGTGCAAATCGCCGAGGCGTGCTTTAAGCAGGCTCAACGTGGATGGGTACGATCATCGTGCCTTTGTGCAGGAGGATGGGTCCTTCCTTCCCTTCGTGCCTCAAGCCGCCGAAGACCCTGCCGAGGAGCTCGAGGGGGATGTAGCCGACGCTGAAGGTGAGGCGAATAATGCCAATGTCGGGCCAGGCTCCCAGTCTTAGTTTTATTTTGCTTTGTTCTTTTCCGGGGCACGGGGGCCCTTGTAATTTTTTTGAATGACTTTGGCCTTGGTGCCATTTTGTACAAACTTTTGCCTAGTAATGAACGATTGCTATTTCTGCCATTCTTTTGCTTATGTATGGCTATGAATGTTTTGAATCTCTATCGTCCATTTACTGTAGTTCCGAGTTTGTTTAGCTACCTTAGGCCAAGAATTTTCTTTCGTAATCCTTCTACCTCAGTTTGCGTCGGCGTCGGCCGTGTTCGTATGAGCCTTGTCGAAGCTTAGATGTCGGTCGGCGACATGAGTACGGGCTGTTTTCGGTAACTTAGACAATGGGTCATTTCACTCTTTTGTCTAAGTCTGGGTGTTTGTTGGCCACATGGGTGCGGGCCATATGGGTAGTTTAAGCAATGGTAAATTCGCTCTTTTGCCTAAGCTTTAGTGTTTCTCGGCCGCATGGGTGTGGGCCGTCTGCTCTCTACCACACTTAGCGTGCGGGAGGTTGGGGCAAGGTTGTCTTGTTTCAGCCTCGTCAGGCGTAACTAACCGTACTGCCTCGGTCTAGCTATCAAGTAGCCGGACTCCAACTTTCACTTAGTCAGATTAGATTTAACCGACGTAAGGGCGAGATCATCACGTGTCTAACCGAGGCTCCATTTGCCTAGTGTCGGACATTTTGACCTGATCAGGGTCGGCATGATGGTCTGCTTGCTTAGCCGGGCGAGCGTTGACGCGTCAATTTCGCGAAAGACCATGTATGGCGCCTTTGCCGAGCTCTAACCAATGCCTGTCGGAGTACAACGGCCGATTTTCGTACATCTAGATGTTTTTTGGTTTGGGCCGGGTTTGTCACCTCGGGGCCTTTTAGTGGTGCCGAGCTTAATAGCCTCGGCTTTCGGTTTCTTGGCCAGGCTTCTTTGCCTCGGTCTTTTTGTTATTGGCCGAGCTTCATGGCTTCGGGTTCATGCTTAAGCTTTGTGCACATTCGTAAATCTCCTCAGTGGGATCCTTTATTGATAGAAAGAAATAGCCCTACAGGGCTTTACAAAGCATCATAATCAGAAATGACATAACTTGGACTCAAAACGAAAGGAAAACAAATGCGAGGAAAGGAACAATCGTAAAAGCAAACAAACACTGCCGAGAAAGAGTTTAGCTATAGTAGATCTTCAGCTTGTCGGCATTCCATGTCCTTTTGATTGACTTTCGCGCCAAAGTCTCGAGGGTATATGCTCCTCCGTCGAGCTTTTCCTTAATCCGGTAGGGCCCTTCCCAGTTGGCCGCCAGCTTCCCGTCCTTGGCATTCTTATTGCCTATGTCGGCCCGTCGGAGTACCAAGTTGCCTCGGTTGAAAGACCAGGGTCGGACCTTTCTGTTGTACTTAGCCGCGAGTAGTTGCTTGGCGGCTAGTTCCCGGCAGTGAGCCGTGACCCGAATTTCGTCGATGAGGTCCAAGTCTGTCCTTAAGGCGTCGTCATTCAAGTCTTGCCCTTCCTGCCTGGCTCTGACCTTTCTCCAGGATGGCTGTCCGATTTCGACCGGGATCATTGCCTCACATCCATAGGTTAGCCTGTAGGGGGTTTCCTGGGTCGAAGACTGTACGCTTGTGCGGTATCCCCACAGGACGCTGTGGAGCTGCTCGGTCCAGTTGGTCTCGGCTTGCAACATTCGCCTCTTGAGTCCGTCCAGGACGACTTTGTTGGCGGCTTCGGCCTGGCCATTGGTCTGAGGGTGTTCTACGGACGAGAAGTGCTGCTTGATGTCCAGGTTGGACATTAGTGCTTGGAATCGATGGTCCGTGAACTGGGTGCCATTGTCTGTGACGACCTCGGCTGGTATCCCGAAACGAGAGACGATGTTGTGCCGGAAGAACTTAATCACTCTGGCCGAGTTTATCGTGGCGAGTGGCTCTGCTTCGATCCACTTAGTAAAGTAGTCAACTGCGACGATGAGCCATCTGCATTGCCCTTGTGCCGGCCTGAACGGTCCGAGGATGTCCATGCCCCACTTGTAGAAGGGCTAGGGGGCTGGCATTCCTTTCAACTCCGAGGGTGGCGGCCATATTATCCTGGCATGCTTCTGGCAACTGTCACATTTTTTGGATTTTTCCATGGCGTCATGATTCATGGTGGGCCAGTAGTAGCCGGCGCGCAATGCTTTCCGAGCGAGTGCCTCGCCCCCCATGTGGTGGCCGTTAGCGCCTTCGTGTAGCTCGGCCAGCACATACTTCGCTTCAGAGTCTCCAAGGCACCGCATCATGGGGCAATGGAGTCCCTTCCTGTACAGTTGGTCATCAACCATAGCGTAGAGGGTGGCTTCTCTGATCAGCTTCATGGCCTCGGTCGGGTCGGTTGGGATAATTCCCCTGTCGAGGTAGTCTTCAATCGGCTTCCTCCAATTAGCCGCGGCCGAGATGGCCATGATGCAACTCGGCTCGGTCAGATTTTGCTGGATCACGGTCCTCTGGTTATCCGGCCCCTTAGTGCTGGCGAGCTTAGAGAGGATGTCGGCTCGCACATTCTCTTCTCTGGGTATATGGGAGACCGTTACCTCCTCGAATTCGGCCATGAGTTCTTTGGCTTTGTTCAGGTACTTTGCCATCAGTGGGCCTTTCGCTTGATAGGTACCGTCTACCTGAGCCGCAACGAGCTGCAAGTCGGTTAAAACCTTTACCCGCTGGGCGTCATTATCCTTGGCCTGAAGCAGTCCGGCCAAAAGGGCCTCGTACTCGGCCTGGTTGTTGGAGGTTTGGAACTTCAACTGCAGAGAATGCTCGGTGGCTACCCCCTGCGGGCTTTCTACGATGACTCCTGCACCGCTGCCCTTTGCATTGGATGACCCATCAACATAGACCTTCCAAATCCCATCATTTGTAGTGGCCGGGGTGAGTTCTCGGATGAAGTCCGCAAGCGCTTGGGACTTAATCGCTTGGCGGGCTTCGAACGTGATGTCGAACTCGGAGAGTTCTATGGCCTAGTTGGTCATTCTCCCGGCTAAGTCAGGTTTGTGGAGAACCAGTCTGATCCTCGAAAACCCGGTTCATCATCCTCTGGTAGGTGGCCCCGGCATTCTTCAGTCCGAACGGCATCACGTTGTAGCAGTAATTCGCCTTATCAGTCATGAAGGCGGTCTTTTCCTGGTCGTCCGGATGCATGGCGATCTGGTTATAACCAGAGTAGGCGTCCATGAAGGAGAGGAGTTGGTACCCGGCCGAGTTGTCCACGAGCTTATCGATGTTGGGCATCGGATAGGAGTCCTTGGGGCAGGCCTTGTTGAGATTAGTGTAGTCGACACACACTCTCCATTTGCCGCTGGGTTTGAGGACCATTACGACGTTGGAGAGCCAGGTGGTGTACTGTACCTCTCGGATGAAGCCGGCGGCTAGGAGCTTGCTTATGTGTTCCTCCAGTGCCTTCTGCCTGTTGTCGGCGATGTTCCTCTTCTTCTGTGCCACGGGTCTTGATCCCGGCCATATGCCGAGCTTGTAGCAGCAGAAGTGGGGGTCGATGCCGGGTACTTCGGCCGAGGTCCATGCGAAGACGTCTTGGTTATGCCTTAAGAAGCGGATCATGAGAGCCTTTAGGCCGTCCTCCATATCTCGGCCTATTTTGGCGGTCTTGGACGGGTCTTCGCCTAGCACTATTTCCTCCAGTTCTCCTTCTGGCTCCGGCCTCGGATTATCTAGTTCTCGGAGGTCGAGCTCCACCATGTTTACTTGTTGCTGCGGGCGTTCTTCTGAGCCGGCTTCGGCTACTCGCTTATTGGATCCGAGCCGAGGTGAAGACGAGGGTCCTCCTTCCTCGACCCGGAGAGCTTCGAAGTAGCATTGCCTGGACTCCTTCTGGTCACCGGATACTACGACCATCTGGTTCTTACTATTGACCATCTTCAGCTTCTGGTGCTTGGTGGATACTAGTATATCCCAGTTGTGGATAGTCGGGCAGCCCAGGATGATGTTATAGGGGGACCGGAAGTCGGCGACAACGAATCTTACTCGCTCTGACTTGAAGGCTTCTTTGGTCCCGAGGGTCAGCCTGAGTTCGATGTACCCTTTTGGAAAAGATTGTTCGCCATTGAACCCGATCAGGGTGGTTTTGCACGGCTTGAGGTCCTCCTTGTCGAGGTGCATCCTTTTGTAGGCGTCCCAGCTTATGATATCGGCCGAGCTCCCTGCATCCACAAAAATTCTTTTAACTCGACAATTTACCAGGGTTCCGGTGATTACCAGTCCATCCAGGTGGCCGGGTATGACGTCCTTTAGCTCCTCATCGATGAAGGTCAAGGTGGGTAGCTTCGGCTTCTTGGGATCCTCCTTAGATTTGGGGAGGTCTCGGACGGTCAGCACCTCGCGGAGGTAGTTCTTCCGCTGGCTTATAGTGTCCCCTCCTCCGCCGAATCCGCCGCTCACGACGTTGCACTAGAAGTCTACGTCGGGAAATTCGTCGTCCGAGGCCGTCTTTTGCTTTTTCCCTGTGTTTCGGCTCTCCTTGGGCGGACTTCTGGAGCGGCCACAGTCATTGCGTTTCCCGCTCGCCCTTCCCTGGGTCTTGATCACGTACTGACGCAGCTTTCCTTCCCTCACGAATTTCTCAATCGCGTCGCGGAGGTCATAGCACTCGTCGGTCGTGTGGTCGTTGCAGTCGTGGAACTTGCAGAACTTGGACCGGTCCGTGCTGGAGCGTCCTCTGATCGTCCTCGGCCTCTCCACCCGTTTCATCTCGGTCTGAGCTACCTCTTTCCATACCTGTGACCGGGGGACATTCAGCGGGGTGTAGCTGTCATATTTGGCCTTCTGGTCGGCCCAGTCAGGCTTGGCTCGGCTGTCTCGGCTCCGCCATAGGGGGTCAGTCTTCGCCCTTCTTGGGCGTTCCTCGTCGCTGGGCGGACTCTTCCTCGTCCGCTCGGTCTCGTCGGCATTGGCCGCCTCCATCTGCTCCATCTCCAGGTACTTCTGGGCTTCGGTGTAGAATTCGGTCAAGGTGTACACTGGGTTCTTGCATAGGTGACGAGCTAGCCGGGATGATGGGTCTAATCCATTGACTAGGCAGTGTACATGGACGTCCTCAGGCAGTGACCGCACGTGCATGGCCACGTCGCGGAACCGGTCTAGGTATTTTTGCAGGGTTTCGCCTTTCTTCTGCCTCACCTTACTCAGCGTGAAGGTGGTCTTCGGCTGCTTCTTGCTGGTAGCGAAATGCAACTCAAACTTGCGTCCGAGGTCTTCATAGTCCCGGATAGAGTTGTCCGGGAGAAAAGTCAGCCATATGTGCGCTGGCCCGTCCAGAGTAGCTGCGAAAAGGCGCTGAATGACTGGGCCGCTAATCTGTCGGACCCACATGAGCTTTTCAAAGGTGACCAAGTGGTTGCGCGGGTCCTGGCTTCCATCGTATTTCGGCAGGCTGGTTAAGTCAAAGCGCTTTGGGAAACGGGTCGTTGCCGCCTCCCTAGAGAACGGGGATCTTCCAGTCTCCGATAGGTACGTCACGCGATATTCCCGAGGCGATCTGTGGCGAGGTCGGGGAGTTCTTTCCTCCGCGCGGGGCTCTTCTCGATCTCGGTATTCCCTTGCATGCCGATCAGTGCGGTTAAGACCGACACCGTGGTTTTCTCTGTCTCCCGGGGACCGTGGTCTACCCCGGTCTGCACTCGTATGCCGCCTCAGTTCGCCGTTGCCGCGGCGTGGGTTCCTCGGCTCAGAGTTGCTCGAGGAACTGCTGTCATCCACTGGGGCTCTCTTTGCACGCCCATGGTTCCTGTGGCGGCCCCTCTCGCGGCGGTCCTTCTCGAGCGCTTCCTGGATCATCTTTCCGAAAGCTTCAAAGTCAACCCGTCTCTGCAGGTCATCGTGCTTTTCCTTGTTCTCCAGACGCCGCAGGAACGATTCCTGTGTCCTTCGTATCATGCGGACGTCGGCATCAACTGCCCGAACGTTGCGCGTTGGAGACAGTGTGAGCGCTCCTAGTGGTTGCCGGTCTTCCCGCTGCGGCTGCTCCTCTTGGAGCGGCTGTTCCCTCGCAGGGGAGGAAGTCACCGTATCAGTAACATGCCCTTCTGGGGTGTTTTCTCTCTGTGGCGGTGCCGGCGGCTGATCTGGTGGTGGACGGCTGGCTTGTGGGTCTCCTCCCACCGGTTGGGGGTTTCTGCTGTGGCTTCTCGTGCTTACCATCAGTAGTCACGGGGATTGAAGTTTACAATCCCCACGGTCGGCGCCAATGTTCTGTATGAAGAACACAGAGATTGAACTTGACTAGGTTGTCAAGCCTAGAGCCTACGTACCCTCTGAAGGGATCAAAGTCCACGTAGTTCGTAGTAAACTGGAAGACACGTAGCCAGGGGAGTGGGGTGTGTGCTCTGTGTGGCAGAAAGTAACAAGAGCATAAGATAGAACGTGTGCACCTGTTTAGGGTTTCCTTCTATTTATAGAGGGGTCTGGTGCACGTATCTCTGCCTTAATGAGCAATATCTTAGATTGAGTCGTCAGGGGCTGATTGGCTGGTGCCATGATTGTCGGAGAATCTCTATTAATGAGATCCTATATTTGTGGGATCTCGGATCCCTTCCTATTCTGGCGTGGATTCTATCCCTAGCGTTATTAGGCCGAGATCAGGAACTGGGCCTGTTGGGCCGGTCCGTAACACTAAATAAAAATACATATACTATAAATACAAATTAAAGTTAACGTATATAATATAAATATTGTTTTCTGAATAAAGAATACATACATACCGTACATATATGTGATATATATATATATATATATATATATATATATATATTCAGACACAAAATATATCCATCTGTGTGTTTGTTGTGGATATTTTAACTATATTTGATGATGCCTTCAACCGAAAACGTCCACACAAAAAAAAGGAAAAGCAATCAACTGAAACAAAACTGAGAAGAATTAAGAATCCAAATAGAAGAAATATTAGACCATGCGGATGTCGAATATCAAAAGCAGAAGCATACAAGCTTTAACTATGCACTTTTCCTTTATTTAATAATAATAATTATAAACAATTTCTTTACCTTGACTAAATTATATTGCTAATTTTATTAGAAATTATATTTACCTACGAAATTTTTCCCTCGCTTGGTTGTGTTAATAATCCGTTCAAGAATTTTATTGGTAATTCATCATTAAATTTACCGATGGACTTTTCCATTGAAAAATTCTACTGATAAAATTTTCTGTAGTTTTTATGATTATATTATAATAACTTATATAATATAAATTAATATAATGAGCAATTAAAATTAATAGTAATACATAATTAAAATAATTTTAAATTAAAAACAACATCTCTACAAAAAAGGTATAAATATAAGGGTTAAGAAGCACCTTGCAGCTTGAAGTATTTTTCTAGATGTGCTGAATATCCTAGAATAATTTATGGTGCATCCAACATCCTAAAATATTGTTTAAGGTGCATTCAACACCCTTAAATGTTTTTTAAGTGTATCTAGCAACCTAAAATATTTTGTCATACTATATTGACCTTGAAATCTTTATTTTTTGAAAAGAAGTCTTCTTTTTTAAGGAGCAATTCGAACCATATCATAAACTTCCAAGAAGTCTTTTAAGTGAAAGTGTATCCCGCACCCAAATTATTTTTAGAAGCAATTTCAGGGTGTTGAATGTATCTAAAAACTAGGAGGGTATTGTGATGCAAATTGGATCACCAGCTCTAATGACACAAGATTCACAAGTGGATATATATTCACCCTTGGTGGGGGTGTTGTGTCTTGGAAGTCATCTAAGCAGATTTGCATTGCAAGATCAACTATGGAAGCATAATTCATTGCGTTAGATAAAGCTAGTAAGGAAGCCGAGTGGCTTCGTAACTTTCTTGAAGACATTCCTAATTGGCCAAAGCCGGCACCAGCAATATGTATACACTGTAATAGTCAAGCAGTTATTGGTAGAGCCAAGAATGTCATGTACAACGACAAGTGTAGACATATACGTCGTAGACATGATACCGTTAGACAACTACTTTCGAATGAAATCATCTCAATTGATTATGTGAAATCAAAAGAGAATATAGTGGATCCATTGACTAAAGGGATTCCTAGAAAGATAGTTAGGAAATTGTCCAAAGGAATGGGTTTAAGGCCAATCCATTGTTGATTATTGCGGTAACTCCACCTAGGAGAGTGGAGATCCCACGAACTAGGTTTAAAGAGACAACTAAGTGATGATCGACTGTTAACACTGTGGAGTTTTAAACTCATACTCATTCCTAGACAAACAGTGCATATATATAAAGGATAAGCTTCTAAGCTTTTAATGGTTTCCTAATTTGATGTGTTCAAATGATGTGTGATGACTTACATCACAAGGAATCACCTATGTGAGTGTGAAGTGCGGGCCGCTTCTATGAGAATTTAAAACGGTCAAATCTCTAGAACACTCACAGAACCAAGCGGTGTTCAGGGCCAAAATGGACACAGCATGAGAACCAACGATGCTAGAGGAGCAACTGTGTAACTCCTATTATCTTGGTATACACTAAAAGGTCGACAATTCAAGACAGCACATCCACTGATTGATCAGTACATCCGATAGGTTTTTACTAGAGAAGGTTCAAAGGCAACCCCTACCTTTCTCGATGCAGTTGTTTCTCGTAGAGGAACCGCATTTTGCATACATGATCATTTGCATTTGATCATGATGGACTAACTTCTTATCCATGTGGGGGATTGTTAGAATTTTAGGATAAAATCCCATGGGTTATGAATAAGAAGAAGGATGGAAAATAAGAGGAAAAAGTAAGAAGGAATGTGAGTGTGAGAGAATAGTCCCACATTGCTTAATTGGAGAGAAGTTGAAGGGTATATAAGCCCCAACTTGGCTCCTACTAATTGGGCCCTTGGGTCAACCCACTTTTGTGGAGGGGTGAGGACTTAAGTGACCCTTAGTCCACCACACGTGCGCCGCCGCCGTCCGTCTGGCTCGATTCGGTTCGGTCGTGCTGCCCGCTCGGTCTGATCGGCGCGTGTGAAATAAAATTTAATTTTTTATTAAATTATTTTTTGGATTAAAAATATATTTTTATTAAATTATTTTTTTGAATTTCTGAACGTTAAAATAATCCCGATATGCCTGTAATATCCTAAATTTTGGGTTTAAAGACTTTAAAATTTGTCTGTTATTGAAGACTACTAGGCCTTATTTTTGAAAATGGTGAATTTTGAATTGGTATTTTGTGGGACATGAATAGTGTTTACTATTCACAAATACGTATTTACTATTTGTAAATACGGTATTTACTATTCATGTGGGACCCACGTCAAAATTAATTCTCCTCTCCTGCCTCACCATTCTCGTGGGATTTTTAAAATTTTACGCGGGACCCACTCAATAGTAATTTACTATTTGTGCATAGTAATTTTACTATTTAAATAATAATATTATATTATAATAATATAATAATATATATTATATTATTAAAATATTAAAAAAATTCAAAACGAGTGACACGGGAGAAGTGAGGGAAATTTTATAATTTTGAGGAAAATTACGTAGAATGACCCAGAGGTGATAATTACACTTAAGGACCCATTTTCCAACACTATAAATAGACCTTCCATTTCACTTCATTCTTCACAAATTCCTAGAGTTACTTAGAGAGAGGTTTTAGAAAGAAGGAGGAGTCTGGAGAAAATAGCAAGCTTCGGGTGAGTTCTTCAGTCTCTAGTCTTAAGTTTTGGTAATTTCTTCGGTAATTATAGTAAAAAAGCTAGATTAATTTTTAATCTTCCAAAATAGTTAGAAATCATAATTTAGGGATAAATATGATATATATTTCAAATATATGTTGGGAAAAGAGATATGTCAAAATTTGGAAAGATTAAAGTCAAAGAAGCGAAGCTCTGGCGAAATTTTACTGGGCGGTTAATCTAAGGGCAAAATGGTAATTTGTACCTAAAATACCTGATATGATGATAGTCACTGATAAATGTGATATTATTCCTATAGGATATCTGTGAACTTGTACCACTGTTAAACGTGCTGTTTTCTGTTAGAAGTACCGTTTCTGTCAAACGTACCAAATATCAACAACGAAGGTACGACGCGTACTATAACTCTAACTCTGATGCTTATGATATGCTTATATGTGATAGATAGTCTGAGACACTCTTTTTGAAAAGTTGTGGATTCTGTTTTATAAAGTTGTGCATACACATACAGCTATATACGGGTTATAGACATGATAACGCCGTTGAGTTTTCCTAGCGCTGAGGACACGGATGTACACCGTGGCACTGGATAGTGCAGACTGGATTGAAATGAATATGAGGTGGATGTGTTGCTGTTGAAATGTGATTATGCTGTACTGTCGTGAATATCTGTCATACATAACTGTTACATAAGCATGAGGTTAACTGTTACCTGAGGTTCAATGGGAATTGAACCTCAGCTCTTACCATAGCCACAGGTTCTGGCGGAGACGGAGTTGCTGACAAGGGTAAGCAGGCCGCATGAGGACTCGGACAGAGGACTGTCTTTTTGTTGTTGTTTTCTTTCGTATTTTGTTGAGTTCTTAAATATTTGGATGACTGTATTAGTATCAGACACACCAATGTTGGTTGAATATCAGATACTCATTTTGTTTTTAAAAAAGAAACTCTCTTTTCTGATGCCACTCTGATTAAATTATTCAAAGCTCTAATAATCCCTTTTGAAAATCACATTTTAAAAGATGGGATGTTACAATGCCTCTCCGATTTTTCCAACCAACAGCTACGTATTGTGATCCGTTCGGATCATTCGCTTCGTTCTGGTGCGTTTGTTCGTACGACACACCAATTCGCTGTAAACGGACGCGGATCGCCTCTGTTCAACGCACCAGTTCGCTGTGAACAGACGCGGGTCGCCTCTGTTAGTTCCGTTTTGGTGCGTCTGTTTGGACAAACGCACCAATTCGCATCAATGGACGAGTCCATCTGATCATGTTTTTTCAGAGTCTATAAATAAGGCGCCCTAGTCATAGATTAGATTACGTTTTTCTACATACTCTTTCTGCATTCTACATATACATTCTGTACGTTCCGAAAACAGACTCGTTGGATTCGCTTGGGCTTCCGATAGACAGAGCCATCTTTTTTAAGACGAATAATCCGCTCTATCCTGGGAGGTAATTGCTCAAAAAATCTTCAGCATCCGTATTGAGGGAGCAAAATTGTCTTAATGACACAACGAAAGTTGGGCCCAGATTTCTGCATTTTTTCATTACATATCGGCAATCTTGTGAATTCGTTTAAAGCTTTTCTTTATTATACAAACGTGTTGTATGCTCTCTGTATGTCCTATTTCAATAATACAGATTCTTGTTTTGCTATTCTGTTTACTTTATATTCGATTTCTACCTACTCAATACATTGGAAACAACACATCCAACATCCCAAAATATTGTTTAAGGTGCATTCAACACCCTTAAATGTTTTTTTATGTGTATCTAGCAACCTAAAATATTTTGTTACACTATATTGACCTTGAAATCTTTATTTTTTGAAAAGAAATTATGCCAAAGAAGTCTTCTTTTTTAAGGAGCAATTCGAACCATATCATAAACTCCTAAGAAGTCTTTTAAGTGAAAGTGTATCCCGCACCCAAATTATTTTTAGAAACAATTTCAGGGTGTTGAATGTATCTAAAAGCCACTTCAAGTGCTGTGAGACCAATCACAAATTACTTTAGAGTGTTGTACATGCATAACCCTAAATATAATAACAATATATAAATATTATTGTTCCATATTACTTTATTGAAATCATAATATAATATATGTGAATTTCTCAATAATATATAATATATAAATAAAAATACATATATAAATATAAATCAAATTAACGTATATGATATAAATATATATTGTTTTACATGTACAGATTGTAGGTTAATCACACTTCAGTTAACAAAGGCTTGTTGGCTTCCAAACTTTCCCTTTGCAATACCAATTTGTCACGAAATATTAGTGACGGAAGAGATTCCATCGGTAGTTCCTTTCCATAGTAAATTCTATCGGTAACTGAAATTCTATGGAGGACAAGCTTTTAAAAAACAAAAAACAGCGGTAGAAGATATAACATAGTGATATGGATACAATAAAAATATACGCTAACCTTTTTTGTTTTCCGGAGTCGTCAAGATGGGAGTCTCCTTTTTTTTTTAATTATTTTTAGTTAATTTTTGCTGATTTGCTGGATATCAAAGCAATCAACCAAGGTGAAGCTAAAGTAAAGAATCAAATCACCAAAAAATCAGGGCGCATAAACTGCAAAAAGAAAATGGGAAATATTCAGTAACGCTGTAACGTTTATAATACATATCAAACATGAGAGAAAGAACATGTAAAAGATGATTTATTATATGTCCCTGCTTCTGGCGGACAAGAAATGTTACTTTTAAGATCCTATGAGATGCAGAAGAAATGGAGAAGATGGGCTTTTTGGTTTATTTAAGGAAAATAAGTTGCTGAAAACACAAATCCGGTAACCTTCTTACCTGAGGGAAAGACCAGAACCAGCCAGAGCGCTTGAATGGACTCTTAACGGCATTACAACTCAAAAGGAGAACGAATGAACAGAGAGAGAGAGAGAGGAGAGAGAGATGAAGATTACAGAAAGGATGAGCATAGAAGAGGGTAAAAAAGGGCAAATGGCATGTCATATCAAGACTTGAAAAATTAATAATCCTAAATTTCTAATTTGCCCCCAGATATATATGACGGGTAGGATACGTTTTAGCAAAGAATTACAGTTTTAGCCAGTGTTAACTTTGGAAATTCATAGTTTTTTGAAGAAACATGGATTTAAGGGGATGCCAAGATATGAAAAAAGAAATAGCCGTTCACCTATCTCTGCTTGCTGATATCACTTGGACCGTGGCTTGAAAAATATTTTAGATAGGCCGTTTTTAATATATAAACACATGATCTTTAGGTCGCATCACAGTTCCTCCAAGACTCTTCAGAATCACTTCTCAAATCTTTTATGGTGGAAATCTTGTGTATTGAGATACTCCACTTTTTTTCCCCCCTCCATATAAAGACTAGTTTTATACCCCTCTTAATTATCGCAGTCAAACTGCCAAGATTTTGAGGGAACAAAAAAATTCAAAAAATCCTTTTTTTGAGTAATTTTAAATTTTATTGACGTATTCTTCGGCTTCTTTTATCTATTAATACTCATTAGCTGTCATTTGTCAGTTTGTTCACGTGAATGGAGTGCTACTTGTTATGGCTTTATTATATGCCACTTCCCATTCACCTCTCTGACATTGGGTAGCAAATTATAGGGTGTATATTATGTCAGTTTCTATTGGAAAAATTAGAATGAACCACGAGAAAGGGAAAAAAATATTTATTAAAAAAGATCATAAAAATTATAATAACTTAGAAAGACTAAACATCATCATATAAATTTAATATTATTAAATTATCCTTAATCAAACTTCCTAAATTATCTATTATATTCATAAATAAAAAGTTGACTAAAATGAAAATTAAAACTATTAATTATGCACATGAAATATTATAATATCTCTTTTTTTAATTTTCATTTTTCATCATGTTTTATATTCATGTAAACTATATGTTTCAAACTAATGTTTTTCAATTTTATGTTTTAACAATTTCCATATTCATATAATAAATAAATAATTTAATTAAGGAACATATCATCAAGTTGTCATATTTATATTGGAAAAAATCAATGTTAATATCAATTAAGCACTTTTTATAAAAATAAAAACTAAACTCATTTTTTGTTTTCTCAAGATATAATAGATTTATTTTTTATTTTATTAACATTAAATCAGTTTTTAGTCCACATAAATTTCTTCTAAAATAAAAATAAATCATATAAACTCTTTTGGTTTAAAATATAGAGTAAATTATAAAAGACCTTAATTTTGACTAAAATTATATAAATATATTTTTTATTAAATTTTTGTTGATTTTAAGAAATTATAATCTTGGAAAAAATTGAAGAGTGCATAATTTTTTTCATAAATATCTATGCAAATTGTGAAAAAATAAGAAAGCTTTTATTTAATTTAGTAAAATTTAAAATTTTGTATTAGCTTTAAAAATAGAATATGGGAGAGAATGTAGGAGGGAATGAATAATATTTTCTTAGGGATATTTTAGTATTTTTAATTTTATATTTTTATATTTGGTCTTTTTAAATAATTACAATTTTTATAGTCTTTTTGAATAAATATTTTTTCCTATAGGTCCTTTATTATAATTTTTCCTTTTCTATTATGTACTTCTTATGTGCTTTTTTATTTAATTAGAAGGATGATGTTATGAATATATTTATTATGTGGATGTTCATTGCATAGTAACCCTTGAAGGTCTATAAATAGAGGCCTTATGTAAACATTCATAATGTTCTGGAAATGAGAATTTCACCATCTCTCTAGAATTTCTCTCTGACTTCTCTCTACATTTTCTTCAGTTTTATAATACGTTATCAGCACGAGGTTCTAATCAACTAAGCCTCTTCCTCTTTCCGGTGATGGATTCTCCAGTTTCTGGCAAAACTTCGCATTTTCCGGCGGATCTTTGCATTTTCTGGAGTTTCAAGTTAGAAATTGATTTTGGATCGGTGAAAGTGATTCTTCTTCATCTAGGTATGTTTTCTATTAAGTTTTGATTGTTGTTTCATGTTATTTGATGCCTGTGTGAAAGAGGAAGAAGAAGGGTCGAAAGTTGCAGGAAACGGAGAAAGAAGAAGAGTGAGACAAAGGAGAAAGAAGAAAAAATAAAAAATAATAAAAAAAATTAAAGAAGAAAGGGAGAGTGGAGTCACGGGTGAGGAGGAAGAGAGAAGAATAAAAAAAATGAAAGTGGAGTCACGGGGAGGAGAGAAAGGAAAGAAAAAGAGTACAGCGTGTATTGACTCCCCCTATTGACAACATCAGTTGAGATCTTAGAGTCTCCGAAAACCAATACCATAGACGAGACTTGGTGAATAAATCTGCTAGATTTTTACTTGAATTGATTTGCTGAATATCTATTTCACCATCCTTTTGAAGATCACGAGTGAAGAAGAATTTTGGCGAAATATGCTTCGTTCTGTCGCCATTGATATATCCTTCTTAACCACACACATTCTCGACTTGCTTCATGTATTGCCAGAATTTCTACATGGTTAGATGATGTGGCTGATATAGTTTGTTTCATAGATCGCCATGAAATAGCTGCACCTCCACATGTAAACAGATAGCTTGTTTGTGATTTACCATCATGTGGATCAAACAAAAATCCAGCGTCTGCATAACCAATCAGAGCATGTTTGGATACATTTGAGTAGTATAACCCCATGTCCATGGTGCCTCTGAGGCAATGAAAAATCTGTTTTACTCCATTCCAATGCCTCTGTGTTGGTGCAGAACTATATCTTATTAATAAATTAACAGCAAGTGATAAATCAGAACGTGTGTATTAAGCAAGATACATTAGTGCTCCAATGGCACTAAGATATGGTACTGCTGGACCAAGTAGTTCTTCTTCACCTTCTTCGTTGATTATTTGAGGTTGGAGTGGATCTTTATCAACATGCAACGATCTTACAATCTTTGGAGTACAAAATGGATGTGACTTATCCATATAAAATCTTTCTAGAACCTTCTTTGTATATGTTTCTTGATATAAAAAGATCTCATCCTTCAGGTACTCAATCTGTAGTCCAAGACAGAATTTTGTTCTGCCCAAATCTTTCACCTCAAATACTTTCTTTAAACAATAAATTGCTTGTTGGAGCTATTCGGGAGTTCCAATGATGTTGATATCATCAACATATACCGCAATTATAGCAAATTCATTTCTAGATCTTTTCATGAAAATGCATGGGCATATAGGGTCATTTCTGTACCCTTCTTTTCATCAGATAGTCTTTGAAACAGTTATGCCTCATGTGCCCTAATAGCTTCAAGCTAAGGGACTTATTTAACTTAATTGAGTATTGTTCTTAAGAACATGAATTTGATGTTTCTAACATCTCAATGCCTTCAGAGACACGTACTTCTAGTACATTAAATCATTTGAGGACATATGTCTCTATCACCATTAGTCCTTTAGGGACTTTCATATAAATGTCACTATTAAGTGAACCGTACAAATAAGCAGTTAACTTATAACATCCATTAGGCTCAAATTAAGCCTTTCATTATCCACTTCTGGTGAATATGTTTCATTAAAATGAATGCCAAGCCTTTATGTAAAACTTTGAATTACAAGGCTTGCAATGACAAATAGTCAAGTATTCTATTGTTTGCTATGGATCAATAAAAGCATCCATTCTCGAGAACTTAAATTAGATGATTTTAACATCTTGAATCCTTCAGGGATATATTCTTCTAGCATTTTAGGTCCTTTAGGGACACGTGTTTCTAGCACATTAAGTCCTTCTGGAACAAGTGCTTCTGGCTTGTTAAGTTCTTCATTTACTACTAAACTAAATAGCGAAAAGTAGTTGCATCCACTACTGGTGAATGCGTTTCTTCAAAATCAATACCTGGTCTTTGTGTAAAACCTTAGGCTACAAGACGTGCCTTATATCTTATAATCTCACCCTTTTCATTTCTTTTTCTTACAAAGACCCATTTGTATGCTTATATGTGATAGGTAGTCTGAGGCTTTGTTTTTGAAAATTGATCACACACATACAGCTTGATACGGGTTATAGTCTTGATAACGCCGTTATGTTTTCCTAACGCTGAGGACACGATGGGCCGTCGTGGCACTGGTGAATAGTGCAGACTATAATAACATGCATATTGCAGTGGCTGTGTCATGTTATTATTTGAATATGAGAATATTGTATGTGATTATTGCTGTTTTGCCATGGATATCTGTCATACATATTTGATACATAAGCATGAGGTTAACCGTTACCTGAGGTTCAATGGCCATTGAACCTTAGCTCTTACTGTAGCTTCAGGATCCAGGGTGAATAAGATCGAAAGCAAGGGTTAGCAGCAGGTGGAAGGACTGGCTGGAGAAAGTTACAAAACATCACCATAATCTCACCACATTCACTAAGTTCACCCCCTTTTTTTTTATCCACAAGGTATTCAAACCTTAAACTGGGATATTTCAAATTTGAAATACTTCCAGAAAATCTTCTAACTCAAGATTGCTTCAACTGAGCATGCTTACTCTCAGACTTCCATTTTCAAATGCTAGTCTAACATCCCAAACCAACATCACACTCCAAAACAATCTTCCAAGAGATACGATCTTAAAACAATCAGCATGCAACGTGTATTTGCCAATCTAAATTTTCCTGTAGACACGACCAGCAATAAATGCTACACCGATTTTAAATCTTTGGATTCTCTCAAACCACCTTATTTAATACTGACTCGACATCTAGGTTTGGCAGTATTCCTCAAGCCAAATTTTCTAGGGACAATGTCATAAATGATTACCATGCGGAGTACGCATGCACAACTATCTAGACAACTTCGAGCTAACGGGTTGCTAAGGTGTGGTGCTGCGTAGGTTTGCGTGAACAAAAAGCTACAGTTCCGAGCTAGCAGTCAACTCAAGATTCGGCACCGCTCAATTTCCATGATGAGACTATTGCTTAGACTATAAAATGAAGAAGAAGGATATCAATCTCACAAGTTCTCAGTCTTCCGAGTATACCAGCTATTTTTACATCGCCCTTTATTCATAACTCTCTCTTTACCAGATCTAATCTCCCAGTTTCTGCTTGGGACCATGCTATTCTGCATGCAGCGATGTTAATTCACATTAGGCCAACTAATTACTTAAAGGTTTACCCCCTACAAATGGTTTTTGGTCAAGAACCTAATATTTCCCATTTACGGATTTTTGGTTGTGCAGTATATGTGCCAGTAGCACCACCACAACGTACTAAAATGGGTCCTCAAAGAAGAATGGGAATATATGTTGGGTATGAATCTCCTTCAATCATAAAATATTTAGAACCATCTACAGGAGATTTATTTACGGCACGATTTGCCGATTGTCATTTTGATGAATCAGTTTTCCCAACATTAGGGGGAGAAAATAAGCAATTGGGTAAAGAGATTAGCTGGAATGAATTATCATTGGCTCATTTTGATCCTCGTACGAAACAATGTGAACTGGAAGTTCAAAGGATAATTCATTTACAGAATTTAGCTAATCGAATACCGAAAGCATTCACTGACCTAAAGGGAGTGACTAAGTCACATGTCCCAACTGCTAATGCTCCTATTCGAATTAATGTCCCGGGTAGACAACCTATTACAAATGAATCAAAAGCACGCCTGAAGCGTAGCAAACCCATCAGTTCTAAAGATAAAAATCCTCGAAAGAGAAAGGGAGTTAAGAATATAGATGGTCAAATCGAGGATAATTAAGAAAAGTTAATAGCTCTAGAAGAGCTATCTCCTGAAGAGTTATTATCTCCAGTAGAGATATCTCCAGAAGAGAATGTCCCAGAAGAGACTCAGGTACCTGAAACATGTGAAAATAATGAGATCTCAATAAATTATGTTATGAATGGTATCCGATGGGACCGAAGTGAAGTCAACGTTGACGACACATTTGCTTATCATATAGCATATGCTGTAATGAATGATAATGAGGATCATGAGCCAAAATCCATTAGTAAGTGCCAACTACGAAACGATTGGCCCTTATGGAAAGATGCTATTAATGCAGAATTAAAATCACTGGCAAAACAAAAAGTATTTGGGCCTGTAGTCCCTACACCTGAAGATGTAAAGCCAGTTGGATACAAATGGGTCTTTGTGAGAAAAAGAAATGAAAAAGGTGAAATTACAAGATATAAGGAATGTCTTGTAGCCCAAGGTTTTACACAAAGACCAGGTATTGATTTTGAAGAAACGTATTCACCAGTAGTGGATGCAACTACTTTTCGCTATTTGATTAGCTTAACAGTAAATGAAAGACTTGATTTACATTTAATGGATGTTGTGACAGCCTATTTGTATGGTCCACTTGATAATGACATTTATATGAAAGTCCCTGAAGGACTCAAGGTGCCAGAAACACCAAATTCAAGTTCTCAAAAACAATACTCCATTAAATTAAATAAGTCCCTGTATGGCCTGAAGCAATCAGGGCGCATGTGGTATAATTGTCTCAAGGAATATTTGTTGAAAGAAGGGTATAAAAATGACCCAATATGCCCATGCATTTTTATGAAAAGATCTAACAATGAATTTGCTATAATTGCTGTTTATGTTGATGATATCAACATCATTGGAACTCCTGAAGAGCTCCAAAAGGCAATTAATTGTTTGAAGAAGGAATTTGAAATGAAAGATTTGGGCAGAACAAAATTCTGTCTTGGACTACAAATTGAGTACCTGAAGGATGAGATCTTTTATATCAAGAAACTTATACAAAGAAGGTCCTAGAAAGATTTTATATGGATAAGTCACATCCATTTTGTACGCCAATGATTGTAAGATCCTTACATGTTGATAAAGATCCATTCCAACCTCAAATAATCAACGAAGAAGGTGAAAAAGAACTACTTGGTCCAGAAGTACCATATCTTAGTGCCACTGGACCACTAATGTATCTTGCTCAACACACACGTCCTGATATATCATTTGTTATTAATTTATTAGCAAGATATAGTTCTGCACCAACACAGAGGCATTGGAATGGAGTAAAACGTATTTTTCGTTACCTCAGAGGTACTATGGATATGGGGCTATATTACTCAAGTGCATCCAAACATGAATTGATTGGTTATGCAGACGCTGGATTTTTGTCTGATCCACACGATGGTAAATCACAAACTGGTTATCTATTTACATGTGGAGGTGCAGCAATTTCATGGCGATCTATGAAGCGGACTATATCTGCCACATCATCTAATCATGTAGAAATTCTAGCAATGCATGAAACAAGTCGAGAATGCATATGGTTGAGGTCAGTGATACACCACATTCGAACAACTTGTCATTTATCTTCAGGAAAAATGGATCCAACTATTCTATATGAAGATAATGCTGCATGTGTTGCTCAACTTAAATAAGGTTATATCAAGGGTGATAGAACAAAGCATATTTTACCAAAATTTTTCTTCACTCGTGATCTTCAAAAGGATGGTGAGATAGATATCCAACAAATCAATTCAAGTGAAAATCTAGTAGATTTATTCACCAAGTCACTTCTAGGAGCAATTTTTGAACGACTCGTCCATGGTATTGGTCTTCAAAGACTCAAAGATCTCAATTTATGTTGTCAAGAGGGGGAGTCGATACACAATGTACTCTTTTTCCCTTATCTAGGTTTTATCCCACTGGGTTTTCCTAGAAAGGTTTTTAATGAGGCAGCATTAGACAGTGTATCAATGGATGTTGTACTCTTTTCTTTGGCTAGGTTTCTATCCCACTGGGTTTTTCCTAGTTAAAGTTTTTAATGAGGCACATTCATAATGGACATCCAAGGGGGAGTATTATGAATATATTTATTATGTGGATGTCCATTGCATAGTAACCTTTGAAAGTCTATAAATAGAGGTCTTCTGTAAACATTCAATGATACACTGAAATGAGAATTCCTCCATCTCTCTAGAATTTCTCTCTGACTTCTCTCTACATTTCTATTAATTTTCTTCAGTTTTATAATACAATCCTGTTCATCCCGGATCCTGAACCTATAGTAAGAGCTGAGGTTCAATACCTATTGAACCTCAGGTAACGATTAACCTCATGCTTATGTATGACAGTATATGACAGATATTCACGACGTTACAGCAATAATCCATACATAAGCACACAGCAGATGTAAGATTACAATACATAAGCACACAGCAGATGTATTCCAACAGCACACAGCATTTCATATTCAAGATAATAACATAACACAGCCATTGCAATATGCATGTTATTATTGTCTGCACTATTCACCAGTGCAACGACGGCCCATCGTGTCCTCAGCGCTAGGAAAACATAGCGGCGTTATCAAGACTATAACCCGTATCAAGCTGTATGTGTGTGTTCAATTTTCAACTTTATTAAATGAAAGACTTGATTTACATTTAATGGATGTTGTGACAGCCTATTTGTATGGCCCACTTGATAATGACATTTATATGAAAGTCCCTGAAGGACTCAAGGTGCCAGAAACACCAAATTCAAGTTCTCAAAAACAATACTCCATTAAATTAAATAAGTCCCTGTATGGCCTGAAGCAATCAGGGCGCATGTGGTATAATTGTCTCAAGGAATATTTGTTGAAAGAAGGGTATAGAAATGACCCTATATGCCCATGCATTTTCATGAAAAGATCTAGAAATGAATTTGCTATAATTGCGGTATATGTTAATGATATCAACATCATTGGAACTCCTGAAGAGCTCCAACAGGTAATTTATTGTTTAAAGAAAGAATTTGAGATGAAAGATTTGGGCAAAACAAAATTCTGTATTGAACTACAGATTGAGTACCTGAAGGATGTGATCTTTTTATATCAAGAAGCTTATACAAAGAAGATCTTAGAGCGATTTTATATGAATAAGTCACATCCATTATGTACCCCAATGATTATAAGATCTTTGCAGGTTGATAAAGATCCATTCCGACCTCAAATAATCAACGAAGAAGGTGAAGAAGAACTACTTGGTCCAGAAGTACCATATCTTAGTGCCATTGGAGCACTAATGTATTTTACTCAATACACACATTCTGATATATCACTTGCTGTTAATTTATTAGCAAGTTATAGTTCTACACCAACACAGAGGCATTGAAATGGAGTAAATCACAAACAATGGTAAATCATAAACATGCTATCTGTTTATATATGGAGGTGCAGCTATTTCATGGCAATCTATGAAACAGACTATATCAGCCACATCATCTAATCATGCAAAAATTCTAGCAATACATGAAGCAAGTCGAGAATGTGTGTGGTTAAGAAGGATATATCAAGGACGATAGAACGAAGCATTTTTCACCAAAATCCTTCTTCACTCACGCTCTTCAAAAGGATGGTGAAATAGATATTCAACAAATCAATTCAAGTAAGAATCTAGCATATTTATTCACTAAGTCACTTCCAGGAGCAATCTTTGAAAGACTCGTTCATGGTATTGGTCTTCAGAGATTCAAAGATCTCAACTGATGTTGTCAAGAGGGGGAGTCGATACACGCTGTACTCTTTTTCCCTTATCTAAGTTTTATCCCACTGGGTTTTCCTAGAAAGGTTTTTAATGAGGCAGCATTGGACAGTGTATTAATGGATGTTGTACTCTTTTCTTTGGCTAGGTTTTTATCCCACTGGGTTTTTCCTAGTTAAAGTTTTTAACGAGGCACATTAATAAATGGATATCCAAGGGGGAGTATTATGAATATATATTAATTATGTGGATGTCCATTGACTCTCAATCTCCAATACTATTTGTATACGGATTCACTGTTCATACAGAGTTACTATTCATGTATACACTATTCATGTATACGTATTTGTCCATTGCATAGTAACCTTTGAAAGCCTATAAATAGAGGTCTTTTGTAAACATTTGAATACACACTGAAATGAGAATTCTACTATCTCTCTAGAATTTCTCTCTGACTTCTCTCTACATTTCTATTATTTTTCTTCAGTTTTTATAACACGTCTTTAAAAAAATTTTATATATTATATTTATTTAGATTAAGCTATATGTTGCATTCTAATTTTTTTTTCATCTTGTATGTCAAATTAATTAATTTTCAGTTCTGCGTTCAATAATATTTTTCCTATGACACTAGTATCATGAAAATCAATTAATTTAAGATACTAGATGTAAAACATATTTTAGGATATAGCATATAATTTAATCTAAACAAATAAAGTACATAAAAAGATAAAAATAATAAAAGAATGTCTCATCTCTCCAATAGGGGAAAAAAAACATAAGAAGCGCTTAATGGAATTCCAAATTATAATTTCTTCACATTTCCTTATCCATTTCTTCACATTGATCGAGTAATCTATTCATATCTGTACCATCCCCGCATGAGTTGTGTTTAGTATGGCGTTTAGTCATCCAAAAGTAATTTTTCAATGCTCAAACATGTTTATAGATTATTTTGTCCTTTCAAATGTAAGTCAAAATTATTTGTTTTTTACTTTTTTATCATAGAGAGATAGAGAGAAAAAAAATAGTTTATGAAAGAAAAATATTGTATTCTAATTTTATAATTGAAATTTTATTATGATTTTTATTATAAATCTTTGTAGATTAAATTTTTTTCTTAAATATAAATTCACTTAAAAATTAATAATCATGACAATAATATGATTTAGATCCATGAGAAATTTAATTAGAGAGAATTATTGGATAAATTTTATATAAAAATCATGATAATACTTTGATTCAGATCATTCTCAATTAAATTTTCAATGGACTTTTCCTCAATTTTCCTAAAAATTTAAGTAGTTTAGTGTTGTAATATTTTTCCAAATAATATATTACCTATTTTATTTGTGTAAAATTTGTGTCTTTTTCAATCTTTTACCTTTTAACTTATTTTTCTATTAATCATCAAAATAAGTTTATATATTTTTTACAATACACACATATAATATTTTATATATATATATATATATATATATATATATATATAATTTAATAAAATTCACATCATTTTTATTTATTTTTTATGTAAATTTTATTTTTAAAATAATTATCTAAACAAGTTTAAGTTTTTAAAAAAGTTACTTATAGTATTCCTAATGCAAAAATAAATTATATTATATAATTTAATTTTTATTCAATCTTAAATTTGTAAAGAAAACATTTTTCCCATTGATATTCTAAACACATTGCTCCATTTGGGTCAGAAGTTATTTTTATAATATAAATTATGATGTATAAGATAGAATGATAGATATATATTTTAAAAAAAAAAAAAAATTTATCTCAGTTTCAACTTGCGTATACTTCACTAACTCAAACAGCCCAGTCACATCTTACCGACAAAGCAGAGTGGCAGACGCGTTTTGCGCCTGTGGTCCCCGGCATTAATTTTCACTGTAATACATCTGCACGCAATTATTAAATAGGTATGACTGTTGGAGCATCGTTGGGCCAAAAAAAAAAAAAAAGAGGACAGCACGAGTATTATTTTTCTGCTGAAAAAGTTGGTGTCCTTATTATTTACAGCCTTTACGGCCACTGAGGTCAAAATTTCTACTTGCCCATACATGTGGTTCTTCTTGCTAGTTGGGGAGCAGTAATCATGATTAGGGGATGAGAATTATAGAATAGAATTTAGATATGTATGAAATTATATTTTAATCCTATAAATATCTTAATATTTTTATTTTAATTTTTTCATGAAATTTTAGTAGAAATTAAAATAAAAATATTGAAATTTTATAAAACTGAAACATAATTTTCTCAAAATATGAATCGTATTCTATAATTTTAAAGGTAGTGGTAGCCACCCCTAACCCCCTAATTCCACCCCTTTTCTCACCTTCAAGCTTTGTTTATAGTTTGTCCCATGACTTCAAAATTTTGGAGAATTACAAAATATTAAATTAGGCTTGTTATAAAAAATTAATAAGGGAATATCAAAATTTGATAAGCAATTCATAATTTATTTTTAAAGAAAATAGGTTATTTGGAATTTTGCAGTTTCAAAATTCTATTTCGATCACTTTTTCTGAAATCTTTTATATTATTGTTCACAGAATTCTGTAAATATAAATAAAATAAAATGAGTAACAATAATATTTTTACATAATCATTTATTATATGTCATGCTATTATAACAAAATACAAATGAATGATATCAAAATATTTTTATGTAAAAATATTAGAAAAATATATTTATATTTCTATATGTTAAAAAATAAGTTAAAAGATACTTGGTGAGAAAGAAAGTGATGGTGAAAGTCATTTAATTAGATCAGCCCGATGAAAAGACAACAGAAAGTGCGAAAAAAAAAACAGTAAATTCATGAAATGGAGCTGGTAAACCTTTTTCTCGGCGAATATGGTTGGAGCTAAAGGTGTTAACTGTACGTCCACAATTTTTTACAGAACACATGAATTATTGGTTCTTAAATAATTTGCAAGCTGGGGAAGAATGGGGGATTATATTTTTGGTGTGTAGCTGGATGACTTGGGGATGGAGGAACAAATTATTATTTGAAGAAGGATTTACTATGCCTGAACGTCCTGAACTTGTGATCCATAATTATGTTAGAGATTGTGTTACTTCGTCAAATAGATTTGATGATTTTGGGTTATTAAAGAAAGTAAGGGCAATTAAGTGGAATTTCCCGGAAGAGCGGTGGGTGAAACTAAATTTTGACGGTGCTGCTAGAGCATGTCCAGGCTTGGCATGTTATGGAGGGGTGTTGATGAGGAGCGATAGTAGCTGGATTCGTGGGTTAGTAGGAAGTTAGGATGTTGTAAGGCTTTGGCTGCTAAGATCTGGGGGTTGGTACAGGGTCTTAGAATGACAAAGAGTTTAGGCTTCAACAAGATCGTTGCAGAAGGAGACTCGACTATGGCTTTGCACATGATTCAGGATGCTTGGAGTCAAGAAAATGCTAGAGACAAAACTCTGAATGCATGGCTAAGAGACAATAATGAGGATCTTCATATTTGTTTTTCTCATATTCTGTATAAAAGCAATACAGTAGCTGACTGATTAACTAAGTATAGCTTTATTTGTAACGAGGATTTTACTAGTTTTGATTCACCAACAGTAGGGGTGCCACGCAAAAGAGAAAGCAGGGCGCCACCGATCTAGTGGAGAGGGGCCAAAGAAACGAAGAAAATGAGGTGAGAGAGTTGGTGGAGAAGATGACAAGACCATATCCCTACAATAAAATAATTGCATGGCACGTACAGTCAAAAGAAGGGCACTTTACCAAAAGAAAAAAGGGCACTAAGAAAAGGTATGTAGTTTGAAAATAAATTATAAAGTTCGAAAATCGATAAGGAATATATAATGAATGAGGATAGTTTGAAAATAAATTACTCCCTTCTTCTCCAGTCTTAATTATAAGAGTTAGTTAATTTTTTAGAGAAATTAAAAAAACTAATTAAATTACTATCTCTCGTCCTAATTATAAGAGTTAGTTGACTTTCTTTAGAGATATTAAGGAAACTAAATAAGTTACTTAGCCATTTCATATGTTGTGTATCTTTAGATTATATATTAGTTTATTAGTTAAACTAATTAGTTTGAAGAAAAAAATAAAAATAAAAATACTCTAAAGTAATTTAATTAGCTTCCTTAATTTCTTCAAAAAAAGTCAACTAGCTCATATAATTAGGACGGGAGGGAGTACTTTAAAGTATTTTTATTTTTTTCTTCAAACTTATTAATTTGTCTAATAAACTAATATATAATCTAAAAATATTTAACATATGAAATGATTAAGTAACTTATTTAGCTTTCTTAATCTCTCTAAAGAAAGTCAACTAGCTCTTATAATTAAGATTGGAGGTAGTATAAAGTTTGAAGATAAAAGGGAATTGATGTCTGACACAGTATTTAAGATTAAACTAATTTTTGGACCGAAAGGAAAATATAGGGCCTGTTTGGGTTGGCGGTAGAAACGGTAGCTTAAAAGCCATCTGACTTAAAAAAAGTTCCGGTAGGAAAAAAGTCAGGTTATAGATAATGATTTATGTTTGGATTGTCCATTTGGCTTTTACAAAAGTGGTTTTTTTCTAAACTGAAGTGTTTAGATTATTATTTTAAAAGTAAGTTAAGATAAAAAATGACTAAAAAAGGTATGAATTTTATTACATACTCCAACTGAACCTAAATATAAGATAGAATTAATATTAGGATAATAAAAATTTTAATTTCAATTTTAGTTTAAAAAAAAGTTAAATAATTATTAAAAAATTAATTTTAACTTTATGTTAATTTAATATCTTTTATTGTGTTTTTTTATTTATTTATTTGACCATCAGGCAACACGTTTTGCTATACGTTTTGCTAAGAAGGATTTTTTTATTTGACCATCAAAATTTAATATCCTTTGATGGATTTTTTTATTAATTGTTTTTTTGGTCAAAAGTTGCTGCAACCAATTGATTAAAAAGCAACGAATTGATTTTAAAAACTAACGATTGCTTCATCTCTCTCCCTCTCTCATTCATTCAGCAGTTGTCTTCTTCTTCATCCGTCTTCTTCTTTTTTTTTTCACCAGATCCCCATTCTTCTTCACTGGTAACAAGGTCTTCTTCATCTTCTCTCCTTCTCCATCAATCCATGACAGCCGCGCTGAGGGGGAGAAACAGATCAGTGAAAGGTACTGGGTCGATGAAGCTCAATCAAAACTGCTGAAGCTCAACATCGATCCATGGCTGCTGAAGCTCAAACAGATCAGGGACGAGTGAAAGCTGAGGACGGGAGCTCTGAGAAAAAATCACGCGAACTTGGGAGAGGATGAAACGTAGCTTCTCAGTAGGAAATAAGCTCCAAATTGGAGCGTCTAATAAGTCTGTTAGCGTTTAGAATTTTCAGATAAGCTACTGGGTAATCCAAACAGGGTTCATTGTTCTTTTTTCTCACTGACCGTTTGCTTAAAAGTCACTGCAATATTTTACACACTGACGCTGATAAAAAAGATAATCCAAACAGAGCCATAATCTTTTTTGATTACAAAGACAAAGCATAAGCATCATGCTTGAAGTTTACATAAATCAATTACTGTCAGTTTAAATAACTGTGACAGAAATGATTTGTTTTTATATGGGTTTTTACAAATAAAAGATTGGACAAAAATTAAATTGTAAATGTGATTTATGTTTGACATAATGATAACAAAAGTGATTTTTTTTAACTCTTGTTTAAAATAATATTTAAAAAGTTAGTTGAGATAGAAAATGACATGAATATTATTTAATACTTTTATATATATTAGTCAATAGTCATATATATATATATTGTGACAATTGAATATACAAATTTACATTTAAATTTGATAAAAAAAATAAATTATTATTAAAAACTCTAAAATACTTAATTAAATAAATTCTAATAGATAAATTAAAATGCACACAAATGTATATTTAATAGTACATTGCTAACTAAATTACTTATTACTAACATTTTTCTCTCGAAGCTGAAAAAAGTCACTCTATAAACTGAAAAAAAAAAGACTTCTATCTGGAGTGACTTTTTAAACAGAAGCCCTTTAACCCTGCAGGAAGCTATCCTAAATGGTTTAAATTAGCTTTTTTACTTTTATTTACCTGTTTGATGGGCTTTTGGGCGGCTACATAGCAATACCAAACTGAGCTATACTGGCCTATGCTTGATATTCTACAAGAATGGTAAATGTGTTAATGTGCAAATATGACAACGAAATTTTAGTGAAGGGGTGTCTTGCACAATAATATTTCCTTAGATATCAAAATACACATAGTTTAGAGAAAGCCTACACATCTGTACATTAATCCTTACTGCCGTTATATAGTTATTTTTTCGTCGGGCGCACCTGCTCTCAAGCTCATCTTATATTCCACAACCCCACCTTCTCTCCCTTCTCCCTCATCCAATCTTTGCATATCTGTCCCGTTCCTTGCAAGAGGAGCAATGAAATAATAGAACCAAAGAGAGGGGACTTAAAGACGATAGAAAGGGTGAGGAGGAGCAATGAAATAATAGAACCAAAGAGAGGGGACCTAAAGACGATAGAAAGGGCACTACTACAGAAATTGTATTTTGCGTCCCTGATTAGCGTCCTATTATTAAAAAAGGAAGTAAAAAAAAACGCGGTGGCATTTTTGTAATTAGTAGGTGACTTTTGGAGTCTAATTTTAAATCTTAAACGCCAAAAGTGTGCCCCTGGCGATAATTTGGAGTCTAAGTCTAAAAAATTAGACTCCCTAAGTTAAAAAAATAAAACATTTTGGAGTCTAAGTCTGAGAATTAGACTCCCTAGATCAAAATTTGGAGTCTAAATCTAAGAATTAGACTCCTTAACTCTTCTCCCAAAACCCATTCCCGCGGTGTCTCCCATCCAGTGCGCGTATCCATCGAAATCATTCTCTCGCATTTCTTCTCAAACCCTACTCCGCCTTGTCTCTGCTCCTTCTTCCCCACCAACCTCTGTCAAGAACCTCTAAGCCAAAAACCTCTGAAGTTCGCTCTTGCAGTCTTGGTTTGAGCTTTTGGGAAGTTCGCAGTGTCTGCTTCATCGCTTGTCGACTTCTGATTTGGTGTCTGCTACTGCGATTCTGGTAGGGTTTTACTTGAGCTGCGATCTTTCATCTTGCCGCTTCTTTTTCAACTGCGGCCTTTGGGTTTTCAGTGCTTCTACTACTGATTTTCTTTTCTAGGAATCGTTTTGAGTGGTATTTGGTGATTGGAACAAGTGCTTTGAACTTCCCTGGACGCAGCACAATTTTTCAGTTAGAGACCGGTAATTGTTCTTCTAGGGCTTGGCTTCGTTTAGATTTGAGTTCTGTGGTCTTTCTGATTTTCAACAGCTGGTTTATAATTGCTTCATTGCTGGAAATTATTCCGTTAGTTCTAAGTGGAAGGGTTGGTTTTGGGATTCGAGGATCGCTCGAAGGGACCAGCGTTTATCTGAAAACCTTGTATATGTTAATGCTCATTTTCACACCATATTATATGAGGTTATTAACTTAAGTAATTGGTTTTTGGTTTTGGCCCAAAACTTAAGTGATTGGTTTGAGTATTGGTTTCGGATAATTTGCCTCTTTGTTTTTTTTTTTTGCTGGGTTAACGTGGTTTTCCTTTTTTCTCTTTGGGTGCTAATGGTTGGATTGATTTGATTCTCATGGAGATATGAGTGGCATTTGGAATTGTAAGTTGCTTTATAGTGTTCTCTCAACACAATTTTCTCTGTTCGGGAACCAGCATCACTAAATGTGACATTAATGGGATTAGTGGATAACTCACTATGTGTTTTCCTGTTGGGTGAAGAGTAAAACGTGAAGTAATAGTCCTAAGGGTATGAAGCTGGCTGCCGGAAATCCAAGAGTATGGTACTGTACATTGGTGTTCATATCTCCCAGTTCTTCCATATGTGGTTGGGTTGGGCATGAGTCCTGTCATGAAGTGCTTCATGTAACTTTGTTTTCTTTATTGATTATGCACACAGTGGTTGATATTATGCTTGGTGCGCGGAAGTGATGCTTATTGCTCACCAGAGTTCAATGTTTTATGCTTTCTTTGTTGTATTGATGGGCATTTTGCTAATTGATGGAAACTCGTCTCGTTTTTGTTATTCTTTTCTATATATGCTAGATATTAATATATCTTAAGTTTACCTTAGTGCTGATAAATTTGAAGCTGTCACTTTTGGTGCCTTAGGGAGATTAGAGATATGTTCAACCGATAGCTTGGGACATTTTTTTTTGGGTTGCCACCCGGTGAGGGGTGGGGGAGAGGAAGTTGGGGTAATTTGTGGTCTAAAATGTCAAAGATTTTATTTCCTACTATATTTTGATTTTCAGAGTGCTTCACCCAATGATAGCATTGATGAGTGGAAGCAGAAATTTATCGTGCTTTTAAATGACAAGAGTAGACATGAGTTGATCTCAAGGGAGAAAAAAGATAGACGTGATTTTGATCAACTAGCAGCCTTGGGAACCAGAATGGGATTGTATAGGTATCATTTCTATTCGTTGATTCCTCTATTTCTTCATCTTCCAATTCCAGCTATATTAATGCTTGTGCCAAAAGTTTGTTATTTAATGTGGGGATCTTAATTGCACTATTTATTGCTGTCATATGTATGTGAAAGTTGTTGTCTTCAGTAAGGTCCCACTGCCAAATTACAGATATGATTTGGATGATCGAAGACCACAGAGGGAGGTATATATTATGTGTTCTATGATATGCCTCCCTTTTCATGTTACTTGTCTAGATACTGAAACGTATAAAAGAAAGTTACTTCATACTCTCTCTATAGTTCTTTCACTGAAAGACTTGTAAGTAAAGTTTTCAGGAATTGACAGGTGAGTGTCCCTCTTAATGTGTTGAAAAGAGTTGATGCATATCTTAAACAATACCTATCCAAGAAGTCTGGGATGAAGGGAAGCTCATCTGTGAGATCAAGGGAAGCTCCTCTTAATGTGTGTTTGTCTCTTTTCTCCTTTCCTTAACACTGCCTCTTTCTTCCGTCTTCTCCCTCCAACTCCTACCATTGTTATAGTTTAGGCTGTTGCTTGGATTTTTTTTTTCCTTTTTTAAATCCTCGTGTATCCTAACTTTGGTGACTCATGATCTGTCATGATTTTTTGCATGTGCGTTTTGTAGATTTAGTTTCTTCTTCTGTTCCATTAAGTACTTTAATCTTGTTAATATTATTGTTTCATGAGGTTGAGATTTCACCAGTCTTACTGAAAGTGGGAAAACTTTGCCCTTAACCTCTTGGCTAATGCTTGGTTATCACACGATTTGTAGTTGAGAACCTTGTGGTGGTAGCTTATTTCATACTGCCGTTGTATGAATTTAAGTGGTGTCTTATAACTTTATCTTCGACTTTGTAATTAATTTGGTGAAGCAAGTTTGTTTCTGAAAGTCCTGATATAAGCTAAATCACTATGCAAAACTGTCTCTTTTTCTCCCAACTTTTTTAAGCTGTTAATATCAAAGTTTCTGATAAACCTTTGATAACCTTATACTTGTTTCTTCAAGTTTCGTTATCTGTTGGTGTTTACTTGCTGCGGTAGATTTATGAGACACCGAGAGATTGAGCAAAAGCATTCTTCTGAAGGCTATTAAGGGGATATAATATTTTGCTGAAACATGTTTTGTGATGTTTTTTTCAATTTGCTTTTACTTATTGATGCTTTTTCCTCCATCTGCGCTATGCGGTAATTGAAGAAGTGGGGAAATTTATGTTAGTAATGGATCTTTTTTTGTAATCCTGGATTTCTAGATTTAATACTTTTGCTCAATTTTACACCTTAACTTAAAAAGGCATCAGAAATTGATCGTTTTATGTTCAGTTAATAAGAGCTATCTGTGTATCATTTTCAAAGTGCGTTATTTGCTGATGCAGGTATTTTCAGCCTTTGGATTTGTGCATAAGATTACTACTTTTGAAAAGACTGCCGGATTTCAGGTTTATTCATAGATTAATTTTGTTCATTGAGAGGCATGCATATAGAAAACATGATCTCTGGCTTATTTTACATACCACTTTTCAGGCTCTGGTGCAATTTTCAGATGCAGAGACAGCCACTTCTGCGAAGGATGCTTTGGATGGTAGAAGCATACCTAGGTATCCTTTGTGTTACTGTTTTGGCATGGTACTTTCATTTGCTATCGACTTTAAGGTTGTACAAGTTGTGTATATATGCCAAATTAGATCACTAGTGGGATTGTTGCACATTCACATTTTAGCATTTTCTTTATTGATGCATCTGTATGCGTTGGTTTAGATGTATTATGGTTAGTTGTGTCATCTCAAAGACATGTAATGTTTGAATTATACGTTGTGTGTCTGTGTATGTTACTTAGAGAGAGAGAGAGGGGGTCTGTTGGTTGGGTAAATATTGGGGAGTGAGGTTCAGGGTGGGTTTAGGCAATTAGTGATTTTGTGTGTGGAGAGTTTGTGGTCTTTCAAATACCAGGGGATGGTTTTTGTGTGTGCTTTTTCATGCTTTCTGCTTATTTTCAGTATTTGAATACAATTGGTGGTTTGGGCTCCATCAATATCGGTATTGTAAGATTGTTTAAGTATGTTCTTGCCTACTGAAGCTTTGTGGGATTGTATGGAAGATTTAAGTCTTACATGTCTGCTTTGGGATTGTGACCAAGATGCGAAGATCTTTTTTATCATTTATTTTTTTAAGAGAGGGTAAATGCAATGTTGGCCCTTGGGTTAGTCCAAAAGAGGCAAGTACCCTTCCTACCTGATAACATGAGTCGTAGCTTGTGGTTATATGCAGTTCTCTTTGTGTAGTTCATTCTGTAGTTTGTCTTCTTGACTATGCTTAAGTATCATGAATTATTATTAAGTTTTTATCAAGGGATTTGTGTCTTTTATGACATTTACAGTCCTCAGTCAGATCTTACATTTCAGTTTATTTATCCTTCACCCAATTCCACAAAAGGTCTCAATTCTGGAGGACCTTGGTGTTAGGCTTGACTGGCAATTAGTGCTTAAGTATCATGAAACTATATATGAACGTGAATGTGGAAATATGCCTGGCTTTGTTGTTTACTACAGATATCCAAACAGCCAACGAGTTACATATGGGCAATTCATCAAGGCAAGTTTACTCTTTTCCAACTGCTCTGTATTTTATCCTAGCCTTTGTGGTGCATATTCAATCCGTGCTGTTATATACTTGGCACAAATATCTCATGCCTTGTTGAAATGATTTTTTTTTTTTGGGGGTATAACTTGATGGTGTATGAAGTATGAACTTGTGAAAATTTGTAAGAGCACTGGTACATTTGTTGCTGCAAAAAGCTGGATTTTTTTAAACTTTATATCTTTGTATAAATCTTTTTTGTTTTAACATCTATCTGAATTGACGGCTCATAACGATTTTATTTGTGCTGCTATATGTGGGTTGAAATGTGCTTTTTGGTTGGTAGTGAGACTTAAGGAGTCTAAGTTCAGAATTAGACTTCTAAAGTGAGACTTAAGGAGTCTAAGTTCCAGAATTAGACTTCTGAAGTGAGACTTAAGGAGTTTAAGTTCAGAATTAGATTTTTGAAGTGAGACTTAAGGAGTCCAACTTCCAGAATTAGACTTCTGAAGTGAGACTTAAGGAGTCTAAGTTCCTGAATTAGACTTCTGAAGTAAGACCTAAGGAGTCCATTTAGATAAATTAGACTCCTTAAGTGACGCAAGAGAACGTTATAGTCATGACTTAAGGAGTCTAAGTTATAAACTTAGACTCCTTAAGTCACGACTTAAGGAGTCTAAAAAAAAATAGGACTCCTTAAGTTTTCCCTACGGCGCCCCCCAGATAGACGTCCCCTCGGAAAAGGACGTCAAAAGTACAAAAAATAGGACTCCGTAGCCCCGTTTTGTAGTAGTGGGGTGAGGAGAGCAGACGACGGAAAGGGTGAGGAGTGAAGGGTATCCGTGGGCCTTGGTGAAAGAAATATCCTTGAAAGCAAGGGTAGTTTAGAGAATTCACCACTGAAAAGGAAGAAAGATGGGGGCCCTCGAGAATTCCAATGAACCAATTATTGAAATTTCGTGGGATGCCATTCTTTAGTTTCTAGAACCTTTTCCGTAATTCAAGGTCCCTTTTACTAACTGGAGTCAAATAATGAGATTTATTATTTAATAATATTATAATATTAATTATTTTGTCTTTTTATATTATTTTTTTTCAGTTCAAAGAATATAAATGTCTAACCACAGATGGTTAGTATCAGTGGCGGACCCAGGATGTAATGTTTGTGGGTGCACAATTAATAGTGGGATTCGAGGGAATTTTTTTTTAAGGAGGATAAAAGGCAACCCACACCTTCGTAAAATTTAGGATCAGAAATTGGGTTCAATTGAAAAGTATTTTCAAGGAAATCAATTTAAATAGAACAATATATTCTAATCCCATGGCATACAAATACTCAGATGTTACACAATCAAATTCCAAAGCAACATGCAAGCAAAAATTATTATGATTTCTCATATGTGATAAGATATTAAAAATAGGTAAGAAAGTTGTCCATGCATGAGTTTGAATACAGGATCTGCTGTGGGACTAGTGAAATTACCACCACACCACCTAGACAACTTATTGCAAAGTCCCTTCAAAAAAATATATCTCCTTCAAATTTATGGGTGCACTTGCACCCACAAAAACATATGTGGGTCCGCCAATGGTTAGTATAGGATTGGTTTAGGATCTGCTATTCACTCCGAGATAAGAGAAAAGGATTCCGGATATGAGACAATTCTTAGATGTCTATAAGGAAGACACCAAAGAACGTCAAGTGATCACTGGGCAACACAAGAATGACGCTTTTGCCAAGAGGGGTGGTATGTGTGTGCAGTGTAACCAAATAATAAAAAGATATAAACCGCCAGTGTACCTGGGGTAATCTCCTATTTATAGAGATTACCTAGGGTCTTGTTGTGAAAGTTGTGCGTCCATCCCTTGAGTAAAATGCAGCTCCACGTCCAACAAATGTTTACTCCACTATCAGACATTTCCTGCTCCACTAGCTGTACTACCGAGATTAGCGCCTTAATTATAGGGCGATCAACATTTTGCCTGCCTAAACTGGTCTTTTTCCTAGGTGGGTCCTTATTGGGCCAAATTAGGTCCAAGCCTAGTATACAAATCCGCAATAGTTGCCCCCCAGCCTGGAAGTTTAGGCTTCTAAGCTTCCGAGATGGATTAATTGTCTGACACAAAACACAGCCATGGCTATATCCATCAATAACTTGGTTAATAGCCCGGTCTGCACATTACTGGCGCTCATTGCCTAACATGATTTTTCCATTTTCGCGCATCCGAGCTAAGCGATCCCCGTTCTTCGGAATTCTACTTATTTTCTGACCCTCTTTCTCGTCATAAACCTTCCTGCCCTTAATCCCGAGGAATCGCGAAAGTTAATTAAACTCTTCGTATCCTACCCCCAGCCATGTAAACCGAGATCTTCTTTTGGCGGCCGAGTTACTAAGTCTGCATTCTTTCGATCGATATACCTTGCCCCCATCCCGGGGCACCATGCAAACGTAGTGGAATACGAACAAGCTTAACTCTTCGTCCATCTGTTTCCCTGCATCGTAGCGTGTAACCGCCCTTTCCAGCTAAAAGGCCACGTGTTTGGGCCAGCCGTCCTCGATTTTCGTGCGCATCTAATGCTCATGTCCTTCCGCCTCCGCCATGATTACCCTTTATGAGATTTCACCCTGATTTGCCTTGTACTCCTCCCCCGACTTTTCAAATCCGCGACGTTTATATGTATTCCTTTCCCCTCTTCTGTCTTGCCACTCTTTCTCATACTTCTCCGTTTTTCACAGAAAGAGCGCTCGTAGTGCTCTTTTCTCAACCAGGCTTTTAGCCCTTGACTCTGCTTCATCATTCCAGCATTTCTACGGCCTCTCCATGTTTTCTGGCTTGGATGCCTTCTTCCCTCAAACTTCTAGCTTTCTAACTGCTCTGGGTAAGCACTTCAAATCTTTCAATTTTGTGTTTGGCTTTCCAGCAACCCCCACCCTTTTGCTTTATTTTACTAAAATGTGACTGATTGAATGATGGTGATGACCAATATTAATTCCTTTGTGAACGAGAAATGTTGAGGAAAAATGTTGAAATTTCTGCACTTGGTATGAATCATTCGAACACCTCTGGGCTTTTCTTTATCTTGAACCTTTATTTACTTTCTGGGTCATTCTTTATGTTGTCACCTACTTTCTGGGCGATATTTCTAAATTTTTCTGGGTTTCCAACTTGTAACCTCAAATTTTTCTAGGGACTCATGGATCCCAACAATCTCCCATCCTTTGATACTTATAGTAGTTCTCTCCCAAAAATAAATAAAGAAATGCTAAAATTATTTCCTGACGGAATAACACTGCACCCTGTCGAATAAAAGAAGAATGCCTTACTTCGTAAGCCTCGAAAAAATAGACCTGAGTTTTGTCTTCAAGATCAAGTGCCTTTGCTTCTTCGTTCACATACTACTCTTTCTGACTCTTCGGTTGATCCCTTTTCTATCCATGCCCGAGCTCCTATCCTTCTTGCCACTTCTAGCCCGGTCCCACAAATTCAATTCTCTGACTTCATCCAAAGTAGGCCAAAGTCTAATTCAGGATTCCGACGTAGAAATGCTACAATAGCTATCCGGCCCATATTGAATTAGACTATTCTGACTTGTCGCCATACCACATTCCACCTAACGACTTTACCAATTCAAGCATATTCTCTATTTCTAACTTTCAAACTCTTGCTTATATGTATAAATGTGTGCATCTCCATACCCAGTAAGACGGTCAATTATTAAAGAGAAAGGTTCTGCAGGCTTTTCTGCAGCTCAGGAAGCTCCAGCTCTGTGAGTTGCCGAAGAGGTGTTGAATGGAAAGAACACCATGACCATCGAGGAACTTCGTAAAATGAACCTTCACAGTGAGGAAAATTACTCTATCCGTTTACCTGCAGCTAACGAATCTGTATCTAGCTGCCGAAATCCAGAGTGTGACACTCATTTCTTCTTTTTCTACCGAGATTGCATTTCTCGGCTTAGAATCCACTTTCCTTTTACCGAGTTTCAAATCAACCTCCTGAATCATTTGCACCTTGGTCCTTCTCAACTTCATCCTGCAAGCTGGGCACTTGTCGTAGCCTTTGAAAGGTTCTGCCAAGTCGAACACCTAACTTACACCATCCCGATCTTCTTTTACTTCTTTGAGGTTCACCTCACCATTGAGGATGCTGGTGGTAACATTTCTTCTCGGAAGACATGGAATTCCATTCAGAGTATCTCTGATCGCCCTCTTTTTAAACTACTAGTTCACTCATTTCAAAACTTTGAATCCTCCTTCTTTAAGGTGGTTGTCGAGGTTAAGAAACTTCCTTGGTTCCTCAAACTTGCCAAGTTCGGGGAAGTAGAGGAAAAATTCTCTCTCTACTGGACCTATGGCCATCAGAAACTTTCTTCTGCCGACTTTACATTTCCAGCTGAGAGGATGTCTGATGTCGAACTTAAAACAATAACCATCCAGGAGCACCACGTTATAGAGCACGGCCTCTTGAATCCAGCAGACCGGCTTTCCAAGCCTCCCATCGCTATGCCATCGGTAACAGGTACCATCTTCCATTATATCGTATCAGTACTTATTTAAAAATGATGACTAACCTCGCCTTTTTGTTTTGTAGACATGGCCGATAAGGAGTTGCCCTTCTTTGCCCAGGCCCTTGCCAAAACCAGCTCTACACAACTTGAGTCCAAAACGAGAGTCGCGCAGGCATCCGCAAAAATCAAAGGATTCTACACCTCCTGTCATGCCTTCCATTCCAATGACCGCTATTTCGGCTTTCACCAATCCTCCTCCACTCGTACAGCTAAACCTGAGAATTCCCTTTGGAGCGGTCTGGGGGTCAAAGTATCCCTTCTGAAATACACCATGCTATTTGTCCTCCCCCATACTTTTTTGAGCCTTTACAATATGGGGATGTTGAGATTCAAAAAATCAAGGATCTAGAACTAGGCTCCCTTCAATTTGCCAGATTGGCACAGACCTTGATTGCTGTGAACACACAGTATGCCTCCTGGGAGGCTGAATTTCAAAGATGAAATCAGAGATAAAAGGTCATCAAGCCTTGATAAAAGCCATCAAGTCGGACACCTTGAATCAAGTGAGGGCCGCCGTTGCAACCATGAAGACGATGCAGGAGGACACGAAGAAGATGAAGTCTGATTTGGAGGAAGGGATACATCATCTGCAATCATACAAAGATATCCATGCCAAGGATAATCCTTCTATCAATTGCTTGCTGGATCAATAGAAAGAGATTCAAGGTCATCTGGTCCGTTGTCAGCTGTCACTAGATGCTGCTAACACCGTTATCAAAGAAAAAGATGTGGCGATAGTGAAGTGTGTTGGGGAGTCCTTTGAGAATGCTCTTGATAGGGCAAAATTTTAAGCCTATGGACTCCGCAAGTATACGGGTCGTATCAAGTAATAAAATGATGAGTAGAGTATCGTTCCCACGAGGACTTAATACCCACAACTTCAGTTAAGTATTAATCTCACAATTTAGTTTAAGTTGAGAAAACCAAATCGAATTTAATTAAAATAAAAGAAATTAAAACTAAAATTAAAATAATAAAAACTACCACACTAATCGAACGCGCAACCTAGAGTTACTAATCCCTTATTTGTTTCCTAGATTTTATACCCACTAAATTAATTTTGACTTAACCCAATCAGCTAATCTAGAGTATTAATGTCTATAAATGCCTTCCGGTCCATTTATATACCTACCTTAATTAATTATGTAATGCCTCACACAATTAACTAAAATGCGTTTTAGATCGAACTCATTCTAATTTGATTATACGGAGCTTCTAGGTATATTCCTATCCTAGACGCAAATTAGATTAAAACCTAATTCCTTATTAAATTTAAACCTAATTCCACATTATTTAATCCCAAGGTCAATTTAGGATTCCCTCTTCCAAGTTCAACCCTAAATCCCCAGAACATGCTTACTAGTGGCCAATTAATAAGCAATAGCAAGAGAAGCAAGATTAAATAAAATTAATCAAAATTAACCGTAGGAATAATTTCTAGAACCCAAATAAGTTCATAGGTTCTCTAGGTTGAAAAGAAAAGCTAGCCACACATGGCTAAAATCAAATTCATAATAAAAAGATAAAAGTTCAGGTTTTAAAGAATAGAAAGAGCTAGGAAAGAAAGCTTCTCCGTCGCCTCCACAGTCCTTCCGTCCTCCCGTGGAGATAATAAAGAAAGACAAAACACCGTTGCTCTGTGTGCCTCTATCTCCTCCCGTTCTCCTCCTTCTGCGTGGTGCGTCATTCAATATATAGGATTTTGGTTTGTTTTGTGTTGGGCCGCATGCTTTTTCATCTTTATCCACTCTTTGCAATCCATGTTTGATTCTCCCATAAATCCGTTATAATATATTACTCTATATAATATATTATTCTGATTCTCCATCATACATTGCTTAGACTTGCGTCTCGTGGTATATGCGGATTTGCTTTTCTTTCATCTACCGTGGCACGTTAATTGTGATAAACATTTTCAATTTAATTTGTTGCTTCTCTTAGGTCACATAATATTTCCTGCACAATAAAATAGGATATCAATAGATTTTCTGTTATAATATTCTTTTATCCTATATCTAATTAAAAGATAGGTGGATATATAAAAGATAATTAAATAAGCATAATATGAATAAATTCAATCTAATATATCTCAGAATCTATACTTATTTAATTATAAAATATCTACTTATCAGCTCTAGCTCAAATCTGCCTTCTGAATCTCAACACTAATTTTAGCACAACCAAAATGGATCCCATGTCCGTGGTCTGAAGGGGTAGAATAGTCCCTCTCTTTCCTTCTTCTAAGGCCGTTACTGGAAGTCACTTGGAAGGGAATTAGAGGATCGAAGGAAGTGCGTGGGTTCAGCCCGACTCTCGAGGTGTTCATAGTCCCTAATTTTATATTTTGTTCCTGGGTTCCTTTACCCTGACAACTTTTTGGTTACAAAATTATGAAAGAATACAAATTATTCGACTTACATATTAGTCCTGAGGAATTTCTTTTGTCTTTTATTGCAAAGTTGTTTTATATACTTATGTCTCCTTTCACTCTGAATATCCTTCTTAGTTAGGCTTTGAATTATTATCACTGCATCTTGTGAATTTGGCCGAAATTTGAAATTTGTTGTGCACAATGTGGGTCTGGGATCACTCATGGGCAAAATTTACTCGCCTAAGTGACTTACCAGAAATCAATCAGGAATAAGAAGCCACTCGTCACACGTCTAGGTTTAGTATTGTAATTAAACTCAAAACAATCTGACTTGATCAGAGTCGCTGTGACAATTGTTGCTGCCTCATCTTAGTGCATCATAGCCACAGTGGGCTTCAATAGTTACACCGTGTTTCAGAGAACCACACACTAACCATAATGTGGGCGTTACCACATCTCGGAGGAATACGTTTTAGCCAATATCTCGGTCATACATTTTGGTGTTACTGTGCCTCAAAAAAACACGTCTGTTTCCTTTAAAGCACGTTTTAAACAATTAAAAGGGGTTATCAACCCCAGAGGAATACGTTTTGATCTCGAAAAATTTTCGTTTGGAAATTACAATTTCGAGGAAATTATAAAATTTCATTAATTGAAGTCGGGTATTTGCCATGTTTACAAACTCCAAGAGTTACAAAGTGTGTAATCATTTGAAGTTAGTGAAATCACTGAGAGTCTGGGGACTGGACGTATATCAAGGATTTGGACCGAACCAGTATAAATCCATTGTGTTCAATCTTCCTCTTCCCTACTCTGTTCATTCCTGTTTCGCCACTAGCTAACAAAGTATCTTTTGTGAAGAAAATTTTGTATCCCCAATTCAACCCCACTCTTGGTGATATTCCGTCTTTCAAGAGTTATATCAAGGATGCTACACTTATTGAAAATTGACCCTTGTGTTGATGATATGTTTGCATTCTAAAAGGCAGAGAACAATTCATGTTGAAATGAATTATTGCCTTGAGTCAAGAAGAAGCAGAGAGCAAATGACACCAAGTAGAAGAGCTTTTGCCTTGAGTTCATATACGTTGTGCCTCAAGTTAGACGAAGGCAGAGAGCAATTCTTTTGAAAACACTTACTGCCTCGAGTCTCATCCCTATTTGCCTTGAGTCACACTAAGGCAAAGAGAACCCTGGTTGTAAGCACTTACTGCCTCAGGTTGGCCACTTGATTACCTCGAGTTAAAGAACTTTGTTCAAGTATTCTTGACACATACTTGATGTCCAGGTAAGTATTGTTTATTACCTCAAGTTATATGCTTCAAGTTTTTGAGGTAAAATGTTTTTAACTTCAAATGCCTCGAGTTAGATCAAGTTTAACTTGAAATTAATTAATTTGAAAAATATTTACCTCGAGTTAATACGTTTAAATGTTTTGAATCCTTTTTTGTGCTCAGCGTTACCTCGAGTCATTTATTTAATTACCTCGAGGTAATTGTTTTCCCATTCAAATGTTTTTTTAAAACTCAGCGAGATTGTTTGCCTCGAGTCAGAATATAATTGCCTCGATCTTGACTCCAGGCATTCATATTTTAACTCCAGTTAAAGCTCTCTTTCATTTTGACTTCTGGTAATATTGCTTGCCTCAAGTCATTTTGACTCAAGGCAACAAATGCCTCAAGTCATGATGACTCAAGGCAAACTTTCTCAAATAACGCGATAAAAAGACTTTGACTCAAGTCATCATGACTCAAGTCATTGTGACTCAAGGCAAGCTTTCTTCTATATGTATTTCCAACTTGCATTTTTATATGCTCTTACCTCGAGTCAATCAAAGTTTGCCTCCCGTTTGTCTGCCTCAAGGCAACTTCATTTTAATTAAGAGTTAAACTTCTTTGTTTTTCAAATCACCGTCTTTGTAAATCTAAAATTATTGATTGTGACTTCATTACTTCATATCCTTATTCTTATTATTTCTAATTATGTTTAATTAGTTTGCTAATGAGTTTAAGATGATTATATTATGAATTAACACTAAATTGAGATAAAGGAATTTGTGTGTCAGACATCATTTAATGCTCTGCAGAAAATAAGCTGAAAGATGGAGCTTGATACCCAAGAGGGGGGTGAATTGGGTATCTACAAAATTTTCGACACCTAGTTCTGTTTTGGACAGCTAAAAACAGAGCACAACTGAGGAGAAGAGAAGAAAAGCTTGACACAATGATTTATACTGGTTCGGCCCTTTCTCTTGACCTACATCCAGTCCCCAAGCCACACTTGGGATTTTCAATCCACTAGACTTCTTGCAAATGATTACACACTCTGCACTCAAGAGTTGTTCTCTCACTAGAACACACTCCCCCTTACAAGTGTTAATCAATGCACCCAAAATCACCAAGTCCCCTGACTTGTGATTCTTACAATCAATGAATGATTTTACAAGTAATAACTCTCTCACAGAGTGGATAAGATAATCACTGAAGCACTAATGTCTAAAAGACACAATACAGGAGAAAGCTAATACACAATAAATGAACTTAGTAGATTTTCGTTCAGAGTGGTTGTATCAGCTTGTGAAGATGTTAATGAACTCTATTTATAGCTAGAGAACATTAAATGACCGTTGTAGCTTGAATCAGACCGTTGGAGAAGTTGCCTAAGTGTTCTAAAGTGGTTTTGGGGACTTCTCTATCTTGTTTTCTCCTAATCTAGTTGGCCAAGTCATCAAGGCTATCTTTCTGCGAATTAATCCGTTGGAGAGGAGATTTCTTGTTTCAGCTAACATCCTTAAATACTTTGTAAGCGTGTGCAGAAGGATTTGGGCAAAAGGGGTAACTTTCTGAGCTTTGCAATAAATGCTCTAAGTTACTTTATGCTTTATGCTCTAACCTCTCACCAAACATTCTTTAATGCTCTGAAATCTACTAATAAATACGTTAAACATAGCAGGGAATATCAGAGAATAATATTGGAAGAAGATAGGATCAAATAACATTGATTTCTGAAATGCCCAAATTCAAATTTCCTGAACCTGCGACACGAACTTGAGTTTAGTTCTTACAGGCTCGAGTTCGTTGCTTCAGTGTTCAAAATTATGTGAGTTCAAAATGTGTGAACCTGAGGTTTGTTTTTTAAACCTGAGGTTCTCATGTCATTGAAAAACTAAAAAGCTCTCGGGTTGAGACGAACTCGAGTTCATTAATGTCAGGCTTGAGTTCGAGACAATTCTGAGCAAATTTTTGTTTTAGCTAGAAGGAACAAACCTGAGGTTTGCAAAACGCACCCTCGAGTTCAAAACAATTTGGAAAGATCTTTGCTCTCGGTAATTCATGGGCTCGAGTTCAAACTGGTTAAGCTCGAGTTCAAACTGTTTAGGAAAAGTTTAAAAACTCTCGGCCAAAGCTAGGCTCGAGTTCAAGACATTTAGGCTCGAGTTTATTGACAAAACTTTTCTCAATAGAACAGTGCTTTGTTTGAAAAACTTGTCCCGCCAGATATGAACTCAAGTTCACCATGACAGGCTCGAGTTCATGACATTTAAAATCTTTGAAAAAACTTTCAAACCTGAGGTTTGCAGAGAGCAAAGTGTAAGGTTCAACATGTTTTCAAAGTTCAAAAACTTTCTAGAGAAGATGAACTCGAGGTTGATCTCATCAGGCTCGAGTTCATGTGAACTTCTCAGAGGTTTGATTTTAAACTTCAGGTTCAGTCTCAAGTTTGGAGAATGGTTTGACAAGTTTGTGCTTTCTGTCAAAATCAGGCTCGAGTTCACTACTAACAGGCTCGAGTTCGGTTTTAATAGATTGAAATTTACAAGATTAAAACATCCTAAACTTTGTCAAATCTTTTCAATATTGTTTACACTTGTTAGTAATCATCAAAAACATACTGAGAACTAACATAAGCTTCAACGGCTACTTCCAAAAAATCTCTAACAATCGAATGCTCACAACGGTCGAAACACAAATGCCTATAAATTGCGAAGTCTTCAAACCAGAAGGAGTGACGATTGATGAATAACTCGACGAATCCAATGAAATGATTTTACTACTTCACTATCGATATGTCAACAACTCATACACTTTATGTTTCTCAATGTTTATATAGTTTACAGTAGAGAGTGAGATTAATGATTATGTACTTCAGTGTTAATCATATTCACTTCTAAGAGAGAAGATTCATTGTAATCATTTTATCTGAGAGATACTTAAGATTGGGTGATTTTGAGTGGGAAACCGATTGTATCCTTACAGTGTGTAAGGGGGAGTATTTCAGTGAGAGTTTTGGCTTCACAAATGCTTGGGTGAACTTGTGGGATTGTAAAGACTTTTCTCTTGTGCTCGGATTAAACAAGAAGATAGTGGATTGAAAATCTCAAGTGGAGCTTGGGGATTGGACGTACTTCAACAATTGGACCGAACTAGGATAAATCATAGTTTGCATATTCTCTTTTCTAAACTCTTATATTTCCAGCATATATGTTTGAATGACTGACTATCGCTTTATAAACTATTACTGTCATATGAACTGCTTTCAGTAAGTTGTGAAAAGATTTTCAAAGTTATCTAAAATTTTATCAAACACTCAATTCACCCCCCCTCTTGGGTGACAACTAGGTCTAACAACAAGGTCATTGAAGATCATGGACTCTAGCATACTCTAGAAGATTGCTAGATTGCTCATGCTACTTTGCACTTCATAGAGCTTATAACCTGGATTTCCAGGCAGGCTTTACACTACTAATCAGGCTTATCTTTGGAATGTTAGCACTAATTGGCCATAGTACAATGAACAACTTATGGATAACCTAAAATTCTTTATTAGTAATTTGAATAAGCGTCCATATGGAAATCCAGAGTTATCTTATACTTCACTTAGTTTATTTCTTAATGAACCATTCATTTCTACCAATCCTTGCATTTGGTATAGAAGACCTTGAGCACAAGAGTTTGATCTAGCCACTATAGCTTATCTTGATTAAAAAAAAAAAACAAGCAGTCTCTCTTCAAAGCGCTTGAGTTGTTTCCTACTGATTTTCAATATCACTGTAGCCCATAGAATTCATGGCAAGATCCCCTATCTCCACTATCTCAAGACCCATGGGGAGGACCAATTTTTTAGAACCAATACTCAAAATACCAAAGGCATTGTTCTTAACAAGTGTCGACACAAGAAGACAACACTCTCATGGATCAAGACAGACCAACCTATGATACCAGACATGATGAAGACTATTCTAACTTGTCGCCTAATGATGATCATAAAGCCAGATGCAAGTCAGGATGGTGATCTAGTAAGATTCCCTCGTCACTTGGTCCACCTTATTGTGTCTTTAATAAAGTTGTACTTGCTTTTTGTCAGTGTGCTTTTACTTTTGCTTTTGTATCAACATGTTTTTATCACATGGCTTGAGTGTACATTTCTTGATTTGAGCTACCATGTAATAATTCTAGTTTGTCCTATACAAAGGTTTGGAGGTCCTCCTTGCCTATATAAGGATGCTCCTAGACTTCTAAGGGATCATTGAAGGTTGTAATCTCTTTTATAAATGTTTTCCGAATGACTTCTCTCTAAGATTTTACTCGTCCAAAAGCTCTATCTTTCTATATCATCTCTCTTGTCTCTCTAGATATTCTATTATACTCTACACTTAACTTTTGTAGAGTATCCGATGTATCGGAATGAATTTGACATTGATCTTTGGGATCACGTTTCTTTATAAATAATGTGCTTTAGTCTGGGTATCTACAGATTGAGCTTCTAACGTGGTTTGTATGGCTGAGGAATGTCGAGAGAAGACCTTAATACAGTAAGATCTGTAGCTATCCTAAACAGAGTCTCATGGTTTATAAGGAGACTCACCCCCATGGTGTTATAATGTCATCACTAATTATGTAGTGATGGTGGAAGTTATAACAGAATTCTAAAATTTTGTCACTGAATCTGTTTTCTTATCTCCCATTTGTTGATATCAAGGTCCTAGCTACTTAAATGTAATATTGTCTTCCTTAGAAATAAGAGCATATATAGTTTGAAATTGTAAATTTAATTGTGATAAGAAGACCATAAAGAAGGGTCACTTGAGCTTAAAAGGCATGTGTTTTAACTCTTTCTAAAGCAAATAAACTCTTAATTGGAAATACAACTAAAGACATATATGCAATATGAGAAAGGAGTATCCTTTCACAATGGGAAATTGGAATTCCGCTAGTGGATATTTCATTTAACTATGGTGCGATTTCTCTTTGAAAAAATAGCCAGCATAAATACATACATAGAAAATAAAAAGTTATATTAAATTATAATGCTTATAAAATAGGCTAAAGTAGCACTTAATTTTTCGAATATATATTATTTTTCCAACTTTTTCAAACACACACACACACACACATATCTCAATATTAAATATTCACTGTACTCAATTTTAAACCATTAATGAAAGTTTATACTCCTCATGTATTTATAATTAATATAATACTTATTTATCCAATTCGAGTAAATAAGGAAGCTAAATAAATTACGTAATTATAATATAATATATGTGATATGATATATCTAAAATACTTATGGGTAAAATTTTTTTTTTGATACAAACATGGATAAAAAGCAAAGAAAGACAATAAAAACAGTAAAGATCATAGGCCCCTCCTAACGTGTCCTACGCCCGTACGATTAGCAATAAGGAAATGATGCAAGCCAGTAGGGGGATCAGAGAAGTGAGTTTCATCCGGGGACTCCACATGCGCCAACCTAAATTAGCTAACCAATTTGCACACTGATTTCCTTCCCTTAAAACATGATAGAACCGTATTGTCTACGGGTAACCGCTCGTATCCGAGACACCAAATGTGACTCACAAGCTGCACTACCTTATTTGGAAAGTAATGCAATAACTGAATGAAAGTCACTTTCAACAACTACATACCTCCAACCTACCTCCCATGCCAACTCTAATTCTCTCAAGACTCCCCATAACTCAGCTGTTATCGATGAGCATCTTCTAAGCCGTCTAGCAAAGCCTCCAAGCCACTTACTAGAGTAGTCGTGCAGCAAACACCTGTATGCCACCACCTATTCTGGCCCTTTTGATGCTCCATCTGAATTGAGTTTCACAAAAGGGGCTTCTGGGTGGGACCATCGAACATTAGAATAATTATGTGCCAAGGGGCTTTTGGGAAGGACCATCGAACATTAGAAAAATTATGTTCTAAACTTTTAAAACACCCTTTGTCAGTTGAGACTTTTAGTTCTCCCAATATTTCAAAAATGGGACTTGGACTATATCTATTACTTGCATCTTGCGTGTTTGTGTATAAAAGTGTTTCACCATTTCCAAATAAACCAACAAGAGACAATGAAAAACTCATGCCAATGAAATCCTCCTACTTCCAATTCATCACACATCCAATTCTCCTTTACCCAATCGGTCTAGTCATAGCTACAATAGGATGGAAAATGAGCAAAGGGTACCACCTCATACCAGAACGCACACATCACATGACAGTCTCGAAACAAATGAAGTTGGCCTCTTCTTCTTGTTGACATAGTGGGCATAAGTCGTCGTTGTCAAACCAAGCATGAATCCATGACCTTAAGGGGAGTCTCTGGTGAAATAATTTCCAACCAAGAATCTGTATTCTATGTGGTCCCACCCACTTCCATAGCTTAATCCATATGTCACAATTTATAGCAGATTGTTGAAAACCAGATTCAACTAAATAAAGATAGCAATTCTTAACACTAACACCAGTTAAGTTTCCAGTCAACCAGAAGGATTGATTTGGTCCATAATCAGAAGAAGGAGGGAGCATACCTCTAATTAATCCAACCATATTCAACCATATTCTGGGGAAGCGGGCTATGTAATAATGGTAAGTCCCACCAGCCATGTTGATCAACAAACCTATTAACCATGCAATCTCGCATAGTGTCAGGAATGCTCATTGCATAATCTTGAAGACAAATAGAAGAGGACACCCATTTATCTTTCTAAAGAGAAATAGAAGCCCCATCTCCAATCTCTCATACCACCTCATCCTTTATATTAATAAAAATGTTACATAACTAGCTCCAGAACGGTGAGCATGCAGCTTTAAGAATTGGTAAATTACCATTTTGTACCTTGTATTTATCTCGTAAAAACCTAACCCATAAGGCATGTTGCTCATTTTAGAACCTCCAACCACTCTTCATGAGAAAAGCATCATTCATAATCATAGTCAATTTTAATCCAAGGCCTCCCATGGGCTTAGGACTAGTCAACACGTTCCAACTTAAAGCATGATGAGCTTTACGAAGGTGAGAATTACCCCAAATGAAATTCCTCTGAATTCTGTCAATCTCATTACAGATATTTAAGAGGAGCCTAGCATATTGTATATGAAAATAAGGGATAGTAGATAATACTGATTTGACAAGAGTTATTCTACCTACCTGAGACAGGCACGTCGCTACTACCTACCTAACTTCCTTCGTAGATTGTCCACAATATGTTGGTAACACTGTTCAGTGCGTATCTTCCAACATTTTTAACTCTCTTGAAACTACTTTTAGCCGCCAAGGAAACAGCCAAATCTTTAGATATGTGTTTGGAGAAATAAATGACAATTTTCTCAATGCTTACCTTTAAAACCAAAATTTGTTCAAACAAAGAAAGACACTTCATCATAGTCTCCAGCTGATTAGGCCTAACCTCTGCAAACATCATAAGATCATCAACAAACATCAGTGTCCTACCTTAATAGGGGTCCAAAGACCTCCGTTAACGGTCGTGGAAATGATATGAGATAGTTTTTCCATAGCTAATGTAAATAAGTATGGAGATAAGGGATCACCCTGGCGGATGCCCTTAAAAGGCTGGAACGATGACGCTTTACCCCCATTTCACAAGATATTAGAGGAAGAAGTAGAGACAGCCTCCATAATCAAGTCGGTTGTATTGTACGGAAAGTCAACTTCCTCAAGTATGCTATGAAGGAACTTCTAGTTCACACGGCCATAGCCTTCTCTAGATCAACCTTAATTGCTATAAATTGTCTCCTTCGCATTTTGTGCATTGAAAGAATCAATTCTTTAGCAATGACTATTGTCATGTATTTGCTTATGGGAAACAAAACTAGATTGGAAAGGCGAAATAACAATCTTGTCTCACAATCAGCTTGGTGATCAACTTATACAAAACTAAGCATAGTGATATGGGTCGAAATTGAGACATAGACGTTGGTACCTAAACTTTAGGGATCAAAGCAATCAAAGTAGTATTCAAAAACCGAATATGAGAAGGATTATGCCAAACATCTACAATCAATCTCATAATCTAGTGACAAAGCATATTCCACTGTCTTTGAAAGAACACCGCAAGGAATCCATCAGAGCCAGGGGCTTTATAACTGCCCATGCCAAACAAACATCTCCAAACCTCCTCACAAGACAGAATCTGATGTAATCCATCCAATAGGTTTTCGGGAATACTCGGCCAAGTAGAAGTAAGCCACCTATTGGTGGGCTCCCCATTTGAAAACAGGTTCTTGAAATAGGAAAGGGCCATATCCTTAAGATGGTTGTCATTTTCCACACAAATATTGTGCTCATTTTGCAGCTGGGCAATTCTATTAAAACTCCTCCATGATACGGTTTTAAGATGATAGAATTTGGTATTATGGTCCCCTTCATTAAGCCATTGATGTTGAGACTTTTGGAACCAAAACAACTCTTCCCGCTTTATTATCTCATTCAATGGATTTCTGCACTCTAACTTTTAGTCCCAAGATAGCAGAGTCATTACTCACATGGTGTTGCTGCAACAATTCTAGTTCATTGCTTAGGGAATTCTTCATATGAAAAATATTACCATAACCTCCCTATTCCAGCGACCCAAAGGTGTAACCAAGTGAGCTAACATAATAGGAAGATCAAGATAGGGCTTCCAGTGAGAAATGATAAATTTAGGAAATTCAGAGTGATTCATCCAGTTAGCTAGGAAACGAAAGGGTCTATCCTATTTACCCTCTGTAGGACTAGTGTGTAAAATTAAACTACATATATATATATATATATATATATATATATATATATATATATATATATAAAGTCTGGCAAATTAGTTTGTAAAAATGATAAATATTAGAGATAAAATGATCTTATGTGAATATAATACCTACACAAGTTCTTTCTTATGAGTGAAAAAATGATCTTCTTTTGTTTTTGTTAGGGGGAGGGGGTAGTGTCCAAAAAATTTTGGCTAACAAAAGGACAAGGACGAGGATGAGCTCTTTTTTTTTTTTTTTTGGTAAAAGGATGTGTTAAGTATTGAGATATTTGTTACGAAAAGTATAAGAAAATACCAATTGAACTTCAAAATTTTAAATCAGTCTTGTTGTCTATAAAAATATAGGTATTAATAAGAGTATAACAATTGATAACTTATTTTAATAATAAATAGTCTATTTAGAATTTTAAAGTTCAAGTAGTATTTTCTTGTCTATTTTTCAATTTGTTATATGTAAAGTATTGTTGTTATTATTATTATTTAACTGTAGCTGTCTATCTTTTTGCATTACTTTTATTATTCCACTCATTCCTATTCTCCTTTCGATCTTTAATATGAAACATATTTATCTAATTTTATTAGGTTAAGGAAGTTAGTTGAGGTAGTTAATATGATATGTATTTTCTTAAATACTTTAGTCATCTTCTTCAATTTCTCCGTTCTCTCATCTCCTTGATTATTGTTGATGGAGTATTAATAAAGATAAATTAGGAAACAATTGCCAAATATAAACACTTTGTTTTATATTTAGGAACAAAATCAATTATCTAAAGGGTTAAGTAGCAAATTTGCCCCGAGAGTATACCCCGAGGAGCAATTTTGCCCTAGAAGTTTTTCTTGGAGTAATGTTGCCCTGGAAGTTTTTTTTGGAAGCAATTTTGCCTCTCCGTTAATAACCCTAACGGTCAACGGTCAACTAAAAACTTCCGGGGTAACATTGCTTCAAAATTTTTTATGACCATTGACCGTTAGTTGACTGTTAACGGAGGGGTAAAATTGTTCCAAATAAAAACTTCTGGGGTAACATTGCTCCAAAAAAAAACTTCTAGGGCAAAATTGCTCCTTGGGGTATACTTCTGGGGAAAATTTAATACATAACCCTAAAAAAATTTATATAACTCATAAAAAATTATGGAAAAAATGATAATCCATTTTTTTGCTAGCTGTCCAAAATAATCTAACTTAGCTATAGCAGCAGGGCTGATAAAAATTAACATTTACATGCTACTTATAACTAGATTTATTTCGAATCTAATATAAATATTTTTGGAAGATGACATATACTTTTCTTACACAAATAAATGATTTAATCAATTTCCTTACTTTTTGTAAATTGATTAATTAGGCGTTTTTTATCTCTGCCTTCATTGATTTATGTAATTCGGCCTATTTGAAGTATGCCTATTTTTATTCTATTTAAAGTAGACCTGTTTTGCAGTGAGGCCTGTAGCTTGTTAGCCCAATTATAAAATTTTTAAAAATACAGGCCACCTTAACAGGGCACAGGCCATGCTCTGGTTGAAAAAATGGTCTCTAATAAGCCACGAGCCAAGCTCAGGACCACTTTGTTGTCAAACAGGCCTGGCTTATTAAGGGCGAAATCTGGGCTGGCCTGGCCTGTTTCCATCCCTAGATATTATATAAATAAGAAATAAAAATATATGATATCATAAATAACAGTTTTAACATTTTTTTGGGTTAAGTAGCAATTTTGCCCTAGAAATTTTTTGTGGGAACAATTTTGTCCCGAAAGTTTTTTTTTTTTTAAGAGTAATTTTGCCCCTCCGTTAACGGTCAACTAACGGTAAACGGTCAACTAACTATTGACCGTTAATAGATGGGCAAAATCGCTCCAAAAAAAAAAAGTTTCGGGGCAACATTGCTCTAAGAAAACTTTCAGGGCAAAATTGCTCCTCGGGTATACTTCCGAGACAAATTTACTACTTAACCCTTATCTAAATATATCTTATATTAAGAACTAGAGTGTAGAAGAGTATAAGATAAAATTGATTTTTGTCTGTTTGTTTAGAATTGATAGTTTTTACCCCTCGTCCTTGGGTTCAATTGGCATGGGGCTCGGACTTCCTCACCTTAAGGTAGGGGGTTCGATCCCTGCGTTGGTCAAGGCACTGGGGGAGGCATCCTAGGGGTCTAGGAAGCAGTGGTAATGCTGGTAGAGGTGGAGGCATGTGTACTCTCTGGCCAGTATTCCCTGTGGACTGGGCTCCAAGCGCCCTGTCCTTGGACTGTGGGTGAGCCCAACCTCTTTCCTAAAATTTTTATATATATATAAAAAAAAAGAATTGATAGTTTTAATACATCTTTCAATTATTTGGCTTGATATATAATACGTTCCGTCTGATGGTTGCTTTGTCCTTTAATTTATCTGACATGATTTATCTTTCCCTTTTTTCTTTTTTTTTTCTTTTCTTTCTCTTTCATTTTCTTCAATGAGATTAAAGTAACATAAAGGAGCTTTAATATGTGGATACAACTAGGGCCCCATTTTTCAGAAAGTCACGGTGGTTTGTCTAAAGCAAATAGGAATCATGTAAAATTTTAAACTAATTTTGTGATCAGAAATAATTTTAATTTTTGTTAGACTTTTTAAACTTCAATTTGTTTGGTTGAACGTACTTAAATGTAATTTGTTTTCTCTTAAATGTGAGATAACAAAAAGGTACAAAATCAAAAAGCCAGAAACATAACATAATAAAAAATTTAAATTTAAGTAAAAGATCATATAAGGAAATTAGATTACTTTCATTTAATACAAGAGAAGTGAATAGGCCATAAAGTCATAAACACCAAGAAATCACTGCACACAAAGTCACATATAAACTGCAAAAATGGAGAAACTTCATTACTTATTTATTCTACATGACCGATATCTTTCTTTGTAATAAAGAAATCACGAATAACCGAAATTTACTACTGAAATAGAAGGACCAATATGTTAAATTTACTTTTTCTTAGTAGTAAATTTTCATTGTCTGACTATACCAAATTTTTCTACATAATAAATGTAACATCTCGATTTATGTTTTGCCAAAATCCATGTATATTATGAATATTCAATAAAATGTTAAAATTGAATATTTAATGAAGTGCCAAGATTGAATAACTATTGTGACATTAAAAATGCATTGATTATTTCTAAATCAATTTTGACAAGAAAAAGAAATGTTTGTCACTTACATAAATTAGTATAAAGACAACATATCCTTGTCACATGTGTTTGCACCAATAGGCAATAAATTCAACACTTGTGAACCCTTTAGAAGGGGGACATCTAGACATCTAGGCAATAAATTCAACACTTGTGAAATATCTTGCACATGTTGGAACAAAAGTTAACAAGTCAAAGTGCCACATGTCAAGTTAAGAAGAAAGATGATCAAGAAGGGGGACATCTAGGCACTTGTTTATGTCATAAAGCTTTTGTTATCAAGATGACACAATTTCCTTGCCCAAGAAGCCATTAATTTTAGCCAAGTGAAGTGAGAGGGAGAAGAAGATAACAACTTATTCGAAAAGTCAAGCAAAGAGAGTTGGTGAGAGTGGTTGAGTCCTTTTTATATATAAGAGACACACACTTAGTGATTGGCTCAGCCATTCTTATACACCAAAACACTCCTCTCAGATGCCACTTTAAGATCAAACACTTCTTTCCTTAGAGAAAAGAGAGAAAAGCCAAAATATAGAGAGAGGGAAGAGAGAAGGAAGAGCTTCAAAAACTAGGGTAATTGTTCTTGTTAGGGTTGTCCAAAAAACCCGATAGTCTGGTTGGTCTGATCTGAACCAATTCGACTCGACTCGGTCTGGGTAACAAAAAAATTAGTCCAAGACAATTTGATTGGACTGGACCAAACCAAACTACTCGGGTTGGCCTGGACTTTGGTCGAGGGCTTAAACCCTTTAAACTAGTCCAGTCTGACCTGAGGTATTTGTTTGTTTTTTTTTTTGGTAAAATCACCACTACATTGAGCCACTCACTAGAGTTTGGACATCCTAATATACTTTTTAATTTATAGGAATCACCTTTCACTTAATCAATTTTTATAACTTTTGGAAGTCAGGTGAAACTAGAGCTAAAATATTGCCTCATAAGAAGGGCCAAAAAAATTGGAAAAAAAAACTAGACTACCTGGACTGGTCTAGGAAGCTCGCCAGTTCGGTCTGGTTCAACCCGACCTCAAGTTGGTACCATAGGCTGACTTTTCCAACTCGAGGTCCTATCGGGCCAGACCTTGGGTTGACCTCCAACTCGGTATAGCTCGATCGTTACGTTGGACATGAAAACTGGAGCTTGATACCCAAGAGGGGGGGTGAATTGGGTATCTTGAAAATTTTAAACTTTTGCTCTGTTTTGGTAGTTAAAGAACAGAGCTAAACAGAGGAGTAGAAAGAAGAAGCTTTACACAATGCAATTTATACTGGTTCGGTCCTTTCTCTGACCTACATCCAGTCCCCAAGCCTTACCTGGGATTTTCAATCCACTAACTTTAACAACAGATTACAAACTCTGTACTTGGAGTAGCTCTCTCCCTAGAACTCACTCCCCCTTACAAGTTGTAATCCAAACTCCCTAACCACTAAGTCCCCTGACTTGTGGTTATCACAATCAATATCAGATTTACAAGGTTTAACTCTCTCAAAGAGCTGATAGGATAAACACTGAAGTACAATGTATCAAAGATACAACTAAAGATGTGTATACAGAAATGGAATTTGAACTTGTATGCATGTATAGCTTTCTCTAGATGTTCAACCTCTTCAGGCTTGTTCTTTTTGGTATTTATAGACTCTTGAAGTTGAAGAACGTTGTGAATTAGAGCCCATTCGAGTTCTAGCTGTTGTGAGTGCTTCTGCAAGAATATAGCTGTTGGAAGAGCACTTTCTTGGTTGGCCACACTTCTTGGATTGATTAATGATTCTTTTAGCTTTGGTTGTGGTGACCCATAACATTCTGTCTGTTGAAGAATGTTGTTCAGCTCTCTTCAGGCGTGAATGGGTTCTGCAATGTCAGTCTGTGTTCCACTAGTTTCTGTTTTCAAGAAAATATATAAAATAATACAAGTTGTTCATCAGGTGGAACTACACTTCTTCCTTTTTCTCTTATCCTTCAGTAAACCTTCGTTAAACTTGTCTGAAACTCACTAGAAAGATGGTTAAACATATCTAGAATCAATATAGAATAATCATGTAAAGCATTGAGTTCAAACAAGAAGGTATTATAGATTACTCAGATTCGAAACTACAGCAACGGCTAGAAACCTTGAGGTTTGCTTCTCAAACCTCGAGGTTTATTTGAATATTTCAAGCAAGCTCAGTTTTAAAACCATGTAACCTCGAGGTTTCCTTGTGAACCTCGAGGTTTCTTTTGAAAAGAAACCTTTGAGAAATCTATGCAAACTGTAAACCTTGAGGTTCAAACAGTATCCTCGAGGTTTGTATCTTGGTTGAAAAGGCATTTTTCCTCTGGAGCCCGATAACCTCGAGGTTTTTAAAACCATACTCGAGGTTTGCATGTTATGTTGCAATTTCAAGATTTTGAACTAAAAGCCCAACCTCGAGGTTTCAATCTGAACCTCGAGGTTTTCATTTCTTTGAAAACCATTTTGCTCTGTGTGTTCCATAAAACTCGAGGTTGTAAAACAATACTCGAGATTTCAAGTATTTTCATGGTTTTTTTTTCAGTTTTAAGGCAAAACATCAAACTACTGAACCAAAAGCATAACCTCGAGGTTTTCAAACCTTTTGAAAACCTGTTTATTCTCTGTATGGCAGAAAACTCGAGGCTGAAAACCAATACCCGAGGTTTAAGTGTTTTCTTGGAATCTTGAACTTTGACCAAAGTGACAAACCTCGAGGTTTCAATCTGAACCTCGAGGTTTCAATCTGAACCTCGAGGTTTTCATGCTGAATGAAAACCAAAACCTCTCTGGATGAGTTAAAACTCGAGGTTTAACTGCAATACTCGAGGTTTTCAAGTATTTTTCAAAATATTCGGTTTGGCGCCATCTTATAAACCTGGAGGTTTTCAATCTAACCTCGAGGTTTCATGTTGTTATGTGAAACCAAGTTTTTTGAACATGAAACACTTGACTTTTTAAGAGTTTCTGTAAGGCCAAACCTCGAGGTTTCAGTGCCAATCTCGAGGTTTGCTCTTAATCAAGATTTTCAACACTAAAGAGCAAAACCTCTTTACATTGTTTGTAGTTGTTGGCAATCATCAAAACCATTAGAGAACTAACAGGACATCCCTAGTTCTTGTGCTTTGGAGGTTCAGCTTCTCATAATCTCCCATAAATCTCTAACCTTAGTAAAATACTCATCTTTGGTGTTTTGGTAGTGACAAGGTGGAAACTGTTAGTTCTCTTATGGTTTTGATGATTGCCAACAACTGTAAACAATGAATGAGGATTCGCTCTTAAAGAGCAAACCTCGAGGTTTGCACTGAAACCTCGAGGTTTGCACTGAAACCTCGAGGTTTGAGCTTGCAAGAAAGCCTCAATGTTTAAGTGTTTCATGTTTCAAAAACTTGGTTTCACAAATCAATGTGAAACCTCGAGGTTTGTAAGGTAACCTCGAGGTTCTGCATCTCTCAGGAAAACTCAGTTTTACACCAACACATGAAACCTCGAGGTTTGTTGGAAAACCTCCAGGTTTGTGGTTTGGCTCCTAACTGAGAGTTTTGAAAAACAATGTGAAACCTCGAGTATTATAAGAAACCTCTAGTTTTCTTAATACAGAGAGCATTTGGTTTTCATCCTTGATGAAAACCTCGAGGTTTGGTGTTCTGTCCTAAACATAAAACTTCGTGAAATTTCCTAAAACCTCGAGTATTACTTTAAGCCTCGAGTATTCTGGCATACAGAAAGCAAACAGGTTTTCACAAGAATGAAAACCTCGAGGTTCATTTCTAAACCTCAAGGTTGTATCTCTGGAACAAAGTTTTGGATTTGCAATATTTTAGCCAAACCTCGAGTATTGTTGAAAACCTCGAGGTTTGTGGGCTCCAGAGAAGAAATGAATTTTTCACCAAGTATCAAACCTCCAGGTTTCTTATGAAACCTCCAGGTTTGTTCTCATCAACTTTTCAAAAATGGTTTCTTTACAAAGGAAACCTCGAGGTTCACCAAGAAACCTCGAGGTTATGTGTTTTTGAAACTGAGATTGCTTGAAATATACAAGCAAACCTCGAGGTTTGTGAAACAAACCTCCAGGTTTCTAGTCGTTACTGGAAATTCAAATTTGGCAAATTTGTTATACCTTCTTGTTTGATCTCAATGCTTTACATGTTTAATATATAATGATCCTAGACATGTTTAACTATCTTTTTAGTGAGTTTCAGACAGATTAAAGAAGGATTATTGAGGGATTAGAGCAAAAGCAAAAAGTGTGTCAGAACAATAAATGCTAAGCCCAGAAACTTGCTTCCTTTGGTTAATCCACTTGTACACGACTGCAAAAGATTAAAAGGAAGATTACTACAACAAGTAACAACCTCTCCAACAGATTTATTGCCAGAAAGTCAACTCTAAATCAAGGGCCAGCTGGATAATGCTTAAACAAGAGAGAGAAGATGTCCAAGGTTGAACCAACTCTCAGCAGAAGTTCCCCAACGGTCCAATCCAGTTTGCAACGGTCAATTAATGCCCTCTACCTATAAATAGAGTGCATTAACACCTTCTCAATCTGATACACCAACTAAGAGCGAAAATTTATTGTGTTCATTTATTGTATCAAGCTTTCATCTATAATAGTATCAATTTGATACTTGTGCTTCAATATTCATTGTATCTGCTCTGTGAGAGAGTTAATTCTGAAAATCATTCATTGATTGTGATAACCACAAGTCAGGGGACTTGGTGGTTGGGTGTATTGATTACATCTTCTAAGGGGGAGTGAGTTCTAGAGAGAGAACTACTCTGAATACAGAGATTGTAATCAATTTCGTGAAGTTAGTGGATTGAAAATCCCAAGTGAGGCTTGGGGACTGGATGAAGAGGAAGATGAGGGTGAAGAAATCGCGATGATGGTTCGGCGCTTCAAGAAGTTCTACAAAAAGGATCAAGGCTTCAAGAAATTTCAAAAGAGTAGCTCCAGCTACGAATCAAAGAAGTCGATTATATGCTACGAATGCGAGAAGCCCAGACACATCAAGTCAGAATGTCCTCAACTGAAGAACCAAGAAAAAGAAAAGAAGAAATTCAAGAAGTACAAAAAGAAGGCATATGTTTCAGCCATATGGGGAGATAGCTCATCGGATGAAGACGAAGCTGAAGAGGATGAAGGAGAAAAAGCCAACATATGCCTAGTTGCTGAGGAACAAGAACAACATAATGAAAGCAATGAGGTAGATGAGTCTTTACCTTCCTATGATGAATTGTTTGCTGAATACAATGTTGTTCAAAAGGAATTTGAAAAACTTGCAGACAAATATATGTCTTTGAAAAGGAAAAATTCTTTACTTGAATTGCAAATTGAAAACCTCTCTTCTCCTCAATCTCTAGTCTGTGATGAATGCCCCATTTTAGAGAAAAAGAATTTACAACTTACAAAAGCACTTGAGAAATTCACTAAGGGAAGTGAAATACTCAATATGATCCCTAAGCAACAGCGGTTTATAAATGATCGATCGGGCATTGGTTACAAACCAGACTTTGATAAGAGGAAAGGAAAGAAAAAGAATGGACAAAAATCATATATGAATTATTTTACAAAATCTGTTCATTATTCAAATCCTTTTGCACATTGTAACTATTGCAATAGGAAGGGCCATTCAACATCATCTTGCTTTCATAAGAAGGAAAGAAAAATTAAACCTGTAGGAAATTATAAATGGGTACCAAAAGGAACCTATGTTCCCAAGGTACATGCTAACCCCAAAGGACCTAAGAAAAGATGGGTACCTAAGACTTGATTCTTTATGAATTGCAGGTTTGTCTTAGAGCATCAAGGCCCAACAAATGGTATATTGATAGTAGATGCTCAAGACATATGACTGGGGACAAATCCAAATTCATCTCAATCAAGCCCAAAGATGATGGTAGAGTCACATTTGGAGGTGACCAATCGGGAAAAATTGCTGGGATTGGTGAGATAGGCAACAATGAAGGGCCTCTCATCAAAGACGTCTACCTGGTAGAAGGATTGTGTCACAACCTCCTAAGTGTGAGTCAAAGCACTGACAAGGGTAATTTGGTAATCTTTGATTCTGATGAGTGCTTTATTGTTAAAAAGGATTTGGTCTCCATAAATGATTTGAAAACCAAAGCTTTGTTTAGAGCACCTAGAGATGGAAATTGTTATAATCTTGACTTCTCTAGCAATGCTTCTGTTTCTGAAAAATGTTTTATGAGTAACTTGAATGAGAGTTGGCTATGGCATAAGCGATTAGCTCATGTTAATATGTATCAACTTGACAAGTTATTGAAAAAGGATTTGGTAATTGGTATTCCTAAATTGAATTTAAAAAATGATATGATTTGTGATGCTTGCCAAAGAGGAAAACAAACCAAATCATCTTTTAAAGCTAAAAATGAGATTTCAACCAATAGACCTCTTCAATTAATTCATATGGATCTAGTTGGACCAGCTAGAGTAAAAAGTCTTGGTGGAAATCTTTATACTTTGGTCATAGTTGATGATTATTCTATTTACTTGGACTATATTTTTATCATCTAAAGATGAAACGTATGATCAGTTTGTTGCCTTTGCCAAGAAGGTCCAGAACAAGAAAGGTTTCTCAATTTCAGGTATAAGGACCGATCATGGTGGAGAGTTTGAAAACAATGCCTTTGCTGAGTTTTGTGATAGTATGGGGATCAATCACAATTTTTCAGCACCAAGAACACCACAACAAAATGGTGTAGTGGAGAGGAAGAATAGAGTACTCACTGAGATGGCAAGAGCGATGTTGAACGAATACAACACTTCGCAAGTGTTTTGGGCAGATGCCATGAGTACGGCTTGCTACATCTCCAACAGAGCCTACATGAGAAAGAAACTGAATAAGACTCCATACGAACTCTACAAAGGGAGAAAGCCAAACCTCAGCCACCTACATATCTTCAGTTGTAAGTGCTATGTGCACAATAACGGTAAAGACAATCTTGGTAAATTCGACTCCAAAGCTGACTTAGCTATTTTCATTGGTTATTCTAATAGAAGTAAAGCTTATAGGGTCTTTAACACTAGAACTAAGATTGTTGAAGAGTCTACTCATGTTGTTTTCAGTGAAACCAATTCTGATAAACCCTTGAATGATGAAGAAGAGACCATTTTCAAAAACTAATTCTTTTCGAAAACTACTCCTTTTCAAACTGAAAATTCTGAAAATGTTTTTGAGGCTGATCCTGAAAATAATTTAGAAAATCCTGATCAGTCTCAACCTAGAGCTTGGAGATTTATAAGGAATCATCCTTTGGACCAAGTTATAGGTGATGTGAACCAAGGAGTAAGAACAAGAAGAAGTACCTTGAATAAAGTAACCTTTGCTGCATTTATTTCTCACATAGAACCTTCTAAAATAGAAGAAGCCCTTTCAGACAATGATTGGGTGATAGCTATGCAAGAGGAGTTGCATCAATTTGACAGAAATCAAGTTTGGGACTTGGTGCCTAGACCCAAAGACCATCCGGTTATTGGGACTAAATGGGTATTCAAGAACAAACATGATGAGTTGGCAATCATTGTCCGTAACAAGGCAAGATTAGTTGCCAAAGGTTACAACCAAGAAGAAGGCATAGACTATGAGGAAACTTATGCCCCAGTAGCAAGATTGGAGGCCATAAGAGTCCTACTAGCCTTTGCATGCACAAAAGGTTTCAAACTTTATCAAATGGATGTTAAAAGTGCATTTTTAAATGGTTTCATTCAAGAGGAGGTTTATGTTGAACAACCTCCAGGTTTTCAAAATGATCAATTTCCGGATCATGTTTTTAAACTTAAGAAAGCTTTGTATGGTCTTAAGCAAGCTCCTAGAGCTTGGTATGAAAGATTGAGTCAATTCTTACTCAATCAAGGGTTTATTAGAGGCAAAGCTGATACAACATTGTTTATTAAGAAAAATAAATTGAATGAAATTTTAGTCGTTCAGATTTATGTTGATGATATTATTTTCGGTGCTACTAATGACTCCTTGTGTAAGGAATTTTCCAAGTCTATACAAGGTGAATTTGAGATGTCGATGATGGGAGAGCTCAACTACTTTCTTGGGCTACAAATCAAGCAACAAAAAGATGGGATATTTATCTCCCAAACCAAGTATATGAATGATTTCCTGAAGAAGTTTGGGTTGGACAAGTGCAATGGAGCTGACACACCAATGAGCACAACTACTTCTTTGGATGCTGATGAAGAGGGAAAAGATTTCAACATCACCAAGTATAGAGGAATGATTGGATCATTACTCTATCTCACAGCAAGTCGCCCGGACATCCAATTCAGCGTTGGGATGTGTGCTCAGTTCCAATCTGCACCTAAAGAGTCTCATGCTGAACATGTGAAGAGGATATTCAGATATCTATCTGATACGAAGACTCTTGGACTATGGTTTCCCAAAGGTCAGCCGGAGCACTTGATAGCCTACTCAGATTTGGACCATGCTGGCTACAGGATGGATAGAAAGAGCACAAGTAGCCAATGCGAGTTCTTTGGCAACTCACTTGTGTCTTGGTTAAGCAAGAAACAAACAACCGTGGCCATGTCATCAACCGAAGCTGAATATGTGGCCGCCTCAAGTTGCTGTGTTCAAATACTATGGTTGAAACAACAACTTGCTGATTTGGGAGTGCACTTGAAGGAGATCCCAATATTGTGTGACAACACAAGCACAATAAGCTTGGCCAAGAATCCGGTGCAACATACAAGAACCAAGCACATTGATGTGAGACATCACTTCATTCGGGATCATGTTCAAAAACGAGATGTTAAAGTAATGTTCATCCCAACTCACCTTCAATTGGCAGACATCTTCACCAAGCCTTTAGCCAAAGAACAATTCACCTTCATAAGGAGAGAATTGGGAATGGTAAATCCCAATGAGCTGTAAGTGATTCATGTTCATTTTATTATTAAATTGTGGTTTTGATGATTATAAGTCACTAACTTAAGCATTGGAGTGTCTAGATAATTTTTGTGCAGGTTTTGCTGTCAAAAAGAGACAAAACCTCGAGGTTCATGAGCAAACCTCGAGGTTTGGAGGTGTATGTTCACCACTGAAGTGTTTCAGAAAGGAGGAACCTCGAGTTTTGGATGAGACAGAGAGCACCTCACAAGTGACAGACAGCAAAACCTCGAGGTTTTGGAGAGAACCTTGAGGTTTGAGGTAAAATTTTCAAAAGTTCACTGCACACTTTTGAACTCCAGGTTAGTGTAATTTATTCATCAAACCTCAAGGTTTGGATGATAACCTCGAGGTTTGTCGCACCTATATATATGTGTTCTGTGCATTTTTCATCAGAACCCAACCCTAACCTCGAGTAAACCCTCTTTCTCTCATCTCTCTCTCTGCTAATCTCTCATTCTCTGTCGATTCCTTCTACTCCAAAGCTATAAATGTCTTTGAAATCACCTTCCCCTTCTAAATCAACCACGCATTCCAACGAAGAGACTGAATCGTGGTCTCCTCCTCCTCCTCCACCTCCTCGTCAACCGATTACCTATGTGCTTGAGTCTCCTTCAAAAGACCAGTGAGGAAGAAGACTCGATCCACTCGACTTCATTACGGGATTGATAAGCATATCCCAGGAGTCATGAACGATCCTTCACCTTCACCACCTCCCAAGGGCAAGCAAAAGGGTGTATCTTTCAAAGAACCAAGTAAGGAGCAATCAAAGAAGAGGAAGGAGCCTGAACCGAAAGGCAAAGGAAAAGCGAAGGTTACAGAGAAGGCGAAGAAAGCACCAACCAAGGCCAGAACCAAGAGAGCCTCAGCTTCCCAAACTTCAAAGGGTCAATCGTCCTCTCATGCTACTAGTCAAAAGGGAAAAGAAAAGGAATCCCCGATTGTGGAAAATGCTATTCATGATATTTGCCAAGTCATTTCACCTCCTGAAGGTTTTGTTACCTCTGTCTCTTCTCTCTCTAAGGTTGAAAATGATAAGTTTAGAGAGACCTATTTACAGAAAGTGTTTTGTCCTACGGTAGTAATTGACTTGGAAGAATTCCATAGGGAATGCCATTTTGATTTATCACCTTGGATCAAACAATACGAATCCTTTGTCTCTATATCCTCTCCCTATACTCCTAGCTTAGTCCGGATGTTTTATTTCAAAATGGAGTATGATAGCTTACTGAATGAGGATGGTGATTTGATTGAAGAAAGAGTCACAACTGTTGTAAGGGGAGTCAAATTTACTCTGTCTGCAGATATTCTGAATAAGATACTGAAAAAAGAGAACCCACCTCCTGTTCCTGATTTTGCCTACACCAATCAAGAAGTATATGAGACTCTCATACCTGGTAAACCATTTCCTCTTGATCAATAACTTAAGTTGACCTTCAGACCTAGCGCTATGCCTGAGGAAAACCAAGTCTTATGGTATGTCTATTCTAGGAATTTCATTCCTAAGGCTGGTAACTACACACATTTTACCCAATTGGACTATAGACCATTTACTGCGTTTGTCAAAAAGGTCCCATTCAATATTGGTCACTGGTTGTTTCAGGGGATGACAGTCTTTAGGTTTGCCAAGAGACAGCTATCTCACATACCCTATCCTTCTTTGGTCCCTGTGATCCTTTTCTATCACAAAATTTGGTATGTGGGGTCCACTGATACACTTGAGTATCCACCCTTCTTTGGCAAGAATCAGATGAACTTGATGCAGATAAAGTTTGGTGATGAAGGATCAGTTTAGTCTCAAGCACCCACTCGTGTGCGTCCTCAGTCTCAGACTCATCAAGAAGCCAATCTGCTCCTCCACCACCACAGGCACCTTTGACAGATGATCTTGTATCTCAGATTAAGAGTATTGTGGACTCTTCCATTGCTTCCTTATCTATCAGGATGGAATTTGAGTTAGGAAAACTCAAAGCTGAGATGGCTCGAGGTCATGATGGACTCATTGAAATTTAGGATGCTATCAAGGAACAACTTGAAGACATGGAAGGGAAATCTACAGAGATCAAGGAGAAAGTAGAGGAAATTGAGCTCAAGATGGCCACATGTCTTATATCTCAGGTGGATCTCACTGGTAAAGTGGACCGGATCATAGAGCACTTGAACCTTGGTTCCACATCCACTCCTGGATCTTCTTCTGGTCCAGTTCCTGATCATCCTACTAGCCCCAGTTCATCACGCCCTATTATCAAGTCTCCTTCACATCACCCAACCACTGAATCACCTACTCATTCACCTTCATCACCATCCTTCTCCTTTCCTAGTCCGCCTCACACCACATCATCCCCAGCCTCCACCTCCACTCCAGCCACTGTGGTACTGTCTTCCCCTATCACTCCTACCACGGAAATCCTACCTGATCCATTTCCATCTCCTGTTACTCCATCCACTGAGATTCTCCCTTCACCTTCTCCATTTTCCACTACTCTTAAACCTTCAGCTTCCACACTAGTTGCAGAGCCTCATGATCCCACCTTTGATCCAAACCCTCTGGCCATTGTGCCCTACACTCCTCCTGTCTTTGTCCTTGACCCAGTTTTTGAAGATGACAAAGGGGGAGAGACAAGCAAGGAGTAGAGTTAGAGTTATAGAGTTTTTGCAACAACATATGTATTTGTTCTGATAATGTTAGCATATGTATCTGCTGTATGCATGTATTTGTTCTGATAATGTTAGCATATGTATTTGCTGTATGCTTCTTGTTTTTTGTACATCTTTTTGTCCCTGTATTCCTGCGTACTGTGACTTGTTCTATCGAAATGGAATACAAATGCTGATGTTCTTGCTTCTGCTTATCTCTGATAGTGCTTTGATATTTTAGAACTTTAAATGCCCAAGACTACAGTTTCTCAATCTCTCTGATAACTTTTCAAAGCTATTCTAAACTCTCTTAAATGTTGCAAAAAGAATTGTTTATAAGTGTTGTCATCATCAAAAAGGGGGAGAATGTTAGTTCTCTTATGGTTTTGATGATTGCCAACAACTGTAAACAATGAATGAGGATTTGCTCTTAAAGAGCAAACCTCAAGGTTTGCACTGAAACCTCGAGGTTTGAGCTTGCAAGAAAGCCTCAATGTTTAAGTGTTTCATGTTTCAAAAACTTGGTTTCACAAATCAATGTGAAACCTCGAGGTTTGTAAGGTAACCTCGAGGTTCTGCATCTCTCAGGAAAACTCAGTTTTACACCAACACATGAAACCTCGAGGTTTGTTGGAAAACCTCCAGGTTTGTGGTTTGGCGCCTAACTGAGAGTTTTGGAAAACAATGTGAAACCTCAAGTATTATAAGAAACCTCCAGTTTTCTTAATACAGAGAGCATTTGGTTTTCATCAAGTATGAAAACCTCGAGGTTCAATTTTGAAACCTCGAGGTTTGGTGTTCTGTCCTAAACATAAAACTTCATGAAAATTTCTAAAACCTCGAGTATTACTTTAAGCCTCGAGTATTCTGGCATACAGAAAGCAAACAGGTTTTCACAAGAATGAAAACCTCGAGGTTCATTTCTAAACCTCGAGGTTCATTTCTAAACCTCGAGGTTGTATCTCTGGAACAAAGTTTTGGCTTTGCAATATTTTAGCCAAACCTCGAGTATTGTTGAAAACCTCGAGGTTTGTGGGCTCCAGAGAAGAAATGAATTTTTCACCAAGTATCAAACCTCCAGGTTTCTTATGAAACCTCCAGGTTTGTTCTCATCAACTTTTCAAAAATGGTTTCTTTACAAAGGAAATCTCGAGGTTCACCAAGAAACCTTGAGGTTATGTGTTTCTGAAACTGAGATTGCTTGAATTATACAAGCAAACCTCGAGGTTTGTGAAACAAACCTCCAGGTTTCTAGTCGTTACTGGAAATTCAAATTTGGCAAATTTGTTATACCTTCTTGTTTGATCTCAATGCTTTACATGTTTAATATATAATGATCCTAGACATGTTTAACTATCTTTTTAGTGAGTTTCAGACAGATTAAAGAAGGATTATTGAGGGATTAGAGCAAAAGCAAAAAGTGTGTCAGAACAATAAATGCTAAGCCCAGAAACTTGCTTCTTTTGGTTAATCCACTTGTACACGACTGCAAAAGATTAAAAGGAAGATTACTACAACAAATAACAACCTCTCCAACGGATTTATTGCCAGAAAGTCAACTCTAAATCAAGAGCCAGTTGGATAATGCTTAAACAAGAGAGAGAAGATGTCCAAGGTTGAACCAACTCTCAGCAGAAGTTCCCCAACGGTCCAATCCAGTTTGCAACGGTCAATTAATGCCCTTTACCTATAAATAGAGTGCATTAACACCTTCTCAAGCTGATACACCAACTAAGAGCGAAAATTTATTGTGTTCATTTATTGTATCAAGCTTTCATCTGTAATAGTATCAATTTGATACTTGTGCTTCAGTATTCATTGTATTTGCTTTGTGAGAGAGTTAATTCTGAAAATCATTCATTGATTGTGATAACCACAAGTTAGGGGACTTGGTGGTTGGGTGTATTGATTACATCTTGTAAGGGGGAGTGAGTTCTAGAGAGAGAACTACTCTGAGTACAGAGATTGTAATCAATTTCGTGAAGTTAGTGGATTGAAAATCCCAAGTGAGGCTTGGGGACTGGATGTAGGTCAGGGAAAAGACCGAACCAGTATAAATCGTCTTGTGCATTGCTTCTCTTCCCTTCTCCTCTGTTATTCCCTGTTTTAGCTGTCCAAAAACAGAGCTAAAAGCTTCAAATTTTTAAAGATACCCAATTCACCCCCCCTCTTGGGTATCTAGCTTGAATCTTCAGAAACTTTGAAGGAGACTAAGCAAAAAAAGGTTGCCACATGAACACAAAGATCGGGCAAGTTGGTAAGGATATATCCTAACTTTCTTTGTGTTATTTCATGTGGTTGGCTATATCTTAGTTTTCTTCGGTTTAAAATGGTTTTTTCATGTTTTTCTTGGGAAATGGAGACATGAAACCCTAAGGGGTCATCCTACCCAAAATAAGGTCCAACATGATCAAAGACCAAAAGGCCAAGATCTAAGACAAACCTATATGAAAAGAGATTTTTTTTTCCTAAACCAAAAATCAAGGGAGAAAAATTATTTTCATGATTCTGAGGTCACCAATGGGTTTAAAACGAAAAATGGTGTGACAATAAGGTGGAAAGTGATTTTTGGAAGAAAAAGATAAAAGTTGTACAAGTTGTAAAATCTACCAGTTTTGGTTTTTCTAGAAGCAATTGGCTTGTACATGATTATTTTTGACCAATCAAATTATGTCTAAAAATCATAAACAAATTCAAGAAATAAAGTAGACATAAAGATATTTATTTTGATAGGTAATATATAATTGTTGGAATTCTGTACAAGGAATTACAGATTTTTGAAAAAGACTTATGTTTTTGGAAGTTCAATCTAAACAGTAGTGATTGTGTATGGTTTTTGCCTGAACAAATGACGTCTAAAAATCATGAAACTTTATAGAAACTAATTAGAGACTGTCTTTTGATAGGTCATAGGAAATTTTAGGAGTTTTGTACAACAAGTAGGAGTTTTACAAACTGACTCATGTTTTTGGAAGTATGATTTGAACAGTAGGAAACTTTATTATTCTGCGAATAATTCGAAGGTTTCTAACTGTTGGGATCATTTTTCCATGAAAATTGAAATGTTAAGGGACCTACAGCTTTTGGTAGCACATCAATTGAATTTTTGTGCATTTAGTTTTGAGTTTTCAAAGTTATTGAAAATTTCTGGAGAGGGATAAGGAGAATCTTGAAATAAAGTACAATAAAGTGAAAAATGAAAAGACTTATACTTTATGGATTAAAAAGATATGGAAAATTATAATAAATGACCTAAAAAATAATATTTATTAAGAAGGACCATAAAAATTGTAATTATTTTGAATGACCAGAAATTAAAACATTAAAATAGAAAGACTAAATTGCCCTCTGCCAAATTTCCTCTATTCTCTCTAACTAAATTAGAATTGGGAGTGATTGATGGATAATAACGAATAAAGACCAATTCAAATAAGCTCGTCCTTTTTTTTAATTTCATAAATATGAGGTTTGATATTGATCCGCTCTCACATACATACATCAAACAGTAACAAGCGATATTAATCGGTCGTTTTATAAAAATTTTTCTCCGCAATTATTATTATTGCTTGCCTCAGACACAGAAAGAGCAGTGACGGCAAAGAAGTGATGAAACACCAAATAACATTCCTTCTCTTTTCCCCCAAATTCTGGTGGTATGAGGATCCTATAAATAAAATAAATTGTTGCAGGAAACTTGAACTTTCTTTCCACACAAAAAAAAAATGTCGACAAAATAATTAATATTCTTATACGCGTGCAATGTGATCGTTGCGCCTGAGAATTTATAATCTCATGGGGAACCAATTTAACATGCCAAATAGCACAATATTATATGAAGATCTTCCATTACGTCTGAAACTTCTTCCCATTGGGACCCTCGTTTTAGATCAAGGCCGGGATAGTAATATTCAATTAGCATCATTATATTCCCCTGTTCTCTGCTATTTATGCAAATCGGAAAAGAGCTAGGTTATTTGAATTTGTATCTATTTGTTATTATCTATCAATCACTTTAGATCTTAATTTAGTTAGAGAGAATATAGGAAATCTCGCTAAGGGTGATTTAGTCTTTTTATTTTAATGTTTTAATTGTTGGTCCTTTGAAATAATTACCATTTTATGGTCCTTTTTTATAATATTATTTTCTTTAGGTCCTTTATTATAATTTTCCTAGAAGAGAACTAAGGGAAAAGGAAAACCCTTTTAATATTATAAAGTTGTATTTGATATAATACCATACAAAAATAAAAAGAAAATTAATATTTACAATGGTCTTACTTTAGGATATTAACAGAAAACTAAGTTTCTAACACTGAGAATTAGTATTAATTATGTGAAGTTAAGGTTGGTAACTTAATCTCTCCTTCCTTATGTTTTTATATATGATTTGTATGTTCATGTTTTGTGGGTTCTTGGCTGGGTTTTATGCCCGAGTCATGAGTTTTATTCAGCTAGCTATGGATTATTGTTTTATAAGATAATATTGCATGCTTGTTTTCCTAGCACTAAGAATTCGTGTTTGGGACACATAGCACTTGTGTGTGCTTTCGCTATTAATGATACATGTATTGTGTTCTATATAGTTTAGATGCAGTGTGTTTGTTGAATGCTTTATTTTATTTTGCAATATATAAAATATTTAGCATGTATGATTTTTACTTTAAATATAAGATTAACCGTTACCCTAGAATTCAATTTATTATTGAATTATAGACATACCTAAAGATTGAGAAAAATATTCTGGATCGGGAAGTAACGTGATGCAACTAGAGTAGCTGATGAAGACCCCAAGGAGGGGATTTATTTAAAGAAATTTTATATTATTTTGAATTGTATATTACTAACTACTTAACTTAAAATATGAGATAACTGCATAATCAACATCCTCAAAGGGATTAATCCTAACTATTTCCGTATTTTAAATTGTATCACATGTATATTCCTTGAGAAATTTAAATTAATTACTATATGTCTGGACATATTTTATCAGTTACTCATCGTCCAAACGTTATGCATATGCTTTTTGTTGCGAAATCTAAATGCCATACTATGATAAGTACACACTAATTAGATTAATAAGAGATATAGGAATATAATTAAACATCATAATAAACATAGAATTAGGGGTTTTACAATAAATCTAATTGCTTATAAAAAAAATTACAAGAATTTCAATCTGACCTGAAAACTCGATGAACATTTTATTACTAAATTTGCATTGATTGAGTTTGAAATTTTATTATTATTATTATTATTATTTTTTCGATTACAGGGGCTGATTAAAAAACCTTAATCAGAAACTACTGGGCACATCTGCTGACAACCCGGCCCAGACCTATCATGTCCTCTGGGGGCGCTTCCAGGGGGTGATACCCCACATTTTGAAATTTTAATTTTATGACTACTAAGCATTTTCCTCTACAAAACTAATGTGATATATTTGTAAAAAAAGGTTCGGGAATCTGAATTCAATACCAATTATGATTAGTTTCATGTGTAAGAATCTAAACACTCAACCTGAGTCACAGATACACTCGAAAAACTTCGAATAACTCTCCCTGTGAAATTATTTTACATGAAACCGGAAACATTGAAATGATCTCCTGGATGCATAGATTTATTTTCTTCTTTTTTTTAAAAAAAAAAAAAAGAAAAGAAATATAAGCTAGTAGAGGAAATCAGAGAGAAACACTTTATATGTATTTGGTAATGGTAGAGAAAATATGTGACTGATTTGTTTTTATAGAAATATCAGTTATGAATTTTACCAGAAGCCTCATAGAAGTGAAGTGTTTGGAAGCGAAGAAATTGGAGGATGGAAGCAGAGGTAGGCGAAGCCAAATCTGAGATATCAGAATGATAACTGTAAGAATAAGAGAGATGAGAGTGGTTTTGTGTGGGTGATCCGACCCTAAAGAAGAGTCACCTCATCAAAAAAGAAAGAATGGAAAGGACGGAGCTTTTGGACAGGTTGAGTAAATTAAAATATTGATAGAAAAAAAAATATTACCACTCTGATCTTTATTAAAAATTCAGCTGGACCAAATTTAAAATACCAATAAACTAGTGGTGGAACCAGGAATTTTAAGGACGAGGGGCGAAATAAAAAATAATATATTATAAATACAAATCTTTGAAATATAATAGAGACTTAATATATAAAAAATTGAAAGAAATCTATCCCATAATAGTCTCACTTGCATTGGGCTTGGATGGCCTTAATCTACTAAGAAAGAATTAGGTATATTCCAACAAATTACTCACTTGGATCCATAATATAAGAAATATTTAAGAAGTTGATTTTTGTCCTAAATATAAGACACATTTTTCATATTTATTAGCAATAATCAAGGAATATATTGAATAAAAAAATTAGGGAAGATGATGACTAAGGTGTTTTAGAAAATACATGTCAAATTAACTTACTCAACCAACTTCCTTAATCTATCTAAATTAGATAAATATGTTTTATATTTATAACCAGAGGAGTATTAACTAGATTTTTAAAATACAAAAATGATAAAATACAATAGAATCAAATAAGCTTGTATATATATGTAGATATCTACTTATATTTTGTGAATGTACGACAATTTCACATTCAAAAGTTAAAGACCAAATGCAAGCGAGTATGAGAAACTACTATATATTGAGATTAAAAAAAAAAACAAGTTAAACATAATAAATTTCTCTTACAAGTGGGTTTATTTATACGTAGTCAAAATATTAAAATAAGCCGCAAATGAAAAAAGATATCTCCTTATATATATTATTTTAAAAATTTTAGGGGAGGCGGGAAAAAAAAAGCCGCCTATGCAACAAGCAGAATTTAAGACAATTAATATGTCGCAAATTGATTGCATTTTCCAAGTTTGCCGTTATTGAAAAATGAGGATTGAAAAAAAGATGTCACACATTTTCTCTTACCTACATTTTCAAGAGAGGTAAAAGTAAAAAACAATTATTAATGAGTCTCAAGGTGAACTTTTTTTACAAACTAGATTTATAATAACGATTAGAGTAGTATTGTAGAGCAGAGAAGTGAACATTAAAAGCAAATCAAGAGGATTACTCCACAGTCCCACGTAATCAACCTTGTAAATATAAAGCCATATACTAAATGAGTAGTAGGTAACAAGTTGTCATTTTCTATAGTGAATCTTGTCATTACATGTTATGTTGTTGATAACTTATAGGACTTTTTTAAATGATTAGATTACTTATATCTTATGTGGACTGCTCAGCCCGACAAATTTATATAGCTGGCTGCACGTGGTGGGGACGAGACGACCAAAAGAAGAGCATTATGATTTTGGAAAAGGTTAACAATAATAATGAGTAATAATGCATGTGTGCTTTATGAAAAGAAAAAGATCAATAATAATGTGTACATTTGATTTTCCTATAATGGCCGTCATACACGTACGTCTTTCTTCTTCTCACGCAAGTTTCCGTTTTATATTTTATTCAAGATATATTATCATTCAAATAAAAATGTATAATCCCCAACAATTTTTATAATGACCACAATAATAAATTAAACTACCATTCTTAAGATTACTTTTCGTCGTTGTATTAAAACTCATCGTGGTTTTGTTGAGTAAACTACTGAATCCTGACTCCAATTAATTTGCTTTGTATTAAAACTCAAACTTTGAATTTTAAATGAGTCAACTATATTAGATTTTACATTTTAATCTCGCTTTTCTTTGACTGAAACATCATTTTTGAGTTAAAAACAAGAAAAAAAAATTAAATAACATCTTTTAGTAACTCTATTTTGTTAGATGATGAGTGGTTTATACATTAATATTTTATTTACGTGTTGATTAATTTTTTAAATATGAATTTTTATGAGGTTATATATGAATTATTTTTTGTATTTTAAATTATTTTATTTACAATTGGACTACTAATCATTAAACTACGACCTCAAGTTATCCACACAAAAAGGGACCTCGTCAGACAAGTTTTAGTGCCTTTTTTTTTTTTTTTAATTCTTTAAATCACAACTCTACAACCAAATAAACAGTCTTGACGAAAACTAAATTGATTCCCCAATTGTGATTACCTTACCATGATATAATTTTCCGTTGGTAGATTGAGAAAGTGTAACATCCTGAATTTTGGACCTAAAGACTTGAAAACTAGCCTATTTTTGGAGGACTACTAGGCTCTACTTTTGAAAATGGCGAATTTTGAAACGGTATTTTGTGGGACGTGAATAGTATTTACTATTCACATATACGTATTTACTATTCACAAATACGTATTCACTTTTTATAAATACGGTATTTAATCGATATTTTGAGAAATATGAAAAGTATTTACTATTTACAAATACGTATTTACTATTCAAAAATACGGTATTTACTATTTACAAATACGTATTCACTATTCAAAAATACGGTATTCACTATTCATAAATACGTATTTACTATTCATGCGGGACCCACGTCAAATTATTTCTCCTCTGCCGACAGAAGTCTCGTGAGTTTTGAAAAATTTTGCGCGCGGGACCCACTCAATAATAATATTATTATAATATAATATCTTATACTTTGGAAAACAATAGAAATAAAATTATTTCTAATAAACCGTGAATTAGGTTTTTAAAGTAAGGGTATATTATAAACAAGTGAATTTCTATCTCAGAGTGGGTTATCTCCAAAGTCATTTCCGTAATCGGCGGAATGATTATTGAGATAGGTTGAAACCGATATTTTGAAGCAGGACAGATAGTGGAACCTGTAGGAAATAAATCATAACTCAAAATCCTTGAACTAAGTAGTAAACAACTGCACATATTATGAATCAGTGAATTTTTGTCTAGAAGTTGGTGTCACCCGAAGTAATTTCTGTAACCGTCAGTGTCCGACTTAAAATCTTCGGCAGGTTACGGAATACCCTAAATAGGATCAAAAATTTAGTTGACCCAGATATTTCTGAAGAGGAAAAATAGAACTTCAAGGCTGTGCTTCCGGATTCTTGAAAATTTCTAATATAACGCGATTAGAACACCGATCAGGGAATCTTTATAGGATAAATGCAAAAGAGTAAGAAAGTGTCATCGTCATGATGACGTCATCGATGACGTAAGCATCTTGATGACGTCATCGATGACGTAAGCAAATGGATTGGACGGTTGAGATGAAGCCATGTTTAAAGTCAAGATCCAACGGCCAAAATCTGACCTGATAAAGTATGAATAGTGTCATGCTTTTTCACTATAAATAGAGGCTTCATTTCTTCATTTTCTTCACACCAAACTCAGAGAACAACAGTTGAGTTTAAGAGAAGAGTGAGAATTCTTAGAGTTAGAGAGAGAGTTTAGAGTAAAGTTCTTGAAGCTGGAGAGAATGAGAAGGAACTTCAAGGGTAAGTTCTTTGGTCTCTAGTCTTAATATTTGGTAGTTTCTTTTGGTAATTATAGTAGAAATGCCAGATAGAGTTTTTCTGAGTATGCTCTGTGGCTGCAGCTTAGTCTGATCTGTCACATCAGAAAAGAATTATCCTTGGACAGTAAATATTATTTACTGGCACAGTAAAAAATATTTACCGGCACGGTAAAAATATTTTTACTGGTACTATTCACATGAATAGTGAATATCCAACATAGTTTCCGCAAATGCTGAAAATTAATGGTCACTGATAAAAATGATATTATAGGATATCCGAGGATTCCGGAGTCAGATTCAAAGGAAGTTTGGGGATACGTGAATAGTGCCGTATACGTGAATAGTGCCGTATACATGAATAGTGCCGTATACATGAATAGTAATTTACTATTCACGTGGAAGGAAGGTACGGACGCGTATTGTAACCTTAACTCTGATGCTTATGGTATGCTTATATGTGATAGATAGTCTGAAATTCTGTTTTTGAAAATTGATCATACACATACAACTTGATACGGGTTATAGTCTTGATAACGCCGTTATGTTTTCCTAGCGCTGAGGACACGGATGTACACCGTGGCACTGGTGAATAGTGCAGACTATAATAACATGCATATTGCAGTGGCTGTGTTATGTTATTATGTGAATATGAGAATAATGTATGTGATTATTGCTATTTTGACATGAATATCTGTCATACATATTTGATACATAAGCATGAGGTTAACCGTTACCTGAGGTTCAATGGGTATTGAACCTCAGCTCTTACTGTAGCTTCAGGATTTTCGGAGTGAACAGAAACAGAAACAAGGGTAAGCAGCAGGCAGAAGGACTAGCTGGAGAAAGTCCTGTAGATATGTATAGTCTTTCGAACTCTTTGTATCAGCAAACCAGTACACTACAGTGGTTGAATATCAGTTACTCTGTATTTAAAATCATTTCGTTGCCCTACTCTGGTTAAATTATTTTGAAAATGCTTTAGAAAAGTTGGGGTGTTACAGAAAGCACAACATTTTAAGTGTGTAAACTATTTTCACATGTGAACAAAATCAATTCAATTAGTGAATACTAACTGGCCTAGGGAAATAAAGGTAGTTGGTTTTGTAAATTATATTTAGATTTAAGTTTTACACCTTTGGCCAGATATATCTTGAGAACTGGTGAGCTTGGGACAATCCAATAAAATAGATGAGTTTTTTATTGGACTATGTGTTAGTCTATAATTACAGTCAACGGTATAAAGATCATTATAGTCAATTTTAATACATTAAATTATATTTGGATTTAAGTTTTACACCTTTGGCCAGATATATCTTGAGAACTGGTGAACTTGGGACAATCTAGTAAAATAGATAAGTTTTTTATTGGACTATGTGTTAGTCTATAACTACAATCAACGGTATAAGGATCATTATAGTCAATTTTAATACATTAAAGTTGTTGGAATATGCCTAGGCCATGCTTGGTGGATGAGGCCTCAAACCCAATGCAATTTGGAGTATTATGTAAACAAAGAATAATATGGGTCCAAATGAGGAATTTTATCCTTATAATTTGAAATTCAAATTGTGATAACTTCCCGTATTTGAGATATGAGATTATATCAGTTGTGGAAGTCAATTTTCATATAATGATGGAAAAACTTCCTTAAAACTGTTCTCTTTGGCTCTCTTCTCTCCGATGGTGTATCTACCATATAAACGCGAACAAAGTCCACATCAATGAGTCAATTGGATTCCAGGTATGCCTGGAATCCTTTAGTGGTATTAGAGAAAATGTATCTTGAGGCTATGTTTCCGCTGTGTTTGATATATTGGCTGCGAGTATATGCTTCGTATGAAACATGACATATGCTTGTCTAATTTACTGTGTATAATGCTATCCTCTGTTGTTTTTTTTTTTCCCCCTTTCAAGCTTTCTGAACTTAAATAAAGAAAATCCTAGTATTTTGGTTTTATTGTTTAGTTCAATAAAAGCTTCACGGTGCTAGTACTGTCCTCCCCCCCCCCCCCCCGGCCCTGGGGGGTGGGGGTTTCGGGTGGCTATGGTCTAGTTCTGAATCCTTTTATATACCTCTTAACATTATATATGTGTTAATAATATATAACGCACTTGGAAGAACCTTAGAACAACAAGATAGAGAGACTGATAAATCACCGTAAGCCATAATCAAATATGAGAAGATTTAATCTGAGATTTGAAGCCATGAAATTATCAAAACCGATTAAAGTAATAGAAAGCAAAGTCAAGGGCACACAAAAATGAAAGAAAAAGTAGCGAAGAATGAGTAGCAAACGACTGTAACTAAGTGGACAACTATCCTTTTTGAAATTTGAGATTGGGTTATGCGAAAACTTAAGTTTCTCGCTTCAAAATTGGTCTTATTATTATTATTTTTTTTATAAGACAAAATTGGTCTTATTGTGTAGGGCTTGGAAAGAAGAAGAAAATGACACCAACAACGCTCAAAAGATGTCTTTTGGAAAGAAGAAGAAAATGACACCAACAACGCTCAAAAGATGTCTTTTTTTTTTTTAATATAAAAAAGTTTTGGAGGGGTTCAGCATCAGTCCCCCGCCAATGCCAGGGTACAGCCCCAGGCTCTATGAGCACTTAGAGAGGACTTACGAGATTGCCTATCAAAGGAGTCCCAGCGACGGTAGAGGGGATTGAACCCATGACCAAGGGCCTAGTCCTAGATCCCTTACCATCTATGCCAACTCTCATAAGCAACACTTGAGATGTCAAACGACAAAGTTATGGGGGAGAAAGGGATCCAGGTCCAAAAGACCGGACCCATGAATAACCAGGTCAAATGTGACCCGGGAGGATGTTTTAACCTCCCTGACCTAGAATGGCGTCATTTCGATGATTTTTAAAAAACTGGGCTATGGTGCACTTGGGCTGGACCATCCTAACATTAAATAAAAAAAAAACTAAGGATTGCGGACTGGTTCCTGATCCAAATAAAAAAAAGGAAATTAGGCTTCAATTTTTTTTTTTTTTGGAAGGTGGAGCCATGGAAAGTCCTACGGCCACGTGGTAGGGATATCATCTTGTAGTAGGCGGCGCGTGTAACCCACGCGCTGATATCATTAGGCTCTTTCAATTTTTTCGAGAATTTTGAATTCTTTCTCCTTTAATTCTAGAGGTGTGTGAAGGAGCATTTGTGCTCCGACTGAGACGAGGTCTATTTCTAAAACTTTCTAAAATCATTATCTATATTTTGACATATTATTTGCTTATTTTAAAGCATTTTTGGATATGTCTTAGAGGCTTTAATTTCAATGCTACTTATAGCGATTTTTATACATTTTAAAATCTTAAAATATTTTTAATAACTCATGATAATTTTATTTGAGATAAATATGAACTTGGAGAGTTTAAAAAGCATTGAACCAAAAAGATTTTATTCTTTTTTAATGATAATAGTGTTGAAAAACACATTCTTGAGCATGAACAACTTAGTGGTGGATTAGGAAAAGAACAAATTATTTGATGAAGCCTCAAAGTTTTGATCCAATAGATTAATGTACCTCTAAGTGATTTTTTTTTTTTTTGGTTATCGAGGGGACTGATTAAAGCTAATCAGGGGTAGAACAAACAAGACGCGGACGGCCAATACCCATTGCGTCCTCACACAACAAGCCCTGCATACCATCCGGTGGTTCCTCAAGCCCATGTATAGCCAGGTAATCCGCACACCGGTTACCCTCGCGATACACATGTGAAATCGTAACACGCCATTCTTGCAACAATAGTCTTCGAATTTTCCTGATGAGACTCATTCGCCCATTGGAGCACTCCTCCGAGTTCCGCACAAGGCTCAAAGCGGTCAAACAGTCAATTTGAGCCACCACATCCCGGAAGCCAGAGTTCTAGGCTAGCTCCAACCCATCCATGAGTGCCCACAGTTCTGCCTGAAGGGCAGTGCAATTACCGATGTTACAGCAGCATCCAGTCAACCATCTTCCTCACTATTACGAATCAGGCACCTCGCACCAGCCCGCATTGCACCAGTCTTCCAGGCCCCATCACAGTTCAGGGAAACCGCCGTGCATGGGGGTTTATGCCATGAAATGACCTGTTCTTGCTTAGGCGGACCACCCCCATGTGACACACGAGACTCTTTAGCAGCAGACACATTGAAATCCACAAGGCTCATCACTTCTCGGGCAAGGGTGGACGGCTGAACGTGTTTATCTAGGAAAATACCGTTATTTCTGGCCGCCCACAGTTTCCAGCACGTCAGCCCGAAGACACATGACCATCGTACACCACCAATCCTTCGCCCATGAGCACGTAAATTCTGCAGCAACCAACTTTGAAGATCCAGATGGCACGCTGTAGCAAGAGTGGAGTAGGAAGCAACTGTTTCCATACTTGCTGCGCAAAGCTACAGTATCGCAAGACATGGTCTACATCCTCCGCTGCTCTTCCACAACGTACACAAACATCACTATCCGCCAGGTGGCGTCGTCTGCGTTCCGAGTTTGTTAGGAGATTTTGATGAGCTGCCGGCCACAGGAAGACACGGACCCGCTGCGAACCATCCCACCTCCAAATTGCGTTCCAGAGGTCTTGAGAGCCCATGTCTTCCCCTCCTTCAAGCACCTCATATGCCGATGCTACAGAGAAAGATCCATCAGTAGAGTGGTCCCAGAAGCACTGATCAGGCCCATCCTCAGCTGACGGTGGCTTACAACCTGAAATAAGCGAAAGAATCCGTTGTGGTAGATCATTACGAAGTAACTCCCAGGTCCAACCACCATCGGTCCCCACATAGTGACTTGCTGGCATTGACTTTTCCTCCTGTGAGATCTCCCTAAAAGCCAGAAGACTCAGGGGCCCAACATCTGGAACCCAATTATCCGCCCAGAAGCGGACTCGTGACCCATCACCAATCTCCCATCTTGTCCCTAAGTCCACATCCGGCCAAAGACATCTTAAGTGTCTCCAAAGGTATGAGCAGTGTTGGTTCTGTCGGTATGGACCCTTATACTCATCCCATCCATACTTGTGTCTCAGCACCTTGACCCAAAGAAGATTGGGTCGTGACCGAAGCGCAAAACCAATCTTCAGAAGGAACGCCTGGTTCTGTTGTGTAAGCTTCTTAAACCCACATCCACCAGCATGGTATGGCTTACACATGTCATCCCACTTTACGAGGCTTAGTTTCCGCTCATCCCTAGAACCGCCCCACACAAACTGCCGGATGTGTTGCTCCAACCGGTGGCACACTCCCAATGGCAACTTCGTGGTCTGCATGGCATAAGCCGGTATGGCCGATAATACTGCTTTAGCTAGGGTAATACACCCTGCCAAGGAAAGAGTCTTCGAAGCCCACCCCGAGAGCCTGTTCTTGACTCGTTCCTCAATGTATGCGTATGTCCCTGCCACCACTCACTTGTGCAACAAAGGTACTCCAAGGTACATACCAAGATCATCTGTCATGCAAAAGCCTAACTCCTCACTTATATGCCTCCTGTCATGGGAAGGCACATTCTTTGAAAAGAAAATGGTCGTCTTCGCCTTGCTGACCTTGTGACCCGAGCTAGCGCAAAAATCACCCAAAACGTTATCTATGATTCGGACTTGGTCGTCAGTGGTGGAGCTAAATAGTACAAGATCATCGGCAAAGAATAAGTGTGACAGTAGCAGCCCGTCCCTCCCCATCTGTATAGGACACCATAGTCGCTCCCCCACCATCTTGTTAATCATTTGAGATAACCTCTCCATGCACAACACAAAGAGGTATGGCGATAAGGGGTCCCCTTATCTAATACCTCGAGACGGTGAGAAGGTCTCTGAGCGCACACCATTCCAAACAACCCGCATACTGCAACTCGATACACAAACCATAACTGCCTGAACAAACTTCACAGGAAGCCCAACATCCAGAAGAGTTTCTTCAATGAAGTCCCATCTTAATCTATCATACGCTTTCTCCAAATCTACCTTGATAGCCATCCATCCATCTGAGCCTTTCTTAGATCTCATAGTGTGAATCACTTCTTGTGCAATGATGATATTATCCGTAATTTGCCTACCAGCCACAAAACTTGACTGATGAGGGAGGATAAGTCGTGGGAGCCACTTTTTAAGGCGATTAGCAAGGACCTTAGTGATAACCTTATAAGGTACTGTACAAAGGCTAATAGGCCGGAATTCCTTTAGTCGCTCAGGAGAAGGAACCTTTGGAATTAAGGTGTGAGGGTCTCATTGAGTTCCAGGGCAAGAATCCCGTCATTGAAAAGGCGAGACACCATTAAGAACAGAGAAGGGCCAACATGCCTCCAATATTTCTGGAAAAAAGATGCATGGAATCCATCCACACCCGGAGCCTTAAGAGGTTTCATCTGGAAAAGAGCCATGTGGACCTCATTCTGTACAATGTCAGCGCTAAGGGAACGAGTCATATGGTCGTCAATGACAGGGAAAAGCCCCCTCCCAAGGTATTGGGGGGCTAAGACACTCTCCCTAGTGTACAGAAGCTTGTAGAAACGGAAAGCCTAGGCTTGGAGAGTATTACTATCATAACACCATTCCCCATCCTCTCCTCGTAATGCAGTAATCACATTCCTTTGACCCCGTCTTGCAGCCGTGGCGTGAAAGAAAGCAGTATTCCTGTCCCCCAAATTGACCTAATCACACCGAGCACGCTGCATCCACGTCATACTCTCCTGCTCACAAATGACCTCAAACTCCCTGCGCAAGTCACCTTCTATTTTGTCTAGGTAGGCTGATGGCCGTGTCTCTTGTACCACTTGAATCCCCCCCAGACGCGCCATAATCCTTCTCTTGCGACGTGTGATGCTTCCAAAGACATCCCTGTTCCAGACCCTAACTGAAGCAGTTAGATTCTGTATGTTGGCGTGGACGGGATTTGAGGAAAACCAATTTTCTTGAACAATCTTCTCAAAAGACGCTGATGAGGTCCATGCTGCAAGGTAACAGAAAGGAGGATGCTGACGACGTGCTCCTGTATAATGGCCAAAACTAACACAAATCGGGCGGTGATCAGAGCTGAGTTTCGGCAAGTGATGAACCGTGGTGCAACCAAACATATTCAACCAACCAGTATTACAGAGGGCATGGTTAAGAAGCTGAAGCAAAGTACCCCTCCTCCACGTAAACTTAGGACCACAAAAGCCAAGATCCCAGAGGCCACAATCAAACATACATTGTCGAAACATTTCATACCCCCGAGCGCGTGAATCAACTCCTCCTGTTCGGTCCCCTCTCTCCAAGATTGCATTAAAATCACCTGCAAGGAGCCACGGTACAGAAGCCGACATCGATAACAGTTTTAACGAGGTCCACAAATCCTTACGCAAGTTATTTATGGGACTCCCATAGATTGCCGTGAAAAGGAAAGGACCAGGGATACCCGGAGCCACAATTTTAGCATGAATGAATTGAGCATGACATGACTCCACTGTTACATCTAGAGGCGCTCTCCACAACATCCAAATGCCACCCGAGAAGCCCTGTGCTTCTAATCGAAAAGAACAATCAAATCCAGAGTGGGCAATGAAGCGTAGGTCTATGATCCTGCATGTAGTTCAAGAAGGTCCGGAAAAAAGCTCTTGCTTGCTGCCCCTTGGCAATTCCAAACCAAGGTTTTAATAATCATGAGATAGAGATAAGGGTTGAACAGCCATACCAGACCCCGTGGCTTCATCACTACCCATCATTGGTTGCGCACTCTGTTCCGAGGAGCATCCCACCACCATCTCCTGCTCCGCTGGACCCGTAAACTCCTCCCGGATTACTGCTATGGCGTCCTTGGATATCTGCGTACCACCCTTCTTCCGACGCACCTTCAAGTTCCATTTCATAGGAGATTGGAGTTTGACACCCTGTTGGCTTCGTTTCATACCGCTAGGCAGCTGAGACCTGTTTTTCTTACCTGCACTTACCAACCCACAATCTGCCACAACACCAGGCCCAATCATTTCGGCATCCTGATTGTTTTCCTCTAATACCTTCCTTTCCCGTTGGAGAACCGCCACCGTGTGCTTGCTCTTATCCAGGATTGACGAAGTCTCCAGGATTTGGTACGCCGAACGTAGCACGGCTGAAACCTCCGTGCTTGGGTCCTCACACTTCCTCGATAACGACTGGGTCTATATCAGAGCCTTATCCTTAACCACCTTCACCTCACGCTGCTGTGTACCATCCGAGCTAATGGGTTGAGTATCAATCACATCAGTGGCCATAAAGTGGAAGACGCAGTTGGACAACAGCTGGGGCCTTCCTCCTGTATTCTTGGGTTACCTTGGCCCCACCACTCTTCAACTTAGTGGGACCTCGATTAGCTGGAACACTTGTACCAAGATCCCTCGTAACCGCGGTATTCTCTCCTAGCTTAATACCTTTGGATTTACCTCCCTGCACTATTGCATCTTTGCTGCTATTTCCGGAAACTTTCTCAGCTGATTGCGTCCCGTGCGCCACCATATCCTCATAATCAAAGAGCACATTATAGCGCGATCCTCCATCACTCAACAATCCCCCAATTTTCGCATCCTTCCCTCCATTCAGCTTGTTTCCTTTCTTGGGATAGCGCACTTGCATCCATGATCCATATGGCGACAAAACTTGCTCAGGGTTGTTGCCGCCGGCAAGCTTTTCCAAGCTCGGATCCGATGGAGCGTGAGTGGGGACCAATGCCATGGCCTGCTGCCCAATCTGAGAAATATTTTCACAAGCCTTTGATCCTGCCTGGCATTTTTCCTTGGTGTGGCCATATCTCCCACATGTAAAACAATTAAGCGGGAGCCCTTCATACTCAACTCCATATGTTTTCCCATCTACTTTGATCCAGGGGACCAGCGGCTGCTGGAGATCCGTAAGAACCGCAATATGAGCATTCCGACCACGCCCTCTGTTTTCTGTCATATAGTCAATTTTCACCACATCTCCCAACAACTTTCCAATAGCACGCAGAGTACTCTTGTGGTACTATCTAAAGGATAGACCAGGGATCCTCACCCAAGCGACAACTATAGAGATGGTGGAGGTTTTAGGATCAAAGTCATCATTCCAAGGTTGCACCGTGAGGTAAGCTCCGAAAATCGTCCAAGGTCCCCCAGTAAGGACACTGGTGTAATCCTCTTCTAAATCGAAAGTAGCAAAATAGAAGCCACCTTTCATGTCGATTAACTGGTAGGCTCCTTTTGGGTGCCACAGTAGTTGGGTTCTCCTCAATAGTTCCCCATACGTAATCGTTCGGCCCAGAAGTTTAATTACCAAGGTTCTCTCCATACCTTTCACCAATGCAGCCCGGACCTCATTTGAGAATTCAATGGATGGGACATCGCCATCCCTCTTGATGAGATAGTCCTTATCGGAAACCACCACTTCATCCCTAGGTCGGCTGATCCCATTAACGCTACCCATATTTAGAAGTTTGTTCCGATAGGAGACAGGCACACTGGTCGCTGACTCCGCCATACCTACATCAGAGCCCACAGGGCCCTCCTGCCCTTTCGCCGTCTTCCCAACAGCCCCAACTGGCCGTATGCGAAACTTTTTGGTCGACCGGAGGCCATCCTTTGCCAACGGCAGAGGTTCGCCTTTTTCGCTGAAAGAATCCAAAGTATTTAGAGCATTCATCCAGAGCATTCATCTCCTCTAAGTGATTATTTAAATAGAGATTTGCTGCAAAGTAAGGTTGATTTGATCCTAAAATAGAATAAGAGGTGTGAACTGAAAGAAATTTGAAAGGTGGATCTAAAGATGAACCTAAATCTCTTGAATCTTAAAAAAGAAGAACATCAAGATTCAAATCCGGAGAAACATAAAGGTGGTGAAAGTGAAGGATAGGATACTATTTAGTGTCGAATCAAAGCAAAAGTGAATCTCAAATTGAGAAACTTCCCAACGCCGGCAACAGAATTTGCAACGGAATTTTTCCATCGCAAAATACGTTTGCGACGGATTTGATCCATTGCAAACAATCTTGTTGCAATTGCAATGGAAAATGAAAATTCCATCGCAAATTTTGAATTTTGCAACGGAAAGAGAATCCGTCGCAAATTTCAGGATATGCGAAGGAATAGAATCCGTTGCAAATTTTTATTTTTTTAAAAAAATTATTATTTCTTAATTATTATTTTAAATTTTGAATCTTCGTAAAAAAGTAATTTATATTTAATTTTTTTTAATATTAGCGACATAATCTCAATTCCGTCGCTAATTTTGAATTAAAAAAAATATTTTTTTAAATGTCAATTTTTTGTAAAAAAATAATTTATATTTATTTTTTTTAATATTAGCGACGAAATCTAAATTTCGTCGCTAATTTCGATTTTCTTTTTAAAAAATAAGTTATTTTTATTGTTTTAATATTAGCGACGGAATCTAAATTCCGTTGCTAATTTTGATCATTTTTTTAAAAATAATTTTTTATTATTATTTTTTTAAATTTCAAATTTTTGTAAAAAAATGAAAATAAGTTTTTTAATATTTTTTTAGATTAGAGACGAAATCTCAATTCCGTCCCTAATTCTATCGTGAATTTTGATTTTATTTTATTTTTTGAAAAATAATGAAAAACATATAAAAATGTCATTTAAAAATATAATAATAAACTTGTATGGGAAAAGTATTTCTCCAGTTACTGGAGATAGAGTTATCTCCGGTGACCCCAAAACTACGTCGTTTTGAATTAATGATGGGTTTGTTAGTAATTTTAGGTGAATTAATGTAGGGTGTTTTGGTAAAATGTATATGATTAAAAAATAAACAAAATTATAGAAATACCCTTCATTAATCCAAAACGACGTAGTTTTGGGGTCACTGGAGATAACTTTATCTCCAGTGACTAGAGAAATCCTTTACCCGACTTGTATATTATAAAATATATAATAACAATAAAAAAGAGTCATAGAGAAGAAAACAAAATATAGATAATATTGTTGCAACGGAATAGAATCCGTCGCAAATTTTTAATTTTTTTTTAAAATTATTTTTTTAATTATTTTTTTTAAATTTTGAATTTTATAAAAAAGTAATTTATATTTATTTTTTTAATATTAGCAACGGAATCTCAATTCCGTCACTAATTTCGAATTTTTTTAAAAATATTTTTTTAAAAAATGTTGAATTTTTGTAAAAAAATATTTATATTTATTTTTTTAATATTAGAGACGAAATCTAAATTTCGTGGCTAATTCTGATTTTTTTAAAAAATAATTTATTTTTATTGGTTTAATATTAGCGACGGAATCTAAATTTCGTTGCTAATTTTGATTTTTTTTAAAATCAAGTTTTTATTAATTTTTTTCAAATTTTGAATTTTTGTAAAAAGTAAAAATATTTTTTAAAAATGTTTTTTAATATTAGCGATGAAATCTCAATTCCGTCCCTAATTCTATCGTGAATTTTGATTTTAATTTTTTTGAAAAAATAATGGAAAATATATAAAAATGTCATTTAAATATATAATAATGAACTTGTATATCATAAAAATATATAATAACAATCAGAAAGAGTCATAGAGAAGAAAACAAACTATAGATAATATTGTTGTGAAGAAAATCTACTAAAAAATAGTCTAAACAACAACAACATCATCATCATCATCATGACCACCACCAGGAGTCGGCCCCTTATCCTTGTCTTTCATTAGGGACAGAAGTTGAAGCTGCATCTGCTTCATCATCTCCTGTTGCTGACTCATCTGCTGGCTCATCGTCTCATGTTCCTTAATGAGCTGCTGCCTCATCCTCTCTTGTTCCTAACTCATCTACGTCCTCATCATCTCTTGTTGCTGACTCATCAGCTGCCGTGTCTCGCTAAGCTCATTTGTTGTCTGACTCCGGAGTTTCTTTGTTTGGCTCAGCTCATCTGCTTGCTGACTCATCAGCGCTGCTTGCTCTTCCATCAACGCCTTCATCTTCTTCAGCTCATCTGCAAAAACATTATGAAGGACATTTATTTTTTGTATTTCATTTAAATGGACAAAGGAATGAAAATTATCAATTTCAGATGTATTATGTTTACCTGCAGAAACACCTTCACTGCCGGATAAGAAGTGCTTCGTTTGCTTCAGTCGGCTCACAGAGACACCAAACCCGAAGACTCTCCCTTTCTTGTTGCAGCCTCAAAGAATAGACTCTCGTTATCGGACTGGGAGGATGTAGGGTCGGTCCCACTCTACGAGTCTCTATCCTGCAACAACTTCTGAAAGGTTTCCTAAAAGGGCAAAAATACAAAACAAATAAGGCATGTAAAATGAAATAAATATGGTGGTGCACTGTCTCACCGCTATTTGCTTTGCCTTGGGGTTAATCCAGCACCTTCACTCCCTTCAGATTGCTGGGAATAGGTCCGCTCAAAGGTAGCCTACTCAACCGATCCTGTAGGAACTTCCCCAGACTCTACCTGCAAACACAAATGATGACCTTAATTAATTACTTCAAAATACAACATATTGAATACTTAAATAGAAAATAACGTGCACTCACAATTTTCGTCGATGCTCACTAATTGCAATGGATCCGCCAGCATATGACTGTCCTTCCATTCTGGCCCTATTTTGCTTATTTTTCTAACTTTTGATATGAAACTTCTCATCGTGAGTCCATTTTTGAATTAATTCATTTGCAGTGTCAGGTTGAATCCAATCTTGCTTGCCTTTATGCCTTCTCAATTTATAACACCTCTCAGACAACCACCGGCCTCCCTTGTGGTTATAAGCTTTTTTCAAGTTTTCACGATCTTCAGGCAACGTCTTATACTCATGCTGCAAATCAATAATGAACAATTAGTGCTCTAAATTTTAAAACTACTTAATCATGAAACACAACTTACTAAGAACTCTTTGATCCCACGATCCAGATTCTGCTTAGGAATCTGTGTCCAACAACCCCAAGGCTGATTGAAATTACAGAATATTTGGTTCGAGATCCAATCCGAAACCTATAAGGGTAAAATCTTAAGACAGAGTACAAGATGCAAATATTAGCATACAAATTAAAGGTAGAAAATCATAACATTACAGGTAACTTTACATGACTTACTCGGTGGTGCCTTCAGGATGGATCCAAAGCTTCCTTGTTGCAGGATCTACCGTTCCCCAGATTGGTGTATCGGAGGAACTACCTTCTTCCCCGATGTGGCTTTGAGGCGACACAGTGTGCTGAAGGAAGGAATGTGAACTACTGAAGATGTTTGCACATAGATGATTAATGAAAACTAAACATATGTAAATCAATTAGAAATCATAAAGTAAACCTGTTGTCCCCCTTGCTGTGGATTAGTGGAGGTTGAAAGACTTGGCTATCACCCAAGAGGGGGGGGGGTAAATTGGGTGTTTGATAAAACTTTAGAAACTTTGAAAATCTTTTCGTAACTTACTACAAACAGTTTGAATGACAATAATTATTGATAAAGCAATACTCAGACATTCAAACATGTATGAATATTTGGATACATATGCTGGAAATGTAAGAGATAAGGGATGAGAATATGCAAACTATGAATTATACTGGTTCGGCCCAATCCTCGACCTACGTCCAGTCCCCAAGCTCTACTTGAGATTTTCAATTCACTATCCCCTTGTTTAATCCAGACACAAGAGAAGCCTTTACAATCCCACAAGTTCACCCAGACACTTGTGAAGCCAAATCTCTCATCGAGATACTCCTCCTTACCCACTGTAAGGATACAATCAGTTTCCCACTTAAGATCACTCAATCTTGAGTAACTCTTAGATAAAATGATTACAATGAATCTTCTCTCTTAGAAGTGAATGAATAAACACTGAAAATGCAATATAAATCATTTCACTCTCTATGATAAGCTATGTAGGCATTGAGAATAGAGTGTGTATGAGATAAACGTTTGATTCAGAATGTTGGCATTTCGACAGTGTAAACTCTCATCTCCGTCTTGAATGGTTCTCCTTTTATAGTCAATGAAGAACATTGAGCAATTCTTCCAGGTTTGAATATAACCGTTGTAAGCGTATATGACCGTTGGAGAAATATTACCGTTGAAGCATTTTACATCATCATCTGCTTTTTGATAATCTGTAATTAATCTTTCATATAATCATCTGAAACGCATTAAAAAACTCATTAAACATATTTAGGAATAATAATGAGTGATTATAAGGATTAATGAAATCACAAACAATGATTTTGGATTTTCGAACATGGTGATTTTTCTAAGGCAAGGATGTTGAGTCGAGTTATTCCATGTAACTCGAGTTGTTTTAAGTGCCAGATGCTCTCTGTATGGATTCTGACTCGAGTTGGTGTATGTAACTCAAGTTGCCCTTTTGTTCCAAACTTCTGGTTACTCTCTGTCTGAATGGTGACTTGAGTTATCCTGCATAACTCGAGTTGTCAAGGTGACTGATTGCTTTCTGTCTAAGATATGACTCGAGTTGCCAAGTATGACTCGATTTAAAATATGTTCATCTGACAGTGGCTCACTTATGCTTGGTAGCATTGTCATTGATCTTCAATTTGAGCTTTTGATCAACTGAAGCTTGCTCATAAAGATTATTAATAACATTGAGAAGCATAGCAAGTAGTAATCAATTGATAACAATAATTTCAGAATTCTCGGAGACGTTGTGAACAGAGCTCTGCTACTTGGTTGATTCGAGTTGAAATCTCTTCTCAATATTCATTCTTCTCTATTTTCCTCTCTAATTGTTTTTGAATCAAGTTTCCAATCCTAACTTGAGTTATCCAAGCCTAGTTAACAACTCATTCCAAACTCATTGTATTTGAGCATTTTTGAACCATCTTGAACTGACTGTAACTTTCGAAGGCCATATCTCCATGTTCTAAACTCCATTTTGGCTTGTTCACATCTTGTTGGAAAGAATTTTGAGTCTACTTTCAAATGGCACCAATTTCAGCTCAATCCGATTTGTAGTTTGTGAGTTACGCTCAAAATAACGAAGCTCATTCTTGATTGTGACGTTGATTCTTGATGCAACTTCAAAAAATCATATCTCCTTGATTTGAACTCCTTTTGACTTGAATTTTATACCAAAATGACGCATTGGGAGTCTAGTTTCATATGCCTTTGGTTTCGTCTCAATCTGATTTCTGGTTTAGGAGATACCATCGAAATACCAGACCTCACCCAGCTGAAACGTGAAACATAAGTGAACAGAGGTGCTGGAAATCACTGGTAACTCGAGTTTTTAAGTGGTAACTCGAGTTACTCCTGTCTGAAAACATTTTGTAACTCGAGTTATCATAAATAACTTGAGTTGGGTCAGTCCAAAAACCCAGAAACACTGTAGCAAAGCACTCTAACTCGAGTTGGACCCCATAACTCAAGTTGGATCATTCTGAACCTTATATTTCCTTGTTTTTAACTCTGATTTGAGCAATTCCAGCTTCCATTTGATCATGGAGACTTCTAGGATCGATTTTAGAACTTGGATAATGATATCTTCATTCCATTCAGCAAGTTCTTCCATTTTCCATCTCCTATCTTGATCATTCTTCATCATTTAGCTTGGGCTCATTATTCTCTTCAGCTTCTACCTTCTTCAATATCTCCTCTTCTTTTCTTCTCCTAATCATTCTATTCTTCACATCTACATTAAACATAAGAATTAGTAAAAGTAGAATGTAAATGTAGTGTGCAACCTTTTTGCTCTTAAGAATGACATCTATATAAGACATCATCAAAACTAATCATAACCAACATTCTCCCCTTTTTTGATGATGGCAAATACTTTAAGAAAAATATGTATGAATATGAAGATATATTAAATGCAACTTTAAATGCAACATATTTTTCTTGTCTTTCTATCCCCCTTATTTGTCATTAGAAAAAAGTTGAAATATAAAGAAGATATACTTGAAGAGGCAAATATTAAACCAAATTAGAAAGAGTCAAGAAACAGATTTGAAAGTGTTTTCTCTCCCTGATTGAAAATGTTTTCATTCGAAATATGATGCATTTTGAAATGTTTTTATGAAAACAAATTTGAGAGAATTTGGAGAGGTTTTCAAGCCATCTTTCACAATCAAAACATATAGACACCAAACATGTGCAAAGTTTTTACTTGAATATAAAAAGATAGAGTTTAGAAATGCTCATGTAGGTTCTGCAAATTGATGAATGATTGATGAAGTCCATTTGCTAGCTTTCTTGTTGAAGGAGATTCTCTGAAGAGTGCTCAATAGAAGGATTATGAATATCCTTTGAGATGAGGATAGGATGAAAGTGTTGGCTTCTTGAGGGTTATCTCATCTGAGCGAATATAGCAGTGCTTAGCTTCCATCGTTTGTCTTTTCTTCATAGATCTCTACTGTAAAGCATATCTTCAACTGGTTCAAAGAGATGTTCCTCATTCTTTGGAGAGCAAAGGCTTAGCTTTAATGTGGTTGAACATCAAAAATATCTTTCCTCAATTTAATAGTTTTTCCTTGTAGTACATTAAGGAAAGTTTTTGCACAAGCTGAGTTCTCCTGTCACAATTGTAAAACTTTCTTGCAAGAGAGAGTTTTAGTGTAGCGGATAATTATCAGTGCAATCATAATATTCCTTTCTATATGATATTTTCAAATTAAGATAATGAAAGGAAAATATGATATTAACTCATCATCAAAACTAATACAATATGATGAATGCAGATGAGAATGCTTAAAATGAGTTTCTTCAAATAAAGGAGATGAGCCTTTAAGATATAAAACATATGAATGTGAAGCTCCCCCTTAATTAATGCATAGCTAAAAAATATGAAGATAAGAGAGTTTAAAAACATAAGGATCATTTTTTTTAAAAAAAAAAAGAGTTTTCTCAGGCTAAATTTCATAATATAAAATTTGAATGATAAAAACAAGTTAGCCAAGCAATGATACGAAGTGGTCAAAACATAATCAATGAATTGCAGATGACGAGAATGATGAATTCAAAATCTGATACAGGTAACTTGAGTTGCACAGTGATAACTCAAGTTATAATCATGTCCAGAAAATACTTTTCATTTTCCCAACTTGAGTTATCACGCATTAACTCAAGTTATATTTCATTTTAAAACATACAGAGAAGAATTTCACTTTCAATAACTCGAGTTATCCCTACTAACTCAAGTTGGTTCTTAAACAAAAAATTTTTCAACTGAGATAACTTAAGTTATGAACGTTGACTTGAGTTAGGTAACTCGAGTTATTACTGTTGACGCGAGTTATCTTAAAAATTTTCTCATACAGAAAGCATTGACTTTAATGTAACTCAAGTTATGATGTCCAACTCGAGTTATAGCAGAAACTTATATCAGTTCAAGCTTTCTGATACGCACACAACTCGAGTTATTTTTTTGGCAACTTTAGTTATATCAGATGATCAAAATCTGATATCGCGAAGAAGCATGTGATACATTGAAGTACAGTCCATGATTCAAGGCTTTGATAACTCTTATGCTCTTATAGATTTAAATCATATGATATTTGAGCAAAGAGAAAAACAATCAAAGATCAAAAACATAATTTTACCCAATCAAACAATTCAAAACCAATAAATCAGATCAGGTAACAGTTGAATGATTCCAAAAATGTTATTTCTCAATGACAATTTGGAAATACTTTTTAAGTAGAAAAGATGTCATTGATATGAATCTCATGTAATCCATGGATGAGGTTAAAATATGATCATGAAACATGCAAATTGTTTCAAATCTTGAATGTTCTTTCAAATCGTGATAATGCATTATGAAATCAAAATTGCAATGTTTCATGATCATATTTTAACCTCATCCATGGATTACATGAGATTCATATCATGGATTATCACGGTTTGAAAGAACATTCAAGATTTAAACCTATTGAACATTGCAATCTTTATGCATAAAAGAGATACTTTCTTTTCAAATCATCATATATACATAAAGAGTTAAACCTATTGAACATTGCAATCTTTTTCAAAAATAGATCAGGGTGTGAGAACCCAGTTTTTTTTTTTTAAAAAAAAAGAGAGAATATTTTGCAATGCTCATACCTAAGGTTACAAGATATAAAACCTCAATGAATATTTCAGATGATAGAAAAGGAGGTTTTACCATTGTATACCTTTACCTTAGGTACTTGAAGGATTGACTTTGCTTACCCACTGTCTCTTCCCATCACATTGATTCTTCATATGTCTTTCCATGGGTGTTTGCAAAGTTCTCTCAAAGGATATAGACTTCAAGTATCTTCTGTTTGATATTTGAGAGATTTTCCTCTTCATGTTCTCAACAAGATAATTGAATGGTACTCTATGGTAGTTTGTTCTTGAGGTAGAACATACTCTTCTTACTCGTATCCATTGCTTCTCATTATTTGACTTTCTAGTTCCAGCAATGGATGCCCTGAGAGTTCTCTTGCTTGATATAGATGTAATAATCTTCTTCATTGGTGCATAAGAAACTCTTGGCTTCTTCTTCCTCTTCTCTGTACCTTGATGTCCATTGATTTCCAAATCATCCTATACACATAAAGCACTAGATGGACATTTTGGTACTTGGGTCCTTGATCGTTAGTATTGGACCTTGCTTGTCCTTTAGGAACCCAAATAAATTTATTTCTCATACTAGAATTTCTCCTAATATAACATGTATGAGAAATATGACTAGATTTTCCACAATAAATGCAAATAATATAATGCTGCTCATTATGAACTATTTTGCAAGAATTGTGCTGGTCAAGGGGTTCAGTATCAAATGACCCATATTTGTATATCCTTTCTTCCCATATAATTTTCCAGCATGATTGAAAACATTTTTGCTTTTCAAAACAAAATTAGTAATTGGTTGTAAAACAGTTTTATGCAAATGTCCAAAATCATTTTTCTTAACTACACAAGAAGAATTGGAATTGTTTACCATATGTGCACCTTGAGCTCCTGATTATGTTGATCATAATCGCCCATGAGCTCTTCCTGGGAATCCTCTTCCTTTTGATCTTTCTTGTTGAGTGGATTAAGGAAGTATTCAATGATTTCTCCTTATTCAACCTCCAGTTGTTCATCAGTCGTGGATGTGCAGTTTATAATTTCTGATGAACTAGCAACACTACCAACTTCAACATATTTGTTAGAAGTATATATAGAATCAAGAGTATCCCATATTTCCTTAGCACTAGAGCAAGACTTGATTTTCTCAAAATCATTTTCAGTTAAAGAACTGTATAAAATTTTCATTGCTCTAATGTTCAATGAAAACATTTTCTTTTCTTTTTCTATCCAATCCTTTCTTGGTTTGAAATTAAAGACATTTATAAAAACATTCCACATATCAAAATCAGTTGCTTTGATAAAACTAAGCATTCTAGCTTTCCAAAACCAAAAATCAATATCTTTGAAAAACGGTGGAACAGTATAATCAAAACCTTCAGAAAGCAAGTAAAACCCAAAATTAGCCATTATAACTCTTGAGACGGTTAAGTCCTTTAAACAAGAGCCCTGCTCTGATACCAAATGAAAGACTTGGCTATCACCCAGGAGGGGGGTGAATTGGGTGTTTGATAAAACTTTGAGAACTTTGAAAATCTTTTCTAACTTACTAAAAACAGTTTAAATGACAATAATAATTGATGAAGCAATACTCAGTCATTCAAACATGTATGGACATTTGGATATATATGCTGGAAATGTAAGAGATAAGGGATGAGAATATGCAAACTATGAATTATACCGGTTCGACCCAATCCTTGACCTACGTCCAGTTCCCAAGCTCCACTTGAGATTTTCAATCCACTATCCCCTTGTTTAATCTGGGCACAAGAGAAGCCTTTACAATCCCACAAGTTCACCCAGGCACTTGTGAAGCCAAATCTCTCACCGAGATACTCCCCCTTACCCACTGTAAGGATACAATCGATTTCCCACTCAAGATCACTCAATCTTGAGTAACTCTCAAATAAAATGATTACAATGAATCTTCTCTCTTAGAATTGAATGAATAAACATTGAAAATGCAATATAAATCATTTCACTCTCTATCATAAGCTATGTAGGCATTGAGAACAGAGTGTGTATTGTTGGGATTCGTACACGCAGCGGATTAAAATTTCTTACGAATCCTTCCTGAGGATCACTCAAAGACGTTTAAATCAAGGTTTGGGAACCGAATCATACCTTATATTGAACACGTCCGTGTCACGTTCTCTTTGATCAGGTGGGCTACCTTCTCGATCAACACGTCCGCGTCTCGTTCTCTTTGATCAAGTGCACTACCTTCTCGATCAGCAGAAATCGACTCTAGGATCGGCTTCCTCTACTGGTATCCACACGAACAATCCCCGAACACGGTTGCGGCAGCGTGCTAGCGCTTCTTGTGCGTCTCTCTCTCAAGTTGCTCTAGGGTTTCTCGCGGCTTTCTAATACGCTCGACTGAAAAGTCCGTAAGTTTTTCTAAACCTGATAGGCGTATTATATAACCAAAACTAATCCTGATTAATTTTGGAAATTCGGAATTTCGAATCTGGTCAATACATTAATCAGATCTATCTCATAAATGTAATCAAACATATTAAAAGCCAGATTTGAAATCCGAATCTTGAATTTAGATCAAATCTAAATTTAAAGCCTTTTGATTTAATTTATCAATATAAATTAAATCCGAGATATGATATCTATCTATTTAATTAAATATGAGATACTATATCTCAATTTAATATTAAACAGATATACGATATCCTTATTCGAAATTAAATGAGATACAATATCTCTATTTGTTTCAGATATTTAATTTATCAAATAAATTAAATACTAAACAAATATCATATATAATATTATAATCTTCATTTATAATATATATATTAATTTCGAATTTATATATATATATATATAAATCCTAGATCAAATTTAGTATTCATTTAATCTCAGACTAATCTGGGATTCAATGAATCTGGACACTTTTACCCGTGTTGGATTATTCTTGTGTGTGACCCTGCAGGCCCATATGAGATTGGCAGTGGGCCAACACTGTATCAGCCCACAAGTCACAAGCGGCCTCTAGCAAGACATTGCGACTACCCAATTCACATGGGGATCGATGACACGATACTACCTATCGTACAACCATGTCACGTCCCTTTTGTCACGCGATAATTTGGTCAAGGATGAGGCATGGATAATGTCAACTTCCTTTTCTTGACCACTACTTTCTCGATTCTTGAGTAGTCTAATAAGTGAAATGGAAACTCTTTTCCATCACAGTATGGCCATACATTTCTTAGACTCACTCATCGAGGGGCCCAGCATTATCTCTCTACATATGTGAGGGACAAATCCCATCTTGACCACTCACATTCCTCCGCATGAAAACCATTGATCTCGATCCTAGTCTTTATCATTACCCGGTCAAAGGTGACTTTTGACTAGGTCAAAGACCAGTGACTCATCATGTAGGAATCCATGATGATCTCAGGTCATAGGGCGTCGTGACACGGTTATACATGAGATAAGCTTATGACTTAATCCATGCAGCTTTCTCATAGTGAGTCAGTCCAGCACCTTGTACTTTTACAAGTGCCCATGACTTTGACTCGTATCTCCATACCTCATCAAAGTCATACTGGTCTTATTTCATCCTCACTCCCGTGTAGATGACCGACCAGGGACATTTAGGATAATCTATAAGATTATCCAGGGATGCAGTTATCAATACGAACATGCAAGCGAAAATGATAACAAAAGAGAATACTTTAAATAACTTAAATATCCAAAGTACAATGAATTGCCCCTAGGGCATAATTTCCAACATGTATGAGATAAACATTTGATTCAGAATGTTGGCATTTCGACAGTGTAAACTCTCATCTCTGTCTTGAATGGTTCTCCTTTTATAGTCAATGAAGAACATTGAGCAAATCTTCCAGGTTTGAATATAACCGTTGTAAGTGTATATGACCATTGGAGAAATATTACCGTTGAAGCTTCTGACATCATCATCTGCTTTTTGATAATCTGTAATTAATCTTTCATATAATCATCTGAAACTCATTAAAAAAATGATTAAACATAGTTAGGAATAATAATGAGTGATTATAAGGATTAATGAAATCACAAACAATGATTTTGGATTTTCGAACACGGTGATTTTTCTGAAGCAAGGATGTTGACTCGAGTTGTTTCATGTAACTCGAGTTGTTTCAAGTGCCAGATGCTCACTGTATGGATTCTGACTCGAGTTGGCGTATGTAACTCGAGTTGCCCTTTTGTTCCAAACTTCTGTTTACTTTCTGTCTGAATGGTGACTCGAGTTATCTTGCATAACTTGAGTTGTCAAGGTGACTGATTGCTTTCTGTCTAAGATATGACTCGAGTTGCCAAGTATGGCTCAATTTAAAGTATGTTCATCTGACAGTGGCTCACTTATGCTTGCTAGCATTGTCATTGATCTTCAATCTGAGCTTTTGATCAACTGAAGCTTGCTCATAAAGATTATTAATAACATTGAGAAGCATAGCAAGTAGTAATCAATTGATAACAATAATTTCAGAATTCTCGGAGACGTTGTGAACAGAGCTCTGCTACTTGGTTGATTCGAGTTGAAATCTCTTCTCAATATTCATTCTTCTCTATTTTCCTCTCTGATTGTTTTTGAATTAAGTTTCCAATCCTAACTTGAGTTATCCAAGCCTAGTTAACAACTCATCCCAAACTCATTGTATTTGAGAATTTTTGAACCATCTTGAACTGACTGTAACTTTCGAAGGCCATATCTCCATGTTCTAAACTCCATTTTGGCTTGTTCAAATCTTGTTGGAAAGAATTTTGAGTCTACTTTCAAATGGCACCAATTTCAGCTCAATCCGATTTGTAGTTTGTGAGTTACGCTCAAAATAACGAAGCTCATTCTTGATTGTGACGTTGATTCTTGATGCAACTTCAAAAAATCATATCTCCTTGATTTGAACTCCTTTTGACTTTAATTTTATACCAAAATGACGCATTGGGAGTCTAGTTTCATATGCCTTTGGTTTTGTCTCAATCTAATTTATGGTTTGGGAGATATCATCGAAATACTAGACCTCGCCCAGCTGAAACGCGAAACAGAGGTGAACAAAGGTGCTGTAAATCACTGGTAACTCGATTTTTTAAGTGGTAACTTGAGTTACTCCTGTCTGAAAACATTTTGTAACTTGAGTTATCATAAATAACTCGAGTTGGGTCATTCCAAAAACCCAGAAACACTGTAGCGAAGCACTCCAACTCGAGTTGGATCATTCTGAACCTTATATTTCCTTGTTTTAAACTCTGATTTGAGCCATTCTAACTTCCATTTGATCATGGAGACTTCTAGGATCAATTTTACAACTTGGATAATGATATCTTCATTCCATTCAGCAAGTTCTTCCATTTTCCATCTCCTATCTTGATCATTCTTTATCATTTAGCTTGGGCTTATTATTCTCTTTAGCTTCTACCTTCTTCAATATCTCCTCTTCTTTTCTTCTCCTAATCATTCTATACTTCACATCTATATTAAACATAAGAATTAGTGCAAGTAGAATGTAAATGTAGTGTGCAACCTTTTTGCTCTTAAGAATGACATCTATATAAGACATCATCAAAACTAATCATAACCAACAGAGGTAGGTAGTGACGATGACATATAAAGTAACGATGAAGATGAAAAATAAACCGACAGTGAAGATGACATATGATCGAGTGGTAGCAACTCTGGGGAACCGTCGAGCCCTCTGCCTATAGAGGGGGCAGATAGCGTCGCCCTACCCCCTCTAATAGGATGGGGCCGGGATCGATCACCACTATGTCCACTACTTGAACACCCTTCTGTATGCTCCATCTCTGAACACTCATAAACATTATGTCAAAATATATATAAACTTAAGAAATTTAATTAATATCATACTGGCGAAGTAGGATGTATCTAGTATAATATATTGTCATAAACAAAGAACTAACACAAATCAATCGGACGATTCCTGTTCTTCGGCCTCTGCTTCCATGCCTTCCTCTGGAGTCTCATAGTCGTCGAACTCAGATTCACTATCAGAATAAATCTCCTCTGCCTCATCGTCTGATTCCTCATTGTCAATTTAGATAGGAATCAACTCAAACTCTGCAACAGAATAGAACAGATTGCTTGGTACATCGTCGTTGGCAATGTTTACGGGCAGTACATGTTTCACATCAGCTTAGAACGGTTCTTTCATACCATCATTTATTTTTGACTCTTTCGATTTGAGTATAATATTTTGTGCTTTGGTTTTGATAACTCCCCTCCACCCTTGGCAGGATGTGGGGCATAATGTATAGTAAACTTGTTCCGCCTGTTGAGCAAAGATGAATGGGTCATAACCAACCGTATATCTCCTTGTCTAGTGTATTTCAACATTTCCATATTTGTCCACTTTTGTCCCACGCGGACTGTTATCAAACCACTCACATTTAAAAATGGTCACCACCTTGTCCCATGGGTAACTCAGCTGAATTATGTTAGTTAACTTCCCGTAGTAGTCGCTCTCCACCCTGTCAACTTGGTCACCTCGACAACATACAATGTACAACAGAGTGTACCTGCATTCGCTTCAACCGTTGAAAACTGATACCCATTGATTAAAAATTTGTTGCATCGGGTAAGAACTATTGCAGCTCCATAAGATAAACTCCACGCAACTTCATTGGGATCTGATGGATTTTCCACAAAGTAGGATCGAAACCATTTTGGAAATTCAGAGTTTGTAAATTGATCAACTTGGGATTCCAACATTGAAAGATTTTTCGATCGGACACAATTAGAGAAGAAACTGTAAGAAAAAAATGAAGTTAATACTTCAATACTTACTATAACAGTAAAAAGAAAAGAAATCTTACTTTAAATACTGGGCGGCTTCTTCATAGTTGTTTAGAATGTACCACTCTGCTACTTTCTTATTGCTTACTTCTAGAGTTGACCTCCAATGTTTTCCCACGACTTGGCCTGGAAAATTAAATATTGATTTTTGTTTGCTCGTATCAGTGCCATCATCGTTGCAAGGTACCCCTCTCCATCTTGATATCATTTCGGGGGGATAATAATATGACACAAATTTTGTCGCCTCTTTGACTAGATACGCTTTAGCGATAGATCCTTCAACGTACCTTGGATTTTTGATCTTTTTCTTAAGTGTGTGTAAAAACCTACAATGGACAATGAGAGGGTATTTATAAACTAAAGTACCATGTTCGTCAATTAATAACTGTGCAAAAGAAATATGTATATTACCTCTCAAACAGATACATCCACCTATATTGTTGCGGCCCTCCTACCTTTGCTTCATAGGCCAAGTGAACAAGCAAATGTTCCATTGAGTCAAACATGCTAGGAGGAAACACCATCTCTAACTTGTATAGCATTATTGGCATGCTCGTCTCCAGGTGCATAGATTTCTCTAAAGAACATGGAAAATTATGTCAGAATAGACTATATTTGCTTCGGAAGTGCTTTGAAGGCCCACGACAACAATCTCTGGAAAAAAACATGACAATCATGACTCTTCATCCTGAATAACTTCGCCTCATGCATGTTGACACATCTTTTCAAGTTTGACGCAAAACCGTCTGGGAGTTTCAAATCTTTAACCCATTGCAACAACTCTAAATTCTGTTGTTTGTTGAATGTGTACGACGCTCTAGGTTTGGAAGTCCGTCCCGTGGCATTCTCCACCAAATGCAAATCTGGCCTTCTGCAAATCTCTTCTATGTCCAGTCTTGCGTTGAATGGGTCCTTCGTCTTGCCCTTGGTGTCCATCACGGTTTACAAAATATTGCAAAACACATTCCTCTCAATATGCATGACATCGAAGTTGTGTCTTAACAATTGATCTTTCCAATATGGTAGTTCTTAGAAGATGCTGCGTTTTGTTCCAATGATGATCAACTCTGTATCCCTCATGTTCGCTGGAACCACCCCTCTCTTCAACACTTTGAATGTACTTGACCCTGTCCCATACTTCTTGGCCACTTAAATGACGAGGTTAATCTGCGAGTTTGACCACATTCCGCACGAAATCTTTTTTATTTTTCCTATACGGCTACTGGGGGGCAAGAATCGCCGGTGCCTGTTAAACCAACAGACCTTGTCACTGTAATCCAAGGTAAAACCCATGTTTTGTTGAAGACATATCAGGCATGCAAACTTCCCCGACGTTTACCAGCCACTCAACATCCCATATGTAGGGAAATCATTTATCGTCCACATTAAGGCAGCCCACATGGTGAAATTCTGGCTCAATGATATATCGTACGTAAGAACCTCTTCACTCTACAACATCTTCAGCTCGTCTATCAAAGGCTTGAGGTACACATCTATCTTCATTTTTGGGTTGGATGGCCCAGGGATTAACGCGTTAAGAAACAAAAACTCTCTTCTCATGCATATAGAAGTTGGGAGGTTGTACAGTGTCACAATGACAGGCCAACAGGAATAATTCTTGCCCGTATTGTCAAAAGGAGCGAACCCATCCGAACATAGACCAAGACGGATATTACGGGGATCCATAGCAAAGAAAGGATTTGCCTTGTCAAATTTATGCCAAGCTTTGACATCGAATGGATGCATCACAAAGTTTTCATCCCTGTGATGCTCCCGGTGCCATCTCATGTGAGCAGCTATTTGTTCTGATGCATACAGTCTCTAAAGTCTGGGCACAAGAGAAAAGTATCACATCTTGCTTAATGCTTGACGGGTCGTTTTCCTTCCATTCCTCACAACTTTATATCTGTCATGTCCACAGAATTTACAATTGGTCAGTTCAACATCATCCTTGTAATACAATATACATCCTATGGGGTAGCAATGGATTTTTTCACATCCAAGCCGAAGCTCTTTTACTTTTTTTTTTTTTTTGGGTAAAAATCCTTTGGCAAATTATTTTCTTTGGGAACAACCTTACTCATGATTTGCATCATTTCGCTGTAATTCCTCTCACTCGTATGGTGATCAGTCTTCAAGCTTAGTGTTGCTAGGGTAGCCGATAGCGATGAATATTCACTATTTTCAAAGTGTTCGCAAGCTTCCCATAATGGACGTTGCGCTTCTTGAAGCATTTTATAGAACCTATCGGCTTCCAGATGAGGATCCTCTCCCATGTATGATGGTTGAGTATGTGTATCGGCCTCTTCTCCCATGTATGACGGTTCAACATGAGTAATGGGATCAAAATATTGGCCTATCGACAGTCCCGCAACGTCCATAACCAACTGCTCATATTGATTAAGGTTGTCTTGATGACTACTGTCCCCGTAATAACCACTCAATGTCTGTGAACTTCGCCATGACATTCCCAACATTCATAATCCTTCATGAATCCCTTTTGACACAAATGGATTTTGACCGTGCCCAGATCTTTAAACCTTAAGCACCTACATTTGACAGATGGACAACTAATCGCCCTACTTGAATTAGTTGAATGTGCCAAAGCAAATCGGATGAACTCTTCCAAACCCGCCAAGAATGCTTGAGTTAGTTGTCTTTTATCAGCTAGACGATTGTACATCCAACTTTTTATCATGATTGCCTTCCATACTTCCTAGCTAGTTCAATTACTAACCTAATTAACATCTCAACATGCCACAAATATATATAAGTGGCGCCAACCAGTTGCCACTTAATCAAGAAAGTAAGAAACAAACACATGCATTGAACTAATAATGTAATTTTATAGTTTTAATAAAATTCAAGGTTAATGAATTATAATTTTTTAAAAATCAACAAAAAATTTGTGCGATTATTTTAGGAAACCTACCACAAATAATCAAAAACAAAAATGATGAAATCAAATTAATTAATATTATATAAGACTTAATCAAGTTTATATAATATACAAAATTCATTTTACCTTGTTTATTTGAAATTACCTTTTAATTAAAACAATATTTATAATTTTCAAAATCCATTTTACCTTATTTACTTTTAATTACCTTTTAATTGAAACAATATTTATAATTTAATTGTTCAAATTATCCATGCATATGTTTAACTTGTTGAGGAATTTCTCACAAACAAAAAAAGAACGAAATTTAAAATATGAAATTCATATTCTCATTATATATTTAGAATTCTATATTATATATATGAAATTCTATAATAAAATAAAAAATTATAAATTAGAATACTCTAATACCAATATATAAATTATATAAATTAATAGAAATATATAAAAAAATAGAAATATAAATATATTAAATAAATAATATTATATTCTTATTCTTATTAAAAAAAGTACATTAATTAAATATTCTAATAAATTAAAAAATGAAATAGAAATATTTATTAATATATTAGATATTATTAAAAGATATTTCCTAAATTGATATCTTCCTCAAACTTAGTACATAACTAATTTAATTAAGATACATATACAAAAGCAATATAATAGTGGTAACTTAAAATGTTAAAACAGAATCAAATGTTCACCCGCTATAATATATATAAATTTTTTTACTATTATCATATTAAATTTGAGAATAATTAACTCTAAAACTCATAATAATAAGCTATAATGTTTGCTTACAAGTAAAGTTAACTTATTAATATAACAAAAAATTAACTTGTTTGTCTCTATATATTCCTAAATAATTTTAATATTATAATTAAAATTTAATTATTTCATGCATGTACACAAAATAAACAGAACATGTACACCTTAATTCTTACCACAACAGAACCATACAAACAAAATTTCCTTATAAATAAGAGGCATATGACTAATAACCACAACGACATTATGATTATTTTAACAAGGAAATTTCCGACATCAAAATTCATACATGCAATTACAGTTCTAAGTTTTGAAATTTTTCTACCCAAATTTAGAATGAAGCAACGAATATTAAATATTATAGGAAGTTGTTAGGCTTACCTGGAGGTTCAGACCACAAGTGAGGAGTACTGGAGGTTGTGAGGACAAGGAGGAGCAGAGGAGATCCCAAGCATGAACTGGAGGTCGGACTTCGCGAGGAACGGGGAGGACTACTAGAGCAACAGGAAGAGGTAGCACCGTGGAAAAGGAGAACCTGGGGGGGGGGGGGACACCGGCAAAGGGCTAAAATAGGGAGGGGGTGGTGGTTTTAGGGGGGGGGGGAGATGAAATAGGTGAATGCTAGCGAGAAAATTTGGGGGCGGGTGGGGAGTTGAAACATTGGGGGGGGGGGGGGTGGGGGTTTTATTTTTTTTAAAATAATTGGGGAGGGGGAGGGGCGGATCAGTGGCAAAATTGCCGCCAATCTGCGACAGAATCATGTTCGTCGAATTAAACGTCCGTCGTGGCTTTATTGCCCGTCGGAACTCCAGCTGTGGGTTCTCTTAACCCGTAGCTAGGTTCACAACCCCCAACTGGGGCCCAACTAGGGGTTGGGATGGATTTAATATCCATCACAACCCCCAACTGTAATTGTGACAGATTAAGTGTCCGTCGCAACCCCCAGCTGAAGGTTGCGACATACACAATTTTCATCGCAACCCTCAGCTAGGTGTTGCGGGACGGCTTTATTGCCTGTTGGAACTCCAGTTGCAGGTTCTCTCAACCCGCAGCTGGTTGCGCTTGCGATGGATTTAATATTCGACCCAACCCCCAACTGGGGTTGCGACGGATTAAATTTCCATTGCAACCCCCAGCTGGGGGTTACGACGAATTTAACGTCCGTCGCTAAATAAGTCGATTTTGTGATGGAAAAAATTTTCAGTCGCAAAAAAATAAAATAAAATCAAATATATATATATATATATATATATATATATATATATATATATTTACTCTCTGGAATTTGCAACGGATGTTATTTTTCAATCGCTTTTTTTTTTTGCAACGGAATTTTATTTCTGTCGCAAATATTTAATTATCTGTGATGGAAAAAAGTCCATCGCAAATTCCGTCACTGTTTGCGTTTTTTCTAGTAGTGGCCAAAACTTTGGATCATGGTAAGATTTAGAAAAATGATGCACCTCGGAAGAAAGAGCCAAATTCACGAGAGGAGAAAGAACCCTAAGCCCAGTCCAACCACCAACGCTAGAAGCCACAAAAGGCTTAAGAGCAAATACTTAATGTTTCTTTGAAGAAACTAGGGAAAATCGCATAAGACATTTCAAATATCTCTTTAAGAAAATAGAGAAACTTTGGGAGATGATTTAAACAACATGGGACATAAAATTCTTACAGCTTCAAAAAACAATGGTTATTGAGAACCTATCAAATTGGGTTTGAGAAGCAAAGAAACTTCTCCCCTTTGAAGATTTGTTTGGCTAAAGATACATATTAGAAATAAGATGAATATGAAACTAAAAAAAACCATTAGGTTTTCCCAAAATTCCCAGATATAAGCATAATAGTGCAATAAGACACGTGAGGAAGTAAATGTTAGGCACTCTTTTTGAGTGGGAGGTCCTGGAAAATGAGTATTCCAAGAGCATTAGATGATCCATCGAAGTGGGAGCTAGCGTTATATGCTTAATCTAAGTGGGATCGAGCTTTCAAAAATTGAGCCTTTTCATAGTCATAATTGAGCATATTATACAAATTACTTGTATGTGTTATGAATATATCAGTTATGTGGATGCCCATTGACTACAAATTACACGCTGTATTCTTTTTCCCTTATCTAGGCTTTGTCCCAATGGGTTTTCCTAGAGAGGTTTTTAATGAGGCAGCATTGCACAGTGTATCAATGAATGATGTACTCTTTTCTTTGGCTAGGTTTTTATCCCACTGGGTTTTTCCTAGTTAAAGTTTTTAATGAGGCACATTCATAATGAACATCTAAGGGGGAGTGTTATGAATATATCAGTTATGTGGATGACCATTGACTCTTGAACTTTCACATTCTGTAACCATTCACTTATATCATTATTAGTGGGCAACTAAAGAGCCACCGATTAACGCTTGAATGGATGAAACTGTCCCCCACCCCCAATAATGTATTGTATTTGTTGGGTTATAGATACCCATATACAGACTCAACATGGACACACAGATCATATGAATGAGAATATGAATGCTCTCCTTTTTCTCTGATGTTTCTCTTCTCATGTTCTCTGCTTTATTCTCATCAGATTTTCTTTAGTTTTATAACACGTCATCAGCACGAATTGTTCACCTGAGCCAAGGTTCTCCTTGTAACATCCCAAATTTCTAAATCGTTTTTGAAATAATTGATCAGAGTAGAGCATCGGAAAAATTTCAAGAGAGCGAGTAACTGATGAGTGTATAAAAATATTAACCATGGTTGGTTATAGTAGTGGTACATTCATCCCAATAATTCAAAATATTAAACAAAAAAACAAAAAGACCCTCCGGTCAGATCTTCACACGGGCTGCGTACTCCTGTCGTCGGCCCTCAGTCCTCCAGAACCTGAAGCTATAGTATTGAACCTCAGGTAACAGTTAACCTCATGCTTATGTATGACAAAATATGTATGATAGATATTATTAGTTTAATCAGCACACAATCACACATTAGATGTAAATATATTGACGGTACACTTCACGTTTACGGTCATCCAAGTTAACAATACATTTCACATGTAGAGTTATTTATGTCAACAGTACATTTCACATCTAAAGTTGTTCATGTACACTTCACATGTATGGTTGTTCATGTACACTTCACATGTACCCTTACCACCTATCACATATATAAGTATATCATAAGCATCAGAGTTAGTGTTACAATACACGTCCGTCCTTGGATTGATAGTTTCGTATGTAATCGATCGAGCAGCATTCTTTCGGTCAGCTTATCATAACAATATCGTCCTATTAATTTAAATAATAACATCCTAAAAGATACTTTTGGCCACTATTGACTATTTTACCCTTGGTACACTAAACTATCATTTTATTTCCTCAAATTCGTTGAAAAACGCTGGAAATCATCGGGCAGAATTTCGCTTATCTTTGAAAAATCATAACTAATTCTAGGAAAGTTGAAATGAAGATCCGTAAAATTTCACGGACTCCTTAGGATGTCTATTTTCCAAGAAAAATATCAGACTTTGCCCAGAATTTAAAAATAATTCCCAGATTTCACGTGTTCATCCTCTGCCCAGAATTTCCAGCATTTTCGCAACATAAACTTTGAGAATTTCTTTCTCACTGTACAGAGATCATTTCAACATCTTCTTTACATATTTGGAAAGCCCTATATGTCTAATTTAACCATGAATTTTCTTAAAATTTTTCAATAACCTTTTCAACATGAAATATGCATTTTTCTGTTACTAGTTCAGAAATCGCCTAACCGACGAATTTTCGCCAGAACTTCGTTACTAAAGTGTTTCTAACCTGGAAATTTTGCTAAATCACTTTCTTCACTAATTTTTTGAGATAAATCTATTTTTAACCATAAAAACATGAAAATAAAACTATCCTAGAATTTTAAAGATTAAAACTACTTCTAGCTATGAATTTAAAACTCAAGCTATTTTTCTGCAAAATTGCGTTTTTCTGACAGAGACACCAAAGCTCGAGTTTTGATAATCAAAACTGGATTTTTGAACTGTGCAGACTTCATCACTGCAGATTTTCAAACAATAACTGGCAGTTTTCATAGTTTGGAAATACTGATGCTCTCGGGTTGACCAAAACTCGAGTTTTGAACCTTTGATATGAAAATGTAATTCAAGTTCAAAACATCAAAACTAGAGTTGTCAAAGTAAAACTGGCAGTTTTCATTTGTGTAAAACTTGAATGCTCTCGGTCTCACCAAAACTCGAGTTTTCATATCCAAAACTCAAGTTTTCATAAAACATGAAAACTTGGAAAACATGTGAACATATCAAAACTGGCGGTTTTCAACCAAAACTAGCAGTTTTGCACTTTGGCAAATTTGGATGCTCTCTGCCTTGTCAAAACTCGAGTTTTGCTTGCCAAAACTTGAGTTTTGATTGAAGATGGTGACATGTCGAACGCCTAACGTTACACATCAGCTGCGTTAGTGACGCCGTTAGGAAGGAATGGACGGAAGGACTAACGTGGATGACTTTGGGATTTTACAGGGATGACGTGATGAATTAATTTTACTGAGGGACCAAAAAGGGGGCCGTGATTTTTTTCAGGGACCCAATAGGGTATTTACTCAAATATATATATATATATATATATAGCAGTATAAATTTGACAGAAGAGCTAATATTTTGTTACTTGAAGGAACAAAATTATTATTCTACCTTATAAAAGAAACTTATTGAGTTTTAAAGATATATGCAGAAATGAATATTATACTATTGTAAACCAGAAGTTTACAAATAATCAATGGATTGTAATTATAAACCAGAAGTTTACAAATATAACAAATCAAACGTTTGCTAATGCAACCAATGAGATATTAAAGAGGTAAAGAGCTGCAGAGCAATGTCTAGATTTATGTTGAAGTCAAGGCTCAAGAGAAACAATAAGCCTAGAAGGTAATGCGATGTTCAATTTGTTGTTATCTTGTCATCATATCTCATAAATTTGTTGTCATGTGAATTTTCTGCTAGAGTTACCATCTGTGTGGTTTTACTATATTTTGATCATGAATATCTTCATATGTAGTGGACTGCATATATTTCATGCATAAATAAGTTAATTGAAGTATATTAAACATGCATAATGAGATTATCTATTGATACAATATTATATGTTTGGTCTTGAAGAACCAACACAATTTTTTCCTTCCGAGATTTAAAGAGTTTGAAAGTAATTTTGCAATACAAATATAAAGAAACTATGTTTATAATACTCACACTTGAGGAGGAGATTGTTAGAATACAAGTGTAAGTTAATTTTTGAAAGTTAGAATACAATTGTGAGCTAATTTTTGAAAAGTTATATACTTCTCACATAGCCTAATAGATCTCCCAAAGTGGTTGTTAGATTATGATGTAAATTGAAATGTTTATTATTGGTAGAGACATATGTTATAGTAAACCAGAAGTTTACTGATTCAAACAAATTTGTTGTTGGCATGACTTGTTTAATCATCCGAGTCATATATATAGTGCAAATAAGATAATGTATTGACATACAATGAAGAACCAGAAGATTCTTCATGAATAACCAACATATTGCTTATGAATTATATGGTGTTTGTTCTCATTGATCATATTAGTAATGGATCTCAGTATTTCTGGAAATATATCAAACATTTTTATATGGGCCCATTGAAATGACATGTAAACCATACAAATTTGAAAGATGCATCTGGTTACATGTGAGATTATTAGCTTACAACCAGAAGTTTGTAAGAATGCAACCTAAAGTTTGTAAAAATGATTGCAACATGGAGTTTGCAATAATGTTTGATGTTTAAATAAATTAAGCGCACAATTTCCAGATTATACAATCCAGAAATCATGTATCCAATGCTTATGAGAACAAAGATTTCTATGTTGGTATATTTGATTATTGCAGCATTTATATAAGCCAACGAAATTCTCCCCGCAAAATTGGTTTTTGGTCAGGAACCAGACAATTCCATCTGGAAAGTTTTTGAATGTGCAATGCTTATAAATCCACTGCAATGTGCATAGTTGGATATAGAAAGAAAGTTGGGATAAATGTTGCGTAAGGGCCTCCTTCTTCTTGTTTGTCTCTAAATGAAACATAATGATGTTTCTAATGGTAACAGATGGATTTAGGAGACTTATACTGCATGATTAGTCAATTGTGATTTGACATTGTTTTCCCAACATGAGGGGGAGAAAATAAGTAGTTGGGTAAAGAGCTTAGCTGGAATGAATAATCATTTGCTCATTTTGATTCTCGTACAAAATAATGTGAACTGGAAGTTCAAAAGACAATTTATTTGCAAAATTTAGCTAATCAAATGCCAGAAGCATTTACTGACCCAAAGAAAGTGATAATATCACATGTCCCAGCTGCTAATGCTCCTATAAGAATTGATGTCCCTGAAGGACAACCTATTATAAATGAATTGAAAGCACGCCTGAAGCGTGGTAGGTCCATCAGTTCCAAAGATAAATCCTCAAAAAAAGAAAAAAGAAAAGAAAAGAAAATGAGCTAAGAATGTAGATGATCGAGTTGAGGATAATTAAGAAAATTTTAGTAGCTCCAGAAGAGCTATCTCCTGAAGAGATATTATCTCCAGTAGAGATATCTCTAGAAAAGAACGTTGTAATCTCAGAAGAGACCAAGGTACCTAAAATATGTGAAAATAATGAGATCTCAACAGAATCTGATGGGACCGAAATAAAGTCAACGTTGACGACATCTTTGCTTATAATATAGCATATGATGTGATGATTGATAATGAGGATCATGAGCCAAAATCCATTAGCGAGTGCCGACAATGAAAGGATTGGCCCCTTTGAAAAGATGCTATTAATGCAAAATTAAAATTACTGCCAAAACGAAAAATATTTTGGACCTGTAGTCCTTACACCTGAAGATGTAAAGCCAGTTGGATACAAATGATTATTTGTATTGAAAAGAAATGAAAATGGTGAAATTATATAATGCAAGCCTTGTAGTCCAAAGTTTTAAATAAAGGCATGGCATTGATTTTGAAGAACTATATTCCCCAGTAGTGGATAAACTACTTTTCATTATTTGATTAGCCTAGCAGTAAATGTAGGGCTTGATCTGTGTCTAATGGATATCGTAACTGCCTATTTGTATGGTTCAATTGATAGTGATATTTATATGAAAGTCCTGAAGGACTTAATGTGCTAGAAGCACAAAATCCCTGAAGGACTCAAAGTGTCAGAAGCACATGTCCCTAAAGAAATTAATATGCCAGAAGTACAAGTACCTGAAAGGACTCAAAATGTTTGAGGCATTTAATTCAAGTTTTCAAGAACAATACTCAATTAAGTTAAATAAGTCCCTTGGCCTGAAGCTATTAGGGCGCATGTGGTATAATCATTTCAAGAAATATTTGTTGAAAGAAGGGTACAAAAACTAACCCAATATGCTCATGCATCTTTATGAAAGAGTATAGAAATGAGTTTGATATAATTGTTGTTTATGTTGATAATATCAACATTATTAGAACTCCTGAAGAGCTTGAAAAGGTAATTAATCATTGAAGAACTACTTGGTCCAGAAGTACCATATCTTACTACTATTGGAATACTAATGTATCATGCTGCATAGAAGTTAAAGAATGGTATTAATGTATCATGATTATTACCAAGAGATATAGTTCGTCACCAACACAAAGACATTGGAAGTAATGTAGTTATCAGGGGGAGGAATACTGATATTGTTAAAAGAGGAAGTCGATACACGCTGTACTCTTTTTCCCTTATCTAGGCTTTGTCCCAATGGGTTTTCCTAGAGAGGTTTTTAATGAGGCAGCATTGCACAGTGTATCAATGAATGATGTACTCTTTTCTTTGGCTAGGTTTTTATCCCACTGGGTTTTTCCTAGTTAAAGTTTTTAATGAGGCACATTCATAATGGACATCCAAGAGGGAGTGTTATGAATATATCAGTTATGTGGATGACCATTGACTCTTAAACTTTCACATTCTGTAACCATTCACTTATATCATTATTAGTGGGCAACTAAAGAGCCACTGATTAACGCTTGAATGAATGAAACTGTCCCCCACCCCCAATAATGTATTGTATTTGTTGGGTTATAGATACCCATATACAGACTCAACATGGACACATAGATCATATGAATGAGAATATGAATGCTCTCCTTTTTCTCTGATGCTTCTCTTCTCATGTTCTCTGCTTTATTCTCATCAGATTTTCTTCAGTTTTATAACAGTATGACATTTTGAATAGATGATAGTGGCATTGTTGGAATCTGTGTGGGAGGCACAGATGGATTTTCCTGAACATAGGCCCAATGATGTTATTACCTTTCTAGTCAAGAATAATACATGTATATGATTGATTAAACTATATTTTTATATGGTTTTTAATGATTCAATTAGGGAATTTGATGTACTTATTACACGATTAGGTACTAATTTGAATTAGTTATATTTGTATTGGATTAACTGTAATTAGGGGAAAATTGTAATAATTAATTAAGGATAAAGGAGCAAAACTATACATGTGGTTTACCTTCGAGAGCGTTTTGTACCATATGCTTTTTTTTAGAGCAAAAATACTCATGTGGTTACCATTTTGGAGCATAAGTCACACTACCGTTAAAATCTAACTTAACGGTAAAATGCTCCTAATTAAAAAAAAAAAGAAAAACCAAGATTTGGATCTGAAACACCCCTTCTCTTCTTCAAGCTCTCGAGCTGGTTCAACATCATTATCAACACACGCATCATTAAGGGGGAGGCAACCACAAAACTAATAATCGTGCATACTATGATTTCAAGCCAAATGATAGCAACAAAAGCCGTTATTAAAGGTCTCTGAAGCTTGCCCCGTGCTTTTTCATCTTCCCTGAGGCTCTGGTACTCGCGCTTGGGCATGAAAGCCTGGCGAAGCGCATCGCCGATGATTGCCAACGGATTGAGATGCAGTGATCCCTGCTCAGTAAAATTCAGACTCAAAATTCAACTTGACGATAATTGGTAGTCAGTGAATCACGCCAGGTTGACATGTTAACGGAAATATAACCGCAAAGTATAGAGTTGAGCTTTAGGTGTTCAAAATTCATCCATGAAGCCTTTCCCAAACCCTAAAATGTTAAAGTGCCAGATTGAACTCCAGTAGTCTACCGGTTCGAAGATCAATTCGAAAGAGGGATTCGAATTTCGGAGCAGATATCCGACACTTGATTCTTTAGAGTTTATACAAGAAATCTAATTAGAACTGTGGGCTTAGGGTTTTAATCTTGTAGTGAATCGCATCGAGGAACTGCAAAATCCAGAGAGCAATTTTATTAGTGAAAGGTCAAGACTTCAAAATTAAAAACCAACGGCAACCAGAAAAGTGAAGCGAATAGAGTAAGTAGGCGTGTTGCTTTCGAAATTTGGTTGTCCGGAAGAAAGCAATATTCTGCAATAGAGAAATGAAAATAAAAAGAATGAAATCAGGCAAATATAACAAGTTTTTTTTTTTTTTTTTTTCCTTAAGAGGATATAGATGTCTTTGTGATGCGTGTGTTGATGAGGATGGTGAGCTAGATCGAGAGCTTGAAGAAGAGAAGGGGGTGTTTCAGATCCAGATCTTGGTTTATTTATTTATTTATTTTTTTAAATTAGGGCATTTAGTATTTTTATAAAAATAATGTGGGTCTCACTGGAAAATTAACACCGTTAAGTTAGATTTTAATGGTGGTATGACTTATGCTTTTTTTGAAATTGGGGACCTAATGGTCCCGGGCAGGGTCGAACCCTGATACAAAGGCTGGATAGGCCAACGTCATACCACTGCACTACCTGAGTGCTTGGTGGTATGACTTATGCTTTAAAAGGGTAACTACGTGAGTATTTTTGCTCCAAAAAAAAAAAAAAGAATATGGTGCTGGACGCTCCCGAAAGTAAAGCACATGTATATTTTTGCTCTTTTACCCATAAACTAATTATTCATATAAATGATTTCTTGGATTTTTGATGATGCTACCTTGTGCTTAATATTGTATTGTAGATGTTTAAGAATAAAATTGGAGATTTTGGAAAATGTCGACTAGGTCAGAATTTATATTTTTGAGGACTAGATAAAATTATAGCTAGAAAAGGCCCTATAATTTCTAGAAACTACAAATCTGTGAAGAAAAAGGGCAAGAGAAAATTACAGAAAAGGGTTAGAGTTTTGAAAAGTACCGTTTGGCCTTACAAACATTTCAAAACTTGCAGTTGGTCACTTCAATTCCTTCGCCTTCCCAGCATCGCCGGAGAGCTCTAGAGAACAAACTAGAGGCTAGAGCTTTGGGCTGTGACTTGGAGAGCTTCGGGAACTTCGGTAGGTTGAGATTTTCAAACTAAGGGGAGGAGAACGAGCTTCACCACTGACTTCATTCACCACCAACTCTGAAAACCACATTCACCTTCATCGCTCTTCTTCTTCACCTTCTAACACCTAACCACCATCACCTTGCTCCACTTTTCATCTCTAGTGACCACATGCCTCCTCTGTGTCTGTTGTACCTCTTCTAGTCGTTGGAAAATCACAGTTCTGGCTTATCACCACTCCAAGATCGGGGAAATCTACTCTCTTTTCTCCACCATCACATATTTTTTGCTTTTTTTTTCCTGAAGAAGAGCCATCAATTTCAATGGAAGTCTAGTGGTGTTTTGAAGAAGCTTTGGTTACTGTAACACCCCACCCCACTGTTCATAACCCAAAATAGAGTGGCATCTTCACCTATTAAGAGTTCTGGTGTACTATTTAATAAAAATTTAAACCACTGAATTAGGTTTGTCCTTGAAAATAAAAGCCCTTTTTATAAAGAGAGTTCAAAATAATATTAAAGTTCAAATGAGATTTTCTAATAGATTTAAAACATTTGGAAACATTTTAACAGTGGTTCAATCTTTCATTAAAATTACATCATACTTAAAGTTCAATCAGAGTATTTCCTTATTTCTCCATTTAATCTAGAGCTCTACCAAAACATTCATCACGATTTGGGATTGTTATATGCATGCCCGTCCTTATAACAATCGTTAGCAGCATATATATATATATATCTTGTCTATTTCTACGTAATCATGTGTATCTAATTAGATATATACATCCCAATAGTCACATATGGCTTTCTCAAAATAATAGCTAAGTCATAAGGAAATAAAATTATTCATGTACAAAAGCGAAATTATATGTTTCAATCTGCATCATCAACTCCACCTTCTTCTCATGACCAATCAATATCTACGCCTTGCCTCTTCCTCTTTGCCTACTGGTCTGCCCATATCCTGGATTTATGGAATTGAAGGCTTTAAGATTCAAATGAATGAATCCTAGAGTAATAGGTTAATCTTAAAATCTAGCATATGCAATATATGTAAATTCACCAAACAGAATAGTCCACATAGCATATAAAGCATTCAAATTCAATTCAGATTCAAACGACAAGTATTACATATCAAATTCAGCTTGTAATACAAGTAAATCATAAAATGATTTCAAACACCTTAGCGCAAGGAAATTCATTTTGGCAATTCAATACCAAAAATAATGAATGCACTAAGCCCTGCCTAGCCACCGGGAAGTTAACCCCATGGTCGGCCCTTCCGTTCAATCGAGCCACAAGTGGTGATGACCCCATACCGGCGAGACATACAAATATGACATATACAAACATATATAGCTATGCAAAGAATGTGAGATTAAAGTTACTACCTGTTGGCCTTACAGACAAGACCCATTCCACCAGATTCTTAACACTATGCTTGTCCCTCAAGCACGACGATTCTCTGGTCCTATAAGCAACATTTACATATATAGATGGGTCACTGAACCAATTAAATCTTAATAACATAATTAAGATTTAGCTCCTTTAGATCCACCCTAAAATACTCATCCTTTCGTATTCTTATGAATAGGGATGTATACAAATTGAGACTTATCTAATTAGATACTATTTACTATAAGATAATTATCATCTCAGCGATTTAACCTTTCATTTTATTCAAAGAAACCTTAACTTTAAAGGTTAGGCACAATTAACAACTTATGTGACTATTTTAAGACTTATCAAAAATTCAACCTTTAACTTTTCTAAGAATTTGGAAAATTTATAACTTGACCTATACAACTCCAAATGGAGTGATTCCAATTTCTATTTACTCCTTGATAAATCTATTTCCATAAATTAAAGTCACCAAATTGTTTTATCGCTGAGAAAATTCCCAAATTTCAAAAATATGAACATTGTCCAGCTGACACCTTTATTAAAAATCAGCGACGTTTCCTTCAATTTAAATTCCTTAACTTCATCTCGCTTACACATATATAACCAAATAACATTATTAGAACCTTCCTACTTTAGCACTTGAACATCTCTTAGATTTTCATAAAAGTAGACACACAAGCTTCACCTAACAGCCCAAGAAAATTCACAGAGCATCACATAATTCTCATATTTGACATGATTAACTTCCTTTACCCTTTCCCATTTAAGGAATCTGTCACAACGCTCTAATTACTTAGACAGAAACACACATGGTTACACATGTATCTCACTTTCATAATTTTGGCTTCAACTACTCAAACTTGCATGCTTAAATTACCACCATAACCTTATTATATTTCCTCTTACCTTCTCCTTAAAGAGGTCACAGCCATGCTCATTAAAACAAAAAGGTTCGATTCAGTTATCACAAGAAAAATAGAACCGAATGAGACATGCAGCAACTCGATAAACATCTAAACAATAATATCATCTACAATTTCGTTTTCCTTTTCCTTGATAAACCGAAGTCAAACCCAACAAAAGAGAGTATTTAGGTTTGGACATAACCACAACAGATATACCCGAATAAATTTCTCTTCCACAACTCCCCGAAATTAGTATGCATGTGGTGATGCTAGCAACTACAAGTCTTATTACAATTCCTAATCATGATTTCTATGGTTAGCTAATTTCATTCATCATTTTCTCTCTCTAGCTCACCACTTTCAGTACCAATCCATCAGCAGATATCATACCAAATGGAAGAAACGATGGCAAATTGATGATCAGGGGACCTACCTCACTCTAGATTCAAGCTTGCATGCAAGATTTCCCCTTGTCTTCCACCTCTTCTTCCTCTTCGAAGTGCTCTGGTCCCTCTCGCTTCACCACTCTGTTTTTGCAAGTGACTTGGCTGAAATGAGGAATGAGTAAAATGAGGCTGGAAAAGGAGAATCTGGTTGAATGAAAACTAATGGGCTGTTCGGGTATATGGGCCGAGAAGATGTAAATGAAGAATGAACAAATGAAATGATCAAATAGAGAATAATGGGCTGTTTAGTTTGCTGTCCGAAATGAGGATTAAAAGAATTGAAGTGTTGTGCGTGGGAGGTGCACGTGACCATATGAGAGGAATAAATAATTGGTGTGGTAATGTATGTGGTGACGTGATCTGAGGAGGGGAAAAGGAAATTGTTGTTCTGTCATGTAGTGGCTGAAGCAAATAAAAATGGATGGAGACGTGTTCCACATGCTAGAAAAAGAGGGAGAGTTGTTGGGTCCACTCACAAAATAATCCCACATAATTCATCCCTACAAAGTTTTTGTTTGTAATATAGTCATTTTCTGATTTAATTACAAACATTAGCTAGTTGATAGAATTTAATCCTTCATTTCATCTAAGGATTTTTCTTCCTCAAATAATTTCCTTAGGTCATCAAATATTGTCTTCAAAATATTTAGGCCAACAATTATTTCCTAACAATTTGTCCTTAATTTACGGAAAATTATGTCTTGAATTCCAAATATTAATCCTTAAAATAAGGGTTAAATATCAAATTTGCCATGGAAGTTTCCCAAATGGAGCGTCCAGCACCCGGAAGTTTTTTGGGTACCAAATTTGCTCCGGAAGTATTGAAAAGGTATCAAATTTACCCAAAAGTGACGGAAGTCCACATAGATGCCACGTCATCACACGTGGCATGCCACCTCATCAATCAAAAGTATCATTTTTGCCCTGGAAGTTTTCATTAAGGAGCAATTTTGCCCCGGAAGTTTTCATTGAGGAGCAATTTTGCCCCGGAAGTTTACAAAAGTAGCAATTTTGCCCTTCTTTTAAATTCCACGTGTGATGAGGTGGCATGCCACGTGTGATGAGGTGGCATGCCACGTGGACAGTTAGTCAAACTTAACGGTCAAAATTAACGGATGGGCAAATTTGCTACCTTTTTCATACTTTCGGGGCAACTTTGCTACCTTTTTCATACTTCCAGGGCAAATTTGGTACCCAAAAAACTTCCGGGTGCTGGGCGCTCCATTTGGGGAACTTCCGTGGCAAATTTGATATTTAACCCTTAAAATAATTAAGGCCAATTTTCTATAACTAATCCCATCTCATATTCTTAATTCTCTAATTCTAAATTTTGGGATGTCACAGTTACAATTAGTGTAACATCTCAATTTTCTAAAGCGTTTTTGAAATAATTGATCAGAGTAGAGCATTGGAATAATTTCAAAAGTGTGAATATCTGATAAACATTTACTGATGTAGTATCTGGCTGTTTACATAGCGGTACAGTAATCTGAACATAGTTTGATAAAAATAAAGTCAAAATGAAAATCTCTCCGTTTGCGTCTTTACGCTGGCTCCTTGCCCTTGACCCTGGCCCTGGTTCCTCCGGACCCTGAAGCTATAGTAGGAGCTGAGGTTCAATGACCATTGAACCTCAAGTAACGGTTAAGCTCATGCTTATGTACAGTTATGTATGACAGATATTCATGACGTAACAATGATAATCAATACAAAAGCTCATAACAGAATACATAACCACGTATGTAAGATAATAACAACATATGTAACATAACCACGTATGCTACAACAATAATTCGAACATAACCACGTATGTAGCATAACCACGTATGTAAGTCTTCGTCGATGAGCACAATCATCATATACAATCATACAATAAGCATCAGAGCTAGTGTTACAAAACGCGAACATACCTGGGTTGATAATTCCGGTATGACGACGATCGGTATACGTTTGCAGACTTCCTATAATAGGTATATTGCGTTATTAATTTGTAAATAATATTATAAAATATATTTTGGCCACTACTAACTATTCTACCCTTGGTACAATAAACCATTATTTTATTTCCTCACAATTTATTGAAAAATGCTGGAAATTGTTGGGCAGAATTTCGCCTATCTTTGAAAAATCATAACTAATTCTAGGAAAATCGAAACGAAAATCCGTAAAATGTTCCGGACTCCTCAGGATGTCTATTTTCCAGGAAAAATATCAAACTTTGCCCAGAATCATTCCCAGATTTCACGCATTCAACCTCTGCCCAGAAATTCCAGCATTTTTGCAGCATGAACTTTGAGAATTTCTTTCTCACTGTACAGAGCTTATTTCAACATGTTCTTTACATATTTGGAAAGCCCTTTATGTCTACTTTCGTCATGAATTTTCTCAGAATTTTTCAGTAGCATTTTCAATATGAAATATGCGTTTTTCTGTGACCCGTTCAGAAATCGCCTAACTGACGAATTTTCGCCAGAACTTCGTTACTACCGTGTTCTTAACCCGGAACTTTTGCAAAACCACTTCCTTTACTAAATTTCCGAAACAAGGCTATTTTTAACTATAAAAACATGAAACTAAAATTATTCTAGAATTCTAAAGATTAAAATTACTTCTATCTAGGAATTTAAAACTCAAAACTAAGAACTTTGCTTACCTAAAGCTTGGACTCCTTCAAGCTCTTCCTCCAACTCTCTCAACTCTCTCTCTCAAAGAAGCAAGTGTTGCTTTGCTTGGTGTGAAGAAAAATGAATGACCTATGCCTCTATTTATAGTGAAAATGTTGGACAATCTTGTAAATAAGTGCAACTTTACTCTTGGCTAATTCTCACCATTGGATCTAGGGTTTCATCAAAACATCACATCCTCTCCATCCACATGAAAAACTGAATTCACTCTCTCTCTCCCTTCTTCTCTTTCTTCTTCCTTCTACTAGAAGCTTAAGAACTTGGGGTGCAATAATTGAATAGTAAGTTATATCCTACAAGCTTTGACCAATTGGCACATGTGATGAAACTAAATTCCTTCCTCATGAAGCTCCCAAAACCGTGCCCCCTCTAAATTTTTGGGTTTTAGGGTTGTTTTGGGCTTTATTGCTATGTTGGGCAAAGGTTTGGCAAGGATTTGGGCTACCAAAAATGATCCAATGTAAATTGTTGTGGTAAAAAGCCCTAATTTAATTTCTTTTTGTTTATTATTTGATTTAGCTTAATTAGGTTTAATTTGTAGTGTTCTAATTGTTTTACAACTCAATTATGATTCTACTAATTCCAATTGTTTCAATTATCGATTCCTTGTTACGCTTTAATATGGATTTAGCCAAAATATTTCAAATTGTTAGTTAATATTTGCCACTAGGTTAATTATGAATGTTTATTAAATTAAGATTAGTTTTTTTGTGTTCACTAATTATTTTTAGTGTCCTCTAATCATCTTAAACCTCTACATATTCAGTTACGGCTTATTTTTGATAATTTACGCATTATGTGTCAATACATATTTAGGTGTGAATTTAATTGTTCTTTAATTGTTGGAAATTTCATTTAATTGATTTAGGTGTTTTTATGACATTTTACAATATTTTTATGACTCCTAATAAAATCTAGAGAGTTGGATTTTGCCCTATTAAGTCCTATCGAAAACTTATTCAAGAGATAGAATAAATACAATACTATTTTGGAGACAACATACTCTCCTATTTTCAATAGGTCCTAATGGCCAAAATATCATTTTTAAAAGGAATACAAATCTTGGGGTATTATACAACATACTCTCCTATTTTCAATAGGTCCTAATGGCCAAAATATCATGTTTAAAAGGAATACAAATCTTGAGGGTATTATAATTAGAGCTATGAGTGGCTGATTTTTCCTTGATTTCTTGGAGGTAGAGAAGGCAGCTAGAGTTTCAAGTACTAAAGGGGGAGTTTATTAGTTTTCTATTAACTCAATTCAAGTATTATTATGTTTTGTTTGTATTAACTATTTCATTGGTACATGTTTGTGAGGTTTGGATGAGTGTTCATTTGTCCTTGTTGGTTAATTAACATTCATGCTGAATTTTGTTTTGATGCTCTTGGACTATGTATTGAACTTATTTCTTTATGTTTTAGTGAGATTATGCATTATATTTGATTACTATGGTGTTTAGTTGAGTTCATTCATATTGAGTGTGGCTGTTGTGCTTTCATTTAAAAGGAAACAAGTGCATTAAAATGATTTTCAAATACACATCAAGTGGTTTTTAACAATTTATTTAAGAGATAACTATAAATGTTTGGGACAATTGTTAAAGTTTTGTTTGCAACCTTTGGATTGTCAATTGAATTATTAATTGAGTTTTCGTTATTAATTTAATTTACAATTTGGTTTATCATCTTAATTGTTTGATTGGGTTGATAAATTGTCTAGTTGTTCAATTGGATAATTGTAAGCAAGATTTCTAACAGTATTTTGAAATTAAATGCCATTGGGTTTTAATGAGTTTAATTATCTAGCGCTCATTCCATTATAAGTTTTCTAGTGGATTAGGTGTTATTGAACTTGAGGGTTTCCTATGTTTCAATTAGTTAATTAAACTCATTAATTCCAATCTTTCATTAACCTCCCTTTGATTTAATTAATTAGTTTAGAGCTAAGAAAGTTAACTTCATGTAAATCCTGAGTTGTCCCCTTCACCGTACCTAAAGTAAACCTTTTGTGTCTTTTCTTATTTGATTTTCTTAATAGTTAGTTGATTTCTTTTCTTATGATTTTAATTATTCTCTCATCACAAAACCCCCCAAATTTGTATCCGTATCTAGATTAATTCCATTCTCATATAGGTTTTAGAGTTATTTTCATCTTGTATTTAGTTAGTTTAGTTTTATTTCATTGCATTTTTCATCACCTAAATCCAACTTAAAGAAAAACTCACAGATTGCTCCTTGGAAGAATGACCTAGGTTGACCCTAAACTGCATAATTAATTAGGACTTAGTTTAATTGATTGCTTTAGTGACAAAAACAACGCATCAAGCACCTAAAAGTTAGTTCTTATGTGGTACATGGTATATGTTTGGGAAGGGAACTAAAGATAGCCAAATGTGTAATTGAAGATATATAATTTGTAAGTTCGAAAGTTAGACAGTAGAAAGGAAGGGCTGTTTGATATTTTAAGAAGAATTAGAGTGGTCAAATGCTAACATAATAATAATAATAATAATAATAATAATGCGGTGGTGGCGGTGGCGTAAGAGTAAGAGTAGTAGGAGTAAGAGAAAGCGACACACACACATAAAATTAATCGTAAATTAAAGGGACAGAAAATGAAAGTTTAATTTGTATATTGTTTGAATAATAATGTTTGGGATTTTATTGTTGGCGTGCTATACACATACACACTTGTACTGTTGTACACCTTGAGACTCGACCACATGCAAATCCAAAGTCACATGCATGTGTCCCCATAAATTTCACACATCAACATCTAACATTCCTCAAAGGCACTAAGTTTTAATTACTGATCCCATAGCTTTGTATAGAGTATTGTCTTTATTACAATTCCTACCTTTTCTTCTAAAATTTGACCATTTATAAGTACATTCCTTAGATAGTTCTCATGACAATAAACATCTAAAATTTTTAAGAAAGTACTTGCCATTGGTGATTTAAAGCTGCTAACATTAATTTTATTAGTTCACAGTCATCCTTCCAATATTAATTTCAAGCTAAAGGATCATCTATTCAGAGACTTTTTTCAAAAAAAAAATATGGAGCCATTCATCAAAAGAAAACTAATTTAAAAGTGGCTTTGTTTAACTCTATACATGCTTTCATCTCATCAAGCGAAACCTTAGACTTAATAAGCTTCAAAACCTTTCGTCTTTTGCTAGGCAACTCAACAAATTTGGCATTGGGACTGCTTGATTTATTTTCTGATCACAAGTTTAATTTTTAATTCTGAACAAGGACGAATAATACTCGTCTGTGAGGTCTTTAAATATAATTATATATCTTAAAGGGCCCATAAATATTAGTTTCCAAGATGGACGTCCAACTAAGCTATACTAGAACTTATTACGTGTAACTACTCTCTTGTCTTCATTAATATTACAAATTATTATTATCCAATAATGTTGTGATTTTATGTTAAAACAATTGACAGAGGCAAGCCCAATAAGAAGAGTCTAGAGTTAATTAAATTATAAAGCCCATTTGTAAATAGCCCAATAGTCCAATAGGCTTTCTGTGTATTCTAGCATATTGTACAGATGACAAACAATTGTATATTCTAGGGTTGCTAAAGCGACTATAAATAATAACAAATCTGATGGCCACTATGCGCCACCATTATACAGAATACTAAATCCCTAAATTTATCTTGGTATCAGAGCTTTTTAGGCTAATAGCCATGGCTGAACCTGTTACACCTCTCACCCGAGACTCCTCCTCTGTTCCTCATCCAGAAACCCGTTTTGCAGCTCTCTCCTTTCTATCAGCTGCGTCTCTCTCCAAACCTTCACAGAATAGTGGCATTTCTCAAAATTGCTCTGTCAAGTTGGATGGAACAAATTTTCTGATTTGGCAAACTTATGTGTTACCCATCATTAAGGGTCACAAACTCGAAGGTTTTCTCAATGGATCAACACCATGTCCACCTCAGTTTATTGTTGTTGATGGGAACACTACACTCAACCCAAATTTTGAAGACTGGGTTGCTGCTGATCAGCTTGTTTTTGGCTAGATCCTGAATACCATGACCCTAGAGGTGTCATCTCAAATGACTAATGTCTCCACAACTGCTGGACTTTGGGCTGCAGCAAAAGAAGTTGCTGGTGCTCAGACAAAGTCTAGAGTTCTCATGCTCAAATCTGACTTCTAGCGTACAAGAAAAGACTCAATGAAAATGAAGGATTACCTGATTAAGATGAAAGGCTTCTCTAAGAAGCTCTCAGTTGCTGGCTGTTCAGTCCCTCTGCTAGACTTGTCCATTCAGATTTTGGCTGGCCTTGATGCTGAATACAACCCTATCGTTGTACAACTGAGCAAAGAAATTGATGAGCTCAGCTGGATTGGCTTCCAGTCATCCCTCCTGACCTATGAAAACAGAATGGAACAACTGAATCAGTTCTCTAAACAATCTGTTTCAAACAACTATGCCAACTATGTCAAAACAGAACATCCACCCTCTAGAAACTGGAGTGGAAATCGATATTTTCGAGGAAATCGAGGAAGAGGAAGAAGAGGCTATAGAAGAAGAGGAGGAAGCAGCAACTACAACAACAATTTCGAAGGAAACAGAAATGCCAACTGTGTGAATGATTTGGTCATGAAGTTGAAAGCTGTTTCTATAGGTTTGATAAGTCATTTGTCAAACCTGATAAGAAAAAGCCCAACCCAGCTGCTGCCTCCAACTCACACAGTGATAATTTTGCATATTGGACCACTCCTGAATGTGTTGATGATGATGCTTGGTACCTGGACAGTGGAGCAACAAGTCATGTCACCCAATGATGTCAATCGCATTAAGATAAACTTAATAGTAGGAAATGGTCACAAACTCAAAGTTGCAAAAGTAGGTTCATCTACTCTATCAAATGTGAATAACACAAATATGCAGCTAAACAATATTCTCTATTCACCAGAAATTAAAAAGAACTTGCTGAGTGTTTACAAAATAGCTGATGATAACAATGCAGATATTGTATTTAATACCAATGGATTTTCTGTGAAGGAACAGGAAACAGGGAGGATAATGCTGCAAGGGGTTCCAACTGAAGGGAGCATGTTCAAAGTATCTAAAGGAGCTTCAAAAGGGAAAGAAAATGATAGTAAAAGCTACAACACTGATCTTATGTTTACTATTGAGAAAGAAGCTACTAGTTCAGCATTTAATTATCTGAGTATTGATAGAAACTTATGGCATTGTAGACTTGGACATCCTAATGATAGGGTCCTCAATCAAGTTATTAGTGATTGTAAACTCAATACTAGTAAAAATGAAATTACTTTTTGTGAGTCTTACAAGTATGGAAAATCTCACTCTCTCCCTTTTAAGGCTTCTCAATCTCAAGCATCTAAGCCCCTTGAATTAATTCATACCGACCTATGGGGACCTGCACCTATGAGCTCCCTCAATGGCTTCCGCTACTACATCATATTTCTTGATGATTATAGTAGGTTCTCATGGATTTTTCCTCTAAAAACCAAAGATGAGGCACTGCATGTGTTCATTCAGTTCAAAAACCTTGTTGAAAATCAATTTGATAGCAAAATAAAAATACTCCAAAGTGACTGGGGTGGAGAATACAGAAGTTTCACTAGTACTCTACAAGAAGCTGGCACACATTTCAGAAACTTGTGTCCACATACCTCCTCTCAGAATGGAAGAGCTAAAAGAAAACACAGACACATAGTCGAAATGGGACTTACTTTACTTGCTCAAGCCAAAATGCCCCTTCACTATTGGTGGGAGACATTTCACACAGCCACAACACTAATAAATCAGTTGCCTACTGGTGTACTAGATGGAATATCACCTCATTACAAGCTTCTTCAGAAACATCCAGATTACAGCAGGCTTAAAGTGTTTGGTTCCGCATGTTATCCTTGTCTAAGACCTTACAACCAACACAAACTTGATTTTCGAACTACCAAGTGTGTGTTTCTAGGCTACAGCAATTCACATAAAGGATACAAGTGTCTAAGTTCTACTGGAAGAGTTTATCTATCCAGACATGTTGAATTTGATGAAACTAACTTTCCATTTTCTACAGGCTTTATCAATAAGAAAAGAATACAAGAAGAAGGAATCTATTCTCAAGGCTTCTTCAATGTGTCCTTACTTGAGACTAAATTGCAATCACATACTGATTATGTTGCAGTCGACTCCTCTAAGCAATCAATATTGCAAAAAGAAACCACTGAGCAGTAGAAAGGAGTGATGATCCTAGTGAAGAAGAAGGGCAACCAGTTACACTTGATGAAAATTCACAAAGCATTTCAACTGTGTGTCCTACAGCAAATCAGGAAAAAGAGAACAATGCAAACCAACATCAGATGGTTACGAGAAGCAAAGTTGGAATATCCAAGCATAAACAACCATACATTGGTGCTGTTACCACTGAACACATAGAGGATATAGTCCCTCTTACAGTCAAATCTGCCTTAAAGAGTCAAGAATGGAAGAATGCTATGCTAGAGGAGTATAATGCCCTGCTCAAAAACCAAACCTGGAAATTAGTTCCCTACACTGGACAGGGAAATTTGGTTGATTGCAAATGGGTTCTTAAAAAGAAGTTCAATTCAGACGGGTCCTTTCAAAAACACAAAGCAAGACTAGTAGCCAAGGGCTTTCAACAAAGCCCTGGAATTGATTTTGATGAAACCTTTAGCCTATTCTAAAGTCATCTACTCTAAGATTCATTCTTTCTATTGCAGTTACACTACACTGGCAAATCAGGAAAATGGACATAAACAATGCCTTTCTCAACGGTGAATTACAAGAGACAGTTCTTATGAAACAACCTGAAGGATTTGTTGACTCTAAACATCCTAATCATGTCTGCTTGCTAAACAAGGCACTGTATGGCCTTAAACAAGCACCAAGGGCTTGGTTTGACAAATTGAAGACAACTCTACAAAGTTGGGGTTTTACACATTCAAGGTGTGATTCATCTCTCTTCTTCCTCAAACATGAAGGATATGTTATGTTCGTCTTATTTATGTTGATGACATTATAGTGACTGGAAACTCAGTAAAAATGATAAACTTATTTGTGGAACAACTGAACAACAAGTTTGCTCTAAAGGATCTAGGAGACCTACATCACTTCCTAGGCATTGAAGCTTACTGAGACAATACTGGACTCTACTTGAAGCAAGAAACATACATACAACGCATCTTGTGCAAAGCCAATATGCAGAATTGCTCTTCGGTTCCTACACCCATGGTGGTAAACAAGCATCTTTCAAAAATCGATGGAGTACCACTCCAAGATGTTACTAAATACAGAAGGATTATCGGAGCACTACAATACCTGACCAACACCAGGCCTAACATCTTGTTAGCTGCCAATAAGCTGAGCCAATTCCTGAGTGCTCCAACAAGTGTTCACTCGTAGGCATTAAAAAGAGTACTCAGATATCTAAAGGGAACCAAAGATCTAGCCCTATACATTAAACCAAGCAATCATCTCACCATACAAGGTTTTTCTGACGCTGACTGGGCTTTTTGTCCAGATGATCGAAAATCCATGGGAGGCTACTGTGTATACTTTGGCGATTCTCTCATTTCGTGGTCAGCAAAGAAACAGCGGGTCGTATCTCGGTCAAGTGCAGAGTCGGAGTACCGATCCCTTGATGATCTCTTCTCAGAACTTTCCTGGATTCAGTCTTTCACAGTCAAACTTGGGCTTCATCTCAAGGAACCACCGATTGCATGGTGCGATAACCTTAGTGCCGTTGCGCTCGCTGCCAACCCCGTCTTTCACGCTAGATCGAAACACATTGAGTTGGATGTCCACTTTGTTAGAGATAAAGTGCTTGCAAGGGAACTGTCGGTGAGATATGTACCTTCAAAAGATCATATTGCAGATTTGTTTACTAAACCTCTATCCAATTCAAGCTTCTGCAACTTCCGGTCCAAACTTAGAATTGTTCGAGTCCCAATTTCCTCGTTTGCGGAGGCCTGTTAAAACAACTGACAGAGGCAAGCCCAATAAGAAGAGTCTGGAGTTAATTAAATTATAGAGCCCATTTGTAAATAGCTCAATAGTCCAATAGGCTTTCTGTGTATTCTAGCAAACAATTGTATATTCTAGGGTTGCTAAAGCGACTATAAATAATAACAAAGCTGATGGCCACTGTGCGCCACCATTACACAGAATACTAAATCCCTAAATTTATCTTTTTAAATTTAGGGTAGAGAGTAAGCTGAGGATATAAATGACTTTGCATCCAAATTATTATTTGCCCGTATTTCATAAAATTACAAGTTAATCTATTAAATGTTATGGCAATGTCAAAAAAAAAAAGATCAGGAGATGGGCTCGCGACCTGTAAGTGGGTGTTGAAACTTGAAAGCAATAATGGCGTTTCACATTACACAAGTTACAGAAAGAAATTAATTGCTCTGTGTACTATACGCGGTCTTAAACATAGCGACTTTTAAGACCGGACATATAAATACGTCCGATCTTAAAATATCAACTTTTAAGAGCGGCTAAAACTTGGCCGCTCTTAAAAGATATGACTTTTAAGAACGGATATATAAATACATCCGGTCTTAAATTCTCAACTTTTAAGACCGGAAAATTTTTTTGCGGTCTAAATTTTCCTGAATTTTTCCCTGTTCTGTTCTTCCTGATTATATTACACACAAATCACCTACCCAATCCAGCACACAAAAGTCGATACTTTTAAGCTACAAACTATGAACAATTATTTAAATAAATTGAATTGGAAAAATGATACAAATATTTATTCACCATGAGTTATTTGGCCTCATGATTATAATTAATGATTATATTATGTCTACAACACCTAAATTAATTTATACAATAAGATAACTTACTTACAAATACAGTAAGTTACAAATATACATGCGCCCAAAATAATATTCACCAAGCCTTCATCTAATTCAGTTCAACAATGCAGCTCCCTCCAGTTCAACATGCCCCTTTGGACCGGATCTTGCCACAAAAATAAAACAAGGAACAAACTTCATAGTCAAAGACATGATGAACATAGAAGGAATAAATGTTATAGTTAAAGACTTAAAGTAGTTTACAAAGAAATCTGCATATATATGAATATATTACCTTATGAATTGACACTTTTATAAAGTGATATCTTCCCATATCCTTTCTTGATGATCACTTCTTATGTCGGGTTCATTATCCGCTTCATCTTCTTCGTTCATGTCTGGTAGACCCCTTGAAAAAGGAGTACTATCAGGAATACCATAATTTGAATTCATTTCCTCATCAATATCAATGATCCTCTTTCCTTGGAGAGCTACAGACCACATTTTATTTTCTTGATCGGTGATATAGAACACTTGTTTCACCTGGTCTGCCATTATAAAAGGTTCATCTCCAAAACTTCTACCATTGACATCGACTAATGTAAATCCTAGCCGATCGATCCGAACACCATTATTGACATTAACCCACTTGCATTTGAAAATGGGAAATCTAATTTTCACATAGTCCACCTCCCATATCTCTTCAATAACCCCATAATATGGCATGATTGCCAATAAAGGGCTCTTGTCTTTCAAACTGGAGAAGTGTATAGATTCAGCCTCTAACATAACACCACTGTTCTGAACTGTGCTCCTATCATCTAGGGACTTTGTGTAAAATGTATAACCATTGATCACATACGAATTCCAACTTATGACATCAACCTCAGGACCACACGCTAAACATTTGAGGATATCAGAAACACATTCCTCTTCCTCGACCTTTTGTTTGAATCAGTGTGCAAAAGGTCTGTTATGCTCCCTAATCAACCTTTGTTCAGTCATTCCAGGATTTTCTTTCCTCACAGCTTCTTTATGTGCAGCTATGCTGGCTTGAACTTCATCAACATTATTCAAGATGTATAAGTGGACTTATGACAATTCATCAGGATTCACAGTCTTTACTGAAGCCCCTCACCTACCCCCTTCAGCATGCTAACGTTTTGAAAGCCCAATATGTCTTACTTTGGCCAAATAATTTTGACAAAATTCAATGGCTTCTTCAGAAACATATTTCTGAACAATCAAGGCTTCTGGACGGTATGCATTCTTCACATACCCTTTAAGGAATTTCATAGATATTTCAATTGGGTACATACACCGTATATGGATAGGGCCGCACAACTTTATCTCCCTTACGAGATGAACAATTAGATGAACCATGATGTCAAAAAATGTAGGAACAAAAAGCTTCTCAATGTGGCACAAGATAAGATATCCTTCATTCTCCAATTCATCCAAGTTTTCGATGTCAAAAACTTTACCACAAACCGCATTGAAGAAGACACAAAGTCTAGTCAAAACGACCCGAAGATCATATTCGGCGATGCCTCGAATAGCTATTGGGAGTAGCTGTTGCATCAAGACATGACAATCATGCGATTTTTGGCCTACTAATTTTAAGTCCTTCATCGATACAAGTCGTTTAAAATTTGAAGAATACCCCGATGGAACTTTTGTGCCATGTAAACACTTACAAAAACTTCATTTCTCATCCTTAGACAAAGTATGAGAAGCCGGGGGACAATAAGTTCTCTTCGCATATGGCCTTGGATGTAACTCTTCACGTATTCTCATTGCTTGCAAATCCAATTTTGCCTTCACACCATCCTTGGAACTGTCTTGTATGTTGAGAAGTGTGCCAACAATACTATCACATACGTTTTTCTCCACATGCATGACATCGATACAGTGTCTCACATCAAGATTGTGCCAATAGGGAATATCGAAGAATATAGATCTCTTTTTCCATATATTTGTATCTTTTCTACTGTTGGCTGTCTTGCCGAAGATGACATTGATATTTTTCACCTTCTCATAAACTTGCTCCCTAGTCAATGGCACCGGAGCATCTTCATATTCTTGGCCACCAAAGAAGGCTTTCTTTAATCGATGATATGGGTGGCCTCGTCTAAGAAAACTCCTATGTCCAAGATAAACTGTCTTTCTTCCATGTTCGAGTTCATGGTAGCATGTGCCTTCTTCACAAACAGGACATGCTTTATGGCCCTTTACACTATACCCTGACAAGTTACCATAAGCTGGGAAGTCGTTTATAGTACAGAATATCATGGCTCGCAATTTGAAGACCTCCTACTTGAAAGAGTCAAAAACATCAACACCTTCTTCCCATAACTCCTTCAAGTCTTCGATCAAGGGTTGAAGGTAAACATCAATGTCATTTCTGGGTTGTTTTGGTCCCGAAATCAACATAGACAGCATGATGTACTATCTCTTCATGCATAACATAGGAGATAAGTTGTAAATAATGAGGAGTACAGGCCATGAACTATGTACGCTGCTAAGGCTTCCATATGGATTCATGCCATCCGTGGTAAGGGTAAGCCTAAGGTTCTTAGGTTCTTCGCCGAAGTTGGGAAATAATTGATCGATTTTCTTCCATTGAGAAGAATTGGCTGGATGACGAAGCTTTCCATCAGAAATCCTCTCATCTGCATGCCACTGCAAATTTTTTGCATCATTTTCATTCACAAACAACTGCTTGAACCTTGGTATGATTGGAAAATACCACAACACTTTTGCAGGCCCCTTATTTGACTTGTACCTTGGGGTTTCACATATCGGACAATTCTACTTCTCTTCAAACTCTTTTCTATACAATACATAGTCATTCGGGCATGCATGGATCTTTTTGTACTCCATTCCCAGTGGACAAAGTGTTTTCTTAGCATCATAGTATCGATGCGGCAACACATTATCATCCAGAAGCATGTTCTTAAAAGCCTCAAGCATTTCAGAAAAACTCTTGTCGCTCCATCCATGACGTGCCTTCAACCTTACCAATTTCAATACAGCGTTCAACAATTGGTATTTTTGACACCCAGGGTATAGCGGGGTCTCCGCATCACTCCACATATTACCATATACATGTGATTGTTGAAAGGCCTCTTCTCCTACGTCACGAATAATGTCCTCTATGCGATCATCCATATCCATGTCATTATCATCAAAGGCCACTTCCCCATTTTGAGACCCACTTGGTATTTTTTCACCATGCCATACCCATACTGTATAAGTCTTACAAAATCCATGACAAATTAAATTTGTGTGTATAACTTCAGGGACTTAGTCGCCTATCATTCAAACATTTTACACAAGGGCAATAAAACTTCCCACTATCATCACTTCCATTTTGTTTAGCAAATTCAATAAAGTCCCTCACCCCATTCTGATATTCAACGCTCGTCCGTAAAGCATTTATCCAACTGTGATCCATAGTAGAATTCCTATGGACGGAAAGATTTAGCATACATAAAGTAAGGCAAAAGTAAATGCATAACGAAGAATATCTACTATGGATCCACTTTTGGCTGTCTTGCATATCACAGTGAATCCAAAATAAAATATCACGAAATAAAATAAATGCATGATGAGGAAATTAAAAGCTTCACATGAATGTCTTGAGGACTCACCTATAGCTCAAATGCGAAATAAGAGTCTTTCTTCTCCCGCCACGAACGTTGATGTTGGAGACAGCAAGAGTACCCTAAAAACATCAGGTAGGTCTCAAGTGCAAATATAATCTTCAAAATAGAATATTCATTAACAACAGAGAAACCCACAAGAGCATTTCATCGATTTCGTTCAACCCATGAAAAACCCAGAACGATAAGTAGGAAAACCATGAAGTTATATAACCGAAACACCTCTTACAGCTTGGTCTATATACGTTTAGCTGAGAAACCAGAAAGTGATTGTCGAGAGAGCAACGCGAAGCACTGACGGAGCAACACACAAACACTGGAGAGAGAAACTCCTCAGTAAGCACTTTTGGCGCGACAAGAGAAATTCAGAGAGGAAAATTTAATTTTCCACGTGACAGAGACATGTTTTTGTATTTGGAATTTTTTAAGACCAATTAATTATAAAGCATCCGGTCCTAAATATATTTTAATAATTTTTAAGTATTACTTTTAAGACCGAATCATTATCCTGTCCGGTCCTAAATATTGGTATTACTTTTAAGACCGAATTATTATCCTGTCCAGTCCTAAATATGTTAATTTTAGTATTCATTCTTAGATTTTATTAAGACTGGTTAATTATTAGTAGACGGCCCCAAATATATAACTGTATCCGAAAACTAAGAAAATAAATTCCCAATTATTTTTTTCAAGAAAAAAGTATTGGTTTTGGTGAGCGCAGAAAATTATCAATGCTATTATTAATTACTTGAACACAAAATTAAAACGAGACAAGCTTATGTTTCTTAATTAATGCTATTATTAATTACTAATAATAATGCCATACACATTGGAATTAAAAAAAAAGCAGAAAATTATCAAAGATTATTATCCTTCAAAGCCCAGGCAATATCGGCTTGAGTAGCATTAATTTCTCGCCGGATATCAGCAAGTTCCCATCTTATTCGTATTAGGACATTAGAGGAAAGAGGACGAGGGCCAGCGTTAGGCGCGCTGGCACCAACTGGTTGGAGAGGTGGAGCAGCTGGAACCTCTTCATGGTCGGAAGGCTGGAGGGGGGGGTGCGGCAATCTCTTCATCATCGGAAATAGCAATGGGTCCAACGACTCGAGACTCTTCTGTTTCAATAGACCGTACTCTCGATGGAGGAGGTGCACCGTATAACGATCGATGGAAGGCACGAGCATCACGAGTAAGAACACCCCTAGGAGCAGTTCTCTTGTATCTAACCATGGTTTGAGCAGTTGGTGCAAAGAGGTATGAGGAGTTTATTAATAAAGGCAGAGAGCAGTGCGGAGTTACGAGGTATGAGGACTGAGGAGTTAATAAAGGTAAAGAGCAAACGAATCGTCTACTTTACGAGTGGGTTTTATAAATATTATTTATTTTTTTAAATGAATTAATTTTAAGACCGACCTTTTATCATTTCGCCGGTCCTAAAAGTATATCATTTATTTTTTTAATCAATTAAATTACTTTTAAGACCAACCTTTTATCATTTTTCCGGTCCTAAAATTCATTTACTTTCTTAATCAGTTAAATTACTTTTAAGACCGACCTTTTATCATTTCTCCGGTCCTAAAAGTATATTATTTATTTTTTTCCTATTTTTTAAAGTAAGATTTAATTTCGTAAAAAAAGTTCATTGTTTCAAATTCCGATAGCAGAGTCGTATCCTTACACTCTATCAGAGGATCTCTTCGACTTCCAGATAAACTTCCCAACGTAACTAGGTGTCTCCTCGTATTCTGATGTACTATGCGTCTGCTCATTAAAGGTTCCAGCGTTTCACTCCGGATGGGTTCTCTATTTAAACCCGTTGTTGCTTTACTTTCTTTACATTCTTCATCATCACTTCTACAATGACTGCTCCACCACCACCAGGTCCTCCTTTTCCTCCTCCCGCTGGGCGTAAAAATCCTTACCCTCCTCCTCTGCCTCCGAACCCGACCACCAAACAGCTACTGCGCCACCTCCTGGCCCGCGTCGATCATATAGATCGACGACAGGGCCAGCCTTTTCAGGTCTACAACGCCGTCAACAACAATATCAACGCGATACTCGACACCCAGGACGTTGAGTACAATCCGTTCGATGACGACGTCTCCGACGACTCCCTGCCCTCCAACAACGATGGGGAGGAGTAAATATTTTTATTTTTCTTTTATATCATGTACTGTGCTACCCCCCACGGGGCAGCATTAAAAAATATATAATAAATTTGTTATTTTCCTATTTCGATCGCCTTTGTCCTTCTCAGTACATTCTTTCTTTTTCCGACAAGGAGGAAAAAACAAAACTCGCACATTAAAAAATCCAACAATATACAGTTAAGATCAGATCGACAAAACAAAAAACATTGTTTACCTTATTCGAATAAAAACAAACACAGTGACAATTCTTCTCAAGGTTGGACCGTCATTATCGTCGGTTTTGCCTCGCCCTGATTAGAAACAAAGTGTCCTTTTCTTTGTCTCTTTTCTTTTTCCAACAAAAAGAAAAGAGACAAAGAAAAGGGACAACGATGTCGCTACTCAATATCAGGAGAGGTAAAAATGACGACAATGAGGGTCCTCGCTTGAGCAGAACACCAGAACCTTGGTTGCTTTGAACCCTAATTAATTTGTTCGAAAAGCGAGTCAACTCTATTTAAAGGAAGACTATTAGGAGCGAACCGTAAAAGGAGAAACGGTCCTAAAAGTCTCGAATACTTTTAGGACTGTCATTTAACAATATACGGTCCTAAAAGTCTCACCAATATTTGGTCGAATACTTTTAGGACCAGAAGTTTAAAATATGCGGTACTAAAAGTCTCACCAATTTAGTCGAATACTTTTAGGACTGGAAGTTTAAATTATGCGATCCTAAAAGTCTCATATTATTTAAACCAAATACTTTTAGGACCGGAAGTTTACCCATATACAGTCCTAAAGTCGGGAACTCTTGCTTCTTTAATTTAGAGCATCCTGAACCTCAAATTTTAAGCACTAAAGAGCTATATCCATCCAATTTCAGATACCCAAAATGGACACAAGAAAATTGTTTGAAAAATTAAACAAATTTATCTATTGAATTTTACATTGCCTGTGTATATATACAAATGAATTGTTCGAAAAAATAATCAAATTTATAGAAGATTATTGTTGCTACAAGATATTTACAAATGAATACATCATTATTTATTATGGATCAGGTCATACACGTATTCACAAAACAAATTGCGGATGTGCTCGAGTTCAGCATCCAAAAAGGGGGCAGGTCATTGAAACATCGTAACATCAAAGACAGAAACTGAATTAACTTGCGTCCATATTTCATATGTAACATTAAGCCAGAAACTGAATTAACTTGCGTGCATAATATGTAACATCAAATATTTGCCTTTGCATATAATTTAGTATTTCCTTTAGTGACAATATCATACATGTGTTTCATGACGTATTGGCCACATAGGTTGGACGCCACTGGTTGCCGACGAGTCTAAAAAAAACAAGAAATATATATAAGTAATATTGTAACATCGATATAGTGTCTCACAAATATTGTACCAACCTCTGGTCTGAGCCATTTAGGCGCTTTGGCGTTAGAAGAATGCCTTTTGAGTGTGTCGATCTGGAACGTCCTCATGACACAATCATCAAAAATGCATATTTATCAATGTTCAATGAAAATTCACAGCAGAGATTTCAGACAAGAGAATCAAAATAACATGCTTACTCATTGATGGTCTGCGTCAACGCAGGCACTAGCTCGGTGTGAGTGGAGCATATGAAGATAACTTAATTTTCTTCCATGTACATGATGACCAACTGCCAGTGGCGGCTGAAAATTCACAGCAGTCAAGTATACTTAGTGATATATATATGTAGCAGAATTAAGTGAATTGTAGACAAGATTTGTGATATATACTCAGTGATATATATATATATGTAGCAGAATGCCAAAAAGTACACCTTTCTTCTCACATTACACAACCTTCTTGATATGTACTCTTGTCTTTCCGCCATGGTTGTTTGACTTGAATACTGTGGGCACAAGAATCCAAAATCGTTGCTCATGCCCTTATTCTCCAATTCTTGATGCAAGAACCTACAGTAATTACATCGATCAGGGAATTAGTATATGTATGTGTGTCTAAACGATGCATTTAAATTATGCAATCATAGAAGAACATACTTACTTCATCCAAATTCGAATAATTGCATCACTAAGCTCCTGTCTAGGAAGCAGCAGGGAGTCAATATCCTCGGTGTCAACTTGGACTGGTAGTGGATGAGCGACGCCTACTACTTCATTGACATCCCACGATTTATCTTTAAAACCTCCACTTTTAACCATATCGGTTATTTTTTTGCGGCCAGTCAACTTAGGAGGGGATGGAGCCTGAGGAGGGGATGGAGCTCGACGAGGGGATGTAACTTGAGGACGAGAGGTTGAAGCTTCAGGAGGAGTACAGACATGTACAAGCTTCACTGGCCAAGAGATGAAGGTTCCATTGACATCACTCACAATCTTCATCTCATCAGTTGGGAGAGGGAGAGGTGCATCAATGATCACCTTTACAACTGACACTCTGACTTAATCATCAGACATTTGTTGGTGGTGTACAGTTGATCCAAAAAGTTGTGGGCAGTCCCTTTTGCAACCAATAGTAGTCTATCATGATGATCAGGATCCTCCACATAAAGGTCATAAGGTTGCTCTGATTGTCCAACAATACAGCTCCCTCCAATGCTCTGTTGCACAGTTGCAGGTGAGTGTGTGAAGGGAACACTACTGGTCTCTCGACGTGAGCTCAAAAGTAGCTTCATCTGATTCAGTTCCTCCCTCAACTTGCTCATATTAGATTGATACCTTGCTTCTTTAGCCACTGATTCCTCATTTAATTTGGCCACTGTCTGTTCCATCTCCTCCCGGGTAACCACCTCTTTCCTATGGCGTTTGGCGAATGAACCAAAGAATACCTTCAGGCCTACCCGTCCTCCAAACCCCCTTACACGCCCACCGTGGTCCAGTTTTCCGGTGGCAACAGTGAGAACATCACTCCTACCAGACGACACGAAAGATCCCTCTGCCTCTTTCTTCTTAAGATCTTCCTGTAAGGTACAGATAACGAGAAGCTTAGTAATGAATCATGTTTAGTAACTAAAAAATAACAACAATAGCGATACTTACAATTTTTTCAGCAACTACACGAGTTTGTTCACTCATGTAGGAGCTGCTTGGCTTTTGCCGAATGTGCAACCACAAATCCTTGCGACGTATTGGAGATGGTGGACCATGTACCGCCTCAGGAATGGATTCTGCTTCATCTTCTAATCTCTTCGGCTTGGCCGCCATCAATTCTTTTTCAGCCTTTTCATATGCGGGCAATAATTCTTTCTCCCTATCTCCTGTGCTTTTGCCCTTCTTTCCTGTGAATTAGAATTGAAAACAACTATTAATTATGAATTCCAGCCATCTGACTAACAGAAATTAGAGAACTTCTGCTTAATATGAACCTCAAACACTAGTCAAATTCACTTGATCAAGTTTCAACATTTTATTTAAGGCAGATGTAGATAGGTTAAGAAACAAAAGAGAATTATGCTTACAAAAGAGCTATGTTTTGTACTGCTAGGTAGATAAGTTAATAAACAAAAGAGAATTATGCTTACAAAATAATACAAACTTGATCCTTTTTAATGCATCCAGTGGGATCATCAGTCCACATTAGATAGTAACAATTGGGTATATAAATTTTCCCCCTTTTAAGACTATTCATTTCCTCCTTTGCAAGACAAACCATTACACAATTACCTCCTTAGTATTTTACCTTTTCAGGGTTTACATATCAGACTTGCATAGACAAAGGCAGGAAATGTATACTTCTATTCACACACCAAACAATATAATTTAACTAACAGGATTAGATGAACAAATATAAGCTCACAGGTTACATAAGCAAACAAAACTAAATATAGACTCACCAGAGCTTCAGGAGTAGTCCGCAGCAGAACAAATTGTCGCCAAATTCGTTCATCAATATATGTGTACTGTTCCCAAGGCTGTTTGGCAGGCGCAACCTCGGAAAAAATATACGTGTTAGCGAGAGAGGTCTTAAACTTCCTCCACCGCTCAGCACAATAAAACAATGTCTTATCTTTCAACTCCTCAGAGTCAGGGACAATGTATGTAAGCCGGATAGTGTCCCAAATAGGTTGCTTTACTTTGTCAAAGTCAACACTTTTCCACTCATCTTCTAAGATGCTAAAATTGCTGCGTGCAAGATAGCCGACAAAACTATTATACTCGGTTTTATTAGGACTTAAAGGCCGCAACTTTTCATCGAACTGAATCTCGAGCCTTGACCCAGAAGTCCGACTTAGAGATACATCCATCATTCGTGTGCCTCTTCTACCATGGCGTGCAGGGCGATTACGAGGCACATTGTCAGTGGAAGAGGGTTCGTTCTGAATCACACCAGTAACTGGCGTTCTCGGAACACGAATGGAATCATTTTCACCATTCATTTTCGAGACAGTAAGAGATAGTAAGCTGAGCAAATGAAAGACTAACATAGGCTAATGGTACGTGGGAGAGGAAGAGTGGTTTCACAACAAGAATGGGGGTTTCAGAGTTTAGAGGGACAACGAAAGTCGTAAGGTAACGTTTCGCACGAAGATATATTTGTTGGAAATTATGCCCTAGGGGCAAATCATTATTCTCCATTAAGTTATCACTTCATTCTCATGTTTATAGTGATAACTGCATCCTTGGATATATCTTATCGATTATCCTAAATGTCCCTGGTCAGTCATGTCCGCGGGAGCGAAGATGAGTTAAGACCAGTATGACTTTGATGAGGTATGGAGATACGAATCAAAGTCATGGGCACTTGTAAGAGTACAAGGTGCTGGACCGACCCACTATGAGAAAGCTGCATGGATTAAGTCATAAGCTTATCTCATGTATAACCGCATCACAACGCCGTATGACCTGAGATCATCATGGATTTCTACATGATGAGTCACTGGTCTTTGACCTAGTCAAAAGTCACCTTTGACCGGGTGATGATAAAGGCTAGGATCGGGATCAGTGGTTTTCATGCGGAGGAATGTGAATGGTCAAGATGGAATTTGTCCCTCACATTTGTAGAGAGATAATACTAGGCCCCTCGATGAGTGAGTCTAAGAAATGTATGGCCATACTGTGATGGAAAGGAGTTTCCATTTCACTTATTAGACTGCTCGAGAATCGAGAAAGTAATGGTCAAGAAAAGGAAGTTGACGTTATCCATGCCTCATCCTTGACCAAATTATCGCGTGACAAAAGGGACGTGACATGGTTGTACGATAGGTAGTATCGTGTCATCGATCCCCATGTCAATTGGGTAGTCGCAATGTCTTGCTAGAGGCCGCTTGCGACTTGTGGGCTGATATAGTCTTGGCCCACTGCCAATCTCATATGGGCCTGCAGGGTCGCACACAAGAATAATCCAACGCGGGTAAAAGTGTCCAGGTTCATTGAATCTCAGATTAATCTGAGATTTAATGAATACTGGATTTAATCTGGGGTAAATATATATATGTGTATATATATATTTAAATTCGAAAATAATATATTAATATTATTAAATAGAGATTATAATATTATTATATGATATTTGTTTTATATTTAATTTATCGGATAAATTAAATATCTAAAACAAATAGAGATATTATATCTCATTTGATTTTCGAATAAAGATATCATTATCTATTTAATTTAAATTGAGATATTGTATCTCAGATTTAATTAAATAGATAGATATCATTTCTCGGATTTAATTTATAGAGATGAATTAAATCAGAAGGCTTTTAAATTTGGATTAAATAAATAGATTGGATTAAATCTATCAGATAGATTTAATTAATATATTTTTAATCCAGATTCAAAATTCGAATTTTCAGATCTGGTTTTTAATTCAGATTAAATAAATATTATTATATTAGATCTATCAGATAGATTTAATTAATATATTTTAATCCAGATCTAAAATTTGAATTTCAAGAATTAATAAGGATTAATTTATATAATACGCGGAATGGGTTTAGAAAAACCTACGGGAGTTTTAGTCGAGCGTATTAGAAAGCCGCGAGAAACCCTAGAGCGGAAAAGAGAGAGACGCACAAGAGGCGCTAGCACGCTACCGTAGCCGTGTTCGGGGATTGTTCGTGTGGATACCAGTAGAGGAAGCCGATTCTAAGAAGTCGTCTTCTGCTGATCGAGAAGGTAGCCCACCAGTTCAAAGAGAACGAGACGCGAACGAATTCACTATAGTTTGGGTTTTTCTTGATCACGAGAAAATGTGCGCAAAGGTTTGTGTAGATTCTTGAGCAACTTAGTTCGCTAAAATCAAAGGAAAACCTCCGGCTCCGGATGATTCTGAGTTCTCTATAAGGTATGATTCGGGTTCCCTAACCTTGATTTAAATGCACCTGAGTGATCCTCGGGACGGGATTCGTAGAAAATTTTAATCCGCTGCGTGTACGGATCCCAACAGTGGTATCAGAGCCAACTCAACGTGCGTTTAAATTGGGTTTCTGTACATGCTATTATATGTGATATATATGCAAGAATCTGAATCTTTGTATGCAAGAATTTGAATCTTTGTATGCAAGAAACTGAATCTTTGTATCAAGAAATCGAATCTTGAATGCTTTAATTTGAAAATTCGCGTTAGGGTTTCAGACGAGTTTCTAGAATGGTGCCGTGGGTACAGTTCTGAATTGTTCAGAGCGCACGATATTCGAAATTGTCCGTCACGTTCGTGCGCATCGAAGACGTTCTGAATCGTTCAGAATTTTTGATCATGCTCGGACAACGCCCTTGGGGGTTTGAAATTAAGTTTTATGAAACTCTCTTTCTAAAAGAATATGAGGTCTTCAAAAGCTCTGGGGGCGCTCCTGCTAACCGGCTAGCGGGACCGCCATGGGACCGGCTGATTGTCGTAACACGAGTAATTAAATTAGAGTAATATAAATTAGAGAATTTTATCATGAGTAATATTTTATTTCATAGATGAATGAATTAAAATATGTTCATAACCTTTCAAAGTGTTGTTTGGGTATGGTGAACAAGATGGCTTTAGGGTTGTAAGTTTTGTATATGGCCTGCGTGCCATGCCTCTCTCTAAATAATCTTGATGTACATTCTCTTCTCATCTCACTCCCCTCGTATGTGAAACGAGGTTTCTATCTATGTACTCTCTTTTATATTATTTAGAGCAGTCCTCTCATTGGCTTGAGGGGACTACAGGTTAAATGAGCCATGTTGTTCACGAGTTTTAATTATGTTTTGATATGATCACTGCATGATTAAGTTAAACTCTATATGATATACAATAATTGATTGCATTCATATAGGTAGAATTAATAAAGATAAATTAAATTGGCAAGCTTTTAGATTAAAATAAATAGATCATATTAGATCTGTTGGACAGATTTAATTAATATTATTTTAATCTAAAATTTGAGTTCGAGATTAATTGAGATTAATTTTTGAATATTTTAATACGGCCAATTAGGATTTTAGAAATCCTATAAGATATAGATCTAGTCGTATTAAAATGAAGCGACAGTCGCAAGTCTCAATAATTTAATCATAATAATTTATTTCATAATTGTATGAATTAACATATGTGATGATTAATTTAGAGTTTTAATTATGATTTGATTTGACCACTCATAATTAATTTAGAATTTTAATTATGATTTGATTAGATTACTCATAATTAATTTAGAATTAAATTAATAGGATCCAATAACACCCTCTAAATAAAATCTTAAGTCACAATGCCATCAATAAATGAATACTTGTCAAAACCTCGATCACCCATTTGTATGTTCTACCAAAGTGGATGCATTTGAGTAATCTTGGGGAGACAAGAGAGAGTAATGGTGATGCTCTACATTCATTATTGTCTTGACTTAATTGAGATTATCAAAACGGTTTTGGATCTCAAGGCATTGGATGGGATTAGACATGCTAGGTCATATGATGATCGAATCCCATAAAGATCTAAGAGTTACATGGGATGTAATTGGCAAAGAGGTTGCCTACCTAAATAACTTGATTTTAAGCGTCCTGCCAAAGCGGACTTAAGATTAAGCCAAATATGGATCTTAGCCCACTAATTATAATGAGGGTTATTAATTCAGTGGGAGGTTACTTATTATACTTTGCATATCTTTTAAATTGTATAATCATGTAGAATAGTAACACCCCAACACCATCAATGCGATCAGTCCTTGAGAAGGACGAATTTGATGAGACAAACTTGCTTGACATGTTTGAGGACTTAAGTGTTGATCCTAAACACGAAAGAAAGGAGTATCTTATCTATCAACCCATTCCTGACGAGCTTGCAACTAATGATCCAAGAGCTCAGACTGATACTTACATGAAGCATCAGGATAACTCTATGGATACAAGATGCCTGAAGCCTGCCACTGTGTTTCTAGACCTCGATGGAGATCTAGAAAACATGGAGGTGTCTAAGATGATTTATCATCCTATGGAAATGTTCCAACAACAGGCAAGTCAAGAGAGGTATGAGACCACAAAGGCCTTATTCTCTTGCAAGATGGCTAAAAGTGAATCAGTTAGTCTTCATTTTATTGAAAATGAAAGGCTACATTGATCACCTTGAAAGGCTTGGATTCCCCATATCCCAGGAGTTAGCTATAGATGTGATCTTGATCTCACTCCCAGAAAGTTATGATGACTTTGTCATGGATTACAACATGAACAATATGGAGGAATCAATTTCTGAACTGCATGGGATGTTCAAAACTGCTGAGCAGAGCCTTGAGAAGAGGCCCAGTTCTGTTTTGTCTGTTCAGAATGGAAGGGGTATGAAACGGAAAGTCAAGAAGGCAAAACCTCTGAAGGATGGGGTCTGCTTCTTCTGCAATGAAATCGGTCATTGGAAGAGGAACTGCGAGCTCTATCAAGAAGATCTGGAAGAGGACAAGAAGGATAGCGGGCCTATCGCTTCAGGTATCTATGTCATGGACATTCGCTTTTCTACTTCCTCAAACATAGGTATTAGATACTACATGTGGTTCACGCATTCGTATAAATGTATAGGAACTCAAGGACAGTAGAAAATTGAATGGACATCTGTGACAAAAAGGATCAAGTTAAAAGATTTGAGTCCTACCGTCCTATGGCATTGTCGTCTAGGCCATATAAATGAGAAACGCATTTCCAAACTCCATTACAGATGGATTTCTGAAGTCATTTGATTTTGAATCATTTGATACATGTAAGACTCTTGTTTGTTGGAAAAGATGACAAATGTACCTTTTACTAGACACAGTAAGAGGGCCACCGATTTATTGGGCCTCATACATACGGATGTGTGTGGACTAATGAAGCTACCAGAGGAGGTCTTTTGTACTTCATTACATTAATAGACGGTCTTAGTAGATATGGTTATATCTATCTAATGAAACATAAGTCTGAATCTTTTGAAATGTTCAAAATATTCCAAAATGGAGTGCAAAATCAACTTGGCAAAACAATTAAGGCACTTCGATCTGATTGGGGTAGTGAATATTTGAGCCAAGAGTTCACTGACCATCTTAGGAGTTGTGGGATCATCTCACAGCTTACTCCTCCAGGAACACCTCAATGGAATGGTGTTTCTGAACGGAGGAATCGAACTCTATTAGATATGGTTCGATCTATGATTAGTCAAACAGATCTTCAATCTTCCTTTTGGGGTCATGCCCTAGAAACAACTGCGTTCATACTAAAGCGTGTTCCATCAAAGGCAGTTGAAAAGACACCATATGAGATATGGACTGGGAAGAAACCCAGCTTGTCATTTCTTAAGATTTGGGGATTGAGGTTTATGTTAAACATCAAGCCTCTGATAAATTATCATCCAAATCCTCAAAATGCTTTTTGTGGGGTATCCTAAGGAAACTAAAGGATACTATGTCTACAGTCCTACCGATCACAAAGTTTTTGTTATTCGGAATGGTATCTTTTTGGAAAAAGAGTTTATCTCTAAAAGAGCCAGTGGGAGTAAGGTGAATCTCAAAGAAGTTCGAGAGTCACAAGACAATGTAGAACCACAGATGGAAACAGGAGAAGACTCACAACAAGTTGTTGAGACTACTCAAGTAACACAAGGCCCGCAAAGGTCCGATAGATCACGATTACAGCCTCAGAGATATGGATTTCTGATCACTGGAAGTCGTGATGTTTTGCTCATTGAGCAGAATGAGCCAACGACCTATCGAGACACCATAGTGGGACCAAACTCCGAAAAAAATGGCCTTATGCCATGAAGTCTGAAATGTAATCTATGTACGACAATAAGGTATGTACCTTAGTCGATCCACCTAAGGGTGTGAAAACCGTTGGGTGCAGGTGGGTTTTCAAAGAGAAAACTAACATAGATGGCAAAGTAAATGTCTTCAAGGCACGACTGGTTGCAAAAGGATTCATTCAAACTCATGGTATGGACTATGATGAAATCTTTTCCCCAGTTGCAATCGCCAAATCAATCAGATTCCTTCTTGCCATTGCATCATATTATGACTATGAGATATGGCAGATGGACGTCAAAACAGCCTTCCTTAACGAAAAGCTGTTTGAGGATGTGTACACGACACAACCTGATGGTTTTGTGCGTCCAGAGGACTCTGGTAAAGTTTGCAAGCTTCAAAGATCCATTTATGGATTGAAGCAGGCATCTCGAAGATGGAATCATCGTTTTGATGAAGTAGTCAAAGAGTTTGGATTCATTCAAAACATCGATGAACCTTGTGTTTACAAGAAGGATAGTGGGAGCACAATTGTATTTCTAGTGCTTTTGGTTGATGACATCCTACTCATTGGGAATGACATTCCTACCTTGCAGAGTGTCAAGTCTTGGTTAGGAAAGTCTTTCTCAATGAAAGATTTAGGCAAAGCCACTTATATCCTTGGGATAAGGATCTATAGAGATAGATCCAAGAGGTTGATAGGCCTAAGTCAGAGCACATACATAGACAAGATACTGCATAGGTTCAGTATGCAGGATTCTAAAAGGGGTAACATGCCCATGTCTCATGGTATCCATCTCAGTAAAGATCTGTGTCCTAGTACACCAGATCATAGAGACCGCATGAGTAAGATTCCATATGCCTCCGCCATTGGATCTATCATGTATGTCATGTTATGTACTCAACCTGATGTGTCATTTGCCTTAAGTATGACCAGTAGATACGTCTAAGATCCCGGTGACGGTCACTGGACTACTATCAAGAATATCCTTAAATACTTAAGAAGGACTAAGGACTTATTCTTGGTACATGGTGGCTTGGAAGATGAGCTCTGTGTAACTGGTTACCTAAATGTGAGTCTCCAAACTAACCAAGATGATTCAAGATCGCAATCAGGATATGTATTCCTGTTGAATGGTGGTACGATGAGTTGGAAGATCTCTAAGCAGAGCATTGTAGCTTATTCTGCAATAGAAGCTGAGTATATAGCAGCATAGGATGCAGCAAAGGAGGCCTTTTGGATTATAAAATTCATTTATGAACTTGGGGTGGTTCCAACCATTTCAAATCCAATAGACTTGTTCTGTGACAATAACGGTGCTATTGCGCAGACCAAGGAGCCTAGGTCACATTAAAGGACCAAGCATGTACTCAGGCAATTTCATATTATCTGAGAAACCAGAGATAAAGGTGATATGAAAGTATGCAAAGTACTAGGAGAATACAATGTAGTTGATCCTTTTACTAAGCCGCTTGCACAAGCAAAACATGAGCGTCATGTTAGGGCAATGAGAATTTGAGTAATTAATGATTGCGCCTAGTGCAAGTGGGAGTCTGTTGGAAATTATGCCCTAGGGGCAAATCATTATTCTCCATTAAGTTATCACTTCATTCGCATGTTTATAGTGATAACTGCATCCTTGGATATATCTTATCGATTATCCTAAATGTCCCTGGTCAGTCATGTCCGCGGGAGCGAAGATGAGTTAAGACCAGTATGACTTTGATGAGGTATGGAGATACGAATCAAAGTCATGGGCACTTGTAAGAGTACAAGGTGCTGGACCGACCCACTATGAGAAAGCTGCATGGATTAAGTCATAAGCTTATCTCATGTATAACCGCATCACAACGCCCTATGACCTGAGATCATCATGGATTTCTACATGATGAGTCACTGGTCTTTGACCTAGTCAAAAGTCACCTTTGACCGGGTGATGATAAAGGCTAGGATCGGGATCAGTGGTTTTCATGCGGAGGAATGTGAATGGTCAAGATGGAATTTGTCCCTCACATTTGTAGAGAGATAATACTAGGCCCCTCGATGAGTGAGTCTAAGAAATGTATGGCCATACTGTGATGGAAAGGAGTTTCCATTTCACTTATTAGACTGCTCGAGAATCGAGAAAGTAATGGTCAAGAAAAGGAAGTTGACGTTATCCATGCCTCATCCTTGACCAAATTATCGCGTGACAAAAGGGACGTGACATGGTTGTACGATAGGTAGTATCGTGTCATCGATCCCCATGTCAATTGGGTAGTCGCAATGTCTTGCTAGAGGCCGCTTGCGACTTGTGGGCTGATATAGTCTTGGCCCACTGCCAATCTCATATGGGCCTGCAGGGTCGCACACAAGAATAATCCAACGCGGGTAAAAGTGTCTAGGTTCATTGAATCTCAGATTAATCTGAGATTTAATGAATACTGGATTTAATCTGGGGTAAATATATATATGTGTATATATATATTTAAATTCGAAAATAATATATTAATATTATTAAATAGAGATTATAATATTATTATATGATATTTGTTTTATATTTAATTTATCGGATAAATTAAATATCTAAAACAAATAGAGATATTATATCTCATTTGATTTTCGAATAAAGATATCATTATCTATTTAATTTAAATTGAGATATTGTATCTCAGATTTAATTAAATAGATAGATATCATTTCTCGGATTTAATTTATAGAGATGAATTAAATCAGAAGGCTTTTAAATTTGGATTAAATAAATAGATTGGATTAAATCTATCAGATAGATTTAATTAATATATTTTTAATCCAGATTCAAAATTCGAATTTTCAGATCTGGTTTTTAATTCAGATTAAATAAATATTATTATATTAGATCTATCAGATAGATTTAATTAATATATTTTAATCCAGATCTAAAATTTGAATTTCAAGAATTAATAAGGATTAATTTATATAATACGTGGAATGGGTTTAGAAAAACCTACGGGAGTTTTAGTCGAGCGTATTAGAAAGCCGCGAGAAACCATAGAGCGGAAAAGAGAGAGACGCACAAGAGGCGCTAGCACGCTACCGTAGCCGTGTTCGGGGATTGTTCGTGTGGATACCAGTAGAGGAAGCCGATTCTAAGAAGTCGTCTTCTGCTGATCGAGAAGGTAGCCCACCAGTTCAAAGAGAACGAGACGCGAACGAATTCACTATAGTTTGGGTTTTTCTTGATCACGAGAAAATGTGCGCAAAGGTTTGTGTAGATTCTTGAGCAACTAGTTCGCTAAAATCAAAGGAAAAACCTCCGGCTCCGGATGATTCTGAGTTCTCTATAAGGTATGATTCGGGTTCCCTAACCTTAATTTAAACGCACCTGAGTGATCCTCGGGACGGGATTCGTAGAAAATTTTAATCCGCTGCGTGTACGGATCCCAACAATATTTGGCACTTTATTTTTAAGACCGGATGAACAACAAGGACAATCTTAAAGGTTAAGTTTTAAGACCGTCCTTTGTTAAACTCTGGTCTTAAAAGTAATAAACTATTTACGACCGGGCACGATTTATGTCCGGTCTTAAAAGTATGATCTTTAAGGCCTCCTGTTATAAGATATCCGGTCTTAAAAGTTTTTATTTAATTTTTTTCCTTATTATTTTGGACCGCAGAAAATATAAGTCGGCCTGTTCGAGATTTCTCTGTAAAGAAATTTGATATTTCAATTTTTTTAATAACATTTTTAAAACCGGTTGTTTTTTAAGCGGTCTGAATAATATATTTAAGACTCATCGCTAAAGGATACGGTCCAAGAAGTTCTTTATATTTACAAAACTGCCACCGGTCATACCTTTAAAGTTCTTTATATTTACAAAATTGTCACTAGTCACACCTTTAAGACCGGGGCGTCGATTGTCCGCTCTAAATGAGGCGGTCTTAAAAGCCTTTTTTGCACTAGTGATTTATAGTAGTTGAAGGTTGAAGACAGTTGTAGGATCTGAATTTGTCCATTTGAATATGTCTGTTGTGAGCAATTAATCATTCACGCTAATTTCGCCTTAATTGGATTCAACGCGTTGTCTCTGTTCGTCTTTGTTCCACGAAGCTATTGCTATCTGATGATATATTAAAATTTAACCGCTGCTAAATCATCTGAAAATCACTCAACATTATGATTAATGATATTACAGATAATAATGAATGATGTATTGGAAGATATAAGCAATTAATCAAATTATTCGATTGATGTTGCAGATGATATGTGCTTGCTGATATTCTTGCTGATATACCATACTCAAGTAGCCAAATTCATATACTCGAGTATCCAGTGACAGACGCTTCATTCTGATCAATACTCGAGTAGCCAATCTTCAATACTCGAGTATCCAGCAGTTCAGATAGACCAGAGACTTTGCAAATGTTCACACTCGAGTAGTCAAAGGTTAATACTCGAGTATCTCCTATTTTGTGCTGAAACAAATAAACTCAAATTGATACATCAGCAATCAATACTCGGGAACTCAATTCTGCATACTTGGGTATTATCACATACTCGAGTATCACAATTTCCATACTCGAGTATTACTCAACCAGAGAGCAAGTATCACATTCAGCAAGCAATTGATTCCCGACATTACTCGAGTATATAAGTGACATACTTGAGTATGTGAAAATTTTGGAGGGTATCTATTGCGCTTGGTAAAGATAGAAACCATAGGGATTAGATCCCTAGACGTTAAGACATAAAGTTCTAAATATGAAAATTTTGAGTGTACACTTTAGTAGATCTGGATTAATTAAGAATTAGTATGGTTGTTGTTGATACTTCGTAAAACCTAATTTAGTACACCACCGTACTAATATGTTGTGTTGAATTCCTGTCCAAACCATTAGATTTCAGATATATATAAAACATAAATAGGAATGTGTAGGTTACTGTAGTAACTGAAGTTGATTTTTGTCTTCTTATTATTTGCATCTATTGACAAGTATTGGACATGAAATTTGTAGTAGCATGTGAATTGCATAGGAACTAGATGGTACTTAAAAGTCGTTCTGGATTTCATTGAAACTATTTTTTTGGTTAATTTGTATGTTGACTTCTCCTCACTCCTGATAAAAAATATTAAGAATATAAAATCCTCATTTTTTATAGAAGTTTGGCATAGTGTTTACTATTGGCTAAGGAAAGATGTGCCAAAACCATCAATGATTCTTATTCTTGTATAGAAACTAGTAAAAACCTTAGAGATCTAAGGGATGATTGAGTTTCTAATATAGTCTGAGAGCTTGACTGGGAAAAAGGTTCAGATGAAATAAACAAGCAGATGCTTAAGATCTATGTGTGCAAGTGTGCATAGGACAAGCGTTTCTAGGCCTTAAGACAGTGAAACTTAGCACTGTGTGAAATGCTAATTGTTACAAATGACTATAGACAAGTATGTCTACAGTACGTCATGAATTTGGTAAAACACTCATTGTACCAGGTAGTAGTTGAAATGCCTAAAGCCTGAGGATGATTTCCTAGATATTGAGGCTAAAATCCTTAGTGCTGTAATAATGGATTGAGCCGGAAAGCCAATATGTGTTAAGCCGAGAGGCTGAATAGGTCAGGTAGTGAGGCCTACGTAACCAAGCACGATGGGGATGGACGAGAAGGTCCTGTGTCTGAATACTATACCTGGGTACAAAAATGAATAATATTATTATTTGAATGTTAGAGTGCGTGTTAAGCAAACATGCATAGTAAGGGAATAGACTAGATGTCTAAAGTTTTCTGAGTTTATACGATAGAATGTCAACGGTGAACGTGTCAGTCACCCTTATCTGAGCAGAAATTGCTTGAACCGAATTTGATTGATCAGACCCCCACTATGATCAAAAGACAACTCCTAAGCAGACAGAAGAGCCACATTGACAAAAGGAGAAGACCTCTAGAGTTCAAAATCGACTATCATATGTTTCTAAAGCTATCCCCAGTAACCAGTGTCAGTCGAACGCTACAGTAGCGAAGATCTAGTCCGCGTTACTCAAGACCATTCAAAATCTTAGTTAAACATGAACCAGCCACTTACCAGATAGCCTTACCCCTGAACCTGAATAATCTTGATTACATTTTCCATGTTTTCTCAATTATGCCTCGACCGTATCTGAGAATACGAGATACCTTATATAGGCTCCATGGAAACACTTTGATACGAGGATGTCAAAGTACGACCTGACAATACCTTTGTAATTAAGCCGGAGCAAATTCTCGATCACCGAAAGAAGCGGCTTAGACATAAAAACATTCGGTTAGAGTACATTTCCATAAGTTACGGTTCAAAGTCTGGTTAGTATAGAGCAAATTTCGAGGATGAAATTTTATTTAACGGGGGGAGAAATGTAATACCCTAAAAATCATAGTTAGCATAACCACTATATTTTGATAAATAATACCTATTAAAATAGGTGAATATGTGGTCTCAAAGATATTATAGTCTATCTAATTTAAATTAGAGATTTTTCTCCTAGAATTAAATAAACAAAAAAGACTCAAATATTCTAATTTCATTTAGGGATCATAAAATACCCTATAATTTTCATATTAAAGCATAGTCCACATTTAAATTCTAAAGGGACATAAAATGTTATTGAAATACCCAAACAAATTAAAGGAAATTGTCAATAATTGATTGAACAAATAATTGTACAATAATTAAAGTAATTGTATTAATTTTTGCAATTATTGAATTTTCTTAGGAACCATAAAATATCATAAAATGCAAATAATTACCAAATTAAGTTATGGCTCATATGGAATTAAAAAGAGCAATGAGGTACTACGGAAAATACTTAAACAAAATAAAAGAAAATAATAAAATCAAAGAACAACTAGGTATTCATTAAATTAAATAATTTTGCACCATTTAACTTATTAAGAGGCTAAATTTACTAACATACCCTTAATTAACAAACTAATGCCTAAGTTCATATTTAAAGCCATAGAGAACTATCACAATACTAAGACCAATTACGGGGCAATTATCAATAATTAATGAGCAATTAAAATTGCAACAATTAAGGCACTAGATTTAATAATCAAGTTAAATTAAGAATAATTAAAGATGTATAATCCTAATTTAAAGCCAATGGCTAGTGAAGAATTGAGATTAGTTTGAATGGATTTCTAAGGACCACAATTAAATTAGGGTTCCTAAAATATTATAAAATATCTTGAAAATACCTAAAACAATTAGAGAGAATTTCCAATAATTAAAGAACAACTAAACCTACATTAAATAAGATATTAACATTTAGTTCTTATATTGTCAAAAATAAGCCATAAAGGAGCATGAAGAGGCTTAAGGTAATTAGGGAATACTAAAAAAAAAATATTAATTATTGGGCTCCTAAATTAATATTAATTGGATTAACACTTATAATTAATCTAGTGGCAAATATTAATAAGTAATTTGGAATATTTTGGCTTAACTAAATATTAAAGACTAACAAGGGTTCAATATTAGTACCAAATGAATTTTGAAAGATTATAATTGATTTGGTAATCAATTAAACAATTACAACTAAACCTAATTAAGCTAAATATAATAGCAAATAAAGGGATCTAATTAAGAGTATTTTGCCTTAATAATTAAAGGACCAATAAGGTAGATCCAAAACATTATCTAAACAATTAAATTAACCACAAAACAAATAAAAAGGAAAAAAGAAGAAGGGGGCCGAAATTTTGAAGTTCTTGGGGAGCAAGAAAAATTCAAACACATGTGAGAAATCAAAAAGCCAAGACTTGGGGATCAAGATTTCAAATCTTCATGAGTAAGCCTTGAGTCTTGATGACCAAGAAAAAGAAAAGGTGAAGAGTAAGAGAGAGGGAGAAGCACAGATGAGAGGGGGTAAGGGTGAGGATGTGGATGTGGAGTTTGAAAAGTAACCTTAATCCAATGGCTTAAATCTAAGAAGAGCTAAGTTGAAAATAATTACCACAAATGCCATAGCAAAATCCTATAAATTGGCACCTTGGCTCTTTACAAAACTCACACCAAAGCAAGCATTAGAAATCTGAAAGTAGAGTGAAGAGAGTGGAGTGAGAAGTAGCTTGAAGGAGTTCAAGCATTGGTAAGCAAGTTCTTGAGTTTTGAGTTTTTAAATTCATAGATAGATGTGTTTTAATCTTAAAAATTCTAGAGTAGTTTTATTTTCATGTTTTTATGGTTAAAAATAGCTTTATTTCGAAAAATTGATGAAGGAAGGGTTAGGGAAAAATTTCTGGAAGAAAAACACCGAGGTAACGAAGTTCTGACGAAATTTTGTTGGTAGGCGATTTCTGAAATCAGCGATAGAAATGCCAATATTTATTGTTCAAAATGATGTTGAAAAACTCTGGAAAAATTCATGGTGAAAGTAGACATATAGGTATTTTTAAATATGCCAAGAACATGTTGAAATGAGTTTTGTACAGTGAGATAGAAATTCTCAAAACTTAGCTACGAAATTCTGGAAAAATTCTGGGCAGCACATGAAAACGTGGAAACTGGGAATTGTTCTTAATTTCTGGGTAAAATCTGATATTTTTTTCTCAAAAATAGACATCCTAAGGAGTCCGGGGAATCTTACGAATCTTCGTTTCAATTTTTCTAGAGTTAGTTATGATTTTTCAAAGTTAGACAAAATTCTGCCAAATGTATACCAGCGTTTTTCACGAATTTTGAGGAAATAAAAGTGAAAAATAAATTTACCAAGGGTAAAATAGTCATTAGTGGCCAAAATATCTTTTAGGATATAATTTATAAATTAATAGAGCGATATTACTATTATAGGCTATTCGAAAGAACGCAGACCGACCGACGCACGTACCGCTATCACCGACTCAGGTACGGACGCGTACTGTAACACTAACTCTAATGCTTATTGTATGCTTATATGTGATAGACTATTTCATAGAGTCATGGACAAGACTTTGTCTTGGGTCATGCACCGTGTCTAAGACTCTGTCTTAGTTCATTGTTTATACATTCAGCTTTATTTATATGGGTTACAGTCTTGGTAATGCCGTTGAGTTTTCCTAGCACTGAGGACACGATGGGCCATTGTGGCACTGGTGAATAGTACAGACTATAATAACATTCATATGCAGTGGCTATGTTCTGTTATTATCTTTCATATGTGATTATTACTATATTGTCATGAATATCTATCATACATATCTGATACATAAGCATGAGGTTAACCGTTACCTGAGGTTCAATGGTAATTGAACCTTAGCTCTTACCATAGCTTCAGGGTCCAGGGAATCGTGGACCGAAGTCAGGAGTAAGCAGAGTAAACAACACGCGTAAAGACTGAAAATTGGAGCTTGATACCCAAGAGGGGGTGAATTGGGTATTTTTAAAAATTTTAAAGCTTTTGCTCTGTTTTCGATGACAAAGAATAGAGATCAACAGAGGAGTAGGGAGAAGAAGCTTTACACAATGCGATTTATACTGGTTCGGTCCTTTCTCTAACCTACATCCAGTCCCCAAGCCTCACTTGGGATTTTCAATCCACTAACTTCACTAACTTGATTACAATCTCTGTACTCAGAGTAGTTCTCTCTCTAGAACTCACTCCCCCTTACAAGATGTAATCAATACACCCAACTACCAAGTCCCCTGACTTGTAGTTATCACAATCAATAAATGATTTATAGAAATAACTCTCTTACAGAGCAGATAAAGTGAACACTGAAGTACAAGTATCAAATTGATACTATTACAGATGAAAGCTGAACACAATAAATGACACTTGATAAATTTTCGCTCCCAGAATGTGTATCAGCTTGAGAAGAAGTTAATGCTCTCTATTTATAGGTAGAGAACATTAAATGACCGCTGAATGATGAATCCAACCGTTGTAGGTGATTAGTATTGAGTCTGGTCATCTTCTCTCTCTACGCTTCTGCTAATCCAAGTGTTAATATGATCTGATGTGGCTCTCTGAGGATTTACCCGTTGGAGATGACTTTACTTGTTGTAGTAAGCATTCTTTAACGTTTAGAAGGCGTGCTCAGATGGATTAGCTGAAAGTAGGTTGATTTGCAGAAGTGCATTAAATGCACTGTACACTTTTTGCTTTATGGCTTTGACCTTCAATAATCTTCATCTAATCTTACTGAAATTCACTCAACAAACTTGTTAAACATAGCTAGGAATATGATTGAATGAATTATGGAAGCAATAAGATCAAACAACAGTGATTTGCAAATTCGTGTAATTCAAAAATCAGTTTTTACCGTTGTATACTCGAGTATGTTCATGTATACTCGAGTATGGCACTGTGTACAAGTGTCCATACTGCAGTATCCAAAGTGATACTGGAGTATGCAGCTTTCAGAGGCAAACCATCATGACTTGTGTTTGAAGACCAAGACCTATACTCGAGTATGTTAGTGGCTTACTCGAGTATGGCACTGTTTGTGTGAAAATTCTAAGTTCAAAATGCCTCTATACTGGAGTATCTATTTGTATACTGGAGTAAGCAAGTCCTTGACAAATGAGTGACCTCTCTGTATGGTCCCATACTCGAGTATGCAGCTCTATACTCGAGTATGCAACTCCATTTTCAAAAAGTGTGAAGTCTTTCATTGTCAATACTGGAGTATACAAATTGATACTGAAGTATGTAAGAACAGGTGCCAAATTGAAAATCAGTTTAGGAGCCCAATACTCGAGTATGCAAACCCTTACTCGAGTATACATTAGTTATAAAATGTTTGGAGTTCTCTGTAAGACTCTATACTCGAGTATGCATACCTATACTCGAGTATGCACTGAAGATCAAAACTTGTTTACTCTCTGTAAGTGCCTATACTCGAGTATGCATACCTATACTCGAGTATGCAACTCAGTTTGAAAAATATTTTTGCTCTCTGTAAGTCCAATACTCGAGTATTGCTCCCTATACTGCAGTATTGACTTACTTTGAAAACTTTGGTTGTTCTCTGGATGGCCTATACTCGAGTATGCATTTAAGTTCAAAAATTTTGATTGCTCTCTGGATGGCCTATACTCGAGTATGCATACCTAGACTCGAGTATGCATCCCAATTTGAAAACTTGATTGCTCTCTGGATGGCCTATACTCGAATATGGCTCCCCATACTGCAGTATTGACTTGTAAAATGCAATTGAGCAATCCTTTAACAGTCCTATACTCGAGTATGCATACCTATACCCGAGTATGCAACTATCAGATGGTTTTTAAAGGATTTTGGAAACTTCAAAACATGTTTACACTTGTTGTTAATCATCAAAACACATTGAGAATTAACAAAGACTCGACTGAGGATCCTGCTTCTAGACTTGTACCATTATGACAAATGTATTGTACATTATGAACAAATGAATACGCCACAGTTAATGATATATCAGTTACTCACTCTTTTACTTGCTCCGATGCTCTACTCTGATGAAAAAAAAATTCTGCTTTTGAAAATTGGGGTGTTACAAGCAGCACAAAGCAGACAGACGAGCTACGCTGACAAAGGGAGAAGACCTCTAAAGTTCGAAGTTGACGATCACATGTTTCTAAAGATATCCCTTGTAATTAGTGTCAGTAGAACGCTTGAGAGGCGAAAACTTAGTCCACGTTACGTAAGACCATTCGGAAATTTTAGCTAAACATGAACCAATTGTTTACCAGATAGTCTTACTGTAATACCCTAAAATTTATAATTCTTGTTGTAACATCCTCATTTTCAAAATTCGTTTTCAAAATATTTTAATCAGAGTAGAGCATCGGAATAATCTAAAAGAGTGAGTATCTGATATACATTCCCTGTTGTTGAGTCTGGTTGCTATTATAGTGGTACAATTTTTAGAATATTTACTAATACAGGAACTCATGACAATCTCCTCTGCCCGTGTCCTCTTGTTCTTGACCCAGGTTCCGCCAGAATCTGAGACTATGAGCTGAGGTTCAATTCCCATTGAACCTCAGGTAACGATTAACCTCATGCTTATGTATCAGTTATGAATGTCAGATATTCATGATAAAACAACAATATTCACATTTAATAAAACACAACCATCATATATTTATATCATTTCAGTCTCACCACATATTCATATTTACCTAGTCTGCACTATCCCCAGTGCCCCGATGGCCTGTCATGTCCTCGGCGCTAGGAAAACTTAACGACATTACCAAGCCTGTAACCCGTATCAAGCTATATATGTTTAAATAATTTTCAAATCAGAGTCAAAGTTTATGAGCATATCTATCACACACAAGTGTACAATAAGCATCAGAGTTAGTGTTACAGTACGTGTCCGTACCTTTGTCGGCGTTCACGGTACGCTGTCGTTTGCGAAGCGATCACAGATTTCCTATGAGGTAATATTTCATTTATTAATTCACAACCAATATCCCAATAGATATCCTAGCCAAAAATGACCATTTTACCCCTAGTGGATTTATTAATTAATTATTTCCCCTTATTATTGAAAAAAAACGCTGGTCCTTAATTCTGGGCAGAATTTCGCCTAACTTTGAAAAATCATAACTAATTCTAGAAAAATCAAAACAAGGATCCGTAAAATTCCACAGAATCCTTAGGATGTCTAGTTTCAAGGAAAAATAATAGTCTTTGCCTAGATTTCACGGTTCATTCCCAGTTTTTAAGTTTTGAACATCTGTCCAGAATTTTCCAGAAATTCACAGCCCTAACTTTGGGAATTTTTATCTCCCTGTACAGAAATCATTTGGACATGTTCTTTACATAGCCCTATATGTCTAATTTAACCATGAATTTTCTCAGAATTTTCCAACCATGATTTCATCAAGCATTTTCATGTCTGGTTTAGAAATTCCAGAACCGATGAAATTTCACCAGAACTTCGTTACTTCGGTGTTTCTCTTCTGAAAATTTTGCTAAAACTCTTTTTTCATTATATTTTTGAAATAAAACTGATTTTAATCATAAAAATATGAATTTAAAATTATTCTAAACTATTTAAGATCTAAGCTACTTATAACTAAGAATTTAAAAGCTAGAAACTAAAGAACTTGCTTACCTCTTCTTGAACTCCTTCAAGCTTCTTCCACTCTCACTAATATTCCGATTGCTTGGTTTTGGTGTGAGTTTTGTGAAGAGCCAAAGCCCCTATTTATAGTAAAATGGTTGGGCAATTCTTGTAATTAATTGAAACTTCCTCTTGGTGATTCTTGGCCATTGGATTAGGATCAAAGTTCAAACTCTCATCCTCACCCTACACTCCACAAAACCGCCCCCCCCTTATCTTCTAGCCTCTTCCATTTGCTTTTTGAGTCACCAAAATGAGTCATCACAAGTACATTATCCTCTTCTACAATTTATGACTTATTATCCAAAGGGTTTGGCTTGCTTTCTACTAATTAGAATCCATAGAAAAGAATGTGTTTAGGTAGTCTAATGAAGTTGTTTGTTTAATTGCCCATTAGGTTTGAGTTCTAGAGATTTTTAGCTTCATTTTGAGACCAATTTTGCCTATCTTTCATATTGATTCCATTTCCTAAACAATTATGAAAATGACTTTGATTATACTTGTTTTCATGCTTGATTTATGCTTGTTATGAATCTCAACTTAGTTTCCATACTTAGTTCAAGGATTTCAAGATATGATTTAATTTGTATAGGTTTTATTAGTTTTTATCTAGAATTATTTTTATAAACCAATTTAGTTATTCTAATTATCTTTTTCCTCATTGGTCCACCTATAATTCCTTACATCATATTCTTCCATCATCCCTTACATCACCTTATCTTCCAAAACCTTGAAAGTCTTTGGATAGGTTGTGATTCATCATTTAGGGTGGTGATTCATTCATACTAGGTTTGTGACTCATTCTTATTAGAGTTATGACTCATGTGAGTGTTTAAGTGTTTGGGATTTTTTTTTTCTTCTTCCTCTTTACATGCCAAGAACCGTCCCCTCCCCTTAATATTTATTTTCATTTTTTATGTTTTAATTATACCAAGTATTAGGGAAATTTATCATTGGTTGTTGCCTTATCTCATGGATTATGCTTTATTAGAATTAATTAGGGCCTTTTGATAAGCTTTATAAGATGAATTCTTAGCCTTTAGATCATAGTTGAAATTGTTGACTTTTCAACTCTTGATTAGCATTTGATTAACACCTTAATCCTAAGCTTAATTATCTCTTGCTTGTTGTATGATTGGTTCATGCATTAATTTGCGTTTGTTCCTAATTTATTTAGTGTGAATCCTAAGCCCTTATTGGTTTTTGAGTTTTACTTAGCTTAACTCATCTCTAGTTGTGATTATTGGTGCTAATTGTAAATAAGTAGCTAAACCTTCCATTAGTGTTAATTAATTGTCCATTAAATATTGGTAATTATTCTTTTATTTGTTCAAGTGTTTTGGTAATTTATTATGGCATTTTATGAATTAATATGAGCTAGGTATTAATTCTAGGGTTTTAGAAAATCTAGTTTCTTAATTAATTATGAATTTTGGGATTTATGTCCTCTCAACTTAATCCCTTGATTAATTATAAAAATTTACATAATTATTTTGTTTAGTGAAAATCTAAGTGTCTACCAATTCCTATTATGCTCCCCTATTTAATTGATGTATTTTCCTCATATTTCCTTGCTTTCTTTTGGTCCTATGAAATCCCCAATTGAATTTGGGAATTATTTGTATTTTTATGGTATTTTATGATTCCTAACGAAGATTTAGAAAATAGAGCATTAACTATCTTAAATTCTAAGGAGAAATAATCTAATAGATAGAGTAAATATATCTCAAAATTTGAGACCACCTATTTATCTATTTTAAATAGATGCAATCAACCAAAATATTGTATTTATGAGAAGCAATAATTTTTGGGGTATTACACTTGTAAATACCGTTTTTTGGCAAATAATACCTATTTAAAATAGGAGAATATGTTGTCTCCAATTTTGTAGTTTATTTTATTTCTTAGGCAAATTTTCTCTAGAATTTAAATAGGGCAAAACTCAATTTTCTAAATGACATTATGGATCATAAAACACCATAAAACTATCATAAATACAACATTGTTCATATTTAATCTTAAAGAGCCATAAAATGTTATGAAATACCCTAAAGTCTCTAAAACTAAGTAGAATCCTTATTGAATCATAAGAGACAATTAAATGGCTTGAAAATACTTATACCAAGTTAGGGGAAATTATCAACAACTAAGGAACAATTAAATCTACGATAATTGGAATAATTGTATTAATTTTCATAATTAATCAATAAGAGACTAAATTTTCTAATAACCTATAATTAATACCAAGTTCATAATTAATTAATAGAAGGCCATAAAGAATTATCACAACACTTGAAACAATTGAGGGGCAATTACTAACAATTAATGAGCAATTAAATTTACACTAATAGAATATTTGGATAATTATTTATAATTAATAGTAGGTAATCATTAATTAGAAGTGTATTAAGTTAATTAAAGCTCAACAACCAATAAGAAGTTAGGATTAGCATAAGGTAGATTACCAATGGTCATAAACTACTCTAAGAGTCATATTAAGTTAGGAACCAATCATAAATTGACAACTTCACTAAAACACTTTATTAGGAATGCTAATTAAGGATTAGTTGTGGAGGGCTAGGATTAAACCTTAAAAAGCTAAATCCTAAGGCCTTAATTAAATACCATAAAGCTAAATCCTTGTGAAATTGAATTGGCCAATGATAAATCAAGAAAATATTTTTAATCCATGAGAAAAGGTTTTGACCAATGAGAGAGGGAGTTGTGAATGTGTGTGTGTGCAAATGTCGTGAGTGTTGTGAGTCTAGTGGAAGGAGTGAGAAAGAGAAGTCAAAGCATTAGCCAATAGGAAAATTAGACATTAAAACAATTAGATTAATCCATGAAATTAACTCTAGACATAAGCAAATGAAAATCTATACAAACTAAATTGTATCTTGAAATCCATTAACCAATGATCAAATGTAAGAAAAGATTAGGAACAAGCATAATTCAAGCTTGAAAATGAGAATAACCAAAGTCATTTCCCCAAACTTTGCAAATTGATACCAAATGAGAAAGTAAGTGATATTGGTCTCTAAATGAAGCTAAGAATTTCAAGAATTCAAAACCAATGAGAAAATGTATATACAACTTCATTAGGATCCCCAAATGAATTTCTATTTAGTGGATCACAAAATAGAAGTAGGAAATTCTAATTTAAAGAAGCAATTATACATATGCAAAATGAGTCATCACTCTAAGAAATGAGTCATTAACCTAACATGAATGAGTCATTAACCTAAACATGGATGAGTCATTAGCCTAACAAGAGCGAGTCACTAACCTATTAAAGAAATGAGTCACAACCCTAACTATTAGTCATAAATCTAGTGGATGACTTTTGGGAAAATTGGAAGAGGATATGGTACTTTGGATAGAAAATGGAAGAGGATAGGGAGAGAAAAGGGGGGGACGGTTTTTAGGAGTGTAAAGTGAGGATTTGAACTTCCCAAATACCCTAGATCCAATGGCCATAATGCAAGAAGAGCTAGGTTTGATTTAATTGCCAAATTGCCACCCCAAATCACTATAAATAGGGGCTTTGGTTCATCACTTTTCCTCATACCAAAACAAGCTTAGCAAAGCAATATAGAGAGTGAAAGTGAGAGTGAGGAGTCTTGAAGAAAGAAGGAGCAAAGTTCTTGGTAAGTTCTCTAGCTCTAGCTTTGAGTTCTTTAGTTTTTAGCTTTTAAATTCTTAGATAGAAGTAGCTTAGATCTTAAATAGTCTAGAATAATTTTAAATTCATTTTTTTATGGTTTAAATCAGCTTTATTTCAAAAAATTGATGAAGAAGGGGTTTTAGCAAAATTTCCAGAAGAGAAACATCGAAGTAACGAAGTTCTGGCGAAATTTCATCGGTTAGAGAATTTCTGAATCAGTGATAAAAATGCTTATATTTTATGTTGAAAACGAGGTTGGAAAATTTTGGGAAACTTCATGGTTAAAGTAGACATATAGGTCTTTTTAAATATGTCAAGAACATGTTAAAATGATTTTTGTACAGTGAGATAAAAATTATTGAAGTTTGACTGCGAATTTCTGAAGTAATTCTGGGCAGAGGCTTAAAACATTAAAACTGGGAATGACTCAGGTGTTCTGGACAAAAATGAGTATTTTTTTCTTAAAACTATACATCCTAAGGATTCTGAAGAATTTTATGGATCCTCATTTTGATTTTTCTAGAATTAGTTATGATTTTCCAAAGTTAGGCGAAAATCTGTCCAAAGTCCTGGACCAGCGTTTTTTCAGAAAATGAGGGTAATAAGTTGAGAAATAATCCTACCAAGGGTAAAAATGTCATTAGTGACTAGGATATCTTCTAGAATATTATTTATGAATTAATAAATGTGAAATTACCATTATAGGATATACGTGATCATACCGACTGACGTACATACCGTGATCCCCGACGAATGTACGTTCGCGTACTGTAACACTAAGTCTGATGCTTATAATATGCTTATATGTGGTAGATAACGTTACATCTGTTGTGTGCTTATGAGATACATCTGCTGTGTGCTGGGATACATCTGTTGTGTGCTGCGATACATCTGTTGTGTGCTGTTGGAATACATCTGTTGTGTGCTTATGTACTGTTGAGATACATTTGCTGTATGCTTACGTATGGATTATTGCTATAACGCCGTGAATATCTGTCATATACTGTCATATATAAGCATGAGGTTAACCGTTACCTGAGGTTCAATGGTCATTGAACCTCAGCTCCTGCTATAGCCTCAGGGTCTGGAGGAACTAGGACCAAGGACAAGGATAAGGAGCCAACGTGAGGACGCAGACGGAGAGATTTTATTTTGACTTTATTTTATCGAACTATATTCAACTTACTGTACCATTGTGTAAGCAGCCAGATATTACATCAGTTAATGTTTATCAGATACTCGCTCTTTTAAAATTATTCCGATGCTCTACTCTGATCAATTATTTCAAAAACACTTTAGAAAATTGGGATGTTACACTTACCCCCGAACTTGATAACGATTTTTCGTATTCCTTAGTTACACCAACTAGACCATGATCGTGTCATTGAAATAGGAGGTATCTTATGTTGCCACAGTATATAGACGCCACAGAGACATTTGTGTAGAAGGATGTCGAAGTACGACATGGCAATACCTTCAAAATTGAGCAGGAACGAATTCTCGATTACCGAGAGAAACGGCTTAGACACAAAAGCATTCCGATAAAGTAAATTGTCAATGTTTATGATTCACAGTCTAGATAGTATAGAGCAAATTTCGAGGACGAAATTTTATTTAACGAGTGGGGAAATGTAATACCCTAAAAATCCTATTTAGCATAACCATTATATTTTGATAGAAAATACCAATTAAAAAATAGGTGAATATGTGGTCTCAAAATTTTGTAGCTTATTTATTTTAATTTATGGAATTTCCTCTTAGAATTAAATATGTAACACCCCAATTTTCAAAAGCGGAATATTTTTTTTTTCATCAGAGTAGAGCATCGAAGCAAGTAAAAGAGTGAGTAACTGATATACCATTAACTGTGGCGTATCTGTCTGTTTATAATGTACAGTACATTTATCTGAGTAATGTTACAATGGTACAAGTCTAAAAGCGGGATCTTCAGTCAGGTCTCTACGCGTGCTGCTTACTCTTGTCTTCGGTCCTCGGTTCATCGGACCCTGAAGCTATGGTAAGAGCTGACGTTCAATACCCATTGAACCTCAGGTAACAGTTAACCTCATGCTTTTGTAAACAGGATATTTGTGATAGATATTCATGACATTACAGCAATAATCAACATAAAAACTCATAACTGATTCATCTGGATAACGGTACACAGCCACTGCAATATGTCCGTTACCCCCAGTCTGCACTATTCACAAGTGTCACGATGGCCTATCGTGTCCTCAGCGCTAGGAAAACTCAACGGCATTACCAAGACTGTAACCCGTATAAATAAAGCTGAATTGTATGCACAACATTTTAAAACAGAGTCTCAGACTATCTATCACATATAAGTATACCATAAGCATCAGAGTTAGTGTTACAGTACGCATCCGTACCTGAGTTGGTGATCTCGGTACATTGTCGGTCGGGAAAACGATCGCAGATATCCTATGAGAGTAATATCGTGTCTATTAACTCACAAATAATATTCTAATAGATATCTCAGCCACAAATGACTATTGTACCCCTAGTATATTTATTTTTCCAATTATTTTCCTTGTATTTTCGGAAAAATGCTGATTAATCAGCATATAGGCTGATTTTCATCCAACTTTGAAAAATCATAACTAATTCTAGAAAAATCAAAACTAAGATCCGTAAAATGTTCCAGACTCCTTAAGATGTCTATTTTTAAGAAAAAATATCAGGTTTTTCCCAGAATTCAAGAACATCTCCCAGATTTCATGTGTTCATACCCTGCCCAGAAATTCGCCCAGAAAAATAGCCTAATCTTTAAAAATTCATATCTCCTTGTCCAGTGATCAAAACGTTACATATTTTATATATTTGGAAAGCCCTACATGTCTACTTTATTTCTGGAAAATTTTGTGATTTTTAAAGATCATTTGATGCACAAAATAATGCTCCCTATCCAGTTAACTCCCAAAATTCAGAAATTCCAGAATTCTTTTATCTTACTCTAACTTATTCCCTTAATCCTAAAAGTCACTCCCCAACATGTTTCCACCTTGTTAGGCATCTTTTGATGCAATAAGGCCTGAAAACAATTATGGGGAATTACTTTATCTATTTACTAGATTAACTAACACCTATATTAAGACTACTAAGAACAACTAAAAACTAAAAACTATAAAACTATAAAACTAAGAACAAGCTTACCTCTTGAAGCTTCTTGCTCTTCTTTCTCCTTCTTGCTCTTCTTAGAAATCACTCTTGGAGTTTGATTTGGTGTGAGGAATTTGTGAAGGCCAATGCCTCTATTTATACTAAAATTTCACCACCTTCTACAAGCTACTCCTTATCAATTTTGGCCATTGGATCTAGATGAAGGTTTGACCCACTCATCCTCACCACTCCCTCCTCTCTTCCTTCCTCTTCACTCTTTTTCCTTCCCTTAATCAAGAAGTTGAGGCAACTTACACATGAAGTTTGGAAAGTCCAACTTCTTGGAGAAGTTGTTGACTCTATTTCCCCATGTGTTTGAACATTTCCTTGCACCCCACTCCTCTCCAAAAATACGCCCCCCTCATCTCCTTTTTTTTTGTTTTTGTTTGTTTTGTAATTTATTTGATTACCTAGATAGTGATTTGGAGCCATATCATTGGTTCTTTGCTTATTAATTATGATAAAATACTTTTAATTAGATCCTTTTAATTTGCTATTAAATTTAGCTTAATTAGGTTTATTTGTAATGATTTAATTGTTTACCAAATAAATTATAATCTTTCAAAACTCATTTGATACTAATATTGGACTCTTGTTAGGCTCAAATATGTAATTAAGCCAAAATATTCCAAATTGCCTATTAATATTTGCCACTAGATTAATTATGAATTTTAATCCAATGGATATTAATTTAGGTGCCCAATAATTATTCTTCAGCATTCCCTAATTACTTAAAGCCTTTTTATACTCCTTTATGACTTATTCTTGAAAATATAAGAATTAAATGTTAATATCTTTTTAAATATAGATTTAATTGTTCTTTACTTGTTGGAAATTCCCTCTAATTGTTTTAGGTGTTTTCACGATATTTTATAATATTTTAGGAACCTTAATTCAATTATGGTCATTAGAAATTCAAACAATTCTTAATTAACCATTGGCTTTTAATTAGGATTATACATCTTTAATTATGCTTAATTTAATTTAGTTATTAAATGTAGTGTCTTAATTGTTGCAATTTTAACTGCTCATTAATTGTTAATAATCGCCCCTTAATTGGTTTTAGTGTTGTGATAGTTCTCTATGGCTTTTTATGAATTATTTATGAATTTAAGCATTAGTGTGTTAATTAAGGGCATTTTAGTAAATTTTACCTCTTAATAAATTAAATGATACTTAATTAATCCCTTGATTATTTATAAGGATTTGGTACAATTACTTAATTTAATAAATACCTGCCAATTCATTGATTTTATTATTTTCCCCTATTTGGTTTAAGGATTTTCCATAGTACCTCTTTGTTCTTTTTAATTCCCTGTGAACCATACTTTAATATGGTAATTATTTGCATTTTATGGTATTTTATTGATTCCTAAGAAAATTCAATCGTAGGTTGCCTTATTCTTAAGGAAAGATTTCCTAGAAAATAGAATAATTATATCTCAAAATTTGATACCACATATTCCCCTATTTTAAATGGAAATTTTCTATCAAAATATAATGGTTATGCTAAATAGGATTTTTAGGGTATTACAAAATAAACCAAAGACCTAAACTTTCTAAATTTTTTTAGAGATCATAAAATACCCTAAAATTATCTTATTACTATATAATTCATATATAATCATAAAAAGCCATAAAATGTTATAAAAATACCTAAATCAATTAAAGGAAATTACCAATAATTAAAGGACAATTAAAGTTACAATAATTAATTTAATTGTATTAATTTGCAAAATTAATTCAAAGGCATCAATTAGGATATTTTGGCTTAATTAAAAATCAAAGACCAATAAGGATTCTATAATAGTATAAAATAAATTACTATGTATCCTGATTAACTTAGGGGCCAATCATCACCCAATAGCAACTATACCTAATAAACATTTAAACTACCATGATTAGACTGCTAATTGGGGATTGAATATTCAACCCCAAAATTCAATAAAGATGGCGCATGAGAGAGACTAAAATAGAGAAGGGAAAATTGTTGAATAGTCAAGATATTATGAAGATAAGAGCACATGTAATATTAAATAAAAATATTCAAATAGTTGTAGGATTTTTCCTAGCACAAATGGAAGGCTAACATTAAAGTTAAAAAAGTGAAATCTAAGGGTTCTAATTAACTACACAATTAATCTTAATCCTTGTGAAATTGGATGAACCAATAGGAGGCATAAGTCTTTAATTAACTAGACCCATAGAAAACACAATTCTTTAAGCCAATTAGAGAGGAAGATGCCAACAATTAGTGGACAACTAAATTTGCAATAATTAGAGTAATTGTGTTAATTTTCATAAGTAATTAAAAGACTAAATTTTCTAATTAAGGATACTAATCAAGATTAGTTATGGAGGGCTAGGATTAAACCTCATAAAACTAAATCTAAAGGCTTTAATTTAATTTCATAAAGTGAAATCCTTGTGAAAATTTATCAACCAATGAAAGACCTAGTGTGTGATATTGGGAGACAAATAAAATACAAATCCAAGAAGCAAAACAAAGAAGCAAGTCACGGTTTTTGTGCTGAAAGTGGAAGGAAAATTGTTTACAAATTAACATATCAACACATGGGATAAGATGGTTAAATGCCCATTAATGCATGGAAGAGGATCATGTCCTTGTGATAAGGTCTTAATGACCTTTGGAAGAGGATAATGAGAGAGAGTGAAGGGGGAGTTGTGAGTGTGTGTGTGTGTGTGTGTGTGTGTGTGTGTGTGTGAGAGAGAGAGAGAGGGAGAGAGAGTGTTGTGAGTGTTGTGAGTCTAGTGAGAAAAGTCAAAGCATCCACCAATAGGAAAAATTAAACATAAATCAATTAAATTAATCCATGTGATTAATTCAAGACATAAGTAAATGAGAATTTATACAAAATAAATTGTATCTTGAGATACGTTAATCATAGATCAAATATAAGGAGTTATTATTAACAAACATAATCTAAGCTTGAGATAAGTTATAAATAAAGTCTTTTCCTCAATTTGTGAAGATCGTTTCCAAATGATAAAAAGGGAATTAGAGGTTTCTAATTAAAGCCATAAGTTCCAAGATTACAAAACCAATGAGAAGATTTGAATAAAACTTCATGAAGACCCCTAAATATATTTTCATCTAGTGGAATGCAAAACAAAGAATAGAAGAAGGGGGAAATTGTTGGCTTGAAAAGGAGACAAGAATTGTTTATTATAAACAAAAACCACACATGGGATATAGCAATAAATTTTGGAAGAGGATAGTGTACCTTTAGGCTAGAGTTCATAAAAGTGGAAGAGGATAGAATGGAGAGAAGGAGCACAGTTTTGGGGAGTAAAAGGTGAGGATTTGAACTTCCCAAATGACCTAGATCCAAGGGTCCAAATTTAAGAAGATTAGCTTTGAAAAATTTACCATAATTGCCACACCAATTTACTATAAATAGGGGTCTTTAGTCTTCATATTCTTCACACCAAAACAAGCAAAGCAATCTGATATAGAGAGTAGAGAGTAAGAGTGAGGAGCTTCTTGAAGGAGTAGCAAGGTTCTTGGTAAGTTCTCTAGCTCTAGCTTTAAGTTCTTTAAGTTTTAGTTCTTAAATTTTTAGATAGAAGTAACTTATATCTTAAACATTCTAGAGTAATTTTATTTTAATGTTTTTATGGTCTAAATTAGCTTTATTTCGAAAAAAAATGATGAGGAAAGTTATAGAGAAAAATTTTTGGAAGAGAAACGTCAAAGTAACGAAGTTCTGGCGAAATTTCATCGGTTAAGCAATTTCTGGAATCAGTGATAAAAATGCCAAGAGTTTATGTTGAAAATGAAGTTTCAAAATTCTGAGAAAATTCATGGTTAAAGTAAACATATAAGGATTTTCGAATATGCCAAGAACATGTTAAAATGAGCTTTGTACAGTGAGATACAAATTCTCAAAGTTGGGCTACGAATTTCTGGAAAAATTCTGGGCAGAGGCTCAAAACTTTAAAACTGGGAATGATTCGTGTAATCTGGGAAAAAGTGATTATTTTTACTTAAAAATAGACATCCTAATGATTCCAAAGAATTTTATGGATCCTCATTTCTATTTTTCCAGAATTAGTTATGAATTTCCAAAGGTAGGCGAAAATCTGTCCAAAAATACTGTACCAGCGTTTTTCAAGAATTAAGGAAAATAAGTTGGAAAATAATTCCACCAAAAGTAAAAAAGGGTAATTAGTGACTAAGATATCTTATAAGATATTATTTGGGAATTAATAAATGCGATATTACCATTATAGGATAAACGTGATCGCAGTCCGACCGACAAACATACCGATATCACCGATAAAGATAAGGACGCGTACTGTAACACTAACTCTGATGCTTATGGTATACTTATATGTGATAGATGTATTCATAGACTAAGACTCTGTTTCAAAGTTTTTCATACACATACAGCTATACAGGGGTTATGGTTCCGATAATACCGTTGAGTTTTCCTAGCGCTGAGGACACGAATGTACATCGTGGCACTGGTGAATAATGCAAACTATAATAACATTCATATGCAGTGACTGTGTTCTATTATTATCTTTCATATGTGATTATTGCTGTAATGTCAAGAATATCTGTCATACATAACTGTTACATAAGCATGAGGTTAACCATTACCTGAGGTTCAACGGGTATTGAACCTCAGCTCTTGTTGTAGCCTCAGGATCTGGAGGCGTCAGGGCCGAGGACAAGGGTAGGCAGCATCAGTGAGCACCCGGCCGGAGAATTTCTTTCTGATATGTATTAATGTACTTTTAAATATTCGGATAATTGTACCGCTGTTTAAAGCAACCAAATACACCAGCAGTAAATGTTTATCAGATACTCGCTCTTTTAAATTGTTTCGATGCTCTACTCTAATCAAACTATTTTGAAAACGCTTTAAAAAATTGGGATGTTACAGGTATAACTTGCATAGTAGTACATTCACAATCAATCCATACCAATCACTAAAACCTTCTTGTCCTTATTATCTTGCCTATCTCATGTCTCTGGTTTAATTTGGATACAAAGTCATTTATAAATATCTCACTCCTCAGCTTCCTCTCTAACCCTAAATTTAAAATCACAACATTAATGGATAATAATAATTTGTAATATTAATGAAGACAAGAGAGTAGTTACGCGTAATAAGTTGTAGTATAGCTTAGTTGGACGTCCATCTTGGAAACTAATATTTATGGGCCCTTTAAGATATATTGTTATATTTAGAGACCTCAAAGACGAGTATTATTCGTCCTTGTTCAGAATTAAAAATAAAACTTGTGATCACAAAATAAATCAAGCAGTCTCAATGCCAAATTTGTTGAGTTGGCCAGCAAAAGACGACAGGTTTTGAAGCTTATTAAGTCTAAGGTTTCGCTTGATGAGATGAAAGCATGTATAGAGTTAAACAAAGCCACTTTTAAATTAGTTTTCTTTTGATGAATGGATCCATATATATTTTTTTTAAAAAAAAGCCTCTGATGAATAGAAGATCCTTTAGCTTGAAATTAATATTGGAAGGATGACTGTGAACTAATAAAATTAATATTGGCAGCTTTAAATCACCAATGGCAAGTACTTTCTTAAAAATTTTAGATGTTTATTGTCATGAGAACTATCTAGGGGATGTACTTGTAAATGGTTAAATTTTAGAAGAAAAGGTAGGGATTGTAATAAAGACAATACTCTACAAAGCTATGGGGTCAGTAATTAGAAATTAGTGCCTTTGAGGAATGTTGGATGTTGATGTGTGAATATGGGGACACGTGCATGTGACTTTGGATTCGCATGTGGCCAGAGTCTCAAGGTATACAAGTGTGTGTGTATTACACCAAAAACAAAATCCCAAACATTATTATTCAAACAATATACAAATTAAACTTTCATTTTTGTTCTCACCAAAAGGGAGGGAGTTCGATCTTGGAGTTGGTCAAAATACTGGAGGAGGTATCCTAACTCCTAGGTTCTTAGGTTAATGCCTGAGGGTAATAAATGGCTTGCCTTGTCCAACATCAGTATCACCTAGGAGGAAGAGAGATTTCACCTTACCCTTGAATCGTGGGTGAACCCAACCCCTTTCCTAAAATTTTTGTATGAAAAAAAAAACTTTCATTTCTATTCTCTTAGTCTTCTTCGTTTCCCTACAGGCGGATAGTGGAGGCGAGAGTGGAAGATGGTGAATATGATGGTGTCCAATGCTCCTCGCACCGTTCTCCAAGCTCTTGTGTCGCGAGCTTCTGTGTTCTTAGCCTACTGATAATGACGAGCGATGTAGGAAGGTGACGATGGTGGAGCCGTGGAGGAAGGCTGAAGTGATAAGTATATATTTTATGAATAAATAGGTGTATATTTTATGAGAATTAGATGGATTTATTGATATTATATACCTATTTAATTATCTTTTATATATTTTACTATCATTATAGGATAAAAAGATATTTTGATATAAAATCTACTTATTTCCTATTATATTTTGCAGGAAATATTAGCTGATTTGGAAAGAAATAGAAAAAGCAATTAAGAGGATATGCAATCAGCCAAACTTGGTGGTCGCATGCAAGAAAAATAGAAACAAAATCAATTGCGTGATATGGTGGAGTTGATTATAAGATATAAGATATCTTTTTAATAAGAAAAGGAGAATCAGTGACCTACAGCCTAAACTATATTTAGGTTATATATATGAAGAAAGGAAGAAGAAAAGAAGAGATCACAGGAAGGATCGAGAGACACAGAACAAGAAGGAACAAAGAAGCAGAGGAGTAGTGACTGAGCGTTTCAACTCTCTTCATCATCTCCACAGAAGGACGGAAGGACTGTGGAGGCGACGGAGAATCTTTCTTTCCTCTCTCTCTCTCTCTCTCTCTCTCTCTCTCTCTCTTTATTCTTTGAACTTGAGTTTCATCTTTTTGTTATGGATTTGATTAAAGTCATGTGTTGCTAGTTGGTTTTGCAACCTAGAGAACTAATGAACTTGTTTGGGTTTTAGAAATTATTCCCACTTATTAGTTTTTCTTAATTTTATTTCAGTTTATTTAATATTGTGTTCATTGTTATTGCTTATTGATTGATCACCATTAAGCATGTTTTGGGGATTTGGGGTTGAACTTGGAAGAGGAAATCCTAAATTGACCTTGGGATTAAATAATGTGGAATTAGGTTTAAATTTAATAAAGAATTAAGTTTTAATCTAATTTCGTCTAGGATAGGCATATATTTAGAAATTGATTAAGATAGGTAGATAAATGGACCGGAAGGCATTTATAGAGGGAAATTGAAAAATTCATGGTTAAAGAAGACATATAGGGATTTTCAAATATGCCACGAACATGTGGATATTTATGTGATGTCATAAATATCTGTCATACATAACTGTTACATAAGCATGAGGTTAACCGTTACCTGAGGTTCAATGGGAATTGAACCTCAGCTCTTACTATAGCCTCAGGTTCTGGAAGAGCCATGACTGTGGACAAGGGTAAGCTGCCCGCGTGAGGTCTCAGACAAAGGATTTCTTTTTGATTTTTGTATAACCATACTTTTGAATATTTTAATATTTGGATGACTGTAATAGCAACTAGACACACCTACTATGAATGTTTATCAGTTACTCGCTTTTAAAACTATTCCGATGCTCTACTCTAATTAAGCTTTTTCAAACTCTGATCACACTATTTCGAAAACGCTTTAGAAAATTGGGATGTTACACAAGTAATTAACTGGAATGATCAAGTTTTGTGTGTGATACCTTGTTGTTTGAAAAGGAATGAAGACAAGGTAATTGTGATGTTTGATATTTATGATTAGTGGTTTGTTTTGAGAAATCTAGTTGAAGACTATAAATTTAGCGCTTCTTGGGAGGTAACCCAAGGGTTTTGCTTGCATAGTTATTATTTTTCTTTCTTTCTTTCTTTCTTTCAGTTTTATTCAGGTTTGAAGAAGATCACTTCTCTTATTGTTGCAAGGTCTTGCTTGAGCACTCTCTTCTACCTAAAAATTTGAAATATCATGAAGGGTACTAGGGGAAGCACTCCACATTAGAGTTAGAGGCTTAAACCAGAGGAGTATTAGTTCATTTCCCTTTTAATATTTTTGTAACATTGAGGACAATGTTTGATCTAAGTGTGGGGGAGGGATATAATTTCTTTAGTTATGTTTGTCATTGTGCAATTGAAAAGATTTTTTTTTTTCTTTAAATTTGATATTTTTGCATTTTTGAGTATTGACCTTAATTTTGAGCTTCCCAATCTAAAAGAATATTATCAGGTCAAAAATTAAAAAAGAAAAAGAAAAATTTTCAACCAAGTCTCTAAGCCTTGAGTTTTTTTTTTTTTCCAATCTTGAGATGAACTATGAGAATAAGGATTAATTTGTAATATGATCAACAGATTATTAGTTCAAGAATATTTTGCTACATGATCTCTCTAAAAAATTGGATGATGACCTTTGCTAGCTAAGTAAAACTTTTGTGTAAGGAAATGACTCTTTTTTTTGCTCAAAAAAGATGCTTGTATTACCAAAGCTAGGAACAGGACAACAGATACAACGAGTTCAAAAGAAACAAACACAAAGCTAGCTAAACGATACAACAAACATTAACAGCACGAAAAGACTAAAACAAGAACACAGGGGTCTAAATACACATAATACAACCAGAACAATAATTAACCCCCCTCTCTAGCCGAGCTGGTAGAAGAAGCACCATCCACAACAATATTAGCTTCCTGAATGTCCAAGGTTAGCAGAGACAATAAAGAGGGTGTTGGCTCGAGAACCCACCCAATAGGGCACACCCCCTTATAAGAGCTTGCTGCAAGATGATCAGCAACATGGTTACCCCTACGCAGAGTAAAAAACCACAAAGAACCCAACCTTGTCCGAAAGAAAGCAGATAATACAATGAATAACACTTCTACACTTCCAATCAAATAAATCAGGGGATTTAGCTTCAATACAAGAAACAAGAGGAAGGCAGTCAGTTTCAAAAATAGAATTATCATGGCCTAAATCCATAGCAAGCATAAAAGCTCTTTTGAGGGCCAATGCTTCAGTCCTAAAAGCTGAAATGGATTTGATTTTGTCTACAAAGCCCCACATAAATGGACCCAAGTAGTCGCGACAAACCACCCCCACAGCAGCCATCTCACTGCCTGCCTTAAAGGTCCCATCAGAATTGATCTTAAGGCTCCCAGGTGACGCGGTCTCCAAAAGGCCAACAGCTCACTCCTATCCATAGATATAGCAGGCCTTGGAGACTCTATAACATCAGCTGACCAGAATTCACCATAATAACTCCTAGTTAATTCAATGACCATGCGAGGGCAAGGAGCAATATGATTAAAGACACAATTATTACATTGCTTCCACATAAACCACAATGTCCAACAAATCAAGGAGATATCTTGGGCAGAGAAGGAAGGCATACTTACAATCGCCAGCCACCAAGCCGTTACATTGGTGACCGTGGCGGAATCAAACCAAGCACCTAGAGCAAAACCGAACCAAGCTCCTCGGGTCCAGGAGCAATGAAAGAAGAGATGCTCCCGGGATTCCTTAAACTCTTCACAGATAGGGCACAAGTTCGTGTGGGAGCGCTTCCTATGAAACAGAGCTGCATTAGTAGCCAAGGCGTTGTTGAGGAGACGCCACATGAAGTGCTGCACCCAAGGGGTTGTTTTAAGCTTCCAAATAAATTTCCAGCCGGACGGTGGGACAAAGGTAGAGGGGCCAGCTCTATTAACACCTATCAAAGCTGCATCCTTCCCCCTGTAGTAGCCCAAACGGACTGTATAAACACCATTGGCCGCCTTGGACCAAATCAGCTTATCCTCTAACCCATTAGTTGGAATCAGAATATCACGAATAGCATTTTGGATCTCTCGCGGGAGATATTGGGCAATCGGACTAAGATCCCACGACCCATGAGCAATAAGATCACATACATGTCCCTGATCAACAATAGGGTCATCACAATGTAGGGGCTTCTCAGGAAAAGAGACACCAGGAACCCAATTATCATCCCAAATATGGATTGCATTACCTGATCCCACATCCCGTCTCAGATCCTGCTTAACAAAATCACGACCATCAAGAATATTGGACCAACACCAAGAGGCTCTATGACCTTTTTGAGCTTTGAGGAAGCCGACCTCCGGGAAAAATAGAGCTTTGAGTACCTTAGCCCATAAAGCATCAGGATTTGAATACAGTCTCCAAGCGGTTTTGGCTAACATGGCCTCATTCATAACCACCAAATCCCGAAAACCCATGCCACCTTGTGACTTTCCCATAGTGAGTAAGTCCCATGCCTTCCAATGAGTTCGATTACCAAAAGCATTGCCATCCCACCAAAAATTTTCTATAAGGCTATGAATCTCCTTGAATGTCTTGGCCGGAAATCTGAAACAGTGCATTGGGTAGATGGGAATGGCTTGGATAATATCTTTGATCATAACCTCTCGTCCTGCAAAGGAGAGAAGTGACTGCCCCCACCCTTGAAGCTTGCTCGCCACCATCTCTCTAACATAGGCCATTGCTTGGTGTTTGGTCTTACCCCAAATACTAGGGATGCCAAGATATTTACCCGGATCCGTGGATGCTTGGATGCCCAGAATCCTCCCCACCTCCTCCTTAATATAATCTGGTGTATCGGATGAGAAAAACAGGCTGGATTTGTTAAGGTTGATACTCTGGCCAGAGACCGAGCAAAAAGAATCCAAAATCCGAGCCAAATTATGACAATAAGCTGCACTAGCATTCATATAAATGAGGGCATCATCCGCAAAAAAATTATGTGTAAGTACTGGGCAATTCTAGCATAATTTAATTCCGGTAAGCTGATTAAAGGCCTGACTCTTGGTGATCAAAAGAGATAATACCTCCGCCATGATAATAAAGAGATAAGGGGACAAAGGATCCCCTTGCCTTAATCCTCTAGTTGGAGAAAAGGATTTGACATTCTCACCAGACAAGCATACATTCATATTGACCGAGCTAATACACTTCATAATCAGAGAAACCCATTCCGGGCAAAAACCGAGTCTCAATAGGACCTTTTCAAGGAAGCACCACTCCACCCTGTCATATGCTTTACTCATGTCCAGCTTCATAGCAAATTCATGTTTCTCACCTGTTCTCCTTCTTCTAAGATAATGATACACTTCATGAGCCACAATGATGTTATCCTGGATGCACCTTCCCGGAATAAAAACTCCTTGGTTGTGGGACATACACGAATCAAGCACCGGTCTTAACCGATTAGCCAGGAGTTTAGATATAATCTTGTAAGAGAAATTGCACAATCCAATTAGCCGGAAATGAGACACATGTTCTGGTTTGTCAATCCTAGGAATTAAGGTGATATTGGTTTCATTTATAACATTCAAAGCCAAAGCTCCAGCAAAGAATTCCTGCACCATAGCATATATAGTATCACTAACTTCAGCCCAAGAATTTTGGTAAAACATACCTGAAATGCCATCCAGGCCCGGTGCCTTGGATCCCCCAAGACTAAAAGTTGCCTTCTTTATCTCTTCCTTTGTAATCGGCTTCATCAGGCACAGGTTCATTTCAGCTTAGATTTTGCACTCAATAATAGATAAAACAGATTCCATGTCACCCGGAGAGGATGTCAAGAACAAGTTTTGAAAAAAATCTGCAATATTGGTAGCAATATCATCTTTTTCCGTCAACCATATCCCCTCATCGTTCTTAATACAGTGGATACTACTATGGTGCCTCCTCTTTATAGTTGATAAGTGGAAGAATCTGGAGTTCCTATCCCCTAACTTTAGCCAATTTACATGGGACCGTTGCCACCAGAATTTTTCCTCCAATTCAAACAAACGATCCAATTCAATTTTAACTTCAGCAATAGCCCTTGAGGAATCAGCATCACGCGCACCTGAATTCAGTAAAGCGAGTTTAGCTTTCAATTTGTGGATTGCTTTAACATTATTGGGAAATTCCTTGCTACTCCATAGACTTAGAGCTTCTTTACATTTATCCAGCTTACATACAAACGTGTCAACAGCAGAAGAGGGTGCATCTTCTGAAGACCGCCAGCAAGAACTCAGCACATGAGGATATGCACTATGAGCCACCCATGCCACTTCAAACCGAAAGCTTCGCTTCCTAGGCCGATAAATAGGCTGACATTGCACCAGAAGTAGATGATGATCCGAACCTGCAGGGTCAATATTAAAAATTTGAAGGTTAGGGAATTTTTTCTTGAGCAATAGATTCCCCAAGGCCCGATCTAGCCGTTCTCTTATAGTATCTGGGGGATCCCTATTGTTACACCAGGTGAACCTGCACCCATTAAACCCCAAGTCATCCAAAGCACAATCAGCAAGGAAGCATTTAAAATTCAGAATCTTTCTCCATTCTCTCGGTTCCCCCCCCCTTCCTTATAGTATCTGGGGGATCCCTATTGTTACACCAGGTGAACCAGCACCCATTAAACCCCAAGTCATTCAGAGCACAATCAGCAAGGAAGCATTTAAAATTCAGAATCTTTCTCCATTCTCTCGGTTCCCCCCCCCTCCTTCTTAGATTGAAACAGCAGATCATTAAAGTCTCCCAGGCAAATCCAAGACTCACTAATTCCCCTGCCAATCCTTCTTACCTCTTGCCAACAGAGCTTCCTTTCTTCCTCATCCGGTGGCCCATAGATAAACGAAATGTATGTTGGAACATCAAAGCTTGAGAACGAGATGCGTGCATGTATAATATTGGGTGAGGAGGAGAGAATTTCTACAGCAATAGAGTTCAACCACCACAGAGCCAGTCCCCTACTATGACCTATCGGGTTCACCATCCACTCCTCATCAAATCCACACCTTCTCCTAATCTTACGTACATACCGAGCCTTCTGCTTTGTTTCCATAAGAAACACCAACTGGAGTTTTTTCTGGAGGCATTCCCCCTTTAGATTCCTGGCTGTCAAGGCAACCCCAAGACCTTGACAGTTCCAGGATAGGATATTCATGGCGCACCAGTGGTTGGTCCCATCCAACCACCGACGTATTGAGGAGTAGAAGAGAAATCACCCACATCAGAATTACCAATACTGAGAATCCAACTATCAGGGAACTCGATCTCACCTGAATCAAGGGTCCCACGCGCATGATCAGAGGAAGACAGAGAAGTTTGACGCTGAGCACGGGACTTTACTGACTTGTAACTCTTACGATTGGTCCGAAGGGGTGCCGCCCTATCAGATCCTGAAGGAGGAAGAATAATCGGATCCACAAAGGACAGTTTCCATTGCCGCTTAGACAAATCTGGAGGAGAGTCGGCATCCAACGGGATTTGAGTTGAAGGCGGCATAACGAGAGGGCCACCGCCGAAATAGGTGACAAGGTAAGGAAATGACTCAGAAAAAAAAGAATCACAGACTCCAAATAATTATTTAATCTAAGTCAAAATCAACCATGTAGCTCATCTTAAAAATAACATTAGATGCATATCACTTTATGTTCATTTTTATAGGTCAGAACATGATTAGAGAATATTTGTACTGTTTGGAAAAAAAAGAGGTAGAACATATCAGATAGTACTAGCACGATGGTTAATTGTGTGGGTATAAAAGGATAAAGACGAAACGCAGGCAAAAAAAGGGTAGAGTACTAGTAAACTCATAGAAAGTATTATTAATATTTTCTTCAGTGCATTTCCTTCGAGTAGTGGTCCATTTAAACACAGAATAGGGTATGTATGACGTAGTTTTTTTTTTTTTTAATCAATGTATGACGTAGTAGTATAACAAGAATAGGGTATTATGATTGGTATTGGAGTGTTATCTGAATGCACGTACAAATATTCTCTCCCTTCCTTTCCTTTTGTCTATTTCCTTTGTCCATTAATTATGCATGGTCCATGAAAATTTATGAGGGAGTTAAATTTTAAAGACTTGGTTCAGATTTAAAAAATCGAGACGCGTCAAATTTAATTAGACAGTTCAGATATGGCAGAGCATGCACATGGAGGCTATTTTTGAAGGCTGAGTGAGAGGATGACTCGTAGCCTTAGATGGAAAATAAGGACATGCTAATCTAATTAGTTTTATCGAAAATTATATATAAAACTCTGGAAAGAAAAAACAAATTATATATAAAACCACTCATCAATCCAATTTGATGTTATCATTAATGACACACTCCCTTCATCGTTTTTTGAAGAAACAACGTAACTGCCTTTGCGGTTTAAAGTGTAACAATACTTTCGACCCGTGCGTTGCACGGAAATGTTTATACTACAAAGACTAAAAATAGATAACATATGATAATATGTTTGAAATAAAGCATATCATTAAATAAATACAATTTCAAGAACAACAAAATACAATGATCATACTAAAACCTTTTCTTACTTTCATGAATGTAACACAAGGTTTTGGAAAACTTCTCTGTAAACAACATTTACCGTCGAATTGCTGTATTTACTGTACTCATTGAGTATAAGCATTTTCAAACCGTTAAAACTCTTCACCCTAGACAATGTAACATACAGTTGGCAATGTGAGAATACCGGGCTTGGTAGGTAAAGACTTACATTTGACATTGATTGACCTTGATTTTTGTTTATTGTCATTGCAAATGAAATAATTATAGGAAATTGCCTTCTCGTCATATTGAACAGTCGTTTTGTCTCAGATGGATTCATATCCATTCTATGTATCAAAATCTCTTCATCCATGCTTGTGCCATTCAATGCCTTTGCCTTAATGACATTCTTCCCAAGTTGTGTAATCTGAAGCCTTGTATCATTGCACAATCCTGCAGCTTGATCAATGTTCCTTATCAACATAACTGGTACACCAACCTTTAATACCAATTTATGATGCGGTATACTAGAATATTTGATTGCATTTAGGTACTCTATGTCATATAAATCCTCGAAGCTTTCATTTGCATTGTCTATTCGATTAATAGAATCTGAACTGAAGTACTATACTGCTTCTCCTGGCAACAAAGAACAAATGTATTCATTCACTATGTTGACATTTTCTGTTGTTGGTGTCAGAATGGACCTATTATTCAGGTAATCTTTGTCAAATAAGCACTCTACTAAATGTGGGTAAGTAGATTCAATAATACACTTAATTGGATTAGAATCATCATGAAGCAACAAATCTTCAGGTATTGGGATGTCTGCTATACCATCATGTGGTAATCCAATTTCTCCATCTCCTACAAGTAACAATCATTCTGGAAATGATTTTATTTTTTGTTGGTCAATTGGATTGCTAGAAGAGTTCAGCCTCTTATTCTTTGTTAATTGCAGTAACTTGCATTTATTCCTGAGATAAGAAGTGTTGATAGATGCATCTACAATCTCAGCTCGCCCACATTTTGGTATGACTGGAAGGATTTTCCTAAAATCTCCACCCATAACAACACATTTTCCTCCAAATATGCAATTGCTCTTCATTAAGTCCCTTAACGTTCGATCAACAACTTCGATATAATGTTTCTTCACCATAGGGGCTTCATCCCAAATAATGATATTAGTAGCTTTTAGTAAATTTGCCATTGGTGATTGATGTGAAATTGAATACACAGAGTCTTCATTAACATCTATAGGTATACAAAACCTTGAATGTGTTGTTCGATCAGATGGTAGAAGAGTTACAGCTATTCCACTTGATGCTAGGTTAAGTATGATTCCCCCATTTGATCTAACAGAAGCTGTCAATGCATTCCATATAAATGTTTTACCAATTCCAACAAATCCATGCAAAAAGTAAAAACCACCTTTTTTTTGAATTAACAGCACACATAATCTCATCAAACACTCGCTTTTGCTCGTCAGTCATCAATCGTTGCAATCTAAAAGATTCCTCACTCTCTTTTTCCTTATTGTAGTTTAACTCTTGCAGAATCAAGTGGTTTGAAACATCAATGATGTTATCATTATCTGGTCTAGGCAATGATGGATAGTCATCTAAGCTTCTGCCATTTCGTAGCAAGAGTTTTTGAATTATAGTTAGACCTGCATTCTCTTTATCGGCCAATGAAATCTGCACATCTTTGTGAAACAATAAAAGGTATTTTAAAAATTGTCATATATGAAACAAAACTTTTATATTAAGTAGAGAGGTAATCAACTTATACAATAATCCCTAAATGTTAATATACTTTAACAATAATAATTATAGTATTAAACTTCGTTCATGTAGCAGGATGCATAATTAAAATATTTAACTAACAATAATTATATGAATATGGAAATCTTGTAATACGCAACTAAATTGTTAAAGTACAACTATTAATTTTAGATAACCACATACCTTGAAAGTGTTGGTTGCCATGACTAATATATAACAAATCTTCACAAATTAATTTTTTGGTGTGTTCCCAAACTATAGCGGGCTGAGATAAACAATGGCTTAATAACATGCTTGTGAAGATTACGACCTGTGCGTTGTACAGATATATTAAAACTGTAAATGGGCAAAAATGATCAACATGTGCTACAATGTTATTATTTAACCAATTCATTACATCGTAATCATGATACATTTCACAAAATCTGATGGTAATAAGGAAGATTATCTTCATGCTATTATTACAATAAAAGGTTTTGAAAAAATTTTCTATAAATTACATTTATTGTAGTACTACTGCATTTATTGAAATAATCTAATATAAGTAATTTCAACACAATGAAACTCTTAACCCTTGATAGTGCAACATATAGTTGTCAATGTGAGAAAACTAGGCTTGGTAGGTATAGACCTACATTGGACATCGACTGACCTTGGCTTTTGATTATCTTCATTGCAAATGAAATTATAATGAGAAATTGCCTTTTTGTCATATTAAAAGGCAGTTTAGATTTAGATGAGAAATAGAAGTAGGGTTTGAGGCGACTGCGTTTATATCATCATGGCACCACATCACTTGTACAACTGCAACTATGAAGTGAATTGATTCACTGACCAATTAGGAAACGCAGAATATGTAAGCTGGTTGATGTAAATTTATTATAGCCTTAATGCAGACTCTCGTCTGTTTAGTGCACTGTAACTGAAACTGATCAACTACACCTTACTATATGGGCAGTAATAGATGATGACATGCCTAACTCTACACAGATGACAACAAAATATGAATTATTAACTAAGGGACATATATAAGAAAATAAAGACCATTCACAAAGGAGTAAATATTTTATGTTTGTTAATCATTTGGAAAAGGAAAAGACTTGTCGAGCATGTTCAAAAACAAAACAAAGTATGTACTTCATACAAATCACAAAAGAAAACCAGTAGTATGCAGAAACATGCGGAAAACGCTGCAATAAAAAGGAGGAAAAAAGTAAACATCCGATTGTTCACTACCTAAGGATAATGCTCTTCACCATGGCAATTTCAGGGTAATCTGGATCAACGAAAACACAAGTAGCACCGAGAACTGTACCAAGCTCAACACCTGAAAATATATAATAAAAAAAGAAGGATTACGATCAACTATATATGGAGTACGTTTGTTAAAGAAAGAAATGTTATCCACAAATTTCATAAGAACCTCTCTCTATCTTCCTCATGATCTGGGCATACTGGATGATAATAAACACTCTAGAACTGACTTGCAGATTTTCCAATAGTGGAAGTGTCCTCTGAAAGGCATCACCTTGCAAGATAAACCTGATGAATGATTCAATCAATTTTCACCTTCAATATCAATTACGAAGATCCTCGACACAAATTTTGCAAAGTGGTTGGCAAGTTCATTGCCATTTCGGGACGAAGACAGATTCACAGTGATATATCAGAGAATACATGTTTGATTTGAAATAGTAAAGTAGGACAGACATTGTTCAATAAAATGGTAAACTGTTATTAAATAGATTTAATGTGTGTGACAGACGCGTCAGAAACGAAGAGACATTACAATTTTTTTTTTTTTTTGGGGGGGTTGGGAAGTAACATAAAAAACTGTCATTTAGTAAGTTGTCCACACAATCTATTAACAACTGCAACATAACATCAAGTAAACCGAACACTTATGAGTTATCCGAAGAGTCTTTTTTGCATATTTGAAAAAACCAATGTTAAAAAGAAGCGACATAAGTAATGACAATATAATAAATTGAAAAACGTTTGACAAAAAAATAATAATAATAAATACTTAAGTTGAAAAGATATTTTTATATAATGGTTAAAAAAAGAAGATATTTTTATATAGAACGAAGAATAAATGAAGTAAACTTATATTCATTTAAGTTATCATAAATGTGTAATGTAAATATCACAAAAAGAAGTTTAAACGCTAACGATGTACGTAATTATTTGAAAGAATATTCTCATGTCCCTAATTTTAATCGATTATCGTTAATTTGGTTTATGTGAAGGTGAATTGGTGTAATTTTCTTTATAACTAAAATAAACAATTCTTTCGACATATAACCATGAATATAATAAATGTATTAAGGGATTAGCAAAATAAATTGTTTAAGTAATAAATAACGAATAACCGGTGTCTCATTCAACTATTAACTAAAATTACCAAATTAATTTTTACATTAAGTACTAGTACAATCCATAAATATAACAACTTGTCTATATTACGAAACAATTATAAAAAATACAATAAGGAAACTGAACATTTTTCTGTAACATAATGACAATGATGTTGAAATACGTAAAGGATTAAAAAATTGTGAAAGTCATTAATAGCACGCATCAAGACGACAATGGAATGAATTGCCACTATAATAAGGTATGTTTAAAATCAATATCAACATAAACAAAACAACATCAGTAAATAAGTAAAAGCACAAATCCGACCATTCATCCATAATGTCGAAGTTGAACTGGTACAATGTTTCTCCTTCATCAATAACATCGCTTAGTTCATGTACATAAGTCACAAGTCCCACAACATCTGGAAGAGGATAAAATTAATATAAAAAAAACGCAACTGGATTTAACACATTTTTAAAAGGATAGAATGCAATAGAAATCATAATCATTAAAACATAATACTTCTAAGGGTTGTTTCAATATGTGAAGTCGCAGCGAACAGAAGAAGGGGCTGAAAGATGATCGGATGAGCCACGTTCTACACAAAAATGTTGAAGAACAAAGCAAAAACCATGGATGAAAACACCATGTAGCCGATGAATAATGTCACGACCACGCATGATAGCCAAGCATGTGTAACCCTAAATCAGATGACACAAGGAACAAATATTGATGAATGTACCTATACAAAAATGGGAACTTGATCAAAATCAAGATTCACGAAATACAACTTACCTTGGCATCTGACAGTATAGCATTGTAAGTAATCTGACAGCATCTCCTTGTGTAGGGAATGTCCCAAAAATTTGAAACAACCTTGACAGTGATACACCAGTTGTTGTATCTAGAGTTTAGTTCAAGGAATGACATAACTTTGCATGTAGACATCTGAAACCGTTTCTCAAACCTACTCTTGTGATGAACACTAAAATGTTTTAAATAGGGAGTAGCACAATATTGTGTTTGCTAGAAATTATTAAAACAAATTTACAAAGCCTATGTAGCTAGTATCGTGATGAACAGAAAAATGATTTAAATACGATATTGGGTTTGTTAGAAAGTTATAAAACAAAATTGACAATGGCTATTTACTGTGGCCGAGTATTTTAACCAATGAGGGAATAATGAAGACAAAATCTATTGGCCAACGGGATATTAATGCTTCAGAAATTGTATAATTAATGGCCAGTAAACGATAAGTTATTGGAAAATGAATAATTAACTGCACACGTTTTTCACAGCCAATGAGATATATAATAGCCCAGTATGAAAAACATAATTAGTTATAAATGAGTTTGAATTGATGGTGGTTGGTTGAAGAGAACGAAAAATAAACATGCCATTAATAAGGCATGTTGACTAATTTGGAAATTTAAACTCTATGTTGGAAATATAATAAGGGGATACGGCTACATTGGACTTATAATCATGATAAATTTAATAATTCCACCATCACTCAAAGAGCAGCGCAAACAAAATTACCAGTCAAATATAGGGTATTAAAAGTAAAGTACAACATCCATGAAAAAAGTAATGAACATAAAAAAGTCTCTTTTCAAAGCTACCATTTAATAATGTCGAGTATCGTGTATGCACATAAATAAGACGGATATGTTGTATTAACATAATGGAGAAAAGAAAAGTAAAGAAAATGAAACAACCTATTTAAGTATTTATATATTAAACAAAACAATGTTGAATGCGATTTAAGTCTTCTTATGAAATGTAAATGTCAATGAATAAAATTCAAAAAACAAAATGCAAACCGTTTGTCCTCCAATTCCAAAATCAATGCCGTTCAATAAATCCCCCTACACTTGTACTGAGATGACTTGTATTGAGATGACCAATTCTTCAGTACGAAGAATGCCGCATACATCTGGAAGGTAGAGGATTAAACGCATAATAGATGTTAAAAACTACTTAAACTATTATGTATGTTAGTTGTCCGTATATTAATTGATTCAATTGGTTATGTAAAAACCGTGAGTTAACCGTTTACAAAGTTTAAAAAAGGTAGAGCATATAAGGTGACAACGTTGGGTTTTAAAAAAACCGTCTGTACACCGGGTACAAAGTTTACAACTGTAATAATACAATGAACAAAACACTTAACAGTAACATGAGATAGAATAAACGATGATTATATTCCAAACACGGAAATGGACGAAAAACAGTATAAAAAGGAAGATGAAGGAGCACAATCAACAAACGAACATAAAGCAGCACAAACAATAAACGAAGAACAGATTACAAAGGATAAGCATTTGTGGAGTAATAAAAATTTACGATTGGAGATGTAGCGGTGCGACTTAATTGAGACAACCAAATGTAACTGAAAGGATTAAACAATCATATAAATTGCAAGAAAATAAGAGTAACTTGATATTAATTGTAAAGTGGTTGCGGCATACAAAATTGGGCCATAGGCCGAATTATCCAATTCATGACAGAACATTAAAATAAAGGAAACAAACATAAACTGGAAGACAGCAGCAGTAGGTTCTGAAACATTGAAAAAAAAAACTACAATAAAACACTTGAAAAAGCTTCATAACGCTGGAGACAGATGCTTTGACCAGACTTTAAGTTGTTGGAGATTCATTTTCATCACAAATTTCAACAGCACACGCACGGTTTAGTTTAAAGCGTAAATCAACAACCACTTGATGATCGTAGTTGAATATAGCTTGAGACAAATCATAATGGCTCATAAAGAGGATCCCCTCATCTACAATATATATAGCAAACTCATTTAGTGACGCAATATTATTTAGGAAAAACAGATGAAAAACATAATAAAAAACTAACCATCCAGCCTTTTCATCTTCACAAACAGCAGAGCTACAACAACATCTTCCTTGTCTAGAACTCTCGAATAGCTAATCGAGGCCCAGAAAGCTGGTGAACCTCTAAAGCAGCAATAAAATAGATCTTCCGTGAACGGATGGATGTTTATATTTGATCGAGTTTTACAACTGTGGGGCGTACTCTTGCACAAAATGCTTTATATAGAACAACATATGGTGGGGTTATCAATAAACTGAAATAGGAAAAATCCACTATCATGCATGGGGAGTGTAATAGTTTCATTAGGAATACATCTGCATTTAATTCTAACCTGATGGATGACCAATGCGATAATACTAGCGTTTGAATGAAGACGAAAATATAATAGAATGTGTTGAAATGAGATTTACGACCACGTGTATCCTTCTGTTGAACGTTGAACTGATGGATCATCAATGAGATAATCCTTGCATTTGAATATAGATGAAAAAATATAATAATGATTTTGAAATGAATATCCGTATAAGGCTCTATCACTATCTGTAGATCATTATTAATGATATTCTGACCTGGTTTGACAGTAAATCCTGAGATAAGAAAGCAAAACCCACGGACCAACACCACACAAAGCCTACGATAGATATCACGACGACGACACACAGCTAAAACAATGTAACCCTACAGGACAACAAAACTTATAAGCTATACAAATTATATGAAGTAAACTTTTCACCAGAACAAAATACAAACAATCATCCTTAAAACCTGACTATCCGCAAGTATGACATTGTAAGTCATTTGTTTGTGCATCTTCGAGGGTGGAATATCCCAAAAAGTATCAACAACTTTAACACACAAGGACCAGTCATTGCGAGTGCTATTGACGTCAGTGAAAGATGCAACTCTGATGGAACCCATTTCAAACACAATAGATTTCAAAAATGCCATTTAGTACGGAATGGTGCGGTATAAAACGATGAACATGTATACCGCAATGAGTTCTTCAACTGTGAATGGGAATATTGCATAATACAGTAGAAATAGCCGGAGATTTGTTGTGGCAATCTTCAGAAATGGTGGATGGAGAACATTTAACTCCATTATGATACATGGGAAAAAGATAAGCAACATTGGAGTTATACTAAAATTAATGATATGGATATGCACCTCCAATGAGATTCAAAATTAGTTTGACATCTGAAGAGAATTCGAATAAATTTTTAAAAGAAGGGATATAAATGAGAAGACTAAACACGTGGATCAATGTATGGGTGTGTACGGATATGTTAAATTTGAAATTAGTTTGACCGAAGAACATAATGCATTCACACTGACACCGAAGAAGGAATATATTTGAGAAGTCTGAACACGTTAACAATATATGGGTTCATGGCTGTTGACCAATGAATGATGAAGAGGATGCAATGTTGGCAATCCACGTGGACCAATAAATGAGTCGCTTAGAGTTTTAGTAGTATATATTTGATATTAGGATGGAGATGGAAAACATCAATTGTATCCATTCCATATTGACTTTTTAAAACCATAGGATTCTTTCATCAGGAATTTTAAAATATACATATTATGATATAATTAATATACTTGTCTGCCTCCATAAATCTCTATCTGCATTAAATATTTTTCTATTTGAGGAATTGTCCAGTTCCTTGCTTTTTTGCCAAGTTTAGAAGTTTGAGTTTGCAGAGATATACGTAATAATGAGTAGTTCAAAAGGACTCTGTCGTATACATTTAATGAGGAAGGTAAGAGCCAAACAATACCCTAAAATTTATAATTCTCGTAAATATTGTTTTTAGATAAATAATACTTATTAAAAATAAAAGAATATGTTGTCTCCAATTTTATAGTTTATTTTATTTCTTGGACAAATTTTCTCTAGAATTTAAATAGGGCAAAGCCCAATTTTCTAAATTACATTATGGATCATGAAACACCATAAAATTATCATAAATACAACATAGTTCATATTTAATCTTAAAGAGCCATAAACTGTTATAAAATACCATAAAGTTTCTAAAACTAAGTATAATCCTAATTTAATCATAAGAGACAATTAAATTGCTTGAAAATACTTATACCAGCACTACAAAAAAAGACATTTTGTAACGGTTGAAATTACATATTTGTAGCGGTTTTAACCGCTAAAAACCGCTACAAATGACATTAGTAGCGGTTTAAAGAACTGCTACAAAATACACCGAAACAAGATGTTTTGTAGCGGTTTCTAAAACCGCTACTCATGTAATAAAACCGCTACTAAATTAGTAGCGGTTTTGAGTTACCACTACAAAATGACGAATTTCCAAAAAAAAAATACCGCCAAAATTTTGTAGCGGCTGTAAACCGCTACAAATATTGGATAAAATTTCATAAATTGCGTCAAATATTTAAGCTAAATTTGAATTAAAATTTGTAGGGGTTGTAATATTACAAAATAATAAAAAAAAATCATCATAATTTGAGTCCATTAATATAATATTTTGTTGATGAATATTTTTATTATTTAAGTGACAAATTAAATGATAATAGTTAATATTTAAAAAAATGATTAACTCAAGTTAGATAAGTATAAATATTATGTAGGTATAATACTGAGAATGTATAGATAATAAAGGTTTATTGTGTTGTCCACCTCTGAGCAAAAAAAATTATGTTGTCTATTAGATGATATTTGATTATGGAAAGAATGTTGATAATGATAGAAGAAATATTGAGGAAATATTCTTAAAGTTCTGGATAAGAAAAAAAATTAGTATTAATATTATAACAAGGAAAAAATAAAACATTAAAAACAAAGAATTTGTAAGGAGTGGGGAGAAATGAGAGAAAATGAGAGAGAATGAGTGGGGAGAAATGAGAGAAAATGAGAGAGAATGAGTGGGAAGAAATGATTCAGAGTGTGTGAAATGAGGTGTGGTAGGGGTATTTATAGGGATATACGTAACGAGTTTGTAGCGGTTGATGTGACGGTTTTTGTAGCGGTTTAACATTTGTAGCGGTTTTTTCCCGTTTTGTAGCGGTTACAAAACCGCTACAAAAATTCCTTGGTATTTTTAAAAAAATAAAAAATTTTAAAATATCACATTTTGTAGAGGTTATTCTAAAAACCGCTACAAATTAATGAACATTGGCGGGATTCAAAATATTCAAATTTCAATATTATACACTTTGTAGCGGTTGATGCGACTGTTTTTGTAGCGGTTTACGTTTGTAGCGGTTTTTTTACGTTTTATAACGGTTACAAAACTGCTACAAAAATTCCTTGGTATTTTTAAAAAAATAAAAAAATTTAAAAATATCACATTTTGTAGCGGTTATACTAAAACCATTACAAATTAATGAATGTTAGCGGGATTCGAAATATTCAAATTTCAATATTATACAATTTGTAGTGGTTGATGCGATGGCTTTTATAGCGGTTTACATTTGTAGCAGTTTTTTTACGTTTTGTAACGATTACCTGTAACACCCCATTTTCTAAAACATTTTCGAAATAATGTTATTAGAGTTAAAAAGGTTGAATCAGAGTAGAGCATCGGAATAGTTGTGAAAATGAGTAACTGATCAACATTCAACAATATTGTATCCATATACTGTTACAGTCATCCAAATATTCGAATATCCCAAAAAGACAGAAAATTTAAAAATTTCAAAACGAGGGTTCATGTCTGCTTCTTCATGCCACCCGCTTACCCTTCTCCGCGTACTAATCTTCTGAAGGTCCTGAGACTGAGGGAAGAGCTGAGGTTCAATTACCATTGAACCTCAGGTAACGGTTAACTTCATGCTTATGTATCAAATATGTATGACAGATATCCATGGCAAAACAACATTTATTCACATACAATATTCACATGTTCACATAATAACATAACACAGCCACTGCAATATGCATGTTATTATAGTCTGCACTATTCACCAGTGCCACGGTGTACATCCGTGTTCTTAGCTCTAGGAAAACATAACGGCATTATCAAGACTATAACCCGTATCAAGTTGTATGTGTATGATCAATTTTCAAAAACAGAATCTCAGACTATCTATCACATATAAGCATACCATAAGCATCAGAGTTAAGGTTACAGTACGCGTTCGTACCTGGATTGATAATTCCAGTATGACGACAATCGGTATACGTTTGCAGACTTCCTATAATAGGAATATTGCGTTATCAATTTGAAAATAATATCCTCAAATATATTTTGGCCACTTCTAACTATTCTACCCTTGGTACCTTAAACCATTATTTTATTTCCTCATAATTTATTGAAAAACGCTGGGAATTGTTGGGCAGAATTTCGCCTATCTTTGAAAAATCATAACTAATTCTAGAAAAATCGAAACGAAGATCCGTAAAATGTTCCAGACTCCTCAGGATGTCTATTTTCTAGAAAAAATATTAAACTTTGCCTAGAATTCATAAATCATTCCCAGATTTCACGCATTCATCCTCTGCCCAGAATTTCCATCATTTTCGCAGCATAAACTTTGAGAATTTCTTTCTCACAGTACAGAGCACATTTCAACATGTTCTTTACATATTTGGAAAGCTCTATATGTCTAATTTCATCAGGAATTTTCTCAGAATTTTTCAATAACAATTTCAACATGAAATATGTGTTTTTCTGTGACTTGTTCAGAAATCGCCTAACCGACGAATTTTCGCCAGAACTTCGTTACTACCGTGTTCTTAACCCGGAAATTTTGCAAGACCACTTCCTTCACTAAATTTTCGAAGTGAAGCTATGTTTAACTATAAAAACATGAAAATAAAATTATTCTAGAATTTTAAAGATTAAAACTACTTCTACCTATGAATTTAAACTCAAAACTAAAGAACTTTGCTTACCTAAAGCTTGAACTCCTTCAAGCTATTCCTCCAACTCTTTCAACTCTCTCTCAAATAAGCAAGTGTTGCTTTGCTTGGTGTGAGGTAAATGTGAAGAGGGTGGCCCCTATTTATAGGAATTCTTCATGGCACTTCGGTAATTAATTGCAACTTCCCTCTTGACAAATCTTCACCATTGGATCTAGGGCTTCATCAAAACATCCCATCCTCACCACTCAATGCCTCATCCGACCTCTCTCTCTCTCTCCCCCTCTTCTCTTTCTTCTTCCTTCTCCTAGAAGCTAAAGTCCTTGGGGTGCAAGAATGGAATAGTAACTTGTATCCTAGAAGCTACCATTTGGCACATGTGATGAAAAAAAAAATCAACTCCTTCTCCTTGAAGCTTCACTAAGACCGTGCCCCCTCAGATTTTTTTTTTTTCTTTTTGAATTGTTTTGGGCTTGGTTGGTTGTTTGGGCAAGGGTTTGGGCTACCAAAAATGTTCTAATGATGTTTTGTGGTGACAAAAAGCCCTAAATTAATTTTCCCTTGTTTATTATTTGACTTAGCTTAATTAGGTTTAGTTTGTAATAATTTTATTGTTTACCAACTCAGTTATGATCCTACTAAATCCACTTGTTTCAATTATTGTTCCCTTGATAAGTTTTTATATGGATTTTAGCCAAGATATTTCAAATTGCTTGTTGATATTTGTCACTAGGTTACTTATGAATGTTAATTCATTTAAGATTAACTTTTGATGTCCAATGATTAATTTTTAGTGTTCACTAATTATTTAAGCCCTCTTCCTACTCCTTTATGCCTTATTTTTGACAATTTATGAATTACAAGACAATTCATCCTTAGGTGTGATTTTAGTTGTTCTGGAATTGTTGAAAATTCATTCAATTGATTTAGGGGTAATTATGGAATTTTACAATATTTTATGACCCCTAATAAAATTTAGGGAGTTGGATTTTGCCCTATTAAGTCTTACCGACAACTTATTCAAGAAATAGAATAAATATACTTACTAATTTGGAGACAACATACTTTCCTATTCTCAATAGGTCCTAATGGCCAAAATATCACATTTACAAGTAATACAACTTTGAGGTATTATATTACCAAACCGCTACAAAAATTCCTTGGTATTTTTTTTAAAAAAAATTAAAAATATCACATTTTGTAACGGTTATACTAAAAACCTTTACAAATTAATGAACGTTAGCGGGATTCGAAATATTCAAATTTTAATATTATACACTTTGTAACGGTTGATGCGACGGTTTTTGTAGCGGTTTACGTTTGTAACAGTTTTTTTCTGTTTTGTAGCGGTTACAAAACCTCTACAAAAATTCATTGGTATTTATTAAAAAATAAATAAATTTCAAAATATCACATTTGTAGCAGTTTAACTAAAAAAACCGCTACAAATTGAATCATATTGAGAATGGATCTCACCCCTAATTTAACACCCCATTATTCCGTTTTCTTCAACCCTTAAATCTACCCCTTTTCTCTCTAATCCTCTCTCAAGTCTCAACTACCCGGAGAAGCCTATAAACTTACCCAGAAATTCTGAAAATGGAAGAGCAATTTGCAGCTGTTTATCGAAAAGGCAATCATGTTTGCAGCAGTCTAAAACTGCAGAACTTCTTCAACAATGTAAACCACTAGCAAATTCTAGAAACGCTCATATCCAATCCAACTCACCGGCCCAGGAATTAGAAACCCAACAAAGATCAAAGAATTGAAGACAAATACGAATTTCACAACCCAAGCACCCTTCAGAGAACACAAGAAGCAGAGAATAGCACAAACCTCAGAAACCAGGAAGGGAAATTTGCACATGCCTCTTCCTACGTGAACTCGTCCCAACGAGAGGAAGAAGAGATGGCATCAACGAAATGCAGCGAGACAGACTTGTGACGCAGAAGAGGAGATGGCATCAACGTGGAGGCTGGACACGGGCTGGATCCTGGAGGGGTCGGAGCGTTCATTAAGCACGGTAGCGACAGGAAAAATGGAAACATCCCATCTAACGCAATGCCCAGTCCAAACATCCCATCTTGGGCTTTTTTTATATTGGGTCCAGTAGCTTTTCAGCCACTAGTTTTTTTGTTGATTAACGCTGGAAAATAAGTCCTGCCAAGCGGACCCAATAATTATTAGAAGGCTTTTTCCTTGTTTGGACGTAAGAGGAAAAAATGGAGTGTGGGCCCCCTACGCACCAAGTTATTAGCTACGTACATGTGACTTTCAGGACGCCCTTGGATTGAAGCAAGGCTTTGGGTTTCAGGGTCTTTTGGCGCCAATCCGCCTCTAGGGTGAATTTACAGATATGCCCTTGATTGTACAACACCCCTTATGCATGCTTGCATCTTTTGGCCACCTTCCCGCTTGATTACCATTATATCCTTGACCTTTAATTTGCCAATAAACATCTAAAATTATTTCAAAATGTACTTGCCATCTCGCTACACTAATATTTGAGCATTTGGATATGTTAATGTTATGTAACATTACTACTTTTTATATCATTCTTGAGGCGGTACTGAGCCCCGCAATTTTTTGAATACCAATATATTCTTTTGGGAAGATTTCCCAAACAAAAGTAGGAAAATGCCAAATTTGCGACGGAATTTGCGAGGGAAGAAAATTCCGTCGCAAATTGTGGCCAATTTGCGAGAGAAAAATTTTTCCCTCACAAAAATGGCGATTTTTGCGAGGGAAATTTTGTTCCCTCGCAAATTGGCCACAATTTGCGACGGAAGGAAATTTTCCTTGCAAAAATCGCCATTTTTGCGAGGGAAAAAGAAGATTTTTGTGAGGGAAATTTTCTTCCGTCACAAAATGAAGACAAAATGACCTCAGTTTTGTGAGGGAAATAGGAATCCCTCGCAAAAAAGATGATTTTGCGAGGGAACCTTTTTTCCCTCGCAAAATGATGGCGTCGTTTTTGCGAGGGAAATTTTTTTCCCTCACAAAAAAGAAGATTTTTGCGAGAGAAATTTTTTTTCTTCGCAAAATGAAGACAAAATGACCTCAGTTTTGCGAGGGAAATAGAGATCCCTCGCAAAAAAGATGATTTTGCGAGGGAATTTTTTTCCCCTCGCAAAATGATGGCACCATTTTTGTGAGGGAAATTTTTTTCCCACGCAAAATGAATTCAAAATGACCTCAATTTTGCGAGGGAAATAGGGTTCCCTCGCAAAAAAGATGATTTTACGAGGGAATCTTTTTTCCCTCGCAAAATTGTGGCACATTGACTGCCAAAATACTATCAGTTTTGCGAGAGATATAGGGTTCCCTCGCAAAATCATATTTTTTGCGAGAGAATTTTGTTTCCCTCGCAAAACTAAGGATAAATTAAACCATCGGTTTCCTTCCTACTCCATTCGAAAATCCCCAATATTCGGTGCCCCTACATCCCAAATCATCATCAGCGTCCTCTTCCTACTCCATTTGAAAATCCCCAATATTCGGTGCCCTAAATCCCAAATCATCATCAGCATCCTCCACTCGCAGCGTCGCCGTCCTCCACTCGCAGCTTCGTCGGTCGCCCTCCTCCTTGACTGATCCACTCGACCCGTCGATCATTGCGCCTCTACAGAGCACATTGCTTACTAAAACTCCGTCGCAGAGTAGGACTTGTATACTGTATAACTTCTCGTCGGATTTTTTACTGAGAGAGCAGTACAGAGATCCATGGAATGAGGTTCGAATTGGGAAATTGCTTGAAGATCTTAACGTCCTAGCTGGAACTATTTCCGTCAAGGTACGTTGTTTTCAATTCTCTCACTGGCGTTTAGTACTTTTTGGGGAAAAGACAAGCACTCACTGGAGCTAGACTTCACTACAACAATGGTAAGCACGAAGTGTCCACCAGGGTGAGCGGGCTCCGCAAGGATGACATTCCCCAGCACTATCGCTTGCGAGTGGAAGGCAGACGCTTCCAAAAGGACTGGACGGTGTCTGAGGTGGTGGACATGGTTTTGATGCACAATCTCTCGGAGGATGTCGAAGGACTCCTGAATCGCTGGGTTGGACGCTTTGCTCTGAAGAATTTCGCCATGCTTATTAGGGTATTGCAAAATTCTCTGTTCGCATTTTACGCTTGCTAATTTTGTCTGTTGTGTGCAATTTCGCTAATATAGCTCATTTTGAATTTTGATAGTCACCGGAGTCCTCAAAAGTTCTTCGTATTTTTCATTTTCATTTCTGAATTCTGCTGCAAAAATAAATTTATTTAGCTTTAAGTTTCAGTTTGATACGCCAATAACTAAACCTGCATTTCTATTTTGTAGGAGTTGGTTCGAACCGGATTTATTGAGCACTGTAATCTAGTGTTCCGCTGGATGAAAAATCAGAAAAATCATTGTGCTCGAACTGATATATATAATATGATGATAAGGTTAAATGCTAGGCATAATCAAATGGATCAGGCACGTGGCTTGTTTTTTGAGATGCAAGAATGGAGGTATGGGGTTTTATTTTAGTGCAAATTATCATTGTTAGTAAAATTGGATTCCATATTCTTAAGCTCCCTATGCTCTTTATGTTCTTCTTGAACGTGGATGGACTTTTACTATTGTTGAAGCTGCTCAAATGTGTTTTTCAGTGGTTTGCTTATGAATATCAGAATATGATTAGTGTTGCATTTAATTTTTAAGTCCGCCTGATTTTTTGTAGTCACCATTTGGGTTATCATATTGCATTCTTCTTATTTTTCAAGGTGCAAGCTTGATGCTGAGACCTACAATGGTCTCAGCATTAAATAAATAATTGATTGATTTTGACAGTTAGTATTTATATTTTGAGTGCTGTTTGTAACACTAACAAAAATTGCAGATTCCATCAACCCGATCAACATATAACAACTTGATCAATGCTTGTGGATCTAGTGGAAATTGGAAAGAAGCTCTTAATGTTTGCAAGAAAATGACGGACAATGGAATTGGGCCTGATCTTGTTACTCACAATATTTTGTTATCAGCTTGTAAGTTCTTATTATACCCTGCAATTTACAATGATTTTTCATTATTTATTCTTTGTGAAACTTCTGGGATGTCCATCTTATCACATTCTCCCAAACTACATTCTACTGATCCAAACTGAATTTTGCTTATTATCTTCCTGATCTAGGCTTCATTGCGCATTCTCCACTTGGGCAAAATTTTAATAGCTAATATTTTCATTATTAGAAGTATATTGCTACCCACATTGATTGATATATAAGGGGGAGGGGCCTTCATTTGTGAGACATTAAGATACTTGTTTTCCCTTCCCTCATTTGGTCCAACTGTTCATTGGCTCGTTGTTGTTTATTAAAAAGCATATTTCTTAACTATAATACTATTTGATTTTGATGTTACAATTTTGCTCATTTAAGTACGTGTTGCTCGGTAGATCTTCAACTAGGATATTTAGATATTGGATTTTTTTTTTTTTTTGGCCTCTATTAATTTCACATGGTATGGTATTTTGGTAGAAAGTAAGTTAGTATTACATTCATGTCTATGTGGTTTTCTGATGTATTTTCTCTTTGATATTTTGGCTGCACTTCTCTTTGATATTTTTACATTCATGTCTATGTGGTTTTCTTTTTCTTTTCTAACTTTTAATATTTTTTTATGTAATTATTTTATTTTTTATGATTTTTTATATTTTTTTAAAATAAATCCTGAAATTTGCGAGGGAACATTTTTCCCTCGCAAAATCCTGGATTTTGCGAGGGAAAAATGTTTCCCTTGCAAACTTCAACTTTTGCGAGGGAAAATTCTGCCCTGCGAGGGAAAAATGTTTCCATCGCAAACTTCAACATTTTCCCTCGCAAAATCCAGAATTTGCGACGGAAAATACATTTTTACGACGGAAAATTGGTTTGCGATGGGGTTTTTTGCGACGGAACTTTTTCCGCCGCAAATTCCGTCGCAAAACTGATTTTGCGATGGAAAATACCTTTTTTGCGAGGGAATTTTTCCGCCGCAAAAAACAGTTTTTTTTGTAGTGAGGACTTGTTTAGAAAGAGCGTGTATGAGAGATAATGTGTAATTTATGCACATTTCTTTCCGTTTTTTTTTTTTTAAAGGATCATGCAGTTCAAAATTTTAATTAAAAGCAATATATTTGTAACTTACTTGCATTTCATTTCAATTATACCCTTATTTAAAAAGAGTGTAATGAGAGATAATATGTGAAAGATTATTGTAGAAAATTAATAAGTGGCATAAATATATTGAGGGTAAAAATTTAAGGCCAGGTTAAAATTTTTGACAAATAGAATTTGTTTCTCATATTAAGAATCATCTCTATGAGAGAGAATGTTCCTTATAAAAAGAACTGGAGGGAGTAACGTTTAACCTCTTATTTTATTTATGCTCTTTTGAGGTCTTGTGATTAGATAATGACCATTAATAATGAGAGAATGACATATTGTTGTGTGAAGATTTAATGTGGCCACAACCACAATATCCCATTTTGGAATCATGCTCATTCCACGATAACCACAACTCTTTTCCTTCTCTTTGACCAAAAAAAAGAACTCTTTTCCTTCTCCTCCTTTGTTTGCCAGTGTTTTGTTTGTTACTCCCTTTTTTCATGCACGAGACAATAGGGCTATTTCAAATTACTTAATCCTTATATTTTACTATATTAAATAAATCCCTTTTATTTATTTTGATAGTCCATTATAAAAAAATATAATTTCAAACATATAGTAATTTAAGATTTAGCAACAATAATCTAATTTTATATGGGGTGAATGAAATTTCATTGGGTGTAATTTTTTTTTTTTGGGTAGTAGAATATGAAAATTTTACTATTAAAATTGTTACTAATGGAATGCTAAAATTTATTTAAAATAATTTTCTTCAAACTTGTGTCATTTTCTTCTAAAATATAATATTATATTCTTGAACAACACTTATTTTTTCACATATAAAATTCAATTTTAATAATATTTTTTTATAGTTTATAAATTCAATTTTTTCAATTTTTATATTAAAATTAAAATTTCACATAATTTTTATGCATATATATATATATAGTAATATTTTTAAAGGAGAATAGTTTAGAAAGTACTTGAAAGGCACGGCCTTTCAATGTGAGCTTTTTTTTTTTTTTTTTCTCTTTGGAAGCTCATATGTGATGCTATTGTCATGGATAATCAATGTCTCAGGATTCATATCTTGATTTATCTTGAATGAGGGTATGGAGAATATTTCAATGCACCACTTCATAATTACATGTGCAGTGAATATTTATTTTTTTATTTTGAATTCAAGAATGTTACTCAATCATTTTTTTATTTATCTTGCTTTATTAAATTTTAAATTTGTTAAAGTTATCATTTTTTATCATTCAAACAAACAGTTATCCATATCTTTTTACTAGAGACAACTGATCACATCATTACAAAATCGATTTTCTTCATTGTACAAAATTTATCACATTCGATTACGTCGTTACAAAATCCATTTTGTACATAGCTCTTAGGGAATATAGAAACAACCGATCACGTCATTACGAAATTATTTTTCTTCATTGAACACTAACTATTTTAAATAATTAAAATATGGTTTGAATTAAAAAAGGACTAGATATATTTATTAAATGACAATAAAGTCTCTTAAAAAAAAAATTAACGAGATGTGGCTATTTTCAAAATTAAAGACTCTCAATTTGTACCAGTAATTGGTATTCGGTAGTTTGTTTGGCATGCACATCACCAATATAATATTCGTATCCCTTCCAATGTCAGATCACCTCGTAAGTACTCATGCTCATATTTCCAAGCCTTGGCCTGTGCGCCTGGTGTAGCGCGATGGCATGCTCGCTGGCCTTTGCCAGCCTCAATCAGGGTTCGAACCCTGTCTGGACCACTAGGTCCGATTTAAAAAAAAAAAAAAATTCCAAGCCTCGTACGATCTTCTCTTCTTATAGTATTTTCCAGCTAGCACCACCATAGCATACTATATTTTGTTCTCACAGCAATGTTTGGCATTACTTTTTTTGGGTCCTGGCAAGTTGTTTGGCATTGTGGTGATGTTGGACCGTTTGCGATATAAATCATAAATGAAGGGCTTCAACTTCCATTAAAGCTTTTCTCACTGTCACCCACTCACATGCACTCTGCCGAGGGAGTGGCTAGGTCAGATCCAGTATGAGCTTCAGACCCGAGTCTGGAGACCCAACATGGCAGACCCGAGAGACGCATAACGAACTGGAGAACGGATATATAAAGAGACCTTCGACTCCTCCGCTCGACCTTCACCCTTCATCGCCTCGCCGGCGACTTCCTCTTCCGCCAGCGACCTTCCTCCTCCCTTAACCACCATATCTTTCACTGGCGGTGAGAACCAGAGGAACAGACAGCACCGCGGAGACGAGAACAGAGAGCACGATCGGACTTCCGTCACAACCTCCAGCTCTTCACCGTCGACCTCAGTCGCTCACTACATCACCACCGTGCTCTTTTTTCCGTCCCACCGTTGTCGCTGGAGACCTTCTTCTTCTCTGTTCTCTAACACCTCCCTCCTTCACCAATCTTTTTTTCCTCTCTCCTTTGCTTACCGTTTCTGCTCGTCCGGCTATCCATAACCCGCTCTGGTTACCGGATTTATTCTGGCTTCTGGCCTAAAGTTCGGCTTTGAACGACTTGATCCGGCTGAACCACTTAAGCGGTCTAAAGCTGAGAGTCGGCCCGTTCTCATTACCTGCTGAAGTGCCATTTGACCATATCGGTTCTTCATAGCTTCTCTCCACCGATCGATTTCGGCTCTACTTCCATGCTCTACCATTTCATTTCTTTGCTAGCTTCATTCAGGTAAATAATCGACCTTCGCTTCTTAAAGCCATTACGAGATCAAGAATTTCCATTATTGTGTTCTCTAAGAACTATGTGACTTCAAGGTGCCTAGAAGAACTCGCCCACATCATTCAGTGCAAAAAGCAGAAGAACCAACTGGTTATGCCTACCTTTTACAAGGTGGATCCGATGGATGCATGTTCAATATCAGAGAAAAAGCTTTGAGGAAGCCATGGCTGCTCTTGAAGATCTGCTTTGTCTGAAGCTGCTAGCTTGTCAAAGATGGGTAGGTTTTCTTACACTATTTCCTGAAAGGCTTCGACCGATGAAATTTTCAAAGAACTAATTACTGGTTAATTGGAATGCTGTTGAAGATATTTGACTTCTGCTTTTTCAGTTCAAATGTGCTATAATATTGTAGTTTTCAGAGTATTTTTCTTACGTGGATTATTAAGAAGTTTTAGCTTTTGAGTCCTAAAAAGAAACTTTAAAAGTTAAAAGATAAAATTTTTCTTGAAGAATGATAATGAAGATGCCCAACGAAATCAGAATCAAAATATAAGATGATGTTCATAATTGGATCGAGGTACGTAGCTGATAATGTAATTCGAGACAACATTAAAATAAAGCAAACATGGTCTTATGGTTGGTTTATGTATTCTAACAATATTTAGATTCTATTTCATTGATAATCAAGAGTGATGAGCACTCAAAGCTAAGCTAGACTGTCCAGCTCAGATATGATCAATCTACACCAATTATATAGTTTTCTTAAAAAATATATTTTAATGTGTACAAATCTAAAATAAAATGATCCGTTATTTGCTCTGTTTTCAAAATATATATGTGTGTGTATATATATTATAGTTAGAAATCATTAGTTAAAAATTTTAAATATGGACCGTCAAAATTATTTTGGCTGGACCCTGTAGATATCACCGCAGCAATAAGTACCATAGTGCTAATCAGTGAGGTGAGTACGTACCAAAACTAGCTCCCCAATATTCATTAGAATGCACCCAAAAATTTTCAGATCTTTTGTAATCACCCGGCCAGAATAAGAAAAATGATATTTCATAACATACACATGCAATTGTCATTATCTTGGACTCACTTTAAAGATTAAGTTTTAATTTGTTCTTTCAATATTCCAAATGTAAGGGTCAGATGTCCATTTTCATCTCTACTGTGCCAACTTAACTTAGCAAACTACTTCCCTTATGAAAATAGTTACTTCAAAACTGTCATAATACTCCCTCCGGTCCTAATTATAGGAGCACTTTTTAGAGTTGGTTTTGGTCCTAATTATAAGAGCAAGTTTTAACTTTTGTCAATTTTTTCCTATAATACCCCTATTTATACTTTCTCAATAATAATTAAAGACAATAATAATTTTACAATACACCTATATATTTAATAAAGTAAATAATGTTTACAACTCATTAATGTCATATACACCTCAATTATATTTTTTTTATATAAAATAATTTTGAGCAATTTTTGTCATATTTTTCCCATATCACCCCTACTAATACTTCTTCCACAATAATTAATTTAACAACACGTTTATATTCTATCAAGTGAGAGATTCTACTTTATTTTTTATTAAATATTTTAGGGTACTAAAAAGATGCTTTAGGATACTGACTGGTACTGAAAAATTATTTTATGATCTTGAAAAATTATTTTAGGATCTTAAAAAATATATTTCATAGGACTGACTGGTACTAACAAGATATGTTAGGATATTGAAAAAATACCTCATGATCTTAAAAAATTATTTTAGGATCTTTAAAAAATAACAAATAGGTTAAAGAACTAATTAGTATGAACAAAAATTTATTTTATATATATATATATATGGGGTTTACTTTTCTCATGTTGCATGAGAGAAAGAAGATTCGTACACATACATAAAATGGTGGGACCCGCATATATATTAATTATATATATATGCGGGTCCCACCATTTTATGTGTGTGACATGAGAAAACATTTCTCCTCCAACATGAAAAATATTTTTACCTATATATATATATATATATATAAAGAAACATCAAACCACACGGGAAAAGCCACCTACGTATTACATGAAATGACATCCCACTAACACTGACACGCATGGGGCTCACCCTCTAACCGAAGACGAAGTGTTAGCCTAGATCGCGAGTGTAGTACTGTGCGTGAGAATTTTGCCTTATATAATTTTTTATTTTTAGAGGGATATTTTGTAAAAATAATTATAATTAACAAATTTAACTCTTCTCCTTAATCTCTTCAAATTCTAGTAAATATCTCTTATAATTAAGATTGGAGGGAGTATCATGCAGCAAGTAAGACTTGTACGAGTTACATAAACTTAGTAACCATTTCTAGTAGCGTCATACAGCACCATCATCATTCATTTACATCATCAAATTCTTCAGTATAATTTATACAACTTAATGTTAAGTCTTTCCTTCTTATTTTGCAGTTTGTTCGCATTCAGATTCATGAGAGAGAGAAAAAAAAAAAACAAAAAGACGAAAAAGGTTTCTCTGTCCAAAGGATCATCAAACAGCTTTGAAATCTTAAGAGGTGGAAAAGGAGGTAAGTACATGCTCTGATTGTGTCTATTTTATTGTTAGTGACCCTATTTATTATTCATTATTTCCTTTATATTTAATTTTATATAACAAATAAATTTACATGTATTCATGAGAACGATCAATTCTTATAATAAATATTGGCATTCCGGTACAAAATATTTAATTCAGAGAAAAAACTATCACAACATGACAATGTTTGTGTGTGTATGATAAAGCCTTTTACTTGTTTCAATCCAATGGTTAAGCCAACATTTAATGGGAAACTTACTTTTTCCCCCTATCAAATCATAGGCTTGCCATCCCAAAATTGTAACATGGGCCGGAGTCAAAAGAAACGCAACTCAACCTCCTTCCTCCTTCGTGCTATTAGGTGGAAACAATACAATCTAGGGAAAATCAGTTTCAGGTAGAGCCGTCAATCAAGGCCAGCCTTTCAGGGCCTAGAACAAGAAAAACACCTGTTTTTTAAAGCCCCACCTGAGAGCGTTAGGGCCAGGGCCAGCCCGTAGGACCTGGAAATTATTATTACAAATTTTAACTATTTTTTTTTCGTATGTTTCAAAGAAATATAATTAATAAATTATAACAATTAAAACTCGAATTTGTCAAATAATGTTGTCAACATTTATATCCAAAAATCATACCACTTAACACTAAGCAACGTTAGAAGGATAACTATCAATATCATTGCCGTCATGTTGACAAGCATTACACTGTGCCTTAGGTACCCCTTCAACTTCAACTCTACTAAAATACCTCCACACATGAGAAGACAAATTTCTTGCCTTCTTAGCATTTGATTCTTCAGTCTCTTGAAGAGAAGAAGTCTTACCCTTAGCCATCGTAGCTAATGATTCATTAATCTCTTGAGTTTTTCCTTGTAATTTTTGTGACGAAGACATTAGGCTACATCAAAGATCAACAATACAGTATACTCAATCAAAGCTGATACTAAATCAAAACAATACTAGAGAAATAAATTTGCAACTTAAAAAAAAAACAAACAGATGCACAACTTCTCAAGTTGACAAGTAAATGCAAATCAAATAAGAGTCTTTCCAGAGCACAGAAAAACAAGCTAGCCTTCTCAACTTCCATAGCAGAGAAAAACAACAAGAATATTTCCAGTATTGTCAATAGACCAGTTGAGTTTGAGAGAAAAGAACCTGAGATTCTGAGAACGCTCTGGGCTCTGGCTTGTCAGGTCACTTTTTATCTATTAAAGAGCTCTTGATCTTCTTTCAGGTCTCTAAGTAGCTGGACGTTCAAATATTTCAACTCCAAATAATTTCAACTATAACTGAAGAGTGATGATTAATATGCAAAGAATCAACATTGGAGGTGTGTACATAAAAAAGATGCTTGAGGCTTTTAGGATTAGGTGTGTGGAAATTGAATAATAATATATGTCTGGTGTGGATTATTACTTCTTTGTTTTATGTTTTATTGTTTATGACCGAAAGGTAAAAGTGAAAAGATGTTTGATTTTTCCAGGCTGGAAAGTTTCAACCACGTTTCATGGAATAATAATGGTTATACCTGTTTTCCTGGATCTGTCTCTGTTTTCACACTGTGCTGTCCCTTCTCTGTTGTTGCCCACGTTCCTTAATCTGAACCAGAGTTTTTATTTTGATCAGTAAGGTAATTTTCAAGATGGGAGTTGAAGTTTGAGTTGTTTAATCCATCTGGATTTGTTTGTTTCTAAGTGTCTACTGTTTTAGAGATTAGAACAATGAATGATTAATGGACCTATGTGTCCATGTGTCTGATTCCAAATCATTGTATATAATTTGATCAGATACTGACAAGAGAAGAGAGTAGAAAATAAGTCAATAAAATAAACGACACTTGTATGAAAACGATAAATCAGCAAGCATCCACTGATAGAACAGAGGCAAAGATATTTAGGCAAAAACAGGAGCAGAGAAAACCAGCTTTGAAAGAAAGATTGGACGAGCTCCAACCGGAAAACTACCCGAGGATAGGCTGCCACCGGCAAAACGACTAGAGAACGACCAGATCCAACAGCAAAACCAGATGGGAAACAGGCAGAACGATCAGCTCCCCACAGCTACGAGTTTCCACCGGCAGCATATCAAACGAGTTTCCACAGAAGATCAGACAAGTTTCCTCACTGGCCGTCGATGGGCTGTGTTGACGAGCACTGGGAGGAGATCGATGGGCACTGGGTAGTGGGAGATCGATGGACTGAGCCGAGATCGATGCCTGTGTTGACGACTTGACGTTGAGACTTCAGAACTTGAGATCGATGGCTATGGGCACTGCCGCACTGGGCAGTGGGAGGAGATCTGACAAGTTGAGATCGACTTCGAGGAGGAGGGAGGAGACAAGACGAGTAGTGGAGGTCAGACGATGCGTGCGGCTGTGGAGAAAAGAAATGGATTGGATTGATATTGTTTTTTAGGGTTACCACCAGTTACCAGTACCACACTACCACCCCCAAATCCCTATCCGCATTCAGCGTTTTTAAAAAAAAAAAAAATTATGGGCCAAACGGGCCGGCCCGTAACCTTGCAGGGCTGGCCCGTAAAAGCCCTTGGCCTTGCAGGGTCAAAACTCATCTCTCTCCTCTATTTTTAGGGCCCGTCCCTTAACGGGCCCGGGTTCAATGGGCTGGCCCGACGGGCCCTGCCCATTTCACCGGCTCTAGTTTCAGGGCCCCTATTGGCCAAAAAATTCCAGAAAAGATCCAAACAATCTGAAAATTCAAAAAAAGGCCCTAAGATTTTGAAAATTCCAGAAAAGACCCTAAGATTCCTAAAATTCCAGAAAAGGCCCCAAAATGAGTTGTTAATGGGGCTGACATAGTTGTTAGTGGGGTGCTAATTTAGTTATTACTCAAGCTGATTTAGTTGTTAAAAAAATTAACAACTAAATCAGCCCGATTAACAACTATATCAATACCCCGCTAACAACTATATCAGCCCCATTAACAACTCCGTAAATTCTGAAGGGCCTTTTCTGGAATCTTGGGAATCTTGGGGCATTTTTTTGAATTTTCAGATTGTTTGGGCTTTTTCTGAAATTTTTTGGCCAATAGCGGCCCTGAAACTGATTTTCCTTACAATCTAACAAATATAGAGGCTTAAGGTGCAAAATCACCTACAAACTTGTGCCAAAAGTACTCCCAACATCATTAGCTTTTTTTAGCACCTTAACCCAAATATATAAGCACATAAGTAAATGGCCATGCCCTACAAATAGCAAGGGACCCATCTTAATTTAGAGGGGTGCTAAATTATCTCTTCTTGGGAATTTCTACATTTTAGTAGGCCTATAATAAATATTTATATTTATTTTGAAGCATTTAAAAAAAAAACTAAACTTAATATGCCAGCATTTGAGAATATTTTATTGTCAGCATTATTTGGTAACAACTTTAATTTAGAGTTAAGGACTAAAATGACAAATGACACTTTGCAAAATTAAGGAATCAACATGAAACCTTATGTGAAGGTGTGGTTTTGCCTTAATAAAATTATTCAGAAGTTATAGAAATATGAAACTTTTGTGATGTTTGGTAATAAAGTTTTGGGTAAAGGTGTGAAATTATCGATGAACTTTTAACCAAAGTGTGTCTACTAGCATATATTATTTGAAGGTGTAAAAATACTCATAAGTTTTTAAAATGGGGGTGAAAATAACAAAACCATTTAAATGATATAAAGGCTGTTATTTTTTTTGTTGTGGAGCCCATGCTTGTTAGGAGAGTACCAACATGCCCCTAATCCCACAAAAACCCTCTCCCTCCTAACCCGTTGATTCAATGATCTGCAAAAAAGGCTAGAGAGTAACCAAGCAATTTTGTGATGTTGGTGATGGTGGCGGCATCCTCCACCAACGACATCGGTGAATGAACAACAGAACATGATGGCACATGAGATGCAAGTGATGACCTCAGCAACAATGCTTCTCAGACGAGTTATCATATTGATTGAGTCTTCACCATCAACGGTGGCTTGTTAATCTATGACTTAGTCTGTGAGGAACTTGGTCCCTTTTCATATACTCCTTGTTTTCTATTGGTTTAGCCAAAGCATATCGCAGAATATTTCCACAATCTCTATAGATGGGAATTTCTATTGATACTTCTTGACACCAATACTGACCATCTTTGGTACACCCCATCAGAGGATAGTGTTTCCAATTCTGGAAGATGAATGTGAGGTTCATCAATATTTCCATTCTCATTTGATACAAACTCTTCCCAGTGTATTTTCCAAAAACATATTTCAACTCATGAGCTCCATTGATACCTAGAGATTAACAATTTTGAAAACCTCCAGAAATAGTGGATGGAAATATAAATTCCAACATATTGCAGTTTTCAATTTCGAGACTCTGTAGTTTAGGGAAGATGGAGGTGCAGTTGAGATGGTAATCATCCTCTGCCTCATTTGTTATTATGTGCTTCAATTCTTCATAGTCACTGACAGTGTCTCCAACATGATCATGGTTGTGGCAATAGAAACACTGAACAAGGACTTTAATTTTGAACATTCCCTAAGAAATATCTTCGTTATATTTTGTAGGCTCAAAGGATGTCTCATTAGACACTCAGCTGTATGCATTGTTTCCATCTTTTTGCTTGAGATCCCTACAGCCAATCACTTCTCTTATATTTAAAAGAAGTGATTGGCTGTAGGGATCATGTGGATCAAGCAAAATGATGGAAACAATCATACATATGAGTGTCTAATTAATGAGGCATTCTTTAAGCCTACAAAATATAACAAAGATGTTTCTTAGGAGATGTTCAAAATTGAAGTCATTGTTCAATGTTTCTATTGCCACAACCATGATCATGTTGGAGACGCTGTCAGTGATTGTGAAGAATTGAAGCACATAATAATAAATGAGGTAGAGGATGATTACCATCTCAACTGCACCTCCATCTTCCCTAAACTACAGAGTCTCGAAATTGAGAACTGCAATTAGTTGGAATTTATATTTCCATCCACTATTTCTAGAGGTTTTCAAAATTTTAATCTATAGGTAACAATGGAGCTCATGAGCTGAAATATGTTTTTGGAAATTCAATAAGGAAGAGTGTGTATCAAATGAGAATGTAATTAATGATGAGCCTCACATTCATCTTCCAACATTGGAAACAGTCGCTGTGGGGTGTACCAAATATGATCAGCATTCGTGTCAAAAAATATATTACTCAAGCTTTCTACCTCTGCAAAGCATTAGTTTGGGGGATCTTCAAGAGTTCAACAAAAGATCTTTTCTTCATTTGATGGCTTCTTTACATGGACTACAACTGAATGTGACAGCTTCAAAGGTAACACATTTGACTTATTATTTTATGATATGTGTTTCTTTGTTTATTTAACAACTTTTTATGCTTGAATATTTTCCTTTTATTGCAATGGATTGCTTAACATTCAAACTTCAAGAACATATTTTTCTGCATAGCAATTCATCATATAGACATTAAATTACTGAATTTTTCATACGTAGAAATATACAATTTAGTTTTCATTAATATAAATTTGGTTTAATTAAGTAATGACCTCAAAAGCTTAAAATTTCTGCTGAATAGTTTAGAAGAAAGATGAACCATATATATGGTTATCAATAGGACTTGGTGGAAATTATTAACGATGTGCAAGAGTTGACTGACATCGGAATAAGAGACTCCAAAATAGAAGAGTTACTTAAGTGGAAATCGAAGATACAGTATTGACATTGAGCTTAGAAGAAATGTGGTTGAAAGATCCAAGTGAGCTAAACCATATATGTAAGTGTCCCATATATATTGAGCCTCCCCAATCTTCGCCAACTAGACATCATAGCATGTAATTAAAACCTAAATGGGTTAAACATAAACCTCTACATTCTGTATTCATTGCTTGACTGAGGATTTGAAGCCATCAAAATCAAGAAGCAACAAGCATGACACATCAACAAGAGCTAGAAATATGATGATTATTGTATATTTGAATCTTCACAAAATGTTAAAGGATCTAAGGATTATAATTAAACAACATGATATTTACATATATTCTCACAAAGTAATTTTGTAGAATGTTACTTCCTCTTTTGTTTCACAAGTGGGAGGCTTGCAATTCTGATCCATATGCATTGGTAGTTTAATTTATGCCATACATCTAATCTCAACTTAAGTTTTATTGTTTATAAATTTAAATGTTTCTAGAGAAAGAATTGAGTATTAGTACACACACACTAATATTAATGAGTTAGTTACCTTACTAAAGTACTCAGTTGCATCTTTTGGTGCAATTCAGGCTTACCAAGAAATAGATAAGGAAGTTGGCAAAGTAGTTCCTGCTTCAAGTCTACCAGCAACAAGTTCACCTGATTTTGAGGTGGATAGAATCACTAATGTACTTTTTTTTAATAAATATTGTCAAATTAAAAACTTGCAAGTTCAAGTTAATGATATTTTAAATGGGGGTTGAACTATAAGATACCTAAAACTGACTTTTTTATATATCATAGGTAATCGTTGGATAGCCAAGGACAAAACAAAATTTGGTAAATCAACCCAATCAAATTTGTATTTCTACTTTTTGTATTTATATACTTATCTTTTCAATTTGTATTTCTATAGAGTTGTATTGCAAGTATTCGAAAAGACACTACACTTGCAATAGTAATTTTAGTAAATTCATTTTTACACTTATGGCATTTCTTTGTTAGAAGAGCTCATTTGTATGAGAAATTTCTGTGTTTTCTAGGTTGCTAGTATGAAAGAAAAACATGAGCAAGGATCTCAAGGGGATGATGCAACAAGGAAAGTTGAAATAGCAACTCAATCAACTGATTCTGAGCCAATGAAGCAAACTAGAGTATCATCTATTATTGCACAAGTAAATGCATTATCCTTATTAATATACCATATGAATTGTGAAGTAGGTAGATGGGATTTTTTTTTTTTTTCTGTTTACTTTCTCTTATTTATAATTATGGGAATAATGTTAAAACAATCACATTCAGGAAGATTTTCAACTCCAGAAATATGACTAATGGCAACATTGTTATCACGTTCAAAAGTTTACTCAAATGTTTAACGTTCAAAAGTTTACTCAAATGTTTAACTTTCACAAACTTGAAGGTGTTAGAAGGCAGGCTTCACAACTAATAGCTCCAACTTTCACAAACTTGAAGGTGAACAAATTGACAATCCAATCCCTATTTATTACCAACATGGAATTATTTTTAGTATTTAGAAGTGAAATGAGCAAGGCACAAAGCCTGGAGCTATCAATAGATATGATGATTGTTGTATAGAACAATCTTCATAAAATATTAAAGAACCTAAAGATTATAATTAAACAACATGGTGCTTATGTATCTTCTGGTACTTTTGCAGAGTGTTACATCCTCAGTTGTTTCACAAGTAGAATATAATACCCCAAGATTTGTATTTCTTTTAAACATGATGTCTTGGCCATTAGGACCTATTGAAAATAGGAAAGTATGTTATCTCCAAATTAGTATTGTATTTAATCTATCTCTTAAATAAGTTTTCGGTAGGACTTAATAGGGCAAAATCCAACTCCCTAAATTTTGTTAGGGGTCATAAAATATTGTAAAATGCCACAAACACCCCTAAATCAATTAAATGAATTTTCAACAATTCAAGAACAATTAAATCCACACTTAAGGATATATTGTCTTATAATTCCTATATTATCAAAAATAAGACGTAAAGGAGTAGGAAGAGGTTTAAAATGATTAGAGGACACTAAAAATACTTAGTGAACACCAAAAATTAATCTTAATTGAATTAACATTCATAATTAATCTAATGGCAAATATCAACAAACAATTTGGAATATATTGGCTAAATTCAATATTAAAGCTTAACAAGGGATCGAAAATTGAAACAATTGAAATTAGTAGAATCATAATTGAGTTGTAAAACAATTAGAACACTACAAATTAAACCTAATTAAACTAAATCAAATAATAAACAAAAAGAAATTAAATTAGGGCTTTTTACCACAACAATTTACATTGGATCATTTTTTGTAGCCCAAATCCTTGCCAAACCTTTGCCCAACATAGCAAAAAAGCCCAAAACAACCCTAAAACTCAAAAATTCAGAGGGAGCACGTTTTTGTATAGCTTCAAGAGGAAGGAATTGATTTTCAAACATGTGCCAAATGGGTCAAAGCTTGTAGGATACAAAACACTATTGCATACTTGCACCTCAAGTTGTTTTTGGCTTCTAGGAGAAGGAAGAAGAAAGAGAAGAAGGGAGAGAGAGAGAGAGGGTAGATGAGTGTGTGTGTGGTGAGGATTTAGAGTTTCTATGAAGCCCTAGATCGAATGGTGAATATTAGCCAAGAGTGAAGTTGCAATTAATTACACAATTGCCCAACTTTTTCACTATAAATAGAGGCTTTGGGCATTCACTTTTCTTCACACCAAGCAAAGCATCATCTGCTTATTTGAGAGAGAGTTGAGAGAGTTGGAGGAAGAGCTTGAAGGAGTCCAAGCTTTAGGTAAGCAAAGTTCTTAGTTTTGAGTTTAAATTCATAGGTAGAAGTAGTTTTAATCTTTAAAATTCTAGAATAATTTTAGTTTCATGTTTTTATAGTTAAAAATATCCTTGTTTCGAAAATTTAGTGAAGAAATTGGTTCTGCAAAATTTCCGGGTTAAGATCACGGTAGTAACGAAGTTCTGGCGAAAATTCGTCGGTTAGGCGATTTCTGAACAAGTCACAGAAAAATGCATATTTTATGTTGAAAATTCTATTGAAAAATTCTGAGAAAATTCATGATGAAAGTAGACATATAGAGCTTTCCAAATCTGTAAATAACATGTTGAAATGAGCTCTGTACAATGAGAAAGAAATTCTCAAAGTTTATGTTGCGAAAATGCTGGAATTTCTGGGCAGAGGATGAACACGTGAAATCTGGGAATGATTTTTGAATTCTGGGCAAGGCCTGATATTTTTTCTGTAAAATAGACATCCTAAGGAGTCCGGAACTTTTTACGGATCTTCGTTTTGATTTTTCTAGAATTAGTTATGATTTTTCAAAGATAGGCGAAATTCTGCCCAATATTGTCCAGCGTTTTTTCACGAATTTTGAAGAAATAAAATAATGGTTTAATATACCAAGGGTAGAATATTCAGTAGTGGCCAAAAGTATCTTTTAGGATATTATTCTTTAAATTAATAGGACGATATTGCTATGATAGGCTGACCGAAAGAACGCTGCCCGATCAATTACATACGAAATTATCAATCTAGGTACGTTCACGTACCGTAACACTAACTCTGATGCTTATGATATGCTTATATTTGTGATAGATGATTGTACATGTGATGTGTACTGTTAACATAAATGTTTGTACATGCGATATGTGCTGATAACATAGATAATTGTACATGTGATGTGTACTGATAACACAGGTGGTTGTACATGTGATGTGTACTGATAACACAGATGGATGTACATGTGATGTGTACTAATATCATAGATGATTGTACATGCGATGTGTACTGTTTACATAGATGACTTTACATGTGATATGTATTGTTGCTTGTTGCTGAATGAATATTTGTCATACATATCTTGTCATACATAAGCATGAGGTTAACCGTTACCTGAGGTTCAATGGTAATTGAACCTCAGCTCCTAATATAGCTTCAGGGTTTGGAGGACCGAGGGCCGACGACAAGAGTAAGCAGCCCGTGTGAAGATCTGGCTGGAGTGTTTTTGTTTTTGATTATATAATATTTTGAATTATTGGGATGAATGTACCACTACTATAACCAACCATGGTTAATATTTTTATACAATCATCAGTTACTCGCTCTTTTAAACTTATTCCGATACTCTACTCTGATCAATTATTTCGAAAAAGTTTTAGAAAACGGGGTGTTACATAGAAGGCTCAAAATCTGGTACATCTATATTGGTAAGTCTAATAAGTTCATTTAAACTTATATCATGTTTTTATGTACTTACTCATCTTCTACAGAGTAGGATTGAAAATATTCCAGAAAACACTACAACTACGATAGCTAAAATAAATACTTCCTCAATTCATTCATAAACACAAGATTTACTTGCTCAAGTAGTTTTACTTCATTCATTTTAAGCTTATAACATTTCTTTATTGGAAAAGATAACCTTCTTTATAATTATGGAATAATGTTAAAACAATCACATTCAGGAAGATTTCCAATTCTAAAAATATTACTAATGGAAACATTGTTGTCACATTTAAAAGTTTAGTTAAATAATGTTTATGAACTTTTACGATCGTAGTGAAAATAATATTCTTTTTATGGAAGCCTTACCATATAAAATATATTACATGGCTTTTGCTCATATCAAATTACTTTTTTGTAAATGATATGTGTAAATATTGCTGGAATCAAAATTTACTAGAGACTAAAGAAATAGTTATATTCTATCTATAAATAATGAAGTTGTTGATTAGACAAATATTATCTTGTGATATTAATCAGAGCTCAGGAAAAAATAGAGAAGGAGGCTGTTAGAATTCAAACTTCAGCTATCAATCGATTTAACTTGGACAAATTCAGAGGTTAATAAATTGACATTTCCAATCTCAGTTGAAATAAATTGAAGTGTGTTGATCAAGATCTTTGTGTTAGATTACTCATAGCATCAAAGATACAAAGGAACATGGTCATGAAGAGAGTTATGCAAAAGAATATTCATATTCAGGGAAGCAATCTATAAGAAGAATTGATAATCTCCCTAGAAAAGATTCTAAACCAGTAAATGTGTAACCTTTCTCTAATTATAGAAATCGAAGTATTCTGTATGATTAGTTTTTTTTTTTTTTCCTTATTCTACATGCTCACATGTTGCTGTCTATTAGAGATTTAGAGTGCTAAGGAAACAACAAAAGGAATTGATAAAAAGGCTACTGCTGCATACAAATCACCAATGGCAATTCCATTGATGAGAGCACTTGTATGTGTTTTGAGCTCTAACATAGTAGTAATCAACGACTCATTTTCAAAGAGAACCAAATGAAGACAATTACATGATATTTTTTTCCTTTTTTTCTACACAGACTATTAAAGAAACAGGAGATCACTCAAGTATTCAAGAAGAAGCTAAATCAGAGAAGCCTATAAAAGCAACCCTCCCCCAAGTGATTCATTCTCTCCATTATCATAAGTGTCATTCTTTACATGATGAATATACTATTTTTCTTCCTTTGAACCATCTACTAACTATTTCAATAGTGACACTATCACAAAATCTTGCTGGTTTGGAACTGTGATTTGTGGTCAATAATAACTATAATATATTTTCGATTCTACAAGAGTTTTATATGATATTTTACAAATCAAATTTTATCTTTTGCTTGGTTTTACTTAAAGATTAGATATAAGCAAGAAAATTGTTGGACTAATTTTTCACTTAGTGCTATGTAGACTACTAAAGAAACAACTTGTGCATATGTTTAAGATGGACCTAAAATTAGGGAAGGCTGATGTAACATCCCAAATTTTGGGATTTGAAATTGAATTATTATATGGAAATTAATTATGAAAATTTAGCCTAAAATAACTATAAGAATTTAAGAATCTATTTTCTTGAAAAATTCAAAGAAAATAGTTAGAGGTTGATTTATAGCCTAAAATTTTTAGGGAAATTTCTTTAAAGGCTAAAGAAGTTAAATAAGGAATAAAATCCTTACAAAACATCAAAGAGTCATTTCTAGCATTTCTTTGGTAATTAAACAATAATAAAGAGAGAAGGGAATAATTTATTATTAAATAATCAATTGTTAAATTGGTCAAACAAAATAAAAATAAAAATAAAAATACAACACACATACTCCATCCATTATCTCTTCTTCAGCCATCACGCCAACAAAACCATTCTTCATTCTCAATGTTTGGCCCAACTAAACAATTCAAACCCAATCCATCCTAATAACCCCCAACACGTGATAACAGACTGCAAAAACAAATCCCACAAAGATGCAATGTAATGACCCACCACCATGGAGGATCCGGCCAGTCCGCGACTGCCGTCCCCAGGGCCTAACCCCCTGCACGCGGCTCACATGGTTACCAAGTCTCCAAAAAGCATGTACTAATGCCTCAGGTCATGGTTTCGAGACTTGGGGGAGGCGCTCTTGGGAATTAATTTCCCAAGGGATAAAACCCCTAGATGAGGGGGTAGTACTTGCCCCAGTGGGGGCCGGACACCACGCGTGCAAGGAGTTAGACCTTGGGGACGGCAGTCATGAATTGGCCGGGTCCTCCACGGTGGTGGGCCGTTACATGCAACAGTAGGGGGCAGCAGCGTCACTTACGCAAACGTGGAAAGAAGATCACACCATGATTATGATCTTGCTTTCGGCTAACCCCTGGGAGACACGCAACAGTGAAATCAAAGAACCCATACTTCTTAAACACAGGCACCTCGAGCCCAGTGTCGCCAAACGTACGAACTCGACGCCACCCACCCCTCTATATGTCTTGGACCGCTGGCTTTCTTTCCTCAGACCAGACCATACATCTTCTATATATCTACTAGCTTCTGAACTTACCTTCATTTAGTAGCACAAAGTGAGCACGAGAGGGAAGGAGGACCGAGAGAGGAAAAAAAGTTGAAAAGTGAGATCGCTGTGCATATTCACTAAGCAATCTGGCTCTGCGTTTTCACTGAAAAACAGAGGAGATAGCGGCGGTAAGATTCAGCAAAGTTCAAAGTGCAAACTAAAACCAACCGAAGATAAGTCACTATGCTTTCCTTCCTTCTAGTTTCCACAGTAAACCGACGTGAGCTTTAGGGTAATAAACTGTCAGAAAATAATAGGATACCATGTATTTTTGCTGCCATGAAGTGCGTATATATGTATAACTATATGTATAAACCTATCGTTGAGCTTGGAGAAAAAGAAAAAAGAAGGAAAGCTACCATCTAAATATATATATATGACTATATGAGTTGTAGTATGTAAGAAAAGAACCAAAAATGTATTCTTAAAAGAACCCAACGTTATTGCATGAGAAAAGAACAAGCATGTTGTTGTAATAGTATATATGCGCTGCACACCTAGAAGAAAATAATCACGTTGTTAGCAACAGGAGAGCTCATTGTACCGTGAGATAATGGATTAGTGAGAAAGAAAATGGAAAGAGTTTATTGTCAAGTATTTGTGTGTGTGTACTTACCGCCCATAGAAAAAAAGAAAGAAAGAAAGAAAAAAAAAGAACAACTTGTAGTATATAGATGCATATCAGTTTGCCCTCTAGTTAATAGGAATAGATACATGTTCCATAGTTCCCTTCTATTTTATTATACTCCCAGATGGAAACTCATGTAGAAAAACTAGATGTTTATAAATATATATATATATATATAAACACCTATAACGATGCCTTGAAAGAACAAGGAAGTTGCTAAGTATTTGTGTATATATAGATATAAAACCAAACCTTGAAAGTTTTGTTGCCATGTAGGGTTCATTTCTATATGTATCATGGAAATTGAGTCAATCCATAAAGTCTCGAGATCTATAGCCTTATGGGCATAAAGCTTGTTTTCTATCCAAAATAAATAATTGTTTTAATGCCTAAATGTTAAAATCTAATTAAACTACTATTTTATAAGTGTAGACCGAGGGAAAAGAATTATACCTAAAAATATTTTTATAGACAACTAAATTGTTAAAAAGAAGGTTGATATGGGAAGGTTGTTGCAAGATTTTAGACTACAAGGGGGAAAAAGAAAAAAAAGAAAGAAGGAAAAAGATTTGATACGTAAATTATTCTTTTAAGAGAAAATAAATAAATGAAAATAAGAAATATATTAAATTTTAGAAAAATCATAATAAATAGTAAAATAATAACAAAATAAATAAATAGTAATAAATAATAATTAGAAAAGGAAATTAATAGTTACGGTACTTTAGGAAATTAACGAAGTTCGAGTTTCTAATATCCAGGGATTTTATTTATTCGTGAAGTTGAGGTTGCTAACTTAATCTCAAATTCTTTTTGTTTTCATATATGCCTTGTATGTTTATGTATTGTGGATTCTTGGCCAGGTTTATATACCCGAGTCTATGCGTTTATACAGTTGGATGTGGATTATTGTTTTTTTTAATGGTAATGTTGCATGCTTATTTTCCTAACACTGAGGATTCGTGTCTGGGACACGTAGCACTTGCGAGTGCTTTCACTGTTAATGATGCATGTACTGGGTACTATGTAGTTGGGTATACGGTGTGTTTGGTGAATGCTTTCTTTTATTCTGCACTATGTGAAATATCTTTCATATATAATGTACACTTTGAATGTGAGATTAACCGTTACTTTGGGATTCATCTGATCAATGAATCTCAGCCACACCTAAAGATCTAGGAAGATGCTCTGGATCAGGAAGCAAGGTTGTGTAATTGAAGTAGCTGAGGAAGACCCCGAAGGAGGAGATTTAATTAAGTCTAAATTTTACACCTTAATATTTTGGATTATATTTGCTAACTATTTGACTGACAATTGGGATCATTGTATAACTAAAATCCTCCAACGGGATTTACCCTGACTATTACCGAATTTTAAATTGTATCACGCTTTTATTCCTCCGGGAATTTAAATTAACCAGCATTTGTCTGGACATATGTTATCAGTCACTCATTCGTCCAAACGTTAAGCATTCTCTCTGTTGTGTCTCACTCTGATCTGTAAACGCCTTCACTATGATAAATACATATAAATTAGTTTAATAAAAGATTAAGGACATAAATGGACATCATAATGAATATAGGAATTAGGGGCGTTACATCTTATAGCATCACAAGAACCTTGGGGGCTAACTTATGTGATGCAACCTTGCTTGGGTTTGACAAAGACTGGGTTGATTCATGACATGTCTTTTTATGTTGGCAGAAGAAGAGGAAATTCAGGTGAAGGAGGCTGAGCTTGAGACGCGTGACATTGCTTTGGAACAAGTTAGAAAAGAGTAGGAGTCAGAGAGAGACTCGTGACGACGGCTTTTTTAGCGTGAGAGTCTATAATCAAAAATTAATTAAGGAGTACGTGTGGACAAACCTAAAATTATTCTCTCTTGTGAATGATTCTTTTATTAATTTATAAGTAATCTAAATGTCATATAAATACAATAAAAACAAGAAAAAAAGGTTTAGGTTTTTCAAATTAATAACTAAAAATGTAATGCTATTTAATTAAATGCTAAACTATTATTTTTGATACTTTAATAAAAATAGAATATGAATCAAGTGAATTCTTTTAAGAAATTAGTTTAACGGTTATCCTTACTCAATATACGACATGGGAGTTTAAAATTCATTAGGTCTAAATTATAAATCGTAAGTAATTACATTGGATCTAACATCGGTAATCAATAGCTACTCCTAGGATCGCATTTATATCTATTGCTTAAAAATATTATTTAAAAACCACTTGATGTGTGAATGGATTGAATTAATGCAAATGTTTCCTCTTAGACGAATGCACATTCACGACACTCAATTAACCCAAATCAATTAAGCAAACTAGTAATCACATTGGAAACATAATCTCATTAAATTAATAGAAAATACATAACTGAAAATCAACCAATCACAATAATTCCAATCCAAACACATTATAAACAATCTCAGCTCAATGATATAGAATCCAAATAACTCACAACAAAATCCTACTGGAACTAAATTAGATCATAGTCAAGAATTGCAATAACAATAAGAAATTCATAAATGAACTAAGAAAAACTCTCTAATTGAAGCTCTTGAACTTAAGCCAAAACGCAATGCTCAACAGTTGAAAGCTTAGCCACTCACTGGAGCTTTAGTAGCAGTGACAGCAACTTGTTTGGAGCTCTGAAAATTCATGGAAACTGAGCATGCTGGAAAATCACAAACATCGCTGGAATATTATAAAGAAGAGCCGACGGTGCTCTGGAAGGACGAAGAAGGTCGGAGGAGCAACAATGGTGGTGTGGAGGTGAGGTACGGTGGTCTTGTCTTCTTCCTTCCCTTTCTTCGTTCAGTTTGCCGGTGTGACGGTGGTAAGGTTGGCAGCAATGGTGGCGGCCTGAGACGACAAAGACGTCGCCAGCGATGGGAAAGAAGCTAGTGTTTCCAGCCCTCTGTCCAAGGTCTCTCACCCCACGGCTGTGTATCCAAACTCTCTGAAATCTCCGGTCTTCTTCCGCGGTGAGGGTGAGGTTGCCGCCGGTAGTCAGGGTGAAGACCGTCAGCGACTATGAGGAAGATGAAGGTGGAGGTGTTGAGGGAAGGGTCGAAGGTCTGAGGTGAGTTACCACGGCGCGATCCGAGCTCACAACATCAAAAACTATCGAGGAAGAAGAGGCCCTCTCGGTCAAACTGGCCTGCGTTTTGACCAGGTACTAGACTGTGAAGATGCAAAAGTTTGTTTAGGGATTATATGGACAAATTAAAAACATTTTAGGGTTAAATAGAAATTTTGAAATATTTTGGGAACTCTTCTATAATTTTCTTCATATATTTATAGTTTCCAGAATTTATGGGGAATTTTTTCATAAGTTCCCTATGCTATAAAATTATTAATTCTTACCCAGTTGACATTTTCCACATTCTTTAATTTTGTTATTAAACACCTACAATGCAAGTATAAGATAGTATAAAAAGTTTAAGAAATTATTTGTATAAATAATTAACAAATTATGATTATTTTGCCGTTAATGAGATTTAATTCAATATAAATGTCTCTAACTTAAATTAATACTTAACATGCAACAATGACATATAAATTACATTTAATTTCCCATTTAATCATGAAAAAACATATAAAATTATGGTTTAATCAACTTGCGGTGGTAGGAAGACAATTGGAGATGAAACAAACCAAGTTTGAAGCAATTGATTTTGAATTGTCGGGTCTCTTGGAAGATTGCAAGAAATTGGTTACCGACATAACAGAGTTTAGAAAAATAATAAGTGAACAAACCATCTATGATGCTACATAAGAAATAGACCAATACTAGCCTACGTTCAAACAAATAATAGGACAGTTTAACTCTCTGATGTATGGATGATCCATATATGCTAATTATTGGCAATGATTCTCAATTGTATATGTGAACAAATGGAAAGCTTCCATAAATTAAGAAATGCTTCCATCTAGAACATATATAGCTGTGCCTCTTCATCTCTGAATTAAACATTCTCGCAAAGATCAGAGCAAAATTGAAAAGCAAGGTCAGAGCATTTTTTTGTTAAAAGGTCAAAAAAGGTCAGAGCATTTAAGGATGAAGCAGGGCGTCTGTAGGTACAATATATACATAAATACACTCACACATAAAAGCTAAAATGCTATTAAAAAAAAAAAACAGTACATGCATGATTGAAGTAAAGTAAAAGATCCTGCAAAAGTATCACATCGCCACAACGACTCCTTTTTTTTCTTTTGGGGTCTTTTTTTTTTTGAACACTTTTGGGGTCTATTTGACAATGCCATTTTATTGTCAAAATTTGAATGGTTCTAGTACATCTACTTATGTTTTTTTTTTTAAAAAAAAAAGAGGTATCGTCCCTGCCTGACATTGGGTTAGCAATAGATATAAATTAGAGACAACTGCGAAAAAACAATGTGTGATGCTTTCTAATAAAATTAAATAAATAAATAAAACTATATTTAAAAAAATTCAAATTTCTTTTATTGTTTGAATTTTTCAAGCACACAGAATTCCAACAAATAATTTATAGTTCTTGGTCACCATCATTTATCTACTTTGTTAGAGGAATTTCTTGAACTAAACCGGCACATAACCTCAACCAGCCTATGAAAAGATCAATTAAAAATCAGTGAACCAAAAAATATCCAGACCAATAAAAGTAGACCGGATGCCAATATAAATAACATTGAACATAATTGAAATCTTTAATCGCAAGACTGGCTTGATCTTCATCCCTCTATTGCTGTCAATAGTTATCAGACAGCAAGTATATACTTTTATGGAGATGATGCAAATATACTTCTAATTTGAATGTATTTAATTATTTAAGTCAAGACAACTTGATAGGACTTGTCGTCTAGTCTACCAAAAATACCAAGCTAACTATAGTGTAATGATAACTATCTTAGGTCATTCTTCTCTAAGGACTCTAATGAATATTAAGATTCCTAGCAAAGCTATTATCTATGAACCACAAATTAAGAGAATAAATCATAGCAGAGATGAGCATGTGTTCTAACCTAAGCTACTCCCAACTTTTGTTGTATTTCCTGGTTCAGAATGATGATAGATGACAGCCGGTTATGGAGTGCGAGTGAGAGTATGAATCAATGACAAATGTGCTTCCTAAGAGTTGTAACTTCACCTTCCTTGCCTTGATTTGAGTTTGTTCATACCGTGAATGAAGCAATTTCTCATGTTCACTGCACAGCAAAATCAGAATAGAACAATCAGCCACTTCCAAAAGTAAGTCAACTAACATTGCTCATGATTGAATCACTAACAACCGATTCAAAGCATCAATTAGAGTTCAAAAACGATTGCTGGCTACTCAAAATCAAGAAGATTACCATCTGAACGTTCTCAAATCAGATTCAACTATACAAATGAATAGAGAAGAAGAAAAACGTGATTACATCTCAGAATCTCGATTTCACTTACAACTATAAGCTCAAAGGATAAATCTAAAACATAATCTACCGAACATAGTGAACTCCATTTCAAATCCAAGGCTCAGGCTCTGTCACAGCTCCTAGGAGGCGTTGAAATCAGCTACTCATGATGTTAAAAGTTTCCTACAAAACATTTGTATAGTTGAAATTATAAAATGACTTTACACTAGTCTCTCTTTTTAGTTACGTACAGCTTAATGACTTCAAAAGTTTCCTACAAAACATTTATATCAATGTAATATCATTAATTCCACAGATCAAATATTTAGGAGAAATTATAAAATGTAATAATTAAGCTCTTTGAGTCACTAATTCTAAATAATCATTTTTTATTACCATTAATCATAACAATGGCATTTCAAGCATGATTTCTCAATAAAATTTGTTAATAAACTATGGAAATAGATGGTAAGTCTGGGATTGACAGCTTATGCAGAATTTAAGTATTTTGTGTTTTGACAAACCAGGGTGGATTTGGAAGTGGCGTTAAAGTAAGGATATACGTTATGGAATATCCAAATTGATTATATTTTTTTATATCTTTACAACATCACATGTAATACAAAATAAATTATTTTAATTATGGTCAATTCATCGCCTAAAAAATTGGGAGTTTGAAAAATATTCCAACTGCAATGGCTTTACTTCCTCAAACATTTAAAAATGATATCCTCAACTATTGCTACCTCACGAACATCACTCACAATGTATGATTGCGTTTTAACTTTCTGGTACTAGCATAAATTTGGCCTCACATTTGATGGATGATCCATGTCTGTCATTAAAGCTGACCAATGAAACTATATTAGATGGCTCAATCTTTTTTCATTGGCAGGCATAATTAATATATCATTCTCTGCTTTTATTATCCTTTAATTTCACGAGACCATTAAAGAAAACTCAAACCCATAATTAATTTTATTCATATAAACAGACCGAATTAAAGTGACTTGTGCTGACATATTATCACCCCAAATTCTCAACGTGTCCTAACATTTACTTTAGCCATAAATTAATATATTAAAGGATCAATTGTCATGTATAATTTTTCTCTGCTTTCGAAATGTGTATAGGATCAAAATTTCAATAAAAAAAGAACATCAAGTGCCCATCAACGCACCCCAAAAAAAAAAAAGAAGAAGAAGAAGAAGAAGAAGAAAAACAGCTTTGCTCACTTTCTTGTTCAATATATAACATAGCAACCAAATCGATTTTTTTTTCCCCTCTCCCTTTGCATAATAGTAGTAATATATGAAAATTTTATACACCGACACCAAGCACCTGCTGTTGGGTTAATGTGCTCTTTGGTCACTTAAGCCCAATAAGGCTTAATTGAGACCACAGCCCAAGAACTCTATGACCCATGTGGTTTAGGGTTAGGTCTTGGGTGTAGTTGCATATAATCCTACTTTCACCTGCTTGAGAGCAAGAGATGCATAAGGAGGCTCTCATCAGAAACAAACTCTAGAGGCAGACGTTCATCATCTGAACGGTTGCCCACACAACCATCCTATTCCCCTCGAGAGATAGTCTAGAAGATCGATCAAAGAGCAGACGAGGACTGTTCGTGGAGAGGCTTGTAGATCACTCTTCAGATATGAGGATTGTTCGTGGAGAAGCTTTCAGATCGCTGCATCTTTCCAGGTAATCAAAACAATGAAGGTCTTAACTTTTCCTTATCGCGTGGTACGATACGCTTCCGCGTTTCTGGTGAGATTCCTACACCTGCTTGGAAATACAAAATCAATAAATGAAAGAGCAAAGCTTGATGATTTTATGCGTCCTGTAGTCCTATGCATCAACGTAAATGTCTTTTCCTTTCCTCATGTGATGGTGTCCCCTGTTTTTGTGAGACCACATTCACAACTCCCCTATTTTGCTCTGTTTTTGTTACGATATAACCAAACTTGCGTGTGAACTTGTGGAATGCTTGTTTAAATTCCACAATTGTTCGGATTCATCAAAATTTCAAATTAAAAAATTTATGTTCTTGTATTTATTCTTGCTTAGGTAAAAGAGAAATGTTTTTTTTTCCCTCTCTAATTTATTGAATTCACTCTAGTCTTTTTCAATTAAAAAAATATTTTTTTATAACAAGAGGGGGAAAACAATTATCGGATATGTCGTGTTTTTTTTTTTTGGTTGTGTTTTCTTGAAATTATTTCCTGTTTAATTTAATTTAGAGAGCTCATCCTTTATTTATTTTGTCTTTTCTTTTCTTTGCTTTTTCTTCTTTTTATACTTATAGACTCTATGTAACTTCTACTATTTTCCATAAAACGAGGTATTCTCCCGTGCATTGGATGGGCCATTGAATTCTACACTATAATGTCCTGAGTTTTGCTTTATCAGAAACTTTGTATATTATGAAATATTCTATAAATAATAATATTGAATATCTAATGTGGTTTTGATAATTTATTTAATATTTATCACTTGAATAAATTTAGGTAAAATCAAGAGTCAAAGAGGAAAGAAGGAACTTGTGATAATGGGCTTCATAAATAAGGCCATAATTTGGCCCAATTATAAGGAGAATGGAAAGATGATTTGGGCTCTTATTTGGGCATAATTTTAGGCCCAATTATAAAAAGATGGAAATGAAAGTTGGGCTCTTAATTGGGTTTAGGTGTTCAGCCCAAAAACAAGATCAATAAAAAGCAATTTGGATCCTTATTGGAGGCCCAAAACTTTGGCCCAAATGATGAAAGAGGACACACACAACAACCCACACAATTAAAACAAATTAAGCCAATGAGAGTTGGCATAGATGGTAAGGAATCCAGGACTAGGCCCTTGGGTCGTGGGTTCGATCCCCTCTGTTGTCGCTGGGACTCCTTTAGTAGGCGATCTCGTAAGTCCCCAGTAAGTACTCATAGAGCCCGGGGCCGTGCCCTGGCCTTGCTGTGGGACTGATGCCGAACCCCTCCAAAACTTTTTTGTATTAAAAAAAAAAAAACACACAAATTAATTCCCCTCCCTCACATTCAAACCGCAAGGACTCCCCTCCCCAACATGAAACAATTTATTCACCCGTCCCATTAACCTCCACGGACCCCTCTCTTTTTGTTTTTTTAAATTCAGACTCGGACTCTCCTCCCTACTCCATCCATCTTCTCTTCTCCAAACTGACCCCTCCCTCTCAACTTCAATCGTCTCCCTCTCCCTCTCAACACCATCGTCCCTCCTCTCTTCTCAATCTCCAATGTAACCTCCTCCTCCTTCTTCCACCGTGAATTTCTCTCCTCCAAACCACCATCAATCCTTCATTACTTTCCAAGATCAAACATGGCTTAGTGATTTAGCTTCTTTAACAATTAATACATCTGATATATGATAAGAGAAGACATCACTTTGTTCTGGGCTCAGAACAAATGGGTGTTACATACATGGTATTTGTTTAAGAGATTAAATACCACTTTAGTAAGGGGATGTAAATTTACAAGCCTTTGAGGTAAGTGTAGGATGGTAATTTTGGTGAGGTGTTGCTTTGTTTAGGTTTTAGAATTTCGAATAGTAGTTGGAGCATGAGGAAGAAGACTCATTGTACTAGACCTAGAAAATAATTAATTGTTTATCTGAAATCCACATTCAATTTTTCCTAAAGTAAAAGGGAGACGACAATGTGATTTTGAAATAGCTAATTCAATTAAAATTAGGTCCCAAAACAGTATATGGTATAGTTGCGGAAAGCATAAAATTATTTGAAATTATTTTTTTAAACTTAAATATTAGTATTTATTATTAGAATGGAATTTTGTGACTTAATTACAATATGAAAAATAGTAGTAAAAATAGATTGATTTTTTTAATAATGAAATTTGTTGCAAAATCTTCTTGGTGGATCCGTATTCTTGGATAATTCAAGTAATTTGCTTTTTTTTTTTTATGAAAAACAATAGGGCACAAGCATGTCCTCGGACAAATTTTAATCTTTATTAGAAAGTGAGGTTTGATCTTTTACAAGCACCAGAGCTTGTTTCCTGGTATTCCAAGTCCCCCAAAGCTTGAAAAATTTCCAATCACATCTGTTTTATGCAAGGTTCTAAAAACCAGACTGGTGGGGGTACTGGGTCAAGGGTCAATGGGTCATACCGGAGTCAAACCGGGGTTAGACCGATATTAATTAAAAAATAATTTAATTAAAATAGATTAAAATGTTTATATTTTAATAATAATAAATATTTTGTGGTTAAATAATAAATATTAAAGGATGTGATGTGATATGTATAGTATTATATTATTATTTTTCAAAAGGAGATCTTTGAAGATCTGTAAATCTGATGCAGGCAGTAGGAGTCAGACGTAGCCTTCAATGTCTCTCTCTCACGGGTGTTTATTGCTCTATTTGACATTTTCAGGTTTTCACTCGATCAAAGTCTCACACTCTCACTCCATCTCTCTTCTTCCGTTCTTCATCTTCTCTTCCAGTCCTCCGTCAAACGCGAAGTTTGTGTTGCGGCCAGAGAAAGACGAGGATGGACGTGTTCAGTAATGGAAGGCTGTTGCTAGTCAAAGGTCGTAGATTAAAGCTGGGGTAGAGGTTAAAGAAGACGGAGTAACGTCGTTGGTAGAGGTCCATTGCCGCCGTCGTTGAAGGAGGTCATTCGCTGTTTCACAATGGAGGACCTTCGTCGCGGATGAAGGATTTGGGTTGCCGATCTTCAACCTTCAACGAACCCACCGCCACACTCTCCTCTCTTCTCGTTCAGTTTTTTTTTTAAAACATTTTTTGGCTCTAACTCGGCCAACTCGGCCAGTTCAGGCCAAGTTGACCGAGTTAACCCCGGTTCCAACCCTGACTCGGACTGGTTTTCTGGCCGGTTTGACGGTTTCCGATCCGAACCGGCCAGTCCAGTCCGGATTTCAAAACCTTAGTTTTATGTGAAATTGGTAAATAACTCAGTCAAAATGTGAGATGCACAACATCCAATTTTCAATTGGCACACAAAAAGTGGGCTTCAAATGTTGGGTACCAATTAGTTCTTCATTTTTGGCACAGTTATTGGCAATGTTTTTTTAGGGTAACAAAGTTGAATACTTCCTTAGGGATTGGGAAATCTATTTCCTGGAAATATGTGGCTAGTGGAATCTAATTTTTCAAGAGTGTGGTCACTTAGCTTTATATTTGTTATTGTTTTTCCAGCACCTCAGAATTTTCAACGTGGTAGACTTCTCCCTCCTTCATCTCTTAGCTTTCCAACAATCTATGTTGCATTGCAAAACCCTTAATCTGGGTATCCTACAAGTATTACAAAAGTTACCATTAGTAATAGTAGGTAAAACGTCAGAAGGAATGGAGGAAAAGCACTATAGATGTAGCTGCTCATCCACCAAAATCATGTCAACCTTCCAAGGAGCATGTGGTAGGGTCTTCTTAAAGGAAACAAACTTTTTAAGAACACGTGCGATAATAAACCATGAGTCCTTCTGGTCATCAATTTTGTAGAAATTTGCATCACTATAAAAAAAAAAATCTCGGTTACCTACGGAATTCTATAGGTAATTTTAGTGTCACATGAACCCTCAAAAGGTACAATATGACCATAATTGGCCATGTTGTACTACAAAGAAACTTCGGATTACCTACGAAAAAAATTTTGTTGGAAATTACCCACAAAATTTTGTGGCTAATAATTACCGACGTAATTCCGTGATTCCATAGGTAATTTCCAACAAAAAAATTTCCATAGGTAATCTGAAGTTTCTTTGTAGTACTGCATGACCAATAATGGTCATATTGTACTTTTGAGGGTTCATGTGTTAAAATATGATTAGTGTATGTGATTAGTGTATGCAATTATGTTTAGTCTTAGGGGTCCTGTATTGTATCTCAACAATATTTGTAATATTCTGTATTAGATTCTTTCTGTATACGTGTCAGGTAGTGATAGGATCTGTTATTCATTCTGTTATATGTCGCTGCTGTAATATGCTTCTGGAATATTGTATTCGCTCAATATATAGCATACTCTCCTGAGCACTATCATTCAGTGCCTCAGTCATATATCTTGTGTAAATATATCTGGGTATCAGAGCGATCAATATGAGTACCACCTCTGCTGATTCCGGTGTGATCGCCGTCGTAGCCAAGACCTATCCCATGTTTAGTTCATCAAGTCAGATGACTGCGATCAAGCTAGATCGTAGCAATTTCCTCATCTAGGAGTCAATCGTCCTCCCACTAATCGAAGGCAATCGGTTAGAATCCCATATCGATGGCACCTCTTGTGCACCACCCAAAATGCTCCCCGGTGATGGTGGTTCTCGTCCAAACCCCACCTATGCTGAGTGGTTCTCGTTTGACCGCATGCTTGTTGGGTGGCTCAGAAACACGATGAGCCTCGACGTTGGAGCTCAGTTACTTCATTGTAAGATGGCTGAAGATCTTTGGAATAGCGCCAGAGAGCTGACCTATGCCGCTACAAAAGCCAGGGTAATGGTGGTGAAGAACGAACTACGTAACACCAGAAAGAACGCTATGAAGATGGACACATATCTTGCTAAGATGAAGGGATTTGCGGATGAACTCGTCCTTGCTAGTTCTCCGATTGCCATAGATGATTTGATTCTCCACACCCTGAATGGCCTTGATGGAGAACACAATGCTATCGTTGTCAAACTTGTTGACAAATCTGATGACCTGTCATGGATTGAGGTTTAGTCGACGTTGCTCGCATATGAATCCAGGTTAAATCAGCTGACTCACTTCTCATCCCTCAGCATTCAACCAACAATTAATATTGCTCAGCGCAATGCTCCTCCTATGCCTATTCACAACGATTCCTCTGTTTTTCCTCTTGGTGGGCGCGTCCCTCTCGCAATATGTGAGGCAGAGGTGTTTCCTTTCCGCACAGGATTTTTGCGAAGCATTCGTCATGCCACTGAAATGGAGAGCTCGACTCCGTTAATCATACATACTAACCAGGAAGTTCAATTACCCAGCAATCCTGGAGATGAAGATGACAGCATCACCTATGGTGATTTCTCAGAGCAAGATCGGACCATGTCACAGAGTGATGTTCCAACAGAGAATGTTGAGCTCGATACAGGTACTGTCACTAGCTCGATTGGGCCTCCTCTAAATGTCCATGGTATGGTAACCCAGTCAAAAGTAGGTATAGTGAAGCCCAAATACCCGTACGTTGGTTTTGCTGTAAAGCCAAGCTCCAAACCAAACTCAACCCGAGAAGCTTTAGCTTCACCTACCTGGTTCGCTGCGATGAATGAAGAGTATGATGCTTTACATCGAAATGAGACATGGTCGCTGGTTCCATATGCGAATCAGAAATTAATCGACTCCAAGTGAGTATTCAAGTTAAAGTTCAAAGCCGATGGGTCTCTATTGAAGCATAAAGCGCGATTGGTGGCAAAAGGATTCCAGCAAACACCAGGAATCGATTTTAGGGAAACCTTCAGTCCAGTGGTAAAGCCGACAACAATTCATGTGGTTCTCTCCAGTGCCGTCACCTTCAATTGGGAAATTCGCCAGCTCGATGTCAATAACGCATTTCTCAATGGATTTTTGCGTGAAGAGGTATACATGCGTCAGCCAGAAGGTTTTGTTGATCCACAGAAGCCCTCTCATGTTTGCAAATTAACAAAGGCGATTTACGGGCTACGTCAAGCACCAAGAGCCTGGTTTGATCATTTGCGGTTCACCCTACTTCATTGGGGTTTTCAGAACATCAAAAGTGATGTCTCTGCGTTTATGCTTCCAACAGATAAGTTAACCATCTTCATACTTATATATGTGGATGATATATTAGTCACTGGTAATAACACTGATTATGTGAACAAATTTGTAAGTCAGTTAAATCTCATCTTTTTTTTGAAGGACTTAGGTCCTCTGTACTATTTTCTTGGTTTGGAGGTATATCGTGATCAATCTGGCATCTATCTCAATCAAGCAAAATATGTTGTTGATTTGTTACAAAAGTTTGGCATGTCTGATTGTGCACCTGTTACCACTCCTATGGTAACAGGTCGATTAATTTCCTCTTCTGATGGTGAATTACTTGAAAATCCCACTGAATATAGAAGGGCAATTGGATCTTTACAGTATCTTACAACTACGCGTCCAGATATATCCTATGCTGTAAATAAACTCAACCAGTTCCTGTCTCAACCTAGAAAAACACATTTCCAAGCTGTCAAACAAATTTTTCGCTATCTCAAGGGAACCTATAACCTGGGATTACGAATTAAACCTTTTAATAGCCCTCAATTAATTGCCTATACAGATGAAGATTGGGCATGTGATCTAGATGATAGGAGGTCAGTCGCTGGTATGTGTGTTTTCTTGGGAAATAATTTAGTCTCCTGGTCGTGCCGTAAGCAAAAGATGGTATCTAGGTCCAGTGCTGAGTCCGAGTATAGATCTCTAGCTGATGGTTCCTCTGAAATTAAGTGGCTTAGCTCTTTACTGGATGAAATTGGTTTATACTTCAAGAGACCCTCGATTGTGTGGTGTGATAACTTAAGTGCAAAGTCCCTAGCTGCAAATCCTGTGCAACATGCGAGAAGCAAGCATATTGAAGTTGATGTGCACTTCATTCGAGATTTGGTTTTATCTGGCTTGATTGATATTCGATACATTCCTTCCTCTCTTCAGTTGGCAGATTGTCTTACCAAACCTCTGTCCCAAACACAATTTGAATACTTTAGAGACAAACTCGGTCTGCTAGTCACACCCTCTCGTTTGAGGGGGAATGTTAGAATATGATTAGTGTATGTGATTAGTGTATGCAATCATGTTTAGTCTCAGGGGTCCTGTATTGTATCTCAACAATATTTGTAATATTCTGTATTAGATTCTTTCTGTATACGTGTCAGGTAGTGATAGGATCTGTTATTCATTCTGTTATATGTCGCTGCTGTAATATGCTTCTGGAATATTGTATTCGCTCAATATATAGCATACTCTCCTGAGCACTATCATTCAGTGCCTCAGTCATATATCTTGTGTAAATCTATCTTCATGTGACAATGAAATTGTGCAATATGCAATGTGGATTCCTATGAAAGCAAGTAGGGGAGGGTGTATGATTGTTGTCACATTTACAAATGAGACCACTTATAAGGAGTTGCATGTAGATATAATAATAACAAATTTAAATTTGAATTAATTATTATTAAATGACAAATTATTCAGGGCATATGGAAGGTGTGATTTGGGGCATGTTACTTAATTACTAAATTTATTCTTTCCTTTATTATTGTAAGTCCAAATAATGGATAAGATCTTCCTTATTTTGGTTACCATTTTTGCATTCCCTTATTTATTCCTTTATTTGATGTTAGGCTATAGTAACATCAGTGACAAAAAATATGGCTAACTTACAAGATGATTCAATATATGAGGAGGAACAAAGAGATGAAGAGGAGGAGTTAGACGCCCAAATTGATTTAAATGAGTGCGAATTTTTCAATAGCGATAGTGAGCAACTAGCTAGACTTATTTTTTGAAAATCTTGATGGAGGGATGGGGGCAGAAGTTAATCAATGGTTGAATGATAACCGATTTGTGGGGGTGGGGGTGGGGGTGGGGGTTGGGGGGTGTTCGAGCAGTAGAGATACGAGGAATGTAGAGGCACAAAGTGGATGTGAATGGGATGAACAAGTGGAATCTGATTATGATGATAGTGAGGAGTCAGAAAGTCTAATTGGATTAGATGATGAAGACCACGAAATAGAAAGGCAATCACCTAATGAGTTTAATAAGAAGACGAATTTTAAAACACCTATCAATCTTCAAGTTGGTATGAACCTTGTAAACTTCAAAATTTATAGATGAGCATTAAAGCAATATGCCACTGAGAATGATATTGAGTTCAAGTATATAAAAAATGAAGCATCTTGAATTAGGGTGAAGTGCAAGCGCAATTGTGAATGGGTTATACATGCATCAAGGACTCGTGCTGGAGATGCATTTCAAATTAAGTCATTCCACCACAAGGAGCACAATTGTGGATGGGAAAGAGAGAATAAATGGGTGACTGCAGGTTGGTTGTCAAATAGGTACATTGAACACATTGGAGACCGACCAAATTCGACTGCAACAGCATTTGCAATCAAGTGAGAAGGGATCATAATGTTGAGATTTCAAAATTTACTGCATATCGAGCTAAAAAAATGGCATTAGAGGTGCTTGAGGAGAAATTTGCCGAAATATATGCTTACTGTGGGGCAATAATGAAATTTAACCCTGATTGATTTGACGAAAACCTTAGTCGCCTCATGGTCAAATCACAATTTACCACGAATTAATATGAAATATAGTGCAAACAACTCGGGATCGTTCTCTTATCAAGGAGCCTTTTATTTTAAATTCCTAGATTTGACTAAGTGCTAAAAACATGGTTAGAAAAGGGTTTTTGAAATTGGTTTTCTTTAAACTAAAATTAATGAAAATATAAAGAAACTATTTCTATTCTTTTTGGTATTTTTGGAAAATTAATGAAGAATGATTTGGATTTAAAAAGGATTAATTATGGATGAATGCTCTTGGTAATGAAGAAAATAGCTATCCTTGCTCAAAAATATGAGAGTTTAAGTTTCATTAAGTCCTAATAAGAACAACCTCAAGATACCACTTGAGTCTAATATTCCCAATTAATAGTAGCTCCTACTACCATAGCTAACTACCACCTCTTGAGATATTGTTAAAAACCACTTAATGTGCAATTAAGATTGGAATAATGTAATATGAGTCTTCTTAAATTTGAGTGCTAACCAGCCCCTCAAGGATACAATTCGACCACATTAACTAGACAATACCACGCTAATCAATATAGCTACATTGCAACCACAAAGAAATTCAAACATATATAATCGTCAAACCACAAAATCCAATCTCAATTACAAATATCAAACTAACAGAGTTAATAACCATTAATCTCAGTTCCAGAATCATGTATAAAATTTAAATAAATTTAAATACATAATTCTAGACTAATAGGATGATAGATAAACTCCCCTATGTAGCACATGTGAGCTCAAGCCATCTCTGATTCATCACCAAGAGCACAAAATTGCCTAGCCACTCATTAAAATAGCTTCAAGAACCATGATCCCTCTCTGACTCAAACAACCAGCCATTAGATATTAAGTAAATTCAGCAATGAGCTCTGGAACCAAAAGGGTTGGTGGCTGATAATGAAAGATTCAGAAACAAAGGAACCGTGAAGATGAAATTAGTCTGGAGGTGTCGGTGATGGAGGTTTGAAGATGGTAGTTGACAAGTAAGTGGAGTGGAAGAAGATGAACGATGGAGTGGAGGAATCTAGCTCTCGATGATGATGAAGGTTCTGGTGTGTTGCTATGACTGAACAAAGAAGATGGAGGTCACCGGTGGTGTGTGGGAAAGAGATGGGAAATTCGATGATCTGAGTGTGTGAATGTCCGAATCTGTCAAGGCATGAAGAATATGATTTCCAGCTGATTCCCCCGTTGAAGCTTCGTTAATCGCGTGCCTTCCTCCCCTTTTTCCTAGCTGGTTTGGCGTGAAAAGGACGATCATTCAGCCCCCTCCTTTCAATCCATCGGTCCGCTTGTTCTTTCCCCGTCCAAAGACGATGATTTTCTCCTTTTGTGTTTGCGGCCCCCCCTTCTCTTCTTTCCTCCGTCAATTAATTCAGCCCCCAGCTGCGTTCAGGTTCTCTCGGGTCCTTCCTCCTTCTTCCGGGTCAGATCCGCCAAAAAAAACTCTCAACTGACCTGATTACAAAATGCCCAAAACGCTGAGTTTCCACGTTGGTCCTTCTCTGCCATGAATTTTATTTTAGGTCCTTCTCTGACATGAATTCTAGCCCTTTTCTGACATGAATTCGGTCCTTCTCTGATATACTTTCAGTTTTAGGTCCTTCTCTGACAGTAATTGAGGTCCTTCTCTAACATTAATTCTGGTCCTTTCAAAATTCCTATAATGCAAAATTAAGCACAAGGTAGCATTAAAAGTACTATGAATTATTTGTATGAATAGTTAATAAATTATGACCTTTTTGCCCCTAATTTTACTTAATTCAATACAAATGCCCATAACTCAAATTAGTACTTAATCATGCAATAATATCCCAGAAAATGTATTAAGAACCCCAATTTTATTATTAAAAATCATATAAAAATATGGTTCAATCAATTCGCCCACACTTAGACCTTTGTACTCCTGAACAAAGGCAATTGAGTACCAAATTCTAAGTTCAAATCACTAATGCATTTAAAAGATGAGCAGTTCCATAATTAAGAAGCAATGAATTAATTGATCAAATTCTTCAAGCCAACACCAGTGATAGTCAAATGATGTAAAGGAATTAGCTGACTTCACAACTTCAGAATATTAGAACGAAGCACAAGAGGACTCTCAAGATATTAGTGTTTCGCTCATCTCACCTCACTGATTGGGATAATTTCACTCTAACTCACTTAATCAACACCTTACCATAGGCTTGTAACAACTCTAACATCTCCACTACTGATAGCAATTAATGAAATGAATCAAGAGGACTTTTAAGGGTTGTAATGTTGAATGAAGGCTAGATGAAATGAATTAATTAGAAAATGAATAGTTGATATGCAAGTCAAAGTTAACAAGCAAGTTCATAGCATCTAAATAACCTTACAAACTTTTGCCAATTCTTTTGAAAATCATGAACAAATGCCTTCTTGATTTTTTTTTATCGATTTTTTTTTTTTTGCTTTTATTCTCATCTACCACATACTTTTTCTTCTTCTTTTTTTTCCCCCCAAAAAGTACTCACTTTTCCTTTTTTTTCTCTTTTTTTTTTCATACATGGCATTTCAAATTTTTATTGGCAATTCTCTTTTGATTTTTAGAATACTATGAACACTATAAATAATGACATGCATACAACATAGGAATGTCTCAAAATGGGTAGCAAATGGTAGATGCACGTAGGTTTGTGTTTGGGTGAAAATGGTTTAGAATTGAATGCCTCTTTCATTTTCATCACACTAATGCAAATGTTGTTTCGAAAAAGAGTTGAAACAAGTTCTAGAAAGTGAAAAACCAAGTGAACATGCACACATGAAAAGAATATAAAGCCCAAATATCCTTCCAACAAGGTTTTTCTCCAATGTTCATTCCAACAAAATCAATTGCATAGTAAACTGACTCCAAAACATCTGCTTAACTATTCCAAATGCTAACCTTACCAAACACAAGCAATCAAAACATTGCAATCAATCAAAATAATGATCAACTCTTGAATGCATCGATGATATCGAAACTCTCTCTTTGTTGAGGAGTAAGCAAAAATCCAATTGTGGGTTCATTTCTCTTCGCATTCACTTGAAAAGCAAAACATGGCTTTCTAAAGTTGCCAAAACACTAGATCTCATGAAAGCACAAAGAATTTTCTCACAAATTATACACTTCCTAAGTGGCAAATGCGACCCTTTACCACTTAGGGCATGCATTAATGCAAGTAATTCTTGAAAAATTTTCTAGTTTTAGGCATTTTCACATTTAAAAAAACAACCAATCAATTGGGATTCAAATGTATTCCCCTCCCCCACACTTAATCAACACATTGTCCTCAATGTTTGTAAAACAACTCTATTATTCAAACTTGTTCCTTAATGAAGTGGAAAGTTGTGAAGTCCAATTGCAATTGAAGCACAACACATCACATCATCATAAGAGAGAAGAGAAAAGAAACAAGCCAATATAACTGAGGAAATTAGAATAAAGAGGCACAATGGTGATCAAACAAGGTAGTGGCTAAAATGCAAAGCATACATAGAGAGTTTTTTTTATTCAAATTACTAAACTATACTACTTCTACTTTTTCCTACTAAGATAGTCCCTCCCCCACACTTATTTCAAGCATTCAGGATCACAAATGAATTAACAATTCAAATCAGAGAATGCAAGTGAAGGAAAGAGACAACCTGGCCTCAAGGAGGCTTTGATGATGAATCATAGTAGAGCTTGAGGAGGTGTCCATTGACTTGAAATTCCTTTCCAGTTGCCTCATCAAGAATCTCTACCATGCCAAATGGATGGACTTTGGTGACAGTGAAAGGTCCATACCAATCATCTTTAAGCTTCCCCTTCAACAACTTGAATCGGGCCTTGTATAGCAAAACACGATCACCAACTTTGAAGTCCTTCCAGATAATCTTCTTATCATGAAGTAGCTTGGTCTTTTCTTTGTAAATGGGGGAGCTCTCATAAGCTTCTAATCGCATTTCCTCAAGTTCTTGCATTTGTAACTTCCTTTCCAAGCCAGCTTCTTCCACATCCATGTTGCAAATTTTCACAGCCCAATAGGTTTTATGCTCCAATTCTACCGGAATATGACATGCTTTACCAAAGATAAGCCAGTAAGGAGACATTCCTATTGGTGTCTTGAAGGCGGTCCTATAGGCCCACAGTGCTTCCTCCAACCTTGAGCTCCAATCTTTTCTTGAAGGCTTGACAATCTTTTCCAAGATGTGTTTGATCTCTCGATTGGATACTTCTGCTTGCCCATTCGTCTGTGGATGATAGGGAGTGGACATTTTGTGGGTTACCCCAAGTTTAGCAAGTAAGTTATCAATAACCTTATTGCAAAAATGGGTACCTCTATCACTCACTATAGCCCTCGGTACTCCAAATCTACAGAAGATGTTAGACTTAAGAAACTTGGAAACTGTTTGGGCATCACCTTTCCTAGTAGGGATGGCTTCTACCCACCTAGAGAGGTAATCTACAGCTAACAGGATGTAGGTAAAGCCAGATGATGGTGGAAAAGGACCCATGAAATCGATACCCCAAACATCAAATACCTCACAAAAGAGCATGGGTTGTTGTGGCATCTCATGCCGTTTACCTAACCCCCCCAAATCGTTGGCATTTATCACATGCCTTACAATACTAATATGCATCCTTAAACAGGGTAGGCCAGTAGGACCCAGAATCTAACACTTTCCTAGAGGTCTTATGAGCACTAAAATGTCCACCACAAACCATTGAATGGCAAGCAGAAAGTATGTCCTTGAAGTCGGTCTCTAAAATGCACCGCCTGATAACTTGATCATTGCATAGTCTCCATAAATAGGGCTCATCCCAAATGTAGTGTTCAGCTTCTCATTTAAGTTTTTGAGCCTGAAAGGAAGACATATGCTCAGGTATGAGACCGGTCACAATATAATTCACTAGATTAGCAAACCAAGAAACATAGAGCGAGATAGACATAAGGGAAGCATCAACGAAATCATCACAAATAAAGTTAGAGTCAAGTACTCCCCTTGTACCATCCGGTAGTCTACTCAGGTGGTCTGCTACAAGGTTTGCAGTTCCAGGTCTATCCTTAATGCTTATATCAAACTCTTGTAGCAACAGCATCCACCTAATAAGCCTTGGTTTGGATTGAGGCTTAGTGAAGAGAAACTTTACCGCAGCATGATCTATGTGCACCACCACTTGAGAATTGATTAGATATTGGCGAAACTTATCTAATGCAAATATGATAGCAAAAAATTCTTTCTCTGTGGTTGTGTAATTCTTTTGTGCACTATCCAAAGTTTTTGATGCATAAGCAATCACATGAGATAACTTGCTATGCTTTTGACCTAGCATGACCCCCACAGCAGAATTAGAGGCATCACATGCTAGTTCAAAAGGCAAAGTCCAATCTGGTGCATGCAAAATAGGAGGAGATATCAAGTGTGCTTTTAATTCATCAAATGCTTGTTTGCAAGAAGTATCAAAGACAAAATCAACATCTTTTTGCAATAGTTTGGATAAAGGTAGAGCTATCTTACTGAAATCTTTTATGAATCTCCGGTAAAAACCCACATGCCCTAAGAAAGAACGAAGTGTTTTAATATTAGTGGGATAGGGCAAGGAGGAAATCACCTCAATTTTAGCTCTATCAACCTCAATGCCCTTGCTAGATATCAAGTGACCAAGTACTATTCCATGATCAACCATGAAATGGCACTTCTCATAATTCAAAACCAATTTTTTCTCAATGCATCTAGCAAGAACATGGTCCAAACTATCTAAACAAGCATCAAATGAATTACCATACACTGTAAAATCATCCATAAAAACTTCCATGCAATTTTCAAGAAAATCAAAGAACAGTGACATCATGCAACGTTGGAAAGTACTAGGTGCATTGCACAATCCGAACGGCATTCTCCTATAAGCATAGGTACCAAATGGACAAGTAAAAATGCTAGGATGCAAATGCAAATGCAAAAACAAAGAAAATCAAGATATTTGGTTGGTTTTTCTCAAAAATTTTGACGCAAGAAAACAAATTTTGAAAGATTTTGAGAATTATTTAAAAAAATATGAAAGAAAACCTAATAGGCTCACAAGGGCAAACCCCGGTCAATCCGAACCAATTGACACATAGTAAACCAAAGGAGTCAAAAGTGACTCCCCGGCAATGGCGACATTGATTTGACGAAATCCTTAGTCGCCTCAGGGTCAAATCACAATTTACCACGAATTAATATGAAATATAGTGCAAACAACTCGGGATCGTTCTCTTATAAAGGAGCCTTTTATTTTGAATTCCTAGATTTGACTAAGTGCTAAAAACATGGTTAGAAAAGGGGTTTTGAAATTGGTTTTCTTTAAACTAAAATTAATGAAAATATAAAGAAACTATTTCTATTCTTTTTGGTATTTTTGGAAAATTAATGAAGAATGATTTGGATTTAAAAAGGATTAATTATGGATGAATGCTCTTGGAAATGAAGAAAATAGCTATCCTTGCTCAAAAATATGGGAGTTTAAGTTTCATTAAGTCCTAATAAGAACAACCTCAAGATACCACTTGAGTCCAATATTCCCAATTAATAGTAACTCCTACTACCGTAGCTAACTACCACCTCTTGAAATATTGTTAAAAACCACTTAATGTGCAATTAAGATTGGAATAATGTAATATGAGTCTTCTTAAATTTGAGTGCTAACCAGCCCCTCAAGGATACAATTCGACCACATTAACTAGACAATACCACGCTAATCAATATAGCTACATTGCAACCACAAAGAAATTCAAACATATATAATCGTCAAACCACAAAATCCAATCTCAATTACAAATATCAAACTAACAGAGTTAATAACCATTAATCTCAGTTCCAGAATCATGTATAAAATTTAAATAAATTTAAATACATAATTCTAGACTAATAGGATGATAGATAAACTCCCCTATGTAGCACATGTGAGCTCAAGCCATCTCTGATTCATCACCAAGAGCACAAAATTGCCTAGCCACTCATTAAAATAGCTTCAAGAACCATGATCCCTCTCTGACTCAAACAACCAGCCATTAGGTATTAAGTAAATTCAGCAATGAGCTCTGGAACCAAAAGGGTTGGTGGCTGATAATGAAAGATTCAGAAACAAAGGAACCGTGAAGATGAAATTAGTCTGGAGGTGTCGGTGATGGAGGTTTGAAGATGGTAGTTGACAAGTAAGTGGAGTGGAAGAAGATGAACGATGGAGTGGAGGAATCTAGCTCTCGATGATGATGAAGGTTCTGGTGTGTTGCTATGACTGAACAAAGAAGATGGAGGTCACCGGTGGTGTGTGGGAAAGAGATGGGAAATTCGATGATCTGAGTGTGTGAATGTCCGAATCTGTCAAGGCATGAAGAATATGATTTCCAGCTGATTCCCCCGTTGAAGCTTCGTTAATCGCGTGCCTTCCTCCCCTTTTTCCTAGCTGGTTTGGCGTGAAAAGGACGATCGTTCAGCCCCCTCCTTTCAATCCATCGGTCCGCTTGTTCTTTCCCCGTCCAAAGACGATGATTTTCTCCTTTTGTGTTTGCGGCCCCCCCTTCTCTTCTTTCCTCCGTCAATTAATTCAGCCCCCAGCTGCGTTCAGGTTCTCTCGGGTCCTTCCTCCTTCTTCCGGGTCTGATTCGCCAAAAAAAACTCTCAGCTGACCTAATTACAAAATGCCCAAAACGCTGAGTTTCCACGTTGGTCCTTCTCTGCCATGAATTTCATTTTAGGTCCTTCTCTAACATGAATTCTGGCCCTTCTCTGACATGAATTCTGGTCCTTCTCTGATATACTTTCAGTTTTAGGTCCTTCTCTGACATTAATTCTGGTCCTTTCAAAATTCCTACAATGCAAAATTAAGCACAAGGTAGCATTAAAAGTACTATGAATCATTTGTATGAATAGTTAATAAATTATGACCTTTTTGCCCCTAATTTTCCTTAATTCAATACAAATGCCCATAACTCAAATTAGTACTTAATCATGCAATAATATCCCAGAAAATGTATTAAGAACCCCAATTTTATTATTAAAAATCATATAAAAATATGGTTCAATCAAAGTACAATGATGGTCATGGCACAAGGCTCTCGATTTAAGCAATATGTGTGTCTTGGTGCATGTAAACAAGCGTTTGTAGCAGCATGTAGGCCAATTATATGTGAAGATAGTTGTTTCTTGAAAGGTAGTTTTGGAGGCCATCTTCTATCTGCAGTTGGAAAAGATGCTAATGATAATATGTATCCTATAGCATTTGCTAGTGTAGAATCTGAGTGCAAGGATAGTTGGAATTGATTCATGACATTGCTATTTGAGGACATTGGCTCATGCAAAGATAAAGGGTGGGTTGTGATGTCGGACATGCAAAAGCTATCGTGTTTATATTTATTGTATTTCTACTTTTTTACTAGTATATCAATTGATTATTCAATTTTTATAATATACTTAATAAAATTGCAGGGGGTGCAAGATGTGCTAACGGGGTGGAATGTGAGCATAGGTTTTATGTTGGGCATTTATATGCTAATTTCAAGCTCAGATATAAGGGAAATAATTTGAAACATGAGCTTTGGAATGCATGCAGGGAAACAACAAAACAAAAACTCAACCATCACATGAAACGACTAAAGGAGCTTGACCCTAATTCTGCTAACTGGTTAGATAAGTATGACCCTAGACTTTGGGGTAAGCATGCATTCTCAACAAATGCCAAGTGTGAGACATTGTACAAAACAACATTGTAGAGATGTTCAACTCTTTCATATTGGTTGTAAGAGATAAGCCAATTATCACAATGTGTGAAATAATTAGAAGGATGCTAATGAAGAGGATAGTTGCAAAGAGAGAGGGCATAGTGAAATCTCAAAATGTAATATGCCATAGAATCATCGATAAGCTTCAAAGAGTAAAGAATGACTCCAAGAATTATATATGCCACACGACAGGTGATGAGAGATTTGAGCTGCAGAGTCCATGGAAGAGGGACGTGGTAGATCTTAAGATGATGACTTGTACATGCAAGGATTGGGATTTGACTGGTATCCCTTGTGGACAAGTTGTCACTGCAATTTATCAAATGAGGGCACCCGACTATGTTTATGCATATAGTAAACATTCATTTATAAGGGCTTATGCCTTAGTAATAGGGGCAGTGCTAAGTGAAGAACACTGGTCCCAATCTACAATGCTCCCCTTGCATAAACTAAAAGGCAAGGAAGAAGGCTCCGGATGAGCAACAGGCCACCAGAGTATAACAGGCCATCTGGTAGGCCCAAAAAGGCAAGAAAGAAGGCTCTGGATGAGCAACAAAACCCATCAAACAAGTACAAGGGGATACCACGAAGTGAGGTAATTGTGGGAAAATGGGTCACAATGCGCTAGGTTGTATGGATCCTCCTAATCCAAACTAAAAGGTGTATAAGCAGTATCAAAAAATAAAAGGTGTATAAGAAGAAGAACGAGGAGGAGAACATTGCACCAAACCAGACAGAACATGCACTTATATATTCCTTAATTATAAAATTTAATTTACTCCACACATATACTAAGTAAAATAATAACTCTTCTTTTATTATTAATGCAGGATAGTCATCCTCTTAATACTTAAGGCTCTAGCTCATGCATGCCATGAAGAAGAATGAAGTCCCTTGTTATGCAGAATAACTAGCCTCATATTCTCAATGCAGCCATTTAAATATTACTTAAACATTTAGACATTCACGTTTAACTTTTATTAAAAATTCATATTTTTGTTGAATTAGAAGTTGAATTTCTAACCTTATGTTTCTTTTTTCGTTTTTTTGGATACAGATGTTTCTTGTTAATGCGAACTTTGAAATATTTTTTTTCTTTTTTTTTCTCCATGTAAAAAATACTATTTTAATTAACAAATGATTTATAGCAAGCAAAAATTAATGAATTTATTAACCTTATAAATTAAGACAATAAATTGTAAAAATGCTATTTTAATATATGAAGAAGACGATAGGATCATTTGGAAGTAATGAGCTTGCTTTGATAATAATTAGACAAAAAGTAAAGGCAGGAGTTTAATATTAAGAAAAATAAAACTTTAAGGGGTTAAAATTAAATTTTAAAATGTTGAGAGGGTTAAGTGCAACTAGAATAAAGTTCGGAAGGTTTTTTACACAACTATAAACTTAATAGGATGCCACATAGGATGTGATGATGTGTCTTATATTAATCTAACATAGAAAATTCAGTCAAAAAGATAACAGTGTGTTAATGGTAGGGATCCAATTTTTATTTTTTTTAAAAGTTCTGAGGGTTATATTTAAACTTCAAAATGTTGCCTCAAAGTTTAGAGAGGGTTTTGTATAATTTAGCCAATTAATAATTGTGCATTGTGGTGGGTTATGGAGGCTGTAAAACGACATGAGGAATTCTGGACGGGTGATAAAAAATCTGGAGGAACAAGGGATATTTATGAAGATAATGATTGATGAAGACCCGGGAACAACGAACCTGAATGCTAGCTCACATAATGACAATTTAATTAAAATCCATTTTCAACGGTTTCAATTAAAATGAAAATGTCAAGGTAACACTAGAGCAAGGTGCCAAGGTTCAAAAACCGGCTCTAAAAGTTCTGTAGGCTGCTCCGGTTAACTTGGGTATTAAAATGATATATTTTTACATATATATTAGTTATTTAAAATGAAAATGAAAATAAATAAATATGAATGTTACATAATAAATAAGCCATAGTCTTTTGATCATATCTATATAAATGCGTAAATAGTTTTTGCCTTTCCCAATAAATGATGAAGTGTGATTCATAGAATTCAAATTTGTATTCACCTTTTAACAGGATGAGGTTGCTTACTACTTTAACTAACAACGTGTTAGTTATCCTTTATTTGTTATTATATAGATTAAATAAGGATTAAGCTAGAAAGTTACTAAGTTTTTATGTAGATGCAGTAATATTTAAGATTTTTCTTGGTTCAAAATATATTAAAAGTGACTGATAATTGGAAACAAAAAATAGACCACAAATTTTTTTTAAGACATTGAGTGATATTTAAAAAATATTTTAGGGTATTGAGTAATACTAATTTTTTAAAAAAGTGACTTACAAGTATAAACAAATAAAAATGTAGTGTCCCAATAACATGTCTGTAGTCCCATCATTCCTACCTTTATCCGAAGAAATTCTTATTAGATGCAATTAGGGCACCAAATTATTTAAGCTGTCTCTAATAAAGATGTGCCACATACAAATATGATTTAGAGATGATGAGGTGTAACGAGAAAAGGATTATAAGAGAAATCTAACCCCCAATTCTACACATTATTTAAACATTTTTTTGGTTTTCGTGAGTATTCAAACTCTCTTCTCTCTCTTTTCTTGTTGGTTTGTGGGTAGTATATGAAGGATCTGGCTTGCATCCTTTTATTTTTATATCCGCTGTTATCCGCTGCAGCCAAGCGATGCCGTTTTGACTTAAAAAAACTGAAGCTGCACTGTTTTTTTTTTTTTGGAGAAAATATTTAAAGGTGCTGACTGGTACTAAAAAGATACTTTAAAATATAGAACTGTATTGAAAAAACATTTCATGATCTTGAAAAATTATTTTATGATATTAAAAAAATATTTCAAGGTACTAACTGGTACTAAATAAATACTTAAATATACTAACTGGTGCTGAAAATAATACTTCAGGACCTTAAAAAATTATTTTAGGATCTTAAAAAAATATTTAAAAGTACTGAATGATACTAAAAAGATACTTCAAGATATTGAATGGTACTGAAAAAATACTTCATGATCTTGAAAAAATTATTTAAGGGTACTGATTGTTATTAAAAATATATTTAAAAATATTTTTCACAATCCTAAAATAATTTTTTAAGATCATAAAGTATTTTTTCAATATCCTGAAATATCTTTTTAGTACTATTCGGTATCCTGAAGTATTTTTTTTAGTACTAGTCAGTGTCTTTAGATTTTTTTCCAAAAAAAAAAAGGGCAACTTCAGGTTTTTTAAGTCAAAACGGCGTCGCTTGGCTGCAGCGGATAGTAGCGGATATAAAAATAAAAGGACGCAAGCCATATCCGTATATGAGATGTGGTTTCCATGTGTTCTAGGTCCATGTAATAATATTTTTGTAAGCAATACACCATGTATGTTTTAAATTTATTAGATAGATCGATTTGAACTTTGTTAGTATGTTGTATTATTAATAGATGGATATCATAGAATATTGAGAATGTTTTACCAGAATTTTAATAATTTACTATTAAAAAAAGTATCCATTATTATTTGCATTGGTCCATTGTTAATTCCAAGGTTTCATCTACACACCATCTTCAACACACCAACAGTCACCAGTCATCCAAAATGGAAGACTCACCCACATTTAAAATTTAGCCTTGCACCATCCCTTAAGGAAAAAGCCTTGTTCCACCATACCTCTGTTTACTGACTAATTATTTAAAATTAAAAAATAGAAATAATTAATTTGAAAAATTAATTGAAAAAAATTGTCTCATTAAACTTTTCATTGACGAGAATGACTAAATAAATATTTATAAAGAGAAAATACAGGTATTCTGTAAATTTGATAAGCACACAGTTTTTTTTTTGGTCAAATATAAGCACACAGTATCGGTCGTCGAATTTAAATCTTTCTCTTCAATAACATTTTAGAACATGCGGACACCCTTTTCTCTCTCCCCGCGGCTCTCTCTCGTCATAAACCGTTGCTCCTCCTCTGCGCGTGATTTTGCCTCGCCGGTGGCGTCTAAGCCGCCGGCGAGCCTCCTTTTGGTCCACAATCGCGGCCAAAGGGCAGATCGGCCCTCGGGGGGTCAGGTGAAGGTCAGATTTAGGGTGGAACATGGACATAGAGCGATGGCCGTCCTCCGTCGTCGGCGTCGGTTCTCCTCTGGTCTCCGTCTTCAGTGCCTTCCCAGCTCCGGCGTCGCTCAGTTCTTTGGTTGCATCGGTGGCTCTCCCTCGTCTTCGGCGGTGGGTGTTTTTGTTTCGTCTCCCTCATCTGCTCTGTGGGTGGTCTCTGGCTCGCCGGTCGTTGCTAGCTCGACGGTGGCGTCCGGTGTGTGGGTGGCTTCCGGCAGTGGGCGTGGCTCTTCTTTCCTTTTCTGTTTGTTATTTTCGTTTTTTAGTTCTAGTTGCCTTCTGTTATTGTGGATTTGTTCCTCTGGTGGCTGTGTTTGTTGTCTGATGTTGGGGTTTTGCATTATTTTGGTGATGTTATTTGTGGTGGATTGGATTTGTGATTTTGGGGGAAGGGTTTTATCGATGGTTGCTGCTAGTCTGTGCGTGATTTATGTGAAGACCATTGCTAGGATTGTTCGAGGGGGGCAAATCCATGTCGCCTATGTTAACCGGAATGTGTTTGGTGGAAGGCTAATGTCACTAGGTTTTCTTCAATGGATGACTAAGAGTATTCTTCAGGACCTCAGTGGTCTCTTTGTATCTAAGGTTGGGTGTTTTCGGTCCTGTACCCTTAGTAAGGGTGTTTATGTAGCTGACCTATGTGCAGCTGTTGCTTATAAGGAGGTGTGCCCGATCGGGTGGGTTTTGCAACCAACACCTTCTTTCATGTTCTTTCTAACCTTGGATGGCCAGGAAGCAGATGAGGTCCTTGAAGTTATTTTTAGTTCTATGTGTTTTGTGGTGACTAGCTCTCCTTATTGTTGGTTTGGTGTTGTCTATTTATTAGTCTTCGTATTTTGTTTTGTTCTTCGTTTAGGATGGTATTATCAGTGTATGTGTTCGATGTAATCTTTTTATTAGTATCAATATATGTTCCTATTTCGACCAAAAAAAAAAACATTTTAGAACATACTTTTTTGAGTAAATATTAATTAACTTTTACAGCCCTACTCCCTGAGCTCATCGTTAATCTGACATGAAATGCGCCCACGCAGGCCACGCAGAGTTTTGTCCTTTTTAGCAATAGTACACATTTGATCCTCTAACTTTATGCAGAGTTTTAGTTTTGTCCTTTAATTTTTTGTTTTTTTAGGCATTTAACCTTAAAATGATTTGTCTCGAATGATTATTTCAATATTATTATTACAATTATTGTTATTTTCAAAATTAAACTTAATTGGGCCACCCAGCGCCACATTAAATTTTTTTCCAGTCATGTTTCTCTTCTCTCAAATGTGAAACAGAATTATTTTATCAAAAGTATTATCATAGGGAGCGAAGAAGTTAGCTATTGCTCTGGCGACATCCTCCAGGGAAGAAGATGATCAGCTGCAACGTAGTTCGAAGAAAATTAAGAATGGGGCTATTGCGATTGATGATGGGGAATGGCCTGTGCTAGGAAAGGGTGTTGGGTTAATGTACTTTTTAATCACTTAAGCCCAATAAGGCTTAATTGAGACTACAGCCCAAGAACTCTATGACCCATATGGTTTAGGGTTAGGTCTTGGGTGTAGTAGCATATAATCCTACTTTCACCTGCTTGAGAGCAAGAGACGTATAAGGAGGCTCTCATCAGAAACAAACTCTAGAGGCAGACGTTCATCATCTGAACGGTTGCCCACACAACCATCCTATTCCCCTCGAGAGATAGTCCGGAAGATCGATCATAGAGCAGACGAGGACTGTTCGTGGAGAGGCTTGTAGATCGCTCTTCAGATACGAGGACTGTTCGTGGAGAGGCTTGTAGATCGCTCTTCAGATACGAGGACTGTTCGTGGAGAAGCTTTCAGATCGCTGCATCTTTCCAGGTAATCTTTAACTTTTCCTTATCGCGTGGTACGATACGCTTCCGCGTTTCTGGTGAGATTCCTACAATTGGCATCAGAGCCAATAGCGATGAGGAAAAGAACTGAGTTTTGATATTAATTTATATTTTATGTGGTTTTTTTTCTCGAAAATATGGCATCTTTTTTCTATATTTGTTATTTATTTCATGGTAGCTATTCGTTTATAATTCATATTTGGTTTTAGTTTTAATTTCAATCGGTAAATCGCTTTAATCCATGGTTAGATTTTCTCTTGTATTTCTTGATTTGTAACAAGGAGGCTAATCCCATATGATTAGGTTTCCTCCTTGCTGTTTTTAATTTTATTTTGGAATTTCTATGTATTTTTCAAAATTCTGTAAAAGTTGGAGATCAAGAAACTGCGAAGAAGATGAGATGACTTCGGCTGAAGGCATTGACAGGAGTGACGGCTAGGGTTCCTCTTGTGTGTCCTAGGGTTTCTAGCTAAAGTATGGGTATTTGGACTTTTGTGCCCATAGATACCCTAAAGGGGCTAGAGACAGATACTATGGGCTGACAAAAGAGGAATTCCAAAGTTGTAAATTTTTTTTTAATTCCTACTTTTTTAGGAAAGCCATGGATTAAAGTTAATTGTATGAATTATATATGCGATTATCATGATGTCTGTAAATAACATGTCATATAGAATAGGAAGATGCCATATTGTTGCATAATCACATGTCATAAATGCATAATAACTATCATACTAGTCCATTGTATGCATTTATGCGAGATTCTTTAGATTATCTCTACATTAATTATCATTTATTATGATTTGAAATCTGGAATAATAATTGGATTAATTAATTGTGTGATTAGAATCTCTACATTAATTATCATTTATTATGATTTGAAATCTGGAATAATAATTGGATTAATTAATTGTGTGATTAGAATCTCTACATTAATTATTATTTATTATGATTTGAAATCTGGAATAATAATTGGATTAATTAATTGTGTGATTAGAATCTCTACATTAATTATCATTTATTATGATTTGAAATCTAGAATAATAATTGGATTAATTAATTGTGGGATTAGAATCTCTACATTAATTATCATTTATTAATATTTGAAATCTCGAATAATAATTGGATTAATTAATTGTGGGATTAGAATATCTACATTAATTATCATTTATTATGATTTGAAATCTAGAATAATAATTGTATTAATTAATTGTGGGATTAGAATCTAGACATTAATTATCATTTATTATGATTTTGAAATCTAGAATAATAATTGGATTAATTGATTGCGGAATTAAAATCTCTGCATTAATTATCATTTATTATGATTTTAAAATCTAGAATAATAATTGTGGAATTAAAGTCTAGACAAATAATCTAGGCAATTTCCTAAGAGAATTGTACCTTTTGGAGTATTTTGTTGGTTATTTAAAATGGTCATGTGACGCACACTCTGCCAATTATGACTAGATTTTAGATACCTAATAATTTACTCTAAATTGAACAAATTCTTGGAAATTGAAAATTCTAAATTTAAAATATTGAATGGGTGAAGGTTTTAAATTAAGTATTTAATTTTAAAACCTACGGGCCTCAATTGTGGGTTTATTAGTGAAATGGTTGTCGCTGAAGCCCCATCGGATAAGGATAATCGGATTTCGCTAGATTAAACCTTAATATTTTCAAAATTTTAGTAAAATTTTGTACGGCCCATCGTCGGCAACACTTAGACACTAAAGATAATTTTGAAAGTAAACAATAGTTAAATACATTCAACTTTGGTAAAATTGTTAACCCTCCCATCGAGGCTCTAGCAATGGAACTAAAGGCCCAAATTAACAATATTAGTTTTACAAGAATCTTGCCCATCGTAAGCCTTGTAAAGATAACTAATGGATTGTTAAACAATAAACGAATAGTAGTTATTAGAATCTACTAGCCTATATCTGTTTGTTGTTAAATCTAGTTTGTAATTAGTGTGCTTTTCCTTATTTTCAGAAAAATGTCTTTATTCAATCCTTTAGCTACTATCTTGAGCCAAAAACCTATGGATGGTACAAACTACAAACAATGGAAAACTAATTTGGATATTGTTCTTCAATATGAAAAGCTCAACTTTGTTCTCACTACTCCTATGCCAGCGCAGCCTGCTGCAGATGCGTCTGATGCAATTCGGACTCGATTTCAGCAGGAGAAGGATAGATGGGAGAAGGCGAATGTGTCAGTTCGCTACTACATTTTGGCCAGTCTCGCCAATCACCTTCAGGAGCAAGTGAGCATGATTGAGAGTGGAGCAACAATGCTCCAAACTCTTGATGACATGTTTGCTACGCCTAGCATGGGTAATTTACATGTGATTGAGGCTTGTTTAGTGGAGAATCACGATGATAAATGGATCGTTGATTCAGGAGCCACTAACCATGTTTGTTACTCTTTGCAGTGGTTCAAACATAGCTTGCCTGTAAGTAAAGGACAAAGAGATTTGAAGCTTGGAATTGGGGAGCTTGTATCTGCAGTAGCAGTAGGACAAGTTATTTTATCTTTTGATAATTGCAGGACTTTGGTTTTAGAAGACTGTTTATTTATTCCAGATTTTAAGAGGAATTTAATTTCTGTTAGTTGTTTGGATAAACATGGTTTGACAGTTCAGTTTAATTCCTCAGTTTCAATAAGAAGTTCATCTTCTTTTATTTGTTCTGGTGTAAAGCTTAATGGTCTTTATTTCCTTAATCCTGTTCCCCGTGAAGTTAATCATGTTGAATTAAAAGATGTTGAACATATTAATTCATCAAAGAAAAGAAAAGTTTCAAATGAAACTTATCTTTGGCATTTGAGATTGGGTCATATTAACTCTAACAGGATACAAGGTTTGGTCAAAAGTGGGATTTTGAAATCCCTGTACTTTGAACCGATACCAGTATGTGAATCCTGTTTAGAGGGTAAAATGACTAAGAGGTCTTTCAAGGCCAAGGGAAAACGTGCCACACTTCAGCTGGAATTGGTACATACTGATGTATGTGGACCAATAAATGTCCAAGCCAGAGGAGGGTATCAGTATTTCATCACATTTACTGATGATTACTCTAGATTTGGACATGTGTATCTGATGCGTCACAAGTCTGAAGCTTTTGGAAAATTCCAAGAGTTCAAGGCTGAGGCAGAAAAGCATCTAGGTGTTCAAATTAAGACTCTTCGATCTAATCGAGGGGGTGAATACTTATCTGGAGAGTTCAGGTCTTACCTGACCAAAGAGGGGATAGTTTCACAATTATCTTCTCCAAGGACACCCCAGCAGAATGGAGTTGCTGAAAGGAGAAATAGAACCCTTTTAGAAATGACAAGATCTATGCTCAGTTATTCATCTCTTTCTGATTCATTCTGGGGATATGCCTTAGAAACAGCTATGTATCTATTGAACTTAGCTCCATCCAAGTCGGTTTCAAAGACACCAATAGAATTGTGGAAAGGGTGTAAACCCACCATGAACCATATTCGGATTTGGGGTGCTCCGGCACATGTCTTGCAACAGAAACCAGATAAGATGGACTCACGTACTGAAGTATGTATATTTATAGGCTATCCTAAAGGAACCAGAGGTTGGTTGTTTTATAGTCCAAAAGAAAAGAAAGTCATAGTGAGCACTCACGCAACTTTCTTAGAGGAGGACTATATGACAAATTATAAGCCAAAGAGTAAGGTTATTCTTGATGAGCTAGTCTCAGATCAAGTTTCACCACAACCTCAAGGGGTTCCAACTTTTGTTCCTGTGGTTGTTCAAAGAGGGGAAAATGTACCTGAACATACACAGGAACTAGAGACAGAACCAGAAGTTCAACATAATGATGAACTTAATGAAGAACAAAATCATGAATTGGTTAATCCACTTAATGAGGGTCCTCATCTAGAAATTGTTAACCCACAAAATATGGACCCCCTGTAGATGCACAACATCAAGTGAGACAAAGTCGTAGTGGGAGATTGATTCGTAAACCTGCAAGATATCTTTTGTTGGGTGAGTCAAATCAGGATGTCATCATTGATGAAGATGGTGATCCCACGAGTTATGACGAAGCACTAGGAGATGTTGATGCTCAGGAATGGCTTGAGGCTATGAATCGTGAAATGGATTCTATGTATTCCAACTCAGTTTGGTCTCTTGTAGATGCACCTGAAGGGGTAAGACCCATTGGGTGTAAGTGGATTTACAAGAGAAAGAGAGGATCGGACGGGAAGGTTGAAACCTTCAAAGCTAGATTGGTGGCGAAAGGGTACTCTCAAAAAGAAGGTGTGGATTATGATGAAACTTTTTCGCCGGTTGCCATGCTCAAGTCTATCCGGATTCTCTTAGCTGTTGCAGCAAATCTTGATTATGAGATTTGGCAAATGGATGTCAAAACTGCTTTTCTAAATGGAAATTTGGAAGAGGAAATCTATATGCAGCAGCCAAAAGGGTTTATAGCCAAAGGGCAAGAAGAAATGGTATGCAAGTTGCAGAGGTCCATTTATGGACTTAAGCAACCATCCAGATCATGGAACATCAGATTTGATCAAGCCATTGAGTCGTATGGCTTTGAGAAAAGTCCTGATGAGCCATGTGGGTATAAAAGGATCCAAGGTAGTGCGGTATCTTTTCTGGTACTTTATGTGGATGATATTCTCCTTATCGGAAATGATACAGAGGTATTGTTAGGCATAAAAACCTGGCTGAGCAAGCATTTTGATATGAAGGACCTGGGGGAAGCCAATTATATTCTTGGTATTAAACTCTTGCGAGACCGGAAGAATAGGGTTTTGGCATTATCCCAGGCTAAATACATTGACAAAATACTTGCCAGGTTTAGCATGGAGAATTCCAAGAGGGGAATTATACCCTTCAGGCATGGGATTCATCTCTCTAAGAAGCAATCTCCTAAAACTCCTGAGCAGAGAGAACGCATGAGTAGGATACCTTATGCTTCAGCAGTAGGTAGTCTCATGTATGCTATGCTATGTACCAGACCAGATATATGCTATGCAGTGGGAGTAGTAAGCCGGTACCAATCGAACCCTGGAGAGAAACACTGGGTAGCGGTTAAACGTATACTCAAGTACCTACGGAGAACGAGAGATTATATGTTGGTCTACTCGAGTGGGAGTCTTGAAACCATTGGTTACACGGACTCAGATTTCCAGGGAGATATTGACTCAAGAAAGTCCACCTCGGGATATGTGTACACCCTTAATGGCGGTGCCATTTGTTGGAGAAGTGTAAAACAATCATGTGTGGCTGACTCTGCTACAGAAGCTGAGTATGTGGCTGCTTCTGAGGCTGCAAAGGAAGCTGCATGGTTAAAGAAGTTCCTAATGGACCTTCAGGTGATACCAGGTGTTAATTGTCCTATCACACTTTACTGTGACAACAGTGGGGCAGTAGCACAATCCAAGGAACCAAGGTGTCACAAGAGACAAAAACACATAGAGAGGAAATACCACTTGATCCGAGAAATAATTAAAAGAGGAGATACATTGGTAGCAAAGATAGCATCAGACGAGAACCTTGCTGACCCTTTCACTAAGAGTTTGCCTGAACGTGTGTTCGAGAGGCATGTTGCATCTATGGGTCTTAGGAGGATTCCAGATTTGCTATAGCTTTAGGAAGTTGTTATTTCACTTTGTTATTTTGTGCCTTTTGAGCAAGACATTATGACATTGCTTTTTTTTTTAATGTTAATAAATGATGTGTTTTTTCATTTATTTCGCACACTATTTACAAACTTTAAGGTCCGGATCAATTATGGAGTATATGATCATATGGATACGTTCATAGAGGACATGGTCATAAGTTATCACAATTGATGAATTGGTTCACAGCTATTAAATTAAGTTGGGCACTTTATTTAGGCTGCAATATTTTATGAAATGGTTTTGTCCGAATCATTATGAAATATTGGTGTGAGTTAATACTTACATTGAATGGATCAAGGAGAGATTTGATTAAGATTGTTCTTTCTGTCATAAGGAATCAAATCTCCAGATAACTATAGTCATGTAGTTACTCTTAATCCTGAGTTTATTTTAAATAGGTAGTCAAATGGTTTTCACTCTTTGATTTACCAACGGGTGAGGTTTGATCTATATGACGGCCAATAACTCGGTATTTTGGGATTGAGACCATTTGGTTATCAGTGTTTATGAGATAAACAACATGGAATTTATAGGAAATGTCCCCTTGATATGTTTCGGTACTTGGATATTTAAGACACTGGCCAATGCATGTAATCCATTAGAGAAACTGTTAAAGTCAAGGGAATAAATAATTGATTGGGTTACAGAAAACTAGTCAATCAATTATAGACGCTCTATAAAGGGGTAATGCATGTTTTTGTTATAAGTGTCATTATTCTTGGAGATCACATTTGGGCTTTTAGTGGAATAGCACCAAACTAGATAATCTTCTGTAGATTATCATGAGCCTTGATGAATGACAAATGGTAGATCCCCAGGCTAGCTCGAAACAAAGGATAGGGTATATAATCAGATGATGATGGCTTATGGGCTACATGGTCTTGGGTTTACGAACTCAAGTTTGTATCTTAAAGAGCAAGTGGGAGATTGTTGGGTTAATGTGCTCTTTGGTCACTTAAGCCCAATAAGGCTTAATTGAGACTACAGCCCAAGAACTCTATGGCCCATGTGGTTTAGGGTTAGGTCTTGGGTGTAGTAGCATATAATCCTACTTTCACCTGCTTGAGAGCAAGAGACGCATAAGCAGGCTCTCATCAGAAACAAACTCTAGAGGCAGACATTCATCATCTGAACGGTTGCCCCCACAACCATCCTATTCCCCTCGAGAGATAGTCTGGAAGATCGATCATAGAGCAGACGAGGACTGTTCGTGGAGAGGCTTGTAGATCGCTCTTCAGATACGAAGACTGTTCGTGGAGAGGCTTGTAGATTGCTCTTCAAATACGAGGACTGTTCGTGGAGAAGCTTTCAGATTGCTGCATCTTTCCAGGTAATCAAAACAATGAAGGTTTTAACTTTTCCTTATCGCGTGGTACGATACGCTTCCGCGTTTCTGGTGAGATTCCTACAAAGGGTTCATTAAAGAAGTGGGCCAATGGTCAAACTTTTGCTGAGAAATTGAAAGGCATTAATGAAGATGGAGTTATGAGGGGTGCTCAGGAGGAAAGTAATCCTTATTCGGATGATGCCTTCTCTGATCACTCCATGAATTAGTCTGACAAAGAGGATAATGAGCCTCAACGTGTGATTAATGAAGACCCAGAACGTAACTTTCCTAAGTTTTCATTTTCTGACAAGATGAAGAGGAGGCTATATAAAGCCTGGAGCAATGCTGTCATTGTGAAGCTCCTTGGGAAAGAGATTGGATACAAGCTTCTGTTGTCTATTTTGCAGAATCTCTAGGCAAAGCGTGGCATTATCTCGCTGATAAACATAGGCAACGGGTTCTTTGTAGTGAAGCTCTCAAATAAGGAAGACTATCGTAATGCGCTCACTGGAGGGCCATGGATGATATTTGATCATTACTTAATGGTGAGACCGTGGAAACCGCAATTTCATCCGTGGAGAGCCAAAACTAATAAGGTTGCTGTTTGGGTTAGACTACCCATGGTATTTCTTGAGTATTATGACCGAGAAGCTCTATCTTGGATAGGGGATAGAATAGGTGACATTCTTAAGATCGATATGAACACCTCTGGCCATCTCAGAGGTCATTATGCTAGGATTTGTGTGATGGTGGATTTGGAGAAGCAATTGATGGCTGGTTTCTCGCTGGATGGAGAGGATTATTATCTACAGTACGAAGGGCTCCACGAGTTATGCACGCATTGTGGTATCTATGGCCATTGTGTAGTGGAGTGTCCGCAAAAAAAGAAGACTCAAAATGCAGGGGAGTGTTCGGAAAATAGTAATAATCAGGGAAAAATTTTGGTGACCGCCTGTGAAGAGGTTAAAGGGGCTGAGGTGGATGTGTGGTGTGTTGTGCCGAAGCCTAAACGGTAGAAAAAAGGCTCTAAAGAGAAACAGGGGAGCAGTCTTCAACCGAGTTCAGGGGGGTCCCGGTTTGAGGTCTTGGCTGGCGAAGGAGGGATGCTGAAGGGCAGGTCTTGGAGTCATCCTTGCCGGAGTTGCAGGGTCCTGATGAGGTAAGTGGTCAGGTGCAGAAGGGATCTTCTAAGAAAGGCGGCAGTACGGTGAAAGCATTGAAAGTGAAGAAAAGTAGTGTAAAAAAGAAGGATGAAAGAAGTCAGAAGGTGATGATAGAAGTGCAGAGGGATGGAAGTCAATATCTGAGGGAAGAGAAGCGCACAAGAGAATTAATGCCTAGGGAGTCTACAAGTGGAGAAGATATGAGGATAATTAATGGGGAGTCAAATATTGAGGGGATAGAAGTGAGTGGACAGCTGGAGGGAAGTACCTATAACTTAAAAGGAGAGACTTTTATTGGCTCGGTCCCTATTGTGGAGGAGAAAGTTTTATCTGCTGATGCGATGGACCCGGGGGATCTGAGTAGGCATGTGGGACTTCAAGGCAAGTTCTGGTCTGGGCCGGATGATATTGGGCCTGACCAGCACATGGCGGATGACGAGAGAGAGGATGAGGATTTTGGGACTGTGGTATTAGAAACCCAAGAGGACGATGAGGCTGGATCAGTCCAGCAGGCGCAGTTGAATTAAGGGTCGATGTAGCCCTTTGGTTTCCTTTGTTCTTATTTATATTATATTTATTATAATGATAAATATTTTATATTAGAACATGCGTGGAGCGTGTGGGTGGAAGCTTGTTCAGAATATTCGCGTTGTGTGCCGGAAGTCTATGCCTGCCATGATCATCTTGTCCGAAACCAAATGTGAATCTGAGGATCGTCTCAAAGGATTGCTAAGGTGAGGATTGGTGGCGGTCTGGAAAAAGTCAGAAATCAATGTGATAGTGGGTAGAACAGATCGACATTTTATGCATTTTAGTTGTGACAATCAGAATGGTTTGAATTTTGCTCTTTCTGTTGTGTATGCTTTACCAGATGCTAGGAATAAACAAGTTCTGTGGGATGAACTCCAGAACTTTGCTTCGTCGGTAATGGAGCCTTGGGTTACAATGGGGGATTTTAATGATGTTCTTTTGGCGTCGGAGAGATCGGGTGGCAGTCGGGCTGATGAGGCGAGAATGAGGCTGTTTAATGAGCGTGTGGGGCGATGCCAACTTGAGGATTTGGGATCGGTGGGTCCAAGATTCACTTGGAAGGGGCCGAAAATCATGGGTTATAGGAGGCTCTATGAGTGGCTAGATCGTGCGATGGCCAATGAAAGATTTATCTTGGAGATTCCTAATTATATAATTCAGGTATTGACTCAAACATCTTTCTCTGACCATAGTCCGATTTGCTTAAGATTGGGGATGCCTGATGTTAGACGTAGAGACCAGTGCTTTAGATTTGAAGCAATGTGGCTTCAACATGCTGATTATAATGATTTTCTTGTAAAAGAGTGGTCTACTCGTGATACCCTAGGACAAGCACTGTTTAATTTTCGTAATTCTCTTGGATTGTGGAATAGAAATGTGTTTGGCATGGTTGAGAGGAAAAAGCAGACAGTGTTGAATAGATTAGAGGGTATTCAAAATTCTAGTGCTTATCCTAACTCTGAATTTTTGTGTAAACTTGAAATAGAACTTCAGGGTGAGCTTGACAGAATTTTGAAACTTGAAGAGGTAAAATGGTTTCAAAAATCTAGAGCTAATTGGATTGCGAATGGAGATCGTAATACTAGATATTATCATCTCAGCTCTAAAATTAGGCATAGGAGGAATAAAATATTGATGCTAAGGAATGACTGTGGAAACTGGATTGATAATGCTGAGGAGTTGAAGATTCTAGTTATTGAACATTTTAAACGGATATTTTGCTCTTTACTGACGTCTAGACCTTTGGTTACTAGAATGAGCTTTCCTTTGCTTGACTAGGCGGTATTGGAAAGCCTTGGCTTGGATCTGTCTGATGAAGAAATTAAAAATGTCCTTTTTTCAATGGGGTCTTTCAAAGCCCCGGGGGAGGATGGATTTCCAGCAGTTTTCTATAAATCCAATTGGAGAACAGTGGGTCCAACTCTGTGTCAGTTTGTGAAAGATGTGTTCCATGGAAGGGCTGATTTTTCAGATGCTAATAAAACGCTTATTTCTTTGATTCCTAAAAGGGAGAATATTGAATTTGTGTCACATTTTAGGCCAATTTCTCTTTGCACGGTCCATTACAAGTGTGTGGCTAAATTAATTGCTCTTAGATTGAGGGGGGTGATGAATGAGTTAATTTCTCCCTTTCAAGCAAGCTTCATTAGAGGTCGTGGTATACAAGATAATTTAATTGTGGGCTGGGAAATCCTTCATATCATGGGCAAAAACCGTAGTAAGGGAGTGCTTATGGCTATGAAGATTGATCTTGAGAAAGCACATGATTGAGTGAGCTGGGATTTCTTAAAGAATGTGCTTCTTGAGGCAAGGTTGGAGCCTAAATTTGTTGATTTGATCATAAGGTGTGTCTCCTTTGTTTCCTACAATGTTCTTTGGAATGGATCAAAGACTGAATATTTCTCTCCAAAGAGAGGCTTGAGGCAAGGTGACCCTATTTCCCCTTTGTTATTTGTCTTATGTATGGATAAATTATCCCATGTTATCTGTGATGCAGTTGAGGAGGGAGGATAGAAGCCAATTGTGGTTTCTAATTCAGGCCCTAAGGTGTCTCACCTCATGTTTGCGGATGATCTTCTCCTATTTGGGGTTGCTTCTATGGACCAAACTCAATGTATGATGAAATGTATTCATGATTTCATGGAGGCTTCTGGAGGCAAGGTTAATGTGGATAAGTCTTCTATTTACTTCTCCCCAAGAGTTCCTTTGAGAACTAAGCGGCGAATTATGGATATTACGAGGATGCAATGTTCTAGTGAAATAGGAAGATATCTAGGTTTTCCTCTCTCACGCAATAGGAGAAAGAGGGAGAATTTTCAGTATATCATTGACAGAGTTAGAGGGAAGCTGAGTAGATGGAAAGCCAAGTCTTTATCTATGGCTGGAAGGGTTACTCTGGCTAAATCAGTGATGAGTGCAGTTCCATTATACCCGATGCAAGTTGCAAGGTTGCCTAGTAGTGTTTGTTTGGAAGTGGAACGTCTCCAAGGAAATTTCATATGGGGACATTCTGAGAATGAGAGGGGGTGCCATTTAATTGGATGGAATCATTTGTTAAGAACTAAGGATTATTGGGGTCTTGGTTTTAAAAGTCTAAATGCAATGAATCAGGCTTTTGGTGCGAAATTGGCATGGAGACTAATTCTAGGGGACAAAGGTTTGTGGTCAAAAGTGCTTACCAATCGTTATATGCTCTGGGATGGGGATTCATTACTAACTTTTCAACAAGGAGATTCAAGTTTATGGAAGTTCATTTGTTCCCAAAGTCATTTAGTTGATAAGGGATCTAAGTGGCAAATCAAGAATGGGAGGTCGGTATGCTTCCTTACTGATTGTTGGGTGGGTAATGAGGTGAAATTACAAGATCTCTGTATAAGGCAACCTTTTGAGACTGAGTTATCCTCCCTTGTGGCTGATTGGACTGTAGGGGGAAGGTGGAATATGGAGAAAATAGCCACAATTATCAGCCCAACTAGGATTAGCAGAATTGTATCCATATTACCACCGAGAACTGATGCGAACAGTGAATGTATGGTTTGGGGGGCGTCACCGGATGGTGTTTTTTCTGTTAAAAGTTGCTACTCGCTTATCAAACCTAATGAACCATCTTATTACGACTCTCTATTTAAGTCTATATGGAGATGGAAAGGGGCGGAGAGAATTCGCATGTTTCTATGGAAAGCAGCGGTAGGCAAACTTCCTACTAAACTATGGAGAAGCAGCTGGTCTTCCACTACACCTATCTGTGAGTTTTGCAATTCAGGTATGGAGGACATTTTGCTTATTTTAAGGGATTGTATGTATGCTAAGAACATGTGGCTGAGTGTAATTGATGCCAATGTAGTACAAGCTTTTTTCTCTGCTGATCTGAAACAATGGTTAGTATTGAATCTTAGGCAAAAGGTTAGTAGTAAATGGGGTAGCCGCTGGTGCTTACTTTTTGCTGTTGGCGTGTGGAAGTTGTGGGAGTGGAGAAATTGTTGTATGTTTGAAAGTAATTTTAGAAAACCTAATAATCCTCTTGCTGTGATATCTATGGTTTGGTTGAATTATACATTGCTGAATGAACCTCAAATTGAGGCACAGACTACTGCAGGTGATCATGGGTTGGGCTGGAAAAAACCACCTGTTGGATGGTTTAAGTGTAACGTTGATGGAGCTAGTTTGGAGCTGTCTAATCAAGATGGGTGCGGAGGAGTTTTGAGGGACTGGAATGGGAGATGGGTGGCTGGTTTCTCAAAGACTATTGGCACATGTCAGGCAATGGTGGCAGAGTAGTGGGGAATTTTGGAAGAACTCTCATTGGCGTGGGACTTAGAGATTAAGAAATTAGAATTAGAGTCTGATGCTCATCATGTGATCGTGAGAATATTACAGGGACAGCAAGATGCTGACAGTCTGCTGGTTTTGAAGATAAGAGAGATGCTTCAATGGAATTGGCAGGTTGTATTTAAATCCATTTCCAGGGATGTAAATAAAGTTGCTGATGCTATGGCTAAGATAGGTATTTCTTGCTCTAGTGTGTTTAATGCTTGCCCTCCCCAGTTGAGGGCTTGGGTGGAGCTTGAGAGTCTGGGATTAAATTCCCATTATGTGTAATCTTTTCCTTTAATATAGGCTTTATGCCATCCTTCTTATCAAAAAAAGAAACAGAATTATTTTTAATCTTGACGAGTCCTAAACATTAAAACTTGTTGCCTTCTAATTATTAGATTATTCATCTACTCACCATTCCATTATGGTTGATGGATGCTTAATTAGTGGAAGGGTATGATGGTCTTCCTGTCCCTCTAATACTTACCATTCCTTTTAAACTGTTAGTAGCTAGGTCTGGTACGAACTTGGCAGTTGGCACCATTATACAAAGCTTTTACTCTTGTTTTGTTTGTGGTGATTAGGCACGGAATGTCTAAGGACCAGGTTCAACCTGAGGTCTGGTCTGATATGATCTTAGGCTAAAAAAGTCAGCTCAAGGTCTAGTACTAGCCTAAGGTTAGGCTGAATCAAACCGGCGAATTGCCTAGACTAGGACCAGTCCAGGAAATCCAATTTTTTCCCTTTTTCTTTTCTTGGGAGGCAATATTTTAATTCTGGTTTTACTTGACTTCCAAAAGTAATAAAAAGTGACTAAGTGAAAAGTGGCTCCTATAAATTAAAAAGCACATTAAGATGTCTAAACTCCAGTAAATGGCTCAATGTAGTAGTGATTTACCAAAAAAAAAAAAACTCGGGTTAGACTGGACCGGTCCAAGGGGTCTAAGCCTCTAGACCAAAATCCAATCCAACCCGAACAGTTTGGTCTAATCCGGTCTAATCAAATTGTCTTGGACTAATTTTTTATTACCCTGGACTAGGTCGAACCAAACCAACTAGAGTTGATTTTTTGGAAAACCCTAGTGGTGATGAAGCATGCATATTTCTCTCCCCTTTTTAATAATGGTGAAATTTTATATCAAAAAATAATGGTGAAATTATCTGCGTCCAAGAGCATCTTTACCATTTGGCTTCTTCTCTCTCTAGCTGCGTCCAAGAGCATCTTTCTCTATAGTGAAAAAGTTGGCAACTTGGAAAGGCCCTAAAGAGAAAACAGAAAGAACAAGAGAGAGAGGAAGAGACAGAGATTGATGACTCTTTTTCTCTTTCTAAAGTTTTCTCCTTTATCTTCTAGTTTTGAAATTGCCAAAAGAAAAGAAAAATGGAAATGGAGATTTGGGTTGGTTTTGTTTCCAGTTTCATATAACATCTTTTTTTTCTCATGAAGTTCCTTTGCCGAGGTTGCCTGTTTGGGGATACCATCTGATGGACTTATTATCCCATCAGATGGGATAATAAGTCCATTAAGAGAGAAAGTTTAATTATTGGGTGTTTGGGTTGGCTTCTTTTTTAATGGACTTCAAGATTTGATGGGGATATTTTTCTCAAGCCATACCATGGAACTTCTAATCCCGTCAGCTTCTTCTCCATCAATTTTTCTTGTGGGCTCCATCAGTAAAAAGCAAAAAAGACGTTTCTCTCCTCCCTCAATGAATGCTTCTCTCTCCTGGCTTTTGCTTTTGCTTTTGCCTGTACCATTTTAGTCTAAAATCATTTAATTTACGCTCTAATTCCTTCAGAGGCCATGTTATACTCATCTAGAAGTTTAATTGAATGACAGTTAATAAAATAATGAAAAGAATAATGGAAAACAAGTTTTTCGGTTTCATAATGTGATTCATTCAGGTAAAACCAGGTGATTCATTAATTTAATTTTTATAGCTAAAGCTACATAAGTCTGACATGTACGTCGCTCAACTAAATGGACCCATTTACGTAAGTTTGAACTCGGTTTAAAATATCTGATTTAAGGGACCGGTTGTTTAATTTTTATAACTATAGCTACATAAGTCTAACACGTATGTTGTTCAATAATTGTGTTATAAATTTTTTAATGGTAATGTTACTATTTTATTTGGAAAATTTATTTTTTAATGGTAATGTTACTATTTTATTGGGCAAACTTATATTTATTTTTAATTTTTATCTCAAATATCACATTTTGTACAACATATATATTATATATCTATGAATTTGATTTATGCCCTTTTCTATCATTTTTCATCTTATTTATCTTTTTAAAAGCTATACCAAACAAGTGCCTATTAGAAACTAAAGCTGCTTTTATCACCGCTATCTCAAACACAAATCACATTAGAAAAAGTCCATCAGAAAATAAGTCCATTAAAAAAAGTCCATCAGAAACGAAAGCCACTTCTATCAAAGCTATCTCAAACGGGCCCTTTGGCCGTCAAGCATACTTTTGTTCGCTCTCACTTGGGCGCGTGATTGGCACGTTCCCATATGTGAATGTGGAGTTTTTGGGAATTGCGGATTTGCGCGTAATCTGAGTCTAGTGTGTCTTGTGAGAACTGAGAAGTACCAGTCTACCAAAACGTCGTCTCTTATCTTAAAACGGACCCCCCTAGTGCCATATTGTCACTATCCCTAAATCTCTTTCATACACGTAAAATTGTATTTCTGTTTAATTTTCATAAATATCTTGGTTTTTGGCCAATCTGTTCCAATGCAATCCATTATCCATCGATTGGATGAAATGGAACTTGAAGCATACCAAAAAAATCCAATGTTCAACCATTAGTGTTTACAGCTATTGGGATAGTCTGGGGACTCGCTGTTGTAAATTGTTGATGTTTTACTCGGTAGAGGTGGTGAATAATTTAAATGCTAATGAAAGCCAATTTTATATGTTACGCAGAAAAGCTATGTGACATGAACAAGGTGGAGATGATGCTGTTAGATTCTGAGTTTTTGAGTGTTCAAAGTTAACAATCAGAAGAAGACAGGGATGAAGATAATGAACTGAATCAAACATTTTCAGATGGTATTATAGTGAAAGAGTCCCTAGAATTGGGTTCGTTGGATGGATTAATGGACGTCACGGTGCGTACAGGATGAGAAAAAGAAGTTCACTGACATTTTCATATTTCAAAATAGTACTATATTAAAAAACAAAATTACCCAACTGACTTCTAACTCTTTCATTAATTATTTGATAATAAATTCTATGAATCCCCGCCTCAGTATCTGTTTTTTCCAGCCAGCCACTTTGGGTGCACATAATCAGAACGATTCAAATTTAAGTTTTTAATTTATCATTTTTAAAGGGGGTTTAAACTTCTCATGTTGCATGAGAAGAAAAAAGTTCCTACACACACATGAAATGGTGGGACCCACACACACACACATATATATATAATGTTAATTATATATATATATACATATATATATATATATGTGAGTCCCACCATTTTATGTGTGTGTGACATGAGAAAATACTTCTCCTAATACATGAGAAGTGTTTTTCCCTTTTTAAAATAATAAATTTATTTTTATGAGAAGTGATAGATATAAAGTTATCTTTATTTTTAATTTTACATATGTTAAAATAAAATGTTTTAAAATATAAAAGTTAAATTTATTAAATTTGAACCATTCAAAATTAATCTAGCCGTAAGATGGATTATGAGCACATTTTTTATCATCGTATGAGCATAAAATGTGCTCCCTTTTGATTTGACTCTATGCTCTTTGTTTCAGTATCCAAATCCAATAATTATCCCTTTGCAAATCGCCCAATAAACTGATGTTGTATTAAAGACCAAAGGTGGGATACACAACATCCTCCCTCTCCAATATGATATTATCAATGAATGATCTTCAATGATATGTATGTATATGTGTGTATATTTGACTGACAAATGGATACTTGTTTGGGAGCAATTAGCTTTGATTTTTCAATCCCCAACCTACAATTTCATTTAGTTTAAAATGAGGTCCCTAAAGTTTTTTTCCCCTTATAGAATCCTCCAAACTATTTTTGATATAACATTAGTCATTCCCTGAAAAAATTGTTAAAGAAGTCTCTTGTATCATGTAAATTAGATTTGGACAGTTCATATTTAGTTTTTAAATTTAATTTCTTAACAAAAATTTTTGTAATAGATACAAAAGTTGAAATAAAGATCATTTCTCAACCGTGACTTTTTAAAAATATATGTTTTCATTTAAAATTATTAATTGAAAATATTAAATTCAATACCGTTCTTACTACATTAAAGAACGTGAACATGAAAGATAAAAGGGAAAATATCATTATGGTCATAACTAAGGAAAATAATATTAGAAAAATCACATTGACAAGTAAAAGATCTACTATTAACAAGTTACTACCTCCGGTCCTAATTATAAGGCATAGTTGACTTTGTTTGGAGAGATTAAGGAAGCTAAATAAGTTACTTAATCATTTTATATGTTTTATATCTTTAGATTATATATTAGTATGTGAGTCAAACTAATTACTTTGAAGAAAAAAATAAAAAGAAAAATACTCTAAATTAATTTAATTAGCTTCTTTAATTTCTCCAAAAAAATCAACTATGTCTTATAATTAGGACCGGAGGGAGTATGAGATTTGTTCTGATAATATTTTCTTTAGTTGGAACCTTAATAATATTTTCCAAATATAAAACACCAATGCCCTGAAATCCCTTGGTCCCTGAGTTGTATGCCTTTGGTTCCCTTTTTGTTTTCAGCATGGCCTCCCTATCACTACTTTGTTGATGCTGCTATTGTGTAAATTTTTCATTTAATACAAAAATTCATAATGTCATAGGAGTAATATTTAATTGTACAAGACGTTTATTGCATCATTATTCTAAAACTATAATGAACCAAATGGATTTTTGTCACTTCCCATTTCATGGGGTTGGATTTTATAAGATTCAATCACATGACAAATTTTTAGTAATTGAAATGCTCTGTTTCTAGGGGGAAAGAATAGAGAATAACAAAATAACTCATTATGTGATTTTTCTAGATACAAGAAATGACCGAGTCGGCCCGTTTAGGCTATGAATTTGTAAGGATCGGGGTTAAGATTTTGGCTTCAAAAGTAAAAGTTGGCCTAAAAGAGCAAGCATTGTAGGGTTGAGAGCCAAAAAGGGCCAGCCTTGTAGCACCGAGGGCCTTTTTGGCCCTTTTAGGCCCATATACTTTTTTTTATATATAAAATTTATAGGATAATAATGTTATTGATTTTTTATACTTTATTAATGATGTTGAAAATATTTAGTTGTTATTATTTTTTATAGAATTAAATTTCATAAGAACATTTCATATTAAGAATCTTAAAAATTTAAAACTTATAAAATATATTTCTTATTTCATAAGTATTCTTGTCAGTTTTGTATTTTTGACTTATTTTCTATTGATTTTTTTTATTTATATCTTGTGTTGTTTATTTTGTTGACTACTTACACTTTTCAAAATATATTTATAAGAAGCATTTTTAATTTTGATAAGTCTTCTCACTAATTATTTGTAATCGTAGTATGTGGATAATAGTTTACCTTTGGTAGCAAAAGAGAAAATCTCGGTCATGGAGGAAGAACTTGAGAAATGTGACATTGCATTTGAGCACATGAAAAAGAAGAGAATGGAAGCTAGAGAGAAGTTAGCAATAGTACAAAATGAGTTTGAAGCAATTGACCCTCAATTGTTTGATCTGTTGGAACATCGCAGAAACTTTGTTATGAAGACGATTGAGTTTAGGAAAATATGAAGTGTCAAGGATAGGCCCTTTGGCATTTAGTTGTCCTCAGTTTGTTTCTGTTTGTTTGCTCTAAATAATGATAGTAAGTAGAGTTTAATCGTTGTGATCCATTGGAAACTTTAGACCTGTGGTTGATGCATGATCTGTTTCAATCATCAAGAACAATTTTTAATGATGTGAATGTAGAATTGAGTTGTCCTTTAAAGAAAAGATTTATTTATTTAAAATCTAATATAGCAAGCCAACCAACTAGTCCAGCAACAAACAGCTTGTGCAATGCCTCTTGAAGCCAATATTGTTAGGTTGTCTTCCATATTACAAGTCTGTTGCGTCACAGCCCTTGATAATTCGTTTAAAGTATATGCTTCGGCAAAATGTTCTTCTAATTAATGATAGAGCTATATATATGATTGTTCTGGGATATATGCACTTCTATTTAGGAGGTTCACATATTCTTTTAATCATGTTTATGACTTTCGAGCAATAATAATAATAATAATAATAATAATAATAATGTTTATGACTTGTTTTCAAACAATAATAGTGGTTACAATAACCACTAGTCCAAATAGTGAAAAAAATCATATCACTCTTATCCTATTTATAAATATCTTTTGATCAACAAATTTGGTCTTATTTATAATTTCTCTTTTAAGTAATAAATAAGATTGTGACTATTTTGTTTATATTAAGGGGTTTACTTTTCTCATGTTGCAGAAGAAAAACAAGATTCCTACACACACATAAAATGATGGGACCCACATATATATAGTGCTAATTATATATATATGCGGGTCCCATCATTTTATGTGTGTGTGGCATGAGAAAACATTTCTCCTACAACATGAGAAATGTTTTTCCTTTATATTAATTATACCAATGAAAATAGAGAGAGAATAAAGAGTTGAAAGATACATATTCATAAATAAGGGTAAAATTGAAAATTTACCTCATAATCATTGAACTAACTACCTCTCCTTAGTATGTGTGATGTAGTTAAAACGGGCTGCACTTCATTCGACAGACATCACAATGGAATTTAATGAATTCATGAAGTTAATTTATTAAACAAATGTTACATAGTGGTTATATTCAGAGCTTAGAAACAGGGGAAGGAAGCTACTGCTACCGACTTAACTATCATCCATTTATTACTTCCATCCATTTGATCATATTCTTTTTAATCGATTTGAATTATGTCTGAAAGACGAAGATCACTAAAACGGGTTAGGTTTAGTTCTTTTGTGAACTCTTTTTGTCCATTAAACAAATTTTATGATCTTTTGAGAATTCATAGTAGAATTTATGTATTTTGATATCTTAACATAGTTGTAAGCTACAATACATTTTAAAAGACACAGAACCATATAAAGAGCTTTTTCCCATTTTTGTTATGTTTGGACTATTAAAGAAGAAACAGAGTTACTTGTTGTACAGAATAATCTTCTATGAGTTATCTTCCAAACCAAGATGATGAAGGTGCAGTTTCTTGCAGTCTTAGTTTCATAGTTCGCTGAAATTACATGTGTGATTGAACATGGAAGGCTGCAAATTACGCACCTCTGTGAGCTCTCCTCTCTCCTTCGTGAGCGAAACCTAGGTTTTCGTTAACCACTCCGATCGACGTTGTCCCTCAGTGACGATTGTCCTCTGTATACTTCTTTCTTAATCTATTTTAGCGAGTAGCCGTGTGGAAGTGTATCGACGTGGTGTGTTGGACTATGGATGAGGGGCAGTGAAGCGGCACCTCCAGGGGGCCTCTATTAGCTCTTAACTTGGAACAGAAGGAGGAGGAGCATGGTGGGACCTTAGTAGGCAAAATATTAACGACTAAGAATATTAATATTCCTACAGTGATTTCAATGATTAAAAAAAGGCTGGCAGGTGGAGAAGGAGGTAGAGATTCATGAACTCGACCGGAGTCAACTGGTCTTTCTGTTCCGCTTTGACGATCTTGGAACCTATGCCAGGATTCTTAAAGCAAGGCCGTGGTTTATACAGGGCTTTCTGCTTAATCTACAGGTTTGGGAGGATTGTATGGTCTTAAACGATGTGCACTTTGATACAACTTCGTTTTGGGTCCAGTTTCACGGTCTTCCCCTTGAGGGCTTTGATTGTCATAATGCAACTATATTGGGGGATGCGGTTGGGAGTACTATCATGTTCGAAAACCCTCAAGTTGAAAGGAGGTTTGGAAGAGGATTTCTTAGAGTCAGGGTGCTTATTCGCCTGAATGAACCTTTACCGACGGGTTTTTGGGTCCCCCGGAAGAATAAGGAGAATGCTTGGGTTTCGATTAAATACGAGCGCCTGCAAATATTTTGTTATTGATGCGGGTGCATTGGACACAACGGTAATGGATGCAAAAACCTATCCAACGCAATTAAAGAAGGTAATACAAGGGCTGAGTTCGGTAAGTGGCTTAGTACTCCCTCCGTCAAAACGCTAAAGGAGCAGCTGGTTTTCCGGCAGGGGGATTGGGTTGAAGCTGCCTTCTATCGAAGCAAGAGGGAAACCCCGGAGGGTCAACGGGCTCGGGCGTCGGTCAATAGGGCTGACTCTTTGGGCAACTCCTTGGACAAGCAGGGAGGACACCAACCCCAAGAAATGACTGATTTGGTGTTAACGTGTAAGGGTGAGGGAGGCACAGCCGAAAAAGTTCTACCCGAAAGTAAGGCTTCAACATCATAGACTGTGCAAGGATATCCTGAGGGGCATTCTGAGCATACAATCAGAATATCAGAGCCAAAAATTGTCCCTTTAGTGGTAGCGGAAGTCAACCTAAGTAATTTGGGCCTGGTAGACCATGTGGATCCGTGTTGCACCCTGAAGAGCTCAAGGGGAAAGGCTAGCCCAGCGGAATTAAAGCCGGAAGGCCCAAACTCGTATGGTGAGACCCAAGTGTGTAATGTTGAGTTTCCAGAGGAGGACGAGCCTAGTAGCTCTTTAATCAATCCAATTAACGGGTTATCCCCAATATCAGCTATGGCTTTTTCCCTTAGGAGCATCCACATTAAACACCCTCTTGAGGATGAAACTGGGCCAGCCTCTATCAAAAGGTCTCGTGAGCTATTTTTGGATGAAGTAGACTCCCCTCAACCCAAGTCAGAGGTATTTGGTCTCAGGCCTCTGAAAGGCCGACGGAGGAATTTCAGGGCAATTAAACTCCTAATTAGAAGTCAGCCGGAGGCAACACTATGGGGTAATATCGGGGATGCTCAGTCGCCAGGGGAAATTGATTTCCCGATTGAGTGGATATCTGCAAGTCAAGCAGAGGATGGGTCGCAGACTGGGAATTCCTCCTTTAACGTCGGTGGCTGGACGAAACCAGCCACCGGTTCACAATGAATTGCTTGTCTTGGAACTATCAGGCGTTGGGGGCTGCCCTGATAGCTCGAAATCTGAAAGACGTATGTCTACGAAAACAGTCCCACCTGGTCTTCTTAATGGAGACAAAGCAAAAGGAGAGAGTAGTTCGCAAGATTAGAAGACAATGTAGATATAACGAGGAGTGGATCGTGGATCCTGTCGGCTGGAGTGGAGGACTAGCCTTGTGGTGGTCAGACTAAATTAAGGTAATGGTTCTATCTTCCTCCTCTAATTTTATTCATACTATGATTGATTCAGGGGAGTTGGATGCCCCTCGGTATATCTCATTCATCTACAGGCCTCCTGATGAGGCTCAGCGTAACCTATGTTGGCAAGAAATCAAGGAATTTGGGCAGACTATTACTGATTCTTGGATGTGTGTTGGCGATTTTAATGAGATTATATCTCAGGATGACAAATATGGGGGCAGACCTAGGACGTGGCGTAAAATTCTGAACTTGAACTGCTTCTTAGCCGATTGTAATTTGAACGACTTGGGTTATAGCGGGTACCGGTTCACATGGTGTAATAACAGGGAAGACCTGGACACTATCAGAGAACGTATCGATATGGAAATGGGTAACGACTCCCTCCGAGTCTCCCTTCCTAATCTTCAGGTCCTTCATATGGAGCCAATGTCTTTCAAGTGAGCCTCGTAAGAAGAAGAACTTCAGGTTTGAAGCTAAATGGGCTTCGCACAAAGATTTCAAATAGGTGGTTAAAGCTAGTTGGTGGAAATCTCCTTTGGGTAACAACGTGGCATTGATGGACTTCATTGGCAAACTAAACAGATGTAAAAACGACTTGATTAGTTGGAGTAGAATTGAGTTTCCAAATTCTGCCAGGATTATTGGCAATCTACGTTACACACCTACCGGCCTCGCCCTTTCGGGTGGCAGGTTAGAGGGATCCTTATCACATATGACCTTTCCTTTGTTAATTAATTACTTAATCATATATCAGAGTACGCACGGCAGAGCATTGGATCAGTTCGGACAACTCACATTATACTGGTAAAGGTACAAATAATTACATAAAATAATCCCCCTAGGGTTAAGGGTACAATCGTCCGAAACAAATACTTTACAGAGAGTACGACTCGTACAATCATCCCAATTATAGAGGTACAAGAATCATCTGGCCATCCTCTATTTCTTCGTCTTTCCGCACCAAGCTCTATCTTCTTCAAGTCCTTCAGCTGCTACTAACTTACGCCTGTATCTTGGGAACCAACCTGGAGTTCAATGATGAACCCCAGAGTAACTGTTAGACTCATATATAATATATATACAGTGCATGCAATGCCAATTACAATCAGGAAGTATAAATAAACCTGCCTCTGTCACAACAAACTGACATGTAGTAACTTCGCAGGACCGCCTAGTCAAGACAAGCCCCCGGACTTAGCGCGCAAACAGGCCTCAGTAGTAAGGGAGCGACCCCAACCACTTAGCCTAGGCCTCAGTAGACACCTATAAACACACAGTCATATAGGCTCCACCTAGCCACATACCTCGGTACTGCAACAACACCCTAAGGACACACAGTCCAATAGGTACCGCAACCCGATCCTACTTGCCCTCGGTACTTTAGTAGAAACCCTAAGGACACACAGTCAAATAGGTACTACAACCCGATCTTGGTACTGCAGCAGAGGCACTGCAGCCCGATGTCCTACATCATGATAAAACACACATGCAAAAGCAACATAGAGTATGCAAGTCAACAATTACTACCTGGAACACCTTGCAAATAATAAACTCTTCCCTCGGTGCTTGGAATATGCCTCACACGTATTAACAACCTAGATACAACAAGAACATCATGCTTTAAGTCACACATTCAAGCTTTTCTTCAAGCTCCATGAAATTCGCACAACATTAGAAATTCCAGGATTTCTGACCCAACTTCACCGATTTTTAATAAATTCTAGAAAAATCATTTTGACATGGGATCAGTGGGCTTAGAACCCTTAGAATGTCTGTTTTACCCCAAAAATAACTCCCAATATCTTCTGGGTTCATATCCATTTCTTATTTGCAAAACTGAGCCACTGGTCCAGAGAAAAGTCCAGGTTTTTAGGTTATCTTTAGCCTTTAATATCTCTCGGTTGAAAACTCCAAATGACACAAACTATTATATCAAAATCATCCTCAGGATGTCTACTTTCACCATGTAAAATTTCAGAGCAAACGGAATTCATTTACTATATTAAAACCACTGATTACTACTCGCTGCCCAGAAACCGTAAGAACCGACAAGTTTTCGTATAATAAAGACTTGAGCTTTTAGGGTTTGGAAAAAGGTGATCCAACATGTCCTCACACAAAAACACCCTCTGGACTCAATGGAAACATTAAAAATACCAGAATCCCACTTTAAATCCACGAAGAACACCATAGGGCAGAGAAGAAGGTGACTCGGTTGCCGGTTTAGGGACTTACCTCCGGATGTCGGTTGCGTATGGACTTCTTCACCTCTTGGACCAAAAGCTTCAGCTGATCACTCCCCTGGAATCCTTGAGCACGAAATAGGCAGCCAAAAATGGGGAGGATGTGTCCTATTTATAGGCCTCAAGAGTGCAAGCTTTTGTCCGGTTTTAGTTATTGTCCATTGGGTAAAAGAATGCTTCGGATAAAATTAATATTTTCCTTTTCTTGCTGCCCGAGCCTTCTAGAAATGTCTAGGGCTCTCTTTTGGGCAGAAAATGACGAGCTCATGGTCAAAAATTGGTGTTCCAATTTTGCCCCTAGATGGTCTTAAGTGTTGGTTTAGGGTGTAGGGGTAAAACAGTCATTTAGCACTGTTCTTCTTTTCCAAGATTGGGGCCCACGAAATTTGCCCAAAAATATGTCGTTATTACTCTTTTCAAGTCATAATTACTTGTCATATCAAGTTTGAATTGTGCGGTCCAGATTTAACCGGATTATTTTATTCTTTCTCTCTCTTCATTATGACTCTGATGCGACATTCTCTCTCCTCATAATTACATGACCAGATATTTTCTCTCTCCTCGACCCTTATTAGTATTCTGGGCCTGGGCCCGACTCCAGAAATCCTGTCCGACCCCGCTCAGCTCCCTGTTGCCGGTCTCACCTAACCTCGTAACTCGTGCCCTTCAACTGGACTTGTGTGGGCCCGGATCATCAGTCACTTTTCCCAGGCTACAAGGGGACGGGGCATACTACCTTGGGGATCAAGAAACCTTTATTCCAATACCTCAGACCCACCTCGTAATGCGTGCTACCTAATAATCCGACTTCTGGCCCCGAAATGCCACGTGTCTAATGTAGCGCTACTACCACTGACTTTTCCTTCCCTACTGGGTCCAAATACACCTTTACTCTCTCTTCCCTTCTTGTTTCCTTCAAAAACGCATGGCTCCCATGACTGCCCTGAAAATGCCATATACTTATTTATTTCGGCATGTTTCCGCTCAACTAATTGTCCTACACCTTAAGACATAGTTGGGTGGCATCCTTTCCACTGGCTTTATACCATATAGACCTTCTGTGCCCCTTTTTTTTTTATTGACATTTCAAGTTCACGGCTTATTCATACTGGTCCACTGACCTGTATGGCCAAGTTACTTAGTTCCCTAGAGGCTTCCTAACTCTCGATGTTGTTGGGACTTTTCCCGAACTGGGCCTAGTCGTTCGTCTATTTCAGGCTTATTCTTACTTCTCAGGGTCCAAAATTCAGGATATTACAATCTAAAAGCTAAGCTGGCTGCTGTGTACCAAGGGAACATGACCAGCCAAGTCCCACAGAGTGCCACAGAGTTGAAGGCAAAATTGACAGAAACACTTTTTCTGGAGGAGCAGTATTGGTGGTAGAGGTCGAGAGTTAATTGGCTTGTGGCTGGGGATAGAAATTCACGCTTTTTTCACATTGCCACTATCAAGCACAGAAGGCGAAACAACATCCAATGCATTAAGGACGACTCAGGCACCTGGATATCAAGTAAAGAGGAAATATCTCATAATTTCTCTCAATACTTCCAAAACCTCTTCACCTCTAATGTGGATGTCCAAGAAATAAACCTTGCTCTTGACTTTATCGACTGTAAGATAACACAAGAGATGAACCAGGGCTTATTGCAATTGGTTACTAAAGAGGAGATCAGGGCTACGGCTTTTAGCCTTGGTAAATCAAAGGCCCCGGGACCAGATGGTTTCTCGGGTATCTTTTATTAGGATGCCTGGGAAGAAGTGGGTGACTTTGTTAGTTCGATGGTGTTAGAATTTTTTGTGGGGCACTCTTTGGTTCAGGAACTTAATGAGACTAATTTGACACTGATCCCTAAGGTAGACAGACCAGAACATATCTCACACTTCCGACCTATCGGACTCTGCAATTTCTCCTACAAAATAATTTCAAAGATTATTGAAAATAGGATGAAGCCACTTCTTGATAGTTGCATTTCACAAAATCAAGGGGCATTTGTTCCTGGTCGCTTCATTCAAGATAATATCTTAATTGCCCACGAAGTCTACCATTATCTGAGGTTAAAGAAGTCCAGGGGAAAATTTGAATTTGCATTAAAAATGGACATAAGCAAGGCATATGACCAGATTGAATGGCTGTTCTTGGAGAATGTCTTATTGCGGTTTGGATTTTGTCAAGAATGGGTTTCACTGGTTATGAAATGTGTAAAGACAGTCCGTCTCAATATTTGTTTGTCGGGGGAATCTGTGAGTTCTATCGTCCCTAGTAGAGGATAAAGGTAGGGAGACCTCTCTCGCCTTATCTCTTTATCTTGGTGGCGGAAGTCCTATCTTTGATGATCTCTAAAAGCCATATGTCTCATAGAATCAAGGGAGTTAAGCTTAGTATTAGTTTCCCTATCCTCACACATAGCTTCTTTGCGGACGATGCCTTGATGTATATGAATGCTAATAGAGCAACCTGCAAGAACTTGGCAAACAACTATAGTAGAGCGTCCGGGCAGATTATAAATTTAGAGAAGTCAAGTCTGTTCTTCTCTAGTAATACTCCTAGTGATGTGAAGGCAATGGTGGGTTCCTTATTGGGTATTCAGGAGGTTGAAGATCCGGGCAAGTATTTGGGTATTCCTAGTATTTGGGGCAAGACAAAAACTCAGGCCTTAGCTTACATCAGGGAGCGGGTGGTTAAGAAAATTCAAGGTTGGGGCAACTCACTTTTTTCCTTTGCCGGAAGAGAAGTGATGATCAAGGCGGTCCTCCAAGCCATACCTATCTACTTCATGCATTGTTTCAAATTTCCCATTCAGCTATATAAGGAGCTAAATAGGTTGTTCGCTAGTTTTTGGTGGGAAGGAACAGTTACAGGGGGTCAAATACACTGGCAATCTTAGGACAAACTTTTTGTTGGCAAAAGTGAAGGTGGATTGGGGTTCTGGGATTTACTGATAATGAACGATGTGCTATTAGCCAAGACAGCTTGGAGATTGATGGTGAGATCGCATGATCTGTGGGCAAAAGTAATTAAAAGCGTATATTTCCCTAAAGGAGAGCTGATTGATGCAAAAAAAGGCTCAAGAGCGTCCTGGTGTTGGTCACGCCTCCTTGCCGGCCTAGATATTTTGAAAAATGAGCTTCGATGGGAAGTGGGAACAGGCAATAATATTAGAATTAGGGGGGATAATTGGGTCCCCAATGTGGATTTCCCTATGAAGCCTACGGATAGTGGTGATCCCTTTGTCGAACATGGCAAGGTCAGTGACTTAATAGTATAGGGCACTTGGAATTTGTCTCCGATTTCCTATTACCTTCCAGCGGATGTAAAACAGGCCATCTATAAAATTCCCATTTACTCAAATGGCTTGGAAGATAAACTCATATGGCCCTATGCTTAAAATGGGGTATACATGGTCAAGTTGGGCTATCACAATGAGAAGGATAAGAGTAGATGCCAGGGCCTAGAGTAAGAAAAACAACTATTTTTCAAAGCCCGGCCCGAGAGCACCAGGGTCAGGGCCAACCGCAGGGCCTGGAAATTATTATTCCAAATTTTAACTATTTTTTTTTCGTGTTTTTCACACAAATATAATTAGTAAATTACAACAATTAAAGCTCTAAATTATAACATAAATAATCTAATTTATCAAATAAATGTTGTCAACATTTATATCCAAAAAACACAATCATCCAACAAATAAGCATTTACAAATTCATAATCAAAAACAAATTATGTTCTCAAATAACTTACATAAAATATAAAAAGCATACCACTAATATACATAAATTATGGTCGTTGAGACGCGAGAGCTGAGAAGAGTTGCGATCGAGGAGGAGACGAGGAGTGGAGGGGAGTGAGCAGAGACGGCGAAGTGGAGGGGACATGAACATAGTTTATAGTGTAAGGATCAGAGGAGTACTCAATAACAATATTAATATATTAGTTTAAAATTTTTAAGACTCTACATTGTTATAAGACATGAATATTATATTCCAACTCAGTTCATGATTTTGTTAGAAAAATATATGAACGAAATTTTTTTTCAAGAGAGTATTTCCTCTCATTTGTCAAATTTCTTAATTCTTATGGATTACTATCCTCATGATTTTTGGAGAATGCATTCAAAATTGCAATCTCCCAAGTCTGCTGTTTAGGATTTTTTGTTGTACGAGTTAGTGCCATACATCTAAACACAATGTTGCCTGGACAAAGAAATTATGTTGCCTGAAACGTGTATAAATTCATGGTGGATTATGGAATTTTGTTTTTTTAGGGTTACCCACACTTCAGTTTTTCAACATTTTTTTAAAAAAATTATGACGGGCCAAATGGGCCGGCCCGTGGCCCTGTAGGGCCTGACTTCACCTCTCTCTTCTATTTTTGAGGCCCGGCCTTTAAAGGGCCAGGATTAAACGGGCCGGCCCGTGTTGACGGCTCTAGATAAGAGCAATCTTAGAGCGACTCAAGCAGGGCCCTCTGTTATCATTTTTGCCTCCTCATGGAAAGCGGTTTGGAAACTGAAGATAACTCCTAGGGTTCAGTATTTTATCAGGAGGATTCTGAATCATACTCTTGCCACTAATGCCTCTCTATTCCATCGAAGAAGATCACGGACTAGCATCTGCCCTATATGTAATGAGGCTGAGGAGAGTATAGAACACCTTTTCTTTCAGTGTCCATGGATGAGGTGCGTGTGGTTTGGCAGTCTTCTAAGTGCTCGGGCAACAACATCTGGTGTAAGTAATTTTAAATCATGGTGGTTACATATCACAAGCGGATCAGATCTCATTTCTCAGGACATCACCCTGATCTGCTGGATACTCTGGTATGTTTGGAAGCAAAGGAACGATAAATTTTTTAACTAGGTAAATCCTAATCCCTCTGTAGCTATTAGTTTTGCTCAGAACAGCAACTGTAAATACTGGTATGCCCTAAAAATTACCAAGGATGACTTGAATACATCGGAGTTTGTGGCTACTACACCAATTCATTGGACTGCCCCATCTGTTCCTTATTTGAAAGTCAATTGTGACGGGTCATACTTTGCTGATTCAAATACGGCATCTATTGGAATTGTTTGCAGGGATTATCACGGTCTATTTATCTGGGGTTTTGTGGAAAAAGTAAAATCAATCTCAGCTTTTATGACTGAGGCTCTTGCTCTAAGGAAGGCTCTGATGTTAGTCATGCACTTAGGTCATGATATGGTTGTTTTTGAGACAGATTGTCTTTCTTTGCAGAAATGTGTTGTTTTCAGGTCCCCTGATTTAGCAAACTGGACATGTAGGGGTATCTTACATGAGATTATCTGTTTTCTTGATTCCAATAATGGGTTTTCTGTATCTTTCACCCCTAGAAAGGGAAATCGTGTAGCTGACTCTCTTGTAGCTGATGCCTATAAAAAGGTGTACCCGATTGGGTGGGTTGCGAGACCAACACCTCCTTTACGTTCTTTACTAACTTTGGATATGCAAGAGGCGGATACCCCCAATGTGGCTGCTTCTGATGCTGGTCTGGTTCTAAATGGTGGCTGTTTTGCTTCAACTAGTAGGCCTAAGTGATGATCTGCTAGTGTTTTTTATTTCCTTTTGTTGTATTATTTTTAGTGGATGCCGCTGTGGCTCTGTATTTGTAGTTGTTGTCATTTAATATCTATATGTGTTGTGGAACTTTCCATCAATAATATTATTACCCTTTCGAACAAAAAAAAGTTTCACATTTCGCTCGGCTACCGCCTTCATCTTCATCTTCATATTGAATTATGATTTTTAAACATTATGAACTAATTATTATGTTCTCATAATGCCATTTTTGAGGTCGTATACTCAATCCACTTTTATAGGGTGAAGTGAATACACACAGACATTCATGTAATATGTGGTATTTAATCTAAACCCTATAATTTCAAAGTTTTAAAAAATGATTTTCATATTTTGAACACATCGAAATAAGGGCCCGTTTGGGAGTTACTTTTGGAGAATGATTTTAGAAAAAAAATGATAGTGTTTGTAAATTTTTATCATAATAGCTTTTGGCGAGTCAAATTTACAAAAAAAGACATTAGCTTTTTGTATTATTGTATGTAAAGGATAAAGTGGTATTTTACATATTATAAACATTATATTCAATAATAAATACAAAAAATTACATAAAATTGTTAGAAAAATAAATTTCTACCGTTAGTAAATTATGTAACATGATAAAAATTAAATCAAACATATATGTATTAATAGAATGTATAGAAAAAAAATTTTAACATATAAAAATACTAAATTCTGTTGGCCAAAAAAAGAAAAATTCATAATAAGCCACACTATTCTTTTTTTTTTTTTTGGGTAAAATAGGGGGCCTTAGCCCATTCTTATTCCTTTATAAAAAATAAGTCTTGGGTGAGGAACACCCATATAATCCCTGGACAAAAAACAATTTACAAACGAAGGAAGCTTATCAAAAATAATCCTTCTCTCCTCCTGTATGAGACTATACTTGGCAAGTGCATCAGCACAGCAGTTGCCTTCCTTGAACACATGTACAAGCACAACATTTATGAATTTAGCCACAGTTCTCCTAATCAGACCTAGCAGTTTCGACTTAGTCTCATCATGCATATTAACAACATTCAACATATTAATTACAGTACAAGAATCAGACTCTACAACAATCCTACCAAACTGATAGTGTTGAGCTACCTCTAACCCCGTCTGAATAGCCCAGGTTTCTGCCTTAAGTGCCGAGCATATTCCCAGCCTTCTGCTGAATCCACCCATCCACTTCCCTTGTGAATTTTGAAAAATCCCCCCACAACCTGCAGTCTTTCCTCCTCCTTGTAAGGCTCCATCAACATTTAGTTTTATCCATCCCTCCTCAGGAACTTTCCATTTGATCAGCAGCTCCTGTCTAATGCCTCCACTCCTGCCAAATTCTCTTTCCGCCATCCTAATCTCTTTTACATACCAGCGCACAACGCTTGAACGGTCAACTGGTTCCACATAGTCTTCCTGGAAACACTTCTTATTGCGCCATGACCACAATAGCCAACATGTGAGGCCCAACATGAGCCTCCAATCCTCATCCTGCTGTGCCAAGTTACGTTTCAGCCAATCTCCCTCCTGCAAATTCCAGAAATCAGTCACAGTGTTATAATTAGAGAGCTCTTGCCATAGCGACCAGGCTCTATGACAGTCCCTAAGTGTTAGTTCTCTATGGGTTTTGATGATAACTGACAATTGTAAATCCAAAATGAAGTTTTGTCTTGGTAAGTTGAAAAACTTACTGTCAAGACAAAACTCGAGTTTTGGTTTCAAAACTCGAATTTTGGGTTTGACAGAGAGCTGTTCAATTTTTCTAAATATGACAAAACTCGAGTTTCCAAAGGAAACTCAAGTTTTGAACTTTACAGAGAGCACTCAGTTTTTCATCTCAAGACAAAACTCAAGTTTCAGTTTGGAAACTCGAGTTTTTGCTCATACAGAGACTTCAAAATGTTTTCAACTAAAGACAAAACTCGAGTCTTTGTTTGGAAACTCGAGTTTTTACTCATACAGAGTCTCTAAGTTTTAAATCCAGTTTTGCGCCAAAACCTCATAAACTCAACACTACTTTAAGTTTTCCAAAGTTTTCTCTGAGTTAAGAGAAAACTCAAGTTTTGGTTTCAAAACTCGAGTTTTGACTTGACTAAGTGTTTTCAACGTTTTACACAGGTTTTAAAACTGGAGAATGATCTGGCTCAAAATCTTCAAAGTTTTCATTTAAAAATGAAAACTCTAGTTTCACTTTGAAAACTCGAGTTTCAGCCAGACAGAGAGGTTTCAATGTTTTCAACGTTTTCACTCTTAAAGTGAAAACTCGAGTTTTTGGTTTCAAAACTCGAGTTTTGAACAGGTAGAGAGGTCTGAACTTTTCTTAGTTTTTATGTTCAAATGAAAATTCGAGTTTTGGTTTAGAAACTCGAGTTTTGATTAGACCGAGAGCCTTGGAACTTCTCTCAACGTTTTCACAATTAAGTGAAAACTCGAGTTTCAGTTTGGAAACTCGAGTTTTGAGCGAACAGAGAGCCTAAGATTTTTCAACGCTTTGAAAACTCAAGTTTTGATTTGAAAACTCAAGTTTTGATGTTTTGGACTTCCATGTGCTATTTTCTTTAAAAGTCCAAAACTCGAGTTTTGGTTTTGAAACTCGAGTTTTGAGTTTCACTTAAACTCTGGTCCAAAAGCTCAAAGCACGACTTTGCTCTCTGGAAGAAGAAAACTCGAGTTTAGAGTTTGAAACTTGAGTTTGGTCTTAAGTGCACAGTTGAAAACTCGAGTTTTGCTGAATAAACTCGAGTTTTCATTGCTGACTCTAAAATTTGAATTTAACGATTTTGTGAAATCATGTTATTTGATCCCAGTACTTTCCAGTATTAATCTTCTATATTCCCATCTATGTTTAACCACTTTGTTAGTGAGTTTCAGATGATTTAGAAGATGTTTATTGAAGGATAAAACAAAAGCAAAATGTGATGTCAGAACATTAAATTCTAAACCCAGAAAAGTTGCATATTTCTGGTTAATCCATCTGCACACGTCTACAAAGAATTAAAGAATGATTTCTACTTCCAGCAGCAACTACTCCAACGGATTAATTTGCAGAGTGTCAACTCTGATCATCTAGCCAGCTGGATTAAGTGGAAATTAGAGAGAGAAGATGCTAAACCACTTCCTAACCTTGGTAGAACTTCTCCAATGGATCTATTTGGAAAGCAGCGATCATTTAATGATCTCTGAGTATAAATAGAAGAGCATTCAAGTCTTTCCAACAACCACAACTGCTGAAAACGTATTACATTCAAGTGTTCATTTATTTTCATCAGTTTTCACTTGTATAGTATCTTTTTATACAAAGAGTTTTAGTGTTTATCTATATCTGCTCTTAGTGAGAGTTTATTTCTGATTATCATTTATTGTAAAGAATCACAATTGAAGGGGACTTGGTGATTTGGGAAAGTCATTGATTACAACTTGTAAGGGGAAGTGAGTTCTAGAGAGAGAACTACTTCTAAAGTACAGAGTGTGTAATCTTTGAGTTAGTGGAAAATCCTAGAGAGACTAGGGACTGGATGTAGGTCAAGTTGTTAGGACCGAACCAGTATAAATCTCTGTGTCTAGTTTTTCTATCCCATACTCTGTTTACCCCTGTTTTTATTGCGCCAAAACAGAGCTTAAGTCGAAAAATTTTCAGAATACCCAATTCACCCCCCTCTTGGGTATTTAAGCTCCATTTACACTAAGCACATGCATCATATCCTCCTCACTGTTACAACAATAACATCCTGCATTGCCTCCCAAAATTCTATGCTTTTGAACACCTGTTAACAGTCGGTTATGCAACGCCATCCACAGAAAAATTTGCTCTCTTCTTGGCCCCTTCCACTGATGAGGGCCTTTTTGTCTTTAGCCTTGGGGTCCACAATAAAAAATAAACCAAGGATTGCGTATAGGCAAACCAAGGATCGTTCTCTCTTCTCGAGGAGCCTTTTATTGAGTCCTAAGTAATCTAAATGACATGCAAATGCAATTAAAACAAGGGGAAAAATAGGTTTTGGATTTTTTTTTTCCAGTTGATAAACTAAAATAAGATTGCAATTAAATTAAATGCTAAACTAATATTTTTGGTATTTTTAATAAATTGGTGAATGAGTAAATTAAATGAATTGAAATTAGAAATATGGAAGATGGTGCTCTTGGTGATAAAGAAATGACTATCATTGCTCATAAAAGATTATGGGAGTTAAATTCATCAAGTCTTTAAGAAAAATCTCAGGATAACACTTGAATCCAATATTCTCAATTAATAGTAGCTCCTACAAACATAGCTAACCACTATCTCTTGAGAAATTGTTAAGAAACCACTTGATGTGCAATTAAAATTGAAATAGTGCAATACGAGTCTTCTTAAAATTGAGTACATAACAGTCCCTCAAAGGGCATAAATCAACTAAATTAACTAGACAATAACACGCTAATTAATTTAATCTCATTGCAACCACAAGAAATTAAAGCAAATATAATCTTCACATTGCAAAATCCAAAATCAATCACAATTATCAATCTAACAAAGACAATAAACATTAATCTCAGTTCCAGAATTTATACACAATGATCCCTAAAACTAGGCAACCTAAATGTATAAATCTAGACTAATAGAATGAATAAATTAACTCCCCTTTAAAGCTTTGGAACTCAAGCCAATCTCCATCACCAAGAAACAACCCTCAATCCATTCTTGCGTGTTCGTTCTCTTCTTCTTTTTTTTTTTCCGTTGATTCTTGCGTGAATTTCAAAAGTAAAAAGGAGAGTATAAAAACCGCTACATTTCGTAGCGGTTAAACCAAATAACCGTTACAAACTTAATATCTTCGTAGCGGTTACAACAAGACTGCTACCAACACCGCGAAAATAGTGCCTCGTTCTTGGTGAGCATTTGTAGCGGTTAGAAAACCGCTACAAACTTAATACCTTAGTAGCAATTAAGAAAAGACCGCTGTTAGTTCTCTATGTGTTTTGATGATTACTAACAATTGTAAACAATATGGAGAAGGTTTGTCAAAGTTTAGAAATGTTTTGAACTTGTTATTTTCAATCAAAAACATTTTGTATAAACTCGAGCCTGTCATTTCCAAACTCGAGCCTGACTTTGACAGAAAGCACAAACTGCAAACTCAACTCTTGAACTCGAGACTGAACCTGAAGTTTGAACTTAAACCTTTTGAGAAATGAGTATGAACTCGAGCCTACATAGGTCAAACTCGAGTTCATCTTTGCCAGAGAGTTTTGGACTTTGAAAATACTTTTAAACTTGACCCTTGTCTTTACAAACCTCAAGTCCACAAGTTTTCAAAGCCAAGTTTTCAAGAGCATGAACTCGAGCCTGTCATGGCAAACTCGAGTTCATCTCTGGCGGGACAAGTTTTCCAAATTTAAAGATATTTTCAAACACTGCACTGTTCTATTGAAAGAAAAATTTTATCTTCAAACTCGAGCCTAATGTTTTCAAACTCGAGCCTAGTTTTGGCCTAGAGTTTTTCAGAGTTTTTCAAAGATAAACAAACTCGAGCATAAGTATTTCAAACTCGAGTCTAAAAGTTCCAGAGAGCAAAGAATGTTTTTAAGTTGTTTAAACTCGAGCCTAGAGTTCTCAAATTCGAGCCTAAAAGTTCCAGAGAGCAAAGAACGTTTCAGTGTAATTTAAACTCGAGTGTGTACTTTACAAACCCCAGGTTCGTTCTTTCAAGTTAAAACTGAGTTCTATACAAAACAGCTTTGAACTCGAGCCTATCACTTACAAACTCGAGTTCATCACTTAAACTCAAAGTTTTTCAGATTTCGAAATCGTGACACCCTTCTCTGGATAAACCAAACTCAAGTTCATAACTAGCAAACTTGAATTCATTTCAACCCGAGAGCTTTTTCGTTTTTCAATGACTTAAGAACCTCAAGTTTAGAATACAAACCTCAGGTTTACACTTTTTGAACTTACATATTTTTGAACACTGAAGCAACGAACTTGAGCCTGCAAGAACCAAACTCGAGTTCGTGATGCTAGTTCAGAAATTTGAATTTGGGCATTTCAGGAATCAGCATTGTTTGATCCTAATCTCTTCCAATATTATTCTCTGATATTCCCTGCTATGTTTAACGTGTTTATTGGTGGATTTCAGAGCATTAAAGAATGTTTGGTGAGAGGTTAAAGCATAAAGCAAAAAGTAACTCAGAGCATTTATTGCAAAGCTCAAAAAGTTACTCCTTCTGGCCAAATCCTTATGTACACAACCACAAAGCATTAAAGGATGATTGCTGAAACAAGTAAACTCCTCTCCAATGGATTAATTTGCAGAAAGTCAACTATGATGACTTGGCTAACTGGATTAGGAGTAAACAAGAGAGAGAAGACCCCAAAACCACTTCAGAACACTTGGGCAACTTCTCCAACGGATCTATTTGGAAAGCAACGGTCATTAATTGATCTCTAAGTATAAATAGAAGAACATTCAAGTCTTTCCAACAACTAAGACAACTGAGAGCGAAAATTCATTAAGAGTTCATTCATTTCTTTCAATTTTTCATCTGTATTGTATCTTGTGATACTTGTACTTCAGTATTCAACCTATCTACTCTTTGAGAGAGTTAATCTTGTAATCATTCATTGATTGCGATAACCACAAGTCAGGGGACTTGGTGGTTGGGTGTATTGATTGTAACTTGTAAGGGAGAGTGAGTTCTAGTGAGAGAACTACTCTTAGTACAGAGATTGTAATCAATTTTGTGAAGTTAGTGGATTGAAAATCTCAAGTGAGGCTTGGGGACTGGATGTAGGTCAGGGAAAGGACCGAACCAGTATAAATCGTATTGTGCAAAGCTTCTCTTCTCTCCATCTCTGTTATACCCTGTTCTTAGTTGTGCAAAACAGAGTTAGATCTTTAAATTTTTAAAGATACCCAATTCACCCCCCTCTTGGGTATCAAGCTCCAATTTTCAACCGCTACCTCCACCGCGACAATTGTGCCTCGTTTTTTGTGAAAATTTGTAGCGGTTCGAAAATCGCGACAAAATGAATAACCTTTGAAATTTTGTAACAGTTTTAAGGAAAACTGCTACAACTTTAATATTTTTTTTAAACAAAATTCCGAACTAATTAGTTTATCAAACTAATTAGTTTGGATTTTTTCTTTATTACAATAAAAACATTCTCAATTATTTTCTTTAATTTTCTTAAAAGAGCTGAGGTTAATAAATTAGAAATAACAAGTTTATTGAAAATTGTCCCACATGCTGATGAAGATTCGGGTTCAGTATAGCCACCGATCTCCTAAGAAAAACTCACTGACTCATTTTGATCAGAGATATTTCCCAGAGAGATTGATGGGTATATTTGACCCAATCTCCGATGGTATGTTGGACAATCTTCAAAAGAGGAGAAGTCTTCAAGTCAATCGAGTAACTAAATCTGGATTTTCACTAAATGCACATCCTCGACTTGAATGATGAGAAGGGAGGCAAATATCTACAGCTCTCATCTCCCGAGATCAGCGCTGCAGATATATGCATGTCTTCGACAATCAAGCAAAGAATGTTCTTTTAGCGATAATCCTGATTTAGAATATTTTTGAATATTTATAGTTGTTGTATGGACGCTATTTATATAATATTTCAATTTGTAGCGGTTATAGCGTAAACCGCTACAAATATTAACATTTGGACACGGTCAAGGTGTCGCTTTCTTCTTACCGTGTCAAAACTGTGTCGTTTCGAATTTTTGCAGCGTTTATTTTGACAAAATCGCTAGGAAGGAACCACAACAGACTTCGCGCCATAACGCGCCAAGGTTGGCGTCATATTTGTAGCGGTTTGGTTTTGTGTCACCGCTACAAAAATCGAAGCAAAATGGTCACCATTTGGCGCCAATGGTTCCGTTACTAATTTGTGGTGGTTTGGCTTAAAATCGTTACTAATTTGCACCAAAATGTTCATTTGTAGTAGTTTTTTTTTAACTGCTGCAAGTTAACCACGACAAACGATACTTTTTTTAGTAGTGCCATTTGATTGGTAACCAACTGTACAAGTGTTAGCCTTCTAGCAAGGGATAGAGATTGCCTCTTCCAGTTGCTTGGCTTGCTTTGCATCCTGTCTAGAATATGTTGGAAATTCTTGCTTTTCACCGTCTCCTTAGACAAGTAAGCCCCTAAGTATCTTCCCAACCCATCTTTTTTTAGCAAAACCAGATAGTTCACAAATATGATTTTGGGATCTTCTGCTCACATTTCCAGAAAAATATACACTAGCCTTTTGGTTGTTTACCTTTTGACCTGACATATTACCAAAGCTCTCCAAAATTCCCATCACCATATACATTTAGTCTACATCCGCTTCACAAATTTGTAATAAGTCATCTGCAAAGAGCAAGTGTGAGATTTCAGTCCCTCTACGCCCTAACTTTATTGGTTTCCACTGCTTTCTGCTCACACAATCAACAATTAGGCGAGTGAGTTTTTCCATGCCTAAAACAAACAAATAGGGAGATAGTGGGTCCCCTTGTCTCAGGCCCCTAGTTGGGACTAAATCCTCTCTCCTACTACCATTCCACATCAAAGGCATCCTTATCGAGGTTACACAGCCCCTAATTACCTTCCTTAGATGTTCATCCATGTTAATTTCCTCCAAAACTTTTTCAATATACGACCAATTCATGTGATCATATGCTTTCTTTAGATCGATTTTTATAACCATGAACCCCTTATTCCCTTGTAATTTGTTCATGGAATGAAGAACTTCCTTAGCAATTATGATGTTGTCATGAATGCTTCTCCTAGGGATAAAACTTGTTTGGAACGGGGATATTAACTGATCTAGAAAAGGCTTCAATTTGTTTACTATCAGCTTTGTTAAGCCTTTGTAAATAACATTACAAAGAACTATGGGTCTAAATTGACTAACCTCTTCCAGCTTGTTGACCTTCGGGATTAACACCACCAAAGTTTCATTAATTTCGCCAATCCGTTCCGGCTGTTTCCATAAGGCTTGCAGGAAGTTAATAACCGATGGGCCAATAATTTCCCAGTTTTGATGATAGAATACGACAGGGAAGCCATCTTTTCCGGGTGCTTTGTATCCTCCTATTCGAAAGAAAGCATTGCGTACCTCAACATGAGTGATTTCCTTTCCAAGTATCCTCCATAAAGCTTCATCCACCTTTCCCCAGGATTGTTTTGTTTCAGACCAGCCCCTATTACAAATATTCTCGCTGATCAGAGTATTATAGAACTCATAAAACATGTAAACAATTATGTCTTTATCTTCAACCCACTCCCCCACATTATTTTTTAGCATAGAAATCTAATTCCTCCTCCTTCTCATTAAGGTCTTAGCGTGGTAATATTTTGTGTTTCTATCTCCATCTTCTAACCAACATCCCCTCGATTTCTAGAACCAGAGTATTTCTTCTTGCCTTAAGGTTTGAAGTAATTCCTCCTCTAGCTCTAGTTCCAGATTTACAAGATAAGGATTTCTACTGTTTGCAAGACTTTTTTGTATCCCACTCAATCTGTCATAAAGTCTTTAACTCGTTGAACCAACCGCATCTTGTTTCACTTACACGACCACCCCTTGTTGCTCCATAGGAGTTTTGATTTCGTTAAAGTCCCCTGCAAGGACCCATGGTTCAGCAATATCACACGCCAGCTTATATAGCAATTCCCACAGCCAACACCTCTTTTCCTCCATAGGACTTCCATAAACAGATGTGAATAACATTTCCTCCCCACCAAAATAGAGTTTGCAATGAATGAATTTCTCATCTATAATCTTCACGTCCACAACTAGCTTATCCAGATCCCACAGAATCCAGATTCCCCTTGCAAATTCCTCATCTTCCCTCCTTACTGAATGCCTGAATCCCCAATTTTTAATGACCCTAACAGCATTTCTACCACTGATTCTAGGTTCTAACAGCACCACCATATCCAATTTGTAATGAAATTTAACATCCCTGATAGGACAAAACTTTATAGCCTATAACTCCGCAAGTGAATGGGTCGTATCAAGTAATAAAGAGTAAGTAAGATATCATTTTCACGAGGACTTTGTATCCAAAACTTCAGTTAAGCATTAATTTCACAATTTCGTTTAAGTTGAGCAACAAAATTAAATTTAATTAAGAGAAAAGAAATTAAAATTAAACCAAAGAAACTACTGTTGGAAATTATGCCCTAGGGGCAAGTCATTGTACCTTAGATATTTATGCTATTTAAGGAATTCTCTTTAAGTTATCATTTTCGTTCGCATGTTTGTATTGATAACTGCATCCCTGGATATATTTTATAGATTATCCTAAATGTCCTTGGTCGGTCATCTACGTGGGAGCGAAGATGAAACAAGACCAGTATGACTTTGATTAGGTATGGAGATACGAATCAAAGTCATGGGTACTTGTAAGAGTACAAGGTGCTGGACCAACCCACTATGAGAAAGCTGCATGGATTAAGTCATAAGTTTATCTCATGTAGAACCGCGTCACATCGCCCTATGACCTAAGATCATAATGGATTCCTACATGATGAGTCACTGACCTTTGATCTAGTCAAAAGTCACATTTGACTGGGGATGATAAAGGCTGGGATATGGATAAGTGGTTTTCATGCAGAGGAATGTGAATGGTCAAGATGGAATTTGTCCCTCACATTTGTAGAGAGATAATACTGGGCCCCTCTATGAGTGAGTCTAAGAAATGTATGGTCATACTTTGATGGAAAAGAGTTTCCATTTTACTTATTAGACTACTCGAGAATCGAGAAAGTAGTGGTCAAGAGCAGGAAGTTGACATTATCCATGCCTCATCCTTGACCAAATTATCTCGTGACAAAAGGGACGTGACATGGTTGTACGATAGGTTGTATCGTGTCATCGATCCCCATGTGAATTGGATAGCCGCAATGTATTACTAGAGGCCGCTTGTGATTTGTGGGCTAGTACAGTATTGGCCCACTGCCACTCTCATATGGGCCTGCAGGGTCGCACACAAGAATAACCCAACACGAGCAAAAGTGTCCAAGTTCATTGAATCTCAGATTAATCTGAGATTTAATGAATATTGAATATAATCTGGGGTAAATATGTGTGTGTGTGTGTGTGTGTTAAATTCGAAATTAACATATATATATATATATATATATATATATATATATATATATATATATATATTAATTGAGATTATAATATTATATATATTATTTGTTTTATATTTAATTTATTTGATAAATTAAATATCTAAAACAAATAGAGATATTGTATCTCATTTAATTTTCGAATAGAGATATCATTATCTATTTAATTTAAATTGAGACATTGTATCTCAGATTTAATTAAATAGATGGATATCCTTTTTCGGATTTAATTTATAGAGATAAATTAAATCAGAAGGCTTTTAAATTTGGATTAAATAAATAGATTAGATTAAATCTATCGGATAGATTTAATTAATATATATTTTTAATCTAGATTCAAAATTCGAATTTTAGATCTGACTTTTAATACGAATTAAATAAATATGATTAGTTTAGATCTATCTGACTTTTAATCGCAAAATCTATGTCTCTACCGTAGTCCTCGGTTTCATCGTCTTCGTCATTCTTCACCCACTCCCACCAGCATTCTCTTGAGTTCACATTTTGCAACAGAGATTCACGATATGACTTTGGCCCTTGCTCCTTTCCTCCAGCTTTCATCCAATCTTCCTCAAGAGCCTTTAGCGACTCGCCTCCCGAAAATCCCTCAGAATCAGGTCTTACTCTTTTCTTGCGTTGATGTAATTCCTCGCCATCCTCCTTCGACATATCCTCACTTTCTCCTCCCCGCAATATGCGATCGGAGGAGACACTCATCTTCTCCGCCATAGTGGGTGACGGAGTCCTCAGTTTTCCCCAATCAGAAGCCCTAGCAGAGCGAGCCTATCCAGAACCGGTAGGTTGAGATCATTGTCTTGTCTTATTACTAGTGAGAAGCCACACTATTCTTAAATCATAAACATTGTAGCTAACGTGGAATGGGAATGGACAAATTTAACGTGGCAAGGGACAATTTAATCCATTATAATCAAACCACAATATAATCCGTTTCTTAATTATATTAACGTGGAATGGGAATGGACAAATTTATTTTAATAAATTAACCAGAATTATATTATGTTTATGATTTAAGAATAGTGTGGCTTATTATGAATTTTTCTTTTTTTGGCCAACAGAATTTAGTATTTTATAGTAATATAAATTTGATACTAATGGAGGGTATTTTGGGGTTTCTCTAATTATGATAGGGCCCACAATTCTGCAAAATGCGCTTTAAAAAGTGGAAAGTGGAAAAAAGTTGGATTTAACAAAATCTAGGTTTTGAGTGGAAAATGATTTTAGAAAAAATTTGAAATGTTTGGTAAAACTAAACAATACCTAGGTTTTGGAGAGTGCTAAACAGGCTCTAAATGTTAAAGAAATGAAGCTGCAATAATATGAAAGAGATAGGAAAGAAAAAGATGCCCTGTCCCATAAAATATTTTATAAACATAAATATATCAAAATAAAAACAAACATTCTCTCTCATTGATAATCATTGGAGCACTTGTGTTATGTTACATAAACAACTTAATAAATTTGACAAAATAATACACACTCACATATCTCAACACATACAAAGTGGGAAATAAACCTAACACTTGACCTATTGTTTCAAGTTTCAATCTTGTAAAGAAAGAAAATGGTTTTTTAGAAGGAAAAAAAAGAAGAGAAATATTGTGTTCATTTTCGACAACATAAAATTTATTTTAAAAAAAATCATATTATTAAGCAAATAACGAATAATATGAACACTTCATTCATATTTCCTACAAAAATGAACTTCGTATTTGCGGTCATGAACTCATTATTAGAAGATTTGATGATTAAATAACGAAAATAAAAGAGAAATATTGGTGAGAAGAGAAAGATGAGACAATATGATGAGCATTATAGGAAAATCAAATGTTCTCTTTTTTTTTTTTTTGCATAACAAAGGCAAGCCGAAGCTTGAAATAAGAAAATAGGAGTTAGACCATAGGATCTAATCCCAAATACAACACAAAAAACACAATACTAAGACCAGCAAACCAACTGGTCCCTCAAAACGATATCACGACACCCCATGGGAACGGTTGGAATAAGAGTCACATTCGCATTAGCTGGAACATTGTGTCCTTCCTTAGCCAAATAATCAGCGCATGCGATGTTGTTCCTTGATGTATGGAATAACTGCACGTCCCAATCCTGGAAGAGGAGATCTCTGATGTTGCCAATAATGTCTCTCAGAGGATGATCAGCATAGGCTCCATCCCTCATGAGAATATTAATCGCGTCCAGAGAATCAGAGTAGAGTTGTATCTGTTGAAGCCTGAACCTGCAAGCCATCAATAGCCCTAATTCAATAGCATGGAGTTCCGCCTCAATAATTGTCTGAAGCCCTAAGGCCTTACAGAACCCCATCAGCCAATTCCCGCGAGTTCTCTGCCCCACGGTCCTCTCCTACCGTTCTCTTCTTTATCGTCATCATTATGTTATGAATAGGGAAAAGAATCCAATGTTCCGCGGAATAATTTAAAAGGTGTTCTAGAAAAATCAATTTAAATTTTTTATTACTAAAATATTAATTTATATAATTTTTTTAATATGTATAAACTAATTATTGAGTTGTATATCATGAAAATTTCTATAATTAAAATTGGCACGTTGGTTTGAAATAGTGATTGTGACCTTTAAAGTTAACTTTTAAATCGTAATTTATAGTATTAAATATATAAAAAGAATTTTATCTTAATTTAAATAAATAAATATTTTTAAAACCATGAAAAAGTAATCCCAAATATATTGTCATGTTTTTCAATAAAGTCCTTTTCTTTTGATCATCCCCACCACGTGCCATGCAACTATTTTATTTGGAGGATATAGTCTTATCATCTGCTTCCACAACTCTCTCACTGCTTCATTTTCTTCGTTGTTTTGCCTTCTCTTCGTTAGATATGGGTGTCCCCCCCCCCCCCCCCCCCCCCGGGCCCCCAAAGGTGTCGCCCTACTTGAACTTACCATATGCTCCACCAACTCTCTCTTTCTCTTGTTTATTTCGTTTCGCTCAGTAAGTTTTTCCAATCCTATATAGTAAATTTATTTCGAAAGTATACATTCAAAAGCAATATTGTTCTGTTTTTTTTTTGTTTTTTGTTTTAATGTTGCCTCAAAAGTCTAAATACGTAACAATGTTGTCCGTTTCAGTTAAAAAGTTAACGGTTAATTTTAATTTTTTAACCGTCGACGTTAGGGTTTTAATGGAAAAAGACAATATTGTTATGTTTTTAAACTTCTGGGGTAACATTGAATATGAAAAAACTTTCAGGACAACATTGTTCGTGACGTATATTTTTAGGGCGAATTTACTATTTAACCCTTATAAACTTTCTGTTTTTTTTTCTCACTTTCTATTTTCCTTTCATTTGGCTGATTTTATTAAATAACTTTTATCATCACTTTCTTTCTCACATCAGTATTTTTTTAAATTTATTTCTTAACATATAAAAATATAAATATATTTTTTAAAGTTTTTACAAAAAAGTATTTTGATAACATTTACTTGTACACAATTGTTTTATAAAATATAATAGCATGACATACAATAAAAGATTATGTAAAAATATTATTGTTACTCATTTTCTTTTATTTATATTTACAGAATTTTATCAACAATAATATAAACAATTTCAGAAAAATGACAGAAAAAGAATTTTGAAATTGTAAAATTTTACAGTATGTATTTTTTAAAAAATGATTTGTTAATTATTTATCAAATTTTATTACTCTCTTACTTACTTTTGTTAACAAACTAAATTTAATATTTTAGAATTTTAAAGTTGTTTTTGAGATAATTTTCCAAGAATTTAAAGTAATGAGACAAGCTGCAAACAAAGCTTGAAGACTCGAAGAACGACATGTATGGTCAAGTAGGGGAAAGTTTAACCTCAAAGGATGCAAAGGACAGTGTACCGCCTGTAAATAATAAATACTCCTTTTTACCAAAATAATAATAATAATAATAATAATAAATACTCCTACTTTTTCCGCTAGAAAAATAATGGGAAAATTCGTTTCAGGTCCCCTATTACCCAAAAGATTTCAGAAAAGGCCCAAAAAATCTGAAAATTTGAAAAAAGGCCCAAGCATTCTGAGAATTCCGGAAAAGGACCTGTCAGAATTTACGCAGTTGTTAATGGGGCTGATCAAATTGTTAGCGGGGTACTGATTTAGTTGTTAAATGGGCTGATTTAGTTGTTAAGAATTTTATTTTTTAACAACTACATCAACCTATTTAACAACTAAATCAGTATCCCACTAACAAATTGATCAGCCCTGCTAACAACTTGATCAGCCCCATTAAGGTCTTTTCCGGAATTGTCAGAATTCTTGGGCCTTTTTATGAATTTTCAGATTTTTTGAGCCTTTTCTAAAATTTTTTTGTCAATATGAGCCCTAAAATTGCTTTTCCCAAAAATAATACTCCTCTTGTCCTTTTTCTTTTTTTCCCTCCAATAGTCGTCCACTCGTACCTATTATGCACATGTATAAAGGTGAAATTTAAAGCTTGCGGCACCGTACGCAAAACGCGTCTGCCATTTTGCTTTGTCAGCATGATGTGACTCAACTGACCCGCATCAATTACTTCCTTTTCTCGGGTTTGACTTGCCTCGTCTACTCTTACTACCCGCTCCTTTAAAACTACGCCGTTTTAATGCTTTGTAATTTGAATTATATTTTTTCCTTCCTCAAGGTAATTTGAATTATATTGAGCCATTGAGAAGAGTGAGGGGATATTAGGAAAAAAGAGAGAGAGAGAGAAGAGTGAGGGCACAGGCACAAAAATAGGGAGAAAAAAAAAAAAACGAGCGGAAAGATTTATATGTTTTCAGCGCAATATAACATAAACTTAGATGGTTAAGAATACTTAAGATCCCTCCACGACACTGAAATATTCGGCACTTCTTTTTTCATTTAACACCTTAAATCATTTTTATAGCAGCATCCTATATTGTAAAGTAATTTGTGTGTGTTCGAGAAAAAAAAAAAAGTAATTTGTGTGTGTACATATCACCATAACATATTTTCCTGATAGTATTTAGTATCTTAAATTTTTTGCGTATTCAACATTTTAAAATATTTTGAGTAGCACCCATTATTTTTAGATTAATTTTTTTTTTGTTTATCCTGAATCCTAATTTTTTTTCCCTGTAGCACTCCTACATTAATTTTTATGTTCAATTTTTAAGGGAAAAATGAACGGAAAAACTTCTATAATAATGGATGCTACTAAAAAAAATACTGAATGCACAAAAATTTAAGATACCAAGTGCAACAAGAAAAATACATTATAGCATTCAAAATGTGATGTCATTTATTTGTACACAATTTTGTATTGTTATAAATTATAAGAGCACGACATATAATAAATGATTGTTTAAAAATATTATTGTTACTCAATTTCATTTTATATATATTTACAGAATTCTGTGAACAATGATATAAAAAATTTAAGGAAAATTATAAAAAAGAATTTTAAAATTGTAAACTTTTGCATCACGTATTTTTTTTTTTAAATGAAGTGTGAATTGTTTATAAAGTTTCATAATCCTTTTATTAACTTTTAATATCAAACCTAATTTAATATTTTGTAATTTTAAAATTGCTTTTGACCTAATTTTCCAAAAATTAAAGGCTAAAGTATATTTTTAGTTCTTTAAGTTTTATATAAGGTATACATTTGGTCCTTTAACTTCATAATGTATACTTTTGATCCTAAAATTCTAACACCGTTAATGTTACTAACAGAAAACGTTGATGTAACGAACTCAAGTGATGACTAATAATATTTAGTTACACAAATTTTATATATTCTTCAATTTACCCATATTTTAAATTTAAGCCTAATAGCATTTAATTACAAAATCATCACTTAAATTTATACCATTATCACTTGAGTATGCATTTTCTATTAGAAAATTAACGGTATTAGAACTTTAGGACAAAAAATATACTTTATGAAATTAAAAAACAAAAAATATATTTCATATAAATTTAAAGAACTAAAAATATATTTTAACCAAAATTTAAAATCATGGTACAAACTACAAAGTACAAACAAAGCTTGAACACGACGAGAAGAAACACATGTATGGGCAGGTTGTGGATGTAACATCCTGAATTTTGAATCTAATATCTTGAACATAAACCTATTTTGGAAAGACTAGTAGGCTCTATTTTCAGAAAGTGATAAATTTGAAATTAGTATTTTGCGGGACCCACGGCCAAAAATAATTCTGCAAACTTTCTCGTGAAGTTTGAAAAAATGGCCGCGGGACCCACTCAATAATAATTTATTATTTAAATAATATTATATTATAAAAATAAAATAATATATATTAAAATATTATTAAATTTTTTTAAAAAAGGTTCACGGGGCAAGTCACGGGAAAGTTTTTTTTTAGTTTTTAGGAAAATTACGTAAAACGACCCAGAGACGAAAATTACACTTAAAGACCCATTTTCCAACTATAAATAGACCTTCCATTTCGTTTCATTCTTCACAACTTCTAAGAGCCATAGAGAGAGGTAGAGAGAGAGAGAGAGAGTAGAGATATTTGCTTGAGAGTTATAATAGCTGGTTGGTGATTCGGGTATTAGCAAGTAACAGGTAACTCTGAATATTCTTCCTTATACTTGTGAATTATGTATGATTATAAATTTGTTTGTTTACTATTTTGGCAAGAATATTTAGAAAATATTTATGGTTTTAAGATCTGGTGTGGGAATTTTGACTTGCAAATCTGTAGAGGTACTATTTATACGTACGTACTATTCATTTTACTATTCACATATACCGTATTTACTATTCATTTTACTATTCACGTATACCGTATTTACTATTCATTTTTACTATTCACGTATACCGTATTTACTATTCATGTTACTATTCACGTATACCGTATTTACTATTCATGTTACTATTCACGTATACCGTATTTACTATTCATTTACTATTCATGTATACCGTATTTACTATTCATGTTACTATTCACGTATACCGTAATTACTACTCATTTTACTATTCATGTATATACCGTATTTTACTATTCACAGATACGCATAGTATTTTACTATTCACAGATACGCATAGTATTATACTATTCATAAATACGCATATCAATGTATATAATGGTATAATAATGCATTATTTTTGAGTAAATACATTCATCATGGCGGTTGTATTGTGATGGGTGGAGTAAGGAGGGAATTGAATGATAAGAATTGTTTATGCCACCACTCGGTGCACAGTGGATGGTACTTTTCAGGGCCCCATCTTCCATGTTTTCCTCTGGCCGGGATTTCATTGGAGATGTGGGACATGTGACACCTCCTTAGTTGTTATTTTAAAGGAGGGGAGCCATAGTCCAGATTTAAGCTCTATACCTTTGGCCGGGTGTATCTTAAGTTTTGGTGAGCTTGAAACCATCCAGTCAAATGAATGAGTTTCTATTGGACTATATGTTAGCCTATGGTTCCAGTCAGCGGTATACGGTTGGAAGGGGATATAAGGGAGGCTGCATACTGCATAGTGCATTTCTGAATTATTCAATAAAGAATGATGAGTATTTTGTAAAGGCATTTGATGTGAACAACGGTATATCTAAAAATATCTGAGTATATTAAATTCACATTATATTACCTTTTATTTTTGTCATATGTAATTTGCTCGTGTAAGGTTGAAATATTCAGTAGTTACTGAGACGTGGAATCTCATCCCATATTAACATTTTTCAGGTGATTATTCTAGTAGAGAGCAAGGGAAGGCACCTATGGAGTGAGCTCTGGAAGCTCTTTTGATCTCCAATAGATTATGTTATGTTATTTTATTTGCCATGAACCTAAGACTTCCGTTTTGTATTAAAATCTGAAATATTTTCTGGAATTTATTCTGATTATGTATTACGGGTTTTATTCGAAATGGTAACATTGATAAAAGGATTTGGATATTGTTGAACTCTTTTGAAGGTATTTTCAATATTTTGACCGAGTTTTTGGTGATGAAAATGAGGTGTTACATTTTTGGTATCAGAGCTAAAGGTTCCATGGCAATTTTGTTTATTTTCTAAAGTGATTTCTTAAAAAAAAAAAATTTTTTTAAAAGTTCGTGGCAAATTAAATATCATAGCATGAGCACTTCCCTTTGTTAGATTTAGAATTTATTTAGCTATTTTTATTTGTTTAGTGTCCTTATAGTATTAATCATAGGAGGAGATAATGGCAAGAACTCGAAGAACTAATTCAACCCCTGCTCCATCCCAAAGAGGTCTCCCTCCGCATCAAGATGGTCCCTATCCTCAGGATAACAATGCCCTTTTGGCAGAGTTACGAGACGTCATCTTGGAGATGAGAGAGAAAGTGAATAGACACGAGGATGAACTAGCAAAAGGAAGAGGCCAAGGTGGTAAGGAAGGAAAGGAGAAGGCTCTGGAAGTCACACCTTCTGACCATCAATCTAGGGGAGGAAGTCATTCTCGCACTGAAGATGGAGGTAGTAGCGGTTCTCATTCTCAGTATCATCCCTTACCTATTACTGAGGTTTGGGAAAAATTTCGGAAGTTTACTCCACCGATGTTCGAGGGGAAGCTAGATCCGATTGCAGCACTGGAGTGGCTGAAGCGTGTAGAAAAGATTTTCAGAGTTATCGAGATTAGCTCACAACAAAAGGTGATGGTCGCTGAACAATTGTTGCAGAAAGCAGCTGAAGAATGGTGGGAAAGCACCAAAACAAAAAGAAATGCTGAGATGACGTGGGAAGAGTTTAAGGAAAAGTTCGAAAATTATTACTTTTCCCCTTCAATCAGAATAGAGAAAGAAACTGAATTCCTCACATTCAGGCAAGGGGAATTACATGAAGACGAATTTATTACTCGCTTTTTAGAGTTGTCTAAATTCTGCGGATATTCACAGAACAACTCTAAATGGTTGAGTGCTCGATTGGTTGAAAAAGCTAGACCAGACCTAAAAACAGCTCTATCACCGTTCCTTGATGAAACAAGGGATTTTGAAGAAATATGCGACAAACTGCGCACGATAGCAAGGAACAAACGAGAAGAGGAAGCTGAGAAGATGAAGGGTTTTCAGGCCAGATCTACACACCTCATGAGACCAACGGGAGGAGTTACTAAGAAGCAGAGTCACAACTTCAGTAATGTGAATACGCGGTTTAGCCAACCATCCAGAAATCACTTTGGTGGACCATCGAGGAGTTATTTTACTGGACCCCAAAGAAGTCATTTCAGCAGACCACCGAGGAGTCAATTCAAAGGACCTCAAAGGAGTCACTTCAGTGGAGGTCAGAGTTCATATAGGGGATCCACAGCTCCTGCTGCAAGCACTGCCAACAATCAGATGTGTGCCAAGTGTGGAAGAATACACCAAGGACTATGTGTGACGTGTTTCAACTGTGGAAAGCCAGGACACATTTCCAGATTTTGTGAGGAGGAGCCTCGAGGGGCCAAGGATGCTAGAACTGCAGTGCCAGGGAAAGTGTTTGCACTATCACATCAGGAGGCAAGTGCTTCACCAAATCTAATTAAAGGTATCCTCAAACTCCAAGGTCTTGAAGTAGAAGCCTTATTTGATTCTGGTGCCACACACTCTTTTATATCATACGACTGTGTGCCTCGATTGAATTTAAGAGTGAGTGAATTGCCTTATTATATGATTATTTCTACACCGGCGGGAGCTTCAGTAAAAACTTCTAGGGCTTGCTTAAATTGTACGATTGAGATTGATAATAGGATCTCAAATATAGACCTTGTTTGTTTACCCACGAAGGGTATCGATGTAATAATAGGAATGGATTGGTTGTCAGCTAATGACATCATCCTTGACTGCAAGAGGAAGACTATCTCTCTTGCGGATGACTCTATGAGTCATAATAGACCACAATTATTGTCTATAGTACAAGATGAAAAGCCTGTTCATCATGGTTGTCTTGCGTACATGGTGTTTTTCTCCATTCAAGCAGAAGTAGAGGAAGGGATAGAAGATATCGAAGTGGTAAACGAGTTTCCGGAGGTATTCCCGAAAGAAATGACAGGTTTACCCCCAGAGAGAGAAGTAGAATTTTCTATTGATCTCGTACCTGGAACGGAACCTATATCTAAAGCTCCTTACCGAATGTCTCCATCGGAACTAGCAGAATTGAAGAAGCAGATCGAAGAATTGTTAGAAAAGGGTTTTATCAGACCCAGTGTATCTCCTTGGGGATCGCCCGTACTCTTTGTGAAGAAGAAAGATGGGAGCCTGAGACTATGCATTGACTATCGCCAGTTGAATAAAGTGACTATAAAGAATAAATATCCTTTACCCAGGATCGACGATCTACTTGATCAGTTGAAGGGAGCATCCATATTCTCCAAGATCGACCTCAGATCAGGTTATCACCAACTGAGAGTCAAAGCTGAAGATGTCTCAAAAACTGCATTCAGAACTAGATATGGCCATTATGAATTTCTTGTTATGCCATTTGGGCTAACAAATGCTCCAGCAGTATTCATGGATTACATGAATAGAATTTTTCGACCATATCTAGATAAATTTGTAGTGGTTTTCATTGACGACATCCTTATCTACTCTAAGGATGAAGAAGAGCATAAAGAGCACCTTAGAATCGTGCTACAAGTGTTGAAGGAGCACAAGCTCTATGCGAAACTGTCTAAGTGCGAATTTTGGTTGAAGGAAGTAAAATTCCTAGGCCATGTCGTATCGGCTGAAGGTGTTGCAGTGGACCATACTAAAGTTGAAGCAGTTCTCCAATGGGAACGACCAAAGTCCGTGACTGAGATCAGGAGTTTTCTAGGTCTAGCTGGCTATTATAGGAGATTTATCAAGGGCTTTTCGCAAATAGCTATGCCTTTGACAAAGTTAACTAGGAAGGGTCAACCATATGTATGGGACGAAAAGTGTGAAGCAGCTTTTCAAAATTTGAAGACTAAGTTGACTACGGCACCAGTACTTATAATTCCAGATCCTGCTCAGACCTTTACTTTGTACACAGATGCTTCCAAGAAAGGTCTTGGGTGTGTATTAATGCAAAATGGTAGGGTAGTAGCTTATGCTTCTCGACAGTTAAGGCCACATGAAGGGAATTATCCTACTCACGACTTAGAACTGGCAGCAGTAGTGTTTGCTCTGAAGATTTGGAGGCATCACCTCTACGGTTCAAAGTTCGAGGTTTATAGTGACCACAAAAGTCTAAAGTACCTGTTCGACCAAAAGGAGCTCAACATGCGGCAGAGGAGATGGATGGAGTTTATCAAGGACTACGACTTCGAATTGAAGTATCATCCAGGAAAGGCGAACGTTGTAGCAGATGCCTTAAGTAGAAAGACAATCCATGTAGCCCAGATGATGATCAGAGAACATAAATTGCTCGAGGAGATACCAAGTACATCTATTGATGTAATGTCAGGTTTGGTCGCTACCATGGAAGCATTAACTATTGAAAGCACAATTTGGAAAGAGATTAAATTCGCTCAGCTCGAAGATGAGTATCTATTAAACGTGAGGGAAGATATTGAAGAAGGAAAAGAATCGAAATTTGGGATCGATAGAGATGGGATATTAAGGTATAAAGGAAAAGTGTGCATACCTAATGATGGAGAAATAAAAAGGCTCATACTAGAGGAGGCTCATCGGAGTAAATACACTATCCATCCCGGAGCAACCAAGATGTATCATGATCTCAAGCGGAATTGGTGGTGGCGGGGCATGAAGAAAGATGTGACTGACTTTGTCACTTGTTGTTTGACTTGTCAGAAAGTCAAGATCGAACATCGGAAACCTCCTGGATTATTAAAGAATTTGGATATCCCAGAGTGGAAATGGGATAGCATCTCTATGGATTTCATCATGGGGCTTCCTCTAACGACATCCGGACATAATGCCATTTGGGTAATTGTCGATAGGTTAACTAAGTCAGCTCATTTTCTAGCAATTGCAGCAGAATACTCATTGGAGAGACTAGCAAAGATCTACATGAAGGAGATTGTCAGATTGCATGGGATACCGAATAGCATCGTATCTGATCGTGATCCACGATTCACTTCACGATTTTGGAAAGCATTGCAGAATGCTATGGGAACTCGGATGAGTTATAGTACCGCTTATCATCCTCAAACTGACGGGCAGACTGAGAGGACTATTCAAACTCTGGAAGACATGTTGCGGGCTTGTGCAATCGAACTAAAAGGAAGTTGGGACGATCATCTTCATCTTGCGGAGTTTGCATATAACAATAGTTATCACTCCAGCATTGAGATGGCACCTTATGAGGCTTTGTATGGAAGAAAATGTAGATCTCCTATTTGCTGGACGGAATTGAATGAGCGAATTTTAATAGGTCCAGAACTTGTGGACGAGACGACTCAAAAGATTAAGGTGATTCAACAGAAACTTCTCACTGCTCAGAGTCGACAGAAGAGTTATGCTGACAAGAGAAGACGACCGTTGGAGTTCATGGTGGGCGAACATGTATTCTTAAGAGTCACACCAATGACTGGCATTGGTAGAGCAATACGAGCAAAGAAGCTTTCACCTCGTTTTATGGGTCCTTATGAGATTTTGGAGAAAGTTGGACCGGTAGCTTACTGTAACGCCACAATTTTAATACCCAAAAACTTGGTCAAAATATTGAAAATACCATCAAAAGAGTTCAACAATATCCAAAACCTTTTACAATGTTACCATTTCGAATAAAACCCGTAATACATAATCAGAATAAATTCCAGAAAATATTTCAGAGTTTAATACAAAACGGAAGTCTTAGGTTCATGGCAAATAAAATAACATATCATAATTTATTGGAGATTAAAAGAGCTTCCAGAGCTCACTCCATAGGTGCCTTCCCTTGCTCTCTACTAGAATAATCACCTGAAAAATGTTAATATGGGATGAGATTCCACGTCTCAGTAACTACTGAATATTTCTACCTTATACGAGCAAAATTACATATGACAAAAATAAAAGGTAATATAATGTGAATTTAATATACTCAGATATTTTTAGATATACTGTTGTTCACATCAAATGCCTTTACAAAATACTCATCATTCTTTATTGAATAATTCAGAAATGCACTATGCAGTATGCAGCCTCCCTTATATCCCCTTCCAACCGTATACCGCTGACTGGAACCATAGGCTAACATATAGTCCAATAGAAACTCATTCATTTGACTGGATGGTTTCAAGCTCACCAAAACTTAAGATACACCCGGCCAAAGGTATAGAGCTTAAATCTGGACTATGGCTCCCCTCCTTTAAAATAACAACTAAGGAGGTGTCACATGTCCCACATCTCCAATGAAATCCCGGCCAGAGGAAAACATGGAAGATGAGGCCCTGAAAAGTACCATCCACTGTGCACCGAGTGGTGGCATAAACAATTCTTATCATTCAATTCCCTCCTTACTCCACCCATCACAATACAACCGCCATGATGTATTTACTCAAAAATAATGCATTATTATACCATTATATACGTTGATATGCGTATTTGTGAATAGTAAAATACGGTATATACATGAATAGTAAAATGAGTAGTAAAATACGGTATACGTGAATAGTAACATGAATAGTAAATACGGTATACGTGAATAGTAACATGAATAGTAAATACGGTATACGTGAATAGTAAAAATGAATAGTAAATACGGTATATGTGAATAGTAAAATGAATAGTAAATACGGTATATGTGAATAGTAAAATGAATAGTAAATACGGTATATGTGAATAGTAAAATGAATAGTAAATACGGTATATGTGAATAGTAAAATGAATAGTAAATACGGTATATGTGAATAGTAAAATGAATAGTAAATACGGTATATGTGAATAGTAAAATGAATAGTAAATACGGTATATGTGAATAGTAACGTACGTATAAATGGTACCTCTACAGATTTGCAAATCAAAATTCCCACACCAGATCTTAAAACCATAAATATTTTCTAAATATTCTTGCCAAAATAGTAAACAAACAAATTTATAATCATACATAATTCACAAGTATAAGGAAGAATATTCAGAGTTACCTGTTACTTGCTAATACCCGAATCACCAACCAGCTATTATAACTCTCAAGCAAATATCTCTCTACTCTCTCTCTCTCTCTACCTCTCTCTAAGGCTCTTAGAAGTTGTGAAGAATGAAATGAAATGGAAGGTCTATTTATAGTTGGAAAATGGGTCTTTAAGTGTAATTTTCGTCTCTGGGTCGTTTTACGTAATTTTCCCAAAATTATAAAAACAAACTTTCTCGTGACTCTTCCCGTGGCTGGTTGTGGAAATAATTTTTCGTGGGTCCCACATGAATAGTAAATAATAATATAATATTATTATTCAAATAGTAAATTACTATTACGTGGGTCCCGCTGACAAAATTTTCAAACTTCACGAGAGTTTTGTGTCGGGAGAGAATTATTTTGGTTGTGGGTCCCGCATGAATAGTAAATACGTATTTAGGAATAGTAAATACCGTATTTTTAAATAGTAAATACGTATTTGTGAATAGTGAACACTATTCATATTTCACAAATTTCAAGTATTAAATACGTATTTGTGAATAACATATATATATATATATATTTTTTAAATACGTATTTGTAAATAGTAAATACGTATACGTGAATAGTAAATACTATTCACGGGGCCCACAAAATACTGATTTCAAATTTATCACTTTCCAAAAATAGAGCCTACTAGTCTTCCCAAAATAGGTTTATGTTCAAGATATTAGATTCAAAATTCAGGATGTTACATTTCTCCCCTCCTAAAAGAAAATTTTGTCCTCAAAATTTCGCTATAATAAGAATTCTAACCTATTTAAATAAATGAGGATAGGTTTGTCGCATGCTCTCCTCCGTTTCCCAAGTAGCATCTCCGGGAGCCATTCCTTTCCACTCGACCTTTACAAGTCTAATGGTCTTGTTTCTTAATTTCTTGTCCCTTGCATCAACAATCCGCTCCGGCTCGGCTTTATACGTCATGTTATCCTTGAGTTCTACCTCTTCTACTTCTATAATGTGGGAAGGATCCGGTTGGTATTTCTTCAGTTGCGATACATGAAAGACATCGTGAAGGTTCGCAAGCTGTGGAGGTAATGCAATTCTGTAAGCTACCGGTCCAACTTTCTCCAAAATCTCATAAGGACCCATAAAACGAGGTGAAAGCTTCTTTGCTCGTATTGCTCTACCAATGCCAGTCATTGGTGTGACTCTTAAGAATACATGTTCGCCCACCATGAACTCCAACGGTCGTCTTCTCTTGTCAGCATAACTCTTCTGTCGACTCTGAGCAGTGAGAAGTTTCTGTTGAATCACCTTAATCTTTTGAGTCGTCTCGTCCACAAGTTCTGGACCTATTAAAATTCGCTCATTCAATTCCGTCCAGCAAATAGGAGATCTACATTTTCTTCCATACAAAGCCTCATAAGGTGCCATCTCAATGCTGGAGTGATAACTATTGTTATATGCAAACTCCGCAAGATGCAGATGATCGTCCCAACTTCCTTTTAGTTCGATTGCACAAGCCCGCAACATGTCTTCCAGAGTTTGAATAGTCCTCTCAGTCTGCCCGTCAGTTTGAGGATGATAAGCGGTACTATAACTCATCCGAGTTCCCATAGCATTCTGCAATGCTTTCCAAAATCGTGAAGTGAATCGTGGATCACGATCAGATACGATGCTATTCGGTATCCCATGCAATCTGACAATCTCCTTCATGTAGATCTTTGCTAGTCTCTCCAATGAGTATTCTGCTGCAATTGCTAGAAAATGAGCTGACTTAGTTAACCTATCGACAATTACCCAAATGGCATTATGTCCAGAGGTTGTTAGAGGAAGCCCCATGATGAAATCCATAGAGATGCTGTCCCATTTCCACTCTGGGATATCCAAATTCTTTAATAATCCGGGAGGTTTCCGATGTTCGATCTTGACTTTCTGACAAGTCAAACAACAAGTGACAAAGTCAGTCACATCTTTCTTCATGCCCCGCCACCACCAATTCCGCTTGAGATCATGATACATCTTGGTTGCTCCGGGATGGATAGTGTATTTACTCCGATGAGCCTCCTCTAGTATGAGCCTTTTTATTTCTCCATCATTAGGTATGCACACTTTTCCTTTATACCTTAATATCCCATCTCTATCGATCCCAAATTTCGATTCTTTTCCTTCTTCAATATCTTCCCTCACGTTTAATAGATACTCATCTTCGAGCTGAGCGAATTTAATCTCTTTCCAAATTGTGCTTTCAATAGTTAATGCTTCCATGGTAGCGACCAAACCTGACATTACATCAATAGATGTACTTGGTATCTCCTCGAGCAATTTATGTTCTCTGATCATCATCTGGGCTACATGGATTGTCTTTCTACTTAAGGCATCTGCTACAACGTTCGCCTTTCCTGGATGATACTTCAATTCGAAGTCGTAGTCCTTGATAAACTCCATCCATCTCCTCTGTCGCATGTTGAGCTCCTTTTGGTCGAACAGGTACTTTAGACTTTTGTGGTCACTATAAACTTCGAACTTTGAACCGTAGAGGTGATGCCTCCAAATCTTCAGAGCGAACACTACTGCTGCCAGTTCTAAGTCGTGAGTAGGATAATTCCCTTCATGTGGCCTTAACTGTCGAGAAGCATAAGCTACTACCCTACCATTTTGCATTAATACACACCCAAGACCTTTCTTGGAAGCATCTGTGTACAAAGTAAAGGTCTGAGCAGGATCTGGAATTATAAGTACCGGTGCCGTAGTCAACTTAGTCTTCAAATTTTGAAAAGCTGCTTCACACTTTTCGTCCCATACAAATGGTTGACCCTTCCTAGTTAACTTTGTCAAAGGCATAGCTATTTGCGAAAAGCCCTTGATAAATCTCCTATAATAGCCAGCTAGACCTAGAAAACTCCTGATCTCAGTCACGGACTTTGGTCGTTCCCATTGGAGAACTGCTTCAACTTTAGTATGGTCCACTGCAACACCTTCAGCCGATACGACATGGCCTAGGAATTTTACTTCCTTCAACCAAAATTCGCACTTAGACAGTTTCGCATAGAGCTTGTGCTCCTTCAACACTTGTAGCACGATTCTAAGGTGCTCTTTATGCTCTTCTTCATCCTTAGAGTAGATAAGGATGTCGTCAATGAAAACCACTACAAATTTATCTAGATATGGTCGGAAAATTCTATTCATGTAATCCATGAATACTGCTGGAGCATTTGTTAGCCCAAATGGCATAACAAGAAATTCATAATGGCCATATCTAGTTCTGAATGCAGTTTTTGAGACATCTTCAGCTTTGACTCTCAGTTGGTGATAACCTGATCTGAGGTCGATCTTGGAGAATATGGATGCTCCCTTCAACTGATCAAGTAGATCGTCGATCCTGGGTAAAGGATATTTATTCTTTATAGTCACTTTATTCAACTGGCGATAGTCAATGCATAGTCTCAGGCTCCCATCTTTCTTCTTCACAAAGAGTACGGGCGATCCCCAAGGAGATACACTGGGTCTGATAAAACCCTTTTCTAACAATTCTTCGATCTGCTTCTTCAATTCTGCTAGTTCCGATGGAGACATTCGGTAAGGAGCTTTAGATATAGGTTCTGTTCCAGGTACGAGATCAATAGAAAATTCTACTTCTCTCTCTGGAGGTAAACCTGTCATTTCTTTCGGAAATACTTCCGGAAATTCTTTCACCACTTCAATGTTCTCTATCCCTTCCTCCACTTCTGCTTGAATGGAGAAAAACACCATGTACGCAAGACAACCATGATGAACAGGCTTTTCATCTTGTACTATAGACAATAATTGTGGTCTACTATGACTCATAGAGTCATCCGCAAGAGAGATAGTCTTCCTCTTGCAGTCAAGGATGATGTCATTAGCTGACAACCAATCCATTCCTATTATTACATCGATACCCTTCGTGGGTAAACAAACAAGGTCTATATTTGAGATCCTATTATCAATCTCAATCGTACAATTTAAGCAAGCCCTAGAAGTTTTTACTGAAGCTCCCGCCGGTGTAGAAATAATCATATAATAAGGCAATTCACTCACTCTTAAATTCAATCGAGGCACACAGTCGTATGATATAAAAGAGTGTGTGGCACCAGAATCAAATAAGGCTTCTACTTCAAGACCTTGGAGTTTGAGGATACCTTTAATCAGATTTGGTGAAGCACTTGCCTCCTGATGTGATAGTGCAAACACTTTCCCTGGCACTGCAGTTCTAGCATCCTTGGCCCCTCGAGGCTCCTCCTCACAAAATCTGGAAATGTGTCCTGGCTTTCCACAGTTGAAACACGTCACACATGGTCCTTGGTGTATTCTTCCACACTTGGCACACATCTGATTGTTAGCGGTGCTTGCAACAGGAGCTGTGGATCCCCTATATGAACTCTGACCTCCACTGAAGTGACTCCTTTGAGGTCCTTTGAATTGACTCCTCGGTGGTCTGCTGAAATGACTTCTTTGGGGTCCAGTAAAATAACTCCTCGATGGTCCACCAAAGTGATTTCTGGATGGTTGGCTAAACCGCGTATTCACATTACTGAAGTTGTGACTCTGCTTCTTAGTAACTCCTCCCGTTGGTCTCATGAGGTGTGTAGATCTGGCCTGAAAACCCTTCATCTTCTCAGCTTCCTCTTCTCGTTTGTTCCTTGCTATCGTGCGCAGTTTGTCACATATTTCTTCAAAATCCCTTGTTTCATCAAGGAACGGTGATAGAGCTGTTTTTAGGTCTGGTCTAGCTTTTTCAACCAATCGAGCACTCAACCATTTAGAGTTGTTCTGTGAATATCCGCAGAATTTAGACAACTCTAAAAAGCGAGTAATAAATTCGTCTTCATGTAATTCCCCTTGCCTGAATGTGAGGAATTCAGTTTCTTTCTCTATTCTGATTGAAGGGGAAAAGTAATAATTTTCGAACTTTTCCTTAAACTCTTCCCACGTCATCTCAGCATTTCCTTTTGTTTTGGTGCTTTCCCACCATTCTTCAGCTGCTTTCTGCAACAATTGTTCAGCAACCATCACCTTTTGTTGTGAGCTAATCTCGATAACTCTGAAAATCTTTTCTACACGCTTCAGCCACTCCAGTGCTGCAATCGGATCTAGCTTCCCCTCGAACATCGGTGGAGTAAACTTCCGAAATTTTTCCCAAACCTCAGTAATAGGTAAGGGATGATACTGAGAATGAGAACCGCTACTACCTCCATCTTCAGTGCGAGAATGACTTCCTCCCCTAGATTGATGGTCTGAAGGTGTGACTTCCAGAGCCTTCTCCTTTCCTTCCTTACCACCTTGGCCTCGTCCTTTTGCTAATTCATCCTCGTGTCTATTCACTTTCTCTCTCATCTCCAGGATGACGTCTCGTAATTCTGCCAAAAGGGCATTGTTATCCTGAGGATAGGGACCATCTTGATGCGGAGGGAGACCTCTTTGGGATGGAGCAGGGGTTGAATTAGTTCTTCGAGTTCTTGCCATTATCTCCTCCTATGATTAATACTATAAGGACACTAAACAAATAAAAATAGCTAAATAAATTCTAAATCTAACAAAGGGAAGTGCTCATGTTATGATATTTAATTTGCCACGAACTTTTTAAAAATTTTTTTTTTTAAGAAATCACTTTAGAAAATAAACAAAATTGCCATGGAACCTTTAGCTCTGATACCAAAAATGTAACGCCACAATTTTAATACCCAAAAACTTGGTCAAAATATTGAAAATACCATCAAAAGAGTTCAACAATATCCAAAACCTTTTACAATGTTACCATTTCGAATAAAACCCGTAATACATAATCAGAATAAATTCCAGAAAATATTTCAGAGTTTAATACAAAACGGAAGTCTTAGGTTCATGGCAAATAAAATAACATATCATAATTTATTGGAGATTAAAAGAGCTTCCAGAGCTCACTCCATAGGTGCCTTCCCTTGCTCTCTACTAGAATAATCACCTGAAAAATGTTAATATGGGATGAGATTCCACGTCTCAGTAACTACTGAATATTTCTACCTTATACGAGCAAAATTACATATGACAAAAATAAAAGGTAATATAATGTGAATTTAATATACTCAGATATTTTTAGATATACTGTTGTTCACATCAAATGCCTTTACAAAATACTCATCATTCTTTATTGAATAATTCAGAAATGCACTATGCAGTATGCAGCCTCCCTTATATCCCCTTCCAACCGTATACCGCTGACTGGAACCATAGGCTAACATATAGTCCAATAGAAACTCATTCATTTGACTGGATGGTTTCAAGCTCACCAAAACTTAAGATACACCCGGCCAAAGGTATAGAGCTTAAATCTGGACTATGGCTCCCCTCCTTTAAAATAACAACTAAGGAGGTGTCACATGTCCCACATCTCCAATGAAATCCCGGCCAGAGGAAAACATGGAAGATGAGGCCCTGAAAAGTACCATCCACTGTGCACCGAGTGGTGGCATAAACAATTCTTATCATTCAATTCCCTCCTTACTCCACCCATCACAATACAACCGCCATGATGTATTTACTCAAAAATAATGCATTATTATACCATTATATACGTTGATATGCGTATTTGTGAATAGTAAAATACGGTATATACATGAATAGTAAAATGAGTAGTAAAATACGGTATACGTGAATAGTAACATGAATAGTAAATACGGTATACGTGAATAGTAACATGAATAGTAAATACGGTATACGTGAATAGTAAAAATGAATAGTAAATACGGTATATGTGAATAGTAAAATGAATAGTAAATACGGTATATGTGAATAGTAAAATGAATAGTAAATACGGTATATGTGAATAGTAAAATGAATAGTAAATACGGTATATGTGAATAGTAAAATGAATAGTAAATACGGTATATGTGAATAGTAAAATGAATAGTAAATACGGTATATGTGAATAGTAAAATGAATAGTAAATACGGTATATGTGAATAGTAACGTACGTATAAATGGTACCTCTACAGATTTGCAAATCAAAATTCCCACACCAGATCTTAAAACCATAAATATTTTCTAAATATTCTTGCCAAAATAGTAAACAAACAAATTTATAATCATACATAATTCACAAGTATAAGGAAGAATATTCAGAGTTACCTGTTACTTGCTAATACCCGAATCACCAACCAGCTATTATAACTCTCAAGCAAATATCTCTCTACTCTCTCTCTCTCTCTACCTCTCTCTAAGGCTCTTAGAAGTTGTGAAGAATGAAATGAAATGGAAGGTCTATTTATAGTTGGAAAATGGGTCTTTAAGTGTAATTTTCGTCTCTGGGTCGTTTTACGTAATTTTCCCAAAATTATAAAAACAAACTTTCTCGTGACTCTTCCCGTGGCTGGTTGTGGAAATAATTTTTCGTGGGTCCCACATGAATAGTAAATAATAATATAATATTATTATTCAAATAGTAAATTACTATTACGTGGGTCCCGCTGACAAAATTTTCAAACTTCACGAGAGTTTTGTGTCGGGAGAGAATTATTTTGGTTGTGGGTCCCGCATGAATAGTAAATACGTATTTAGGAATAGTAAATACCGTATTTTTAAATAGTAAATACGTATTTGTGAATAGTGAACACTATTCATATTTCACAAATTTCAAGTATTAAATACGTATTTGTGAATAACATATATATATATATATATTTTTTAAATACGTATTTGTAAATAGTAAATACGTATACGTGAATAGTAAATACTATTCACGGGGCCCACAAAATACTGATTTCAAATTTATCACTTTCCAAAAATAGAGCCTACTAGTCTTCCCAAAATAGGTTTATGTTCAAGATATTAGATTCAAAATTCAGGATGTTACACTTACAGAATTGCATTACCTCCACAGCTTGCGAACCTTCATGATGTCTTTCATGTATCGCAACTGAAGAAATACCAACCGGATCCTTCCCACATTATAGAAGTAGAAGAGGTAGAACTCAAGGATAACATGACGTATAAAGCCGAGCCGGAGCGGATTGTTGATGCAAGGGACAAGAAATTAAGAAACAAGACCATTAGACTTGTAAAGGTCGAGTGGAAAGGAATGGTTCCCGGAGATGCTACTTGGGAAACGGAGGAGAGCATGCGACAAACCTATCCTCATTTATTTAAATAGGTTAGAATTCTTATTATAGCAAAATTTTGAGGACAAAATTTTCTTTTAGGAGGGGAGAAATGTAACATCCTGAATTTTGAATCTAATATCTTGAACATAAACCTATTTTGGAAAGACTAGTAGGCTCTATTTTCAGAAAGTGATAAATTTGAAATTAGTATTTTGCGGGACCCACGGCCAAAAATAATTCTGCAAACTTTCTCGTGAAGTTTGAAAAAATGGCCGCGGGACCCACTCAATAATAATTTATTATTTAAATAATATTATATTATAAAAATAAAATAATATATATTAAAATATTATTAAATTTTTTTAAAAAAGGTTCACGGGGCAAGTCACGGGAAAGTTTTTTTTTAGTTTTTAGGAAAATTACGTAAAACGACCCAGAGACGAAAATTACACTTAAAGACCCATTTTCCAACTATAAATAGACCTTCCATTTCGTTTCATTCTTCACAACTTCTAAGAGCCATAGAGAGAGGTAGAGAGAGAGAGAGAGAGTAGAGATATTTGCTTGAGAGTTATAATAGCTGGTTGGTGATTCGGGTATTAGCAAGTAACAGGTAACTCTGAATATTCTTCCTTATACTTGTGAATTATGTATGATTATAAATTTGTTTGTTTACTATTTTGGCAAGAATATTTAGAAAATATTTATGGTTTTAAGATCTGGTGTGGGAATTTTGACTTGCAAATCTGTAGAGGTACTATTTATACGTACGTTACTATTCATTTTACTATTCACATATACCGTATTTACTATTCATTTTACTATTCACGTATACCGTATTTACTATTCATTTTTACTATTCACGTATACCGTATTTACTATTCATGTTACTATTCACGTATACCGTATTTACTATTCATGTTACTGTTCACGTATACCGTATTTACTATTCATTTACTATTCATGTATACCGTATTTACTATTCATGTTACTATTCACGTATACCGTAATTACTACTCATTTTACTATTCATGTATATACCGTATTTTACTATTCACAGATACGCATAGTATTTTACTATTCACAGATACGCATAGTATTATACTATTCATAAATACGCATATCAATGTATATAATGGTATAATAATGCATTATTTTTGAGTAAATACATTCATCATGGCGGTTGTATTGTGATGGGTGGAGTAAGGAGGGAATTGAATGATAAGAATTGTTTATGCCACCACTCGGTGCACAGTGGATGGTACTTTTCAGGGCCCCATCTTCCATGTTTTCCTCTGGCCGGGATTTCATTGGAGATGTGGGACATGTGACACCTCCTTAGTTGTTATTTTAAAGGAGGGGAGCCATAGTCCAGATTTAAGCTCTATACCTTTGGCCGGGTGTATCTTAAGTTTTGGTGAGCTTGAAACCATCCAGTCAAATGAATGAGTTTCTATTGGACTATATGTTAGCCTATGGTTCCAGTCAGCGGTATACGGTTGGAAGGGGATATAAGGGAGGCTGCATACTGCATAGTGCATTTCTGAATTATTCAATAAAGAATGATGAGTATTTTGTAAAGGCATTTGATGTGAACAACGGTATATCTAAAAATATCTGAGTATATTAAATTCACATTATATTACCTTTTATTTTTGTCATATGTAATTTGCTCGTGTAAGGTTGAAATATTCAGTAGTTACTGAGACGTGGAATCTCATCCCATATTAACATTTTTCAGGTGATTATTCTAGTAGAGAGCAAGGGAAGGCACCTATGGAGTGAGCTCTGGAAGCTCTTTTGATCTCCAATAGATTATGTTATGTTATTTTATTTGCCATGAACCTAAGACTTCCGTTTTGTATTAAACTCTGAAATATTTTCTGGAATTTATTCTGATTATGTATTACGGGTTTTATTCGAAATGGTAACATTGATAAAAGGATTTGGATATTGTTGAACTCTTTTGAAGGTATTTTCAATATTTTGACCGAGTTTTTGGTGATGAAAATGAGGTGTTACAGTGGAAATTTCGACCACAATGGAAGTAAAGGACAGTACAGGCTGTAAATAATAAATACTCCTCATTTTTCACCAGAAAAATAATACTCCTATTGTCCTTTTTATGTTTTGCCAGCAATGATCCAACAGTCGATAGAGTTGACATAATGGTAAGGAACAAACTCAAAAAGATAAGGGTTTAATTTTTGGTGTTGTTGTGAGGGCTCCTTTAATAAACAATTATTTAAGTACTCCCTCCGGTCCTAATTATAAGGCATAGTTGACTTTGTTTGGAGAGATTAAAGAAGCTAAATAAATTACTTAATCACTTTATATGTTGTATATCTTTAGATTATATATTAGTTTATTAGTCAAACTAATTACTTTGAAGAAAAAAATAAAAATAAAAATACTCTAAAGTAATTTAATTAGCTTCCTTAATTTTTCCAAAAAAGTCAACTATGCCTTATAATTAGGACTGGAGGGAGTATTTTTATAAGTGTTCAAAGAGCCTCAGGGACATACCCTAACCTTGGTAGGGAACCGATACCAAACTCATCTAAACTTTTATTATATATATAAAAAAAAAAAACAATGATCCAACAGTCGCAATTCGTACCAATTATGCAGATGTATAAAGGTGAAATTAAGGCCTCTGGCCCCATCCGCAAAACGCGTCTGCTACTCTCCTTTGTCGGTGTGATGTGACTTACTATGAGTTTTTAATTAGCTTGTCGATAATGACTTTCATAATTTTCAAGATAAGGATGAGAAAATAGTTGAAACAATTGTTTTAGAGTCATCTAAACACTCACAAATTGTTACAACCTTTAGTAAATTTGTTTGAAATAGTGATTGAGATTATATTAAAAAAAAAAAGAAACAGAAGTGACTGAAAAGTATATTCATATAACTATTTTTATTGATTTGTAAGAATTTTAACTAATGTCTTCTAATAAGGATCATAGAGAATATAATTTATGATTTACAATATAAATATATGAGAGGAATTTTATCTTAATCTATGTAAATGAGCTTTTTTAACGCTAATTCTAACAAGCATATAAGTTTCTTTTAATTGAATTGTGGTTTATTAAAAATAATTAAAATAGAAATTGTCAGAAAAAAGCTCTGGTGTAGGCGCTGAAACTCTATTTTCGCAACACTCACCATGAGTTGTTTAGGGTTCAGTTTGGGTCCCCGACAACGACGCCGGTGGTTGTCAGTGTTTGGGGGAGGCTCTTTCTATCGTTGAGTGTGGGTCTTGTGTGAAGAGTGTAGCGCTCGAATCGATTGTGTGACGGACGAATGCGACACCTCTATCACATTGGGTTTCACGAGGATCATTTCGGAGGGAGATCCAATTGTGATTTTCACATGATTTAAGAAGCTTGGACATAAGGAAATGCTAGAAACAAAACACTATGCATGGTTATGGGACAAAAATATGGAGATGTAGATATGATTTTCCCATACCTTAAAAGAAGGTAATTCTATTGCGGATTGGTTAGTGAATTATAATTTTAACTGTAATGAAGATTTTATTATTTTTTATTCTCTTTTAGTAGGGGTGATAGATTTTTTGTTTAGCAATATTGTGAGACTTATTTACGTATGTCTAGATTCAGGCTAATGACAGTGATGTAATTGGCTTTCGAGCCCCAGTTTTTACAAAAAATAATAATAATTACATTTAGTCGAAAATAAGACAATGTTTTTTTTTAGAAAAACCTTATTTACAAATAGTTATGAAAAAATTATGATGTTAGAAAATAAAAAGAATGTGACAACGTTTTAAATAATGCTATGTATAAAATTAATTGAGTGTAAAATATATACAAATACATTTATTATTTAGAGAAACTTGAAAAAAAAAACTTATAAAAGGGTTAAGGCCGTGAACAGGAAAAGGAAAAAAAAAAAGGATGCCCTCTTGGCCGGAGGCAATAGTATCTTTGTTTTTTTTTTGCTCGGAGAAGGCAATAGTATACTTAGTTCCCTGCTTTTTTGAGCTGTCCCTTTATTTTGGTCAAATAAACTGTTCCTTTAACAATATCCTTTATGGTCTTTATATTCCCAGAAAATGTTCTTCGCAGTATTGCTTCTTCCTCATTTTAATGGCTCTATTTATATCAATAAAAATGATGTATTTACTTTAAACGATATAAAAATAAATTAATATCTTATTTTCACCAAAATTTAAAATAAATTAAAGATAGTTTTAAGGAAGATGTTAAACAAGATATTTTGAAAAATTAATACACATTATTTCATAGAAAATCGATAAAAAAAAACATCTATTTATAAAATTTATTAGTGAAAAAAAGTTGAATTTGAGTATGAGGATAAAACACAAAAATTTAGAGAGCTAGATACATTTAAAAAAATATTTTGAGGATATTAGATGAATTAAAAAAATATTTTTAATGTGCTTGATCAACTTTTACCCAAAAAACTTTTCACTAATTTTATCCTTTTCTTCTTTAATTAATTTTAAAAAGTTAAATTATTTAGCGGAAAGGGCAACAAAAGGTGGGACAATCAATTGAGTAGGGTGGAGCGTGATTTTGGTTCGTGACTGACTTCAACTTTCTACTAATATACTCTCACTCCTTCATTTCTATCATTAGCCTCCAAACCTAGTCTCTGGAGCTCTCTCTCTTTCTATTCGTTTCTTTGCCTTCTCTCCACCAGATCGGTTTGGGCTCTACTTCCATGCTCTACCATTTCTTTGCTTCCAAACACTTTCTCTTTAGCGCACCTTCATTCAGGTAAATGATCCACCTTTCTTCTTCATGTATTTTTAAAGAATAAACTGATTCATCACTGACTTTCCGGAAAATCATAAATAAATGTAGTTTTTGTTTTTGGTTTTTTTGCCTATGTATAAAAATCAACAGAGTTTTAGCTAGCAAAAGGAAAACGAAGACGAAGAAATTGTGAAAATTGATGTTTTCTTTAGATCAATAATAACACGGAACTGAAACTTTCGTAAAAGCTAACTTCAAAATAAGCATTCTTACTTCTATTTTGTTGTACTTCTAATTAACTGCTTTTGTTCGTTAAATAAATTTCGCAAAACAAAAATAGCAATAACAACAACAAAAAGGAAAAAAAAAAGATATTGGTACTTAAACAATTGTCTTATATGTTACAGTCTGCGTGCGGTGATTTCTTGATGTTGATGGCAATTGAAGATCGGCTTCGCTTGCGTTTCCATTCTTCAAACAGTTGAATTGCATCCTATTGTGAGGTAAAGTGATTGAAATACCCTCTTTCATTAACTAAATTCCGAATTTTGATTATGCTCTATTGGCATTTATGTCTTTCGATTTTGGACTATGTTTTCATCTTTAATTTATGTAGAGAAATTTTACAAGAAAAATATAGTCAAATTATGTCTTAGTAGACCTTTTCAAGGTTGTAACCATATATTTGAAATACTTTGATGAGGACACTTCCACCCGAAAAATAACTCCATTACAATACCATGCTGAAACTTGTGATATATCATATGGCAGAAGAAAACTTTCCCCCTTCTGCGTCCTTCACAAATTCTATAATATTATCTCCGATATTAAATATAAGACCCAATTAAATTACTAGTCTTTTTTCTTTGTTTATCTTCATGGTATAAAAAGAAAAAATTACTATATCCGATCTTAATAAACTATTTATATTTATTTTTTTCTAAACTAATTTATTTGATTTATAAATTGATATATAATTTAATGGTACACACACAAATGATATAATTATAATTATGTAACTTATTTGATTTCTTTAATAAATAATAATAAAAAAAAAGTCTCCGACACTTGGAGGTAGTAGCATCTAACATGACCTTCTGTCATGTTATCGAAAAAATGTTGGAAAAAAATATCAGAAATAACAAACAAAGCTTCTCCTTTTTGCGAAAAGATGATATTGAGACACTCACCTTAAGTGTTTCATCGGATTGCGGAGATATAAAAATGTCAATGGGTGACTCAATTAAATCATCGACCTTAAAACGGTTTTTGGGTTAAAAAAAAGCTTGAAACGGTACAAACTCGGCATACGAGTTGGGCGGTCATGGCTGGATATATGTCAAGGGAAGTTAAAGATGAAGGAAGGTTGGGGAGGAAAGATATAAGAGAAGGAATTTGAGGACATAATTAAAAGGTGAAGCGTTGAGGTTTTCGATTCAAACCTCTACTATTTTCCTCTTCCGCTGGGACTGGGATGCCATCCTGGCTCGCTCAATTGCTTAGTAGTAAGATCTTTTGATCGCTTCTTCAACCTGTTTTTGTTTTCCAAATATGAGGTGTAACAATATCTTTTCATTGCTCAACTTAATTTCATTTTGGCCTCTTTTAGAATTATTAATTGGGGGCCAATAGATAATAGATATTATGTTGTTATAGTCTACATATAGTGGTGCGTTAATGAAATTTTTCCTATTTTTAATCTTGTTGCGTTTGATAAATTCTTTTACTGTCTATAATACTTGGATACAAATGCCACTCCAATCAAATGCCAAGATCTCTTTCACTGCTCACTAGTGGGTTCCAAGGGAAGCTCTTTCATTTCCACTACGCTCTCTCTCTCTCTATACTTTCTCTGCCCACCTGTTCTTTCTTTTCTTCTTTTTTTTAGAGCATCATTGTGCTCCTTCTTTCTTTCTTCTTCTTACTATTTGGTTTTGTGGCCGCCTTCTTCCTTTCACTCCCATTTCATAATCTAATATTTTCATAAAGACCTCAAAGTTTCTAAGAATTCTTCTTCTTCTTCTCAAGCTGTTTTTGTTTCTTATGCATCATAAATAATAGGATTTGGAGGTAGGGAAAAAGAGTATCACAACGAGTTGAGAATAGACAGATTGTTATGGCAGCTGTGAAGCCAAAAGTGATAAGCCACCCGCCAATGGACCAACTTCAAGGCTTAGAGTAATGTTACTGATTCAAACCCATATTTGGGTATGCCAAGTTTGAAGCTTTTCTATGATGCATTCTCACTTTTACCCCCCCCCCCCCTCCTTAATGTGGGTGATTCTCTGTCTGCTCTGTTCATAGGGGAGACAAATGGCTCCGGGTTTTCAGCATTACATTTTGGCCTTCTCATGACAGACTTCAAGCATGAACTCTCACTCCTTCATTTCTCTCCAAACCTATTCACCTAAACATACACTCACTCTCTCTTCATTTCTTTGCCTTCTCTCCGCCAGATTTGGCCGTCGTTGTCGTTGTAGTTCAATTCTCGTCGCCATCGGGATTCCTTTTCTCGTCTTTGCGAATCAAGATTTTGTTCCTCTATTGTCGTGTTTGCCTTTTAATCTGGTCAATAGTTCAGCATCTTGATATTTTTGCCCTTTTCTTTCTATTATTGCAGTTGCTCATGGTGATTGCCTGTGGTTTGTGTGGAGGTTGATGTTGGCTGGGGCTGAGTTAGGGGAGGCTTTGGGTTTTTTGAGAAGGGCACCTGGCCATTTTGAGGTAAGGTGATCCTAATTTCTTTTAGGGAAAATTCTAAATAAAATACCATTTGAATTTGTAAAATCTTCAGAAGTCTTAAATTTGTAAAAAGAATGAGAGGTACAAAAGACCTATGAGGGATATATAAATTCGAGTCAAATTACTTTTTTACCCTTTGTTTTAAATAAATAAAAAAATAAAATAAAATACCCTCCCCCACCGTCGGCCATTGCCGCTGGCCGGCAGTGGTGGGGGCCGGCGGTGGCAATGGCCGGCCGAAGGTGCCGGTGGCCGGTGGTGGTGGTGGTCGGCGGGGAGGGTATTTTATTTTATTTTTTTATTTAAAACTAAAGGTAAAATTGTAATTTGACCCGAATTTGCATATCCCTCATAGGTCCTTTGTACCTCTCAGTCTTTTTACAAATTCGGAAGACTTCTTGAGGTTTTGCAAATTCAAAATGTATTTTAATGGAATTTTCACTTTATTTTATCTTTTTGAATTTTGATCATGCTCTATGGGTATTTTTGTCTTTTGATTCTGAACTATTTTTTGTTATACGCAGTTTAAGTATAAAAATTACATTTAAGAGTTCAGATAAAAAACAAATTTAATTTTATAAATCTTAAAAAAATTTGAAATTATTTGTAATCCCCTAAATTATTGGGGAAAATGCATTTAAGGCTCTTTTTAGAGAAGAAAAAAAAATCTAAAAAAGGGCCTAAGATTCTGAAAATCCCAAAAAAGGCTAAGGGACTTTTCTTGGATTTTTAGAATCTAGTGAGTTGTTAATAGGGCTGATATAGTTGTTAACCGGGGTTGATATTGTTGTTAATGTGACTGATTTAGGTATTAAAATATTGTTGTTAATGCGACTGATTTAGTTGTTAACGGGTATTGATTTAGTTGTTAATTTGGTTGATTTGTTTATTAAATTTTAATGAATTTATATCAGAAAAGGCCCTTGGGCCTTTTTTAGGATTTTCAGAATCTTGGGCCCTTCTGGGATTTTTCCTCTAAAAAGGGCCCCATGTGGATTTTCCCAAATTATTAATCAACATTTTTTGAGAAAATAATTTTTTTCTTTCATAATCCTATAATATAATTCTTGAAAATCTGTAAAAATTTGTTGGAAGTTCAATAAATTTCAAAAGTTCATCTACACTAATATATTTTATTATATATATATATACACACGTTAAAATCTACACTAATGTATGTGTGTAATGTTAGGAATAATATATATTTTTGTTAATATATATATATATATATACTTAGCCCCCATGAAAGTAGGGTGTGTTTGATTTCCACCCACCTCACTTTCATTGAATCTCTCTCTCTCTCTCTTTAAATTTTTTATTTTTAAGATTGTCCCTCCCATTAAAAAAAAAAAAACAAAAACTATCGTCGATTTCAGGCTGCTAGTGGCCAGAGCCTAGGCGTCAGCAGTCAATCCTCTAGCGGCTGGCGCGATGGTCCTTCGGCGAGGGTCAATTTTCTTTTTCAATTTATTTAAAAATTGAGGACAAAAGGGTAAATTCGTCCGAATTTGAAAATTTCAATATGGTCCTTGGTATTTTTTAGTTCTTTAATTTTTTAATAAATTTAACAGACGTTTGGGGGTTTTACAAATTCAAATGGTATTTAAATATAATTTTCCTAAATACCTTTCTTTTTAAATAAATATAAAAAAAGATGATGTCAGAAATTAAAAGGAATGTGTCAATGTTTTAAATAATGCTATGAATAAAATTAATCAGGGAGAATGACAGAAAAATACTATTTGAATTTCAAAAGCAAGTTAACAAAAACAGTAATTAACAACTCATTTTGTTGTAAAATCACTGAGTATTTTTTGGGATTGCCCCAATTAATTAAGTGTAGAATTTATACAAATACATTTATTCTTTACAGAAACTTGAATGAAACGTAATAAAAGGGATAAGCCAGTTAGGGAGGGAGGGAAAAAAGGATGCCTGAGGGTCAAGGCGCTCTTGAAGTTGGTTAAGGTGTTGGGGGAGACATCTTAGCTCCTAGGTGCTTAGGTTAACGTTTGAGGGTAATAGACAGCTCACCTTACCCAGTATCGATATGACCTGAGAGGAAAAGAGATTTCGTCCTACCTTTGGATTGTGGGTGAATCCAACTCATTTTCTAAAATTTTTGTATTTGAAAAAAAAATAAAAGGAGGCCGTACTACGGCGGAGGCAATAGTATATTGGTTCCTTTTTTTTTTGAAAAAAAATTTTACTATCTCTTTAATAATATCCTTTATGGTATTCTTCTGCATATTACTTACTCTCCGTTATTTTAATGGCTTTATTTATATCAATAAAAATGATGTATTTACTTTAAACGATGTAAAAATAAATTAATATCTTATTTTCACCCGTAATTAAAATAAATTAAAGATAGTTTTAAGGAAGATGATTAAACAAGATAATTTAAAAAGTTAATACACGATATGTCATAAAATTCGTTAAAAAATCCCTATTTATAAAATTTATTAGTGGAAAAAAAACTTGAATTTCAGTATCAGTATAAAGCAAAAAATAATTTAGAGTGCTTCGATACTTTTTTTTAAAAAAATAAAATCCTGAGGATATTAGATGAATTAAAAAATATTTTTACTGTGCTTGATCAGCATTAACCAAAAAAAATTTTCACCAACTTTTTTCTTCTTTTTTAATTAGCGTTAAAAAGCTAAATTATATACCTGAAAGGCTAAATTATTTGACTCAAAGGCCAACAAATGGAGGGATAATCAGGGGAGGGGGATGCAGTATGATTTTGGTTAATGACCGACTTCAATTATATACTCTCCACTCCTTCATTTCTATCATTACCCTCCAAACCTACTCTCTGAAACTCTCTCTCTCTCTCTCTCTTCATTTCTTTGCCTTCTCTCTACTTCCAGGCTCACCATTTCTTTGCTACCAAACACTTTCTCTTTAGCGCAGTTTCATTCTAGTAAATAATCCACCTTTCTTCTTCTTCTTCATGTTTTTTTTTAAGAAATAAAGTACTTCATCACTGACTTTCCGGAAAATCTTAATTTAGTTTTTGTTGTGTCCCTAATTAATTGATTTTTTTCATTAAATAAATTTCGCAAAACAAAAATGGAAATAACAACAACAAAAAGAATAAAAAAAAAACAGAGAGATTGGTACTTAAAAGAGTGTCTCCGATATTACAGTCTGCGTGCGGTGATTTCTTGATGTTCATGGCAATGGAAGATCGACATCGCTTGCGTTTCCATTCTACAAACATTTGAATTGCATCCCATTTTGAGGTAAAGTGATTGGAATGCCCTCTATCATTTATTTAATTCCGAATTTTGATTATGCTATATGTTATAGTGGTCCTTTAATGAATTTTTCCCTCCACCACACTGAAATATTGGCACCCTAATTTTTTTTTTTAGCACCTTAAATTATTTTTTTCTTTTTTTTAGTACATAGTTGGTACCATAATATATATATATATATTTTTGGTAGGACTTAGTATCTTAAATTATTTTTTATATTCAGTATTTTAAAATATTTTTAATAATACTCATTATCTTAGAGTAATGTTTTTTGTTTCTCCTAGATCCTAATTTTTTTTCCTGTAGCACTCCTAAATTAATCTTTTTTTGTTCAATTTTTAAGGGCAAAAATGAACAGAATAACTTATAGAATAATGAATTCTACTAAAAAATAATCTAAAATACTGAACGCATAAAAATTCAAGATATCTAGTGCTACAAGAAAAATACATTGTGAAGCAATATACATAAAAAATTATTTTAGGATATGAGTAAGAGTTACTATTAGAAAAATAATTTAAGGTATTAAATGTACAAAACATTTAGGGTCATGAGAAAAATATTTCAGGCTGGTGGAGGTATCTTTGCTTGTTAAATATGTGTTTCATTAATTATTATATTACTCTCTCCAATCTTACATATAAAGTCCAGTTGACTTTTTTTTGGTTGAGATATTGATGAAGTTAAATAAATTATTTAATCATATTTTATACTGTATCATTAATTATACATTAGTCTATGAGTCAAGGAAATTACTTTGGAGAAAAATAAAAATAAAAATACTTTAAAGTAATTGAATTTGCTTCCTTAATTTCTATAAAAAAATTAAATAGGTCTTATATTTAAAATCTAAGACACTATAAAATTTTTTAACAATAAAATAAAAGGCACATTGAAAACGTAAGGCCCCATTTGGTTCAATGAAAATCAAAGGAAGGAAATGGAAAATCACATTTTCCGGATTGCAGCGGCGTTTGATTCGCAATTTTCCCAAGAAAATAATTTCTAGCGGTAGCAGATTTTCCTTTAAACACAGGAAAATTTCTTCCCACCAATTCTGGTGGGAACCCATTTTCCAGCAAGTTCAGAAAATGTTGAAGACAAATTTACCCCTCACCTTTTAGTCGATGAAGAAAGCCTCTCATCTTTTCCAACAACACAATTCCTGGAATTGTTCGATGCAATTAGAAATGAAGAACCCAAAATTGTTCGAAGCAGTTTCAGATCAGCAAGATTTGAAGAACCAAGTAAATAATTTTCGACAAGGCAGATTTGGATTACCAAGAAAACTTACCCAAAATCCGACGAAGCATAGTGGTGCCAGAATCTGTTGGTGTTCGGTGTCAGAAAAATGAAAGGAGGCTGCAGCATCGGAGGTCGGACAATTCCTACACCACCATAAGTCCCTGACTGAGAGTGAAGTGGAAGAAGAATGAGCAGCAGGAACCCCTTTTTTTTTTTTTTTCCTTTTTTAATAAAGGCCAAATTGAGTGTACACACTCATAACTGGAGTGTGTATAAGTGCCACTCACGCACGGTGTGCTTGTGTGTGAATATGAAAATTGGCAGGCAATTCTCAAGAATGCCTCACCAATTTGAGAATGTCTCACCAATTCTTGAGAATACCTCACTAATTTTGGAGAATTGGTAAGGTATTCTTGAGAGTATGTACTGTGCAATGCGTGGTTGGTTTTGTGTGGGATTAAAAAAATATTCTATTTGTAAGGATAAAATGGTATTTTCCCTCATTTTCTTACCTTATTTTCTTCCAACCAAATAAAAATTTTCCTATCAACCTATTTTCTTTTCCAATGCCAACTAAACGCATCGAGACAAAATATTTTTCATTCCTTTCCATTCTTTTCATTTCCATTCCCACCTTTTCTTTGATCCAAACGGGGCCTAAACCTTTCCATTCTTATTTTTCCTATTTTTGTGCGTATGCTCCTCACTCCCGTCAGTGGTTCAATTTGATTCTAATTACTACCTCCGGTCCTAATTATAAGAGCTAGTTGACTTTCTTTGGAGAAATTAAGAAAGTTAAATAAGTTACTTAATCATTTCATGTGTGTATCATTAGATTATATATTAGTTTATTAGTTAAACTAATTAGTTTGAAGAAAAAAAAATACTCTAAAGTACTTTAATTAACTTCCTTAATCTCTCCAAAAAAGTTAACTAACTCTTATAATTAGGACCGAAAGGAGTACAAAGCACTAAAACGGTGTGGTTTTACAGCAGCTGATAGCAAAAAGTAAACAAGGCACGCCCACATCTCTCGTGGCTACATTCAAGATTCTTTTAACTGAATTGTGGGTTATTAAAAATAATACGTAGATAATATTTTCTTAAAAAATAATACCTTTGTTTATGAATAGTTATGAAAAAAGATGATGTCAAACAATAAAAGGAATGTAACAACTTTTTAAATAATGCTATGTGTGAAACTAATTGAGTGTAAATTATGGGGTTTAAACTTCTCATGTTGTATGAGAAGAAGAAAATTCCTACACACACATGAAATGGTGGGACCCACACATATATATAATGCTAATTATATATATATGTGGGTCCCACCATTTTATTGGTGTGTGTGTGACATGAGAAAACATTTCTCCTACAACATGAGAAGTGTTTTTCCCGTAAAATATATACAAATACATTTATTATTTAGGGAAACTTAAATGAAACCTTATAAAAGGGAAAAAAATTGGATGCCCTTGTAGCCGGAAACAATAGTATATTGGTTCCCTTTTTTTAAGCTGTCCCTTTAATAATATCGTTTATGGTCTTTATTTTCCCAGAAAATATTCGTCTCCATATATTTGAAAATTATTGGTGCAAAATATTTTTAGGGAAAAACACATTTCATGTTGTAGGAGAAGTGTTTTCTCTTGTCACACACACACAAAATGGTGGGATCCACACACACACATATATATATATATATATATATATATATAATAAATATTATATATATGTGTGGGTCGTACTATTTCATGTCTTCTTTTTCTCATGTAACATGAGAAGTTTAAACCCCATATTTAATGTGCTTGATCAACTTTAACCCAAAAAAATGAAAAAAAAAAAAAGCTTTTTGCCATTTTTTTTGCTTCTTTTTTAATTAATTTTAAAATTTAAATTATTTGAATTATACTTTGTTTTTTTGGTCATTTGGATAATAAAAAAAAAAATTGAAGGTTGACCTGTTAATTAAAAACCAACATAATTTTAACTCGGAGAAAGGAAGAAAGGAAAACGAAGATAAAGAAATTACGAAAAACTGATGCTTTCTTAAGATCAATAATAACATGGAACTGAAACTTTCCTGCAAGTTAACTTTAAAATAAGCATTCTTACTTCGACCAAAAAAAAAAAAAAAGCATTCTTACTTCTATTTTATTGTGACCCTAATTAATTGCTTTTGTTCATTAAATAAAGTTTGCAAAACAAAACTGGAAATAACAACAAAAAGGGAAAAAAAAAAAAACAGAGATATTAGTACTTAAATAATTGTCTCCTATATTACAGTTTGCGTGCGGTGATTTCTTGATGTTGATGGCAATTGAAGATCGGCTTCACTTGCGTTTCCATTCTCCAAACAGTTGAATTGCATCCTATTTTGAGGTACGGTTATTGAAATACCCTGTTTCTTTTATTCAATTTCGAATTTTGATTATGCTCTATGGTTATTTATGTCTTTTGATTTTGAAGTATTTTTCATCTTAAATTTATGTAGAGAAATTACATTTAAGAGTTCTGATCCAAAAAAAAAAAAAACCCAATTTTAGTTTAAAAATATAAAAAAAGAATTGAGATTATTTGTCATCCCCAAAAGTACTAATCAAATTTGACAAGAAAAATATTGTCAAATTATGTCTTAATAGACCTTCTCAGGCTTGTAACCATATATTTGAAATACTTTGATGAGGGAACTTCCACCCGAAAAACAACTCCATTACAATTATGCTGAAGCTTGTGATATATTTACAGAGGAAAACTTTCCCCCATCTGCCACCTTCAGAAATTCTATAATATTATCTCCTATCTTAAATATTAGAAGTTTAGAACTAACTCAACTGACTTTTTTGAGTAAATCAAGGAAGCTAATTAAATTATTACCTCTGATCTTAATAAATTATGTATATTTACCTTTTTTTTTCCAAACTATTATTTTTGTTAGTGCTGTTGTGCCACTCCCTCTTTTTTTCATCAATGGCCTTCAATTCTGCCTTCTTCGTGTTGTCTGTGTGCACATTGATGGAGGCTACTCTGCAGGGTCGTGCATTACTCGTTTTCCATAATTTGATGAGCCGAGTTACACCTAAGCCCATTGATTTCGCATAGCGTTTTCTTAAACTTAAAGCCCTTCTCATTTTCCTGCATTTCATTCTTCTCAACGACACAAATCGCCTTCTCCATTAACTCTTCTAGCATCTTCACATCGGCAACTTCGACAGAACAATAAAATCATGCACACATGGCCTTATGGTTGGTTTAGATTCTTTGATAATCAAGAAGCCCTAAAATCTAGACTCTCCACCTCAAATATTATCAATCTACATCTATTATTTAGTTTTCTTCAAAAAATTATTTTAGTGTGTACAAAATCTAAAATAAAAATAATCCCTTAATTTCTATGTTTTTTTTAAAAAATATTTTTTATTTAAAAACCATTAGCTATAAATTTTAAATATGGAGCGTGAAAATTATATTTGGGCCCTGTAGATATCATGGCATTGATGAGTACCATAGTGCTAATCACTAAGGTGAGCAGCAAAACTAGTTTCCCCAATATTCATTAGAATATGCACGCATAAATTTTCAGATTTATCGTAATCTCCCAAACTTAGAAAAATTATATTTTCATAAGATACACATCCAATTGTCATTATCTTGGTCTCACTTTAAAGATTAATCTTTGTTCTTTCAATATTCCAAGTGTAAGGGTCATATTTTTTCATCTATACTGTGCCAACTTGACCTAGCAAGCTACTTCCCTTGTGAAAATAGTTACTTCAAAACTGCATAATATCATGTAGCAAATTACGACTTGTACGAGTTACATAATAACCATTTCTAGTACAGTTGTACAGCACCATCGTCATTCATTTACATCATCAAATTCTTAAGAATGATTTATATAACTTATTGATAAGTTTATCCTTTTTATTTTGCAGTTTGTTCGCATTCAGATTCTTCATAGTATAACGTTTGCTTATTTGATAGCATTGTCTTTCTTCAAGTTAAAGAGAGGGGGAAAAAAAGACGAAAAAGGTACTTCTCTATCTAAGAGATCATCAAAGGCTTTGAAATTTCAGAGGAGGAAAAAGAGGTAAGCACGTACTCTGATTGTGTCGTTTTTACTGTAAGTGTCCCTATTTATCATTTCCTTTATGTTTAATTTTATATAGCAAATAAAGATGCACGTATTCATGAGAACGGTCCATTGTTATAATAAATATTGATAGTCTCCTCCAAAATAACTTAATTCAGAGAAAAAACTATCACGACCTGTATGTTTGTGTGTATATCGTAAAACCTTTTGCCTGTTTCAACCAAATGGTTAGGACAACACTTAACAGGCAACTTATTGTTCCCCCCATCAAATCTTAGGCTTACTATCCCAAAACGGTAACTTGGGAGTTGAAAGAATTGCAACTCAGCCTCCTTCTTCTCTCATGCTATTAGGAGGAAACAATATAGTGAAATAAATATACAGGGTTAAGGTACAAAATCACCTACAAACTTGTAGCAAAAGTACTCCCAACAACATAAACTTTCTTTTGCACCTTAACCCAAATATATAAACACAAAAGTAAATGGTCATGCCCTACAAAATAGTGAGGGACCCATCTTAATTGAGAGGGGTGCTAAATTATCGCTTATGGGGAATTTCTACATTTTAGTAGGCCTATAATAAATATTTAGATTTATATTGAAGCATTGTTTTTGGAAATTAAACTAAATATACTAGCATTTGAGAATGTTTTATTGTCAGCATTTTTTTGGTAACTTCTTTAGAGTTAAGTGCTAAAATAACACTTCATAAAATTAAAGATTCAAAAGAAAAGCTTGCATGAAGTTAAAGGGTGTACTTTTACCTTAACATTTTTTGGGTCTCTTTTAATTCAGTTCCTTCAATTCCATATCCACTCAAGTCTCTGAGTTTCATTTCTAATTGAGGTTTTGTTTTTCTCCATCCAATTGAAGGCCATGAATTTTAGAAGTTGGAAGATTTATGGGCTTTCTACATGAACCATCTTTCCAAGGCGGTGTCCCTACCACTTTTGGGTATCCAGTAGGGTGGGGGTGGGTGTTTTTTTAGTTAGGGGTATCTTAGCACTTTCACAATAATAATATGGGCCCTTGCATAAAAATTAACGACAATTAATTTGTTTTAACGGTTTTATCATTCAAAAGTTTATAGATATTTTTGCACCTTTATTCTAAAATTTTCTAATATATAATTGTTATTATTATTATTATTATTATTATTATTTAAAATAGTTATATTTTTGAGTTAATCTTTGCAATGCTTTTCCTAATTTGAACAACTATGTATTAGAATAATATAAGCAAAAGTACGCGTATCTTAATTCTATATCATGTTTCATTTTATTGTAAGTTTGTAAAATTTCTTTTTGATCCTTTTAAAAAAATAGACAAATATTTTTCCTCTTTCTTCACGAGGTTAATTTTAAGATTAATTATGTAAATTTAATGGTTCTGAAAACCGGACCGGAAACTGGCGAACCGGCCGTGAGGCCGGTCCAGTCTGTCACAGGAAACCGGGTTAGAGTCTTTTTTTTCCCCCCAAAAACGTCTTACAGACGGAGGGAAGAGGATAATCTTAGTATCCTTCCCTCCTCTTCCCTCAGAATCTTAATCTAGGCCGTCCAAAAATAAATCTAACGGCCAGAGAGAGTTTAAAATTTTTATATTTACCGCATGCGGTTTTTTGAAATCAGTGATTTTGGACTCTCAGATCAATTTTTGGACAGCTGAGATCAAGAGCTACTGAGGGATACTGAGAGTGTGGATACTGAGAGGATCCGGACTCACAGACGGAGATGGAGAGCTCCGAGCAAAAAAAGAAAAAGAGAGAGAGAGATGGAGAGAAACAGATTCAGTGAAGCCGATGAGAAAGATATCCAAGTTTTACTAGACAGTTTCTCCATTTGCCATACTCTATTTTCCAGATCTGAAGATTGCGCTTGACTTCACGTAGATATTGTGAAAGGGTGCGTGGAGGCGTTGAACACGGCGGAGAAGAGCACCGGAGGCGGGGGAAAGTGGCGATGGGCTGAAGAAAGAGAGAAGGAAACAAAAAAATGAGGAAGAGAGCAAGAGAGTGACCGACGAAAGAGAGAAGAAGATGGGTAAAAGTTTGAACTTTGAAGAAACAAAAAATGAAAAGGTGATACGGCTGAACAAAGAGAGAAGGAGAGGAGGATTTTTCAAGAGATAGCCTATAGAGTATAAGACTATGGAGACGTGGGAGCAGACTTAGGAATGCTCAAATCTTGGAAATGACAAAATGCCTGGGAAATGATAAAATGATGGATAAAAAAACATCTGAAATCAAAAAATAAAATTTATAAAAGATTATGTTAATATTAATATTTTAGTTATTAAAAGGAATTATTATTTTTTTTTATAATTTCATATTAATAACTCTGAAATTTTAATTTTCTCACCGGTTTAGCCTCGGTTTAGTTCCGGTTTGACTCCGTACCATTAACCCAGTACTCCGACCGGTTCAGTGACCGGTCCAGTTTTAATAACCTTGGTAAATTTAAAGGTCAATTAAAAAGCTAAATTTCTTCAATTAAAACAATATGCACTACTGCAAAAAAATGCGCTTTTAGTCTACTACATTTAGACTGGTTATAGATGATTAAATTTAAAGAGTTTGATCGGTGGCATTTTTGTAAGCATGAAGAACTTTTTAGTCCGATTCCTTTAAAATAAGGCCTAAAATGTATTATTTAGACTGGTTTTTCTAACAACCAGTCTAAAAAGATAAAAATGAAAAAAAATAAAAAATCGATTACTATTAAGACCGATTTTTACAAATAATCTATCTAAGAGATTAAACATTTTAGATCCAATTTTACTTATACCCAGTCTAAAAGTTTTACAATAAAAAAATTATATATTTATTAGACCATTTTTTTATAAAATAACAGTTCTAATAGTTTAACTTTCAAGACATTATTTTGATCATAATCGGTCTAAAAGATTTTCATTTGAACCCAATTCGTCGGCCAAAAATTGAATTTCATCACACTTTCTTCATCCCTTAACGTATGTGAGCCCAGCTTCTCATCTTCTCTTCCTCTTTAAGTCCCACAGCCTTTTGTCTTCTCTTCTACACATCATCCCCTTTCCTCACCCCCTCCACCCGTCTTCATTGGACCAAATCAAATCTCCTCACTTGCAAACAAATCAAGGGTCTAAATCTCATGATGTTAATGGAAAAACCCTCCAAAATTGTAGGTACTTTGAAACGTTTAAGTTAGCCAGATCATTCCAGAGAAGCTTACATGGCACAATATGGAAAAGAAAGAACGACGGATACTCACTGAAATTCTTAAGAAGACTCTTCATCTTCAGGAGAAAAAACAATCACTGTAGACTCATCGCTAATTCCATTCATTTGCAAACAAAGAAACGACGTTGTCACAGAGTACCCTATAGATCTAAGCGTTTCGATGGCTTGAGCGAACGAATCGGAGGAACTCATAGTTTGTTTGTTCTACCCACGCTGAGAATTAGGGCTAGGCCTCTGAGATGCTGGAGAATACTGAAAATTAGGGTCGAAGAAATTGCTGATTCCGTAGATTAGGAAAAATATGTCCTCATAAATCGGCGATGATCCAATAATTTGGATCTAGTTAAGCAAAACCTCGGAATGTGAATCGGTGACGATGAGAGAATGGTTATTCAGCATTATTGGGATCTCGGAGCCAGGGGGAAGCAATCGGAGATTCTGAGGTGGTAACGATAGAGGAGAGAAGTGGAAACGGAGGAGATCGAGAGAAGGTTGGACGGCTTTTGAAAATGCAAGATCCAAAGGAGTGAAGACGGTGAGAGAAGGATTTCGTGATAGAAGAGTTTGATAAAGGAAAAAATACGAATAAATACCATCTGAATTTGCAAAACTCCCATAAGCCCACCGAATTTGTAAAAAGACTTAGAGGTGACAAAGACTTTTGAGGAATATATAAATTTGAGGAAAATGACCAGAATAACCTCCAGCCTTTAGAGAGAGAGAGAGAGGTGAACCGGCTCACACGATTCACCGTCTTGATCTCTGCCGTCGACACCACACTGCCACCTTGGATGCCGCACTGCCTTGGACGCCGCACCAGCAGATGACAAGATGAAAAAGAAAAAAAAACTAGGTTAATTTTTTGATCCTGCGTTGAGAGATTTTGGAGGTTGAGAGATTAGAGAGCGGAGGAAGAAGAAGAAGGAAGAAAAAAAAAAACGAGTGTGCACATGAGTTCACTTGAGTGCACTTTCAGTGCACTCTAGTGCAACAAATTTATTTATTTATTTTAACAAAACTTCCATCCATTATTACAAATCTACCATTTACAAATATACTATCGCCATTTATAAATATACCATCGTCATTTACAAATTGTTTTGGTGTGCTTCATTCTTTCTAACATTAATACAAATCTATTATCGCAATTTACAAATCTACCATCGCTATTTACAAATATACCATTGTCATTTTCAAATTGTTTTGGTGTACTTCATTCATTCTTGCATTATTACAAAACTTCCATCGTATTTACAAATCTATCATTGCTATTTACAAATCTACCATTGCCATTTACAAATATACTATCTTTATTTACAAATTGTTTTGGTGTGCTTCATTCTTTCTTGCATTATTACAAAACTTCCATCGCCATTTACAAATCTACTATCGTCATTTACAAATATACCATCGTCATTTACAAATTGTTTTGGTGTGCTTCATGAAAGAGGAGCTTTATACCCAAGAGGGGGGGTGAATTGGGTATATTAAAAATTTTCGAAAACTTGTTCTGTTTTTACACTCTCAGAACAGGGCAGAATAGAGGAGATAGAGAGAAAAGCTTTGCACACAACGATTTATACTGGTTCGGTCATTTCTCTGACCTACATCCAGTCCCCAAGCCTCACTTGGGATTTTCAATCCACTAACTCAACAATATTGATTACACACTCCGTACTAAGAGTTGTTCTCTCACTAGAACACACTCCCCCTTACAAGTTGTAATCAATACACCCCAACTACCAAGTCCCCTGACTTGTAGTTATCTCAATCAATAAATGATTTTACAGAAGAAACTCTCTCAAAGAGTAGATAGATGAACACTGAAGCACTAAGTATCAAAATGATACTATTACAAGTGAAAGCTAATACACAATAAATGAACTTAGTAAATTTTCGCTCAGAGTAGGTGTATTAGCTTGAGATGAAGTTAATGCTCTCTATTTATAGGAAGAGAACATTAAATGACCGTTGTGAGATGATTCCAACCGTTGGAAGTGATTCGCTTAAGTTCTAGTCATCTTCTCTCTCTAAACTTCTGCTAATCCAAGTCTTAATGATGTCTGATGTGGCCCTCTGAGTTTTTGCTCGTTGAAATTGACTTTATTTGATGTAGTAAGCTTTCTTTAACGTTCATTAGGCTTGCTCAGGTGGATTAGCTGAAAGTAGGTGAGATTTCAGAAGTGCATTAAATGCACTGTTCACTTTTTACTTTGTCTCACTAATCTTCAAATATCTTGATCTGTGTTAACTGAAAAACACTCAACAAACTTGTTAAACATATCTGGAAACATGAGTGAGTGATATATGAAAGCAATTAGATCAAGCAACAATGATTTATGAATTCGTGAAATTCAAAAATCAAAAGTTACCGTTGGTTACTCGAGTAAGTTCCTCTTTACTCGAGTAAGGCACTGTGCAAAAGTGTCTTTACTGGAGTAACCAAAGTTTACTGGAGTAAGCTCTTACCAGAGACAAACCATCGAGGCTTGAGTTTGAAATCCAAGAGCTTTATTGGAGTAAGTTAGTACTTTACTCGAGTAAGGCACCATTCATGTGAAAACATTTTAAGTTCAAAATGTCTCTTTACTGGAGTAAGGATTTGTTTACTGGAGTAAGCCAGACTTAGACAAATTAGTAACCTTTCTGTATGGGCTTTACTCGAGTAAGTAACTTTATTCCTCAAAAAGTGAGAAGTTACTCTAAGTCTTTACTGGAGTAAACGAACCTTTACTTGAGTAAGGAAGAACAGGTGCTATGTTAGAAAAACAACTTTAGACTTCTTTACTCGAGTAAGCCAAACTCTACTTGAGTAAGCTACTTCTTTTAAAAACAGGTTTGCTCTCTGTAAGACCTTTACTGGAGTAAACAACTCTCTATTTGAGTAAGCAACTTAAGTCCAAAAATTCATTTTACTCTCTGGAGGTTCTTTACTCAAGTAAGCAACTCTTTACTGGAGTAAAGACTGGACCTTGAAAAACTTGGTTGCTCTCTGGATGGTCTTTACTCTAGTAAGCTTACCTTTACTCGAGTAAGCAACTACTTCAAAAACTTTGATTGCTCTCTGTAAGTCCTTTACTGGAGTAAAACTTCTTTACTGAAGTAAAGGCTTGCCAAAACGCATTTGAGCAATCTTTCAACAGTTCATTACTGGAGTAAGCTTACCTTTACTCGAGTAAGCAACTGTTAATCAATTTCTAACTGATTTTGAAATACTTCAACACATGTTTATACTTGTTGTTAATCATCAAAACACATTGAGAACTAACACTTCATTCTTACCTTTGAAATGAAAATATAAACTTAATGCATTATTACAAAACTCTCATCGTTGTTTACAAATCTACCATCGCTATTTACAAATATACCATCATCATTTACAAATTGTTTTGTTTGTGCTTCATTCTTCATTCTTGCCTCCCTAAATGGAAACATAAATTTAATGTATTATTACAAAACTTCCATCGCTATTTACAAATCTACCATCACTATTTACAAATATACCATCGTCATTTACAAATTGTTTTGATGTTCTTCATTCTTGCATTATTACAAAACTTCCATCACTATTTACAAATCTACCATCGCCATTTACAAATATACTATCGTCATTTACAAATTGTTTTGGGAAAATTCCATTAAAACAATTTGTAAATGAAGCACAACAGAAAACAATTTGTAAATGGCGGTGGTATATTTATAAATGGCGATGGTGGATTTGTAAATAGCGATGGAAGTTTTGTAATAATGTATTAAGAAAAAAGTGTACAGAATATATGTATATATATTCTTTTTAAAGTGCACTCACAGTGTGCACACTTCTCTATGCCTGTGTGCAAGGGGGGGGGGGAATTCTGAGGGGGTTTTTTTTTTTCCCCCTGCCTCCTTCTCTTATTCCTTCATCTCTTCTTCCTTCACGCCCGTGCCATCACCGCCAACCCTAAATCTAAATCGTCTTCTTCGGGAAAAAAATTTACGGTTATCGGTTTTTCCCTCCCTTTTTCACTGTCATTGGTGCGGCGTCCACGACGAGTGAGTGTGGCATCGGCGTTGACGGCGAAGGGTCAAGATAGGCGAAGGTGCGCCGGAGCCTGAGAATGAGGATGAATCCTATTCACCTCTCTCTGTCTCTCTCTCTGCTTTGAAGGTGAAGGAAGGAAGGGCAAGGTGGTCATTTCGCATGAATTTGCATAACCCTCAAAAGTCTTTATCACCTCTCAGTCTTTTTACAAATTCGATGAGCTTTTCGGGGTTTTACAAATTCAGATGGTATTTATTTGTCTTTTTCCCTTTGATAAAAGCCATGGAGAGTGAGAGATATGGAGGTGTAGCCTGAATCAAAGAGAATGTCGGCAGCATCGAGGACGGTTCCATGGGAGAGAGAAGAGGAAATGGAGAAGAAGGAGAGAGTGTGTAGAAGAAGAAGAACAGGGGCAGTCAAAGCTAGAGATTGGGAGATAGTCTCTTAAGACCAGTTATTTTACATAACTAGTCTTAAAAGTCTTACCTTCTAAATCTTGTATTTTAAAAAACTGATTCAAAAAGTTTTTTTAACCAATCTTAAAAGTAACAAATATTTTGGACTGGTATATTGAGACTGCATCCAGAATTAGTCTAAATTGTGATTTTCACCTGGTCTAAAAAGCGATTTTTACGCTAGTGATATAGATAAACAATGTAGCTAGTGTAGCAACCTTAAAAGTTTAAATGTAGTTTTTTTACTAATGAACCATGAATCTGTTTTGTTATACATAGTGATAATAGATTTTCATATTTCAAAGAAGATTTAATATCAAAATTTATAAAATAATTGATAAAAATTGGTTAGAATAATTGCATTTAATAATTTTTGTTAGCTTACAGTGTTAGGTAGACAAGGATAAAGACAATTAATTATGACTACATGTCTCTTTTAGATGGCATGCCCTGGGGAAGGTATTTTAACAGATCTTATACGAAGATTGGTGGATAAAGGCATAAAGGAAGTCAACTATTTTCGTCATTTTGAGACTCATGATCGCGAGTTTAAGCAAGACAAGCAACGCTTGATTAGAAAACTAGAAAAGGTACAAAAGGATATTGAAGATGCCAAAAGAAATAATCAGTATCAAATTGAAGGTGAAGTTCAAGAATGGATCAAGGAAGCTGATAATCTAATTCAAAACAAGGCTGAAATCAGGCCGACAAGGTTTTATAGTTGGTGTCCTTGTTGGAAATACCCACAAGGGAAGAGGTTGGCAAAGACAACGCTAACCATTAAAGATCACATGCAGAAATATAACTTCGACAAAGTGGCTTGTCCAGCTGAACTTCCAGGCATAAAGTATCATGCTTCCTCGAAAAACTTCATTGATTTTGAGAGCAGAAAGAAAAAATTCAAGGAACTTGTGAACGCATTAGAAGATGAAAAGCATTACATGATTGGGTTGCAAGGGATGGGGGGAACAGGTAAAACCACACTGGCAACACAAGTGGGCAAAAAACTTGAAGAATCCAAATCATTTGAGAAAGTCATCTTTGTTGTTGTGTCCAATCCTCCAGATGTCAACAAGATTCGAGGTGACATTGCAAGGCCATTAGATTTGAAGTTAGAGGAAAGAGTTGAAGCAGATCACTCACAACTTTTGTGGTCTAGAATTTCCAAAAATGAAAAGAAATTACTTATAATACTAGACGATGTTTGGGGGGAGCTAAATCTTACAGAAATTGGGATTCCATCTGGAGTTGACCACAAGAATTGTTTTGTTTTGATAACCACTCGCCATTCAAAAATTTGTCAAGCAATGAAATGCCAACATATAGTTCACCTACACACATTGGATGATGACGATGCATTGCATCTTTTTCTGTTTCATGCTACAAGTGGTGATGATGATTCTTCAAGAAAGGAGTTGGAGGGTCTTGCACGAGATTTTTTGAAGGAGTGTGGAGGACTACCTGTCGCAATTGTAGCACTAGCTAGCACATTAAGAAATTGGCATGTTGGAGAGTTAAAGGCGGCTTTGACAGCTTTGCAAAATTCCAAGTCATTTGTTGATGTAGATGAAGATTTGGTGAAGGTTTATAATTGTTTGAGATTAAGCTATGATAATTTACATAATGAGAAGGCCCAAAAGCTTTTCTTATTGTGTTCTATTTTCCCAGAAGACTATGAATTTCCTATAAACCTTATTATTAGACTTGGTATAGGGTCGGGAATTTTTGAGGAAGCCGATGATTATTGTGCAGCAAGAAGCCAAGCACTCGCAGTGAAAAATAAACTCATAGACTCTTCTTTGCTACAGAAGGTTGGGGAAAATGAATGTGTAAAAATGCATGACTTGGTTCGTGAAGTGGCCCAATGGATTGCAAAAGAAGATGTTCAAGTGATTAAGGATTCGAGAACAACTTTAAAAACAAATAAACGATTTGTGTTTTGGAGTACTGATGACTTTCCCGATCAGCTTGATGGGACAAAACTTGAGATTTTACTTGTTTGGATAAGTGGTAGAAATGTCTTGGTGAAAGACTCAAATGTATTCTTTGCAGGGATGTCAAGGCTCAAAATTCTATTTTTACTTGGCGAATATGATAGAAAAGTTCCCTCTCCATCATTGTCTAAGTCACTTCTTTCATTGAAGTATATTCAAACTCTTATCTTGGATGGTTGGGAATTAGGTGATATCTCCATTTTGAAAAATATACAAAGTCTTGTGACACTTGAGTTCAAAAATTGTCTAATTATTGAATTGCCTAGAAATATCATGGAACTAAAGAAGTTGAGATGGTTGGGGATGAGGAAGTGTGAAATTGAAAAGAACAATCCTTTCGAAGTGATTGAAAAATGTTCACAATTAGATGAAGTGTTTTTTGTTGAGAATGTCAATGTTAAGGATTGGAACACACAAGATGAAAAAGAAATTGTAGATGAGATTGCTCATGATATATGTCCTATTGAGTTGCAAATATTTTCTATTGCTTATGATGGTTTTAAACGTTTTGCTAATGAAGATAATGGCCTATTAAGATGCTTCAATCCAGAACATATAAGACATCTAATACCAGATGCCATGTTTAAGTACCTTGTGAGAAGTGCAGAAGTTCTTGTATTGGGGAAAATGGGACAAACAAGTTGGAAAAATCTTGCTCCTGACATTATTTCTTTGGAAAATGGAGGCATGGATAATTTGTTGAAGCTTTACTTGTATGAATGGGATAACATTAAGTGCCTTATTGATAATAGTAATTATCATTATTCTAATACCACATTCTTCTCAAAGCTGGTTGAGCTACATCTCTATCGTGTGGATGTGGAAAAATTATATTGGGATGCTATGCCTTCTCACTTTCTTTCGCAGTTACAGATTTTGAATTTAGAGGAGTGTATGAAACTGCAAAACATATTCTTCGATGAAAATGTCAAGCTACCTCATCTTAAGGTATTGCATTTGAAAGGTTGCCCAATGTTTCAACCATCAATTTTCCCACCCGTTGTTGCTCAAAGTCTAGAGCGATTGGAAGAATTAGTTGTTGAAGTTTTTGAGGAGCTAAAAAGTTTAATTGCATACGAGAGTTTGAAACAGGAAATGGTAGTTGTTGGTAGTCAAAAGAACGATAGCTTATTGTTCCCAGCATTAAAAAAGCTTACAATTACAAGATGTGGCAAATTAGAAACGGTAATTTCACTACTGCCTGGAATCCTTCCCAAGTTGAAAGATTTATATATATATGGCTGTAAGGAGCTTAAATACATATTTGGTGAATATGGAGTTGTGGGCCAAGTTTTGCAGCAAGATATCATTCTCCCTTTACTAACAGAAGTGAAACTTGTTAATGTACCAAGTTTTATTAGCATATTTCAAACCTGCCAGAAATGTGTGCTAAGGAGCCCTGAAGTGTTTAATGGAGATTCAAAGGAGAAACACGAAAACTCCAAGGCAAGTGCTTTTTCCTGGGCTTACGGATGTTGCTTTCTAGCCCCAACTAAAGACACCAATATTGAAGTTCCCAATGCCGCAATGGAACAACACACAATCTCACAGGTATTCTACTTTGTTCTTGCTTTCTTTACCAACATATTTGTTTATGTTTTATACTTTTTTTTTTTTGGAAAAGTGATATTTGATTATTTGAACTTCCATTTTATCATGTTGTATACGAATTGTTTATAGATATTTTTCTTTTTTAAAGTATATAGATCTAATAATAGAGATCTGATAAGAAGTAATGATATAACTATTCTCATGTAATAAATTTTATTGAAAGTGTGACTTGATATTTTAAAAGTTGTAAAGAAGTATGAGATGGGTTTAGAGAAAAACTGAAAAACCGAGATAAAAATAATAAATGCTATATTTGTTTTTATTTATAATCTTCTTTTCTTTTAATGGTTCATAGTTACAGTCATGTTCGTTCAACGCAACAAACCGTCAAGCAAATTGCTAAAAGTGTGTTAGTTAAGACTTTTTCATCTGTAGGTGAATATGATAATTTGGACATGAAATACTTGCTGCCTTGTGTTCCTTTTATGAGGCTTTATTTCCTATTAACTAATTAACTACTTTCATGAGATTAAAATAGTTCGTTAAAATTAGTTAAACATCACAAACTTTTACATCTTTCAAAATTTACATTTGATTGGTGTAGTTTATAAGAATAGGAAGATTGAGTAATCATTAAGTATGACTGTAGGCACTAGTTTATTAACTGGAAAAAAGGTTGGAATGCATTTTGTCAAGGAATTTATTTTTTTTTACTTAATGGAATAATTGAATTGAGTCAGACTAACATTATTGTGTGATAGATCCAACATTAGAAGAGTGGAGGCCAAATTAATTTTTTAAGAAAGTAATAATAAAAATATTTATATATCTATTTTAAATATATTTTAATGATTTTTAATAGTCATTATTATTTTTTAAAAGTGTATTTCACTCAAATTCTCAAAGGCATGCATTTTAAAAAATAAAATGTTCTATAATATTTCTTAAAGAAATAATTTTATAAAAAAATAAAATGTAGAACAAAACACATACCATTTCCGTCTTGAGTTGGCCTAGAATCCCTAGATGTTGTGGGGTTGTATGTCCACACACAACATCCGTGTTGAGTTCGGATACACACACACTGTGTATATATTCACGCCATCCATTATGTGTTGTCATGAAAATGTTGACAAAACCAAAAATGGGTGAAAAGAAATTGTAGGCTCTTCTCCAATTAGTTTTCTTCTTAAAGTATACCCACATTCTTTTAATATATCAGGCTAGACACATTTATTTGTATTTCAATCTTATGGTTCATTATTTCTCTTTTGGTTGATGTTTTTAATATTATAGTTGAACATAAGAGAAGTGATTGGTTGTAGGGATCACGTGGATCAAGCAAAAGGATGATAACATTGCATACGGCTGAGTGTCTAATGAGGCATCCTTTGAGCCTACAAAATATAAGGCAGATGTCATTTTCGATGTGTTCAAAATTAAAGTCATTGTTTAGTTTATCCATTGCCACAACCATGATTATGTTGGAGAAGCTAGAAATATGTTTCTGTGAAGAATTGAAGCACATAATAACAAACAAAGCAGGGGATGATGACCATCTCAACCGCACCTCCATCTTTCCTAAACTACAAAACCTCAAAATCCAGAACTGTAATAAGTTGGAATTTATATTTCCATCAACTCTTTTTGGAGGTCTTCAAAAATTAAAATCTATATTTATTTTTGAAGCTCACGAGTTGAAATATGTTTTTGGAAAATACAATGAGGAAGAGTGCCTATTAAATGAGAATGAAAATAATGATGAGCCTCGCATTCATCTTTCGGCATTGGAATCCCTAAGACTCTGGGATGTGCCAAATATGATCAGCATTGGCATTGAGGAATATCAACAGAAATGTCTATCTCTACAGATTGTGGAAGAACCAAAGGTACATAATACTTTTTGATTTGTTATTTTATAGCACATCTCAATATTGCTCTGTTTTCTTTTGGAAAAAAACTAACGTTTTCCTCGGTTTATTCTCTATAAAAATTCAAGCTTTAAACATTTAAATATAATTAAAATGGGTTATGCGAATTGTATATACATATTACGATGCAATTTATTAATTTCTATAATGGATAAAGACTATATATAATTTAACATTCTCAAAACTACTAGGCTTTCATGGACGCAGCATTATTTATGTCAAAGTAATTTGATTTATCTTTTTACCGACTTCAAATTTAAATTAACATATTTCCGGAAAATAGTATGTTTGTGTGTTGGTGAGTGTGTGTATCTCACACATGTACAAATGATAGGAACAGACTACAGAGAATGCCATTTTTACTTCTCCGCCCCGCTGTCAATGATTTTAAATGGTGATACATTTTAAATGTGTCAGAGCAAAATAGAGTAGATAGAAGGATAGAATTAATTAATCATTTTAAATGATATTTTTGAAAGGCCCACATTCTTATAAGGGAACTGAGACTTGAGGGATGTAGAATATATTTCATAAAATATATTTTTCCTAAAATGATCATCATTTGCCAGAAAATAAAAAATGGGTAAAAAGAAATTATAGGCTCTTTTTCAATGAGTTTTCTTCTTAAAGTATACCCACATTCTTTTAATATATCATGCTAGGCACATTTATTTTGTATTTCAGTCTTATAGTTATGCTACACATTTTTGCTGCTCCGCCCGCTGTGAATGATTTTGTTTTTGGAATTAAAATTATTAAAAAAATTAAAGTGACTTTTTCTTTGCTGGATGTTGTGGGCGGCATGCAACCCATCCAATATGTTGTTGTCTTGATAATGTTAACAAAACTGTGAAAACGAAAAAAAAAAAAAAACAGAGAAAATATGCTCTTTTAATTATAGTTTACGGGAATTGAACTAATACATCTCACTTATTTCATATTGATAAACTATGCATAATTTGATCTTTAAAATGTCGATATATTGTCTCAATTTCATATTAATTATTTTGGAATATTTACATTTGTTTGATGCATATTTATATAGTTTTGTTTCTTCGTCTCTATTTAAAAATGAACGTCTTTTAAGTTTTTTAATTATGTGAATAATTCTTTTTGATATTTGCAAATGTACGTATTATTCATATTTGTGATGGTCCTTTTTGATTAAAATATAACAATATGGGGATAAGGTTTCACTAAAGTGGGATGTTGAATTTGCACTGATGTTAATTGGAATTGATGAATTACTTTTATTTGAAAACGTGTAGGAAATAAAACAGCATATGCAAGATGTGACAAGTGAAAGAGCGAAGGAATCGGAACTGCAAGAGATTGTGAATGTTGAAACACCACTGACCCCAACTGTGGGCTTCCAATATTTTCTCAACTTTCTCAATCTGAAAACAATAGTAATCACGAGAAACAAAAAGTTGAAAACTATGTTCTCTGTCTCTGCATGTAGAAACCTACGACAGTTGTCCAAATTAACTATAAGATACTGTGAGGAACTAGTCAATGTGGTTGAAGATGATTCTCATGATCATCATCATATGAACTCCAACTCCATTTTCCCAAAACTGGAGCACCTATCTATCTGGTATTGCAACAAGCTGGAGTTTATATTTCCTCTCTCTCTTTCTGGTAGTCTTCAAAAACTTAAATCTACATCTATCAATGAGGAAGAGTGCGTATTAGATGAGAATGAAAGTAGTGAGCCTCATATTCATCTTCCAACATTGGAAACACTAATCCTCATAGATGTACCAAATATGATGAGCATTGGTGTCAAGAAATATCAACAGAAATATCCATCTATACAGATTGTGGATGCACCAGAGGTACATAATACTTTTTAATTTGTGTTATTTTATAGCATCTCAAGATTGCTCTGTTTTCTTTTGGAAAACACTAATATCTTCCTCTGTTTATACTTTATAAAAATTTCAAAATTTAAACATTTATATATGATTAAAATGGGTTATACGAATTGTATATAGATATTACAATGCAATTTATTAATTCTTTTATACTGGCTAAAGACTATATATAACGAATACTTGTTTACAAAATAATTTGACATCCTCAAAACTACTAAGCTTTCCTGAACACAAAATTATTTGTTTCAAAATCATTTGGATTTATCTTGATACCGACTTTAAATTTAAATTTAAAATATTTCCAAAATTAGTATATTTGTGTCTTGGTGAGTGTGTGTATCTCAGACTGGTACAAATGATAGGAATACAGAATGACATTTTTATTTCCCCGCCAGCTGTAAATGAATTTTTTTTTTAGAATTAAAATTATTAAGGAAATTAAAGTTACTCTTTTTGCTGAATGTTGTGGGCTGCATGCAACCAGGTGTTGTTTTAGGGTGTGTTTGGTTTGAAGAGGGGGGAGAAGATTTTTCTCTTTCTTTAGTCTGTAAAGTCAGATATACCCATAAATTACATAACTTTTTGTATCGTTTTTTGCACATGCATTTCATTCACATCATGATCATATTTAACTTTTCATACCAGGGGGAGGAAAACCTTATTCCCCTCTCCTCAAACCAAACACACCCTTAATAATGGTAACAAAATTGTGAAAACGGAAAAAAAAAAAAAACAAAGAAAATATGCTCTTTTAATTCGTTTATTCGTTAATTATTTTATCGGATCTTTTACAAGAATCGAACTAAAATATCTCACTTCTTTTATATTGACGTCTGTTATTTCACTACTAACATGGGTCCCAATGTTTAAATTCAGGGGTACGGTATCTCATTAGTCAAATGTTTTATAAACCACATCTTAAAGGCCCACATTCTTACAATACACTATGCTTGGCCCAATCCTTTAATTCTCTTAATCATATTTTTATTTAGGCGTGTAGGATTAGATGATAGAAAATAAAGTAGCCATATAAGTTGTGGGGATCTTGTGCATTAAGCAATAAAAAGAAGATTGAAACATTTCATGCAACTGAGTGTCTTAGGAGACAACCATTGTGCCTGCAAAATATGAGGGAGATGAGATTTGGGGAACGTTGAATATATTTCATATAATATATTTTTCCTAAAAAGATCATCATTTACCAGGTCAAACTTCTGCACTAGATACTAGAAAGTTAAATTTAGATATTGTTATCATTGGATGAGTTTTAACAATGTGATTTTTTTTCTTTTTTTCTGATATTTGCAAATGTACGTATTATGCATATTCGTGATTGTTCTTTTTGATTAAAATATGATAATATGGGGTCAAGATTTCACTAAAGTGGGATGTTGAATTTGCACTGATATTAATCGGAATTGATGAAATGTGTGCCCTCAAGTTTTTAAAGAAGATTTAAAGGAGAAACATGAAAATTCTAAGGCAAGTGCTTTCTCATGGGCTTATGGATATTGCTTTTAGGCAACAACTAAAGGCACCAATATTGGAGTTCCCAATGCCACAGTGAAACACCACACAATCTCACACGTGTGTTACAAACTTTGTCATATAATTAGTATTGGAGGGAGTAATTTTTTTTTGGGAAAAGTGATATTTAATTTATTAAACTTCCATTTGATCATATTGTACACGAATTGTTTATAGATATTTTTCTCTTTTTAAAGTACGTAGATCTAATAATAGAGGTCTGACAAGAAGTAATGATATAGCTATTCTCAAGTGGTAGATTTTATTGAAAGTGTAACCTGATATTTTAAAAAGTCTAGAGAAGTAAGAGAAAGGTTTAGAGAAATGGTGAGATGAAAATAATAAATGCTATATTTGTTGTTATTTATAATAATCTTTTCTTTTAATAGTTCATAATAAGTCATATTCGTTCAACGTAACAAACGGTCAAGCAAATTTCTAGAAATGAGTTAATACTTTTTTCCTCCATAAATGAATATGATAATTTGGACATGAAATACTAGCTGCCTTGTGTTCTTTTTTTATGAGACTTTATTCCTTATTAACTCATTAACTACTTTCATGAGGTTAATTAAAACAATTAGTTAAAATTAGTTAAACATAAAAAACTTTACAACGTTCAAAATTTACATTTAATTGGTGTAGTTTATAAGAAGAGGGAGATGGAATAATCAATACATATGACTGGAGGCGAAGATTTTTTTTTTTTTTTTCGAATGCAGGAGTTTATTTTTTTCCTTAACAGAATAATTGAATTGGATAAGACTAACATATTATTGTGTGGCGGATTCAAAATTAGAAGAGTGGAGGCCAAATTATTTTTTTAAGGAAAATAATATATATATATATATATATATATATATATATATATATATTAAATCTATTTTAATCATTATTAATATTCATTGTTATTTACACACGCACTATCGGATGTTGGAGGGCTGCGTATATATCCGCGCCATCCATTATGTGTTCTCTTGAAAATGTTAACAAAACCAAAAATAACTAAAAAGAAATTATATCCACATTCTTTTAATATATCATGCAATTTATTAGTAGTTTTATATTGGATAAAGACTATATATAATGAATAATTGTTAACAAAGTAATTTAACATTCTTGAAACTACTAGGCTTTCGTGGACGCAGAGTTATTTGTGTCAAAGTGATTTGGATTTATCATTATACCGACTTCAAATTTAAATTTAAAATATTTCCCAAAATTAGTATGTTTGTGTGTTGGTGAGTGTGTCTCACACATGCACAAATGATAGGAACAGAAAATGACTTTTTTCTTTCTCTGCCAGCTGTGAATGATTTTGCTTTTTGAATTAAAATTATTTAAAAAAATTAAGGTTACTTTTTTTTTAATTTTTTTATTTTGCTGGATGTTGTGGGATGCATGCACCCCATCCATTATGTTGTTAACAAAACTGTGAAAACGGAAAAAAGAAAACAAAGAAAATATGCTATTTTAATTAGTTAAGAATTATTTTATTTGATATTTTTCAACAATCGAACTAAAACATCTCACTTATTTCATATTGATAAACTATTCATAAATTGATCTTTAAAATGTTGATATATAGTCTCAATTTCATATTAATTATTTTGGAATTTTTACATTTGTTTGATGCATATTTATATATTTGTTTCTTCGTCTCTATTTGAATATGGACGTCTTTTAAATTTTTTAATAATGTGAATAATTTTTTTTGGATATTTGAAACTGTACGTATTATTCATATTTGGGCTAGTCCTTTTTTTATTAAAATAGGACAATATGGGGACAAGGTTTCACTAAAGTGGGATGTTGAATTTGCATTGATATTAATTGGAATTGATGACTTACTTTTATTTGAAAATGTGTAGGAAATAAAAAAGTATATGCAAGATGTGACAAGTGAAAGAGCAAAGGAACCAGCACTGCAAGAGATTGTGAATGTTGAAACACCACTAACCCCCCCAAGTGTGGGTTTCCAATATTTTCTCAACTTCCAGAATCTAAAAGAAATAGAAATCTTCATAAACAAAAAGTTGAAAACTTTGTTCTCTGTCTCTGCATGGAGAAACCTACCACAGTTGTCCAAATTAACTATAGTAGAATGTGAGGAACTAGTCAATGTGGTTGAAGATGATTCTCATGATCATCATCATATGAACTCTAGCTCCATTTTCCCAAAACTGGAGTCTCTATCAATTGAGGATTGCAACAAGCTGGAGTTTATATTTCCTCTCTCTCTTTTTGGTAGTCTTCAAAAATTAAAATCTTTGATCATCAAGGAAGCTGCTGAGTTGAATTGCATTTTTGGGAATGAAAGTGATGAGCTTCATATTCATCTCCCTGCTACTTTGGAAACACTATCATTTGTAGGCGTACCAAAGATTATGAACAAAATTCTTGCAAAAAAATATCACTTGAGTTTTATGTCTCTACAAAGCATTGCGTTGGGGGATCTTCAAGAGTTCAACGGAAGATCTTTTCTAGATTTGATGGCCTACGTACAAGAAATGCAATTGAATGAGGTAACTCATATCACTTATTATTTTATGATATGTGTTGCTCTGTTTATTTAACAACTTTTTCTACTTGAAAAAATTTCTTTGTTACAATGGATTGCTTAACATTCAAACTCCAACAACATGAAGAACATATTTTTGTGCATGCCAATTCATCATATAGACATGAAATTATTGAATTTTTCATACGTACAAATATAAATTTAGTTTTCATTAATATAAATTTGGTTTAATTAAGTTATGGCATCAGAAGCTTACAAATTTCTGCTGAATAGTTTAGAAAAAGGACGAACCATATACATGGTTATCAATAGGAGCAATTGGGGGGGGGGGGGGGTCGACATCTCTTGTTTATATAAATTATATAATTTCAGGTTGATAAATTAAGCATCACCCAATTCCCTATGTTTAATTTGTAAGCATTCCAAGATTCTAGGCATCAATAGATGAAGTTTCTCTTTTTATAACTCAGTGCTTATTGAGATATCTATTAATAATAGTATCGAATGATTTTAATTCATGCTGAAACTGAGTTGATTTATTTTTATTAGGACTTGATGAAAATTATCAAGAATGTGCAGAAGTTGACACAGCTTGAAGTAATAGACTCCAAAGTAGAAGAGGTACTTAATTTGGAAGGAGTGGAAATTGAAGGTACAGTATTGACACTGACCTTAGAAGAAATGTGGTTGAATGATCTAAGTGAGTTGAACCATATATGTAAGGGTCCCAAATATATTTTGAGCCTCCCCAATCTTCGCGAACTAGACATCATAGCATGTAAAAAGCTGAGAGTAATCTTTAGTGTCTCAATAGTAAAAAGCTTCCCAAAATTGTCCTATTTAAACATAAAGGACTGTAACGAATTAATAGACATCATTGAAGAGAGCGTTGAGGGCAATTTGCATCAAATATGCTTCCCAGAGTTAGAGACATTTTTCATCGATGGTTGTAATAGCTTGAAATGCCTTTTCTCAATCTCAACATGTGGCAAGTTTCCAAAGCTGTGGTCATTTAAAATAGAAGAAGCCTCTAAGCTGGAACAAGTATTCATACACAAACAAGATGATATGCAGAAGAAGACAATGAGGGATGAAGTATTTCCAAAGCTGTCAAGAGTAGAACTTAGAAATCTTCCGATGCTTATTACTATTTGTGAGGGGATTGATTTTCAAACTCTGGAAGATTGTAAAGTAGATGGCTGTCCCAAATATCAAGGTATAAATCTAGGAAGAAAAGTCACTCCTAATAATTGCTAGCTAAATTTATGAATATCAATACAAGATTGGAAATTCAACTGCAGGAATTGATCATATCCAAGAAGGATTTGAAGATAGGGATTCAGAAAATCAAACTACGACAAATTCTAAACCAGACTTTGCAGAGGTGTGTTAGACTAATCATCACTAGAAAAAAATATCATTTTTTCGTATTTTGTTTTACTAATGACTTTAACTTGTTCATAAATTTGATTATTACATCTAACTAATTTATTAAATATGGTGTTGGTTAGAGCTCAGACGAAGCAATGACGACAAGTGTTGAAGAAGTTGCATCATTATCTGTACGTACTAACACCATCTCTTTCCACATTCATGTGTGTGTTTGTAAATTGATGGACCTGTATAATAGCAGGAAAAAGCAATGATTTTAAATAGAATGCACCAAATAGAACATAGGAATATTCTATATGACCGCAACTGTATTCCCCCCCCCCCCCCCCCCAAATTAGTCATTATTAGTACTATACAACTGATGCATATGGTAGAACTATGACAATAACTTCACCAACCCATTCAAAAATCTAGAATTAGCGAAGGTTTTTGGGGAAATATATTAGAATATCAAGGTGATTTTTAAATTCAAATTTATCTTCTGCACATCGAAAAAAGGGAAGTTAATGAATAAATAAATTGTATCTTTTGATGTTGTAGAGTAAGAAGGAAACGGTAAAGGAAAATGAAGCTAAAGGTCCTACTCCAGCATTATTAGAGAAACCAGCACTGGAAGGTTCAACAACTAAACCACAGTTGAGAAGCATATCTCTGCATGTAAGTTTATTGATTGCTTGTCTATGTTCAATATGATAGCAAGTTCACTTGAAACTTCAGGTGAAATACTGAACAAAGTAAAGTATCCATGAACTAATGAAGTTCTGTTAGGTGAAATACTTAGTTCTTTCTCTTGCTGTATTTCAGAATTATAAAGAAACAGAGAAGGAAGGTGGCAGAGTAGTTCCTGATCCTACTTCAAAGTTAATGGCACCTACTTCATCTTCTTTTCAGGTGAAAAAGAAACCCATTTATCTAAATGTGCTTTGCAAAAGGAATTGGTTATTGAATGGAAAGGTAAATACCATCAATTGATTAAGTTGATTTATTGAACAAATATCATCATTTGGTGTTATTCAGACATTAGAATCAAGGAAAGCTTTTGCAGGATTAGCTTTAAATTCATCATGTTCAAATTCAAAATAAAATCTCCAAGCTCTTCCCCTATTATTAATTTTTTTAAAAAAAAAAAAACTTTTTCATGTGCTTTAAGACCAATTCTTTTGTGAATTATGAGAATGATACGAATAAGCTCTTTCCCTATATATGTGTGTGGTTAGACACATATATGCAAAACTAATAGATGGATAAAGTGTATCTTTTTAATGTTCTAGATTATGGAGGAAACATTAATTGAAATTCAAGCTAAAGATTCTAACCGAGCTTCAGGGAAACAAGCATCAGAAACTTCAGCAGCTAAATCACATTTGAGAGGGACACCTTTACCTGTAAGTTTATAGATTAGCTAAGTAAATTCCACATGATGAGAAGTTGCATTGGAAATCAGTCTAAATGGTTTTGGATTGATTATTTAATATTTTAAATAGGAGTTGGAGGATGAAGACAAAGCAAGTGAATCAATTATGCAGCTGCAACAAGAGGGTCTTGTAGAAACTAAAACCATTAAAGCTTCTCATAAAACCAATATACCATTTCATGATGATGTACGTTATAGTATCAAAGATTACTTATTTTTAAGTTTGATCATTACAATACATGATACTTGGTTATTGTTCTGTGTTATTCAGAGTATTGATGCCATATTAAAAGAAAGAGCTGAAGAAAGTTCTACCTCAGATGATGTAGTGGCAGCAACTATGGTAGCTGATGTAGCACCAAGGAACTCATGGGTTAGTGTATCGTGACCCTTTCTTAAATAAAGGATTAGGAATATATTCTTAATAAATGGCTTAAATTTGTACCTTGTTCTGTAATTCATTGATTGATTTAGGATTTGATGCCATCAAAATCAAGAAGTGAAAGGCTGGAGCTAGCAGCAGATATGATGATTGTTGTATACATGAATCTTCAAATATTAAAGGACCTAAAGATTATAATTAAACATGGTTCTTATGTATCTTCTGGTACTTTTACAGAGTGTTACATCCTCGGTTGTTTCACAAGTTGAAGGCTCGAAATCTGGTCCATCTACATTGGTAAGTCTAGTAAGTTCATTTAAACTTATATCATGTTTTGATGTACTTACATTATCTTTTTGTATTTCTACAGAGTAGGATTGAAAATATTCCAGAAAACACTACAACTACGATAGCTAAAATAAATACTTCCTCAATTCATTCATAAGCACAAGATTTACTTACTCAAGTAGTTTTACTTCATTTCATTTTAAGCTTATAGCATTCCTTTATTGGAAGAGAGCACATTTGAAAGAGAACTTTCTTTATAATTATGGAACAATGTTATAACAATCACATTCAGGATGATTTCCAATTCTAGAAATATTACTAATGGAAACATTGTTGTCACATTTAGAAGTTTAGTTAAATGATATTTATGAACTTTCACAATCGCAGTGAAAATAGGATTCTTTTATGGAAGCCTTACCAAATAAAATATATTACATGGCTTTTGCTCATATCAAATTACTTTTTTGTAAATGATATGTGTAAATATTATTGGAATCAAAATTTACTAGAGACTAGAGAAAATTTATGTACTATATATGAATAATGAAGTTGTTGAATAGACAAATTTTAACTAGTGATGTTAATCAGAGCTCAGAAAAAACAGAAAAAGAGGTTGTTAAAATTCAAACTTCATAGCTATCAATTAATCTAACTAAGACAAATTCAGACGTGAACAAATTGACATTTCCAATCTCAATTGAAATAAATTGAAGTGTGTTGATCAAGATCGTTTTGTGTTAGATTACTCAGAGCATCAAAGATACAAAAGAACATAGTCATGAAGAGAATTATACAGAAGAATACTCATATTCCAGGAAGCAATCTAGAAGACCAATTGATAATCTCCCTATAAAAGATTCTGCACCAGTAAGTTTGTAACCTTTTTCTAATTATAAAAATTAAAGTATTCTATATGATTACCCTTTGTCCTTATTCTACATGCTCACATGTTGATGTCTATTAGAGTGAAAAGGAAACAACAAAAGGAATTGATGAAAATGCTAGTGCTACATACAAATCACCAATGGCAATTCCACTCATGAGAGCACTTGTATGTATTTTGAGCTCTAACATAGTAATAATCAACAACTCATTTTGAAAGAGAACCAAATGCAGACAATTACATGATTTTTTTTTCCCCCATTTTTTCTGCACAGACTATTAAAGAAATAGAACATAGGAATATGCTAGATAACTGGAGCTTTCTTTTTTCAAATTAATTAATATTCAGTACTATATAACTAATACATCTGATGAAGATATAATAACAACTTCACCAACCCATTCAAAAATCTTAAATTAGCGAAGATTCCTTGGAGAAATATTAGAAATATCAGTGTTATTTAAAGTTTTAAATTTATTATGTGCACATTGACACGAGAAACTAATGCACTAATAAATTGTATCTTTTGATGTTGCATCAGAAACTAGTCAGTATGGTTTTGTGCTAATTATTTACCATTTCAAATAGGAGTTGGAGGATGAACAAAAAACAATAGAATCAGCCACGCAGTTCCAACATGAGGACCTTATGGAAACGAAAACAACCACTGAAACTTCTCACAAAATCAATACTCCATTTGGTGATTATGTACGTTATAGCATAGAAGACAAGTTATTTTCTAGCTTGATCGTTACAAAATATGATACCTCCTTATTATTACGATTGTGTTGTCCAGAGTATTGATGTCATGTTAAAAGAAAGATCTGAACAAGGTCCTACCTTAGAGGATGTAGCAGTAGCTGATTTAAAACCAAGGAACTCATCGGTTAGTTTACTATAACCTATTCTAAATAAATTTATTCTTTGCTTGACTGAGGGTTTGAAGCCATCAAAATCAAGAAGCGAAACAAGCATGACACACCAACAATAGCTAGCAGATATGATGATTACTGTGAATCTTCACAAAATGTTAAAGGATCCAAGGATTATAATTAAACATGATATTTACATATACCTTCACAAGGCCCTTTTGCAGAATGTTACTTCCTCTGTTGTTTCACAAGTGAGAGGCTTGCAATCTGATCCATATATATTGGTAATTTAATTTATACCATATATCTAATTTCAATTTAAGTCTTATTATTTATAAAGTTAAATGTTTCTAGAAAAAGAATTGAGAATTAGAATACACACACACATAATATATATATATATATATATATATATATATATATATATATATATATATATATATTAATGAACTATTTACCCTACTGAAGTACTCAGTTACATCTTTTGGTGTAATTCAGGCTTACAAAGAAACAGAGAAGGAAGTTGGCAAAGCAATTCCTACTTCAAGTTTACCAATGACAGCTTCACATGATTTTGAGGTGATTAAAATAGAATATCTAACTTACATTTTTTTTTAATATATCTTGTCAAATAAAAAACTTGCTAGTTCAAGTTAATGATATTTTAAATGGGGGTTGAACTATAAGGTATTTGAGACTGGCTCTTTTATATATAACAGGTAATCGTTGGAAGGATAGAACAAAATTTGGTAAATCAACCCAATCAATTTTATATTTCTACTTTTTGTATTTATAAACTTATCTTTTTAATTTGTATTTCTATAGAGTTGTACTCAAAGTACTCCAAAAGACACTACACCTGTACAAGTAATTTTAGTAAATTCATTTTTACACTTACAGCATTTCTTTGTTAGAAGAGCTCATTTGTATGAGAAATTTCTATGTTTTCTAGGTTGCTAGTATGAAAGAAAAACACGAGCAAGGATTTCAAGGGGATGATGCAACAAGGCAGGCTGCAATAGAAATTCAATCAATTGATTCAGAGTCAATGAAGCAAACTAGAGTATCATCTATTATTGCACAAGTAAACGTATTATAATTACAGATAAAATGCATTATCCTTATTAATATACCATATGAATTGTGAAGTAGGTAGATGGGAATTTTTTTTTTCCCGTTTACTTTCTCTTATTTATAATTACGGGAATAATGTTAAAACAATCACATTTAGGAAGATTTCCAACTCTAGAAATATTACTAATGGCAACATTGTTATCATATTCAAAAGTTTACTCAAATTTTTAACTTTGTTAAGCGTAGTGAAAATAATATTCTTTTACGGAAGCCTTGCCAAAGAAAATATATTGCACGGTTAAGATTTTAATCGCTCAAATTATTTTTTATTTCAATTAATAATATCTAAATATTACTGGAATCAAAATTTATTAGAGATTAAAGAGAAAAATTATATTATATGAATATCTATCTTGTGATGTTCTTCAGAGTTTAGAAGAAATAGAGAAAGAAGCTGTTAGAAGGCACGTTTCACAACTACCGATAGCTCCAACTTCCACAAACTTGAAGGTGATCAAATTGACAATCCAATCCCTATTTCTTTTTTTTTTGGTATGAACAATCCAATCCCTATTTATTACCTACATGGAATTATTTTTTGTATGTTAGAAGCAAAACGACATGGCACACAGCCTGGTGCTTATGTATCTTCTAGTACTTTTGCAGAGCGTTACATCCTTAGTTGTTTCACAAGTAGAAGGCTCGAAATCTGGTCTATCTACATTGGTAAGTCTAGTAAGTTCATTTAAACTTATATAATGTTTTTATGTACTTATGTATTTTTTTGTATTCTGTATGATTACTTTTTGTCCTTATTCTACATGCTCACATGTTGATGTCTATTAGAGTGCTAAGGAAACAACAAAAGGAATTGATGAAAATGCTACTGCTACATACAAATCACCAATGGCAATTCCATTCATGAGAGCACTTGTATGTGTTTTGAGCTCCAACGTAACGTAGTAGTAATCAACAACTAATATAATTTTGAAAGAGAACCAAATGAAGAAAATTACATGATTTTTTTTTTTTTCATTTTTTTTCTGCACAGACTATCAAAGAAATAGGAGATCACTCAAGTATTCAAAAAGAAGCTGAATCAGAGAAGCCTATAAAAGCAACCCTTCCCCAAGTGATTCCTTCTCTCCATTATGGTAAGTTTCTTTCTTTACTTGTGATTTTAAATCCAATATTCCAATGGAGGACAAAACAAACCTGCATGATGTTATTCTTGTTGAAATTCGAAGGATCACATTGATATAGAGGGACTATGTTATGAGTCCCACATCGGGGAGCCAAACTCTTAGAGTGAGGTTTATAAGTTCATTGGGTTCTCCCTCCTCATAGGCTAGCTTTTGGGGATTGGGCTCTCCCTTTGGGCTTGTGGTCATTACAAAGGAATTTATGAGCTCTTTAACTTTCACCAATCAACCAGTTACATACATCTAGCTCATGGATTATCCAAAGTTTGAGTTTGCTTCTGTAAAAGCACATTTTTCTTTGTCTATTTCTATTTTATGCACAAAATGATTTCAAAACTAGCAAAAAGAAGGGGAATGTGATTACATGTATAAATTTCTAGATATTATCAACTTCCTACACTTCATAACTTCCCTACTAAATAGTTTTAAGGAGATTTTATTCACATGAATCAAAGATTATAAATTGTGCACTCATGTCGATTAAATTTGCTACTTTAGTTAATTCTTTATTGAGATTGGGGCTTGTAAATAGATACAGAGGACTACGAATAAGAATTTCTCCATTTCTCTCTAATTTCTCTCATCTTTCTTCATCTTTCTTCATCTTCTTCATCTCAATCTCTTCTATTTTTTTTTTTTAATGACATGTTATTAGCACCAGTTTTCTCTGAAGATAGAGGCATAAGTTCTTACATGACACTATTATTAATTACATAGTACCAACTTTAAATTCTTTTTTTAAAAAATAATTTATTATGCGTTTTTTTTATCAGTCCCTCTATTATTGTGCAAGGAGTTCATCGATTTTGACGAAAGAGTGTATCACGTTCTCTATTTTGGTCCTTTTGCATGTAATTACATTATTTTACCATAACTCTTTACTATGAGGGAAAAAATAAACGACCAAGTTCTTATAATTTATCTAAACTTTAAATCAAGTCCCTATAACTTATTTTGTTTAAATTGAGTATTCATATGTAAATTTTACTATAGACTTTATAAAAATTCATTTATAAAATATGTACAAATGTTAAAACGGTTAAAACGGTGTGAAATGAAATGAAGAAAATTCCATAAGGTCTATATTAAATTATATAAACTGAAATTAATGGTTATATATATACACACACATAAGATATGAATTTAAATAATGTAAACTATAGAAACTTAATTGAAAAAATAAGGTCAACGATAAATACCAACATATTAATTTTCACGTAAAAAAATAAAAGCTTTTCATAAACAACCCAAATTGAGTTGTGATATTTAGATAACAAAAAAAAGGTTAAAAACCAATATTTTTTTTATGATATTATTTTTTTGATATTATGTTAAAAACCAATATCATTTTACGAAACGTAACTCATGTGTTTTGATACCAAAAAGAGAACACAATTCATTATAGAGTTGGGAAATTATATTTAGTTTTGGGTATGGTGAGCACAATAACATTCACCTTTTTTGCTATTACATTTTGGGAAAGAATTAGGATCAGGACATGATACATCCTTACAATCATAATCACTTGACCACTTTATTTCTAAAATTTGAGTGATTTATTCAGCACACAGTGTTTTATACAAATGAGCTTCCCAGCGCAATCGTCACTTCTTCCTGCATGGAACAAAATCTTCTTGGCCTATTGAAATGTCTGCATTTTCTCATGTTACACAAAATCAGAGTCACATGGAGGGAATAGACTTTTAAGGGTAATTTTGTAAGGTTATGATAACTCTTGATAAATCCAGAGGACTTAACTCATTCTATAAACATTTTTTAATTATCTCATGCAATCCACAATATAAGTCACTTTAACTAATTCATCAAAATTAAAATATCTTTGTAAACTCATTAAATATGACTTAAATTTAAAAAGTTAAACTTTAGCCATATTAAAAAAAGATTTTGAAGTAGAGAGAAAAACAAAAAAGTCTTATTTAAGCATTAACTACATCAGCAAAATTAACAAATAAGCATTAATTAATAATTATTCTTTAAGTGACTTATACTGTCTAGTGTGTACCAAGACATTCTGATATTATATGGATAGGAGGGAGTATGAGATTTGGTTGAAAATGTCCCCTTCCAATTCTTTTTTATATATCATTTCCAACTATTTTACCAAAACCAAGGAAAGGTTTAACACTTACTGATTTGGTTGGAAAATTAGTGAAGTTTACAACATTGCCTCTATTTTTTTTTTTTTAAAACATCCTTTTTAAAGACCCGGATATAGAAAGCATAAATCAATACTGAATAAAGATAATATTGACTAACCTCTAAACAATAACATATTTAATATTAACAAAACAAAGTAATATTTACCATGACATGTAGATGCAGCAAGAAGAACAAGAAAGAGAGCCGAGATGAGAGGCCATTTCCATGATTTCTTTGTAGTAAAAGGTTATGAAAATTTGTATGCCAAATTAATCCAAGAGAAGTGATTGTGCTTCTTGCAATATTAGTTCAGCTCATCTTATACATATTTATAGTGGAGGGATATATAACTACATATGGTAAGTTCTTTTTTTGGAACAAAATATATGGTAAGTGGATTATGACTCAAGATTTGGATTTGATGAAGTCTATTGTTTAGAAAGTAATTATAATGACATTTACTGCAAAAGATTTTAGTAAAACTGAAATTTTACATATCTTGAGAAAGGATTCCTTAAATGGTTTGTTGAAAGTAAATCTCAGTATATCAGGAAAAAATACTTACATATTAATTCCTTGACTTCTTAGAAGAAAAATAACAAAGGAAAAATGTTGTTTTGGCCAATTATAAATCAAATGTCTTTTTTCCACTTTTGTTTATTTTTTTTTAAGCTTAGGTTTCTTTTCTTTGGAAGTTTAGTTAGATATGGTCGACAGGTAGACAAGCCAAAACAATGATGCAGCATTTTCTAAAAGAAAAACATTAAAGCACCATTGAAATACTAGAGTTTCAAAATGGTCTCTTTAAATGACTTTAATTCCTATAAAAATTTTAGAGACTATTTTGTAATTTGGTGAAATGATCTTATTGTCATGAAAATTAGTTGTTGCCACCTTAGTTGTTGTTATCATTTAATAAGTTAAAGTTGCTATGTTGTGAAAGTTGTAGAGAATTAGGGGGATTGGGAGAGAAACACATTCAAAACAAGTGCTGCTGCATTGTTCATTCGGGATAAGAGTCTAAAATATGGAAGTTTTCGTTCAGGAGCATTGGTAAGACAAAAGTTTTTTTTTGGACAAAAAATGCCATGGAAGTTTTCGCTGGGGGGCAATTTTGCCTCGGAAGTTTTCACTAAGGAGTAATTTTGCCCCGAAAGTTTTCACTAAGGAGCAATTTTGCCCTTCTATCTCCAAATATTAAATTTGACTATTAAATCAATCAAAGACTACACGTGTGATGCCTTGAAAAGGTCAAACTTGGAGCCAGAGAAGGAGATCCTTGAGATGTTGAGCTCAAGGTGGCCAGAATTTATGAAGTCGAACTGGTTAAAGGGACTGAAAGGTCGACTGTCACAAAACCCAAAGGAAGCATCACTTATGATCTAAACAAATGATCAGTCTATACAAACGTAAATATTATCACTATTTATTTGTTTTACTTAACCAATTTTTGGAACAATTCATTTCTCGTTTTGCGTTTCTTTTGTGTTTTGTGACAGGCCTTTCAGTCCCTTTGACTAGTTTGGCTTCACAAATTCTGGCCGCCTTGAGTTCAACATCTGAAGGATCTCCTTCTTTGACTCCAAATTCGACATTTTCAAGGCATGAAATGTGTAGTCTTTAACTGATTTAATAGTCAAATTTAATATTTGGGGACAGAAGGGCAAAAAATTGCTAGGTTTTGTAAACTTCCGGGGCAAAATTGCTCCTCAGCGAAAACTTCCGTGGCAATAATGATACTTCCAGGGTAAAATTGATACTTCCTATGAACTTCCGTGGCATTTTTGGTCCTTAAAACTTCTGTCTTACCAGTGCTCCTGTATGAAAACTTTCATAGCATTTAAGACCCTTATCCCTTGTTCATTCCATTCACACACATTAACATCAACATACATGAGTGATTATGTTAGGCTCTTCCCTTTATATAGACTAGCTTTAGACTCAATCATAGTAAGAGCCATAATAGCCCATAACAAATGCAACATGATAGCAATAACGTAACAATTCACCCTCTTAACTAACTAACAACCACAACTAACTAACCACCTAACTCATAGCTACTAACTAGCAAACTCTTTTTAACTCTTTTTGTTCCTACTCAATGAACAAATTCTTCCATAAAGCATTATAATTAACTTGCCTTGGAACCAATTTTGCATCAGCCCATTGTTGATAATTCCCAAAGGAATTGTGAGACCCAATTGTCAAGGTATTGGACTCATGTATGAACCTTTTAAGTCCAATTGTCCATCTGTAATGGAATAACCCAAAACACCAGTTTGCAATTCAGAGAAGATGGAAGACCGCTGTAAATTCCTTTAAGAGGTCTAGGGTTCAACCTGCGATAAAACCACTAATAATCCGCTTTGTATAGAGCTGTCACTGTTGGGAGGGTCGTCCTTACTATTGCAGAACCCGAAATGGTTGTACACTTGCCACCATTTATTATTATTTTTTTAAAAAAAAAAACTCCTTCAGCCACGCAAACTTCTAAACTTGCCACATACACGCGAGAGGATTCTCTCCTCAGCGTAAACTCTCCCCATCTCTCACAGTCAGATCTGGGTCGTCTAAATTTTGATCCAACGGTCTAGATTAAAAAAAACAATTTTTTTGTTTTTTGTCTTTTTCGAAAAAGACAAAAAAATATTTTTTTTTAAGATCTAAACCGTTAGATCAAGATTTAGACGGTCCAGATACGATGAGGAGGGATGGCGAGGGATGAGAAACCGGATCCCACATACACAGGTTCATACTTCCTAAATCGAGTGCATAATCGATGCTCAATGGCACGCTGCAATCAGAAACACAAAACTTCGAAATAGCATAATCAGTCGGCGACAAAGGAGAACGATTCGACAGTAGAGAGCTAACAGTAAGTGTTGGTGACAAGAGAGGAAGAGGAGATATCAATGGTGCCGAACATGAAGGCGGCTCGGGCAACTTACCCAGAAGTTTCTCAAGCGGGTCAAAATTCACAGACTCGTAAATTCTATCTACCGTAATAGCGTTTTTGTCCTTCGGCGGCGCCAACGAGACTGTTTGCGTTGATAACTCCAAGTCGCTCAAGCTCGCTTCTCTGGTTCTTTCCGTCGCACTCTCTACATTCCTATGAGTTGTCTCGTTTGCACTTACCCTCGTTGCTGGTCCACAACGCTTCTCTGTCATCTGCAACAAAGTCTCTAATTGAGCAAAGATGGTTTGTAAAATGTCTCCATGTTGTCGTAGAGCATCTTCGATTGCTTTAAATCGGTTTTCAATGGGTTAATCCATAGCAGCGATCTGAGCTCTTTGTATTCACCATACAAGACTGAAAAATCTGATGTTAATGCCCAACAATTAAAATCAAATGGTGCTGGCTCCTGAATCCGACACCAAGAACCAGAACCACGTGACTCAGAAAACAGAAAACCAGAACTCAGACGATCAGAAACCCAGAAACTGTCGATTAAGATAATACCAGAACAACCCAATGACAGAAACAGAACCTGGGTGATCACCAAAATCATTGACTCTTTCTGAAATGAAGAACCAGTTGCGACACACAGAATTCCGATGGCAGAGGGAACAAAAAAAAACAGAGATAGTCGACGGTGTGTTTAGAATCAGAGACCCAATGATGATTCAAACCAGTCGATGCCACAGATGATGAACGAGAACGAAGTCGACAATAACAGATTTAAAAAAAAAAGCCAACAATAACACCTTTCACCAGAATATTAATGACGCCAAGAATTAAAACCCAATCGACTCAGTCAGAAAAGGAAAATCCCTTGAGAATATATTTGAATCGACCCAGTGACAAACCTAGACCAGTCGATTAAATGGAAGTGATGAAAACAGAGCACTCCCAGAATCAACGAACAGAGTCAGCGACTGAACCCAGAATACCTAATTCCGGTGATGATGGAAATTCGGAACCTAGTTCGATTCTTTCTTGATTTCCCGATACCCACAACTGAACCTGACGACAAACCGAACCATGTAACATCCCCAAATTTTGGGATTTGGAATTAGAGATATTATATGGCAATTATTTATGAATATTAGCCTAAGATAATCACGAAAATAATTATTAGAATTTAAGTACCCGTATCCAATTGTTTAGTTCACTTTACTGGCCGACACGATTACATGCTTCTCATCTTTTCATATTGGGCCAACCTGTACATACTACACTTCCTCTTACCTCCTTTATTATTATTAATACGGTGCAACGGACTGAACACATATGCATTATCATTCAGCCAGCAAAGCACACGATGCAAAACTCCACTATATTCTGTTTGCTCCTTCATTATTCATCCATTATTCAGGTCCCAACGCCGAAAGTAGAAAGAACAAGAGATCATGGACAGCAAACACCACATTCCATCCCTTATCCCGTACCTTCTCCAGCCCCACAACCAGCTGTACCACAACTCTCTGCTCCTCTTTATCTTAAGCATGGCAGCAGCACCATACTTCATACCCACTTGCGTTTTGGTCTGGTACCTTGGCTCACTATACAACCAAACTCGTTGTTTCTTTAACCTTCACGCTGCTAGAGGAAACACACAGAACCAAGGCAAGCTGAGAGCGTCTGTGAGGGGAAGAAAGAAAGAGAAACGAAGGCAGAAACTGAGACCGAAAGGGAGAACGACGTGGAATTTGAATGAGAGCTTGAGGGACGACTAAGGTTAGTTCTTGGAGCCTCTTCCTTCTAGTTTCCATGGCCTAAGTATGCTGGGTTTTCTGTTTGATCAAGAGGGATGAAACTGAAACGAAATACCTCTGTTTTTCGAACTGAAAACAGAGTGGTCTTGCGAGTTTCTGTTTCTATGGAAAACGTTTGAGTTTTTTCATGAAAATTTTATTGAAGATATAGGACATCTTAAGCTTTAAAACTAGCCAAAGAACACAGAAAACGGACGTGTGGATTGAGAGAAATAATTTCCCAAAGTTCAGTCAAGAACCTGGAACGTTTTCTGTATCTCTGGTGAACAGTGATTTTCGTGTTTGATTTTGAAATAGCAAACATCTGATTTTTTAAGTGAAATTTTTACAGTACATAGAAGACGTCTTGAGCTTTCCAAAAAGTCAAAGAACACCTAAAACGGACGTGTAGAATGGGAGTTATGATTTTTCAAAGTTGGACCATGAACACTGAAGATTTTCTGTTTCCAGAAATGAACAGTAATTTTCGGGTTCCATTTTGGAATGATAAAATTTTGAGTTTGTCTCTTAAATTTTTACAGGAGAAGGCACTCCCCTTAAGGTTTAAAATAAGCTTTGGATCACCTAAAACGGAGGTCTATAACTCTAGTTATGATTTTTGGAAGTTGGGTTATAGATCTGGTAACGTTTTGGAAAGATGCTGGAGACAGCTTTATGACGTTGCATTTCGGAAAAAGTAAACAATTTTTAAAAATTATGAGACTTTGCAGTGGTGTAGTAGACATATAGAGCTTTAATTTGATAGGTAATACGACTCCTTTGGATATGTATTCAGGGAGATATGAATTTTTGAAGTTAAGCCTTGTTTCTGGAGTTACAATCTGAACAGTGTTGAGAAAACTTAAAACTGGGAATGGTACAGAGATTTTAAATTTGTTCTGTTCTTTTTATTTAAAAATAGACATATCAAGGGTCATGTGGAATTTTGCAGAACCTCATTTCGATTTTTGTGGATTTAATTATGATTTTTCAAAGTTTGTTCAGAAAACCAGGAAAAATCCTGTTTAAGATTTAAGTAACAGATACTTTTTGAATTTTTGGGAATCATTCATTCATAAATTGGCTTGATGGCTATTTTTCTCTTAAAATAGATTTATAGAAATTTGAATCACCTCATTTGGAGATCTAGAGAATTAATTATGAATTTCCAAAGTTTAATAGAAATTCTGAGAAATTTTAGTTAAGTCCAAAAATAAGGAAATTAAGGAAATTTTAAGGATTAAGAACCACTTTTAATCATTTAAAAACAATTTGCGTAGTTAGTTACTTTTCGACGCAAGTAGTGACTAACGGCAATGATAAACGTGTTTAGGCATACCTTGACACCTCTACTGATCCCAACATCTTCAGACGAGTTAAGGATTCAAGCTTGAGGTGGGTAACTGTTATCTTATAAGCTTGTATGTATGTATCCCATGTATGACTGATCATGGTTGCTAAATAATTTGCTTGTGTGTATCCTAGCTATGGATTGGGGCTGCGTGTCCCATAGGGCTGCGTGTCCTAATTACGGAGCTGCGTGTTCCATAAAGGGCTGCGGTCCTTGGCCGTTAACTGCGATTACGGTTTGATTTGTTTACTGTAAATTATTCTATGCTTATATATGTGTTATACTGTGATTTATATTTCATATTTGCATATAAGAGTGGGTAACTGTTATCTTATTAGCATGTATGAATGAATTTCATGTATGACTGATCATGGTTGCTAGATAATTTTACATGTGTGTATCCTAGCTACGGATTGAGGCTGCGTGTCTCATAGGGCTGCGTGTCCTAAGAATGGAGCTGCGTGTTCCATAAGGGCTGCGGCCCTTGGCCGTTAACTGCGGTTACGGTTTGATTTGTTTACTGTAAATTATTCTATGCTTATACATGTGTTATACTGTGATTTATATTTCATTTTGCATATAAGAGTGGGTAACTGTTATCTTATAAGCTTGTATGTATGTATCTCATGTATGACTGATCATGGTTGCTAGATAATTTGCTTGTGTGTATCCTAGCTATGGATTGGGGCTGCGTGTCCCATAGGGCTGCGTGTCCTAATTACGGAGCTGCGTGTTCCATAAAGGGCTGCGGTCCTTGGCCGTTAACTGCGGTTACGGTTTGATTTGTTTACTGTAAATTATTCTATGCTTATATATGTGTTATACTGTGATTTATATTTCATATTTGCATATAAGAGTGGGTAACTGTTATCTTATTAGCATGTATGAATGAATTTCATGTATGACTGATCATGGTTGCTAGATAATTTTACATGTGTGTATCCTAGCTACGGATTGAGGCTGCGTGTCTCATAGGGCTGTGTGTCCTAAGAATGGAGCTGCGTGTTCCATAAGGGCTGCGGTCCTTGGCCGTTAACTGCGGTTACGGTTTGATTTGTTTACTGTAAATTATTCTATGCTTATACATGTGTTATACTGTGATTTACATTTCATACCTGTATATTAGATTAACTGTTACCCCTGGGGTTCATTCATTTGAACTCCAGACCGTATGGAAGAGACAGGTAGTGGATCGGGATCGAGAGGCAAGATGAAGCTGTAAGGGTTACAGCAGACAGAAACTTTTGGAAAATGCGAGTAGTTAGCCAGAACTTTAACGTTTATCATTTGTCTGTTTTGGGATTACTGTATTAACATCCCCCTGTGGGATGGAATCGAATCGCGAAAAATTTACCCTCGTATTTTCAGACTTAGTTATTTTAAGAAATTTTCTTTCCGCAATTAAAGTCGTCCAAAACATTTCGATGCCTGTGCGCGATAACTCTGATAAATCAGGAAGGGTGTTACAAACCAGATGCCGACGAGTCAGATAATTGGTAGGAGTCGATGACGTGAAACAGAGGTGATACCCAGCTCTTGGAGAGGAGTTGACGTGAATCTATCTAGCTACACCTTATCAATCTGATAATTGACACTTGATTACTTAGGAGATAAAGGCTCCCGACAACGGCGCCAATTTGACAAGCCATGTCGTGGGGGCTATCAAAAAATTAGATTAATATGCATTATAACGATGCTAACCTAGGTCGATTTTCTAATTGATATATTCAAGGATCAATGTTCATGTGTCCTTTAAAACAGAAATTAATATATAATTTATATTCTTGGTCTTTAGAGGTAGGTCTCTGCTTTCGAAATGTGAATAGGATCAAAACTTCAACAAAAAAAAAGTATATCAAGTCCCCATCAACACACACACAAAAGCTTTTGCTCATTTTCTTGTTCAATATAACATAGCAGCCAAATCGGTTTTTTTTTTTTTGGGTTTACTTTTCCCTTTGCATAATGGTAGTAATATATGAAAATTTTATACACCAACACCAAGCAACTGCTTGGAAATACAAAATCAGTGAAGGAAAGAGTAAAACTTCATGAACGTAAATGTCTTTTTCTTTCCTCTTGTGATGGTGTCTCCTATTTTCATGATAGCACATTCACAAATCCCCTGTTTTGCTCTGTTTTATTATGATACTCCCCTCTGGTTTTTGTTACGATATAACCAAACCTGCGTATGTGGAAAGTTTGTCCACATTCATCAAAATTTCAAATTAAAAAAATTATGTTCTTGTATTTATTCTTGCTCAAGTAAAAGAGTAATTTTTTTCTCTCTAATTTTTTTGAATTCGCCCTAGTATTCTTCAATTAAACAAATATTTTTATAACAAGAGGGAGAAAACAAATATCGGATATGCCATGTTTTTTTTTTTTTGGGGCGTTTTCTTCAAAATCTTTTCCGATTTAATTTAGAGAGTTCCTCCTTTATTTATTTTGTCATTTCTTTTCTTTGTTTTCTCTTCTTTTTATACTTATCTTAAAGACTCTATGTAATTTCTACTATTTTCCATAGAACGAGGTATTTTCCCGTGCATTGCATAGGCCAGTGAATTCTATACTGTGTTTCTTTAAGAGAATAAGTATCATTTTAATAAGGAGATGTAAATTTACAAGCCTTTGAGGTAAGTGTAGGATGGTAATTTTGGTGAGGTGTTGCTTTGTTATAGGCTTTTAGAATTCCGAATCGAATTCCAGTAGCTAGAGCATGAGGAAGAAGAATCATTGTACTGAGACCTAGAAAATAATTAATTGATTATCTGAAATCCACATTTAATTTTTTCTGAAGTAAAAGGGAGATGACAATGTGGTTTTGAAATGGTTAATTCAATTAAAATTAGGTCCCAAAATAATGTATAGCTGCAGAAAGCAGAAAATTATTTGAAACAAAATTTTCTTAACCTAAGTATTATTCTTTATTATTAGAATGGCATTTTGAGACATAATTATAATATCAAAAATAGTAATAAAAATAGATTGATTTTTTAAATATTGAAATTCGTTGCAAAATCTGCTTGGTGGATCCATATTCTTGGATAGTTAAAGTAATTCAAGTAATTTCCTTGGTTTTTAGGAAAAACAATGGGGCGCAAGCACGTCGTGAGGTTTAATCTTTTGTAAATGTCAGAACTTGTTTTATAGTATTCCAACCAAGCCCCCCAAAGCTTGAAAAAAATCCAATCACAAATGTTTTATGTGAAATTGGTAAATAACTCAATCAGAATGTGAGATGCACAACATCCAATTTTCAGTTGGTACGTAAAGAGTGGGTTTCAAATGTTGGATACCAATTAATTCTTCATTTTTGGCGTAGTTATTGGCAATGTTTTTTAGGGTTATAAAATTGAATACTTCCTTAGGAGGGAAATCTACTTCCTGAGAATATGTGGCTTTATGGAATCTGTTCTTCCAGAAGTACGTAGCTTTATACTTGCCATTGTTTTCCAGCAAAATACACCTTCAAAAACATTTGGAATGAACTAATCACGACTGTCAGAATAAAATGACTTATTGTGTTGAATGTAGCGTCAACCAAAATAGTTGAATATGCTATAAATTCTTCATACCTATGGTCAGATTCCATAGTATTTCTACTCACAAAGAACATGCACCTCAACTCGAGCTCCGATCCAAAAGTACAGATGAAGATAAATGCATTCTCGGAATGGTTACTGAAGATTGGACAAGGACATTTTTTTGTGTTCGAGTTCTTACATTGTGTTTGTAATGGCTCGAGAAAATAAAATAAAATAATTAATTAAATTATATGATTGTGAATTAATTATATAGTTACTATTTATTGTTGTGCGATGTCAAAATGAAGTTAGTAGCTTGATAGTATTAGGATGGTCAAAAGTTTTTTATGTTCTGGGTTCGAATACTCATTAATGCAAGCTTTTATTTTTATTTTTTTGCCTCAGCGCAGCAGAAGTTATCAAAATAGTGGGGAAAAAAATCAGAACTTTTTCAGTGCACGGACAATATCGTTGAAACTGGGTGAGAGCAGAAGCTTCGTGAAAAACTCCTGCTCCTTCATTCATCTGTGACCTTCTGCCCTTCCTCGCCGCCGCTGGTCTGTTCAGCGTTGTCTATTCACCGTCGTCCGTTAGTTCGATCGTCGGTATCTTTGTTCCTCGCCCAAATCGCTAAAACGTTTTTCTCTTCTCTGATTTTTGTTCAGTGTCTATTTCCTCTTCCGTTAACTGTGTGTGCACGTTCAATCTGTGATGGCTCATGCCCAAAACCATTCGCTGAATCCTCTTTATCTTTTGTTGTTTTGAGTCGCTGCTATGTATCTGGTGCGTGGGTGTGCTCGAAACTCTCTAATTTCCTCTGTTGTTCAAATTGCTGCTATACATACATACATACATACATATATTGTGTCTTTGCTGCATTTATGTGTGAATGGGTTAATAGCTTAATTTCTTCAAAGTGCTGATATTGTGTCTTTGCTGCATTTATGTGTGAATGGGTTAATAGGTTAATTTCTTCAAAGTGCTGCTAAAAAAAGTTTAGATGAGGGTAGACATCAGTACCCGATCAGGGTCAGGGCATGTTTCCAAACTCAAAGAACGCTTACAGAGGTACTTACAAATCGCCCACCAATAAAGCCCTTACCTCTTCTAATGTGAGGTTTAAAGCGAGGGATTTAAGCCCTTCATTTTTTATTTTTTTTTGTGTGCTGGTCGTTCCAAAAAGAAATAGAAAGAGTGAAGTTTGGGGGTTTTCTCATAGCTTAAGCATTAAGGAATGTGATCTTGCAATAGGTATTTTATACTCCCTTCGGTCCTAATTATAAGAGCTAGTTCACTTTTTTTTTTTTGGAGAGATTAAGAAAGCTAATTAAATTACTTTAAAGTATTTTTATTTTTATTTTTTTCTTCAAACTATTTAGTTTGACTAATAGACTAATATAAAATCTAAGGATACACAACATATAAAATGATTAATTATCTTATTTAGCTTCTTTAATCCCTTCAAAAAAAAATCAACTAGTTCTTATAATTAGGACTGAAGGTAGTATTATATTTGTTAGATGTTTCAAGAGGGATAGAACGAATTTGTGGAATCTATGTTAATGTCTGAAGGTAACATGATTGCTAATTTATATAGCATGATGTTTGTTTATGACATAATCTTAGAATGCACATAAAATGTTTGATAAAATGATAGAAGAAATTTTGTGGCAATGGGGTTAGAAAGTTATGGAAGAGGATGCGTGTGTGTTGTTGGTTTTAATTTATATGCATGATAGGTGTTTGATAAAATGTTTGAGAGGAGAAATAAAACTGAAAATGAGAATCAAGATACTTCTAAAAAGTATCATAGTCCAAATTATGGAATGACTCTAATTGTAAGATAAGAAGCATGTGTTTGGATGATTGCTTGATTCTTCAACATAAATCTGTGATGAGATTGAATTTTGAAGTTTTGCAACTTCATGATAATGATGAAGATATGTATAAAGTGTTTGCTGAAATGTCTGAGTAATGCTTGGATGTTAATTATGATAGTTATGGGATATATAGCCACAATTTAAGTGTTAGAAAAATGGATTTTTTATTTAAATAAATGTTGTAAGTTTTTAGAGTTTGAGTTAAAGAAAATGACAATGTCAGTGGCATTATTTTGGATATTAGGGAATTAAAGAGTTTACATCTATGTGAAAGCGACTGTTAGGGGTATGTCATATATTTGGGAGCGTAACAGGTAAGTGAATAGCGTCGTATTATAATTTTTATAAATGATATTTTACTTGCTATAATTTTATTAAATTTTCAACTTTCTTAAACACTAATTTCCTCAAGATAGTTTTTGCTGAAATTATATCAATTTCTTATTGTTATTTATTTTTCTAAATGAAATGATAATTTTATTCAAGGTTAATAGTTTCATAACATTTTCTCGCTTATGAAAAGAATTAATAAGAAAATTTCTGAGATATTCTTGTAAACTTTTATATTGAGATGGTCTTATACTTAAAATGCCCTTATGCGAGTTACTATTATATGAAAAGACTTTTGACTAAAGGGACTGGAAGGAAATGTTTTGAGATTTGTAAACTTTCATGCTGGGGTCTTCTGTTACGGAATATTCTTTTCGAGTTTTCATCATTAGAGAATCTCTTTGCTTGCTATGGGTAAATTGACCCCATTCATGCTTCAAATTATTTTAAGAGGACAGAATACAGAACTCTGGTTACTAACAGCAGTACTGTTGGTCCTTGGTACACCATATTTAACCTCGAACTCACTTGATATTTGTGAGATTTATTATCACGCTTGTTAATCGTAGGTCTTATACCTGCACTTGTTTCGTAGCTTCGTGCTGTGCTTTTTTCATGGCTTCGAACCGCGCTTGATTACTTACCCTCGTAGACCGTGTATCTATGCTTGTTATTCCATTCTGTTGAGGTCCTACGGAAATATGAGGTTTGAGAATTATAGTTTAAATAGATTATGTTAAATCGAATATTCTACTACGTACTTGGATTTCTTTGATTAACTATATTTTATGTAGTTTCACTTATGTTTGTGATTATTTATTATAAAAATCAAAATTGACTGCCATATTATTATAATTCAAAATTAAATCTGTTTAAATTATTTTCATTAGTATTTCATTAAATTTATAAATAGGACGTTATTCACTGGAAAACTTTTGGCCTCAAATGGCATTGTTGTCCTTGCAACTCAGTTGAACAATAAAGATTAGCATTGCTGACAAAGCTTGTAGATATATTTTGGAATAACGGCCAGTGAATGTAAAGTTAAGTTTTTATTTATGTATTAACATATGTAGCTTAGATGCTCTATGTAGTCTATAGGTAGGATCCCTGTCTTTCATTGTAAATTGAATATATGTACATGTATATGCTATAATGGAGCATAGCTTCTAATATTATTATAAGTATTATTTAATGTCTATATATAAGTTTAAGGCTTAAGGAATATGAGTTCACTCACATTCTGTGCCAGTCATCTCTTAGTTTTTAGGGTATGACAATGTTTCTCTTTCTTTTCTTTTCCTTTCTTTTTTTCTTTTTTCTTTTTCTTTTTTTTTTTTTTGGTTTTTCCGTAGGTATGGGAATTTTTTTTTTGTCAAACCGTAGGTATGGGAATGGGGATTGATGTCCAGGTATACATATGTCTTTATTTCTTTCATTCCATATCAAGGTTGTTTATTTTTGTCTTGGTGGTTCTTTTTCTTGTTCCAGATGTATTTATTGGTATGATATTCCTTTTTCATTGTTTTTCCGTTTTGGTTTATGTTCTTTTCAAACTTATGTTCTTATTTTGTTATTTGTGGGTGTGTCATTTTTTCGGTTTTTAATCATGTTATGTTTTTCTACAATAATTGGTACTGGTGCTGGGGGATTTATTGATTTTGTTAAGAGATTTGTCAGAGTATATCAACAGAATTTGTTCTAACGAAGGCGTAGGATTTGCACACACTTTGTTTAAAAAAAAGGTTTTGTTCGTTGTGTTCTGTTTATTTTCCTGCCAACGTTTTTACGTTATTTTACTTCTTATTATTTCTCCTCTGTAAAAAGAAACCCTTGTACTTGACGTTAGTGGATTTGATTCAATGAATAAGAAATATTCTCCATTTTAGTTTAAGTTTCATAATTTCATACCGGCAGAGGCTCTAAACGGTGCCACCAAAGGGAAGAAAGTCTTGATTCACATGAACCCTTTAAAATCAAAATTGTCATTCAAGGTGATTAAAGACAGTTCCCAATTATTATTTCATTTACAATGATAATAAACAAAAGTTAAGATCAATCAATGACAAGTGTGGGTGTATATCTCCTGGCACCAATGTTCACACACGACAGACTTTATGTATCCATGTCAAGGGTGAAACCATTGAAGGATTGAAGTTGCTTATCCTATTGAGCCAAAAAAAAAAAAAAGTTGCTTATCCTAGGTTTATAGAAAAAGAAAAAATTAAAGTCCGGTCCCAAGAATCAGAAATAAATAGAATTAGGTCCCTTAAAATTACCAATTTTATCACAAATTAAAAATATAAATAGTTCAACGTTCTCTTATAAAGGAACCTTTTTGTTTTGAATTATCTTGGTTAAACTAAGTACCAAAAACATGGTTAGAAAGGGAGTTTTGAAATAATTTTTTTGGATTTTTTTCTTAAAACAATAAAGAAATGTTTTGAATTAAAAAGGATTATATATATATATATATATATGATGAAATGGGTCTTGGTGATAAAGTTCGTGACTTTCACAAGATTATACATATATGATGAAATGGATTATATATATATATATATATATATATATATATATATATATATATATATATGTGTGTGATGAAATGTTGTTCAATAACGTTAAAAAATCCAAATCATGCTTATCAACATTTGAATCAACAAACAAGGAGAATCCAGATCTTGTGTATAGAAGGTTGCACTCTAGCATTGTGTCTTTGAGAATCCAAAATCCTTCTGACATTTTCCACGTGAGACTGAAGACGATCCCATTTTTGTTCCAATATTGAAGTCTTAGAGAAGATGTTTCCTCCATCTAAAGGTTATGCCCTGGAACAATTAAATATTAACCAAGGAAGTCAATAAATTAAGCAAACAAATCAATTGTCACTCAAGGATGCAATTCAAGAAGTGTTTGGCTGTAGCAAAATAGGAAACCCAAGAGGATTTGACAGCAGCCAATTCATAATAAGAGAGCACAAACAAGTCCAGCAAACTATGAGCGAATTTCAAGTAATTTCCAACCAAATGCACTTTGGTTTATATGCCCAAAATGATATTCAAGAACTCAAATAAGAAAATACTGTCCAAAAACAAATTGAAAATAACCTACAAACTAAGAGAAAACAAAGAACAAAATTAAAAACACACCTAATGAAAACAACATCTGGAAAAACTTGAGAAAATAAAGAAAAATTGGAAAAGTTCCCAAAATGATGGAATTTGGTCAAAATTTACTACGCCCAATAGCATAGCTATTGAACTTGCTTAAAATGGCCCAAAAATTTAAAAAACCAAAGCTCATAATTTTCTAGGCAAAGTTTTTGAAAATTTGACAGCAAGCTTAAAATGAGTTGTAACTGAATTTCAACAAAACTCCAATCAATTTTCAAATATATCACACTTAATTTCAGCCACAAATCAAATGTTTTTGCCACTAATTGGTGAAATTTTACAAGGGTTTAGTCCAAGTCTGGAAATTTTAATTAAAGTTCTAGCAAACATAATCAATCTCAAAAGTGACAAAGTTCACCAAATCAAAGCAATTTATAGGTAAACAGAGGCTGAAATAGGGCAAGATATGATGAAGGAGAAAAACAAGTTAAACATGTCGCCTAACTAAAATTAATCCCTAAACCACTAAAAAAACTTTGCAATGAACATGGAAAAGGTCAAAGCACATACGAAAATTTCAGCAAAAATATTCAAGGTTTTGCTCTAGAAAATTATGGTAAGAATCAAGCACAATTCAAATTTGGCAAGAATCAAGTGTGTTTCTCCCATTCTAAAAACATGAAACAAGATCACAGCTCAAAGCAAGTGACAGCCACCTACACAAAAATTCCAGAAGTAAATGTCTTATGCAAGAACACTCGTGTGTTTTCAACAATGCACAGTCACAAGCCACAAGAAATGCAGCTACAATTACAAGACAATGAATTTTCTCAGCAAAAATTAACATGAAACTCAACAAGAACTAATTATTTGCAACTGAATTCAGTGAAGAATAACTTGTAAAATTCAGGTCACTTGTTCCAATCAAGTTCAAAAACGTTGAGGATGCAGTCATGCAGTCAATAGATTGATGGCCAAACTTCGAGTCATGCATCAACTTTCATGCGAAAGAAAAAATCACCAAAATGACAATCCAATGCATCAATTATGGTAGCAAAAGTTTCAGAATTTGGAAAACTGGGCTTCTCTTCAAATTCATGCAGTTGCATATATCTCAGCAAAAAGTAAGAATTGATAAATTAAATGGCCCAAACTAAGCTGAATGGTCAATCACAAATATTTTTTTTCGGCTAAATGTGGAAAATGCAGCAGTTCAATTCCATTCAAATAGATTCAATTTCAACAAGGAAAAGTCATACTAATGCACTCAACTCATTAACAAAACTTTCAAGGTTTCAGTCAAAATGCAAAAACAAGCACACAAAGATTATATCATTCTTGGATAAGCAAACCAATCACAAAACAGATCTCAAATAAGCTGCGTCAGCACAATTTTAGCAATGATTAAGTAATGAGATATCCACTTGATCTTTTACTAAATTTTGACAGCTTAATGATTGATCCTCAATTAATGACAACAAAGAAATCCAGTTCAACAATAGTGCACACTAAGTTCAGAAGAACGAATTTCTGGAGCAGGTTGCAGAATTCCAGCTATCTCCAAGACAAGGTTAGTTTTAAGCCCAACTAATTCAAGCCAAAGTCACATTGAAAGTGCCATGTGTACAAGTTAAAATCAAGCTCAATATGTCAATCTGGTTAAAAATGATGAAAAGTTGCAAGATTTGGTTTCCTAACTGAGTCTGGACAGTTAAAGAGAGACTCACAGCAACAATTTCAAGCGTGAATTGAGATATTTCTCCACATTGAGTCAAGAGCACACCAATAAAATAGTTTCCATTGAAGTTCAGATATCTAATTGTGGAGTAAAATTTAGTAAGAATGCACAAAAACAAGTGAGATATATAATAGTAAACAGGATGCAACAAATAAACACTAGATTTTCAGACATTCGCACACACAGCAATAGCAACAATGATCCCAGTAATGAGAAAAAAAAATTCAGAAGCACAATGATCGATATAATCCTTCCAAAATTAGTAGCAAGAGCTTTTTCACACACAATATGATTCAATCAGTTGCAAGAATTCAAGTTTTGTACAGCTTTCTGTGTAACAGGCACAAGTCTTTGGGAAAACCACACCCCAAAAGCCTTCTCCCAAAGACTTGTGCAAGTTACAATAGTGCTTTTACTGAGAGACCACCGACCAAAGAGGGTTACCTACAAAGGTTCTGACTAGAGAGGCTAACTAGCAAGTGACTGAGTGAAGTACCGTAGAATGGAGTAGTTGAGACGACAGCTCTCAGGGGGGGTGCATCATAATGAGTCCCACATCAAGTGGGTTTTCTCGAAAGATGAGCCTTATAAGCCCTTAATTTCCCTAACTCCAACAGCTAGCTTTTGAGGTGTGATTCTTCAAAAGATTTGGGGTTAAGGAGCGTTTTTACACATAACCTTTGCCCTGGGGAGCATCCAGCACCACAACCTTTTTATTGGAGCAAAAGTAGACATAAGGTTAGTATTTTGGACCAAAAGTGCCAGTTACCGTTAGTATGGAAAATGATGGTTAATTGGCTGTTAAGTTATGACACGTGTAGGAAGAAATGCTGACAGGGAAAGAAGAAAAAAGCCACGGTCAAAATTGAAAACTTGGACTAACTTATTCTTCTACTTTACTCTCCTCTACAAAACCAGATGGTGGCAGCAAAGTCCATCAATCCAAGAGAACAAATTGTAACAGCTAATCAAAGGACGACCACATCAGAACAAATAGAAGAAGCAAAAACGAAGTATCCGAGGACAGATCCCAGATTGTAGCAGAGTATAAGCCCTTCCGTTCTAAGATATGAAAGTATTAGAGGAACATGTATGAAACTTGGCAGGTAAGAACCGAGAGCTCGGTTAAATGAAGCTTTAAATGTTACCACGCAAAAAGAAGCCATCGACAGCCAAGAGTTCCGATGAGCAGAGCAGATCGAAGAAAAAAGCCACGTTAGTATGGAAAATGATAGACGAAGGTGGAGAGACGACGGAGGCGAGGTCCGGTGGTGGTGAGTGGCGCAGGATGTAAAACGATGAAGAGAATGGAAGCCGATGAAGATGATCCCAAATTCGACCTCCCCTCGTCTCTCCTTCTCTTCGCGTCACTGAATCTGAGATTTCACTCTCCCTGCCTCCCCTTCGCTGTTCGCCGGAAATAACGGTGGTGGAGATATTGATGGTGATGAACGACGGAGCCAAGGTCAGCTGACGGAAGCACGGTGGTCGACGGTGGTCGACGGTGGTCGAAGAAGATGAACCACGGTGGAGCTCAAATTGGGTTTCTAGGTTTCTTGAATTGGGAAATTTCATCGATGAAATGAGCCGATGGAGTTGGTCCCAGTTGTATGTTTAACTTTTTGTTTTTTTTTTTATTTCCACCTAAATTAGTCAGCATTTTTTCATTTTTTCTTCTGACGTGGCTTCCTCACAGACCAATTCAGTCTCCACGTCATCATCACTGTTCACCCACATCCAAAATGGACGTTGACCGTTTGGTCAACTAACGGTAAGTGGCACTTTTGGTCCAAAATACTAACCTTATATCTACTTTTGCTCCAATAAAAAGGTTGTGGTGTTGAATGCTCCCTAAAGCAAAGGTTATGTGTAAAAACGCTCCTTAACCTAAAGATTTGTGCTTGTTACACTTTGTCAATAACAACTGGAAATCCCAATAAAAAACAGCAATGGCGTTATGATTTCAAGCAAATTTCAAATACAAGTTCAACTTCACAAATGCAATGCAACTCCCAAAGAATGACAACAAAGAGGGTCAAACAAGTCCATTCAATTGACTAGTAACAAATCCAACCAACCCACAAAATAATGAATATGAGTTCAACAATTTAATAAGAATTTCTCACCAAGTAATCAAGCAAGGTACACCAATATAATGAATCAGAATTTATTTCTCCAAAGTGCAAAATGCAATCAAACCCTGATGCAAATGATATAATAATTAAGGTTTTATGTAAATTTAGACTTAAATTCCTGTCCTAAATCAGATTCAAGCAAGCTGCCCAGATTATAGGTTAAAACTGAATTTAACAAAAAAAAAACCCTTTTATCAATGCATAGTCACAAGTCACAACAGTGAAAGTGCAATACTTATCAATTTCACGCCAATTACACCAGCTAAATGACAGCAAATGAGTTCTAGACAACCACAAACCAAAATCCACAATGAAATGTCTCAATTACAGCCCATATAACATCAGCAAATACTCAGCAATCTCTTAAGCACAGCAAAAAGCTCAACAACAAAAGCGATCTGTATCTCTATTTCCTTATGAAGCTCTCCTCTTTTTTTTGACCTTGTGTTTCCCAGAAAATTATCTCAACAAAATGAAAACAAAAGGGGAAAAAAGTGATGAACCTATCTATAATGCAAGCTACACCCTGTCAATCTGATAATTGACACTTGATTACCTAGGAGATAAAGGCTCCCCGGCAACGAGCCAACTTAACAAGCCATGTCATGAGGGCTATCAAATAAAAACTAGATTAATATGCACTATAGTGATGCTAACCTAGGTCGATTCTCTAATCAGAGCCTAATTATCTAAATTCCTAATTTAATTAGATGACAAATACAAATTAACAAGGATGAAGATATATTACCTTATCTATTTCTATACTAAATGCATGTCCTAAACTACTTTTTATGGTTAATGATTTATAAACAGTCTTGAATGGAATGAATGTGTAAATGATGATATCGATATCCTCTTTGACAAATAAGTTAGACTCTACTTGGTTTTTTTTTTTTTCTCGAACTACTTGGTTCAAATAATATGGAAGTTAACTAGTTTAATTAAAATGGGCCCAAAAGACCCGTTGGATGCTTGAGTTAGATTAATAAGACACTTCCATAACCAATAGAGTTGACATAGATGGTAAGGGATCCAGGACTAGGCCCTTGGGTCGTGGGTTCGATCCCTTCTGTCGTCGCTGGGACTCCTTTGGTAGGCGATCTCGTAAGTCCCCAGTAAGTGCTCATAGAGCCCGGGGCCGTGCCCTAACCTTAGTGGGGGACTGATGCCAAACCCCTCGAAAACTTTTTTCTTATCAAAAAATAAATAAATAAATAAATAAGACACTTCCATACTGGGAAGACCTTATTCTTCTAACCCCGAAACTAAATCAATGCTTTAGTAATTAAAGAACCAAGAATGCATTCAACTTATAATCCAATAATTAGCACCGTAAATTACCACTAAATTTTCACGTCAATCTCAATACATCACTGACCACTAGCTCGGTCAGCAAATCAGGTTGGATTTTAACACGAAGAAAAGAAGACTCTTTGCCAAAAAATAAAAAATAAAAATAAAAATGAAAACAATATTATTTACCCCTAAAAAGATAAAGGAATATTCGAAATGCTCTAGACTAGTATTAATATCTGCATCTCTAATAATGACGGTTGTCTTTTTCTCTAAAAGTTATTTTTAAATAAATTAAAGCATACGTTGAAGTATGTGCAGAGGAAACCCCCCTCAATATTGTGTGGATTCTATTTGCAATCTCATATTGATAATTTGAAAAAACAAAAATGTTTTATCTTCATTATCGATATTTACCCTTGAGCAAAAATTATCGATATACACCATATAAAGTTTATTACAAATCAAATTATTAATAAATAAAGAATAATTCATACAAAAATATAATGAAACTCAGTTTAGTTTTTGAGGCCATTATAAGACTTGATATATTATTTTTATACATTATTGGAATAATGAGCCACATGATTTTGTAAATGGTGAGGCTTGCTATAAGTGCTTATTCATTATTAATAAATTATTAAATTATTCTAAAGTAGTACTATCATTCCATTTGTCCTATTTTGCCTCAAACTCAAATTGTTGGCGAGTTAAAGAGTGACCGGCCCTCTCACTTTGGAAAAAAAAAATTGCATAAGTTAACATCGCTTAATTATATATGACCTCTAACAAATTTGATAATTAAGGAAAATAAATAATATTTTTATTCTCGGAATGTACGGACCGATCATGGTGAACTTTTAATGATGGGTGGACGAGTAGGACAGGGTGAAGCAAATAAAAGGCAAAAATGAACAACTTGAAGAGGGAAAAGAAGCATCAATAATGAAGCAAGTTGGTGTAACATGTTAATTCCAAACATACATGTTAATTACACGAGCAACATGTATGTTTTTTTTTTTTTTTTTTTTTCGACCAAAAAAAAAAAAAACATACATGTTGCTCGTGTAATTAATTTAATATATATATATATATATATATATTTCTTAATAAGTCGGCTATTCTTAATTTTATTGTGATCAACACTAAAGTAATAGGGAATTAGCAGCAATGTTAATTTACTGGTTTCTTAGTTTCTCTGACTCCGTCCTCTGATGCAGTCTTCATCAGAATGTAGCAATTAATGTTAATAGACTTTATTCCTTTATTTTCGACGTTCATAGGCTTTCACACTCTAGTAGGTTCGTTTAGGACAATAGTGGAAGAAGTGATTTTTTTTTTTTTTTGTTTAGAGTCAGATTGTACGTAGATGTGATTTATGTTTGGAATAATGGTGGCCGAAGTAACTTTTTTTTCAAATAGACTCTTATTTGGCATAGTGTTTGAAAAATAAATTGAAATGAAAAATGATTGAAAAGGGCATGAATCTTATTAATTATATACATATATGTGTTGTATATTATGTGATAATTTGGGATTTAAAAATTATATTTAAATGTAAATTTGCTATAAAAAAAAAACAGTATCTACTTGAGAGAGAGCAAATATAAATATGGTATTATATGATATATTATTTAAATATAAAGGCATCCAACATGTTTTTATGCCTTTTAATATATTAAATATAGATATATACACAAATAAAAACTACACATATAATAATATGGTATTATATGATATCTAGATTTTAAAAGTTGGAATTTGAGAGAGAGCAAATATCTGTGTTTGTTTTCAATTAAAGCGTTAGCGTTAACCCTAGTTGTGGTTTGTGTGAAGAATTGTCATTCAAAAGATGGTCAATTAACCAAGCACTCAGGTAGTGCAGTGGTATGACGCTGGCTTATCCAGCCTTTGTATCAGGGTTCGACCCTGCCCGGGACCATTAGGTCCCCAACTCCAAAAAAAAAAAAAAAAAAAAAAAAAGATGGTCAATTAGTCCTTTTTTGGTGATGGAAAAACTCAAAAAAGTGACTTCACCCATAAGTCACTTTTTTGAGAAAAGTTCATCATCTCATGATGCTTTCTCAAACAGATGGATTCAACTTTTTTAATCTTCACACTGCCATACCAAACATTAGTGAAAAAACAGATTTTTCGGTAAAAAAAACTAAAAATAAGAAAACACAACTCAATATTTAACAATAAAAAGAGGTGCGGTGTGAGATATATACTTCTGCATCTCCTCCTTTCCTATTTTTTGAACTTCTTGTTGATATATTCGGATGTATTAAAGATTTAAACAACTGTGCTTCCATCATGCTCTTTGTACAGTTGGTTTTTAAATGAAAACCCCATCATAATAATAAAAGTAAATACTCTATTTGGTCCTTGAAAAAATCACGGACCCCTTTTTAGTCCCTCAGTAAAAATAACTTATCCTGTAGTCCTTGTAAAATCCAAAAACCGTCTACGTTAGTCCTTCCAGGTTGAAGAGGACACATGCAATGAAGTATCCTAAATATGGTCATAGACTACAGGATGAGTTATATTTACTGAGGGACCAAAAAGGGGTCCGTGATTTTTTTCAGAAACTAAATAGGGTATTTACTCTAATAATAATAATAATAATAATATCTCATCTCCATTAATGTCCTAAATAGGATGTAACGTGATTGGGATATGGGACAAAAAAGTCAATGGGATGGAACTGGGACTGTCTCTCCGATCCGATATGTGAACACCATGCTAATCTCATTGTGAGTCCAATTGGCCTGTCTTATTGATCAGTCTATCAAGGAATCATGGACCGCTTGAGCCAGAGGGGTGAAAAAAGGGTAAGTATATTTATGGTTTCATTGTTTGGCCCGAAAGATATTTACTTTCATCGTGCCCATTTTATTGTTAATGTTTCCTATTTATCATTTGCTTTTATGTTTATTTAATAACCTTTATTTTGCTAAAGTATTATCTTATTAATGATTAAGTAAATAAGACCGGCTAGCAAGTTAATATGAGGAATAAAATACCCTAACCTCTTTTATATTTTATTTTAGAGAATAAGATATTGTCATTACCAATTTTGGTCACTACCACTTTTTTACCGTTAGATCAGAATCTCATCCATCTTTATCATTTCTCTCTCTTATTGAGATTGTGATCTAACAGTGAAAAAAGTAGTAGTGGCTTGGTAGTAACTAAAATTGATAGTAACTATATCCTATATCTTATTGTAATTATATAAACCTTTCTTCTATTTAAAAAGCATATAAAGTTAAATCCAAACCATTGTTTACATTAAAAATATTCTAAAAAATAATTTTTATTTAAAAATTATATTCGAATACAGTTTATTTATTAATTACCCTTTATCATACTAAATCCCTAATTATATTTTGACTAAAACTGTTTTAAAGCGTTTAATAATTCCTGTTTTTTTTTCTTTAATTTTATTTTTTGCAAATAGTTTTCTATAATGTTTTTATCATGTGACAAGAGAAGTTATAATAACTCAATAAGTAAATACCCTATTTGGTCTCTTAAAAAAAAAAGACACGGACCTCATTTTGGCCCCTCAAACAACGAAACCTCTTTTTAAGTCTCTGAAAAGGATGAAATTCTAAAAAAAAAAATCCTATTTTGGTTCCTCAAAAATATCTAAAAACCCTTTTTAGTCCATAAAAATGTCTCATTTTAGTCTCTAGGGATGAAAAAGGGGTCCGTGTTTTTTTCCAGGGACCAAATAGGATATTTACTCTAACTATATATAAAATCTCATTAGTCAATAGACATATTTCTTTTTCTCTGAGGTCGACCTCCACTCTAGTTCCACACGGGACAGTCATATGGCCAAAAAGCCATTATCAGCAATGTTTTAAATGCCATACCATAGGAGTATCAATTTAAAAAGATCACTGAGTTATAAATCAAAGGGTCGGATCGGTTGAATCATTTGGTTGTGTCGGTGACATAATAATTAAATTATAATATAAATATAATTTGTTGACTTTAATATTATATACATATGGTTTAGTAAATTGAAACAATTAAAAATAGCACCTTTTTATGTCCAACAATTAAAAATAGCACTTGAACAAGTTAACACTTATCAACAAACCGAAATTCATGGGTTATAATAAAAAAAAATATTTCAATTATATATCACTTGTTATATATTAAAATAATAAATATGCGCTTTAAATTTTATCCGTGCACATCAATAAAATTAAAAATGTTAAATGTCTTGGCATTAACAAATGAAATATACCCAGTTTAGTGGCAAATTTAGGCACTGCAACGTTTCTGGGGTTTGACAAGGATTGATTGAGTCGGTTCGGGTCAAAGTTTTTGGCATTCACAAATCAAATGTCTTGGTAGTAGAAGAAAAATCTAGATCATGGAGGAAAAACTTGAGAAATGTGAAATTGCATTTGAGCTTATGCAGAAGAAAAGGATGGAAGCTAGAGAGAAGTTAGTAATAGTACAAAATAAGTTTGAAGCAATTGACATACACTCGACTGTTTGATTTGTTAGAAAATCATAGAAACTTAGTAATGAAGATCACTCAGTTTAAGAAAATAACAAGTGTTAAGAATAGGTCATTTGGCATTTAGGTGTTCTCACTTTGACAATATGTGGTATTTAATCTGAACCCTATAGTTTCAAAGTATCAAAAAAAAAATGATTTTCATATTTTGAATATTTCGAAATAAACATTAAATAAATGATTTCAAAATATCAAATCAAATATAATGGATATCATGATAATTCCCTAATTTTTGTCAAGCTAAAGTTTCGTTTTTAAGTATTTTCCCCATAATCTCTAAGCGGAAAAAAAAAAAGAAATATTGTGTTCTTTTTCAATGACATAATATAACGTACATTTAAAAAAAAATCATATTATTGAGTAAATAAGAAATAGTGTATATGAATACTTGATACTTCATACAAAAATGAAAGTCATAGTTTAGTACGTACATGGGGTCATGAAACTCTTTTTTTTTGGGGTCAAAATGAAACTCATTCTTATAAGACTTGATGATTTATTCGGAGTAAGGAAAATAAAACAGAGATATTTGTGAGAAGAGAAAGATGAGACAATATGATGAGCATTATAGGAAAATCAAATGTTCTCTGCCCCACGGTCCCACCCTTCCCTTCTTTATCCTGATCATTCTGTATGAATAGGGAAAAGAACCGCCCAATGTCACGGCATGATAGAGGGTAGTTGAATTCAATGAATGATTTAGATATTTGTGTTAAGGTGCCACGTGTAAATAAGCGAACGAAGTTTTAGTAAAAGAGTACCTGGCACAGTAATATTTATTTAGATAAAATATACTTTTTTTTAATTCTTTAGGTTTACACTAAGTATATTTTTATTCCTTTAACTTCATAAAGTATACTTTTAGTCTTAGAATTTTAATACCGATAGTTTTACTAACGGATAATGTAAACTCAAGTGATAACGGTGTAAATTTAAGTAATGATTTTGTAATTAAATACTATTATACTTAAATTTAAAATATGGCTAAATTGAAAAATATGTAAAATTTATGTAATTAAGTGTTATTAGTCATCACTTGAGTTCACTGCATCAACATTTTTCCGTTAGCAACATTAACGATGTTAAAATTTTAGGACCAAAAGTATACTTTATGAAGTTAAGAGATCAAAAATATACTTTAAATAAAATTTAAAGGACTAAAATTATACTTTAGTCTATTTATTTAAGTGTAAAAATGTGCTAGGAGTTTTATAAAAAGAGTAAAACCATCACGTATGCTAATTCATCCTAACTACCATTTTACTGGCTCACCAGACTCCAGCTCATCATCTCATCTCTCATAGCCCCACCTTATCTCCCTCCTACCTCGCATCGGCTTGGCATCACCCAGGAACCAGTTTCTTTATCTATCTTGGGATAGGTAGGGAGAGCTTCTCCAATTCTGGACTGTTTAGATTTGATCTGGACGGTCCAGATTTACTTTTTTTTAAACTGTCATTTTTTAAATGAAAAAAATCATTTTTAAAAAATATGTTAGTTAAAAAATTATCTTTATTTTTTATCCTATACTCATTAAAATAATTATTTTAAAAACAATAAAAAAGTAAAAAAAAAATAAATCTGGACCATCCAAATCTCATCTAAACGGTTCAGACCTATCCTAAAGATAGGTAGAGAAACTAATTCCGCATCCGCGATCATAGCTCTCGCTCACCGAGTCACAATGTGTGCTCTTTCTCACATTGTAAGACACCAATTCTCTTTTATCTTCAGACTTTATAATTTATTGATTTACCATTTTAATACAAATAATAAAAAAGATGTTTTAAAAAAATCGATTTCAATTTCTTTTTAATAAGAAGTTAATTTAATTATTTTTTTAATATGTTCAAATTAATTATCGAGTTGTATATCATGAAAATTTCAATAATTTAAAATCACCATTTGATTTAATAAAGTGCTCGTATTCATTATTAGTACTTCTTTTTCTTCTGATAAAGTGGTATTCTTTTGGCCGTCCCCACCACGTGCCATGCAATTATTTTGTTTGGAAGATAATAGTCTTGTCATCTTCTCCACCAACTCTGTCACTCTTTTTATTTTCTTCGTTTCTTTACCTTCTCTTCACGACATCAGTGTCGCCCTACTTTATCTTTTGCCTAGTCAATTTTAATTTATCACTATGACGTGAAATGACTTGCACCATCACTTTCTTTCTTACCTCAGTATTTTTTAAATTTATTTTTTAGCATATAGAAATATAAATATATTTTTTCAAATGCTTTTACATAAAAATATTTTGTTAACATTTATTTGCACACAATTCTGTCATAAATTATAATAGCATGACATATAATAAATGATCATGTGAAAATATTATTGTTACTCATTTTATTTTATTTATATTTACATAATTCTGTGAAAAATAATATAAAAAATTTAAAGGAAAATGACTGAAAAATTGAAAATTTCTAAATATATCAATTTTTGAATTGCTTATAAGTCATTATTTTATTAATTTTTGGTAACAAACATAGTTTGATAAATATTTTATAAATATAAATATATCAAAATAAAAACAAATATATATTATCTCTCATTACAAATCATTGGATCACTCGTGTTATGTTACATAAACAACTCAATAAGTCTGACAAAAGAACACACACACAAAGTGGGAAATTAACCCAACACTTGACCTAATGTTTCAAGTTTCAATCTTGTAAATAAAGAAAATGGTTTTTTAGAGAAAAAGAAAAAAGAAATAGTGTTCACTTTAAGTAAATAACGAATAATATGAACACTGTATTTCATACAAAAATTTACGTACTTGAGAGTTGAGATCATTAACTCATTATTATAGGACTTGATGATTTATTTGGAATAACGAAAATAAACAGAAATATTGGTGAGAATAGAAGGATGAGACAATATGATGGGCATTATAGGAAAATCAAATGTTCTCTGCCCCACGGTCCCAACCTTCTCTTCTTTATCTTGATCTTTTTTTTTTTGGTCAAACTCTTCTTTACCTTGATCATTATGCATGAATAGGGAAAAGAACCCCCTAATGTCTGCAGAATCCGATGAATCATTTACATGTGTATTAAGGTGCACAACAAAGTTTTACAAAGGTGCACAACTCATCCTAACGACTCTTACTTTTTTTCCTTTGTAGGACCCACTTGCTCTCTAGCTCATCTCATTAACTGGAACCAGTTTCGGTGCTCGTCCGTGGGACGAGCTCTCCCTGCTCGTTCGTACGGACGAGCACTAGATCTGGACGGCCCAGATTTTTCAAAAAAAATTTCATTTTTATTTTTTTCCTATATGAAAAAATCATTTTTTAAAAAAATGTTAGTTAAGAGATTATCTTTATTTTAGATCCTCTACCAATTAAAATTATTTTTAATAAAAAATATAAAAGTAAAAAAAATCAGATTTAGACAGTCCAGATCTAAATCTGGACGGCCAGATGCTCGTCCGTACGGACGAGCAGGGAGAGCTCGTCCCACGGACGAGCACCAAAACCGATTCCTCTCATAACCTTCTCTCGGCCTTCCCTCCTCCTTTGCTGTTGGCTTGCCATCGTCCATTGCAGCTCTCTCTCACCTAGTCACAGTCACAGTGCGTACACTTTCTCTTCTTTCTTTTATCCATTCCCATCCTTTTTTTTTTCTTGAGCAAAAAAAATTCTCATCCTTTTTCCTTTTTTTTTTATTGTTAGATTAAGATCCTAATGATTCATATTTATCATTTTTTTCTATCATTTTTTATTATAATAATATTTTATCATATATGATAAATTGAACTGTCGAGATTTTAATCTAATGACAAAAAAAAAAAGAGGAAAAAATATTTTTTTAAAAACAGAGAAGAGAAGCCAGATCCCTCTTTCTCACGAAATCAATGCTCTTTTATCTTCAAACTTTATAATTTATTTTCAAACCATGTACGTGTATCAAATAAGTTTTTATCAAGTGGTAATTCTGATACAAATAATTAAATAGTTGTTTTAGAAAAATCAATTTACATTTTTATTAATAAAAAATTAATTAATTAATATTTTTACATATACAAATTAGTTATCGAATTGTGTCATGAAAATTTCGCTGACAAGAACAACATCATGAAAATTTCTTTAATTGAACTCGCCGCCCCATTTAATAAAGTAATCATTATTAGTGCTTCATTTTCTTTTGATAAAATGCTCTTCTTTTGTTGTTTCCACCATGCAATTATTTTGATAGGAGGATATAGTCAGTTTTAAATATATGATAAAATTTTTTAAAATAAATTTTATCATATATATATATATATATATATATATATATATATATAACAGGAAGTAGTAAATCTTATCCACCAACAGGCACTATGTCACCCTACTTGCCTTTTCGTGCAGTCAGTTTTATCAGCTCTATGATATGGCCTTATCTTTTTTTCACTTTATGTTACCATTTCATCTGGCGGATTTTATTAAATGACTTTTATCATCACTTTTTTTTCTCAACATCAGTATTTTTTTAAATTTATTTTTGACAAAATTTCCAATAGCACTCCTAAATTAAGTTTTATTCAATTTTTAAGGGGGGAAAATGAATGGAAAAACTTCTAAAATAATGGATGTTACTAAAAAAATACTTTAGGATACAGGGTACTACTACCAAAATAATTTAGAGAAAATGACGTTAAAAATACCATATAAAATTCTAAAACTTCAAAACATCTGTTAAAATTTTAAATGGATATAAATGTGACAGGGATCGAATTAGGATTTTAAAATGTTGGTAAATTTATCATTTTGCCCTCAATTTTTAAATAAATAAAAAAATGACCATTGCCAAAGGACCACCATGGTCGGTCTACAGAGCTCTGACTGCCAAATGGCTTGCAACCACGCAGCAGCCAGGGATCCGACAAGGGGTTTATTTTTTGGGGGGTAGGGGTTGAATTTTGTATTTTTTTTTTTTAAAAAAAAATTTTGAATGAAGGTGTGAATGTGGGGTTCAAACTCATCCCACCCTTTATATTATTGAAGAGGGTTAGGTGGAACGCTCTTGTGAATCTTATTACAAGTGTTATGAATAACATTGATAAACTTGTTAATCCCATTACGACTTTTGTTCATAGTACTCAAATGTTGGTGAATTTAGACTTACATGTTTTCAATCTGACAAATAAACTTGCTAAACTCATTACTGAACTTGTTATTCCCATTATTAAATTTGTTTTTAGTGCTCAGATTTTGTTCAATCTTGTTAATCCCATTATAAAGAAGAATTCATAATGCATATAAATTTAATGAAAAAAAGTAGTAAATCTGAATATTCATCACCTACAATAATTGTCATGAAATTGAGTGAAGAAACAAAAGGAAAATCTAAAATGGTAATTAATTATAAAAAATTAAATAGTATATCAATAAGAAACATATATCCTATACCAAAAATGGAATTATTGTTTAATCTTGTAAAAGGAAAAAAGATTTTTAGTAAATTTGAAATCAGGATTTTTTTCAAATAAAATCAGAAGAAGAAAGTAAAATATATATATATATATATATATATATATATATATATATATATATATAGCTTTTAGTACAACAGAGGATAATACGAATGGAATGTACTACCAATGGGTTTTGATAATAGCCCAAGTATATTTTAAGAATATGTATCTAAATTATTATTATCTATAAGAGTTTTTGCTGAAATATATATAGATGATATATTAATATTTTCTGAAAATGAAAAACAACACGAAGAACATTTAAATCAATTTGTAAAAAGTATAGAAGATAAAGGTTTGAATATTTCACCTAAAAGATCAGTATTAAGAAAAACTGAAATATCTTTTCTAAGACAAATAATAACAGAAAAAAGAATAGAATTACAAGATCATATAAGTAATAAATTTTTAGAATTTAAGGAAATAACAAATAAAAAAGATATTCAATCATTTTTAGGATCAATAAATCAAGTAAAAAATTATGTACCGAATTTAGCTAAATTAACTTCAAAAATTTCTAAATTAGCAAGAGAAAAAAAAAATGATTGGGTATGAAATAAAGAAATAAAAGATATTGTAAAACAACTCAAAAAAATTGTCAAAATTTACAAAAATTAACTATACCAATAAAAGATTATATAAAATGGATTATTTGTATAGAAGCCTCAGATCAATATTGGGGTGTAGCCTTGTATCACGAAAACAAAAATGGAGAAGAAATAATAACAAGATATACAAGTAGAAAGTCTTTAGAAGTTCAATGAAAATATCATTCAAATTAAAAAGAATTCTTAGCAACTATAAAAGCAATAGAAAAATTTGAATTATATATAGTTAATACAACTGTTATTATAATAATTGATAATACACAAGTAAAATCATGGTTAGATTGAGATATAAAAACTAAGAAATTGGTTAATAAAATGTTGTTTAAACGATAAGGAGATTTAGCTTATTATGATTATATAATTGAATATGTGCCTGAAAAAAATAACTTGATTGATGATTATATGAGTAAATGGAATCAAGTCTAGGAATGACGAGTAATCAATACAATAATCAACCATATAATAGAGCAATGACTCTAGAAGATCTTATAAAAAAAACTAACATCTTAGAGTTAAATCTGACTATGTTGACTAGTCAGATGAGTAATACTATGCAATACCTTTTAAATTCTACAGTACATATAAACCTCCAAGTTGATGATTCAACTAAAAAGATAGAGGATATCTTGAATAGGCTGGAATCACTTGAAGGAAGAAATAACACACACACATATCAATGTGTATATATATATATATGATGAGATTCACGAAATTGAACAAAATATGAGCAATATAAACAAAATTTGTAATAGGAATAACAAGTTTATTAATGAGATTTACAAATTCAATAATGAGTTTAACAAGTTTATTTGTCAACATGAAAACATGTCAGTCGAAGGCCCTGTTTGTTTCGCTGAATGTTGGGGAAGGGCAAGGAAAGGAAAGGAATGGAATGGAAAGGAAAGGAAGATTGGGAGGAAACTTTAAAAATGTGAGCCGTTTGGTACACTAGGGAAAGGAAGTTAGTTGAGGGAAAATAATATGTTTGGTATGGAGAATTGGGTGTTTGTTAAGTGGGAAGATTAGGTGAATTTCCACAAATGCCCTTTAAAAAAAAAAGAAAAAAAAAGTTGAATTAGGTTGTGTGAACAGTGTGCCCAGTTGGAACCCTAACCGAAATCGCGAATACGGCGAGAGGAAAAATCGAATTGCAATGTATGGGATATGAAATTGCAATCACGATTGGCATCCAGAGCCACAAGAACAAGGTGTGAATTGATCGGAGGATGCCGATGGAGGTTGTGCGTAACGTGAGAGAGTGGATTGAAAAAACTGATCGCTTCATGTAATAACGACAACAAAGTAGCAGCGATTTGATTAAAATGAAAGTTAGCTCAGTTAAAATGACGACACCAACTGCAAAAAAGTCTCGTTCTGAGGCTAAAGAAGAAGAGTAACAGGTTTACAATATGTTTAACACTATATTAAATTTTTCAATAAAGAAGCAGTACAAAACATACGAATATCAGGCTCAGACGGAAGCAATTGTTATTTGTTTTCATTGAATGTAATAAGTTGTGGGAAAGCAATAAAATAGAAGCAGATGGAAATTTCCCCAGTAAGGTGGACATGAGAGCAGCAGAATGTAGAGGCACATAACTGATGTATCTGTTCTGTTACAAGGGAAAAACCAGAAGGAAATTTGCCCAATAAAATGCTTCACCCTATGAAATAGAAGGCTAGACATGAAAGCACTATAAGGCACAGTGACATAAATGAACATAGATGATACCAAAATCACAGTAGGCTGAAAGGAAATAAATTGAAGGCATTTGGCCTTCTCAAATGTTGCTTAAACATTTGAAGCAACTATAGCTAAAAGATCACCATAATGGAGCATAAAAGAATGTACAAATAGGCTTGAACACACAAAAGTGCAGGTCACATATGAAAGAAGATTTTCAACATCATTTAAATTGGGTGGGTCAAAACTCAAAATGAGGCAAATCCCACGTCCATAATGGAAACATTCGTAAAATCAGTTCATCAGAGGATAATACTGAAATAGCAAAGAAACAACTAAATATTACGTTCGAACCAAATGGCCCAGTTCGAACGGAAGTCACAGCAACAAAACCAGTACAACAATGGTTTAGCAGGTGTCAAAACGACAATGCAATCTTCAAAAATACACCTCAGCCATGCATACAACCCAAAAAACATATTAAAATAGAGTCTCCCTAATTGTTCTTCCTCCTCTTAGTTGGGGACCTTCTAGCAGGGGAGCGCTTAGTTGAAGCTCTGGTTGAACCAGGGAGGTCCACAGGGACATACATGGGGGAAACAGACGTTGCAGGTGGATCAGCTAAGCTTGGGTCAGATGAAAATATATGTGCCAAATTTTCTGCTGCAAGGACAGACCTGAAAGCGGTGGGTGGAATGAACCTCAAAGGCACTGCGTCTGATATTGGCCTGGAAGGTGCAGCAGGAGGCTGAACAGGTTCAGGCAGAGGCACAAGTGACAGAGGTGTGACTGGATCAAGATCATCACCGGTAGCTTCTGTTGTGGGTTGAGGCACATGTTGTTGCTCAGGGGAATGAAGGCTTGGGGATTGATGTGGGGAGGGTGCAATTGTCTCTTTAGTTGATGGCTGCTGCACATGTTGATCATGGGGGCCAGCTGACTCAAGCACTTGTGACTCATCACCTGTATTATGTGTCTCATGTGGTTCATCAGTTCCAATGGTGGGGGACTGCTTGGACCCGAGAGGTGATTCATCAGGGTCCCTGTGGCCATCAACAGTATGGTCTTCTGCATTAGCCTCAGCAGTGTTGGATGGGGGAATTTCTTGTTGTTGGGACTGAACTTGATTTCCACCATGAGAAGAAGGACCCACCTTGTCTTTGAACTCATCAGTAGGGGCCCTTTCATAGGCCTTGTAAGCAGCAAACTCCTTCAACTCCGTGGCATATAGGTGGATAAAATCCCTCAAACATGTGAAGTCAATAGCAATACTCCTTATGCTGATGTCCATCTCACCAAGCTGTGACTGAAGCTTTGAGTCCATTATGTGAAGCTGTGACTTAAGCTTTGACTCCATTATGTCAAGCTCCTCCTTCACAATTCTTCGAACTAGTACACCCATATCTGCTGAATTATGATGAACATCAGTGGGTTGTGAATGAGATGGGCCAGTTGGAGCTGATGGCTCACCAGGGGATGCCTTCTTGGTATCATTTTCCCTCTCATTGTCTGATATTGAAGGCTGCTTTGCTGGAAGATAAATTCGCATTTGGCGCAAACACTGGTCATCAAATTCAGGGGTCCAGATTGGTGCTTCACCCTTATGCAAATACCACACTTTGTTCTTGTCCAATATAAGAGACACAATGGACGGGTATGGTAGTTCTGTGTTTTTCACCCCAAACCTCGCACCTTTAAGCATAGTGTCCACAATCCTCTTCCCCATTCGAAACGGCTTCCCCTTGATCAAACATGTCATGATGGTCTTGTCCTCAGTGCTCAAAGTAGTGTAGTGCCTGCCCTTATTTACAAAGTTCCTACTGTATAGGTAATGCAGCACCCTAAACCTAACAGACATTTGCATAGGCTTGAAGAGTCCTTCATCATCCTCTGTACCCTCACCCTCAAGCAGGATTCTATCCATCTCTTCTCCTATGAAGGTTGTGTCTTTGGACTGGGTTTTTTAATGTTTAACCACTTCAGTATCTGTTTCTCATTGATCTCTATGGTTTGCCCCCTCACGCAGGTTGACACAACTCCACTTCTAGACATTTTTAGATTAGAGTAAAAAACTTTCACAACACTATCACAGTATGGCAACTGATAAATCCCAATTTAATATATTTTATCCCGCCTTATTCATTTATTTTGGGGATTATTTTAGGCTAATTTGGATTTATTAGACAATATTTGGATTGTTAGCCTATTTTAGGAAATAATATAAATTAGAATTGATTATGAGATTATTGAACTTAAATTATCAATATTCTGATTGAGATCTTGCGATTGAATAATATTTCTAAATATATGATAGATCACGATTTTATTTAATTCTTGCAGGAGAAGAAATAGTATATTGGAAGATCCTACGATGCAGAATTAACCTTAGAAGCTAAAAGAAGATCTAATGGTGGAGTTTTGTTGGGCTTTTAGAATTTTAATTGGCTCAAGTTGGTACCCAAAACCCTTCCCTCTTTTTATAAAAAGACCTAGCAGCCAAGAGAAGAGACACGCTCTCTTGGAGAGCCGCGAGACGCATACGCACGCTCAGAACACACGCACACGGAGAAAAACGCAAAAGGAGACGCAGCCGCATCACTGGTTCACAGGATTGATTTAATTGAATAATCAATTCATTCAATTTGCTCATGGGACCCACGATATTTCTCTTGCACCTATTGAATTTTCCATTGATTATTCATCATGGCCGTGACATGTCTGGAGGTTGATGGAGGCACGATTTCCATGGAAGCTTAAGGTTTTTTAGGAGACAACTTGGGAGGAGCATGGAGAAAGCTAGAGCCTAGAGTTTTACACTTGAAGATCACAAGGGAGTGTTATTCTTTTTATCTTCTTAATCCAAACTTGAGGTTCTTTAGTTTTAAAGGGTTTTAAGTTGTGTTAATTGAGAACAATCTAGTTTTAGATTGTAAACATATTTCTTTTGGATTGGATTGATAATTTGAAGTTTTTATGTGTGAGACAATTGTTGGAGTTTTGTTTGCAACATTTTGATTGTCAATTGAATTATTAATTGAGTTTTCATTATTAATTTAACTGTCAATTTGGTTTATCATTTTAATTGTTTAATTGGGTTGATAAATTATCTAGTTGTTCAATTGGATAATTGCAAACAAGATTTTCAAAACTATTTTGTAATTGATTTTTAATGAGTTTAATTAACCACCGCTTATTTCATTATGAGTTTTCTAGTGGAATATGTGTTATTGAGCTAGAGGGTTTCCCGTGTTCAATTAGGTGATTAAATTTATTAATATTCCTTTGGTCTAATTAATTGGTTTGGGCTAAGAAAGTTAACTCCATGCAATTCCTAAGTTGTCCCCTTCTTCCTCATAACTGAACTAGATCTTTGTCATTTAATTTGATTTTAATCAATTTTCTTCTTAGGATTTTAATTTTTCTCTCATAACAAAAACCCCCCAAAATTGCATTCACATTCATATAGGTTAGTTTCATTAGTTTCATTCTCATTTAGGTTTTAGAGTCAATTGCATTAGTGCATTTAGTTAGTTTAATTTCATCTAGGTAGTAGTGTTTTGCATTTTAGTTTAGGTTCATTCCATTGCATTTTTTTTATCACCTAAATTCAACTTAAAGAAAAACCCACAGATTGCTCCTTGGGAGAATGATCTAGGTTGCCACTATATTGCATTATTAGTTGGTCCTGGTTTAATTGATTGCTTTAGCGACGAAAGTAAGCTTCATTAGCAACGACAGCTCAAGCAGTCCCCTATAAGGCCTAAGAATGTCACTTATACCAAAACCAAACTCAGACTCGAACGTCTCAAAGTTGATCCTGCTCATTCTACATATGCTTTTCCCAACTAACCTGATGTCATACTCTTCCAGTTTTAAGTTGTTGAAATCATGCTTTGCCTCAGGAAGCTTTATCCTATATTGTTTCTTGAGGTCCTTGTACAATTTAGCCCAAACATGGTCAACTTTTTCATTATCCTCCTCTTGATCTTCATCCCCATTGGATGTCTTATCTGACACGTTATCATCCCCTGCATCTTCTTCTTCATCAGAAGACTCAACCTCGTCACTGTCATCTTGTTCATCTTCCTTATCATTTGATGAGTTATCTGAGTCATGTTCATCCTCTTCATCTTCTTGTTGGTCAGACAACTTATTTGAGACATTTGCCTCCTTCTCATGTTCTTGTTCATCGGACATGTTGCGTGACACATTGTCATCCTGCTCATCTTCTTCCCTATCGACTGAGTGGTCAGACTCATCTTCCTCCGCTTCAATAGCCACCACTGTTTGCTTCCCCCTTTTTATCTCTTCCCCCCTCTATTTTTTTCTTTTGGGGGAAGATTCTTTGGAAGAATGAGGGGATGCATCAGAGTTACTATCAGAAGCGGTCGTTACCCCTACGGAAGCACTAGCGGTTTGCTTCCTTTGTAATGCTCTCCGTTTTTCTTCGCTTCCTTTGCGTCAAGGTCGTGTTTCCACTTCGCGGCTGCCTCCAATTCGTCTGCTTCTTCTTCAGACTTGTACTTCGAAGTAGCTGCTCTTCCGCAACGACGAAGCTTCGCCTTGTGTTCTCTATACTTGTTCAAGTCGTCCCTTGTTATTCCCAAAGCCGAGAAGCAATCACCAGGCATCTTCACCCTTGCCATTGCCTATGCACTTGAAGTGTAAGGAAACCAGAAATCTGGAGGGAATAAAGGCTGAAACACCCAATGGGTTTTCCTTAACCGTCAACCGAGTAACTCAAACACAATGTGACAAAGAAATTGCAGTATTGTCGATGGGGTGGAGGTTATAGAGCGTTGTCAGAACAGAGCATAATAGGGGGTCGGTTAACCGTTTTGCCAATTTAAAAACCAGAGTAAGAAAATGGGGGGAATGCACAGAGGCGAAGGCGGGGAAGAGATAAAAAAATCGCTGTCATTCGAACTCCCTTAATTTAGGGCTAAAGGTACATTGGACAATTTCCTGAGTATCGGGCCTATTAATGCGACTTCACATTAGCCCACTGTTCGAACTAAATCATTTAGTTCAAACGAAAACATTGCTGAAAGCGCTTCCCATGGATAAACTGATGTCCTGGTTAGTTCGAACTAAATGGAAACGTTCGAACTAAACATATCGAACTACTTGTGCATTCGAACGAAAATTTTGACAGTAGGCACATCAGTTGAATCTGTCAGTGCAACCTATTGACAAATGGGCACATCAGTTGAATTTGTATGATTTGTTTTTTGCTCTTTTATTTATTTATTTTTTTTACAAGAAGCAGGTACAGTAAATTGTTGGCCTCAGTTTTTTGGTGACAATAAGCAGGTTCAATAAGTGGTTGCCCTCAGTTTTTTTGTTACAAGAAGCAGGAACAGTACATTGGACATTTCCTGAGTTTTGTTATTACAATTAGAAGGTCTAGACATACAGCAAAACAACATTTTCACGGCAACAAAGGTTTTCTGAATGAAATTCTTACAAGAAACATGTACATAAACAGTGATGAACTTTTATACATTAGCAAAAGTGTGAGTACATATCCTAACCCAGGCATAGTCTAGCTGGCCTGCATCACAATACATTGACTGATATCACCTATAACATTATGCTACTCACATACTTTATGTCATGTTCAGTTTAAATTGAACCTTTGAACATGGTACAAAGTTTGCGATACTGCATATAAGACAGGCGTGTACAAAATACAAATATAAACAAATGTCTGCGGGGTATTACATACACAAAAGACAGATGGGTGTCCAAAAAATAGTGACACACCTGTGTTACCCCTACCCAAGCCAACAACAGCAAAAACATAAAAGCCCACCTACGTACTCAACATACAAACACTACAATACTGTGCACAGCTGCTAGAAGGTATGCTAATTCAGCAAGGAACGGATCCATGACAGCTTAAACTCTGGAGGAATTGATCCAAATGCCTTCAGACCCTTGGCAGATGCAAGGATCTTCATATGGGCAATGTTCCTCTCATTCCAAGTCAACTCCTCAACTTGCAGTAGCTCCATGAACAAGGCATCTTCTTTGGCAGAAAGTTCAGCTTCCTTATCTTGCGTTGACATCATGTTGCCTAGCTTATCAAATGCAGTACTCATGGTCTTGTCCAACTGTGTGACGGTATCTCGCAATGCTTCAGCTATGACTTCTGCGTTGTTCAGTTTGCGCTTCTTCTTTGGAGCTAATGATGCATCAGTTGCAGTTGTTGGAGGGGTAACATGTTCATTATTTGTTTGTGAAAACTCCGATTCATCAGGAAGATCTTGTGGTGTATCCGGAAGGTCGCCATCTTCAAGATTAACCTGTTCCTCCATTGCCCCAGGACACTCTCCTTCATCATCGATGGCCCGGTCCTTTCCCCAAACGATGCATAGAGAGTCAAAGTTGGGCAAAGGTTTTGTCCGAAATTCCTTGTGCTTAGGATGAGCCTGCAGGGTAAGTTGAGTTTCTGAACTTGAATACACTCATGCATTATTCACTAGTAAACTTTAACAATTTCAATACAATTGTGAGATCACATATCTTTAGATACTCTTCCCAAACATCAGCATCTGCAGTGACAAGTTTTGTGTCTGGATCCCAACCAAATCCAGAGGTGTTGGGCCCATAAATGATGTCATACGCTGTCTGCCACAGGCGCTTCAATGTCTTCAGTCGGGAGGTGATGTGGGGCGTTGCTTTTATGCCACATCTAGGGAGCTTGGCCTCCATCATGGTCTGCAAAGCATTCGCATATCCGGGCTTGAAGCCATTGTCCGCCATGAACGTTTGCTCCAACTTCATCCCAACAAGGCATTCGACCAACACTCTATCCTCAAGAGCACTCCAGATCTTCATCCTCGAACCACCTGCTTGTTGAGATTGATCCATCTACAAAAACACAGATTAAACAAAATATTGCAAGTAAAGGAAAGGAATAACATAACAATCAAGTCACAACAAACCACACCACAACACGAACATAGGAAAAGATAATAATTGAAATTCTGAATCACATAGCAACAGGATGTTCTTTAATACATAAACATATGGAATTAAATTGTTCGTGCGCCTAGCAATACTCGTGTACTACATTATCAGTTATCTCTGTGCCACAAAGGCAACAAACATCTAATTTGCAACTTGTTCCCTATAATTAGTCCACCATCAGTACTTTCCAAAGGAACTATAGGCGTGTTCTCATCCGTTGCAGGTTCAATGTCAAAGGACTCAAGCTGCTCATCAAGGGGATCTTGAACACCCTCCCGACGAATGAGATTATGGAGCAAACAGCAAACAACGATGTATCTGTTCTGTAGCTTGACTGGATAAAAAGATGGCCTCCTCAATATTGCCCACCTTAACTTTAGTATGCCAAAGCACCTTTCTATGACATTTCGGGCTGCTGAATGTCGCATGTTGAAACACTCATGTGCAGTTTGCGGTTGATGTCCTTGTCGCCAATCATTAAGGTGGTACCTTTGACCTTTATAAGGAGCCAAACAACCTTGGCAATTACTGTACCCTGCATCCACCAAGTAGTAATTCCCTGCGCAAACAAAAAAAGTTAACGAATAGTATCATAAAATAATTTCAACCCACAAACGCACCCTTACATCGATACCTAGTGATGAAGCTTACTTTCGTCGCTAAAGCAATCAATTAAACCAGGACCAACTAATAATGCAATATAGTGGAAACCTAGGTCATTCTCCTAAGGAGCAATCTGTGGGTTTTTCTTTAGGTTGAATTTAGGTGATAAAAAATGCAATGGAATGAACCTAAACTAAAATGCAAAACACTACTACCTAGATGAAATTAAACTAACTAAATGCACTAATACAATTGACTCTAAAACCTAAATGAGAATGAAACTAATCTATATGAATTTGAATGCAATTTTTGGGGGGTTTTTCTTATGAGAGGAAAATTAAAATCCTAAGAAGAAAATTGATTAAAATCAAATTAAATGACAAAGATCTAGTTCAGTTATGATGAAGAAGGGGATAACTCAGGAATTGCATGGAGTTTACTTTCTTAGCCCAAACCAATTAATTAGACCAAAGGAAGATTAATGAATTTAATCACCTAATTGAACACGGGAAACTCTCTAGCTCAATAACACATATTCCACTAGAAAACTCATAATAAATAAGCGGTGGCTAATTAAACTCATTAAAAATCAATCACAAAATAGTTTTGAAAATCTTGTTTACAATTATCCAATTGAACAACTAGATAATTTATCAACCCAATTAAACAATTAAGATGATAAACCAGATTGACAATTAAATTAATAACGAAAACTCAATTAATAATTCAATTGATAATCAAAAGGTTGCAAACAAAACTCCAACAATTGTCTCACACATAAAAACTTCAAATTATCAATCCAATCCAAAAGAAATATGTTTACAATCTAAAACTAGATTGTTCTCAATTAACACAACTTAAAACCTTTTAAAACTAAAGAACCTCAAGTTTGAATTAAGAAGATAAAAAGAATAACACTCCCTTGTAGTCTTCAAGTGTAAAACCCTAGGCCCTAGCTTTCTCCATGCTCCTCCCAAATTATCTCCTAAAAGTGCTTAAGCTGCCATGAAATTCTCCTCTCCAAGCTTTGAGTAATTCCTTACGGCCATAGATATTGAGAAGAGTTGAGGAATTGATTAAATCAATTCACTTAGACCCCACGCATCCACTGGAGAAATTGTGTTGAAAACAATTGATGATTCAATTGATTAAAGGTGGTGGGCCCGCAAGTGAATTGAATGAATGGAAATCTCCTGTGCTTGCGTCTATGGCTGCGTCTCCCCCGCGTGTATTTCTGCGTGCGTCTGTGTGTGTCTCTCGGCTCTTAATGAGAGCTTCCCATTCTTTTTGCAGCTATTAGGTTAATTTTATAGGAGAAAGAGAGGGTTTTTGGGTATCAATTTGAGCCAATTAAAATTCCAAAAGCCCAATAAAATTCCACCATTAGATCTTCTTTTAGCTTCCAAGGTTAATTCTGCATTGTAGGATCTTCCAATATGTTTTTTCTTATCCTGCAAGAATTAAATAAAATCGTGATCTATCATATATTTAGAAATATTATTCAATCACAAGATCTCAATCAGAATATTGATAATTTAAGTCCAATAATCTCATAATTAATTCTGATTTATATTATTTCCTAAAATAGGCTAACAATCCAATTATTGTCTAATAAATCCAAATTAGCCTAAAATAGTCCCCAAAATAAATGAATAAGGCGGGATAAAATATATTAAATTGGGATTTATCACCTAGCGGTACTCGTAGCCCATGTGGTCTCGTTGTAGCATCTCTCAGAACCTTCCCATCCGTAGCTGAGCCTTCCCACCCAGGGAAAACAAATATGAATTGCTCATCCGGTGAGCATACCCCAAGAACATTGGTTGTTACCTCTCCTTTTCTATTTGGTACCTCCCCTTGTGTGCTGCAGGGACTTGAACCCGTATGTGCGTACCATCCAATGCATCGAGGCACCCCTGAAATGGGAAAAAAGGGTTTCGCCCTTAAGGTCAAACCATACTTTTAATACTCAGTTAAACTACTCAAACATGAACATCATGTACATACCTTGAACCACTTCCAACGATGATCATTTGAGTTCTCCGGAATTGGCTCTGGTTTCTTCAAAAGCAATGATTGAAGTCTAATGGTTGCATTGAGCACTAGTTTGAAGTATCTACTTATGGTTTCTCCTGACCTTCCAAACTCAAACTGAATTACTCTGTTCTTCACATGATGGGCCAATATGTGAAGGAACATAGCCACTTGCTTATCAACTAGCATATGTCTGGTCACTCTCAATCCCCCAATTGTGTCTAACATGTGACACAATTTATCAAACGTTGCTCGGTACATCCTAATTTGGTTGAAGCAAGTGGTGTCACTACTATATATCATCGCCCTCAAGTTCGCTCTCTTGGTATGGAAATCTAGTCTAAACGTCCTATCTGGTAAGTGCCTCGGTCTACCTGCTCCCACAGCTACTATCATCACCACAACCATGGTCCTCACTGCTAGTAGCAAAGCTAAGCACCCGGCCAACAATCCAACCATTTCCCGTCTACGTGGCTCCATACCTACACAATTATCAACCACACTAGTAATCCACTACTCCTGTTTACAAACTACCACTGTTTAACATTCATAAATTGGTATCTTTCATCCCATCACCTGAATTTAAATGACTGCCTATGACCCAACATGCAACTCACTTAATTAGAAACGTCCCACATCATACGTTCGAACTGGGAAGTCTGGTTCGAACGTAATGTTCATTTGCTTTTTTCCCCACATTTCATCATTAACAGAACAACAGCACATTGTACACACACAAACAACATATTTTAATTCATTGCAATTTCATTCCAAACTGTGTAGATCGTTTAAAACAGTGTGTGCGACTCATTAATATACAAGAATATAAAGACCATTCACACTCGTCTTTCTCTCTACCCCCAACATGCAAGCATATAATTGTGTCTGTGTAAAATTGCTTCCATTCAAGTGTGTGTGTGTCCCCCCCAGCTCGATTGAACAGCCTTTCCCAAATTAAAACTACCGGTAAATCACACATTAAACTTTCCGATGTATACTGACCTCATATGCAGCTCTGTTCTCCTTCACCGAAAAACGCTACTGTTTTCCAACCTTCTTCACTGACAGCTTTGTCCAGCTCCAAGATTTTTCACCGACAGGTTTGTCCACCTCTAGCTCGCGCCTTAAATGCTTTTTGATTATAGGTACAGTGTTTTAGGGGCCTTTTTGTCCGACAATTTCACTCTCCCGGCACCATTTTAACATTCCCGCCTCTTGTTAAGGGAAAGCACATTCTAGCGGATGAGGGAAAATTCAAACTCGCGGGAAAGCTACTCAATGGAAAATGGGAGAACCAAACGTGTTTTTTTCGTTGGAAATGCCTTATTTTCCCTTTCCACCGCCCTCTTTCAGCGAAACAAACGGGGCCTAAGTTTACCAACATCTAAGCACTATGAACAAACGTCACAAAAGGGATTAACAAGTTCATCAATGGTATTCACAACACTAACGAGATTAACAACTCATTTTGAATTTCAAAATCCTGTTAATAAAAATAGTAATTGGATTAAAAAAACAGTAACAGAATTAACAACTCATTTTATTGTAAAATCATCTATATTTGCCATTTTAAATGGTATTTTTGTAGGATGTTTCCAATTATTAAGTGTAAAATATATACAAAATACATTTATTATTTAAAGAAACTTCAATGAAACCTAATAAAAGGGATAAGCCAGTTAAAGAAAGAAAGGGGGGAAAAAAGATTAGATGCCCTAGAAGCGGAGGCAATAGTACCACTATATTGGTTCCCTTGTTTTCAGACAATAGTAATGGTTACAAAAACCTCTAGTCCGAGAAGTAAAAAATTATATTATTCTAGTTCTATTTATAAGTCCTTTTTTATTAAAAAATTTGGTCATATTTATAAGTCTTCTTTCAGGTGATAAATGAAATTGTGACAATTTTGCACATATTAATTATACCAACGAAAATAGAGAGAGAAAAAAAAGTTAAAAGATACTCATTTATAAATGAGAGTAAAGTTGAAAATTTACCTTATAATCATTCAGTAAATTACCTCGTGAGATTTAGTTAAAATGACTAGGACAAGAAAGGTAGGACCTGTTTGGGTTGATGGTAGGAGTGGTGGCTTAAAAGCTATCTGATTTTAAAAAAAACTCGGTAGGAAAAAGTCAGGTTATAGATAATGATTTGTGTGTTGGATTGATGGTAGTAGAAGTGACGATGCCCACGTCAAAAAGCTGAGAGCTTTTTGGAAAAAGCTGGATTCTAGAGCTTTTTCCTTAATTGGCTTTTTGAGTGTTAGGAGCTTTAAGTCCAATGAACTTAACGCCGAATTCAAACACATCACGTTGAACTTTTTCTCCAAAGCCCATTAACTCTACCGCAAACGCTTCTAACCATGGTAGTGAAAACGTAGATTTTACCTGAAAACGGAAGGAGAATGAAAAATCATAAAACATAAAATCGTAACGTAGTAAAATCGTAAAAACTTAAAAACGTTTGGAAAATTAGTAAAATCGTTTTAATGAAAAAAATCGTAAAATCGCAGTGATAAATCAAGTTTTTAACTACCATGCTTCTAACACTGATTCCAAACAAGCCCATTATAAACAACGTTGGAACTGGCAAAACTGAAAACGGGCTGCAATTCATTCCACAAACATCACAGTGGAATTTAATGAATTCATGAAGTTACTTTATTAAACAAATTTTACATATTGGTTATATTCAGAGCTTAGAAACAGGGGAAGGAAGCTACTGCTATTGACTTATCATCCATTTATTACTTCGATCCATTTGATCAGATTCTTTTTAATCGATTTGAATTATGTCCGAAAGACGAAGATCACTAAAACGGGTTAGGTTTAGTTCTTTTGTGAACCCTTTTTGTTCATTAAACAAATTTTATGATCTTTTGAGAATTCATAATAGAATTTATGTATTTTGAGATCTTAACATAGTTGTAAGCTACAACATATTTTAAAAGACACAGGACCACATAAAGAGCTTTTCCCCATTTTTGTTATGTTTGGACTATTAAAGAAGCAAGAGAGTCACTTGTTGTACAGAGGAATCTTCTTTGAGTTATTTTCCAAACCAAGATGATGAAGTTGCAGTTTCCTGTATTCTCAATTTCTTATTTCGCTCGGTCACTTCCTTCATCATCTTCATATTGAATTATGATTTTTAAACATTATGAACTAATTATTACGTTCTTATGATGCCATTTTTGAGTTCGTATACTCAATCCACTTTTATAGGGTGAAGTGAATACACACAGATATTCATGTGATATGTGGTATTTAATCTGAACCCTATAATTTCAAAGTGTAAAAAAAAAAAAAAGATTTTCATATTTTAAATTCATCGAAATAAATGATAAATAAATGAAGCTACAATAATATGAAAAAGGTAGGAAAGAAAAAGATGCCCTGTCACATAAAATATTTTATAAATATAAATATATCAAAATAAAAACAAACATTCTCAGATCTCATTGCAAATCATTGGAGCACTCGTGTTATGTTACATGAACAACTCAATAAATTTGACAAAACGATACACACACACGCATATCTTGACACACACAAAGTGGGAAATACACCTAACACTTGACCTAATGTTTCAAGTTTCAATCTTGTAAATAAAGAAAATGGTTTTTTACAGAAAAAGAAAAGAGAAATACTGTGTTCATTTTCAATGTACATAACACAAAATTCATTAGAAAATCATATTATTAAGTAAATAACGAATAATATGAACATTTCATATTTCATACAAAAATGAAACTCATAGTTTAGTGCTCACTTGAGATCATGAACTGATTATTAGAAGACTTGATGATTTATTTGGAATAAGGAAAATAAAACTGAAATATTGGTGAGAAGAGAAAGATGAGACAATATGATGGGCATTATAGGAAAACACATGTTATGAATAGGGAAAAGAACCCAATCTTCAGCGGAATAATTTAAAAGGTGTTTTAGAAAAATCAATTTACATTTTTTATTAATAAAAGATTATTGAATTAATTTTTTAACGTACATAAATTCATTATTGAGTTGTACATCATGAAAATTTCACTGGCAAAAAAAACATCATCAAAATTTGTATAATTAAAATCGCCATTTAATGCTTGTTTGAAATATGACTTTAAAATTACTTTTTACATCATAATTTACCGTATATAAATTAAATATATATAAAAATATTTATCTTAATTTAGATAAATAAGTATTTTTAAGACTATTAAAAAATAATCCCAAACATAGTATCATCTTTTCTAGATAAAGTGCTCGTCTTTTGGTCGTCCCCACCACATGCAATGCAATTATTTTGTTTGGAGGATATAGTCTTGTTATCTGCTCCACCAACTCTCTCACTCCGCCATTTTCTTTGTTTCTTTGTCTTCTCTTCACTAGATATGGGTGTCGCTCTACTTGAACTTACCATCTGCTGCACCAACTCTCTCTTCTTTATTTCGTTTCGCTCAGTCAGTTTTTCCAATCCTATGACATGAACTTGGTTAAACGTATATGTCTAAGAACAATATTATCTTAAAAGTATTTTGTCACAATATTGTCTCAAAAATCTAAAAAAACACTTTAGGATGTTGATTGGTACCAAAAAAAAACTTTATAATCTTTAAAAATTATTTTAGGATGTTGGAAAAATATTTCAGAATATTGACTCGTACTTAAAAAATACTTCAGGATACTGACTTGTAATACTAGCTGGTACTTCATTTGGTCCTTACTATAAGACACAAACTAGCAAGTTTATTTGGTTATTTTTATAAACCATTTGTTTGTTCCTAAGGAGCATTAATTATTTGTTTCCATATATGCCTTTAATTAATAATGGTAATAGATGAGGGTAATAATTAATTTAATATTAGAGTTTAGAACAATTAGTAAGGGTAATATCGGAAATTACTTAAATTCTAGGACAAATTTATTGATTTTAACTGTTTTTATTGGTATGTGAGAATTGTTAGTAGGTGCCTTATAATAAGAACCAGATGGAGTAGCATAAAATAACTTCATGATCTAAAAAAATTATTTTAGTATTTTGAAAAATATTTCAGGGTACTATACTTAAAAAAAAATTCACAACACTGATTGGGAATACTGGCCAGTACTAAAAAAATAATTCATGATCATGAATTTTTTTTTAATGCCAGTCAATACTTTATCGTATATTTTTTGTATCTGAATTTTTTTTAAAAAAAAATAAGAGGCGCTAGATATTGTTTTGCGTTAAAACCACGCAACTTTAAAAGTATGTTTTATTTGAGGGAGGGAGTGGAAATTGACCAAATTATCATTAATGAAGAGAATATATATTTTTTTATTGAGAGTATATTTTTAAAATATTAAAAAATTTCTATATATTTTATGTATTTTTTGGTAAAGAAAGAGGTAAAAGACTTCTCCCTCCCCTCTCTCAAACCAAATTAGCCCTAAGGAAGAGGATGAGAAGGTGCAAACCAACGCAACCAGATCCGGGCAAGGAGGGGAAAGTTTAGCCTGACATAGGACAATACAGTCTGTAAATGATAAAGACTCCTACTTTTTCATCAGAAAAAATAATACTACTCCTCTTATCCTCTTTTCTTTTTTTCTCCAATAATGCTCCAACAGCCGTACCTATTATGCAGATGTATCAAGGTGAAAACTAAGACTGCAGCACCGTACGCAAAACGCGTCTGCACTTTGCTTTGTCAGCATGATGTGACTAAACTGACCCGCATCAATAACTTTCTCGGGTGTGGCTTGTCTCGTCTACCTTTACTACCGCTCCTGTTAAACTAAGCCGTCTTAATGCTTTGTAATTTGAATTATATTGACCCACTCAGAAGGGTGAGGGGGATGTTGACCCGAAAAAAAAGAAAAAGAAAGAAAAGAGTGAGTAGAATACTGAATGCACAAAAATTTAAGATACAAAAGTGCAACAAGAAAAATCAATTATAGCATTCAAAATATTTATTTGTACACAATTTTGTATTGTTATAAATTAATAAATGATTGTGTAAAAATATTATTGTTACTCAATTTCATTTTATTTATATTTACAGAATTCTGTGAACAATGATATAAAAAATTTAAGAAAAAGAATTTTAAAATTGTAAAATTTTACATCACGTATTTTTTAAAAAAAGAATCATGAATTATTTATCAAGTTTCATCATTCTTTTATGAACTTTCAATATCAAACCTAATTTAATATTTTGTAATTTTAAAATTGTTTTTGACGTAATTTTCCAAGAATTTAAAGTTATCTACAAACAAAGCATGAACACGAGAATAAGCACATGTATGGGCAAGTTGTGGAAATTTCGACCACATTGGAAGTAAGTCAAGTAAAGGATAATACAGGCCGTAAATAATAAGAGAAAAGTATTTCTCCTAAGATAGAGTTATCTCCAGTGACCCTAAAACTACGTCGTTTTGAATTAATGAAGGGTGTGTTTGTAATTTTAGATGAATTAATGAAAGATGTTTTTGTAATTTTGCACTATTCATTAATTCACCTACAAACACACCCTTCATTAATTCAAAACAACGTAGTTTTAAGGTGAGATAACTCTATCTCCAATGACTGGATAAATCATTTCCCCAAATAATAATCACTCCTCCTTTTTCACTTATTGTCCTTGTTTATTAATATATATATATATATATATATATATATTAATTTTATATCAGCAATGATCCAATAGTCTTGTACCTATTATGCATATTATAAAGGTGAAAATTAAGGCGCCTGGCCCCATACGCAAAACACGTCTGCTACTGTCCTTGGTCGGTTGATGCGACTTACTATGTTTTTTTTGAATTATAATGACTTTTATTATTTTCAAGATAAGCATAAGAAAATAGTTTTGTCTTGCTTCACACAAAAATATATTTTTGAAACAACAGTTTTAGTTTTAGAGCTACTAAATATTCACAAATTGTTACAATCTTATGACCTTTAGATATATTTGGATTGAGAGAGAGGAGAGAGGGGGAGAGAAAAAAGGAGGAGAAAGGAAAATTTATGGATCCCACTACACTCAATTTTGGAAAAAAATTTCCCTCCTCTCCTTTTTGTTTCCCTCCCCCTCCCTCTCCCTCCCTCCCCCTCCCTTAATCCAAACATACCCTTAGTAAGGTTGTTTGAGGTAGCGATTGAGAAGCATATTTATACAACTGTTTTTATTAATTTGTGAAGATTGTTCATTGGTGTCTTATAATAAAAACTAGAACAAATATAATTTACGGTTTACGAGATAAGTATATGAGGGGAATTTTATTTCGACTTGTGTGAATGAGCTTTTCTAAAACTAATTCAAACAAGTACTTCCTCTTGTCCTTATTATAAGGCATCAACTACCAATTATGACACACCAATAAAAATAGTTAAAGTCAATAAAGTTATCCTACTATTTAAATAACTTCCAATATTACCCCTACTAATTGCACTAAACTCTATTTTATATTAATTATTACTCTCACTCACTACCTTTAATAATTATGGGCATATATGTAAAAAAATAATTAATATGCCTTGGAAAGAAGCAAATGCCTTAAAAAAAGGACTAAATACATTTGGCATTTGATGCCTATAATAAGGACCAGAAGGACTATATAAGTTTCTTTTAAATGAATTGTGGGTTATTAAAAATAATTAAAATAGAAATTGTCAGAAAAAAGCTCTGGTCCAAGAACTGAAACTATGTTCTCGCGACACTTGTCGTGAGCCGTTTAGGGTTCAGTTTGGGTCTCCAACAACCATGCCGGTGGTTGTCGATGTTTGGGGGAGGCTTTCTCCGTTGTAGAGTGTGGGTCTTGTGCAAAGAGTGTAGCGCTGAATCGACTGTGCGACGGATGAACATGACACCTCTATTGCATTAGGTTTCACCAGGATCATTGTGGAGGGAGATCCAACTGTGACTTTCACATGATTCAGGAAAATTGGATACAAGGAAAGGCTAGAGATAGAATATTGAATGCATGGTTAAAAGACAACAACACGGTGATGTAGATTTGATTTTCCATACCTTGAGAGAAGATAATTTTGTTGTGGATTGGTTAGCGAATTATAGTTTTAGCTGTAATGAAGATTTTATTATTTTTATTCTCCTCCAGTAGGGGTGATAGATTTTTTGTTTAGTCATACTATGGGAGTTGTTTATCCTTGTCTGGATTCAGGCTAATGACAGTGATGTAATGGGCCTACGAGCCACAGTTTTTACTAAAAATAAAAATAATTAAAATTAGTTAAAAAATAATGAATAAGTAGACAATATTTTAAAAATACCTTATTTACGAATAGTTATGAAAAAAAGATGAAGTCAGAAAATAAAAAGAATGTGACAACGTTTTAAATAATGCTATGTATAAAATTAATTGAGTGTAAAATATATACAAATACATTTATTATTAGAGAAACTTAGAAAAACCTTATAAAAAAGGTTAAGGCCGTGCAACGCCCTTGGGGGGGGGGGGGAATTGGACGCCCTCTTACCCGAAGGCAATAGTATATTTAGTTGGGTTAAGGAGCAAAAATACACATGTGCTTTTGTCAGAGGAGCGCCCAGTAGTAAGTGCTTTTTTTGGAGCAAAAGTGACTATGTGGTTACAAAATAGGAGCAAATGTCATAGTAACCGTTAAGGGGGTGGATGTTGACTGTTAACTTGAAAGATTTGACTTAAATATATGACATGGACGCTGACTAGGAGGGTGTAACAACCAAATGGAATCTGAGCAATGGATGACTTGGAAAAAGAATGTTTTATTTCTCTGGAAAAAATTGGGGAAACGAAATCTAACACATAACTAAATAGATTAATTCCCAAATCCAAAATAAAATAGATTCTCAAAATCTAACACCTAGGGTTCAATTGTTCGCGGCGAAAACCTAGGTTTCAGATAAAATCCACTTATCGGCGAAATTGGGGAAACAAACATCTGGAGAAAAGCTAGGGTTCACGACGCGAAGAAGGGTGAAGACGAAAGCCTAAGGTTCACCACTCGAAGAGTAAGCAGAAGAAGAAGTTCACAACGACGATAAAGAAGAAGGGAAATCGAGAGAGTTAGACGAAAGTCGGGAATCGACTAAGGTTGGCAATGCAAAAGCTGATTCGCATGTGAGTGGGGAATCTTTAAAAAGAACGTGTAGGTGAGGAAGCGACAAAAAGTTGATCCACGTAAGCAACGATTGGGACCCATACCTTTTTGCTTGTTTGTTTGCTTTCGGTTATGGTGAAATGGCATGGAGGCCCCTGATATAATATTTTTTCTGTACCTGTGAAGTGATAATGGCATCGAATGGAAAGGAGAAAGTGGTAATCGAGGGTCAAGACACAAACATCGGACAAAGGTCAGTAGAAAGTGTGCTTCAAAAGTATGAGTCTACGAAAAAGGGGTGGGAAGAAACTAAGACTAGGTTGCAGGAAGGGCATACGTCTGTAAAAGAAAGCATTTTAAATGCTGTTGTGGGTCGTGAACGTGAAAATACTGTGAGAGAAGATGCTGAAAAAATAGTAGATGAGACCACAGTGAAAGGAAATGTGGAAGCTCTGATTGTGGAAATGGATTGGGTTGATGATTATGATAATTATGATGATATAGAGTTCCTTGGTGATGACGTGAATGATGAAGAGAAAACAGATAGAGTTAACCAAGTGGGTTGTGATAACATAATTGAAAAAGGGAAAGGAATTGTTGACGTTCAAGAGGATGATGAAGAGGGGCATTATAGTGATAAATATTGTAATAGGTCTACTGATGATGATAGTTATGACGGCACTTATGTGGGGCTAAGTTCTAGTTCAAATACGGAGGAAAGTGTTTATGATGAATTTGAAGGCAGGGAGGTGGATGTGGACCCTTTGAGTGATAGTGAGGAAGATGGGTTGGGCCACGAAAGTGATGATGGGCTTATGCAAGAGCCAAATGTCCTTCAAGAGATACAGGCAACTGCTACAAGGCCTCATTTTTCTGTTGTCAAGAGGTTAAGAGGGCCATCGACAAGTATTCAATCATGCGGGGCGTTAACTTGAAAGTTGTGCAAAGTGATAAGAGGACATACTAGGTGGTCTGTAAAGAGGGATGTCCATTTTCACTATATTTGTCCACGTATGGGATAACTATAGGGTGGCAAGTTAAGTCATTGGTGTATGACCATAAGTGTGCACGTGTTTATAAAAATCAAAGAGCTTTTACTACGTGGTTGGCTCAGCATTTCAAAGATAGGGTGCAAGAAGATCCTAATTTCAAGTCAAAAGACATGAAGAATGAGGTTCAAAAGGAACGGAAGGTCTGTGTTAGTGTACATAAATGTAAGCGGGCAAAAAAGAAGATTATGGAAGAAATGGACGGTAGTTTTAAAGATGAATTCAGAAAGTCAGAAGCATATTGTAGTGAGTTAAAACTATCGAACCTTGGTTCTGATGTCTGTGTGGAGGTGAGTTAAGAGGCTTAGGAACAAGGAAGAAGAGTGCTGAAGAGTCTATATTTATGCTTCAATGCAGCGAAGGTAATTGTATATGTTATATATGTTTACTATTATAATTATTGAAAGTAGTAGTTTTTGAAAGGGATATAAAATTTCTAATGTAGTTGGTAAAAGTAGTAATTGCATCTGTCATATATGTTTATTATTATAATTATTTAAAGTAGTAGTTGTTGGAAGGGATATAAAATTTGTAATGTAGTTGGTAAAAGTAGTAATTGCATGTGTTATATGTATTTAATGTAGTTGTTGAAAGTAGTAATTGCATCTGTCATATATATTTATTTATTCATTTTTTTCTAAGGTTGGCTGGAAAGAAGGGTGTAGACCCCTTATTGGTGTGGATGGGACATTCCTAAAAGGAAAGGCAAGAGGGATAATGTTAACAGCTGTGGGTATTGATGGCAACGACTCTGTGTACCCTTTTGGTTGTTGCTTTGGTAGAGAAGGAGAATGCACACCACTGGACTTGGTTCCTACAATGGTAGAGACACTCTCTGGACTTAGGAAATGGTGAGACAGTAACCCTCATCTCTGATATGCAAAAGGTAATTACATGTATGACACATTGAATAGTGTTTACTGGTTGTTGAAATTTGTTGAGGTGACTGAATAAATGAAATCTATTGTTTACCTGAAATTTAAGGACAAAGTATGTTCTATCTTCACTTCTAGACCAATTATGCTTGATGATGTCTACTTTATTTCATTCTTCCATTTGTTATATGAATAAATTCTTTCTACTTCCCCTGAAGAACCCAAGCTGTGTGCTTTCTACAAATGCTTGTTTTTAAAACAGTAGCAAATTTGCTGTGGACCAATTACGCTTGATGATTATAATGTGAATAAAAATTCCTCTATTTGCGTCTGATTTGCATGTTGATTATAGCCTGATGTTGTTCATCTCTTCCTGTCAACGAATTGGCCTTACAAGAAGGCATTGCTAGAATGGTTGTTGTTCTATGTAATTTCCCTGATATAATATTTTTTCTATTGTTTGATGTTATTTTCAAAGAGATGATATTTTTATCATACCCTTTTCTTGGTTTATATGTTCAAGAGTGGACATGTGTCTTTGTCTTTCCCTCGTCATCAAAACAAAGAAAACAGATTACAATCATACAATAATTAATTCTGTATACTGCATTGAAATTTAATATTTCAGAGGGATGTCCAATTGTACACAATTTAATAAATCTAGACTAGAATTGTCTACATTAACCCTTCTACTTAACCAAGTAATCCCATTTACAATTACAAGCTTTACCTCTAGTCAATCACTTTGGAATTGGTCTGAAAGAAGAAACTGGTTCCTATGTGTTTTTTTGGGTCTTTTTTTTTTTTAAAAAAAAAAGATATTAGATGTGGGTATGAACAAATTTCATAGATAGACCTTTTGTGAACTAGTTTAATGATATACATTGCTGGAAGATGATGAGTGAATCAATATGTAAATGTTGGTTGAAGAGTTTATTTTGTCTTGTATGACAGGGACTGGCTAATGCAGTAGGTGAGGTGCTTCCTCATGCTGAACATAGATTTTGTGCACGCCATATTTACGCTAAATGGAGCAAGAAGTGGAGGGGGACTGAGTTGAAGAAGAAATTCTTTACTTGTGCATGGAGTTCGTATCCTCAAGAGTTCAAAGACAACCTATCAGCTCTAGGTTCATTGAAGAAGGGAGCAGCAGAGGATGCAGTCAGTTACAACGTTAACACATGGGTAAGAGCCTGTTTCACCCCAAGATGTAAATCGTGGATGGTGGATAACAACATTAGTGAGTCGTTCAATGCGCCGATAGATGAGTTTAGGTTCTTACCTGTGATTAGGATGTTAGATGGCATAAGATTGAAGATGATGGCAAAGTGGACCGAAACTAGTGAGGCAAATGTGAGGGGCTGGCTTACTGAATCCAGTCCTAAATGTATGGACCTATTTGAGTGTAATAGGTTTCTATCAATTGATTGTAAAGTAGCCTTCAATGGAGATGCAGGATATGAGGTAGTTGACGGACAAGATAGGCATCTAGTTTATCTTTCCAGAGGCATGTGTACATGTAGGGCTTGGGATTTGACTGGAATACCTTGTCAACATGCTATTTGCACCATGTATCATTCTAAGATTGATCCCAAATCTCAAATCTCACATTATTATCACAAGGATACCTACCTTGCTGCATATAGCACAAAAATTGTGGGACACTGAAAATTTCCTACCCATGCTGTCACCACCACTTGTTAGCTTGCCTAGACGACCTCCTACTAAAAGAAGCATAACTGATGAAGCTACTAGAAGGAGGAAAATATCAAAAGTTGGTCCTTATGCAAGTCCCCCAAGTGGGTGAGCTCCTCCTAATAATGCTGAACACGTTGGCCTTGAAAGGTTGACCAGGTGTGGTAAGCGCCACGAATGCACTCGTTGCAAGTAAGAAGGGCATAATAAATCAACTTGTAAAGAGGTCAGTGATATTGTTGTAATTCTGCCTTTTGTACTGATTTACTTGTTAAGGCTCTTAGATATTGTTACACTACTTTACTTGCAATTTTAGCTTGTTCCATGTCAGCCTCCCACTGCAAACGAAGAACATAATCGAAGGAGAGGTAGGTGGAAGTCATCTAAAACCTCTAAACAGCCCCATGACACTTCCCAAACCTCTCAACAGCAGCCACCTGAACCAACACAACCAGCCCAAGAAGCACCTAATGAGATTGGAAGTTCCCAACCACAACCAAGTAATTCAACAGGCAGGAGAGGAACAACAAGGAAAATATACAAATCAAGAGCATATGGGTTTGGGATAAGATATGACGAAACCACAAGATCTTCTGTGTACAATGTATGGTCTTTATTTGCACTTACTGTAATGTCTTTATTGTTGCCTGAAAATTTTAATGGTTTTTTTGTGCTTTTCTTGTAGCCTGGACTTACTTCTGAGGTGGTTATAGAACAGGGCACTGCACATGCAAGGATGCACCACACTGCTGATCCAGAAACCAGATTTGCCATACCGAATGAAAGGGAAATGCGAAAGACAAGAGGCTCTAACTCTGCACAAGCAATTAGGGTTCAAGATTAATTCAATTTGAACCCCATCCAATCAATGCCGCTGGGCTGCTGACCTTACATTTGAGCCACCAGGTTTGCAATGGAGAGGACACCCCTCTGTGACAACCTCATAGCTCATAGCGTTGACCCGGAGGCAAATTCAGAGGAACAAACTTAGAGCAAAGAAGCCTACTTAAATGTCTATGTCCTTAGTTATTTTTTTGGTTACATTTTGGTGTAAACAGCCTTGGCAACCTTTTGGTAATATTTTGGAACAAATGTGGTTGCCTTTTGTGTAAACAGCTAGGTTGCCTTTTGTGTGATCCACTACATTGTCATTTTTTGTGTGATGTGCTTCCTCATGTTGTTGTTAATACATTGGTTAGGTTAAATATTAGATGAACGGTCATTGTGCTGATGCTGCAACAACTTGTGCGTTGCATGCCATTGGAAATTTTTGTACCCAGCAAACTCACAGTGAGCAATACTAAATGTTTGTGTTGTTCTTATTATTCTTTTCTTCTCATTCCCATTAGCAATAGCTATACCATACGCAATTGTGGATATCTTATTTTCATCAGGTTGGATTGAAGTTGAAGGATCTTTCATGTGTTATATTTGTTCACTCAATTTCATTCACTCATCATCATTATTATATCAAAGTTTGTATTTTATAATGATTATAGCAACCAATGTCATGGATCGACTAGGTAGTATATATGTTCACTCAATTTGTATCTAATTGCACTTTCATTCCCATGCATGCTGCCATTTTGGCTTGGATCTCAAGTCAATCATTTTAAAAATAAAATATGTAATGTATATTGCTGAGGGACTATAATTAATCAAAACACATACACATACAGGTTAGAGCGTTTTTGCCTTTTTGCTAGGAATCAGCTCATGATCGATGCAATATACCCTAAACTCGCCACATCCTTAACACTAACAACTAACATACACCCTTACAATTTCATTACCACCAACACAACCCAAGTTAGTAACAATGTTGCAAAAGCACGTTTCAACTTCAATTGCACCTTCTTTAATTCATCTCCAGCTTTCAGCCTCATGACCTCAGCTTCAACTGCAACAACATCTTCATAATTCCCGCACATGCATTCCCTCTTCGAAGATGATTGTTCTCCTTATATAACTTGTCTATGTTTGTGAGTAAATCTTTGATAACTACATTTTCCCTATCCCCAAACACACCATTGTGCCATTCGAAATACCCACAACCTCCATCCTGTGATTCAACATATACCCCACCATTAAACTTCATGAACCCATCACATCAAAATTAATTCCAAATCAACCAAATCTTACTTGGTAGTAATTCCGACACCCATAAAACCTCCTACCTGTGTTTCCTTCCGACAACGACGTCCAACAGGGAGCCAACAAATTGTGATGGCAATAACGAATGGGACCTTTGTGGTGCTCCTCACGACTGTGGCGTCTTAGGAAAACTACTTTCCTTCACGATTTCTGGGTTCTCCCCCTGGTCGATGTTGAAGACGACTGCATCGAGCTCCCACTCGATTCCTTGTTCCTCACATCTCGCATCATGGTCGACGCTGTTCTCCGTCGAGGTTGCAGATAACAATGGTGAGTCGTTCAACAAAGAAGCTAAATTGCTGAGTTAAACCGTAGCTCAGCAATCTTGTGTAGAGTTAAACCGTGGTGTATTGCGAATTTGGCTAAATCAACGACAATGGGGGATTGAACGTTAGGTTTTTTTTCGGTGTCACCTGAGTCGTCAACATTTTCTTCTCCAGGAATGAAGTCGTATGTTAGATTTGGGGAATTAATAAATTACTCAGATCCCCAATTTTTTCCAGAGAAATAAAATGTTCTTTTTCCAAGTCATCCATTGCTCAGATTCCATTTGGTTGTTACACCCTCCTAGTCAGCGTCCATGTCATATATTTAAGTCAAATCTTCCAAGTTAACAGTCAACATCCACCCCCTTAACGGTTACTGCAACATTTGCTCCTATTTTGTAACCACATAGTCACTTTTGCTCCCAAAAAAAGCACTTGTTGTTGGGCGCTCCTCTGACAAAAGCACATGTGTATTTTTACACCTTAATCCTATTTAGTTCCCTATTTTTTTAAACTGTCCCTTTATTTTGGTCAAATAAACTGTCCCTTTAACAATATCCTTTTTGGTCTTTATTTTTCCAGAAAAAGTTCTTCTTCGTATTGCTTACTCGACCTCATTTTAATGGCTTTATTTATATCAATAAAAATGATGTATTCACTTTAAACGATATACAAATAAATTAATATCTTATTTTCACCCATATTTTAAATAAATTAAAGATAGTTTCAAGGAAGATGATTATACACTCTAAGTAGGGAATCTATAGAATGCGCTGATATTTTGGCTAAAGAGGCACATGTAGTTGATAGGCAGCTAAGGGTAATTCCACAAGTGCACCTAAGATGTAGAACTCGATTCATGCTTGACAACATGCTTGTTGAGGATGAGATTAGTTCTGTATCCTAGGTGATGTATATTTTGTCTTTCAAGCTTAGGCTTGCCAAATGCATACAAAAAAAAAAAAAAAAAAGAAGGAAGATGATTACAGTATTACACAAGATATTTTGAAAAAGTAACCCATTATTTCATATAAAAATATCTATTTATAAAATTTATTGGTGAAAAAAACTTGAATTTGAGTATCAGTATAAAACACAAAATAATTTAGAGAGGTAGATACATTAAAAAAAATATTTGAGGATATTAGATGAATTAAAAAATATTTTTAATGTGCTTTATCAAAAAACTTTTCACCAATTTTTTTTCTTTTTCAAGGGAGGGACAACCAAGGGAATAGGATGGGGTACGATTTTGGTTCGTCACTTACTTCAACTAATTAATTACTCTCACTCCTTCATTTCTAAAATTGCCCTCCAAACCTACTCGCTCAAGCTCTCTCTCTCTCTCTCCATTTCTTTGCCTTCTCTCCACCATATCGGGTTCGGATCGACTTCCATGCTCTACCATTTCTTTGCTCCCAAACGCTCTCTCTTTAGCGCAGCTTCATTCAGGTAAATAACCCAGCTTTCTTCTTTATCATGTATTTTTGAAGGAATAAAGTGATTCATCACTGACTTTCCTGAAAATCATAAATAAATGTAGTTTTTCTTTGGCCTATGTATAAAAAATAACAGAGTTTTAGCTAGCAAAAGGAAAAAAGAAAACGAAGACGAAGAAGAAATTGTGAAAATTGATGTTTTCTTTAGATTAATAATAACACGGAACTGAAACTTTCTTAAAAGCTAAGTTCAAAATAAGCATTCTTACTTCTATTTTGTTGTGCCGCTAATTAATTGCTTTTGTTCGTTAAATAAATTTCGCCAAACAAAAATAGCAATAACAACAACAAAAAGAATAAAAAAGAGGTATTGGTACTTTAAAAATTGTCTCCTATGTTACAGTTTGCGTGCTGTGATTTCTTGATGTTCATGGCAATTGTAGATCGGCTTCGCTTGTGTTTCCATTCTTCAAACAGTTGAATTGCATCCTATTTTATTTTGAGGTAAAGTGATTGAAATACCCTCTATCATTAACTAAATTCCGAATTTTGATTATGCTCTATGAGTATTTATGTCTTTCGATTTTGGACTATTTTTTCATCTTTAATTTATGTAGAGAAATTTTACAAGAAAGATATCGTCAAATTATGTCTTAGTAGACCTTCTCAAGGTTGTAACCATATATTTGAAATACTTTGATGAGGGCACTTCCACTCGAAAAACAACTCCATTACAATGCCATGCTGAAGTTTGTGATATATGGCAGAGGAAAACATTCCCCCATCTGCTACCTTCAGAAATTCTATAATATTATCTCTCATATTAAATATAACACCCAATTGAATTACTATCTCCGATCTTAATAAACTATTTTTATTTATTTTTTTACAAACTAATTTATTTGATCTGTAAATTGATATATAATATTATGTAAGTTTTTTTAATTTCTAAAACAGATCAATTAGGTCTTATATTTTGGATTGGAAATATTTAGGATCGGAGATAGTAGTATCTAACATGACCTTCTGTCATGTTATCCAAAAAATGTTGGAAAAAATCAGAAGTAACAAGCAAAGCTTCTCTTTTTTGAGAAAAAAATGATATTGGGACGCTCACCTTAAGTGTTTCATTGTATTGCGGAGATATAAAAATGTCAATGAGCGACTCAATTAAATCATCGAACTTAAAACGATTTTTTGGTTAAAAGAAAAGCTTGAAACAGTCCAAACTCGGCATACGAGTTGGGCGGTCATGGCTGGATATGTCAAGGGAAGTTAAAGATGAAGGATGGTTGGGGAGGAGGGGAAGAAAGATTGAAGAGAAAGGATTTGAAGACATAATTAGAAAGTGAAGCCTTGACGTTTTCGATTCAAACCTACTATTTTCCTCTTCCGCTGGGGTGCCATGCTTGCTCGCTCAATTGCTTAGTAAGATCATTTGATAGCTTCTTCAACCTGTTTTTGTTTTCCAAAGATGAGGGGTAACAATATGTTTTCATTGCTCAACTTAATTTCATTTTGGCCTCTTTTAGAATTATTTTGGGGGCCTATAGATAATAGATATTATTCTGTTATAGTGGTCCGTTAATGAAAATTTTCCTATTTTTCATCTTGTTGCGTTTGATAAATTCTTTTACTGTTTATTATACTTGGATGCAAATCCCACTCCAATCAAATGCCAAGATCTCTTTGCGAAGATCTTTCATTTCAACTCCTCTCTCTCTCTCTCTCTCTATACTTTCTCTGCCCACCTTTTCTTTCTTTTCTTCTTTTATTTAGATCATCACTGTGCTCCTTCTTTCTTTCTTCTTCTTGATATTAGATCATTCAATGGAAGATCTTTCACTGCCATTAAATGATCTAATATCTTCAAAAAGACCTCAAAGTTTCTAAGAATATTTCTTCTTCTACTCAAGCTGTTTTTGTTTCTTATGCATCATAAACAGTAGGATTTGGAGGTAGGGAAAAAGAGTATCACAACGAGTTGAGATTAGACAGATGATTATGGCAGCTGTGGAGCCAAAAGTGATAAGCCACCCGCCAAGGGACCAACTTCAAGGCTTAGAGTAATGTACTGATTCAAACCCATATTTGGGTATGCCAAATTTGAAGCTTTTCTATGATGCATTCTCACTTTTACGTTTTTTAAAATTTTTTTTCCCTTCTCTCTCAATGTGAGTGATTCTCTGTCTGCTCTGTTCATAGGAGAGACAAATGGCTCTGGGTTTTCAGCATTACATTTTGGCCTTCTCATGACAGACTTCAAGCATAAACTCTCACCCCTTCATTTCTATCATTTCTCTCCAAACTTATTCACCTAAACACACACTCACTCTCTCTTCATTTCTTTGCCTTCTCTCCGCCTGATTTGGCCGTCGTTGTCATTGTAGTTCAATTCTCGTCGCCATCGGGATTCCTTTTCTCATCTTTGCGAATCAAGATTTTGTTCCTCCATTGTCGTGGTTGCCTTCTGATGATCTGGTCAATAGTTCAGCATCTTGATAGTTTTTCCCTTTTCTCTCTTTTATTGCAGCATGGTGACTGCGTGTGGTTTTTGTGGAGGTTGATGGTGGCTAGATCTGCGTTGGGGAAGGCTTTGGTTTTTTTTGAGAAGGGTACATTTGATCATTTTGAGGTAAGGTGATCCTACATTCCTACTTTCTTTTTATCGTTTTGAATTTTGATCATGCCCTATGGGTATTTTTGTCGTTTGATTCTGATCTATTTTTTGTTATCTGAAGTTTAAGTAGAAAACTTACATTTAAGAGTACTGATAAAAAACCAATTTAAGTTTATAAATCTTCAAAAAAGTTGAAATTATTTCTGATCCCCTAAATTATTGATCAATTTTTATAAGAAAAATTTTGTCAAATTCTTACAAAATGATATATTTCTTTCATAATCCTAATAATATAATTTTTGAAAATCTGTCAAACTTTCTTGGAAGTTAAATAAATTTCAAAAGTTTTAACTAAATGTTAAAATCTACACTAATATATTTTAGGGTTAAAGAGCATTCAGCACAATGAACTTTTACCCTAGGATCATTTACCACAATAAACTAATACATGGACCATAATTACAAATAAACTCTGAAAAACATGAAAGTAACACAGAAACGTTATGTACTGTAGCACCTCCGTCTGATGCACATAAATTGAGGGGGGAAAAATGCCACCTAAAAAACACGTGGCCACATGTGTCGGGCAAAAATGTAAAGCTGCTGCTGGTCTGTTTTCTTCTTCTTGGACCTGAGCAACACAGGAAGGTCTTGCTCGTAATCGATATCGCTCGAGTTTTGCTTGATCTGTTTCCTAGATTCAAGCTCCGATATCTCCGCCTCAATATTCCTCTCCTGTTCGTGCAAGTGATGGATGTAATCGATTGCGTCCTTGATTATAGAAGCCTTATCCATCTGTTCATAATCAATCAAAACGGTCACTAACTCCTCAATCCTCTTCCATCAGCGACTTAAATGTTACTCAAAATTAAATTTGATCGAATCTGGAATTGAATCTTACCTTCCTAATGTTGGGGACGACAGCTCTGAGAGCGAAGAGTCTCTCGTTGAGCTTCTTACGGCCGTTGCGCTCAAAGACAATGTTCTTGGAGGCGGCGGATGAGGCAGCGCCGTCGGGGGAGCTGGAATCATAGTAAGGCCTTGTCCCATCCCCAACTGTAGGCTCAGTAAATCAAATAATCTGAATCTGTTGATCAATAATGAAACGATTAGAGTGAAAAATTACCTGTCGAGCTCTTCGGTTTGAAGGAAGCGGTTGGTTTCCCAATAATGCCTGTACTCTTTGCCGATATTCTCCATGAAGACGGGGACGGAGACCGAGGGAGAGAAGAGAGAAGAAGCTGAGAGAGTGTGTGTGTATGGTGTGTTTTGAGGCAAGGGGATATTGTTTTAGGAAATTTTTTAATTTTTGAAGTGACGGAGGTGCTATAGTACTAACGTTTTTGTGTTACTTTTATGTTTTTCAGAGTTTATTTGTAATTATGGTCCATGTATTAGTTTATTGTGGTGAATGGTCTTAGAGTAAAAGTTCATTGCGCTGAATGCTCTTTAACCCTATATTTTATTACATTTTAGCTTTGATAGTAATGGCTGGATGAGCAAATGATGGTATAGCAATGAGCATCGGTATGATAGACGGAAATATGGTCAGAAGAATCTCGATAGAAATATAAAATAAAATATATGTATATATAATAAAATGTATGGGAAAATTCCAAATAAATAAATACCATTTGAATTTGCAAAACTCTTAGAAGTTCGTCGAATTTGTAAAAAGACTGAGAGGTATCAAGGACCTATGAGGGATATACAAATTTGGGCGAAATTACACTTTTGCCCTTAGTTTCTAATAAATAAAAAAATAAAATAAAATCCCCTCCACCCCCACCGCCGGCCGCCACCACCACCAGCCCACCGGCGAGAGATCACTCAATAACATTTATTTATTTTAACATTGGATGCGACAATATATACATTTGATTTTTTTTAAGTAGCTTGTTTGCACAGGCTATTAGGATCATATAATAAAACCAAAACAAATCACCCAACATGTTGACAAATAACATAATAACTTGTTATCATCTATCACACACATTATTATTTGAAATAATATATCAAATTCGCAAGTGGATGTATAATAAATAAAAAAGTACTAATATGGTTTAAATCACAAATTGAAAATAAATAAAATAGCTTAAGACACTACTACACAAAAGCCCTATAACGTCCTATTCTTGACATGTTTTACGTCCTCATTTAGCGGGAAGCATATATGGGAGGCGCAGTAAATTGGGAGTTTTGGCGTCCTAAATTTTTTAGGATGCCATATTGCTTCTTTTATTTCCTTTTTTAAAAAAACCCCCAAACCTTAGGTTCGAAAGGTTGGCAACCGACGACCAGGAAGAACCAACGCCCAGATAAGAAGAATCGATAATCAATGTACTCCCTAATCAGATCTTCACAAAATCAAAAACTTCAATCAATAATATCAGTAATATTAGATCTACATAGAATCAAGCTCAAAAAAGGCAAATCAAACTGAAAACTATCAATAAAATCATACACAAAATCAGAAACTTCAATAAGTGCTCGACAACTTGAAAAAGCTTGGGGAAAAAAAAAACTAGAAGCTTCAATCAACTTCCTTCATCGAAGCTCTGGCTTGAAAAAGCTTAAAGCATCTTTCCACCCTTTTGCTATGGCTTTGCGTTGTCGTCCGACGGCACCAAAAATGGAGGCTGCAAAAATATGGATCGATTCCCTCCATTAAAGCTCTCTTCCCTCATTGCTGAAAAATCTAGTTCATTCCCTCCGTAGAAGGTCTCTTCTCCACGATTGAAAATTTTCGATCGACTCCCTCTGTCAAAGCTCTTTTTCCCAGCGGCTGAAAAATCTGGATCGACTCACCGTTCACGTCGCCTTCACCATGACAAAGTTGATGAAAACTCTACGATACAATTTGAGCAAGTTGGAACTAAGGCATGGGAAAATTGAAATATAGAAGTCATGGGTCTCTAATATGATATGAAAGGAGCAGGAAATTTAAAATAAAAAAAGGACAATAGAAGTCACGGGTGTGCGCCAAAAGGACAAGAGAGAGTCAAATTTGTAGTAGTTTTGGCGTCCAAAACACAATATAGGACGCCAAAGATCCTTCTTTTGGCGTCTTACTTTGAATTTAGGACGCTAAAAATATTGGTTTTGACGCAAGAAATGGCGCTAGGTTCACTTTTGGCGTTCTAAATTTGAATGAGGACACTAAGGGTATGTTTGGTTGGGGGGAAGTGGAGGGGAGGGGAGGGAAAATGGAGAGAGAAAAGTTATTTGTGGTGGGGTCCACAAGAGTTTTCCTCCCCTTTTAATAGAGAGAGAAAAGTTATTTGTAGTGGGGCCCACAAGAGTTTTCCTCTCCTTTTAATATTTTCCCTCCCCCCAACCAAACATACAATAAAAGTCTCTTTTTTAGTAAGTTAGGACGCCAAAATCCGCGACATAATTAGAAAAATGTCACCCTTTTTATCTTTTACTTCCTTTTTTAAAAAGGAAAAAAAAAAAGACGTCTTTGAGGAAAGTAAAATCTATTTTCTGTAGTGGTGAGAATTCATCAGCTAATAGTAATAAAAGAGACTTGGAAAGTTGGCTTCATTTACCTATTAACCATTCGATGCATGTCATGTAGTGAACTTTGCATTTCAATCTGGTAATTAAAATAGTTATATTTTTGAGCAATTCTTTGACCACGCTTTTCTTAAGTTGAACAACTGTGTCTTAGAATAATATAAGCAAAGGTACTGGTATCTTAATTCTATATCATGTTTCATTTTATTGTAAGTTTGTTAAATTTCGTTTTGATCCTTTTAAAGAAATAGACAAAGATTTTTCCTCTTTCTTTGCAAGGATAATTTAAAGATTAACCATGTAATTTTAAAAGTCAATTAAAAAGCTAAATTTCGTCAACTAAAACAATATATAGATAACAACGTAACTAGTGTAGCATCCTGAAAAGTTTCAATGTAGTTTTTTTTTACCAATGTGCCACGAATCTGTTTTTTTAGTACATTGTGATAACATATTTACATATTTTAAAGAATATTTAATATCAAATTTAATTAATAAAAATTGGTTAGAATAATTGCATTAAATAATTTTTGTTAATTTACAGTGTTAGGGTAGACAAAGATAAAGACAATTAATTATAATTACATGTCCATTTTAGATGGCATGCCCTGGGGACTGGGGAGGGTATTTTAACAGATCTGAACCGAAGATTGGTGGATAAAACCATAAAGGAAGTCGATTATTTTCGTCATTTTGAGACTCATGCATGCAAGTTTAAGGAAGTCCAGCGACTTTGGGAAAGAAAACTAAAAAAAGTACAAAAGGATATTGAAGATGCCATAAGATATAATCAGTATTTATTTATCTATGGAAAACTTAATTTTAAACATGAAGATATTTTTTGTTGCGATCATTATTCATGAGGTATCGATTTCAACAATAGTTTTAATTTTTGTATTTTGTTTTCTTTTTTACTGGTGCCATTGATTTCAATTCCCTTTCCTTCATCAGGATAAGAATCTCTCCCGTGGCTATTATGTTCAATAATATATATGTTGTCTAGCAGGGAACAATTTCATAAATTTTATTATCTTTTTGTTATTCAAATTGCAGAGGAAGATAAGAAGTTGAACGCAACAGATCTTATTGTGTTGGTTGAAAACTTTGGTGTTACATTTTCTTGATATCCGAGGAGATAACACAGGTAATAATTTGTTTTACCCTATTATACTATCTCCTGTCCTTAATCATTACTCCGTCTGCCCCTAAAGATAAACTTTTAAATTTGTGAGTTGACTTCTCCCAAAATACAAGTTTCATTTTAGTTTTGTCAAAGCTTTTATTGTGTTTTTTTTTATTACTTTATCCCTTGACTGTATTTATTGTCCCTCTCTCACTTTTCCTCTTTACAAATAAGGGTATTGTTGAAAATAATACATATTTATTGCTTGGGTTAAATATCAAATTTACTCCAGAAGTTTTGATAAGGGGGCGCTCAGCACCCGGAAGTTTTTTTGGTACCAAATTTACCCCGGAAGTATTAAAAAGGTATCAAATTTCCCCAAATGTGACGGAAGTCCACGTAGATCGTTAAAATGTGAGGTGGCATGCCATCTCAGCAATCAAAAAGTACCTATGCCACCTCAGCAATCAAAAAGTGTCATTTTTGCCCTGAAAGTTTTCATTAAGGAGCAATTTTGCCCCGGAAGTTTTCATTGAGGAGCAATTTTGCACCGGAAGTTTACAAAAGTAACAATTTTGCCCTTCTTTCTCCCAATATTAAATTTTACTATTAAATCAGTCAAAGACCACACATGCCATGCCTTGAAAAAGTCAAATTTGGAGTCAGAGAAGAAGATCCTTGAGATGTTGAGCTCTAGGTGGCCAGAATTTGTGATGCCGAACTAGTCACAGGAACTGAAGATCCTTGAGACATTGAGCTCAAGGAAGCATCACTTACGTTTGTATCAATGTTTTGAAAACCAGACCAAACCGGCCGGTTCAGACCGGAAACCAACATACCTTTTTTTTCCCCCTCAAGAGGTACCCAACATACTTTAACTCATTATTTAATGGGTATATGAGTGCAGTGAGACATTTTTTTTTATCGGAGGGTGGTATTTGTTCTGTTCTGGGAACAGGACTAATTGGACTTGACTAGGTGTCAAGCCTAGAGCCTATGTACCATTTGAAGGGATCAAAGTCCACGTAGTTCGATTGAAACTTGGAGGCGTTTAGCCAAGGGGTGGATTGGGTCTATTGAGATACCGGATCTATTACCCATACTCAGTGAATCATGGTTCCGGACCTGCTCGCCGCTGGGCCACACTATGGATTTGGGCCTTTGGGCCAGTCCGTAACAGTATTAAAAAAAAGATTTTTTTTAATGATTTCATATTAATAACATGAAATTTTTATTTTCACCGGTTTGCCCCGGTTTGACTCCGGTCTGACCCACTGACCCTTGACCCAGTACCTTGACCGATTCAATGACTGGTCCGATTTTATGAACTTTGGTTTGTATAGTCTGATCATTTGCTTAAATTATAAGTGGTGCTTCCTATGACCAGTTCAGCTTCACAAATTCTAGCTGCCTTGAGCTCAACATCTCAAGGATCTCCTTCTCTGACTCTAAGTTCGACCTTTTCAAGGCATGACATGTGTGGTCTTTGACTGATTTAATAGTAAAATTTAATATTTGGAGAAAGAAGGGCAAAATTGCTCCTCTATAAAAACTTCCGGGGTAAAATTGCTCATTAATGAAAACTTTCAGGGCAAAAATGATTTTTTTTTATTGCTGAGGTGGAATGCCACGTGTGCTGAGGTGGCATGCCACGTGTACACTCAGTTAAACTTAACGGTTAAAATTAACGGAGGGACAAATTTGCTACTTTTTTCATACTTCCTTGACAAATTTGGTACCTTTTGAATACTTCCCGGGCAAATTTGGTACAAAAAAAACTTCCGGGTGCTAAGCGCCCTCTTATCAAAACTTCCAGGGTAAATTTGGTATTTAACCCTTATTGCTTTTGACTAATTTTAACTGTTTTCTTGATTAGTGCAAATTAGTTATTTGAAGCTTATATTTACAGTCAGGGGGAGCATAAGAATTAGATAACTAATTTGGGTAGATTAAGGAACTAGTTATGTTAGTTATTTGTAATACATTTGAGTTGATTTTCCTAAAATATCATTATCTATTATGTCTATGTTGGATGAAAACCTCTTTAATGTACCTCTTTAATGCATACAATCAATGAGGATACTTTAGGCAAAAAACTATAAATTTTGGAGACGAAATAGATTTGAGTCTTATATTTAAAACCAAATTCAACTCCCAATTGGCTCTTATATTATGAACCAAACGCAATATATATTACTCCGCTAGTTCTATTTATAAGGCATTTACAACATGTTTCACAAAAGAAAAAAGAAACCTTAAATTTCATTAACTTTACCTTAAAATTCAACAACTTTCCATCTTAACCCCCTATTTAACTACACACTCTCCAAGAAGATATTTACAAAATCAAAATTTTCTTTGCCTTATAAACAGGACCAGATCGACTAGTATATGGTTTGAGCTCCAAAAATGGGAATGGGCTAGCCCGTTCGTATATGATAAATCAAAGTTTTAACCAAAATGGGTCAGGCTAGGCCTATATTCCTAACAACTAGCTTTAAACCGAAGTCTTGAAGATGGCGAGATAAATCACTTTATTTGTAGGAAATTTCTACATTTTAGTAGGCATATAATGAACATTTAAAGTGAAGTATCTTAACTAGTTTCTAATGATCAAAGTTGCATATACATCATAGAGGTTCAACAATTGATGAAATTAATTATTCTAAATTTACAGAAGTCTAAAACCGTATGAAGTTTTGGTAACTACTCTTTGACAGTTTTTCAGAGTTTGAATTACTATCTTAGAATGATACAAGGAAGACACAAATATTTTAATTTTATATTATGTTTCATTTTAGACATGTAAATTCTAAAATATCTTTTTGCTACTTTGAAAAATAGTCAAAGGTTTTCCTCTTTCTTCACAACGTTAATTTAAAGAGTATGTTCGTAAATTTCAAAGTCAATTAATGAAATTAATCTTCACAACCTACAAAGCCTTAGATTTACTAAATACAGATAACAACTTGTGTAACAACCTAAAAAGTTTGAATGTAATTTTTTACCCGTGGACGATGAATCTGCTTTTTTAACTACGTTCTTATTGTTGATTTTAATATTTATAAAACATTTCAAAATTTAAATAAAAGTAATTAATAAAAAATCATAAAAGTAGGTTGGTGTTTTCTTTTTTTGAAAAAAAAAAAAATTGGTTTGAATAATTGCATATCAGAATTTCTGTCAAGTTGTAGTTTGAGTTGACAAATGAAAAGACTCTTGACTGTAATCTCATGTTCATTTTAGATGACGAGCATTTTAGAAAGTGTTGCAACTAAAATAATGAGAATCAAATTGAAGATGATGTTCAAAATTTGAACGACGAAGCTGATAACGTAATTCGAGAGAACAATAAAATCATGTAAAAATGGTCTTATGGTTGGTTTATGTATTCTAACAATATTTAGATTCTATTTCATTGATAATCAAGAGTGATGACATTTAAATTTAGGCTGTCCAGCTCAAATCTGATCAATCTACATATATTTTATGGATTTCTTAAAAAATTATTTTAATGTGTACAAAATCAAAAATAAAAATAATCCCTTATTTGCTATGTTTTTAAAAGATAATTTTTATTGAAAAATCGTTAGCGAAAAGTTTTAAATATGGACCGTCAAAATTATATATTTTTTGACCTTGTAGATATCACTGCACTGATAAATACCACAGTGCTAATCACTAAGGTGAGCATCAAAACTAGTTCCCCAGTATTTATAGAATGCACCCATAAATCTTCAGATCTTTTGTAATCACCCAAACTTAGAAAAATCACATTTCATAACATACACATCCAATTGTCATTACCGTGGACTCACTCAAAATCTCAGATTAAGCTTTGTTCTTTCAATATTCCAAGCGTAAGGGTCAGATGTCCTTTTTCATCTCTACTGTACCAACATAACCTGGCAAAGTACTTCCCTTATGATAACAGTTACTTCAAAACTGTCAAAATATCATGCAGAAAGTTAAGGCTTGTCCGAGTGACATAAACTTAGTAACCACTTCTAGAAGAGTTATACAGCACCATCATCATTCATTTACATCATCAAATTCTTCAAGAATAATTTATACAACCTAATGTTAAGTTTATCCTTTATCTTTTGCAGTTTGTTCGCATTGAGATTCTTCATAGTATAACGTTTGCTTATTTGATAGCATTGTCTTTCTTCAAGTTAAAGAGAGAAAAAAGCATAAAGACAAAAAATGTACTTCTCTGTCCAAGGGGTCATCAAACGGCTTTGAAATCTTCAAAAGGGGAAAAAGAGGTAAGCACATGCTCTGATGGTGTCCATTTTACTGTTGGTATCCCTGTTTATCATTTCCTTTATGTTTAATCTTACATAGCAAATAAATTTGCATGTATTCATGAGAACAATCAATTCTTATAACAAACGTTGGCATTCCACTCAAAAATAATTTAATCCAGAAAAAACTATCACAACATGACAATGTTTGTGTCTGTATGATAAAACCTTTTACCTGTTTCAATCAAATGGTTAAGCCAACACTTAATAGGCAACTTACTTGTTTTCCCCATCAAATCTTAGGTCTACCATCCCAGTTACCAAAAAATGTTGACAATAAAACATTCTCAAATGCTGGTATATTAAGTTTAATTTAAAAAAAAAAAGCTTCAATATAGATTTAAATATTTACTATAGGCCCACTAAAATGTAAAAATTCCCTAAAAGAGATAATTTAGCGCCCCTCTCAATTAAGATGGGTCCCTCGCTCTTTGTAGGGCATGAGCATTTACTTTCGTGTTTATATATTTGGGTTAAGGTGCAAAAAACTATAGAGTTAAGGACTAAAATGACATTTTATAAAATTAAGGAATCAAAATGAAACCTTGTGTGAAGTTAAAGGGGTGAAGGTGTGCTTTTGCCTTCATAAAATAAAATTATGCTGAAGTTATAGAAATATGAAGGTTTTGTGATGTTTAATAATAAAGTTTTGGGTAAAGGTGTGAAATTACCCATGAACATTTAACAAAAGTGTATCTGCCGGCATATATTCTTTGAAGGTGTAAAAATACTCCTAAGTTTTTAAAATGGGAGTAAAAATAACAAAACCATTAATATGACATAAAGTCTGTTACTTTTTTGTTGTGGAGCCCATGCTATTCTTAGGAGAGTACCAAAAGGCTCCTAATTCCAAAAATATCCTTTCCTTCCCAACCCATTGATTCATCGGTCAGCAAAGAAAAGCTAGAGAGTGACCACACAATTTTGTGATGTTGGCACGGAGATTAGATCTAAGACGACGAGTGATGACCTCTGTAACCTTGCCTCTCAGATGAGCTATCATTGTGATTGGATCTTCACCATCAACGGTGGCTTGTTGATCTATGACTTGGTCCATGAGGAACTTGGTCCCTTTTCATATACTGCTTGTTTTCTATTGGTTTAGCCGAAGCTTATTGCAAATAAAGGTCACGATTTCTAAGAAGAAACAATCGATTGGTTTATGGTTTGTGATTTTTGCCTTAGATGTTTGTTGAAAGCGTTGTTGGTTGGTTTGTGTTCTAGGTTCTCTATGCCCTGAATTTTGCCTTCAAATTGTGCCTTATAATCAGCCTGGTTTTTAATTGGGGGCATTTTGGCACTTTCCAAGGGAACGTCCCTGCCACTTTTGGGTATCCAATAGGGAGAGGGTGGGTGTTTCTTAATTGGGGGCATATTGGCACTTTCACAATAATATGGGCCCACCATAAAAATTAATAGCAATTAATTTGTTTTAAAGATTGCCATTTTTTTTCTCTTGTTTTTAAAGTTTGTGTATTATTTTTTAAAATAGTTATATTTTGTAGTAATTCTTTGACAAAGCTTTTCCCAATATGAAGTCTGTTTGGGATGGCAAGTAGCTTTTTGATGTCCAAACGTGATTGATATTAGCTTTTTGAAGATGTTTGTTATGACATTTTTTTCATTTGGGCGTTTGAAAAAAAAAAAGCAGCTCAAGCCATAAGCCAAAATTTGTTATGGTTTTTGTATTGTGTAGAGAGAAAAATAGCTTATGAAAGGAAAATGTTGGGTCCCACTTTTTTTAATTGAATACTATTATGATCTTTATTATAAATCCTTATAGATGAAATTTTTGTCCTAAATATAAGTTCACTTAAAAGTTAATAACCCTGACAACATTTTGAATTTGTTCTATGAGAAATTTGATTAGTGAGAATTACTTGATAAATTTTTATATAAAAATAATGACAATACTTTGATTTAGGTTATTCTCACTAATTAAATTTTCAGTGGATTTTAAATTATGTATCTTAGCATTGCTAAATTTTCAAGTTAGCATTTTTTCACTTTTTTGTAATTTTAATTTTAATTTATCTTGTAATTATCTCAAAAGTCACTTATGCTATCGCCATTCCAAATAAGTTTCAATTTGACAAAAGCTACTTATGCTACCGCCAATCCAAACATAAATTATATTACATAGCCTGATTTTTACTATATTTTACTTTTACACAAATCGGATTGCAAATAAGTCATTTTTTCTACTGCTATTCCAAACACGTCCTAGAATAATATAAGCAAAAGTAGATGTATCTCAATTTTATATCGTGTTTCATTTTATTGTGAGTTTGGAAAATTTCTTTTTGATCTTAGACAGATTTTTCCTCTCTCTTCGCAAGGTTAATTTAAAGATTAACCATGTAATTTAAAAGTGAATAAAAATCTAAAATTCGTCAACTAAAACAATATATAGATAACAACGTAACTAGTGTAGCAACCTAAAATGTTTAAATGTAGTTTTTCTACCAATGTCCCATGAATCTGTTTTTTATACATTGTGATGATAGATTTTTACATTTTAAAGGATATTTAATATAAAATAAATTAATAAAAATTGGGTAGAATAATTGCATACAATAATTTTTGTTAATTTACAGTGTTAGGGTAAACAAAGATAAAGAGAATTAATTATGACCACATGTGCAATTTAGATGGCATGCCCTGGGGAAGGTATTTTAACAGATCTTACTCGAAGATTGGTGGAAAAAATCATAAAGGAAGTCAATTATTTTCGGCATTTTGAGACTCATGATCGTGAGTTTAAGGAAGCCAAGCAACTTTTGATTAGAAACTTAGAGAAAGTAGAAGAGGATATTCATGAAGCCAAAAGAAATAATCAGGATCAAATTGAAGGTGATGTTGTTGATTGGATCAAGGAAGCTGATAATCTAATTCAAAACAAGGCTGAAAAAAGGTCGACAAGGTTTGATAAATTGTGTCTTCTTAGGCAATACCGACAAGGCAAGAGGTTGGCACGAAGGACACCAGACATACAAGGTCACATCAAAAAATGTAACTTTGGAATAGTGGCACGTCCAGCTGAACTTCCGTATATGAAGTACCATGCTTCACGGGACTTCATTGATTTTGAGAGTAGAAAGACAAAATTGAAGCAACTTGTGGAAGCTTTAGAGGATGGAGACCATTACATGATTGGATTGCAAGGGATGGGGGGAACTGGTAAAACCACTTTGGCAACACAAGTCGGCAAACAAGTTGAAGAATCTAAAGCATTTGAGAAAGTCATCTTTGTTGTTGTGTCCAATCCGCCGGATGTCAACATGATTCGAGGCGACATTGCAAGGCAATTAGGTTTGAAGTTAAAGAAAGGTGAGGAAGCAGATCACTCAACGCAACTGTGGTATAGAATTTCTAATAATGAAAAGAAGTTACTTATAATACTAGATGATGTGTGGCAGGAGCTCAATCTTACAGGAATTGGGATTCCATCTGGACGTGATCACAAGAATTGTTATGTTTTGATAACCACTCGCCATTCAAAAGTTTGTGAAGCAATGAGATGCCAACAGATAGTTCGCTTACACAAATTGGATGAAGAAGATGCGTTGCGTCTTTTTTTGTTTCATGCTACAAGGGATGACGATTCTTCAAGAAATGAGTTGGAGGGTCTTGCACGAGATTTTTTGAAGGAGTGTGGAGGACTAGCTGTCGCAATTGTAGCACTAGCTAGGACATTAAGAAATTGGCATGTTGGAGCGTTAAAGAGGGCTTTGTCAACTTTACAAAATTCCAATTTATTTATTGATGTCGATGAAGATTTGGTGGAGGTTTATAGATGTTTGAAATTAAGCTATGATTATTTACATGATGAGAAGGCCCAAAAGCTTTTTTTATTGTGTTCTATTTTTCCAGAAGACTATAAATTTCCTATAGACCTTATTATTAGACTTGGTATAGGGTTGGGTATTTTTGAGGAAGCCAATGATTATTGTGGAGCAAGAAGCCAAGCACTCGCAGTGAAAAATAAACTCATAAATTCTTCTTTGCTACATGTGGTTGGGGAGAAAGAATGTGTAAAAATGCATGACTTGGTTCGTGAAGTGGCCCAGTGGATTGCAAAAGAAGATATTCAGGTGATTAAGGATTCGAGAACAACTTTAAAAACAAACAAGCGATTTGTCTTTTGTAGTTCTGATGATTTTCCCGATCAGTTTGATGATACAAATCTTGAGATCTTACTTCTTTGGATAAGTGGAAATGTTCTGGTGAAAGACCCAAATGCATTCTTTGCAGGGATGTCAAGGCTCAGAATTCTGTTTTTACTTTGTGAATGTGATAGAAAAGTTCCCTCCCCAACATTGTTGAAGTCACTTCTTCCATTAAAGTATATTCAAACTCTTATCTTGGATGGTTGGGAATTAGGTGATATCTCCATTTTAAAAAATATACAAAGTCTTGTGACACTTGAGTTCAAAAATTGTCTAATTAGTGAATTACCCAGAAATATCAGGGACCTAAAGAAGTTGAGATGGTTGGGGATGAGGAATTGTGAAATTCAAATGAACAATCCTTTTGAAGTGATCGTAAAATGTTCACAATTGGAAGAATTGTATTTTGTTGAGAATTACAATGTCAAGGATTGTAACACACAGTATGAGAAAGAAATTGAAGTTGAAATTGCTCATGATATATCTCCTCCTGACTTGAAAATGTTTTCTATTGTTTATCATGATTTTAAATGTTTTGATGGTGATGATAATGGCCTATTAAAATGCTTCAATCCAGAACATATAAGACATCTAATACCAGATGCCATGTTTAAGTACCTTGTGAGAAGTGCAGAAGTTCTTGAGTTGGGGGAAATAAGAGAAACAAGTTTGAAAAATCTTGCTCACATTATTCCTTTGGAAAATGGAGGCATGGATAATTTGATCAAGCTATACTTATATGATTGGGATGACATTGAGTGCCTTATTGATACTAGTGAGTATCCTTCTCTCTTTCTTTTGCAGTTACAGATTTTGGAGTTAAAGAATTGTATGAAACTGCAACACATATTCTTTGATGAAAATATCAAGCTACCTTATCTTAAGGTATTGAGGTTGATTGGTTGCCCAATGTTGCAACCATCAATTTTCCCACCCTCTGTTGCTCAAAGTCTAGAGCGATTGGAAAAATTAGTAGTTGAAAGTTGCGATGAGCTAAAAAGTTTAGTTGCATATGAGTGTTTGAAACAAGAAATGATAGTTGATGGTAGTCAAAAGTTGTTCCCAGCATTAAAATCTCTTCGAATTGGTAAATGTGGCAAATTAGAAATGGTATTTTCACTACTTCTGCCTATTCCCAAGTTGAAAGATATATATATATTTCACTGTGATGAGCTGAAATACATATTTGGTGAATATAGAGCTGTGGGCCAAGTTTCGCAGCAAGAAATCATTCTCCCTCTACTAACAGAAGTGGATCTTCATAATGTATCAAATTTCATTAGCATATTTCAAAACTGCCAGAAATGTGTGCTAAGGTCACCTCAAGTTTTTAAAGAAGATTCACAGGAGAAAAGTGAAAACTCTAAGGCAAGTGTTTTCTCATGGGCTTATGGATGTTGCTTTCTGGCCTCGACTAGAGACACCCATATTGGAGTTCCCAATGTCACAATGGAGCGCCACACAATGTTACAGGTATGCTACTTTGGTCTTGCTTTCTTTATCCAACATATTTATTTATGTTTTATACTATATTTTTTTTCTTGGAGAAGTGATATGTGATTAATCAAACTTCCTTTTTATCATATTGTACACAAACTGTCGATAGATATGTTTTCTCTTTTAAAGTACATAGATCTAATAATGAAGGTCTGATAAGAAGTAATGACATAACTATTCTTAAATGATAGATTTTATTGAAAGTGTGACTTGATATTTTAAAAGTTGTAAAGAACTATGAGAAGGGTTTATAGAAATGGTGAGATAAAAATAATAGGTGCTATCTTTGTTTTTATTTATAATCTTTTTTCCTTTTAATAGTTCATGATAAGTCATATTCGTTCAACATAATAAAAGGTCAAGCAAATTGCTAGAAATGAGTCGGTTAAGACTTTGTTTCCTTCTTAAATGAATATGATAATTTGGACATGAAACAGTAGCTGCCATGTGTTCCTTTCATGAGGCTTTATTCCCTATTAACTTATTATCTACTTTCATGAGATTAAAAAAATTAGTTAAACATGACAAACTTTCACAACTTTCAATATTTACACTTGATTGGTGTAGTTTATAAGAAGAGGAAGATAGAGTAATCAGTAAGTATAACTTGAGATGCTGGTTTATTAACTGGAAAGAATTTTTTGGAATGCATTTTTTTAAAGGATTTATTTTTTCCCCTTAATTATAGGAACATTTGCACTACAAAAGTGTTCCTATAATTTGCATTATAAAAGTGTTCCTATAATTAGGATCGGAGATAGTACTTTTTAATTTGTTATTTTATAGCATCTCAAGATTGCTCTGTTTTCTTTTGAAAAAAACTAACATCTTCCTCTGTTTTTTCTCTATAAAAATTTCAAATTTTAAACATTTATATCTAATTAAAATGAGTTATGCGAATTGTATATACATATCACAATGCAATTTATTAATATTTTTATATTGGATAAAGATTATATATAATGAATAATTGTTAACAAAACAATTTAACATTCTCAAGACTACTAGGCTTTCATGGACGCAGCTTATATTTGTGTCAAAGCGATTTGATTTATCTCTATACCGACTTCAGATTTAAATTTAAAGTATTTCCCGAAATAAGTATGTTTGTGTGTCGGTGATTATGAATGATTTTGTTATTGGAATTAAAATTATCAAAGAAAATAAAGTTACTTTTATTCCTGGATGTTGTGGGCTGCATGCACCCCATCCATTATGAACAAAACTATGAAAACGAAAAACAACAAATAAAATATGTTCACTTCTTTCATAATTTGATCTTTAAACTGTTGTTATATATTCTCAATTTCATATTAATTATTTTGGAATATTTACATTTTCTTGATGCATATTTATATTTTTTTGTTTTTCCGTCTCTATTTAAATATGGGCGTCTTTTAAGTCTTTTTGTACGTCAGAGGTGCAAATAAAGGGATATAGTATTAATTATATTGCACCAAATTTAATGGTAAATCATCAGTTAGTTATTTTGGTTGATTTAATGCTTTATTATTTTCCGTATTTTTCATTTTCTATTATTTTACTACTAGCATGGGTCCCAATGTTTAAGTTTAAGGGGGTACGGTATCTCATTAATCAAATGTTTTATAAACCACATCTTAAAGGCCCACATTGATTTATTTTTGCATTTCATACATCTTATGATCCTTTAATTCTCTTTTTGGTTCATCAATGTTCTTAATCAAATTTTATTTAGACGTATAGTAATCAAATTTTATGTAGGGATCATGTGCATCAAGCAACAAAAACAAGATTGAAACATTTTATACAACTGAGTGTCTTAGGGGACAACCATTGAGCCTAGGGAGATGACATTTGGGGGATGTTGAATATATTTCATATAATATATTTTTCCTAAAATGTTTATCATTTGCCAGGTCAAACCGTTGCACCTGTGAATATTTTAATTTTTAGATATTGTTATCATTGGATGAAAATATGACAATATGGGGACAAAATTTCACTAAAGTGGGATTTGGAATTTGCACTGATATTAATCATGTTAATCGGAATTGATGAAATGTGTGCTAAGGCCACCTCAAGTTTTTAAAGAAAATTAAAAGGAAAAACATGAAAACTCTAAGGCAAGTGCTTTCTCATGAGCTTATGGATGTTGCTTTCAGGCCCCAACTAGAGACACCAATATTGGGGTTCCCAATGCCACAGTGAAACACCGCACAATCTCACAGGTATGCTACTTTGGTCTTCCTTTCTTTATCCAACATATTTGTTTATCTTTTATAGTACCTCTTATTCTAATTATAGGACTACAAACTTTACATATATATTCACGCCATTGATGATGTGCTGTCATGACTCATGAAAATGTTAACAAAATAAAAAATGGGTAAAAAGAAATCATACGCTCTTTTTCAATGAGTTTTTTTCTTAAAGTATACCCACATTCTTTTAATATATAATGCTAGACACATTTATTTTGTATTTCAGTCTTATAGTTATGCTAGACATTTTTGCTGCTTCGCCCACTGTAAATGATTTTGTTTTTGGAATTAAAATTATTAAAGAAATTAAAGTGACTTTTTCTTTGCTTGATGTTGTGGGCGGCACACAACCCATCCAATTTGTTGTTGTCTTGATAATGTTAACAAAACTGTGACAACGAAAAAAACAAAAACAGAAAAAAATATGCTCAACCCATCCAATAGGGAGATTGAGTAATCGTTAAGTATGACTGTAGGCACTAGTTTATTAATTCGAAAAAAAGTCGGAATGCATTTTGTCAAGGAATTTATTTTTTTTACTTAACGGAATAATTGAATTGAGTTAGACCAACATTATTGTGTGATAGATCCAAAATTAGAAGAGTGGAGGCCAAATTCATTTTTTAAGAAAGTAATAATAAACATATTTATATATCTATTTTAAATATATTTTAATGATTTTTAATATTCATTATTATTTTTAAAAAGTGTATTTCACTCAAATGCTCGAAGGCATACATTTTTAAAAATAAAATGTTCTATAATATTTCTTAAAGAAATAATTTTATAAAAAAAATAAAATGTAGAACAAAACACGTACCATTTTCGTCTTGAGTTGGCCTAGAATCCCTAGATGTTGTGGGATTGTATGTCCACACACAACTTCCGTGTTGAGTTCGGATACACACTGCGTATATATTCACGCCGTCCATTATGTGTTGTCATGAAAATGTTGACAAAACCAAAAATGGGTAAAAAGAAATTATAGGCTCTTCTCCAATTAGTTTTCTTCTTAAAGTATACCCACATTCTTTTAATATATCAGGCTAGACACATTTATTTGTATTTCAATCTTATGGTTCATTATTTCTCTTTTGGTTGATGTTTTTAATATTATAGTTGAACATAAGAGAAGTGATTGGTTGTAGGGATCACGTGGATCAAGCAAAAGGATGATAATATTGCATACGGCTGAGTGTCTAATGAGGTATCCTTTGAGTCTACAAAATATAAGGCAGATGTCATTTCGGTCATGTTTAAAATTAAAGTCATTGTTTAGTTTATCCATTGCCACAACCATGATTATGTTGGAGGAGCTAGAAATATGGAGATGTGAAGAATTGAAGCACATAATAACAAACGAAGAAGGGGATGATGACCATCTCAACCGCACCTCCATCTTTCCTAAACTACAAAACCTCAAAATCCGGTTTTGTAATAAGTTGGAATTTATATTTCCATCAACTCTTTTTGGAGGTCTTCAAAAATTAAAATCTATATATATTCTTGAAGCTCGTGAGTTGAAATATGTTTTTGGAAAATACAATGAGGAAGAGTGGCTATTAAATGAGAATGAAAATAATGATGAGCCTCACATTCATCTTTTGGCATTGGAATCCCTAGAACTCTTCGGTGTGCCAAATATGATCAGCATTGGCATCAAGGAATATCAACAGAAATGTCTATCTCTACAGATTGTGGAAGAACCAAAGGTACATAATACTTTTTAATTTGTTATTTTATAGCATCTCAATATGGCTCTGTTTTCTTTTTAAAAAAAACTAACGTTTTCTTCGGTTTATTCTCTATAAAAACTTCAAGCTTTAAACATTTAAATATAATTAAAATGGGTTATGCGAATTGTATATACATTTTACGATGCAATTTATTAATTTCTATACTGGATAAAGACTATATATAATTTAACATTCACAAAACTACTAGGCTTTCATGGACGCAGCATTATTTATGTCAAAGTAATTTGATTGATCTTTTTACCGACTTCAAATTTAAATTAACATATTTCCGGAAAATAGTATGTTTGTGTGTTGGTGAGTGTGTGTATCTCACACATGTACAAATGATAGGAACAGACTACAGAGAATGCCATTTTTACTTCTCCGCCCCGCTGTCAATGATTTTAAATGGTGATACATTTTAAATGTGTCAGAGCAAAATAGAGTAGATAGAAGGATAGAATTAATTAATCATTTTAAATGATATTTTTGAAAGGCCCACATTCTTATAAGGGAACTGAGACTTGAGGGATGTAGAATATATTTCATAAAATATATTTTTCCTAAAATGATCATCATTTGCCAGAAAATAAAAAATGGGTAAAAAGAAATTATAGGCTCTTTTTCAATGAGTTTTCTTCTTAAAGTATACCCACATTCTTTTAATATATCATGCTAGACACATTTATTTTGTATTTCAGTCTTATAGTTATGCTACACATTTTTGCTGCTCCGCCCGCTGTGAATGATTTTGTTTTTGGAATTAAAATTATTAAAGAAATTAAAGTGACTTTTTCTTTGCTGGATGTTGTGGGCGGCATGCAACCCATCCAATATGTTGTTGTCTTGATAATGTTAACAAAACTGTGAAAACGAAAAAAAAAAAAAAACAGAGAAAATATGCTCTTTTATTTAGTTTACGGGAATTGAAGTAAAACATCTCACTTATTTCATATTGATAAACTATGCATAATTTGATCTTTAAAATGTCCATATATTGTCTCAATTTCATATTAATTATTTTGGAATATTTACATTTGTTTGATGCATATTTTTATAGTTTTGTTTTTTCGTCTCTATTTAAAAATGGATGTCTTTTAAGTTTTTTTAATTATGTGAATAATTCTTTTGGATATTTGCAAATGTACATATTATTCATATTTGTGATGGTCCTTTTTGATTTAAATATGACAATATGGGGATAAGGTTTCACTAAAGTGGGATGTTGAATTTGCACTGATATTAATTGGAATTGATGAATTACTTTTATTTGAAAACGGTGTAGGAAATAAAACAGCAAATGCAAGATGTGACAAGTGAAAGAGCAAAGGAATCGGAACTGCAAGAGATTGTAAATGTTGAAACACCACTGACCCCAACTGTGAGCTTCCAATATTTTCTCAACTTCCACAATCTGAAACAAATAGTAATCTGCAGAAACAAAAAGTTGAAAACTCTGTTCTCTGTCTCTTCATGTAGAAACCTACCACAGTTGTCCAAATTAACTATAAATGAATGTGAGGAACTAGTCAATGTGGTTGAAGATGATTTTCATGATCATCATCATATGAACTCTAGCTCCATTTTCCCAAAACTGGAGGATCTATGTATCCAGTGTTGCATCAAGCTAGAGTTTATATTTCCATCAACTCTTTTTGGAGGTCTTCAAAAATTAAAATCTATACGTATCTTTAAAGCTCATGAGCTGAAATATATTTTTGGAAAATACAATGAGGAAGAGTGCGTATCAAATGACAATGAAAATGATGAGCCTCCTATTCATCTTCCAGCATTAGAAACACTATCCCTCTATGATGTACCAAATATGATCAGCATTGGTGTCAAGAAATATCAACAGAAATGCTCATCTATACAGATTGTGGAAGCACCAGAGGTACATAATGCTAATTAATTTGTTATTTTATAGCATCTCAAGATTGCTCTTTTTTCTTTTGGAAAAAACTAATATCTTCCTCTGTTTGTTCTCTATAAAAATTTCAAGTTTTAAACATTTATATATAATTAAAATGGGTTATGCGAATTGTATATACATATCATAATGCAATTTATTAATTCTTTTATACTGGCTAAAGACTATATATAACGAATACTTGTTGACAAAATAATTTGACATCCTCAAAACTACTAAGCTTTCCTGAACGCAAAATTATTTGTGTCAAAGTCATTTGGATTTATCCTTATACCGACTTTAAATTTAAATTTAAAATATTTCCGAAATTAGTATATTTGTGTCTTGGTGAGTGTGTGTATCTCTGACTGGTACAAATGATAGGAATACAAAATGACATTTTTATTTCCCCGCCAGCTGTAAATGATTTTTTTTTTGGGAATTAAAATTATTAAGGAAATTAAAGTTACTCTCTTTGCTCAGCCCACAACATTTTAATTATACCAGCTGTTAATGAAATTTGTTACGGATGATACTTCTCTGTGTACTTTTTACCATAAAGAATCATATTCTAGATATCAAATTTTATGAACAAGTTTTCCTTAACGACTTAACAAATAAAAATTTCCCAAATGACAACTTCATATGCATTTAAATAAAAAATTATTATAAAATAGAATAAATTGTCTTAGAATTTTAATTAATTACATGAAAAAATCTTAAAAGGACCTTAAGATTTTAAAAATATCAAAAAAGGTCCGAGGGCTTTTTCTGGTAAAAGTTAATTAAAATTTAACAACTCAATCAGCCAAATTAACAACAAAATCAATACCCGTTAACAATTAAATCAGTTACATTAACAACAATATTTTAACAACTAAATCAGTCGCATTAACAACAATATTTTAACAACTAAATCAGTCTCATTAATAACAATATCAGTCCTATTAGACCATTTTAACAACTAAATCAGTCTCATTAACAACTAAATCAGTCGAAGATTTTTTTTTTTTTTTTGAATGCAGGAATTTATTTTTTTCCTTAACAGAATAATTGAATTGGATAAGACTAACATATTATTGTGTGGCGGATTCAAAATTAGAAGAGTGGAGGCCAAATTATTTTTTTAAGGAAAATAAGAGTGGAGGCCAAATTATTTTTTTAAGGAAAATAATATATATATATATATATATATATTAAATCTAGTTTAATCATTATTAATATTCATTATTATTTACACACACTGCTGGATATTGGAGGGCTGCGTATATATCCGTGCCGTCCATTATGTGTTCTCTTGAAAATGTTAACAAAACCAAAAATAGCTACAAAGAAATTATACCCACATCCTTTTAATATATCATGCAATTTATTAGTAGTTTTATATTGGATAAAGACTATATATAATGAATAATTGTTAACAAAGTAATTTAACATTCTTGAAACTACTAGGCTTTCGTGGACGCAGAGTTATTTGTGTCAAAGTGATTTGGATTTATCATTATACCGACTTCAAATTTAAATTTAAAATATTTCCCAAAATTAGTATATTTGTGTGTTGGTGAGTGTGTCTCACACATGCACAAATGATAGGAACAGAAAATGACTTTTTTCTTTCTCTGCCAGCTGTGAATGATTTTGCTTTTTGAATTAAAATTATCTAAAAAAATTAAGGTTACTTTTTTTAAAAATTTTTTTTTATTTTGCTGGATGTTGTGGGATGCATGCACCCCATCCATTGTGTTGTTAACAAAACTGTGAAAACGGAAAAAAGAAAACAAAGAAAATATGCTATTTTAATTAGTTAAGAATTATTTTATTTGATATTTTTCAACAATCGAACTAAAACATCTCACTTATTTCATATTGATAAACTATTCATAAATTGATCTTTAAAATGTTGATATATAGTCTCAATTTCATATTAATTATTTTGGAATTTTTACATTTGTTTGATGCATATTTATATATTTGTTTCTTCGTCTCTATTTGAATATGGACGTCTTTTAAATTTTTTAATAATGTGAATAATTTTTTTTGGATATTTGAAACTGTACGTATTATTCATATTTGGGCTAGTCCTTTTTTTATTAAAATAAGACAATATGGGGACAAGGTTTCACTAAAGTGGGATGTTGAATTTGCACTGATATTAATTGGAATTGATGACTTACTTTTATCTGAAAATGTGTAGGAAATAAAAAAGTATATGCAAGATGTGACAAGTGAAAGAGCAAAGGAACCAGCACTGCAAGAGATTGTGAATGTTGAAACACCACTAACCCCCCCAAGTGTGGGCTTCCAATATTTTCTCAACTTCCAGAATCTAAAAGAAATAAAAATCTTCAAAAACAAAAAGTTGAAAACTTTGTTCTCTGTCTCTGCATGCAGAAACCTACCACAGTTGTCCAAATTAACTATAAATGAATGTGAGGAACTAGTCAATGTGGTTGAAGATGATTCTCATGATCATCATCATATGAACTCTAGCTCCATTTTCCCAAAACTGGAGTCTCTATCTATCTTCAATTGCAACAAGCTGGAGTTTATATTTCCTCTCTCTCTTTTTGGTAGTCTTCAAAAATTAAAATCTTTGATCATCAAGGAAGCTGCTGAGTTGAATTGCATTTTTGGGAATGAAAGTGATGAGCTTCATATTCATCTCCCTGCTACTTTGGAAACACTATCATTTGTACGCGTACCAAAGATTATGAACAAAATTGCAAAAAAATATCACTTTAGTTTTATGTCTCTACAAAGCATTGGGTTGGGGGATTTTCAAGAGTTCAACGGAAGATCTTTTCTAGATTTGATGGCCTACGTACAAGAAATGCAATTGAATGAGGTAACTCATATCACTTATTATTTTATGATATGTGTTGCTCTGTTTATTTAACAACTTTTTCTGCTTGAAAAATTTTCTTTGTTACAATGGATTGCGTAACATTCAAACTTCAACAACATGAAGAACATATTTTTGTGCATACCAATTCATCATTTAGACATGAAATTATTGAATTTTTCGTACGTACAAATATACAATTTAGTTTTCATTAATATAAATTTGGTTTAATTAAGTTATGGCATCAGAAGCTTACAAATTTCTGCTGAATAGTTTAGAAAAAGGACGAACCATATACATGGTTATCAATAGGAGCAATTGGGGGGGGGGGGGGGGTCGACATCTCTTGTTTATATAAATTATATAATTTCAGGTTGATAAATTAAGCATCACCCAATTCCCTATGTTTAATTTGTAAGCATTCCAAGATTCTAGGCATCAATAGATGAAGTTTCTCTTTTTATAACTCAGTGCTTATTGAGATATCTATTAATAATAGTATCGAATGATTTTAATTCATGCTGAAACTGAGTTGATTTATTTTTATTAGGACTTGATGAAAATTATCAAGAATGTGCAGAAGTTGACACACCTTGAAGTAATAGACTCCAAAGTAGAAGAGGTACTTAATTTGGAAGGAGTGGAAATTGAAGGTACAGTATTGACACTGAGCTTAGAGGAAATGTGGTTGACTGATCTAAGTGAGTTGAACCATATATGTAAGGGTCCCAAATATATTTTGAGGCTCCCCAATCTTCGCGAACTACGCATCATAGCATGTAAAAAGCTAAGAGTAATCTTTAGTGTCTCAATAGTAAAAAGCTTCCCACAATTGTCCTATTTAAAAATAAAGGACTGTAACGAATTAATGGACATCATTGAAGAGAGCGTTGAGGGCAATTTGCATCAAATATGCTTCCCAGAGTTAGAGAGATTTTTCATCGATGGTTGTAATAGCTTGAAATGCCTTTTCTCAATCTCAACATGTGGCAAGTTTCCAAAGCTGCGGATATTTAAAATAGAAGAAGCCTCTAAGCTGGAACAAGTATTCATACACAAACAAGATGATATGCAGAAGAAGACAATGAGGGATGAAGTATTTCCAAAGCTGTCAAGAGTAGAACTTAGAAAGCTTCCGATGCTTATTACTATTTGTGAGGGGATTGATTTTCAAACTCTGAAAAATTGTGAAGTAGATGGTTGTCCCAAATATCAAGGTATAAATGTAGGAGGAAAAGTCACTTCTAATAATTGCTAGCTAAATTTATGAATATCAATATAAGATTAGAAATTCAACTGCAGGAATTGATCATATCCAAGAAGGATCTGAAGATAGGGATTCAGAAAATCAAATTGCAACAAATTCTAAACTAGACTTTGCAGAGGTGTGTTAGACTAATCATCACAAGAAAAAAAATATCATTTTTTCGTATTTCGTTTTACTAATGACTTTAACTTGTTCATAAATTTGATTATTACATCTAACTAATTTATTAAATATGCTGTTGGTTAGTGCTCGGACAAAGCAATGCCGACAAGTGTTGAAGAAGTTGCATCATCATCTGTACGTAATAACACCATCTCTTTCCACATTCATTGGAGGACTTGTGTGTGTTTATAAATTGATGGACCTGTATAATAACTGCAAAAAGCAATGATTTTAAATAGAATGCACCAAATAGAACATAGGAATATTCTATATGACTGCAACTGTCTTTTTTTCCTAATTAGTCATTATTAGTACTGTACAACTGATGCATATGGTAGAACTATAACAATAAATTCACCAACCCATTCAAAAATCTAGAATTAGCGAAGGTTTTTGGGGAAACATATTAGAATATCAGGGTGTTTTTTAAATTCAAATTTATCTTCTGCACATCCAAAAAAGGGAAATTAATGAATAAATAAATTGTATCTTTTGATATTGTAGAGTAAGAAGGAAACGGTAAAGGAAAATGAAGCTAAAGATCCTACTCCAGCATTGGAAGGTTCAACAACTAAACCACAGTTGAGAAGCATATCTCTGCATGTAAGTTTATTGATTGCTTGTCTATGTTCGATATGATAGCAAGTTCATTTGAAACTTCAGGTGAAATACTGAACAAAGTAATATATCCATGAACTAATGAAGTTCTGTTGGGTGAAATACTTAGTTCTTTCCTTGCTGTAATTCAGGATTATAAAGAAACAGAGAAGGAAGGTGGCAGAGTAGTTCCTGATCGTACTTCAAAGTTAACGGCACCTACTTCATCTTCTTTTCAGGTGAAAAAGAAACCCATTTATCTAAATGTGCTTTGCAAAAGGAATTGGTTATTGAATGGAAAGATAAATACAATCAATTAATTAAGTTGATTTATTGAACAAATAGCATCATTTGGTGTTATTCAGACATTAGAAACAAGGAAAGCTTTTGCAGGATTAGCTTTAGATTCATCATGTTCAAATTCAAAATAAAATCTCCAAACTCTTCCCCTATTATTAATTTTTTTTAATTTAAATTTCATATGCTTTAAGATCAATTCTTTTGTGAATTATGAGAATGATACGAAATAAGCTCTTTCCCTATATATGTGTGTAGTTAGACACATATATGCAAAACTAATAGATGGATAAAGTGTATCTTTTTAATGTTCTAGATTATGGAGGAAACATTAATTGAAATTCAAGCTAAAGATTCTAACCGAGCTTCAGGGAAACAAGCATCAGAAACTTCAACAGCTAAATCACATTTGAGAGGGACACCTTTACCTGTAAGTTTATATAGACTTGCTAAGTAAATTCCACATGATGAGAAGTTGCATTAGAAATCAGTCTAAATGGTTTTGGATTGATTATTTAATATTTTAAGTAGGAGTTGAAGGATGAAGACAAAGCAAGTGAATCAATTATGCAGCTGCAACAAGAGGGTCTTGTAGAAACTAAAACCATTAAAGCTTCTCATAAAACCAATATACCATTTCATGATGATGTACGTTATAGTATCAAAGAATAGTTATTTTTAAGTTTGATCTTACAATACATGATACTTGGTTATTGTTCTGTGTTATTCAGAGTATTGATGCCATATTAAAAGAAAGAGCTGAAGAAAGTTCTACCTCAGAGGATGTAGTGGCAGCAACTATGGTAGCTGATGTAGCACCAAGGAACTCATGGGTTAGTGTATCGTGACCCTTTCTTAAATAAAGGATTAGGAATATATTAATAATTGGCTTAAATTTGTACCTTTTTCTGTACTTCATTGATTGATTTAGGATTTGATGCCATCAAAATCAAGAAGTGAAAGGCTGGAGCTAGCAGCAGATATGATGATGGTTGTATACATGAATCTTCAAATATTAAAGGACCTAAATATTATAATTAAACATGGTTCTTATGTATCTTGTGGTACTTTTGCAGAGTGTTACATCCTCGGTTGTTTCACAAGTAGAAGGCTCAAAATCTGGTCCATCTACATTGGCAAGTCTAGTAAATTCATTTAAACTTATATCATGTTTTTATGTACTTATGTTATCTTTTTGTATTTCTACATAGTAGGATTGAAAATATTCTAGAAAACACTACAACTACGATAGCTAAAATAAATACTTCCTCAATTCATTCATAAGCACAAGATTTACTTGCTCAAGTAGTTTTCCTTCATTCATTTTAAGCTTATTGCATTTCTTTATTGGAAGAGAGCACATTTGAAGGAGAACTTTCTTTATAATTATAGAACAATGTTATAGCAATCACATTCAGGAAGATTTCCAATTCTAGAAATATTACTAATGGAAACATTGTTGTCACATTTAAAAATTTAGTTAAATGAGCCAAGCGTCTCGTAGCGCGATGGCACTAGGGCCAGCCTTAAGAGCTGGCCTTCCCATTGCCCAGGGTTCGAGTCCTACCTCCCCCTCTCCCGCTGGTTGTATCAAAAAAAAAAAAAAAAATTTAGTTAAATGATGTTTATGAACTTTCACAATCATAGTGAAAATAGGATTCTTTTATGGAAGCCTTACCAAATAAAATATATTACATGGCTTTTACTCATATCAAATTACTGTTTTGTAAATGATATGTGTAAATATTATTGGAATCAAAATTTACTAGAGACTAAAGAGAAAATTTATATTTTATATATGAATAATGAAGTTGTTGATTAGACAAATTTTACCTTGTGATGTTAATCAGAGCTCAGAAAAGACAGAGAAAGAGGTTGTTAAAAATTCAAACTTCACAGCTATCAATTAATCTAACTAGGACAAATTCAGATGTGAACAAATTGACATTTCCGATGTCAATTGAAATAAATTGAAGTGTGTTGATCAAGATCTTTTTGTGTTAGATTACTCAGAGCATCAAAGATACAAGGGAACATAGTCATGAAGAGAATTATGCAGAAGAATGTTCATATTCCAGGAAGCAATCTATAAGACCAATTGATAATCTCCCTATAGAAGATTCTGCACCAGTAAGTTTGTAACCTTTTTCTAATTATAAAAATTAAAGTATTCTATGTGATTACGTTTTGTCGTTATTCTACATGCTCACATGTTGATGTCCATTAGAGTGCTAAGGAAACAACAAAAGGAATTGATGAAAATGCTACTGCTACATACAAATCACCAATGGCAATTCCATTCATGAGAGCACTGGTATGTGTTTTGAGCTCCAACATAGTAGTAAGCAACAACTCATTTTGAAAGAGAACCAAATGCAAACAATTTTATTTTATTTTTTATTTTTTGTTTTGCATAGACTATTAAAGAAATAGAACATAGGAATATGCTATAGATTATTGGAGCTTTCTTTTTTCAAATTAATCAATATTCAGTACTATATAACTAGTATATTTGATGAAGATATAATAACAACTTAACCAACCCATTCAAAGATCTTGAACTGGCGAAGATTCTTGGGGAAACATTAGAAATATCAGTGTTATTTAAAGTTTCAAATTTATTATGTGCACATCGACACGATCAACTAATGCGTTAATAATTTGTATCTTTTTTGATGTTGCATCAGAAACTAGTCAGTATGGTTTTGTGCTAATTATTTACTATTTTAAATAGGATTTGGAGGATGAACATAAAACAATCGAATCAACCATGCAGTTCCAGCACAAGGACCTTGCGGAAACAAAAACAACCACTGAAGCTTCTCAGAAAATCAATACTCCACTTGGTGATTATGTATGTTATAGCATAGAAGACAATTTATTTTCAGGTTTGATCATTATAAAATATGATACCTCCTTACTATTGCGATTTTGTGTCGTCCAGAGAATTGATGTCATATTAAAAGAAAGATCTGAACAAGGTCCTACCTTAGAGGATGTAGTAGTAGCTGATTTAAAGCCAAGGAACTCATCGGTTAGTTTACTGTGACCTATTCTAAATAAATGATTAAACATGTACCTCTACTTTCAATTTTCATTGCTTGACTGAGGATTTGAAGGCATCAAAATCAAGAAGCGAAATAAGCATGACACACCAACAAGAGTTAGAAGATATGATGATTATTGTATACTTAATCTTCACAAGATGTTAAAGGATCTAATGATTATAATTAAACATGATATTTACATGTATCTTCACAAAGTACTTTTGCAGAATGTTACTTCCTCTTTTGTTTCACAAGTGGGAGGCTTGCAATCTGATTCATCTACGTTGGTAATTTAATTTATACCATATATCTAATCTCAACTTAAGTTTTATTATTTATAATGTTAAATATTTCTAGATAAAGAATTGTGTGTGTGTTAATGAATTAGTTACCTTTCTGAAGTACTCAGTTACCTCTTTTGATGTAATTCAGGCTTATAAAGAAACAAAGAAGGAAGTTGGCAAAGCAATTCTCGCTTCCAGTTTACCAGCGACAACTTCACTTGATTTTGAGGTGATTAAAATAAAATCTCTAAAGTAGGTTTTTTTATATATCTTGTCAAATAAAAAACTTGCAAGTTCAAGTTAATGATATTTTAAAAGGTGGTTGAACTATAAGGCATCTGAGACTGAATCTTTTATACATAATAGTCGATCATTAGACAGCCAAGGACAGAACAAAATTTGGTAAATCAACCCAATGAATTTTGTATTTGTACTTTTTGTATTTATATACTTATCTTTTTAATTTGTATTTCTACAGAGTTGTATTGAAAGTATTCCAAAAGACACTGCACCTACACAAGTAAGTTTAGTAAATTCATTTTTACACTTGCAGCATTTCTTTGTTAGAAGAGCTCATTTGTATGAGAAATTTTTCTGTGTTTTCTAGGTTGCTAGTATGAAAGAAACACATGAGCAAGGATCTCAGGGGGATGATGCAACAAGGAAAGCTGCAATAGCAATTCAATTAACTGATTCAGAGTCAATGAAGCAAACTAGAGTATCATCTATTATTGCACAAGTAAACACATTATAATTGCAAATAAAATGCATTATCCTTGTTAATATAGCATACGAATTGTGAAGTAGGTAGATGGGATTTTTCCCCCTTTACTTTCTCTTATTTATAATTACGGGAATAATGTTAAAACAATTTCATTCAGAAGGTTTCCATCTCTAGAAATATTACTAATGGCCACATTGTTATCACATTCAAATGTTTAACTTTCACAGGCCTAGTGAAATAATATTCTTTTATGGAACCCTTACGGAAGAAAATATATTGCATGGTTAAGATTTTAAATGCTCGAATTACTTTTTGTTTCAATTGATAATGTTTAAATATTACTGAAATCAAAATTTATTAGAGAAATTATATTATATGAATATCTATCTTGTGATGTTATTCAGAGTTTAGAAGAAATAGAGAAAGAAGCTGTTAGAAGGCACATTTCACAGCTACCAGTCGCTCCAATTTCCACAAACTTGAAGGTGATCAAATTAACAATCCAATTCCTATTTATTACCAACACGAAATTATTTTGAGTATGCTGGTCAAGATCATTCTAATGTACAAAGAGGTTATAAAAATTAAGACTCACTTGTATTTATTTATAATGATTAATTAATGAACAGGCATTGACGAAACAACAAGTTTTTGGATTCTTGATTCTTTAACATTGAAAAATAGAACTATAGCATGTGAAGCTGCAACTTATTTCTTCTTACTTTTAGGTTACTCAGGACATCAAAGATACAATGGAACAAGGTCCTAAAGAGAATTATCCAGAAGATGATGCCATGATATCAGTTCGATCAACTAATTTAAATTCAAGGAAGCAATCTACTGTAGGAACAATTGATAATCTCTCTAGACAAGATTCTGCAATTGTAAGTTTGTTACCTTTTTTCAAACTCAAGAAATTAAAGATACATTTGCATGCTCACATGTTGATATCTGTTAGAGTGCTAAGGAAAAAGCAAAAGGAGTTCATGAAAGAGCTACTGCTATACACACGTTACCAATGGCAACTCCATTTGAGTCGGAATGTGTAAGAGCACTTGTATGTCTTTTGAGCTCTAACACGGTTGTAAATAGCAACAACTCATTTTAAAAGAGAACCAAATAAAAACAAGTACATGCTTTTTTTCTTTTCATTTTGTTCTATGTAGACTGTTGAAGAAGCAGGGGAACACTCAAGTGTTCAAAAGGAAGCTAAATTAGAGAAGCCTATAAAAGCGATCCTTCCCCAAGTCATACCTTCTCATCATTATCGTAAGTGTATTTCGTTACACAATGATTTTACTTGTTTTCTTACTTTGAATTATTGCTAACTTTATTGGCTGTGACAGAATCACAATTTGTTCATGCTACCTCTTCATCTCTTAAATTGGGGATTTGTGAAATTTTCCGACTCGTGGAGTTGAAACATGGTGAAACGGCTTTACTTGCTCAAGCACTCGAGCAATATCCACAACTATTGCTACCTCGTGCAAATAGAACGGATCGTATAATAGCTTTGTCCTATAGAGTGTTGGTTGATATTTTGGTCATGCTTGACACCAAGACTCCTAATACCATCACACAATCAGAAAAATCAACCTTCGAGGCCAACTTAAGTGATGCTATTTTTCTTGGGTTCGACAAGGATTGGGTTGAGTCTGTTCGTGCCAAAGTTTTTGGAGTTGACATGTCTGATGTTTCAGCCGCGAAAGAGAAAATCCAAGTGATGGAGATGAAACTTAGAGAAATTGATTCTCAGTTGTTAGGTCTCTCCGAAGATCGCAAGAAATTGATTGTGAACATGATGTTCGAAGACATAGTAAGAACCAAAGACAAACCCTTTGGCATTTAGATATGTTTACATTGTGCGTTGTTACTAGCTTTTCAATAATTATAGTAAGACTCTGAGAGAACTATGATGCCTATGATCGATATATCCCAACATTCCTTGTCTGTTTAACTAGAGACATTAATCACTCATGTATTCATAAATTTGAGACCTAATATTTGATGGATGATCTACATTTGATAATCACTCTTATGTATTCATAAATTTGAGACCTAATATTCAGGTTGCTTACATCTTTTGTTGCAACTTTCACTTAAAGGAAACTTGTTTAGCAACGAACAAAATCCGTCGCCAAAAAGAGAAATACTACTGTAAACAGGTTTTGGAATGGGGAAAAAAAATCCATCACAAAAATTCTCATTGCAGACGAATAAAAATTGCGATGGATTCAGAAAATCCGTCACAAATAATGTGACAATTTGCAACGAAATATAGGAAAAAATCCGTTGCAAATTAAGGAATTAAAAAAAATTATGAATAATTATTCTTCCATAGTAACCACTCAAATAAAAAATATATTATAATTATTAAGACTCTTCCACAATAACCACTCAAAAAAAAAAAAAAAAAAAATATATATATATATATATATATATATATATATATATATATGAAATAAACAATGCTGAATAATGTTTTGAAATAGTGTATATAAAGAAATATACAATAGCAATCTTAACAAATTATACATAATCAAAATGAAATATAAACAACAATGATGCTACAAAATGAACTAAAAAACACAAAAATCATAAATAAGTTATACATCAAATAGCTATAGAATGAATAAATTAGAGTTTTACATTCCATAGAGTACAAAAAAACCAGATAGTATAGATACATATGGACAGTCTCGAACATGAACCCTAAAAGGCATAAGGTTTGTGATAGATCTCTATAAGGCCTTTGTTGGTATTTAGTAAAGAAACAACTATCAAGTGTAGGTTTGTTTTAAAAGATCCAGCCGGGATCACCTTTAGCAAGTTGAACCTCATCACCGTCTTTGAGAGTGGCCTAAAAATATAATGAAAGCGAAGGGAAATTAGTCATGACAAGATTAAGACGTACAATATAAGTAATGTAGAACAATCCTGAACTTGGTGCGATCAGGAAAAGGTTTTCCCCAAAATTTCTAACTTGCACTGGCCAATGATCACATAATCTCCTTCTTTTACACGAAAGCAAGGAGACATGTGAGCAGGAATGTTTGAGTGCCTCTTCTCACACCTAGAGACATTTATAAGACAAAAATGAGAAAAACACATGAAAACTACAAATTATGCTGGTCCAAGAGTGCAAAGGCCACAAATTGAAAAATGAACATAACAGCCAACCGAAAGGGAATACCTCTTGTACTTCTTGCCAAAATGGAGATAGTTCCTTCTAACAATTATGGTTCTTGTCATCTTAGCACTGTCACGTGCCAGCAATGATACGAGCCCTGATAGAAACAGAGCCAGTGAATGAACACTTCTTATCAATGTAGGTTCCTGTATGAAAGAAAGAAAAATGCGAAGGTCCTCCATAACTAAGTAGAAGCGCATATAAATGGAGAAATAACTAATCATTCATATTAAACATCGCAATAACATGAAAAAAAATCACAAACGAGAAAATGCTCATCGATATACTAGTCCAATACAACAACAGTTTTGGAACTGGAAAACAAATCAACAAACTTTGCATCAAGTTAAGTCATTAATTCCCTCAAAAGTTCTGAACTTCTGTCTAATTATATTTCATGGGCATCTAGAGTCATACCATTCCAATATTGTCTCATCCAAAAAAGTACATAACCTGGTAACAAGCAAACCAGGCCATTCGATGCTAATTTCAGTAGTGTCAGGTATCCGACTAGATTGCAATATGTAGCATTAGGTTACAAAGGCTCAGAGAGAGGAAGGGACGATAAATAGCACGAGTAACAGTTACTATGCAACCTTCAATCCACAAAAATAAAATAACCATGCCACCAAATTGGATTGAAACAATAGCCGAGTTCACGAACAATTCGCATCAATACAGAAATACCAGATATATCAAACGAAACCCATTTCACAACAATGACCTCATAAATAGTAAAACAGGCAAGGCAACAAGACAAAGTAGATTTTTATAGATATAAAGACAGGATTTAGAGAGAAAACCATCAATAGCTTCCCTGGGAGTCTTGAATCCAAAACCAATAGACTTCCAAAAGCGGTTCCCTCCTTTTCCAGGCCTCTTCCCCTTCCCAGATTTCTTCGAGCTTCAAAAGCAGAAGCAGCCACAAATAAAATTAAACAAATCAACAAAGCGTTGTTCAACGAAAACTTGACAGAAACAAACGAAGAAAAAAAATTTATTCATGTCAAATTTGTGTACCCTGGAAACACTTTTGGCTGCTTCAGGAAAGCCTTCTCAAGACTTGGGCCACTTAAGCAGGGGTCTCGAGTTCGAGTCCTTGTGGATGCAGAAAATTCCTCTGGGAGAGGTCCCGTATATGCGCCCGACAGAACCTCGATCCGGACTAGGCAGGGCAAAACTCTGGTGAACCTGGTGAACCGGGTGCAGTAAGAAAAAAAAAAGGAAAGCCTTCTCAATCTGCTGAAAGTAAAATACTCCAAGAAAATCAATGAATGAAAGATGGAAAACTAAAAATTATTGACAGAGTATCATATAACCGGAAAACAAATAGCAATTACCTTCCTGGTTGGTTCTGAAATTTCCGAGGCCTTTGGTTGAGTGTCTAATGACAACTTCTGCAGTAAATCTGTTGCTTCTAGTTGAAAAAGTAAAGGGCAACAAAATTTTGAAACTAAAGTCTAAAACCAACAATCACAGCCCAAAAGCACAAAAGAACTAGAATTTCATAACTAACCATTGATGCGCTCGAGCTGGAGGTCGAAATTGCCGTTGTACTTGCCGGTGAGGTCAATGCCATGCTCGTCGCAGATGACCTCCCAGAACTTGGCACCGATTTGGTTGCCGCACTGGTCACCCTGGATGTGGAGGATTTCTTTCTCATGTTGGTGCGGCGTAAATGGAGAAAGGAGGGGAGTTGGCTTACCTCCGCTGCGGTTGGCTTACGGCTTACCTCCGCTGCAGCAATTCGTTCGCTGCGTCCGCTGCACGCCGAACGTGGTCGTTTCAACGCTAACGGCCTATCACACACTCTGCTCCTTTAAAAAATAAAATAAAATTAGACACTGCCAGATAATAAAAAGATAATTAGAGATACTGAATCTACTGAAAAAAAATCTTGAAAAATTATTTTAGAATCTTAAAAAAATATTTCAAAATGCAGACTAGTATTAAAAGGATACTTTAGTATACTGATTGGTACTTAAAAAATAATTTATGATCTTAAAAAATTATTTTAGGATCCAAAAAAATATCCTAAAATATATTTTTAGTAGTAGTCAATACCTAAATTATTTTCTCCAGATCCAAAAATAATTTTTTTAGGTACCAGTCAGTATTCTGAAGTATTCTTTAGTACCAGTCTGCACGCTGAAATATTTTTTTAATATCCTAAAATAATTTTTCAAGATCATAAAAGATTTTTTCAATACAATTCAGTATCCCAAATTATTTTCTTATTATCTAGTAGTGCCGGTTTTTTTTTTTTTTAAAGGACCAGTGTATGTGATTAACATTGAAACGACCATGTTTGACATGCAGCGGACGCGGTGCCTGACTTTTTTTTTATAAAAGGACCAGTGTGTGTGATTAACGTGGAAACGACCACGTTTGGCGTGCAGCAGACGCAGCGGACGAATTGCTACAGCGGAGGTGGATTTGGCTTCTGTCCTATGCAGCTCTCCATCTGTTGTGTCCGCTGCACTCCAAATGGTGTTGATTGGCACCAACCACACACACTGATCCTGTTTTTTTTAAAAAAATAAAATAAAAAATTAGGCACTACTGGATAGTAAAAAGATAATTCGGGATACTGAATCATACTGAAAAAATCCTTCATAATCTTAAAAACTTATTTTAGGATCTTAAAAAAATATTTCAGAGTACAGACTGATACTAAAATGATACTTCAAAGTACTGACTGATAGTTAAAAAATTTATTTTTGATCTTGAAAAATAATTCAATACTTACTTCTATTAAAATATAATTTATGATATTTTTTGGATCCTGAAATAATTTTTCAAGATCCAAATTTTTTTTAAAACTATCTTTCAATACCCTGAAGTATTCTTTTATTACCATTCGGTACTCTGAAATATTTTTTTAAGATCCTAAAATAAGTTTTTAAGATTATGAAGGATTTTTTCAATGCGATTCAGTAGGCTAAATTATCTTTTTACTACCCAACCGTGCCTGATTTTTTTATTTTTTTTTTTAAAAAATGATCAGTGTGTGTGGTTGGTGCCAAACGGCACCATTTGGAGTGCAGCGGATGGAGAGTTGCATAGGACATAAGCCAAATCCGGAAGGTTGGGTGTCTGTTTTAAATTTTGGGAAAAATAATTGTGACAAAAAATCGTCCGACCGAAATTTTTTTTCTGCCGCAAATTATGATATATATCTATTTCTATCGCAATTTACAATGGAGTTTTCTTTCCATCACAATTTGTGGCGGATTTTTTTTTCATTGTAAATGATGACAGATTTTTTTCTCTTGTAAATTCAAGTTTTCAATCCTAATCAATTATTATATTTTGACAAAGAATTGAAAAATACACACATGGAAAAAAGGCCGCTTGGTTCTCTTTGATTTGAATAATATAATTGTGAGTTTATTGGGTGAAACCTTCTATTTTGTATTAGACGATTAGTTAGTTGTATTGCTTTTAATTGCAGGAATACTCTGGGTATGTAGAAAGCGCTATATAAACGTTGTTTCAGTAAACCCAACATATTCGGACTCAATAATTTTATCAATGAGAATTTCAGTTTAATTGACTTCCCAGAAGCTCAACAAGAAATTAATAAGTTACAAAAAAAATTGTAAATTAGAAAATATTATTTTGACATGACAAAATATTTCAATATAATTAAAAGATTATTAGTTTGTCAATTTAAAAATATTTCTACAAATAAGATATTTTATTAAATAGTATACCATTTTTATTGAAAAGATGTCAAGAAATATTTTCTAATATAATTATAAATTTAATAAAACATATTTATTATTTTTTTTATATTAGAAGTTTTATTTTTCCAATTAGATATAATTATCCATTTATGTTCATCACATTTTGATTTAAGAGCATGGTAGATGGAGATGGAGCTCCAAAGGAAGAGAAAGGCATGGAGATGGAAGCCCAAGCTCTAGGATAGAAATCCAATGTTCCAAAAGATCCATTACAAAGTATTGGAAGCCCAATGATAAGAACAACGACTAAAGCTATGAAAGAGGCATTGAATTGTTTGATGAGAGAGCTTAAAGAGTTAGAGTCCATTTATTTGGAAGAGGCATCCTTTAATATAGCCAACAAGAGCCCAAGATGGTGATCACATTGCCAAAACCCCAATAAGATGATGTACAAAGCCTATGTGGTGTCTAAATTGAAGAATTCATTTACCGAGGACAGCAGTGCAGTGGCACTGCTGGTGGTATTGAGATGCCTTATATCTCCCCTCAGGTCCCGTATTCGAATCCCCCCTCCCCTCGCCTTGTACCAAAATAAAATAAAATAAATTGAAGAATTCACTTTTAAAATACCATGTGACAAATATGTGCCTTAGAGGAGGATTATAAGTGATGTCGAAGACACCTCAAGAAGCATCTACAAAGGTATCATTATGCATCAAATCTGATTTAATTAATTCCATTTTGTATTAGTTTCCTTTTTTTTTTAGCATTGAATAAGGCATTTTTGTCAAAGATTGCTCTAAAAAACTTTGTTTTAATTTTCTATTTTTAGGTAGCTGACTTAATCTTGAAAAATAAGTAATTTGTTAATTCCTTTAGGTTTGAATAGTGCCAAATAAGACAATCAATCATCAATAAAGCATCATTTATTGCATTTATCATTAGGATTTTAGTTTTAGAGTGTTCTTTTCTTGCCTTGACTTGATTACAAAGAAGTATGAGAAGGCTTTAATGGTGATATAAAAACAAGAGTTGATATTGAAGAATGGAGCTTGATACCCAAGAGGGGGGGTGAATTGGGTATCTTTAAAAATTTAAAGATTAAACTCTGTTTTTGACAGACTAAAACAGGGTAAGACAGAGGAGTAGGGAAGAAGAAGCTTTGCACAATCGATTTATACTGGTTCGGTCTTTTCCCTGACCTACATCCAGTCCCCAAGCCTCACTTGAGATTTTCAATCCACTAACTTCACAAAATTGATTACAATCTCTGTACTCAGAGTAGTTCTCTCTCTAGAACTCACTCCCCCTTACAAGATGTAATCAATACACCCAACCACCAAGTCCCCTCACTTATGGTTATCACAATTAATGAATGATTACAAGAAAGTCTCTCTCAAAGAGTAGATAAGGTAATCACTGAAGCACAAGTATCACAAGATACAATACAGATGAAAAACTGAAAGAAATGAATGAACTCTTAATCAATTTTCGCTCTCAGTTGTCTTGGTTGTTGGAAAGACTTGAATGCTCTTCTATTTATACTCAAAGATCAATTTGTGACCGTTGCTTTCCAAATAGATCCGTTGGAGAAGTTGCCCAAGTGTTCTGAAGTGGTTTTGGGGTCTTCTCTCTCTTGTTTACTCCTAATCCAGTTAGCCAAGTCATCATAGTTGACTTTCTGCAAATTAATCCGTTGGAGAGGAGTTTACTTGTTTCAGTAATCATCCTTTAATGCTTTGTGAGCGTGTACAGGAGGATTTGGGCAGAAGGAGTAACTTTCTGAGCTTTGCAATAAATGCTTTGAGTTACTTTTTGCTTTATTCTCTAACCTCTCACCAAACATTCTTTAATGCTCTGAAATCCACTAACAAATACGTTAAACATAGCAGGGAATATCAGAGAATAATATTAGAAGAGATTAGGATCAAACAATGCTGATCTTTGAAATGCCCAAATTCAAATTTCTGAACCAGCGTCACGAACTCGAGTTCAGTTCTTACAGGCTCGAGTTCGAGGCTTCAGTGTTCAAAATTATGTTAGTTCAAAAAGTGTGAACTTGAGGTTTGTATTCTAAACCTGAGGTTCTCAAGTCATTGAAAAAACTAAAAAGCTCTCGGGTTGAAATGAACTCGAGTTTGTCAATTATGAACTCGAGTTTGGTTTATCCAGAGAAGAGTGTCACGATTTTGAAATCTGAAAACTTTGAGTTTAAGTGATGAACTCGAGTTTGTAAGTGATGAACTCGAGTTTGAAGCTATTCTGATCAAAACTCAATTTTGACTGAAGGAGTGAACCTGAGGTTTGTAGTGCATAGACTCGAGTTTGAATATACATTGAAAAGTCCTTTGCTCTCTGGAACTTTTAGGCTCGAGTTTGAAAATCTCAGGCTCGAGTTTAAACGTCTTAAAAACAGTTCTTTGCTTTCTGGAACTTCTAAACTCGAGTTTGAAAAACTTACGCTCGAGTTTGTTTATCTTTGTAAAACTCTGAAAGCTCTCGGCCAAAACTAGGGTCGAGTTTGAAGGTGCTAGGCTCGAGTTTGAACACTTGTAAACTTTTCAAACTGGAAAACTTTTCTTTCAATAAAACAGTGCAGTGTTTGAAAATACCTTTAAGTTTGAGACAACTTGTCCCGCCAGAGATGAACTCGAGTTTGCCATGACAGGCTCGAGTTCATGCTCCTGAAAACTTCTCTTTGAAAATTTGCAAGCTTGGGGTTTAAAGAGAATGAGTGTGGAGTTAAAACATGTTTTCAAAGTCTAAAACTCTCTGGCAAATACGAACTCGAGTTTGACCTATGCAAGCTCGAGTTCATACAAGCTTTTCAAAAGGTTTAAGTTCAAACTTCAGGTTCAGTCTCGAGTTTGAAAATTGGATTGACAGTTTTGTATTCTCTGTCAAGTCCAGGTTCGAGTTTAACACTGACAGGCTCGAGTTTGGTTTTGACAGATAGAAAATGACAAGTTTAAAACATCCTAAATTTTGACAAACCTACTCCATACTATTTACAATTGTTAGTAATCATCAAAACACACAGAGAACTAACAGATATCGGCGATATGTATTTTTAGTTATCTATACAACTAAAGGTTAAGTAAAAAGCCAGGAATGAGTTAGTTCAAGACTCTACCTCCTTTGTTCCCTAAATTTAATTTGATAAATTGGGCATGACATTAATATGAGATTTAATAAAATATTTCACTCAAATTAGTTAAACATCACAAATCCTTACAAATTTCTCAATTTACTTTTGATTGGTGTATACAGTTAATTAGCCTCTTTAATCTCTCTAAAATATTTCACTCAAATTAGTAATAATCTTGATGAGATTATTAAAATCGTAAAAGAAACATGAGAAGCAAAACTTGATGATTTTATGCCTTCTATCCCACAACGTAATTGTCTTTTGCTTTCCTCTTGTGATGGTCCCCTGTTTTCGTGAGAGCACATTCATAAGTTTTCCTCTGTTTAAATTCTACAGCTTTGTGGAGAATTTGTCCAGATTCATCAAATTTTCAAATTAAAAAAAATTTCTGTTCTTGTATTTATTCTTTCCGAAGTAACAGAGAGTTAATGATTTTTTCCCTCTAATTTTCTGAATTCACCTTAGTCTTCTTGAATTAAAAAAAATAAAATAAAATAAAATAAAATAAAATAAAATAAAATAACAAGAGGAAAAAACTATTATCGGATATCTCCTTTTTTCTTTGAAATTATTTCCAATTTAATTTAGAGAGTTCTTCCTTTATTTATTTTTGAGAAAATTAGAATAAAGGACCTAAGAGAAAAGATATTTATGGAGAAAGACTATAAAAATTATAATTATTTAAAAGAACTAGATGCAAAAATATAAAATTATAAAATACTAAAATGCCCATAACAAAATCTTTTATATTTCTTTATATATTCTCTCTCACATTGTACTTTTAAAACTAATATAAAATTATAAGTTTCTCAAAATTAAATAATAATTTTCTCAATTTTTATTTTTCACCACTTGCACGTATATCTCTAAAACAAATTATACATTCTTCAATTTTGTAAAAATTATAATTTTCTTAAAATCAATAAAAATTTTAATTAAAATAGAATTTTATAATTTTAATAAATCTCAAGGTCTTCTATAATTTAACATTTACGCAAGAAAGTTTATATGATTTATTTTATATTTTAGAAAAAATTTATGTCGGTTGAAAATTTATTTAATGTTAATAAAATCAAAAAAAAAAAGTAATATGTTATATCCTGAACAATACAAGAAAATGAGTTTAGCTTTTATTTTTAGAAAAAGATCTTTATTGATAATCACACCAACCTCATATCATGGCACATGTGTAAAAGTATACAAAAAGTATTCACGTATAACCTTGATAACCTGAAAAGGTAATATCTGAATAAAAGATGTATTAGTCTACGAGTAAATAAAATATTCATGTATAAGGCCACTCTTAATCCAACAAAACATAGTTAATAAAATACAAATCTGAATGTTCTTAGAGACAAACAAAACATCATTTGTGGGATGAGCGGCTTTCAACATAGGGAGGAGTTGGGAAGGTACTTAGGGGCTCATATCACTCAAGGCCAAAACTCCAGGGCGAAATTTGAATTTGTGATTGACAAAGTACAAAGGAAGCTTAGTGGATGGAAAACTCAATCCTTGGCCGTAGCAGGAAGAATCACTCTAGTCCAATCAATAACATCACAAGTTATGAACTTTCAAATGCAACATGAAAACATCCCAAGTGGAGTTTGTCATGAGATTGAAAAACTCCAACGGAATTTCATTTGGGGTTCGGATGGGGAGAGAAAGAAATTACATGCGATTAGCTGGGAAGGAGTGTGTAGACCTAAGGAGGAAGGAGGTGTAGGTATAAGGAGATTGAAGGGGATGAATGAAGCTCTAATAGGGAAAATTGTGTGGAATTTATTAGCCAAACCAAAAGGATTATGTTCTAGAATCTTGAAAGCAAAGTATGGAAGGGGTGCTAATTGGCTAGTTGAGTGCACTGTGAAGCAACATGATTCATCCCAATGGAAAAATGTGAAATTTTGGGAGGATAGATGGTTGAATAGAGTAGACAAATTGAGGAACTATTATGTGGGGAGTTTGGAAATGTTGAATCCAGCTCTAACTGTGAGTGAAGCTTTAAATAGAGATGGGGATTGGGACTGGACATATGGCTTGAGGGGGTTCTACAGGATGAGGGCCTACAGCTATTAAAAGTCATTCCCCTACTGTGTCCTGAGGATGGTGACGACATAGTTATGTGGAGAGGGGGACATGGAGACAGATTTTCGGTATCTCAAATGTATCAACAATTGAAAGGAGATGTGGCTATGGAGCTAAGGGACACCTGGAAGGTGAAAACCACAAGAAGGGTCCAAGTTTTTTTGTGGTTGGCAATACATGATCAACTACTCACGGCAGTTAGAAGAGCACGTATCCTAGGAGGTGCGCCTACTTGTAGTAGGTGTGGTGAAGGAGTTTGAGGATCTTGACCATGTATTAAGAAGTTGTCCTTATTCTCGCCGAATATGGTTGGAGCTAAAGGTGTTAACTGTACGTCCACAATTTTTTACAGAACACATGAATTGTTGGTTCTTAAATAATTTGCAAGCTGGGGAAGAATGGGGGATTATATTTTCGATGTGTAGCTGGATGATTTGGGGATGGAGGAACAAATTATTATTTGAAGAAGGATTTACTATGCCTGAACGTCTTGAACTTGTGATTCAAAATTATGTTAGAGATTGTGTTACTTCGTCAAACATATTTGATGATTTTGGGTTATTAAAGAAAGCAAGGGTAATTAAGTGGAATTTCCCAGAAGAGGGGTGGGTGAAACTAAATTTTGACGATGCTGCTAGAGGATGTCCAGGCTTGGCATATTGTGAAGGGGTGTTGAGGAGGAGTGATGGTAGCTGGATTTGTGGTTTCAGTAGGAAGTTAGGACATTGTAAGACTTTGGCTGCTAAGATCTAGGGGTTTGTACAGGGTCTTAGAATGGCAAAGAGTTTGAGCTTCAAGAAGATCATTGCAGAAGGAGACTTGACTATGGCTTTGCAGATGATTCAGGATGCTTTGAGCCAAGGAAAGGCTAGAGACAGAACTCTAAATGCATGGCTAAGGGACAATAACGAGGAGCTTCAGATTTGTTTTTCTCATATTCTGCGCGAAGGCAATACAGTGGCTAACTGGTTAGCTAAAAGTAGCTTTATTTGTAATGACGATTTTACTGATTTTGATTCACCTCCAATAGGGGTGGTAGATTTTCTGTACAGGGATACTGTGGGAGTTGTTTACCCATGACTAGAACCTAGTTAAATTTAGTTAAGTAAAGGGCGTTCAACCCCCAATTTTTACCCCAAAAAAAAAAAACAAATCTGAATGGTTTCTCTTTTTATTTGTTTAATAAAATGACAACAATAATAAAACTTTATTTCACTAGGTGGGAATGACTACATAAATTAAATGTCGCCATTATGCTTTATAAAAACCTTATATTTAGATAGATTATTAGCTAAAAGATCCAGCTTTATAACCTTATTAAATGTATGCTTCGGTCTTCCTTTATTTCTTTTTAGATAACTCCATATTATTTGATCAATCCTCCTCACAAACATATCCAATAGCCTTTTTGGAACATGCTTAAACCATCTTAGATGATTTCCACAATGTTTTTCCACTATATTTTCTTATATAACTACACATTCATCTTAACATCTTTATCACAAGTACCCCACTTGATATTCATATTGTCCTTTCAAAGCCTATCATTCAATACCATATAGTATTACATTATTAAGTACTTTGTAATCACAAATAACTCCACTAGCTTTTTCCCATTTATAACACATAACTTAAATTTTATGGTCAATATCCCTATCAATTTCACCATCTTATTATATACTAACTAGTTCAATAGCTTGATTAGCAAATCAGGTTGGATTTCAACACGAAGAAAAGAAGATTCTTTGCCAAAATAAAGAGAAAGAAATACCAATGGGGGTTGGTTCAAGTGGTAAGTGACTGGTGTCGCTTAAGTAAGGTCTCGAGTTCGAGTCTTGTGAATGCTAAAAACCCACGTTGGGAGACTCTCCCACCATAGCTAGGTGCGCGACACGAGTCGGATCCAGATTAGTCGAGGCGAAGCTTCAGTGAACCAGGTCGGCAACCAAAGAAAAAGAAAGAAAGAAATATTCTTTACAAAAAAAGGCACACGTTGATGTACGTGCAGGGTGCACCATCCTCAATAATTGGTGCAGATTCTAGTTACAATCTCATATTGACAATTATATATATATATATAAAAATCTCATATTGACAATTAAAAAGAATATTTATCTTCATTATTAATAGGTAAAAGATAAGAAAATATCATTTAAACTTCAAAACTCAAAATCAGTCGTATTACCTACAAAAGTTTAAATATTGACTACACTTGAATAATAATTGATAGCTTACTTTAGTAGGAAATCACAAATTTGGAATTTTAAACTTCAACTATCATTTTCTTATAATTTTCCCTTATCAATATGCACAATATAAATTGTATTAAAAAAAACAAATATTAATAAATCACGAATAATTTGACAGACTTCATATTTCATACAAAAATATAATAATAACCCAGTTTAGTTTTTGAGGCCGTTATAAGACTTGATATATTATTTTTAGGGTTAAAGGTCATTTTTGCCATTGAAGTTTTGCTAAGGAAGTGCCCAGCGCCCGGAAGTTTTTTGGGTATCAAATTTGCCTTGGAAATATGAAAAATATAGCAAATTTACCCTGGAAGTATGAAAAAGGTAGTAAATTTGTCCGTCTGTTAATTTTGACCGTTAAGTTTGACTGAGTGTACATGTGGCATGCCACCTCATCAACCTAATAAGAGTTAAGTATCATTCCCGGAAGTTTTCACTGAGAGCAAGTTTGCCCCGGAAGTTTTCACTTAGGAGCAATTTTACCCCAGAAGTTTACAAAACTTATCAATTTTGCCCTTCTTTCCCACATATTAAATAAATTTGACTGTTAAATCAGTCAAAGACCACACATGTCATGTCTTGAAAAGGTCGAACTTGGAGTCAGAGAAGAAGATCTTTGAGATGTTGAGCTCAAGGCCGCCAGAATTTGTGAAGCGGAACTGGTCACAGGAAGCATCACTTATGATCTAAGCAAATGATCAGTCTGTACAAACGTAAATATTAACACTATTGATTTGTTTTACTGAACCAATTTTTGGAACAATTCATTTCTCGTTTTGTGTTTCATTTGTTTAGATCATAAGTGATGCTTCCTCTGGGTTTTGCGATAGACCTTTTAATCCCTGTAACCAGTTCGGCTTCACAAATTCTGGCCACCTTGAGCTCAACATCTCAAAGATCTCCTTCTTTGACTCCAAGTTCGACATTGTCAAGGCATGACATGTATGGTCTTTGACTGATTTAATAGTCAAATTTAATATTGGGAGAAAGAAGGGCAAAATTGCTACTTTTGTAAACTTTCGGGGAAAAATTGCTCCTCAATGAAAACTTCCAGAGCAAAAATGATACTTTTGATTGATGAGGTGGCATGCCACATGTGATGAGGTGGCACTTAACGGTCAAAATTAACGGAGGGGCAAATTTGCTACCTTTTTTATACTTCTGGAGCAAATTTGATGCCCAAAAAACTTCCGGGTGCTGGGCGCTCCCTTAGCAAAACTTCCATGGCAAAAATGATCTTTAATCCTTATTTTTATACAATATTGGAATAATTAGCCACATGATTTTGTAAATGGCGAGGCTTTCTATAAATTGTATAGATTTTATTGTATGTATAAATATAGGGAAAAGTATTTTTCCAGTTACAGTTACGGGAGATAGAGTTATCTCCAGTGACCCCAAAACTATATCGTTTTGAATTAATGAAGGGTTTGTTAGTAATTTAGATAAATTAATGAAGGGCATTTTGGTAAAATGTATATGATTAAAAAATAAACAAAATTACAGAAACACCCTTCATTAATCTAAAACGATGTAATTTTAGGGTCACTGGAGATAACTTTATCTCCAGTGACTGGAGAAATCCTTTACCTTTAGATTTAATATATATATGTGTGTGTGTGTGGGAGGGGGGGGGGAAGTATTTCTCGTGTCACTGGAGATAGAGTTATCTACAGTGACCCTAAAACTATGTCGTTTTGAATTAATGAAGGGTGTGTTTGTAATTTTAGGTGAATTAATGAAGGGTGTTCCCGCAATTTTGCACCTTTTATTAATTCACCTGAAATTACAAAGACACCCTTCATTAATTCAAAACGACGTAGTTTTAGGGTTACTGAAGATAACTCTATCTCCAGTGACAGAAGAAATCATTTACCCTATATATATATATATATATATATATATATATATATATATATATATTAAAATGGGCATCCCTTTTAATAAAGTGTGCTCATTATTAACTCATCTAAAGTGACCCTGATCGAGTTACAGAAAAACAGTAGTTTTTTTTTTTTTTTTTTGCTCGAAGAAAAACAGTAGTTATTGCTAGCTGTTCTTTATTTGATAACGTGTACATTATTCTCATATCAGTTCTCTTTTACTAAAGTGGAACTTTTTTAATTAATTCATCAAACTAAATAAATTTAATTAAAATAACTTGAAAATGTACAACTATCCGTATTTTGAAAATGATATCCTTAATTAAATGCAAAAAATAAAAAATGAAAAATAAACTGACGATTGTACTCATCTCACTGAATCCCTTTTTCCATCATGATTTTTTTACAATATTCATATCAATGACACTACTGAAATATTAGTTGTTTCGTAAAGTTTACCTACTGACTTATGAACAAGATTATAAAAATATACTTTCAGTTACAAAAAAATATACTAGTAGCCACAAGCAGTGCCATCAAAAAATATCAATGACACTAAGAGACCAATTGGTTTGTAATAAATAATTTCTCTCCAATTGGTTCGCTTACCCTCAAACTTCGGCTTGCCTTCTTGTACTCAAGAAAGGAAAAAAAAAAAAATCAATGGCATCGATAAAGGGGTGAGGTGGAGTATGAAATAAGGCTTCAATTTTGAGAAAAATAATTCTGTCACAAGAATCTGTTGCAAATGATTCATTTTTGCGACTGTAACACCCCAACTTTTCTAAAGCATTTTCGAAATTATTTGATCAGAGTTCAAAATAATTTAACCAGAGTTGAGCAACGAAATGATTTTAAATACAAAGTAACTGATATTCAACCACTGTAGTGTACTGGTTTGCTGATACAAAGAGTTCGAAAGACTATACATATCTACAGGACTTTCTCCAGCTAGTCCTTCTGCCTGCTGCTTACCCTTGTTTGTTTCTGTTTACTCTGAAAATCCTGAAGCTACAGTAAGAGCTGAGGTTCAATACCCATTGAACCTCAGGTAACGGTTAACCTCATGCTTATGTATCAAATATGTATGACAGATATTCATGTCAAAACAGCAATAATCACATACATTATTCTCATATTCACATAATAACATAACACAGCCACTGCAATATGCATGTTATTATAGTCTGCACTATTCACCAGTGCCACGGTGTACATCCGTGTCCTCAGCGCTAGGAAAACATAACGGCGTTATCAAGACTATAACCCGTATCAAGTTGTATGTGTATGATCAATTTTCAAAAACAGAATTTCAGACTATCTATCACATATAAGAATACCATAAGCATCAGAGTTAAGGTTACAATACGCGTCCGTACTTTCCTTCCACGTGAATAGTAAATTACTATTCATGTATACGGCACTATTCATGTATACGGCACTATTCACGTATACGGCACTATTCACGTATCCCCAAACTTCCTTTGAATCTGACTCCGGAATCCTCGGATATCCTATAATATCATTTTTATCAGTGACCATTAATTTTCAGCATTTGCGGAAACTATGTTGGATATTCACTATTCATGTGAATAGTACCAGTAAAAATATTTTTACCGTGCCGGTAAATATTTTTTACTGTGCCAGTAAATAATATTTACTGTCCAAGGATAATTCTTTTCTGATGTGACAGATCAGACTAAGCTGCAGCCACAGAGCATACTCAGAAAAACTCTATCTGGCATTTCTACTATAATTACCAAAAGAAACTACCAAATATTAAGACTAGAGACCAAAGAACTTACCCTTGAAGTTCCTGCTCATTCTCTCCAGCTTCAAGAACTTTACTCTAAACTCTCTCTCTAACTCTAAGAATTCTCACTCTTCTCTTAAACTCAACTGTTGTTCTCTGAGTTTGGTGTGAAGAAAATGAAGAAATGAAGCCTCTATTTATAGTGAAAAAGCATGATACTATTCATACTTTATCAGGTCAGATTTTGGCCGTTGGATCTTGACTTTAAACATGGCTTCATCTCAACCGCCCAATCCATTTGCTTACGTCATCGATGACGTCATCAAGATGCTTACGTCATCGATGACGTCATCATGACGATGACACTTTCTTACTCTTTTGCATTTATCCTATAAAGATTCCCTGATCGGTGTTCTAATCGCGTTATATTAGAAATTCTCAAGAATCCGGAAGCACAGCCTTGAAGTTCTATTTTTCCTCTTCAGAAATATCTGGGTCAACTAAATTTTTGATCCTATTTAGGGTATTCCGTAACCTGCCGAAGATTTTAAGTCGGACACTGACGGTTACAGAAATTACTTCGGGTGACACCAACTTCTAGACAAAAATTCACTGATTCATAATATGTGCAGTTGTTTACTACTTAGTTCAAGGATTTTGAGTTATGATTTATTTCCTACAGATTCCACTATCTGTCCTGCTTCAAAATATCGGTTTCAACCTATCTCAATAATCATTCCGCCGATTACGGAAATGACTTTGGAGATAACCCACTCTGAGATAGAAATTCACTTGTTTATAATATACCCTTACTTTAAAAACCTAATTCACGGTTTATTAGAAATAATTTTATTTCTATTGTTTTCCAAAGTATAAGATATTATATTATAATAATATTATTATTGAGTGGGTCCCGTGCGCAAAATTTTTCAAACTTCACGGGTGTTGGCAGAGGGAAATAATTTGACGTGGGTCCCGCTTGAATAGTAAATACGTATTTTCAAATAGTGAATACGTATTTAGGAATAGTAAATACCGTATTTTTGAATAGTAAATACCGTATTTGTGAATAGTAAATACTTTTCATATTTCTCAAAATATCGATTAAATACCGTATTTATAAAAAGTGAATACGTATTTGTGAATAGTGAATACTATTCATGTACGTATTTGTGAATAGTAAACACTATTCATGTCCAATAAAATACTGATTCTAAATTCATTTTCAAAAATAGGGTCTAATAGTCCTCCAAAAATAGGATAATTTTCTAGTCTTTAGGTCCAAAATTCAGGATGTTACAATTCTCCCCCCGTTCAATAAATTTCGTCCTCGAAATTTGACAATATAAAATCAAAAGGTTATCTAGACCTCTAGTCTATTCCTTCCTTATGCAAACTTAAATAGCACGCACCCTACTATTCAATGTCTCAATCTTATACCCAGGTATAGTACTAAATTACAGGACTTGCTGATCTATTCTCACAGTACTCGATTACACAGGCCTCACTACCTGATTTATTTAGCCTATCGGCTTAACACATATTGGCCTTCCGCATCTGCTCATCAATTTCATCTGAGTCTTTCCCATTCAAGTTCTCGAATTACTTCCACTTACTCAACACTATAGCTGACAGCTATTAATTGACTTAACTAGTTTAGTATTCCAGACCTTTCTAATAGTTGCTGTTCCTGTACCATAATTCCCAATTACACTGCTTTTCTTTTCAACACGATAGCGTCGACAATCATGTCATTGCTACCCAAAATTATTTTCTTGTCTCATTTTCAAATTTTCAAACATGAAAAATTTTCCGTGGTTTCAGTACATTTCACAATCTGCACTATACCACAAAGTAATAGTGCTATAACATTTTTAAACTTAATCGCTGCCATCACAAATTCATGAAAACATTTTTCACTGCCGGATCATTTTCAAAAACTTTTATTACCGGCACATATCTTTGAGGGAGCTAATTTATTTCACAAAATTTTACAATTGAGAGTACACACCATCATTTTAACCATTTGGTACAGTGAGCGCCTTACCCCAATCCTCGAATCCAGTCTCAACAGTACTATCAACAATGTGGGAGAACCTCCGCCCCTCTCTCAGGAGACCCAGTGTTCACACTGGCACATAAAGTAGCAACCCTATCTAGCGGAACTCAGTCCAGTCATAGACAGTCAGGTTTTACTAATCAAAACATACGCCCTAGGCGAAATGTTATGGATTGGGTGCGTTCACTGCTGGTGCGATTTCCATTTTCTCAAACAAATTCCCTCCAAAAACTTTTTGTTCAAAGAGAACATTTATCAAAGGCCAGCGATTTCAATCGTTTTAAAACATCTGGCAGACCCAGCAAACTGTGTACATCTACAACAGCTTCTGTCCTTCCAGTTTTGTACTGACTTTTCCACAACATAGTTAAAAACTCAATTTCAAACTTTGGGTTCTAACAAAAACCCCTTTATATAAGACAACATCTGTTCAAAATAACCATCACTGTGGTCTCAAATTCTGTTGAAAACATTTCATTTGAAAACTCTGTTTCAAAAATCCACATGTGCGAACAAATCAATTTTAAAAATTTCAAATACAGCAAGTGTCTTGGCAAGTTCAAAAATTCAATTTTTTTAAACCTTACTTAGGAATCAGACAACTAACATTAGAAGGTCATCACTAACTACACGCATTGGAACCTCTGTCCTTGGCTACTCAAACTATCCATAAAATACTTAGTTTGTTCTACTTTAATCTTCCAGCTATTTCAAACATCGTTCGCTATCCTCGGATCTCCTCGGATCTCACAAAATTTTCTGGACACTTCTCATATTCGTTGTCTGACAACTATGGGCTTCTGCTAGCCTATAAACACAATATATGCTGTATAGCACTGGAGCAAACCATGACGATATACTAAGTTACAACAGTCTTTTCTCTAGGGAACCTATTCAATGTGAGATTCATTATAATGTACTTACCTTGAGAACCGATGCACTTGGTATCTCTACTTTATGGTTCGTTGTCACGGCGGCTCCACTCTACGGTTCGTCGTCACGGTGGCTCTGCTCTACGGCACATTACTCGGCGCTTCACTCAGTCTTCTCAGACCAGTCAGCTTTTCCGGTTAGCATCCTTGTAGGTAAACCTCCTAGATCAGAACTCCCCGTAGGTATCCTTCTCCGATTAAACTTTCCATAAGTAGCGCCAGTGATCGTCTTTGAATCATTATAATGGGAACTCAAATCTTAACAGGTTCCTATCCTTTAGTAGTTTCATTATCTGTTGTCTCTATGTCTGCCATCTTATCTAGGGCCATTCTATTTTTAGACTTTCACTTTCTGTTTAGCTCCAGGCATAATCCTTAATTCAACTTTCCCTATTGGGTAACCACATACTTATTAGGAAATCTATTAGCCACTAACATTTCTATGATTCTTGGTCCCACCTTGAGACCATAACAGGTGACTACTTGAGGTTTCTAGCTTTCGTATGGTTCTGTTAAGGAACTATCTCTTAGATATTTGGAACCTAAGCAAAGCTCACTCATATTTTCTCAAGGTTCCTACTCTCACAGGGGTCATAGTTCTGAGATTTCTCTCGCCTAAGCAATATTAACTTCATAATGTCTATTGATTCTTGGTACTAATATTGGTATACTTACTACTGGGTACCTACAACTCTCATAGGCACTAGTATGACATAACTGTCTCCCCAGAATTACTGGGTACTTTCCCTCTTCTGTCAATTGATCACCACCGTCAAGGACTTAATCAAAAGATCTTCGTCCCCGGAGCCACGCCCCTTTGCACGCATGGTGTCTGGCCTCTACAAGGTAGGGATTTTCTTCTCAGGGTACCTTAACAAGTTATTATTTTGACAAGGACATTAAATCGATAGGTTACTATCCAAGGGAAACCTAAACAGTAGGTTACTGTCTACCGGAAAACTTAAGTCGTACCGACTTCTCTGTACCACTTCCCTTGAAACTCTGAGTGGGGATTTAACTTAGATTCCGATTCCCATATCAAAAGTCTTAAAGTTTAACAACAGAAACCATATTCTGTGCCATCTACTCTATATCAAGGCCTCCCGAGCCTAACCCTTTTCCTTAGGATGTACGTCCTTTTTGTATCACAACACCAGTATTGTATCAGTACTTGTACTTGTTTTTTCGAAACACTTTTAAAACCATGGCTTAGAGCCTAACTTAGTTAGTCAAACCGATTGGCCAGGTAGGCGTCTATCATGGGAGCCTCTGTAACATCCTGAATTTTGAATCTAATATCTTGAACATAAACCTATTTTGGGAAGACTGGTAGGCTCTATTTTTGGAAAGTGATAAATTTGAAATCAGTATTTTGTGGGCCCCGTGAATAGTATTTACTATTCACGTATACGTTTTTACTATTTACAAATACGTATTTAAAAAAATATATATATATATATATGTTATTCGCAAATACGTATTTAATACTTGAAATTTGTGAAATATGAATAGTGTTCACTATTCACAAATACGTATTTACTATTTAAAAATACGGTATTTACTATTCCTAAATACGTATTTACTATTCATGTGGGACCCACGACCAAAATAATTCTTCCTCCCGACAGAAACTCTCGTGAGTTTTGAAAATATTTCACGCGGGACCCACGTAATAGTAATTTACTATTTGATTTATAATATTATATTATTTAAAATATTAAAATATTATTAAAATTTTTATAAAATCGCACGGGGCGGCTAAGTTAGTCACGGGAGGGTTTTCTTTTTAATTTTTAGGAAAATTACGTAAAACGACCCAGAGACAAAAATTACACTTAAAGACCCATTTTCCAACTATAAATAGACCTTCCATTTCATTTCATTCTTCACAACTTCTAAGAGCCATAGAGAGAGGTAGAGAGAGAGAGAGAGTAGAGAGATATTTGCTTAAGAGTTATAATAGCTGGATGGTGATTCGGGTATTAGCAAGTAACAGGTAACTCTGAATATTCTTCCTTATACTTGTGAATTATGTATGATTATAAATTTGTTTGTTTACTATTTTGGCAAGAATATTTAGAAAATATTTATGGTTTTAAGATCTGGTGTGGGAACTTTGATTTACAAATCTGCAGAGGTACTATTTATACGTACGTTACTATTCACGTATACCGTATTTACTATTCATTTTTACTATTCATGTTACTATTCACGTATACTGTATTTACTATTCACGTATACCATATTTACTATTCATACCGTATTTACTATTCATTTTACTATTCACGTATACCGTATTTACTATTCATTTTACTATTCACGTATACCGTATTTACTATTCATAATACTATTCACGTATACATACCGTATTTACTATTCACGTATACATACCGTATGTACTCTTCGTTTTTACTATTCATGTATATATATCGTATTTTACTATTCACATATACGCATAGTATTCACTATTTATAAATACGCATATTGATGTATAAAAATTTATGGTATAATAATGCATTATTTTGAGTGAACATATTCATCATGGCGGTTGTATTATGATGGGTGGAGTAAGGAGGGATTTGAATGATAAGAATGATTTATGCCACCACTCGGTGCACAGTGGATGGTACTTGTTTCAGGGCCCCATCTTCCATGTTTTCCTCTGGCCGGGATTTCATTGGAGTTGTGGGACATGTGACACCTCCTTAGTTATTTTAAAGGAGGGGAGCCATAGTCCAGATTTAAGCTATATACCTTTGGCCGGGTGTATCTTAAGTTTTGGTGAGCTTGGAACAATTCAGTCAAATGAATAAGTTTCTATTGGACTATGTGTTAGCCTATGGCTCCAGTCTGCGGTATAAGGGAGGTGGTGATATAAGGGAGGCTGCATACTGCATAGTGCATTTCTGAACAGTTCAAGAATTTGATATGATGATGAATATTCTGTAAAGACATGAGATGAGAACTTTTGAGATATATATGTTTTAATACCTTCTATATTGATGACTATTAGTATAAATCATTTTGTATGATAAATTATGGAATCTATATATATATATTTGAAATCAGCCCATATCTTTTTGTCATATATTATTTGCTCGTGTACGGTAGAAATATTTAGTAGTTACTGAGATGTGTAATCTCACCCCATATTAACATTTTTCAGGTGAATAACTTAGTAGAGATCAAGGGAATGCACCCATGGAGTGAGCTTTGTAGGCTCTTCTGTACTCCTTTAGTTTATGTTGTGTTATTTTATTTGCCATGAACCTAAAAGACTTCCGCATTTTAAAATAACTCTTATTTATTGGATTTATTTTGGCCCTGTATAAATGGATTTCTACCTTTGGCCATATTGTAAATATGTGTTTGAGTGTTGAATATCCTATATTTGGAAGTGTTACTATTATTTTGGCCAAGATTTTGGTATTGAAAATGAGGCGTTACATTTTTGGTATCAGAGCAAAGGTTCTGGCCAATCTGTAAATGTCCTATCAGTTTTCTAAATAAAAATTTTGAGGTCATGGCAAATTAAATATCATAACATGTGCATTTTCCTTTATAGCTTTGGATTCTTTTTACCAATTTTCTTGTGACATTCATGATAGGAGAAGAATGGGTTAATCAAAATATTCAAGTGATTGATAATGAGGATTTATGATTTGAGGATGTGATTGAGATTAAATTTCAGAGCTGCGTAGCGGAAGTTGGTAAGTAGAAAATTTATTGAATATTGGATTCTGTAGGCCCAAAATTACTTTCTAGGATGAATATTTTTATTGGTGTCTAGGAAAGTGATTGAAAGACTAAGCCCCTATTTGATGTTTATTCAATTAGTTGCCGTTGTAAAAAAAAGTATGAAGAGATGTTCGCTAGATTTTCACTTACCTAGCTAATTTATATGAGTAACAGATGACAATACCATAACAGAATACGGGCATAGTCTTGATTATACAGAATAACTGGCTTAAGTTTGAATTTAATAAGATAAAGTTGAGTTTGGCAGGAAAACTCGAAAATCCTTATGAATCCTAGAATAGAGATTACAAACATTAGCAAGAAGGCTAAGAAGAGTAGACTATATTAATTCAAGCATCAAGAACAACAGTTGGTACAATCCCACCGCAAGCTTCGACTATCTCAAGTTTAAGTCTATTAATTTCTTCCTGAGCGGCTGCTCTTGAGAGAGGACCATCAGGAGACATTGTTCTTCTCAATCTAGCTATTTGCTTCATAGTGCTTCGAATTTTTACATAAGGCCAATGCTTTATTCCTCCCCTATGGCATATTTTCATTAGAACATTTTTGCATAGACGAACTTGTTGAGCCGCTTCTTGTTGAGGTAAATGGAATAAGTCTCTAAGATCATTAATTGACATTGATGCAGCTCTAATATTTTGTTCAGCTCTTGATCGGTATGGATTACTAGGTATGGGGACTGAAGGATTATTATTTACAACCATGAGCTCTTTTCCTTTATTGGATATATTTTCTGTATTGGTTGGAAATGAACTATTAGGGAGTTCATTTTGATTTTTAGTCCATTCCAAACCAACACAAAGGGCCTCATAGTAGGCTGATAGGGGATCTGACACCAGGACATACCCTAAAGAATTTTGATTCAAACAATAATTTTCTAGAAAATGTTTGACATCTTCTAAATTTTTCTTACCAAAGTCAAATACTTGAGGACTGGAAGAACCTCCTTGTACGTCCTGGTGAAAGACAGCGTGGCATATCATACCAATCCTCCCATGAACTTCAAGTTTATGGTATTGAAGTCCATTGGTATGAATAATCTCTCGTAGAACATGGCAGCAACCACATGAAAATGGATTAGTAGTCTCAGTCAAGGTAGAAGCAGGATTCCTTGGTTGAGAAGGTATCGTAGACTCCATAAGTTCTGCCACATTACGACACCTTTGGACAGGTCGCCTTGATGGACCTGCTTCAGATTCCTTTCTGTTAGTAGTGGTAAAAATAGAATCTTGTATCCTTGGAGGAGGAGTAGGAATGTTAATCGTTGAGGCAGATGAATGAACGTTCATACTTACGGGATTTTGGGGAAGTAAAGAAGAATAAGGGTATGATGCATTGTTTGACAAATTAGACAACATGTTAGTCTGATAGTCATGAAGTAAGGCTTCAAGAAAGAAAGGGTTGAATGAATCGGAGACTGGAATAGAGTTACTTGAACCGGCCATGTTTAAGGATAATGTGGAAGGTTATAGTGAAGGTTACGATCGGAGAGGAAATGAATATGTGGAGGTTTTGTGAAGTTTGAGAGAACGTGAAACATTTACTCTTTCTTTACTCTATTTATAGCTGGGCTAGCAACGTCTATATTTTGTTAAGCAGCATCGGATTCTCATCTGTCGTTAGCTCAGAATCATGTAGATTTTGTTGTTATGCGGAAAATTTTATGGCACCGCACCCTAGTGCACCCTAGCCACCGTTAGGGGTCGCAGTTTCCTAGACCTTTGCAGACAGAAATCGCTATGGCATTTATTGCTAGCTGTGTTTTCAAGAAATTAAGTTTGGACGTTTATACGCGCATTTATCTAAGAAATCTGTCTTGGATGTGCAGCTGACTCAAGATGTCGGAATTGACATTTGAAAATAGGATTTTAAGCGTAAGCGTGCTAAGGTGATAGTAATCTTGGGAAGGGTGACTTCCTAATAATATTAGATGAACCGGAGAGAATCCGAAGATTTGAAATGATGATTTGTGCCAATTAACCCGAGAGCATTCTTCACTCTCTGAGTATCCGAAGAACTCTATGAATTTGTCACAGATAATTCAAAGACTAAGGTTTTTGGATAAACATGTTGGAAGATCGATGGAAAGGTATGAAATAGTGATCCTTAGGAATGCCAGTAAGATGTTAGAATGAATATAGTAAATGTTGAGGATAGGCTTTAATTTAATCTAAGCTGAAATAGAACTCAAGAACGAAATGAGCCTTTGTGATATTGCAGGTTGAGGTAGAATTAGAACCTTGTGAATACTGCTGAGGTTGTAGATAGTCTTCATATAATCCAAGAATTAGATTAGGAATTGTGAATCATGATCTTAGTATGTATAATGGGTATTTTTGGGGAAACATGAATTATCAGTTGATGTTGAGGTTATAAGAATCAAATTGTAAACTTGACTATTAATGTCTGGGAATATTTGAGAATAGACTTGAATTCAATCTGAGTTAAGATAGTATGTCTAATTATGAAAGTATGAAATCCGGTGATTTATGTTACAATATTAGTATGTTATTTGGGTGTGATTAATAGATAACTATGAGAGGAACAGATGATATTTAGTATATGTCTTTGAGATACTAAGGATTGAATTCGAATCATGTGAACAATGCTGAGATTGTGAGAATAATATTTGAATGTTTTAAATCTTAGTCTAGGAATTGTGAAACATGAATGTTCTATGGATATTATTGAGGACACATGATATCTCTGTCTTGCTGATATTGAAGTTCTAAGAGTTGATTTGTAATTTGACAATTATCATTTTTGGGGAAAGTTTGAGGATAGTTCTTAAATGATATAAGCTATGGAGTATGATGAATCTAGTATAAATGTAATATAACAGTTCAACTTAACAGTTGTATTGATTCTTTAGGAGACTGAATTGATTGAATAAATTGAGATATTAGAATATGGTATTAATTGATTTGAGAGAAATAGGGAACAAAATGTGATACCAACATGTATAAGGTGTTCAGAGATTGCCAACTGTTTAACTAGCATAGGAAATGATCTTGATAATAGAATCTTTCTTTAGAAATAATGAATTGAGTGTTTCATGGATGAGTTGAGTAGAATAAGTTGGAACCTGGAATGTATTCGGAGTTGGTGACTATTTAAAATAGTTGCTAGGTCCCTGAGTATTTGAATTTTGAACTTACCAATGCACTTGCTGTGTTTGGAAATTTTTACGCAATATTTACAACAGGATTTAAGACCAGTTTGTAATCGACATTTATAAACTATGATGTCTCATGGAATGAATCCTTGCGAAATTCGAACAAGAATTGACTTTTACATTATGATTGTGGTGGAAGGTGTACAAGCTAGAAGAGGTTGGAAACTGTTGTGGATATACTTAGTTTGCGGAATCTTGCCAAATGTACTTGTTTTTGAATTACTTGCCATTGGTGAAAGCTAGATTTAGTAAGTAAGTGTTTTCTTAAACTTGAATTGAGGAAGCACGGGTATAGGATAGACGAGCAGAGGCTTGAAGCGGTAAGACCCGTTGAGCTAGTTTGCATATGGTGGTATCTCTAGGCTATAAGACTTATGTGCCTAGTATTGTGTTTGTTGCCTATCATGGTAACATTAGACCTGTATGTCTAAAGTTTATCTTAAGGTTGGCAAAATAATCAGATTATATCATATTGTGGCTATTATGGCCTGAGGGTAACTTCTTAAGCTGTAAGATCTGAATATCCAGTGTCGTGGTAATACAATGAAATAAGCAGAAAGGAAGAATGAACTGGCCTGTGAGGCCAGTGTAACCAAGCGCTCAAATAAGGAACTAGTGGATCCTGTGTCTGAATATTACTTTGGGTACAGGATGAACGAAAATTGTGTTGTGTGCTTGGTGAGCATGTTTGGGAAAGAGATAGGACTTAGGGATAATATGATATATAAAGCTGAGTCGGAGCGGATTGTTGATGCGGGGGATAAGCAATTGAGGAACAAGGCTATTAGCTTGTAAAGGTTGTGTGTAAAGGAATGGCTCCCGGAGATGCTACTTGGGAAACGGAGGAGAGCATGCGACAAACCTATCCTCATTTATTTAAATAGGTTAGAATTCTTATTATAGCGAAATTTTGAGGACAAAATTTTCTTTTAGGAGGGGAGAAATGTAACATCCTGAATTTTGAATCTAATATCTTGAACATAAACCTATTTTGGGAAGACTGGTAGGCTCTATTTTTGGAAAGTGATAAATTTGAAATCAGTATTTTGTGGGCCCCGTGAATAGTATTTACTATTCACGTATACGTTTTTACTATTTACAAATACGTATTTAAAAAAATATATATATATATATATGTTATTCGCAAATACGTATTTAATACTTGAAATTTGTGAAATATGAATAGTGTTCACTATTCACAAATACGTATTTACTATTTAAAAATACGGTATTTACTATTCCTAAATACGTATTTACTATTCATGTGGGACCCACGACCAAAATAATTCTTCCTCCCGACAGAAACTCTCGTGAGTTTTGAAAATATTTCACGTGGGACCCACGTAATAGTAATTTACTATTTGATTTATAATATTATATTATTTAAAATATTAAAATATTATTAAAATTTTTATAAAATCGCACGGGGCGGCTAAGTTAGTCACGGGAGGGTTTTCTTTTTAATTTTTAGGAAAATTACGTAAAACGACCCAGAGACAAAAATTACACTTAAAGACCCATTTTCCAACTATAAATAGACCTTCCATTTCATTTCATTCTTCACAACTTCTAAGAGCCATAGAGAGAGGTAGAGAGAGAGAGAGAGTAGAGAGATATTTGCTTAAGAGTTATAATAGCTGGATGGTGATTCGGGTATTAGCAAGTAACAGGTAACTCTGAATATTCTTCCTTATACTTGTGAATTATGTATGATTATAAATTTGTTTGTTTACTATTTTGGCAAGAATATTTAGAAAATATTTATGGTTTTAAGATCTGGTGTGGGAACTTTGATTTGCAAATCTGCAGAGGTACTATTTATACGTACGTTACTATTCACGTATACCGTATTTACTATTCATTTTTACTATTCATGTATACTGTATTTACTATTCACGTATACCATATTTACTATTCATACCGTATTTACTATTCATTTTACTATTCACGTATACCGTATTTACTATTCATAATACTATTCACGTATACATACCGTATTTACTATTCACGTATACATACCGTATGTACTCTTCGTTTTTACTATTCATGTATATATATCGTATTTTACTATTCACATATACGCATAGTATTCACTATTTATAAATACGCATATTGATGTATAAAAATTTATGGTATAATAATGCATTATTTTGAGTGAACATATTCATCATGGCGGTTGTATTATGATGGGTGGAGTAAGGAGGGATTTGAATGATAAGAATGATTTATGCCACCACTCGGTGCACAGTGGATGGTACTTGTTTCAGGGCCCCATCTTCCATGTTTTCCTCTGGCCGGGATTTCATTGGAGTTGTGGGACATGTGACACCTCCTTAGTTATTTTAAAGGAGGGGAGCCATAGTCCAGATTTAAGCTATATACCTTTGGCCGGGTGTATCTTAAGTTTTGGTGAGCTTGGAACAATTCAGTCAAATGAATAAGTTTCTATTGGACTATGTGTTAGCCTATGGCTCCAGTCTGCGGTATAAGGGAGGTGGTGATATAAGGGAGGCTGCATACTGCATAGTGCATTTCTGAACAGTTCAAGAATTTGATATGATGATGAATATTCTATAAAGACATGAGATGAGAACTTTTGAGATATATATGTTTTAATACCTTCTATATTGATGACTATTAGTATAAATCATTTTGTATGATAAATTATGGAATCTATATATATATATTTGAAATCAGCCCATATCTTTTTGTCATATATTATTTGCTCGTGTACGGTAGAAATATTTAGTAGTTACTGAGATGTGTAATCTCACCCCATATTAACATTTTTCAGGTGAATAACTTAGTAGAGATCAAGGGAATGCACCCATGGAGTGAGCTTTGTAGGCTCTTCTGTACTCCTTTAGTTTATGTTGTGTTATTTTATTTGCCATGAACCTAAAAGACTTCCGCATTTTAAAATAACTCTTATTTATTGGATTTATTTTGGCCCTGTATAAATGGATTTCTACCTTTGGCCATATTGTAAATATGTGTTTGAGTGTTGAATATCCTATATTTGGAAGTGTTACTATTATTTTGGCCAAGATTTTGGTATTGAAAATGAGGCGTTACAGCCTCATCGTGCTAGGGTGACTGATTGGCTGATCCACATAGACTCGGCCCTACCTTCGGCACCAATGGTTTACTGTAACTGAGTCGGGTTCATACCAGATAAAACACTTTTGAAAGCTTAGAACCTAACTCCGCTACTCAGACAATCCGACTAGGCAGGTGTATTTGTGGAAGGCTCGACGAATTCAAGGAAACTGATTGCCAACCACAAAACCCCTTTTCTAGATATCAGACTGTTTGGAGTAACTTAGTTAACTCCGTGCCAGGATGTCTGCTCTGATGCCAAAATGTAACACCCCAACTTTTCTAAAGCATTTTCGAAATTATTTGATCAGAGTTCAAAATAATTTAACCAGAGTTGAGCAACGAAATGATTTTAAATACAAAGTAACTGATATTCAACCACTGTAGTGTACTGGTTTGCTGATACAAAGAGTTCGAAAGACTATACATATCTACAGGACTTTCTCCAGCTAGTCCTTCTGCCTGCTGCTTACCCTTGTTTGTTTCTGTTTACTCTGAAAATCCTGAAGCTACAGTAAGAGCTGAGGTTCAATACCCATTGAACCTCAGGTAACGGTTAACCTCATGCTTATGTATCAAATATGTATGACAGATATTCATGTCAAAACAGCAATAATCACATACATTATTCTCATATTCACATAATAACATAACACAGCCACTGCAATATGCATGTTATTATAGTCTGCACTATTCACCAGTGCCACGGTGTACATCCGTGTCCTCAGCGCTAGGAAAACATAACGGCGTTATCAAGACTATAACCCGTATCAAGTTGTATGTGTATGATCAATTTTCAAAAACAGAATTTCAGACTATCTATCACATATAAGAATACCATAAGCATCAGAGTTAAGGTTACAATACGCGTCCGTACCTTCCTTCCACGTGAATAGTAAATTACTATTCATGTATACGGCACTATTCATGTATACGGCACTATTCACGTATACGGCACTATTCACGTATCCCCAAACTTCCTTTGAATCTGACTCCGGAATCCTCGGATATCCTATAATATCATTTTTATCAGTGACCATTAATTTTCAGCATTTGCGGAAACTATGTTGGATATTCACTATTCATGTGAATAGTACCAGTAAAAATATTTTTACCGTGCCGGTAAATATTTTTTACTGTGCCAGTAAATAATATTTACTGTCCAAGGATAATTCTTTTCTGATGTGACAGATCAGACTAAGCTGCAGCCACAGAGCATACTCAGAAAAACTCTATCTGGCATTTCTACTATAATTACCAAAAGAAACTACCAAATATTAAGACTAGAGACCAAAGAACTTACCCTTGAAGTTCCTGCTCATTCTCTCCAGCTTCAAGAACTTTACTCTAAACTCTCTCTCTAACTCTAAGAATTCTCACTCTTCTCTTAAACTCAACTGTTGTTCTCTGAGTTTGGTGTGAAGAAAATGAAGAAATGAAGCCTCTATTTATAGTGAAAAAGCATGATACTATTCATACTTTATCAGGTCAGATTTTGGCCGTTGGATCTTGACTTTAAACATGGCTTCATCTCAACCGCCCAATCCATTTGCTTACGTCATCGATGACGTCATCAAGATGCTTACGTCATCGATGACGTCATCATGACGATGACACTTTCTTACTCTTTTGCATTTATCCTATAAAGATTCCCTGATCGGTGTTCTAATCGCGTTATATTAGAAATTCTCAAGAATCCGGAAGCACAGCCTTGAAGTTCTATTTTTCCTCTTCAGAAATATCTGGGTCAACTAAATTTTTGATCCTATTTAGGGTATTCCGTAACCTGCCGAAGATTTTAAGTCGGACACTGACGGTTACAGAAATTACTTCGGGTGACACCAACTTCTAGACAAAAATTCACTGATTCATAATATGTGCAGTTGTTTACTACTTAGTTCAAGGATTTTGAGTTATGATTTATTTCCTACAGATTCCACTATCTGTCCTGCTTCAAAATATCGGTTTCAACCTATCTCAATAATCATTCCGCCGATTACGGAAATGACTTTGGAGATAACCCACTCTGAGATAGAAATTCACTTGTTTATAATATACCCTTACTTTAAAAACCTAATTCACGGTTTATTAGAAATAATTTTATTTCTATTGTTTTCCAAAGTATAAGATATTATATTATAATAATATTATTATTGAGTGGGTCCCGCGCGCCCAGGGTGGATGTATCAGGATCCTAATGACTGTGTTGTGTCTTCAAACTTCAGACACGGACACCAACAAAGTCATTGGGACCTTGATCTATCCTATCTTTTCTTCTTGGAATTGGAATTCCAGAGAATATGATAAACGAGAAATTGATACACTGAGTATCTACTAGGAGCTGCACACTTTTGATGAGGAGATGACCAAACTCAGTGGACAGTCCGAGGCTCCTGGGTCTTACCTCTTGCCCACGCTCAAGGACACTTTAGAGACTGGTCATCACCCCAACCAAAACATACAATACTAGCAGACTCAGTACCCCGATTTCCCGTACTCTCTATCAACATGGATCGTATTCTTGATTCTGTTCTGATGCACAGGTTCCTCATAACGAGGCAAGTGCAGAGCATACTTGGAATCTAAGGAGCAGAGAAGACTAACATACTTTGAAATAAAGCTTTCAGGAACAAAGGAAGAAACTTAGAAGGAAGACATATGAGAAAACACTCTGGAGTAGTTTTATTTCTTCCAAGCTTAACTTCACTCAACTTGACTTCCTTACAACTGAGAAATGCCTCTCCTTATATAGAGAAGTCAAGGCTAATACAAACAAAGCAAAGAAAAATAAAATATTCCCATGATTTTCTCACGGGATTAAAAAATACAAACTCACAAATCATGCCCGACATGCTTTTAATATCTTATTAGTCACGAAAAGCATGGCTAATAAAATAATAGAATCACGGATCATGCTTGGCATGCTTTATATTATTTTATTACAGACAGACGCAGGTACTGACTACCGGGAACTGACCAAAACAAGCTGCCGACACATATAGATAGAGGACTGGAAACCGGATGAAATAGTACTGCCGACACTTAATCCTTGAAGATAGGCTCGTGACTTGGAGAGAGATTATTGTTGTCACTGTCATCATCATAAAGCGTCTGGACATATGCAAGTGGGTTGAGAAAATCAATAAACGAATCTGGACCTGCTGGAACATCACTTGTCTTTTGAGAACAGTATGTCGGAATCTGTGATGATCCTGGTTGGGAGAGTGAGAGCTGGGACAAAGACTCATCTTCATATGGATCTTGAGAATCCAGGAGAATTTTCCCCTGAGAATCCAAAGGAAGAGTAGTCTCTTGAGATGGTAACACCTGATAGGTTGACACATAGTGTGGTTCTGGCTGGTATAGCTTATCATATGCATCAACTTCTTCAGTGTCTGGAACAGGGCCAAGGATTGTGCAGTCTTTTGATACACTCTGGTTGTACTTGGCAAGGATAAGACTGAGCTCCTGAGATTGCAATGGATCGGGTTGAACCCAATCAAGGGATTCTGACCAAAGTATCGCATTTGTTTTTAACTCAACACCATCAGGTTTCTGTGCATGATAAGTCCTGCTAAGAAAAAACACACAAGAAAATCTTTTTTGTTTTGATTTTTTAACATCCCAAAGATTATTGTTATTTATGACATTAAACAGAGTACCTCTCCAGAAGGGAAGAGGGGCAAACAAAGTAAGAAGCTTAATGAGAGAAGAATTCTCATTGCTCTTATCACAGATATAATGATAGACAGGAAGAGGAGCAAGTGCAAAAGAAGTGGTGTAGAGAATGGTCATTGACCAGATATACCAAAGGAGTTCATCAGGTATAAGACCTTGGATGAACGGGATAGTAGTGTATGGACAAATAGAACTGAAATGCTGGACTTTTGGGACAAGGTTGGTTTTTTCGAAAAGATGATGGAGCCAAAAGTAAACATACTCTTTAGCGTAATTCTGAAAATCTGTGAAGGAGTGAAGGTCTGAGTTTGGTGGAAGGATGGCTGCTTTGGTGATGTAAGGCATGATGGAAGGAGAAGGATATTCTGAAAGAGTAAGAATGTAGAGAATCTGAGGTTGAGGAGGAGAGATTTTCTCTGGTCTTGAAAGAAAATCTGCAAGGATATTCTGTGGTCCTTTGAGGTGTTTAACAGAGAATTTATAGCGCGAGAACCAATCTTTCCATCGGAGTAGCTGGGCATCTGGCAGTATCTTTTTCTTTGGATCAAGCATCTTTGGAAAAGATGTGTTGTCCATTTCTATTATAAAATGATATGGACTCAAGTGAAAGTTAAATTTCTCGATGCCTCTTTTGACTGCTAGGATCTCTTTGTATGTAGCATGGTAATGCTTTTCCGATTCCTTGAATTGACCACTAACATGTCCACAATAGTAACGTACTCCATTAATTTCTTCAATAAGTATTGCACCCCAATAGTTATCACTTGCATCAGTTTGCAAAATCCTTTGTCCTTGATCTGGGATCTTTAATGGAGGTGGATTCTGAGTAATCTTTTTCAGAGCAACCACTGCATCTGTTTGTTCTTGGGACCATGGTGGAGGATTTTTCTTCAGCATTTTGTACAAATGACTGGTATGATGAGATAACTGGGGAATAAAATCTCTTAAAAAATTAACAATTCCAAGGAACTGTTGTACTTGCTTGTGAGAGAGATTATCATCAGGAAATTTTAGTAATTCCTGTGCAATGTGAGGTCCTGGGCTGTATTCTCCATTTTCAAAATGCATTCCAAGAAAATCAATTTCTGAGACTCCAATATCACTTTTCTTGGAGGAAAGCATTATGCCATGTTGGGCAATAATCTGATGAAATTGAGCCAGGAGTGATAGGTGTTCTGCCTCTGTTGCTGAGAATAACAGGATATCATCAATATAAATTAGAGCATTATTGATGATAGGCTCAAAGATCTTGATCATAGCCTTCTGGAACAGTGAAGGTGCTACCTTAAGACCAAAAGGTAGGACAGTCCATTGATATTGAGCATTGGGTATGCAGAACGCCGTTTTGGGCCGGTCTTGTCTTTTTATTCCAAGTTGCCAAAAACCTGCTTTGAGATCAAACTTGGAAAAAACATGGGCCGATCCTGTCAATTGAGCAAATAAGGCCGTTGGCTTTGGAAGAGGAAACTTATCATCTTGAAGGAAATGATTAAGAGGCTTATAATCGATGACAAGCCTTTTCTTTCCTCTTTTAATTTCTGATCTTTTTTCAACATAAAATGCTTGGCAAGCCCAATCAGACTTTGTGGGCTCAATGAGTCCTTGTTTCAGCAGTGCAGCACATTCCTCTCGAGCTAGCTTCAAATCTTCTGGATTCATTCCTGGATGTGAAGCCTTAGTCGGATTAATGTCTTCGTTCCTTTTAAAAGGAAGGCTGATAAAGAAATCTTCATTTTTCCATAGTGGAGAAGGATGTGGGAATTGATCATGACTGTCAGCACAGTATTGAATCAATTTATCTTTAATATCTGAATATTGTGGAGGAGCATTCTGTAATTCATACAGAGAAGTTATCTCTGTCCAAGGACTGAAATTAGATTTCCATCTGATTCCTTTGGGAAGTATCATCAGATTCTTGGTATGATAAAAGGCATTGAAACCAAGAAGAATGTCCTTTCCTGGAAGTTCACTTCCTAATACTTTGATCTTCAAGGTACATCCTGGGAAGATTTTGATGTTGATCTTTCTCCTTGTAATCAGATCAATTTTGAATATTTTTCCATCAGCGGTGTAGAAGTACTGATTGTGAGGAACCCATTCTTCAGGCGGGAGAATATGAGGTTTCATCACAGTATGAGATGAGCCTGTATCAATGAAAGCTATCGCAGTAATGGGTTTTGAATATTTTTCTGGAAGAATCTGAACCTGAATATTCGGTAATGGAGTCTTTGGAGAATTCTGGGAATGAAAATGTTGAGTTCCAAGACATCCAATCATTGGGTTTGCAGGCTGAACTAGATTGAGTAGACCTGGAGAATAATCTTCTTCTTCTGATTGACAAGAGTCATCAGAGTCAGAGAAGGATGAGTCTGTTGATTCGTCAGAAGGCGGAATGACATATTGAGTGTCATTATCCTGTTCATCTTGCTCTTCAAGATAATCTTCTATATCTGCCGTGTTGTCAGATATCATGAAGATCTTATGAAACTTCTGGATCATCTTGATGTCACCTTTGGTCTTTTTAGGACAATTCTTAGCAAAATGTCCTGGCTTTCTGCAAATGAAGCATTTTGATCCTTTGGAGAAGGGTTTCCTAGATTTAAAGAATCTAGGCTTCCTTTTAAACTCTGATCGTCGAAGCTCCTTATAAGGCTTTTTACCATCTTGAGAAAAATGGCGAAAATGGGATTTCTTCTTTGAGGGACAGAAACAATCCTTCTGATCTTTGCATTTGATTTTCAGGTAAGGCTTCTTGCAAGCCGGTTTGAACTTGTGAGCTTGCTTCTGCATATCTTTGAAAAACTTATGCTGTTCGCAAAGCTTGTCTAAGGCATTGAGGGCCAGCTGGTATAATTCTCCAATAGAGATATCAGTCATTTCTCTGTGGAGAGCATAAATGCTTCTGTTGAGTTCTGCTTGAAGTTCATCTGGTAGCGAAGCAATGAATGTATGTCGAAGATTCACATCATTACCACCATTTAGTAAGTGGTACTTTTGAAGCACTCTTTGATAATGAGTTTGCAGATCCTTTCTCTTCAGCGAGCAACACTTCATCTCAAAGAATTCTTGTTTTTCTCTTTTGCGGATGATGTTGAAATCTCCAAGAAATTCTTTCTGAATTACTTCAAGGAGAATAGTTGGATTTTCTACTTGTACCGCTTGAAGTTTCTGATATGGAGTGAGGTTCTGAAACCAATCTCTGAGAGTTCCTGTGAATCTGGATACAAATTCCTGTAATGCTTGTCTGAGAGGAATTTGATTTGCTGTGACTTGTAGATCTATCCAGGCACTAAACTCTTGAAGTTTAAATCTCCATTTGTCAAAAGGAATACCATCAAATGTAAACCATGGACCATTAACAGGCTTATAGTCATGGTTCCTTCGATGTGCTGAATCTTCTGGATGTTCAACAAACGGTTCTTCCATTTCTTCTTCACCTTGTCCTGGTTGGACCATTACTATTCGAGAAATGTCAGCTGGTTCAACTTCAGAGCTTAAATCAGAGATATCTGATTCTGATTCCTGTGAGCTAGAAGAGTATTGTGAATGAGCAGGTTGGTTAGGACTTTGCATTATCCCTATTGAGGGATGAAGTGGATTGTTGGCTGGTGGATTGGGTGTGTAAACTTGAGGAGTAGAGGTAATAGAAGTGACTGATGAATATGTAGGTGGCTGGGTATGTTGAGGATGGAATGTATCTTGAGGTATGCTGGAGGATGGTTCAGAGATTTTGATACCTGGGTGAGGACTTGGGTCACGAGGTTGAGACGGTGTATAGAAAGGAGGTTTTGGTCTTGGATGCTGTTGTGGAGGTGGCTTTGGCGGAGATAATTGAGCAAACAATGGATAATTGAATTTAAATTGGCTGGTAGAATATGGTTCTGGGGGTGAAAACAAGGAAGGGGGTGAAAAGAGAGAAGGGTAAGGCTCATATATAGACTGGGATTGTTTTCTGGCTATATCAAGTTCAATCCTCTTCAAATCCTGCTGAATGGCTTGGAGTTCAATTTCCTTTTGTCGAAATTGAGGACCCATATATCCATTCTCGATAAATTTTCTTAGCTCTGCATCCAACTTAATAGCTTGCTGCTTTTGATAGAGATATAAGTTCCTAACCTCTTCAGATAATTGATCTATCTGATAGGCTAGACCTTCTGTCTTTGTTGTCAGGGAGTCAAGCTTTGAATCAATCTTCTTTAAAGTATTGTTTTGGCAAACAGCATTCTGAGTATGCCAATTCAAGACTTCTTCAGACTGCGTCATTCTAAAATGGCCTTGAGCATCAACTGTCTCTGGTATAACATAAGGTCTGGAGGAGAACTTATTGGCTTGATCTGTCTTTCTTTCAAGAGGAGGAAAATTCTGCTCAAAGGGATTGAGCATAGCAATACAGGAGATGGGTTGAGATGTTGGTAGTGGAACTGTCACCAACGGTTTTGGCGGTTTGACAGCATCTGGGAAATATTTCTGGACAAGGTCTGTATGACCTGTTTCTATCATCAACTCTGCAAGAGTCATGTCTTTTGAGGATTTAGCTGGAGGAGGAGGTGGCTGCCATCGACGTGTAGAGCGTCTGGTAGACACTGCTTGTGCTGAACCACAATCATCATCATCTTCTGGTTTCTTAGATTGGTGAGATCTACAGGAAGACTGGAAAGTAGTCTTCTTCTTTTGTGCTTTCCTGAGAGCATACTTGCAAGGATATAAGCATCCTTCATCATCTGAGTCTTCTTCCCACCATTCAGGTGTGTCGCACTCACAGTTTGAGTCACACATCCCTGATCCTGGTACGTCCCACAAAAAATGACCATTAACATGGGAGACATAGCAGGGCTTTGCATCCTGATTAACCCAAGCAATTGGAGGGTCTCGTCTGGATGGAGTATAGGCGGGTGTCAAAGTTAAAATCCTTCCTGGTGGATTAATTGGTCCGGAGGAGGTTGGTCTGGTGAATACTGTCTTCACAACACCATTTCCAAGATCTTCAATAGTAGGTGGAGTGGTGGTATGGACATCTGGCTGCTTCTCGTGGAAAAGTCTTTCATAGTTAGTCATCCAGTGCATAGGCATGATCTGAGCGAGTTCCTCTCTGGGAATTTGTCTGGGAATCTGAATGATTGAGGTGTCATCTGCTCTGTTTGAGATGGCAACAAGAGCATCAGTAGTACAGTTGGGAAGCTCAAGATCATAAGCGTGATTCTGGAGACGATAAACAATCTGGTGATGGAGGGTTGCCATGATGGCTTGAGAATCTTGCTCAGCTCCAGTAATCTGGACCTGGACTTGTAATCTCCGAGGAAGAGTTCTGTCTTGAAGACTAACGTTGTAGTCTGGCTGAATGGTTAAGACAACACTGCCGTTGCTAAGAGTAGTAAGAAGTGCTCCTATAAGAGCATCAGAATACTTCTTATAAGAGGAATCAAGGAGAGCTATCTTAGCAGTAACAGGTAAACCTTTTCTGCCATGAAGGGTGAGAACTAGACGAACAGCACCAAAGTGTAAATGGGTGTATCCTTCAGATCTCCATTTATTAATGAGATCCGGAAAAATCTCAATTGTTGAGTAGAGTTCCTGGGTAGTTGCTGGAAGAGTGCACTGTTCAAGCTTGGTGGATTGAACAATTTCTTTGACATCAGATCTGTTGGTTCTGATCAAAGATCTGAACGAACTGGTGAAAGAATTCTGCCGGTGATAGTAACTGTATGGACTGAGAAGAGGTAAATTGGTACTTCTGAGGGGCTGATCTGGATGATGGGTCACCTCAATGAGGTTTTCTATCTTGTTGGCAAGGGTTCTTTTTATGGACGGAGGTAGATCTTTAGGAATGAAAGGAGAGACAAGATTAGAAGTAGAAGTAGTAGATGTACTGGGTGTGTCACTCATGATGTAAAAGTTTGTTCCTTACTCACTATATCTCAAAATATGTTGGCTTTCTCTGCTGGACTCGTTAGGCTTTGATACCACACTGGGGAGGGTGGATGTATCAGGATCCTAATGACTGTGTTGTGTCTTCAAACTTCAGACACGGACACCAACAAAGTCATTGGGACCTTGATCTATCCTATCTTTTCTTCTTGGAATTGGAATTCCAGAGAATATGATAAACGAGAAATTGATACACTGAGTATCTACTAGGAGCTGCACACTTTTGATGAGGAGATGACCAAACTCAGTGGACAGTCCGAGCCTCCTGGGTCTTACCTCTTGCCCACGCTCAAGGACACTTTAGAGACTGGTCATCACCCCAACCAAAACATACAATACTAGCAGACTCAGTACCCCGATTTCCCGTACTCTCTATCAACATGGATCGTATTCTTGATTCTGTTCTGATGCACAGGTTCCTCATAACGAGGCAAGTGCAGAGCATACTTGGAATCTAAGGAGCAGAGAAGACTAACATACTTTGAAATAAAGCTTTCAGGAACAAAGGAAGAAACTTAGAAGGAAGACATATGAGAAAACACTCTGGAGTAGTTTTATTTCTTCCAAGCTTAACTTCACTCAACTTGACTTGATTACAACTGAGAAATGCCTCTCCTTATATAGAGAAGTCAAGGCTAATACAAACAAAGCAAAGAAAAATAAAATATTCCCATGATTTTCTCACGGGATTAAAAAATACAAACTCACAAATCATGCCCGACATGCTTTTAATATCTTATTAGTCACGAAAAGCATGGCTAATAAAATAATAGAATCACATTTGACGTGGGTCCCGCTTGAATAGTAAATGCGTATTTTCAAATAGTGAATACGTATTTAGGAATAGTAAATACCGTATTTTTGAATAGTAAATACCGTATTTGTGAATAGTAAATACTTTTCATATTTCTCAAAATATCGATTAAATACCGTATTTATAAAAAGTGAATACGTATTTGTGAATAGTGAATACTATTCATGTACGTATTTGTGAATAGTAAACACTATTCATGTCCAATAAAATACTGATTCTAAATTCATTTTCAAAAATAGGGTCTAATAGTCCTCCAAAAATAGGATAATTTTCTAGTCTTTAGGTCCAAAATTCAGGATGTTACAGCGACCGATTTTTTTCCCCATCGTAAATTGCAACGAATATATTTTTCGGTCGCAATTTGCGGGGATATATATATATATATATATATATATATATATATATATATATATATATATATATATATATATATTTTTTTTGCAACAAATGGGAACAGAATTTTTTTCCCTCAAATTCAATTTTTCAGTGCTAATCAATTCTTATATTTTGATTGGATAAAGAATTGAAAAAACACACACGGAAAAAAAAAGGCCGCTTGGTTCTCTTTGAATTGAATAATATAATTGTGAGTTTATTGGGTGAAACCTTCTATTTTGTATTAGACGATTGGTTAGTTGTATTGCCTTTAATTACCGGAATACTCTGGGTATGTAGAAAGCGCTATATTTTGACCAAAAAAAAAAAAAAAGCGCTATATAAACGTTGTTTGAGTGAGCCCAACATATTTTATCAATGAGAACTTCGGCTTAAACGTTGTTTGAGTAAGCCCAACATATTCGGACTTACTTCCCAGAAGCTCAACAACAAATGAATAAGTTACAAAAAAATTTGTAAATTAGAAAATATTATTTTTGACATGAGAAAATATTTCAATATAATTAAAAGATGATTAATTTGTCAATTTAAAAATGTTTCTACAAATAAGAGATTTTATTAAATAGTATACCATTTTTATTGAAAAGATGTCAAAAAATATTTTCTAATATAATAATAAATTTAATAACAAATATTTTATTATATTTTTTATATTAGAAGTTTTCTTTTCCAATTAGATATAATTGTCCATTTATTTGCTGCAAATTTTGATTTAAGAGCATGGCAAGATGGAGATGGAGCTTGAAGGGAAGCGAAAGGGATGGAGATAGAAGCCCAGGCACAAGGATAGAAGTCCAATGTTTCAAAAGATCTATTACAAAGCATTGAAGGCCCAATGATAAGAGCAAGGACTAAAGTTATGAAAGAGGCTTTGAATTATTTGATAAGAGAGCTTAAAAAGTTAGAGCCCATTTATTTGGAAGACGCAACCTTTGATATAGCCAACAAGAGCCCAAGATGGTGATCATATTTCTAGAAGCCCAATAAGGTGATGTACAAGACCCATATGGTGTCCAAATTGAAGAATTCACTCTTAAAATACCATGTGACGAGCATGTACCTTAAAGGAGGATTATAAGTGACATCAAAAACACCTCAAGAAACATCTAGAAGGTGTCATTATGCATCAAATTTGATTTAATTAATTTCATTTTGTATTAGTTTTCCTTTTTTTTTTTTTTGAATTGAATAAGGCATTTTGGTCAAAAATTGCTTAAAGACTTTGTTTGAATATCCCTTTTTTAGGTAACTGACTTAGGGCCTATTTGGATGGGATTTTTTGAGGAAAAAAAATACTTTTTTTAATGCAAAAAAATGTTTTTTAATTAATTTATGTGTTTAAATGATATTTTTTTAAAAAAGTAAAAGTCACAAAAAAAAAAGGTCAAAGCGCTGCTTTTTTTAAAAGTTCCAATTTGAAGCTTAAAAAATAAGCACTTAAAAAAACATTTTTTAACAAAAAACCCATCCAAATGGGCTTTAGTCTTGAAAAATAAGTAATTTGCTAATTCCTTTATGTTTAAATAGTGCCAACCAAGACAATCAATCATTAATAAAACACCATTTATTGCATTTATCACTAGGATTTTAGTTTTAGAGTGTTCTTTTGTTGCCTTGACTTGAATCTTGATTACAAAGAAGTATGAGAAGGCTTTAATGGTGATATAAAAACGATAGCTGATATGTGTTTTTAGTTATTGGTTTTTTCCTTTTAATAGTCATAATATAGGTCTTATATGTGCAACTAAAGGTTAAGTAAAAAGCCAGGAATGAGTTAGTTCAAGACTTCTATCTCCTTTGTTCCTTAAATGTAATTTGATAAATTGGGCATGAAATTAATATGAGAGTTAATAAAATGTTTCACTCAAATTAGCTAAAATTAGTTAAACATCACAAATCCTTACAAATTTCCCTATTTACTTTTGATTGGTATATAATAGTTTGTTAAAGAGAGGGAGAGAGGAGAATAAAAATCAATTGTTTAAAGCTAAGAAAAAAAGAGACGAGATTTCTTATTTTTTTTTGTTTTTGAATAAGTCATAAATATTTCAATAAAATTTAAAAGATGTTTTATTTTAAAAACCAATAACTAGGGTGTTATAAATAGAACCGAAGGGAGTAACTCATTAGTTGAATAAAACTTCTTAGTTGTCCTAAAAAAGTTAATAAGACTGCAAAGGGCTAAAAATAAATTATGTTCTTTTTTAAGGGAAAATTTCAAAAAATACCCGTTGAACTTCAAAATTTTAAATATTTGATTTCCCAACAAAGCGATTGGTAAATTACTTTATTGTTTTTATTAATTCCATGACTGTTGTTGTTATTAACAGGATTTTTAAATTTAAATAATATTTTTCTGTTATTTTCACCCTTCTCAATTAGTTTTCTCTTAAAATTATTTTAGCGGATTGAAATCCTACAAGAATCGAACTAAACCATCACTTATTTCTGATTGATAAACTATCCTTAATTTGATCTTTAAAACGTTCATAGTCTCAATAGTAATTATTGTGGAATATTTGCATATGTTTGGTGCAAATTTATATACTTTTTTTTGGGTCTCAATTTAAAATCGAACTTCCATTTTCGTAGCTCAGAGTTGCGGATAAAGTGAAGTCGTATGTTAATTGCAGTAAATTCAATAATAATTTCTCTAACTTTAATCTATTTATTCCAGTAAAAAATCAATGAGAAAAAAATTCACACACATACACACAAATGATGATGAAGACATAGTTAGTTAACATGAGTAGGTAATTTTGTTTAAGGCAATGCGTTATTATTTAATTTTTTATATATGTTGTCAAATATGGCTGGAGTGGGTTTTCTTAGAACCCATCAATTCAATCATGAGGGGCTGAGGCACTGGTGTGGGATGTCAAGGTTGGAAATGCTGAGGTCGCCAACACTGTGATAGTTAATGGAAGACGGAGATACCGAGATAGTGACGGGGTAATAGTTCGTTGGCGAATCTGTTCCAAATTATTTTTTTTTTTCACTTTTTAAATATTGATTGGCAATTTTGATCTTCTCAATAGTTATTTGTGCCAAATGCTCCTCGAGTAATAGTTGATTGGCAAATCTGCAACTTCACCTTTTTATTATTACCTCTGAAATTTTGAAGGTTTCCAGCGATCTCAAGTTTGTAATATTCTGACCAATATATCCAAGGTTTTTTTTTTAATATTCCCAAATTTGTATACAAGCATAATATATATATTATAGCAATTTCAAGCATAAACTTAACCAAACCAATATACAAAAAAATTACTAAAGTATCAAATGCACAAAGTTAAAACCAAATAGACATATAATCTCAAGAATTATATGGAACCTAAATACAAAACTCCAATCCAATATACTAATTAAATTCTAAACCAAAAATTTAACTAATACAAAAGATTAGATATAAAAATTAGATAATAAAACACTGCCTTTATGCTCCTAGCTCAAGAATCAACTAATTGCTCATGGCGAAGAGAAATTAGCCAGGAACAACCATCAAAATGGCTCCTCCAAAGAAAGGATGAAGAAATTAATGGAAAATCAGCTGAATGGAAGAAAAACGATGGTGAAACAGAGTTGATAATGGTGCTCCAATGGAGAAGACAGCGAAATGGTGCAGGCGAAGGTGATGTTGAAACCCGGTGGAAAAACGTCAGCTTGAAGGTTCAAGAATGATCCATGGTGGCTGGATTTGAATACAAGATCAGAGAAAAACCACGGCTAGGAAGATTCCAGAAACAGAGGAGGTTGCCAGCGTTCAACTGGTGGAGTGACAGAACAACGGCGGTGGTATGGGTGAGACAGGAAGACCGACAAAGGTGGTCCCTTGCTCCAGAGAAAACTCGCCGCCACTGTCTCTCTGTTTCACCCAAACTCACCACTGAGCTTCGCGGCGTTTGTGTAGTCCGAAGAAGAAGAAGCTCCTGGTCATCTTCGTTTCACAGGCGAACGGCGGAGGCGAGAGTGGAGGAAGGTGAATGATGGTGTCCAATGCTACTCGCACCGTTCTCCAAGCTCCTGTGTTCTCTGCCTACCGATAGTGACAGGCGATGAACGTAGGAGACGAAGGTGGAGGTAAGGTTGAAGGAAGGTGAAGGTGAATAGTGGTGTCGAACTTCGGGGCTTCCCCCGCGGCGTTTCCCCTGAGTCTCGCCCCGGTGCCCTCAATCTGGCCATCTCGAGCATTCCAGAAAGAACGAAGAAGAAGCAGCTTCCTTGTCGGGTCGGGCTCCAGGTGCAATCGATCCCCATCAAAACGTGTGTTTTCTGGATGATTCGAAAGTTTTTTTAGGGACTAATACTAAACATTGAAAACTTTTGTGGGTAAACCATAATTGTTAAAACGTTTGGGCTTGTTATGCTATTGTCTCTGATCCTAATTGACAGGATCTTAATTATTATTTCTTTTCTCTATGTAGCCTTTTCAGCCCAACAAATTTCTTGGAGGGCAATTTAATTGAAGGCTTTTTTTCCCCCAATAGTTGAAGGCTTGTTTGTGATGGATTGGCTTCAAAGCATGAAAAACACTTGAACTTATTATTATTATTATTATTATTATTATTTGCTCGAAAAAATACACTTGAACTTATTTACTACACTATGGATGACATTTACAACATTTTTACATTTTGTCAAGTGATAAAAATTATTTTAAAAAATAGCATTAATAAAATGGTTAAATATGTTGGAAGTGTTGTAATTGTTGTTAGTGGCGAGTAAATGATTTAAAATATTATCCTTCTCCTTGTATTATAATCATTTTGTATTATATTAACAAAGATATTTTATTACTCAATGGTCATCAAACATTTTGGTATCTAAAGAATGGTGGGATTAAATCTACCTTAATCACAAAAATTCCAGTTGCCGCCGTTACGCCACTAAAGCTTTAGTGGCCCAACGGCAATTGGGGGTGGCAGGTGGTCAGTAGTTGTGGTGGTGCTATTTCCAGCGTGGGTGGTTGGGCTCTTTCTAAAAAAATTAAATTTTTCTCTCACGATATTTTTACTACATCAAGATTCACATATAATAGTCAATTACACCCACTCTATGCACATATGAAATATTTTTATACCAATTTTGTAAGAAATTAAGGCCCCTCAGTTTGCTGAATTTAACCAAGACCTAAGTGACGTACATGACATCAGTCATGATGGGTTGGTGGCTCCAAAATGACGACCAAGAAATTTAATTCGTTACAATTATATATATATATATATATATATATATATATATATATATATATATATATAAAATTTGAATCATTCAAATATTTCCGTCATGTTAGGAATACATGTCATAGTTTATTAAACTTTTCTTCAATTACTGTTTACAATGTACTCTTTTCTATTCAAAATATAAATAATCACTTTCAATCACCTTACAGTGATTAAAGGAAGAGTTGTTAGCTCTTTGAATCTTTCTTAAATTTAAATTTCTTTTCAATTCTATGCATATTAAATGAAACTTTAAAGGAGAGGGGGGAAAAAACACAATGGGCAAAATTTAAGTGTTTTGATATTTTATGTTTGCATTTTAGTTGTTTGGACCTATTAATACTTTGATAAATCCAACTACATGTTTTTTATTAGTAAAAAAATAAAATAAAATGGTTTACAAGACTCCTAATAAATTAGATCCGAAGAAAATCAACTAAAAGGTACACCAAGCATAGCAGCTATTTAGCTGTAGCAAAAAACATGCGGTTAGGAGTAATGTTGTTTAAAAAAAAAAATTCATTTAATATTATCCTAGAAGTTTCAAAACATAGTAATATTGCCCCATAATACTAAAATATTAACATTGATCATTAAAAATTTGATGTTGACCATTAAATTTTTAACGGTAGGGACAATATTGCTCCTTTTTAACTTTTACAATATAACATGGAACCAAAAATAAAAATAAAACTTCTAGAGTGACATTGCTTCTAAACAAAAACTTTCTTTACAAATTTACACTTTAACGTTAAATTTTTTTCATGGGAAACTTTTTCCTCCAAGAAATAATGAGTAAAGAAAATGAAAGAAAATTCAAATTGAAGATCACACACATTGTCCATCAAATCAAAATATATTATAAATATATTTTATTCTTAATGCTTCATTTAAATGGATAAAAATATATTATAAATATATTTTATTTTACCGTGGAGTATAAAAGGATTATGTAAATGATTTAAATTTATAACATAGTTTTTAAAATTTTTTGCTAAAACATTTATAAGGATATGCAGTTTGTATATATTCATTAAAATAATAAATAAAATTTTTTATATCTATTTTGATTAAATTAATAAGGGAGAATCCCAATTAAATCCAATTGTAATGTCTAAATCCAAACTTAGGCCTATACTTTCAGTAAATCTCTGGTCAGGTCGTAAGGCCTTATTAGGAATTTCTAAATGTTATCAGAAGACCATAATACCCCTCAAAGGGTAATGTAAATCAACTTAATTTCTAAAAATATTTCGATAAGATTATAATAAAAAAAACTCCTGGTGATAGAAAGCAATAACAGGCTTTGTCTACCATTTGTGCTGACCATATGCCTTGATTCATGTGGGGCACCATCTGATCATTCTCATCGTCCCACACCCAAGAGATGGGTGTATTTACCCATGGGAAAGCATGTTTTTCTTTTGCCCCAAATTTGCATTTGTGCATTTTATCGAAACTTGTTTGAACGAAAGTTGGAAAGGAAGAAAAAAAAGAACGGAAGTTAAGTAACTAGTCAATATATAATCAAGAAACGTGTTTATGCTTTCAATAATTCATTCAATAATGTCTTAAATATTTTGTGACATTAAATAACTAGGTATACGGATTAAAGAGAAATTGTCAGAATTTAATGAGGCGATTCATGATATGAGGCGGATAATTAGTCATCATTTTCATTAGAAGGGTACTATGGTCTTTCAACAATATTCAGAAATCCCTAATCAGGCCTCTTGGCCTTATTAGGGATATTTTAAAAGTGTAGGCCTATTTGGATTTAGAAATTTCAACTGGATTTAATTGGGATTCTCCCAATTAATTAAACTGATGTCTGAACATGAAAAGAATATTAATCAAATATATTTGAAAAAGGAAAAATAAAATTAAGGAAAAAAATAAAACTCTTAAATTATTCATAACAATTTTAGCAATAAATAGATATTTTGTATGATGAAGGTTAAATTAGTAAATTAATTTTTAATAAGAATTTTAATTAAAAATATTTTCTGAGTATATTCTTAATGGTGTTAACCATCGGGACTTAATTGTATATTTTCTTTTTTTTTTTTGGGGGGGGGGTTGTTCATTATAATTAGGACAATATGCAATGGAGGTTAGAGTATTTTACTATCTCTCTTTTTTCTCTAGTTTTATTTTTTTCCGTTTAAAAAACCCCAATGGAAAAGTAGTGCAACCCAGGACAATATATTTGATACTCCCTCCGTTTCTAATTATAAGACTTAGTTGACTTTTTTGAATACATTACGAAGCTAATTAAATTACTTAAGAGTATTTTTATTTTATTTTTTTCTTCAAACTAATTAGTTTGACTAAGAAACTAATATATAATCTAAGGATATACAACATATGAAATGATTAAGTAACTTATTTAGCTTCCTTAATCCCTTCAAAGAAAGTTAACTAGATTTTATAATTAGAACCACAAGTTGTAATTCATACTCACTTTGTATTTAATTAACCATACCATATTTGTTAATATTTTCCTAATTCACCTATATTAATGCTCCGTCAACAATAATAATTAAGAAAAAGAAGGGAATGAGTGAATTAAGGAAGATTATTAGCGTATTTTAAAAAATACATTTAGATTAACTAAGTTCCTTATGGTAATCAAACTAGATAAATAATTATTATATTAAGGAGAAAAGGGGGAAGTAATTTATGATCCATAATTACAAAGGCAAGCCTACGAAGCTACCACCACATGCTGGGTACCTACTTTTGGTGGATATGAGTGTCACCCATACAAATATAGGCTAAGTGGAAACAGTTTGACTCAGATAAATGGAAACAGGTGAAGGTACATTTTTACCAACAAAATATTAGAGAAAGAGTACCTAGCACAAATATTAATTAGTGGTACCTTAAATACCAAAAAACAAATAGAAGGTGCTAAAAAACACAACACCGTTAGTTTTATTTTTCACGGACGTTTAGCTACTTGGATATGATGATGTGATGAAAATAAAAAGAAGATGTGGCATTGACTCTGACCCTTTTTTATCTTTTTTCTTTGCCACATCATCATATACCACAAATAAACCACGTTTTGCTCCGAGCTCTTGTACAATGATAATGATGAGGATTGAATGAAACTGCCCCCTCTATACTCTGGTCATTCAACTTTCAGCCTCCGTCAATCTCACAAGAAGAAGCAGCAGCAACACCGACACCTCCTCAGAGAACAAAAACAGCATACATGAGCTCGGTATTTCAGGTTCTTCTCTGGTTCAAAGGGCCTCGATGCATAAAGAATTAGATTTCTCCCTTCTCAATCTTGTTGATGGCACGTTCGGTCCTCAAACTCAGTCAGCTCTACAATCTTCTCGTCCTCCCTTGGAGTTGATAAACAGAACCGAACACCTATGTCTCTGCTTTGATCTGGTTTTCGCCAAATCGCTCTCCTCTGTAAAAAGGTGATTGATGATGATGAACAGTGGCTTCTTTTCGGCTCCCCCTCTCCTGCACTCGTAAGTCCTCCTTTTTAGATTTAGGTCTCCCATTGGTTCAGCCCAAACAGTGTCGTTCATCTGCTCCTTACTTTGATTGTGAAAAAGATAAGGAAATCAGCCATATAGCTCACCTTCGTTGAACTTTCCACTTAAAATCATCATCTTAATCTAACAAATTGATTGTTTGATGTATCACGGCAGCGGCTCTTCGAAGGTTCATTATCATCCTCATGACTGGCAAAGATTAAAAGGGGGAAAAAAAAAGAAAAAAAAGGCGAGAGTCAATTTCTCCAGGAACGTGTTTTCCTTTTCATCTTCGTTCTTTGCTGTCGAAGCTAAATGCAAAAATAAGGCAAAGTCAAATTATTCTGACACAAGTTGCTTGGTTTAATCTTCACCCACATCAGCATCATTGAGCTAGACGTCCGTCAACCAGTGAAACTAAGGGATTGTGTGTTTTAGCTCATTTTAATTGTTTTTTGGTATTTAAGGTACCACTAATTAATATTTGTGTTCGGTGCTCTTTCTGTAATACTTTGTTAGCAAAAATGCACCTTCACCCAAATGAAAACCTACCCACATGTGATCCTTGTCGTGCACAAAACTTACTCAATGACCATATTTTACTAGTGTGTAATTTACCTTGAAATGTTCGACTATGAAGTGCTTGTGGTTATCTTTTCCAATTTTCAAAATTAAATAGTAAAAAAATCTTTAAAAAATTTATAAGATTAATTTTTAGATATATCTTACTTTTTCAGTTCATACTAAACATGCATAAAACTAATTTTATCATAAGGTAGGCTCGAGAGCTGGTATCCCTATCTTTACTCCATTTTTGGCATTACATATCAAACGCATGGTATAGCCAAGTGGGGCCAGTAAGCCAGTAAGTAGGATTATTTTTAACGGTAACATTTGCTCCAAAACTTGAGATTCAAATTCAAACTGCAAAATGATCTCACAACTGAGAGAATTTCCTAACGAGCACAAGTGTTTCAGAGAGCAACTAGTTGTGCAAATAAGAAATGGTGCCCTCTAAGTCTTGAGGGGAAACCTTTGATCAAATTTATTATTATTTTTTTAAAAAAAGTAATGGAATTATTAGTGTTTCCTTTGAGTGTGAGATCACAACCTGCTTAAAAAATATCTTTCATCTTAAATGCTTTAGAATTTAATTAGTAAGGAAACCTTCATTAGGTTTGTGCAAATAAAGGAAAGGAAAACTAATAATGATTTCAAAGGTGCTCATTTAATCTTCAAGAATAATTCATAGTAGACCCTGACACAGACAATGACTTTCAATTCAGAGCTTCAGAAGGACCACGCAATAACTAAATTTAGCATTTCATTTTTCTTGATTATGTATTATAATTTATAAGATCATCCACTAATATATCCCAAAATGGTTCGATTTCTTTGTTGACTGTATGTATCAGTTGGCTATCACACACTCACAAAGGCAAAAATATTGACCCCACGGCTATTTCACGAGGGCACGCTTGCTGATACTATAATTATGCACATCTTATCTTTGGGTCAGCTTTCATTATTACTACGTACATGATATATACGTGTTGATCAAATTTAGATAAAGTTATTATCCCACTATTTAAAGCCATAAACAGTAGGATTTCTGCCATTGGCCTTCATGTAATGTAATAGCCTTCTTTCAAATTTGCTTGTTTTCGTTTTATATGTATTTGATTACTGGGAAGTTGTAATTAAATATCTATCTCTACATATACTGACGATAGGATAAAAAGTATAAGAAAACTGTATTATTAATTAAGTTATAAATGGGAGTACTGTGCAGTATGCATTTGCCAGCAAATATCAAGTACTGGTTTTCTTTTTTCTGCCACCTAGTTTGCTTGGTCCTATTATTTGGATGTAAATTCTTGCGCAAGTTATTGTTGAGGAAAAAGATAAAGAGCATGATATATAAGAAAAAAATAATAAAACTCAATAAATTGTTTATATCTGCATGATGTGTAAGGATGTTACAAGAATCCAACAAAATTATTATAGAAACAAATTCGAGGTATTTGAAAAAATACATTTAATAGATGGGTCATTAATTGGAAATGAATTCTTAAAAATAGAAAGTAGTATATGGGTTGTGCTTTTTGATTTTATGAGTGTTTACGTAAAATTTAAAAATAAAAGGTAGATATCTGAAATAAAGATAAAATAAAGGGAAAGTAAGTATATTTCTCTCTTCAATGCATATAGTGGGAGTCATCAAAATTTAAATTTTTTTAAAAAAAAGTTATTAAAACATTGGGCTAATGGATATTATCGAATTGTGTGAACTTTGATCCACCCTGTAGTATGTAGTGTTTACTTGGTAATTCTCTGTATGGAACCTTTGATCAAATAAGAAATCCGTTGTCTAGTAGTGACTATGTAGTAATAAAATTATACTCCTCCGGTCCTAATTGTAGAAACACTTTTATATTTTTGTACTGTAAAAGTGTTCATATAATTAGAACTGAATATAGTATTACCATCATATGTAGGCAAGGGGGTCATTATAAAGAGCGAAAATATTAGTATTAGTGCATGTCCAGTTTTAGCCAATATATCAGTGCATTGAATTGCATCTCCTATCAATTATGAAAAACTCGGCAGAAGAGAGGCAATATGGTGCATGGTCCCATAACAATTACATTTAGCTAACATTTCAATATTCAAGGCAAAAATGTGCTCCACCAAAGGCAATGAAGTTGGGGCGTCTCATTTACTAGAAGAGCTACTACTGCAGGTTCCTATTTTCAGGCATGAGACAGTAGGGCTATTTCAAAATTGAAATTGATTAAAACGTTAAACTGATGCTTTTTTTTTTTTTTTAGAATTTAATTTATCCATTCAAAGTACACTTTAATCTTAAATATAAAGTATTAATTCACATTATACTTCAAATTTATAATTTTTTTATTGCAGGTGTGAGATGAATTTTCAACAACGTAGTTCTAATGTATATAATTAAAAAGACTATTCTGGAAAATCAATGCATATTAGTTAAAAATAAGTAATTTACCTAATTATTTTAATATATGAAAATTGGTTATTTAATTTTTATATTAAGAAGCTAAAGTAGAAGTATTTATGTATTTTTAATATCCTTGTTACATAGTACGTCTAAAGGTAGGGAAATAATTAATTAAATTATGTGCTGTTATCTGTCACTACTACAAAAAACAAAAAAAAAGGTCCTAAATTTGACCCATTTTTTTTTAAAAAATACTTTGGGCGACCTGAATTAAAATGCAGGTCGTCTTACATAAGGCAACCTGAAAAAAAAAAAAAAACCCACCGGGTTGGCCACGGAAGAACAAATAAAAAATCAGGAATCAGATTTGTGCGGCGGTGCTCTTCCATGACAGCAGATTTGGGCAATCAGCGAAGCAAATATATTTTCAGATCTGGAGTAACAAAAAAAAAACCACAAAAGCATATATGTGCAATCAGCGAAACAAAACTATTTTCAGATCTGGAGTCAAAAAAGAAGAATCACAATAGATCTGTGCAATCAAAGAAGCAGATCTATTTTCAGAGCTGAAGTAGTGACAAAAAAAAAACCACAAGGGATGGAGAGGAACCTGAAGATCGTTGGACCTAAAGATCTGGAATCAAATTCCCAGGACGTAAAGATCGTTGGTGCCTTGTCGTCCTACGCTTTTGCCGGTGAGTCGTGTCATCGCAAGAGATGGAGAGGGAGGCCACAGCAGTGAAGGAGCAAGGTCGCCAAGGGAGGTCACTATGAAGAAGGTCCGAGAGCAAGTTCTTCGCGCAATGAGAAGTTTAGAGAGCAGACGCATGGAGGAAAAAACTAGAACAAATGTGATTATGTTACAGCTGTAATTATAGAAAAATTATAGGGTGTGTAATTAGATTCTCAAATTGGCGACCTGAATTAGATTCAGGTCGCCAAATTTCCAAAATTGGCGACCTGAATTAGATTCAAGTCGCCAAATTTCCAAAATTGGCGACCTGAATTTAATTAAGGTCGCCAAATTTCCTAAATTGGCAACTCGAATTTATTTCAGGTAGCCAAATTTCCCAAATTGGCGACCTGAATTTATTTCAGGTCGCCACAATTCACAAATTGTAAAAAAAATTTGGCGCTATTTAAGAATTTTTTTGGCGCTAAGAGAAATTTTAGGAATTAAGGCGACCTGAATTAAATTCAGGTCGTCGAATTTCCCAAATTGGCGACCTGAATTTATTTCAGGTTACCCAAATTTCCAAATTGACGACCTGAATTTATTTCAGGTTGCCAAAATTTCCAAATTGTAAAAATATTTTGGCGCTATTTTAGAATATTGTTGGCGCGCAAGAGAAATTTCAGGAATTAAGGCGACCTGAATTTATTTCAGGTAGCCAAAATTCCCAAATTGGCAATCTAAATTAATATTTGGGTTGTTTAAAGTCTAAAACTCGAGTAAATAATTACGACAATGCCACTGCCTTCATTTTTTACTTCCTTTTTCGAAAAAAGGACGTCTTTTAAGGCAATAGTATTCATATTTTCTAGTAGTGTGTGGGTAAACAAGCTTACCTAATGTTTTAGACAGAAGCAACAAATGATGTTTGTGTGTCATTTGCTTCTAAAATATAATTTTATATGCTTGAAAAACAATTATCTTTTCACATATAAAATTCAATTTTAATAATATTTTTTATAGTTTATAAATTCAATTTTTATCTTTATTTTAAGAATAAAAAATCAAGACTGAAATTTTAAAATTAAACTTTCACATAATTTTTAGGAGGTGCAAAATCAACTCCTGAATTATTATATTTTAATTGGTTAGACAACAAATAACTTGACAAACCAGGTTCATGCAAGAATTTCTCTAACATTACTCATAATTCTCCGAATGGAACCTTCGGTCAAATAAGAAATCCATTGTCTTGTATTGATTATTAACTTAATAACAAAATTATACTACTACTATATGTAAGCACAGGCAGTAGGGGAGCCAGGATTTAAAATTTATGAGTGCACAATTGGTTGGGGGTTTGGGGGCAGCGCCTCTGAATTTTTTCTTTTTTTTTTTTAAGGAAAGTTTTAAAATCGTTGACAAACAAAGTAGTAAAAATCATCTAGCCTGTACTCAACATGAAGGAGTTCTAATATTGCATTAGAACTATTACAAAAGCATTAATTCTTCGATTCTTTATTCTTTAAAAAAATTACATTATATTTTCATCATCAATCTTATCAAACATATAATGTTTAACATAAGTGTGTCAAGAGTTCTCTAAAATCATACAATGTGAGTTTTAAATCTCTACGATAGGAGAATTAAATTTCTTCTTAGATTTGAATTTATTATTTGATTAATGTTTTCACTTGGAAATTTATGATGTTGCGTCAAATATGTATTTATTTTTAGGATTTATTTATAATTAAGAGTGAAATTATATAGTGAGTATTTTGTTGTAATTTTTTACCTATAAAAAAGTAAAAAGAAAATGACTGGAGAAAAAAATTATTATTAACATTATTTGAATTTATTATTTGATTAATGTTTTCACTTGGAAATTTATGATGTTGCGTCAAATATGTATTTATTTCTAGGATTTATTTATAATTAAGAGTGAAATTATATAGTGGGTATTTTGTTGTAATTTTTTTCCCTATAAAAAAAGGAAAAAAGAAAAAAGAAAATGACTGGAGAAATAAATTATTATTAATATTATTTGAATTTATTATTTGATTAATGTTTTCACTTGGAAATTTATGATGTTGCGTCAAATATGTATATATTCGGTGGTGAGTGCAACGTGACGATGCAACTGCAAGGAATCGAATCAGGGATTATAATTTGTTGGGTTATTATTCCTACCACACTAAACCACTAGTGCTCCTACGAAATGATTTTCTTTAAAATATATATCTATTCTAAACTTTTTGGATTAGTTTGGTTTGAAGGAAGGGGAGGGGAGGGGAGAGAAAAAAGGGGAGGGAAAGAAAAATATTGTGGACCTCACTACACTGAATTTTAATCCCAATTTCACCTCCTCTCATTTTTTTTCTCTCTCCCTCCCTTCCCCTTCCCTCAAACCAAACTAACCCTTTATATCTGCACTTGCAGATATATGCACTAATGTGGCTCCGCCACTGCGTACAGGGGTCATTATAAAGAGCAAAAATATTACTGTTAGTGCATGTCCAATTTTATCTAATTTATCAGTGCATTGAATTGCAACATAGGCAGATCAATTTATCAGTGGATTGAATTGCATGTCCTATCAATTATGATGCTATTGCATATCTTACTTTATCTTGAATGTGGGTATGGAAAATATTTCAATGCACCACTTCATATTTCATGTGCAGTGAATATTTGTTTTTGATTTTGAATTCAAACATGTTACTCAATCATTTATTTATTTTTCTTGCTGCATCAAATTTTAAATTAATTTGTTATAGTTATCATTTTTTATCATTCAAACAAACAGTTATCCATTTCTTTTTACTAGAGACAACTGATCACATCATTACAAAATCGATTTTCTTCATTGTACAAAATTTAACAATCGATCACGTCGTTACATATTCCATTTTGTACATAGCTCTTAGGGAATATAGAAACAACCGATCACGTCATTACGAAATCACTTTTCTTCATTGAACATTAACTATTTTAAATAATTAAAATATGGTTGGAATTACAAAAAGGACCAGACGTGTTTATTAAACGACAATAAAGTCTCTTTAAAAAAATTTAACGAGATGTGGCTATTTTCAAAATTAAAGACTCTCAATTTGTATCAGTAATTAGTATTTTTAGTAGTTTTCTTGGCATTAATATTAAGTACCCGTACTCATGCACTTCACCAATATTCGTATCCCTTACAATATCCCATGTTACTCTTAAGAAAATGGGATTTGGAAATAAGAAAATGACTAAAAAAAAAAGAAATTGAAATTGTAAAAGGATAGAGAAGGGATGGGGGCAATAACGGATTAACATATTTTGGCAAAAAGATCAAAGTGCCCTTCTCTTTATCTCTCCCATCTCTTCCTCTTCCCCTGCTCTTTGTATCTCTCCCTCTCTCCTCTCCATCTCTTTATCTGTTGATGGTCGTTGATGTTTGCTCGACTTGGGACGCCTTCAAGCAACTCTCCTAGCGCAACAAGTATGGCCTAAGATAAAGAATGTGAAAGTGGGAGAGAATGTTTCCATGGGAGTGCCGACTGCAAAACTAAGTTAGAGCGAAGGTGGAGGAAGCTATATTGAAATTGGTGTTGTTGGAGGAAGCTAAGAGGCTAAAGAAAAATACGGTGAACAGTAAAATGAGCTCAAAAGACTGAAAAATCCAGTAATGAACAGTAAATGAGTTTGGAGAAGAAGAAGGTGAAAAGTAAATGTGACATTTAACCAAATTCATAATGGGATCAACACACCCACGTGTGTGTGTAATGCTCAAGATATAAACATCTGCAATATTATTAACTTGGGTAACTATGATGTCAAAGAAATACTCGTATCAGATATGAGAATACTTAATTATATTCTCTTTCTCTCTAACCCTAAATATTAGAGCATGTAGAGCGGTAGGGAGGTCTATGTAATTAGTCATAACTCTCGTCCTTAATTACATACTAAAACTTATTTAAAATAATTTTCTTCGGACTTGAGTCATTTTCTTCTAAGATATAATATTATATGCTTGAACAACACTTATTTTTTCACATATAAAATTAAATTTTAATAATATTTGTTATAGTTTATAAATTCTATTTTTTTTCCAATTTTTATATTGCTTTTATTTTTATTTTAAAATTAAAATTTCACATAATTATTATGCATATATATATATATATATATATAGTAATGTTTTGAAAGGAGAATAGTATAGAAAGTACTTGAAAGGTATGACCTTTCAATGTGAGCTAATTTTTTTCTATGGAAGTTCATATGTGATGCTATTGCCATGGATAATCAATGTCTCCGGACTCAAATCTTGATTTATCTTGAATGAGGGTATGGAAAATATTTCAATGCAACACTTAATAATAGTATGCCATTATACATATATGCCATTTTACATGTGGAGTGAACAATTATTTTTGATTTTGAATTCAAGCATGTTACTCAATCATTTATTTATTTTACTTGCTGTATCAAATTTTAAGTACTTGCATATTGATTTTCTTTTAATTTAAAAGATCAAACGTAAAGCTAGTTATAAATGAGAAGTATGCATAAAAGATCTCCTCTATATTCAAGTAAATTTGATATAAAAAAACGGTCTAATTAATCTCTATGGCGATGATTAATAATTTTAAATATGGGATACAATTATAAATAAGGCAATATTTATTTCTTAAATTTTTTACATGTTATAATGAGAATAAGAATAGGTGACCATTTTTGTGAAAATAATTCGGTAGCCACACCATTGTAATTAAGGTTGACAACGAAAGCTATTTTACCCTCCCGGTAGGGGTGTATATTCTTTTACTGTAGGTGCGTGTCCACGTGATTATTCCCACTGCTTCCCCTTCCTCCCTTGCCTGCTGCATTTAAAATTCGCTTTTGGACAGCAGCGGTGACGTGTTTTCGCGAACAAGCCCTTCCTTTTTTGGGACGCGGCTCAGGTCCTCTGCTGTTGTGGTCCACTTCCACCCTCTTCTCCTAATACTACGCCGTTTTGGCGCAAAAAAGGTAAGCTGCTGTCCTTTTTTTTTTTAAAAAAACTACTAATAGGCACTAAAAATTATTTTAGGATATTTAACCGGTACCGAAAAATACTTCATGATCTTGAAAAATTATTTTAGGATGTTGAAAAATATTTTAGGGTACAGATTGGTACTCAAAAGATACTTCAGGATACTCACTGGGGATACTGGCTGGTACTAAAAAAATACTTTATGATCATAAAAAATTATTTTAGTGGTACTAAAAAAATACTTTATGATCTTGAAAATTATTTTAGGACTAAAATAATTTTTCAAGATCATAAAGTATTTTTTTTAGTACCAGTCAGTATCCCTAGTGAGCATCCTGAAATATCTTTTAAGTACCAGTCTGTATTCTAAAATATTTTTCAGTATTCTAAAATAATTTTTAGTACTTGTCCATAATTAAAAAAAAAAAAGGACAGCAGCTTACCTTTTTTGCACCAAAACGACACAGTATTAGGAGAAGAGGATGGAAGTGGGCCATAACAGCATAGGACCTGAGCCGCGTCCCCTTTTTTGACCCCAAAAAAAAAAAAAGAACAAGCCCTTCCTTTATTCATGTAAATAGCCGAATAACCTAGGGGCAATATGGTCCAAAAAGCTAAACAAATATAAACATACGAAGTCTCGAGAAAGAGAGAAAGAAAGAAAGAAAGAGAGAGAGAGGGCGGGCGAGCGAAACCAAACCCAAATACTAAGAGATCTCTTTCTCTTCCCCGCCCCAACTGAGAAACAGAGGAGCAGACGAGTACCCTCGCGAATCTTCGTACCTTCCTCTTCCCTTGTTTCCTCGATGAGGATCTGCAAGCACACCAAGCTCTGTGGTGATGGTGGTGGTGGTGGTTCGGTCCTTTTCGGTCTCGACGACAACTTCCAGACGCACGTGTGCCAGCTGAACCAGTCTCCATGGGATGTGATCCCTTTCAGCTCAGACTCGTCCCTCCAGGTTCTTCACTCCCTCTCTATCTTCTAATTCCTTTTCTGCTCCAGATCTATACCCAAAACCCTTTCCATCACCCACTTTCATCTATTTTCTCTGCATTCCGATATTAGGGTTTTTCTTCCCCCTTTCTTCCGTATTTCCTTCTCTAGGGTTCTTCACGCACCCTAAATTTTCCCTAACTTGATTTGAGTGATGAAGAAGACGAGAGACATTTTTTTTTGCTGGTGAAGTCAGAAATACACGAACCTCCTGTTTCGGGATTTGAGTTATCTCATAATCAATTTTCTACTTTTATTCTCAAGAACCTCATCTCCGGCGTCGATCTCCATCGTTAGATTGATAAATATAGATAGTTCGAATTTAATATTTTATAAAAATATTATTTTAGACATAAATAAATTTAAAATATTAAAACTTGATTTACATTATTTATAACGGTAGTGCAAACAAAATTAATTGATAAAAGTTTTTCTTTAAAAAAAAGTGAGGATTAAACCCCCACCCTTCTCTTTTGGGATCGGCTCCCGTCCTCTTCCCTTCCCATCCACTTCTCATCCTTTTCTCAATCTTAGCTGTTGGTTTGAAATCTCAACCGTTCATATTTAATATTTTATAAAAATATTATTTTAAAATATTTTTTAATAAAATAATATTTTATTAATATTTTTTATAAAAGATTAAATCTAAACCATTCAAATTTCAATTCAACGGTTGAGATTAAGAAGTGGATGGGAAGAGAAGAGGATGGAAGCCAAATCCTTCTCTTTTACTTTGATCGGTGTAAAGTAAACGTGTTTGTCCGTACCCGCCGATATAGATCTAAAATCCAATCTTTTAATATTTATATTACATCTTAATATTTTTTTTTTGAGTGTATCCTTTTATATTTTTTGAAGATATTAAATAAAATTGAAATTTAAAATAAAAGTAATATGTGTGTGTGACAGAAACTATTAGTATTTCATGTAATAAACTTAGGGTATTACTTATAACATATAAAGTTCTTATACAAATTAGGTTTTGTACTCAGGTACACTAAATATAATGTTGCTTAATCGTTTTAAGAATTAGAATAAATAAATGTTAATAAAATGGTCCACTAGTATATGGAATGGTACATAGCATTATGAAAAATTCTTCTTTAAATCTGGTTTGCCACAGTATCTGTAGTCTGAATAGTTAAAATACAATAATTCAATTCAGCTGACATTAATTTTAGTTGGCTACTTATGTATTTTCTATTTTTATTTTTCTTAAAAAAATGAATCCCTTAATTAAGATTTCACAAGTATTGAAAAAGTGAATTTTGTAAAATCTTTTAATTTTATTAATATGCTAGCTAATATTTAGTAGGTGGAAAATCAGCTCGTTAATTATTATATTTTAATTGGTTAAACAATAAATAACATGACAAACCAGGTATGCCAGAATTTCTATGACATTACTCCGAATGGAACCTTTGATCGAATAAGAAATCCATTGTCTAGTAGTGATTATTATCTTAATAACAAAATTATACTACTACTATTAGTGCATGTCCAGTTTTAGCTAATTTATCACTGCACTGAATTGCATGTCCTATCAATTATGAAACATAGGCAGAAATTATTTGAATATTTCATTATCGTAGGACCTTGCATTAATAATTTCTCTTATTTGGGATGTAAGTGTAATTTTCCCAATTATATTTACCATATGTATACCCTCAACTATAGGGCTGACAAACTAAAATTTCCAAGTCTTTATTATTTTGTTGATGATATTTTAGCCTTTAATTAATTAATTAAAGACATATGATGACTAAACAAATTCAAAATGGTCACGCTGCAATTAACTTTGAGGCAATTATACTAAAAGTAAAATGAGCAAACCAATACTTTTACATGTCATGACATTTTAGTATTTTTAAAAACCTACAACTTACCCCATATGACATTTATATCTCTTTGAAATTAGCTCATTTTATACATTAATAACTATGTTTTAATATTTACACCTATGACTCTTCAAAGGAACAACTTTGTACGGATGGTTATTGGCTCTCGGCATATATGACATATGGAAATTTTTGACGCATAGTCTTCACAAGCATGCAATATAATCAATAATAATTTTCATCCATGGAGGTAACCAAATTAATTAAAGCCCTGTTTTCATCTTCCTCTTGCGCTTGTTTTAATTTCTTGGCTGTTAATAACATAATTATGTGGTTATATTTTATGACTCCTCAACCTTCTGCATTCCTCACTATTCTTCAATGAGCCTCTGTCTTTGTAAGTATTTCTTGCATACACACACATATATCCACACATGTAATTTGATCATTGATGCTCGTTTTATGTACTTGATATGCTTTTGTTTTTCATATTTAATCAGATCCTACTTATGATTAAAAGCTGAAATTAATGAATCCGTGCGGCTATTTACTTGTACAAGAGAATGAATCAATAACAATATGTCTACTTTATGTTAATTTTTGAGGGATTACTAGCGCAATATGAGCATATGACCTTATTCTAGGGGTTGAAGTTTTGAAGAACATCCTTCCTAGTTGCTTACACCCTACAACTCATGATAATATAAAATTTGTGTGATTTATTATGATTTTGGTCCTTTGAATTGATATTAATTTTCAATTTAGTCTTTTAATGTTATAAAGTGTACTTTTAAGTATCTTAATATCATCGAGTTTGTTAAAAAAATGATGACTAAACAAATTCAAATGGTCACATGACAATTAACTTTGAGGCAACTATACTGAAAGTAAAATAAACAAACTGATCGTTTTACATGTCATGACATTTTAGTTTTTCTAAAAACCTACAACTTGCCCCATATGACATTTATATCTCTTTGAAATTAGCTCATTTTATACATTAATAACTATTTTTTTAATATTCACACCTATGACTCTACAAAGGAACAACATTCTACGGATGGTTATTGGCTCTCGGCATATATGACAGATGAAAATTTTTGACGCATAGTCTTCACAAGCATTCAATATAATCAATAATTATTCTCATCATGTAAAGAGGAGAAATAAGTAAAAATAAAAATCAATGTAAATTATTTGGTAGAGCATATCATATGTCCGAATTGAAAGGAGATTTCCCTTTTTCTGTCATGGCAAATCACACAAGAAATAGCTCTTCGCCTTATCACTTCAAATTCTTCTTTTAGTAGCAGTACGCGCTGTTGCTTTCATTCCAACTCTCCCTTTGTCTCCATCAATTTGTTCTGAACATAAAAATGTTTTTCAACTTCTTCAATATAAATGACCATAAATTTGTTGTAAAACATTTTTATGTTTAGAACAAATTGATGGAGACGAATAGACAGTTGGAATGACAACAATAGCATGTACACGTGCCAAAAGAAGAATCTGAACTGATAAGGCAAAGAGTTAGTGCTTGTGTGATTTGCCATGACAAAAAAAGGGAAATCTCCTTCAGATGCGGGCATACGGTATGTTCTACCAAATAATTTTACATTGATTTGGTTTTTTTTTACTTGATTTTCCTCCTTACATGATGAGAATTATGATTGATTATATTGCAAGCTTGTGAAGACTATGCATCAAGAATTCCATCTATCATGTATGCCGAGAGCCAATAACCATCTATAGAAGGTTGTTCTGATCCTTTGAAGATTCATAGGTGTAAATATTTTTTTTTTAAAAAAAGTTATTAATGTAGAAAATGGGCTAATTTCAAAGACATATAATTTTACATATGGGGCAAGTTGTAGGATTTTAGAGATATTAAAATGTTATGACATGTAAAAGGATAGCATATTTATTTTGCTTTTAGTATAGTTGTCTCAAAGTTAATTGCAGTGTAACCATTTGAATTTCTTTAGTCATCATTTTGTTAATGAAATCAATGATATTAAGATTAAGATACTTAAAAGTACACTTTATTTTGTTAATGATTCGTTAACTTTCAATTTAGTCTTTTAATATTTTAAAGTGTATTTATATTCCCTTGCATCTCCGCTTTTCCTTCTGAGGATTCTTCATCATGTTAGCTTTAGGCTTCGTCTTTCTTTCTGAACCATATTGTTAATTAATTATTTCCCTTGCCCATGTAAATGATGATCCTTCTTCATACTCTTGTGTCGCTCAAGTGATTATGAGTAAAGAAGGAAAATATCTATCATATGAAAAACCACGTCAACGCCATCTGAATTCAACCAATAGGTTTTCAACTGAAAGCCAGACAAAACAAATAAGAAAAAGGATTTCTGGTCTACCAAGACAAAAGCAACAGCCGAGTTAGAAGAATTGATAGAAATAATCAACATTTCCTCCCTAACTTGAGTGGGATGGGGATTGTTGAAAATCATGTGCTTCTGACTCTTTTCCTAGCCGTTGTGTGCCTTACACGTCTTTTATAATTAGAGATGAGTGGGTCACTGAGTTTGTTAATTTCTCCCCATCTTACTACTTTACCAGTCTTTAATTCAAATATTCGTGAACTGATCAAAGGATCGAAAGTAAAATTTGTTACCACCTCACTTTACTAGTCTTTTCTTTCCCATGTTAATCATCAAAACAATAAAGGAGTTACATCACCCAATTTATTCATGTATTGAAGTCTCAAGTTCTTATATTGGAAGACCATTTCTTATTTATGTTATTTTAGATTTGTGATTTTAGCTTCCCTTTCTTCGTGGCCTCCCTTATGGATGATGATGGAAAGCCTCCTCCTTTTCTGCATATGGCTGGTGTAACCACGTTATGGCTAGCCGGGCCTTCTCTTATCTTATGTATTTATATGTATGTTTTATATAATAGTTTATTTTGGCTAGTAATTTGCCCTCAACTAATCACTTACCTTATTATACTCTTTTTTTTTTTGGAGAATGATTGGTTCACTACTCATTAGGCTGTAAGGGGAAAGGAAAATTCTTGTTTGAAATGCCTACTAAAAAGGTTAGTATCATCTTATGTCTGGTGTTGTTCATCTTTATTTTAAGGACTAAATAGGTACTCAAAATCACTTCTTTTCACCTTACTCATTTTATAAAAGTTATTCTACGTATTTTTTTTCTTTCTAATGATGATAGTATTGTGTTGATTAGATAAAATTTTAGGGTTATGATTTTGGGAGAGTCTTGATTTTTGACAATAAATAACTATATATGTAGAGGATGATTAATGACTAATTTTAATCGATTTAAATTTATTATTTGGTTGTCTTATGATTTTATAATGAATTTTTCTTTAAAAAATAAATTATAATAGGTTATTTTCTTAGCTAAAATTGAATCAGATTTGTAGGTTTTTTTTTTTTTAAAAAAAACTATTTTTTGGGGTTCATATTATATTTCTTTTCTTTTCTCCAATTATTTTGTTTTTTTTTTTGGTCGAACAATTATTTTGTTTTGAGGTAAGTGGAATGCACAATTAAGTGGTAGTTTTATGGATTGAGTACTACTATAAGAATTAATGTTTAGTGATACAAGATACTAATTAACACTGACAGCAATAAATATTATGGCTCACTAAATTTGTTGTAGGTTGAAAAATATGAGTAAGGATAAATAGAAAAACATAGATGTGTTCTTTAAGAAGAAAATAACTTTAGAAAGTGATATTTCTTAAAAAAAATAATTTTTGAAAGTGGTATACCTTGTAATGAGTCTCCTTCCAAATGCCTTAGAATTTTTGTTTACTATGTTATCTTTTAATTTATAATTGTCAGTTATTATTTATTTGTGTTTTTAATGTTATGCAATATTATTTAGTAAATAGTTCAATTTTTTTTTTTACCCGAGCTAAAATAATTCCCTGGTTCCGCCAGTGATGATAACTATAACAAATTTAAAATTTGATGCAGCAAGAAAAATAAATAAATGATTGAGTAACATGCTTAAATTCAAAATAAAAGTTAAATATTCACTGCACATGTAAGAAAAGTAAATTTCACGCGTACCACACACACAATCCATGCCCCAGAAAAGGAAAGAGAAGACCTGAAGCTCTGTACCCAGAACAACACACGACAACTCCTTAAAAACAGAGTAAGAAGTTTGGTTGAAGAAAGTGACGAATGAACCAGCAAAGAGGATGATGCTTTTCTCACGCACACACACGTACCTCAACAATGCTGAATGGAGAAGAAGGACGGGAATGTTCAAGAGAAGTTCATAATTTGTTTGTTTTATTCCTCTCCATTTGTTCCTATGAACCATGACGGAGAAAATAAAAATTGAGAGCTAAGGGTTTGTTTGGGAAAGGACTAAAATCCAATATGAGATATTTTAAGCTAAAACAATAATTTGGGTGTTCTAGTAATTTCATAATGTTAAATTAGAACAAAATAAAATTGGCCCATTGGCTTAGAGGAATTTTATACTCAGTAACCAAAATAGATAACTTTTATACTCGGTGACCAAAGGTAGATAAAAAACACAAACTCAACTAGACAACCATTCACTTTTGTTGCACAACTATAATTAATGATTAAAAAGAAATAATTCTTTATTTTAAATTTAAGGGTACATATATAAGATTGATTCTCTAATAATTCTCAACTTCTCTTTTACTATCAACTTACAATTTTAAATAACGACATGGAAAAAAAAAAAAGTCTTAGTATCTTTTTTTCACATTATATATTTTTCTATTATTGACTTAACAAGTCAATTAATTATTTAATTAATTTTATTATTATTTCTAGGGTGGGTACGTTTTCTCCATGAAAACATCCTTAGCCGTCCGTCCCCATCCACACACACACATCAAAAGGCTTTTTTTTTTGGTCAAAGTATCAAAAGGCTAATGGAAAAAAGATGAGTAACACTTATTGAGAGCTTTCCATATTTGGATTTTTTTCCTATGAAGAACCATATGTAGTGTGTTTCCTTTTGTAGGGCTTGCTTCTTATATTGAGAACAATTCTCTTTATTGTCTGGGTAAAAAATTAAGATATATCAAAAGGCTAATTATTTTTATTTAAAGTTTGAAATCTTTTTAAAATATTAAAATCAATAATAACAATGTATTTATTTTTTTTTTTAAAAAAAAGAAGATTCATCGTCCATGGGTAAAAAATCACATTCGAACTTTTTAGGTTGTTACACAAGTTGTTATCTATATATAGTAAATCTAAGGTTTTGTAGGTTGTGAAGATTAATTTAATTAATTGACTTTGAAATTTACGAACATACTCGTTTAATTAACGTTGTGTAGAAAGAAGAAAATCTTTGAAAAGAAAACCAAGAAGGTAGAGGAAAATCTTTGACTATTTTTAAAGGGATCAAAAAGAAATTTAAGAAATTACATGTCTAAAATGAAACAAAATGTAAAATTAAGATATGTGTCTTGCTTGTGTCATCTGAAAAACATTGTCAAAGAGTAGCTACCAAAATTTCATAAGGTTTCAAACTTCAATAAATTTAGAATAATTAAGTTTATCAATTATTGAATGTCTATAATGTATAAACTTTGACCATTAGAAACTAGTTAAGATCGATACTTCATTCTAAATGTTTATTATATGCCTACTAAAATGTGGAAATTTCCAAAACATATACTACTCTGGTCCTTTTTAGAAGTCAAATTAAGGAAAAAAAAAGTATTTTTGATCTTATTTATAAGGTACATCATTAAATTTTTTTATATGAATGTGCAATTTTACCCTTTATTTATAATTGTATAAATATTTATTTTCTTGGAGAGTGCAGTTATATAGGAGGTTTACTTGAAAAGTTGTTGAATTTTAAGGTAAAGTTAATAAAGTTTAAGGTTTTATCTTTGTTTTTTTTTCCCCGTGAAATATGTTTAAAGTACCTTATAAATAGAACTAGATGACTAATATAAACTACCTCTTGTTCTTTATAATGGGATAGGATATTGTCACTACCAAAGTCACTACCACTTTTTCATCGTTAGATCAAAATCTCAATAGGAGAGAGAAATAATAAAAGTAGATGAGATTCTGATCTAACGGTGAAAAAGTGGTAGTGACTTTGGTAGTGACAAAAAATGGTAGTGACAATATTCTATCCCCTTTATAATAGGATAAAAAATGTTTACCTCTGTTATCTCCTCGTGTATGAGGAAAATGTAACAACAAATTTGCTAGCAACATGACAAGATGTTGCGTTCAACTTCCTCTGCAATTCAAATAACAAAAAAAGATGATAAAATTTATGAAATTGTTTCTTGCTAGACAACGTATATATTATGAAACATAATGCCCATGGGAGAGATTCTTATCTTGATGAAGGAAAGGGAATTGAAATCAATGCCGCCCAATAAAAGCAAACAAAACACAAAAAATAATACTCTTGTTGAAATCAATGCCTCTTGAATAATGATCACAATTAAAAAAAGATATCTACTCATTTAAAATTGAGTTTTCTATCAATAAATAAATACGTTGAGCTTGATTGAAGCCACAAATTGAAGTTGTGTCTAGATATAGCTTGAACAGTCTCATTCGTCTAAATTAAAGCTTAAAATAACCTCTTAAATTGATAATTTGCTTGTCATTTCTTACTTCCAAAATTTGCATCTTAAGTGGTGTCAACAAAAAGGAAACAAAAAACAATCTGAATGTATACTTGATAAACAGCATGCGAAGACCAATTTTTTAAAGCCCTCTAACGATCATGCTACATTTAATCAACATCACTTGCTATTTGCTTAATGCCAAAATTTCCTTTATTATTTTGAAGTGGTACAATGTATAAATCTTAAGCAATTGGAAATTGCATTATGTACGTACCACCAACCTCCATCTAATTTAAAATTGGCCTGCATAATTTAATAGAAAATTACTCAACTGAAAAATTCTTATAAATCAAGTCAATGCTCAATATCACCATCACATGCATCAAGTATGTAAAGGGTCTGCATCAATAATAAAAGCATATAGTTACCTTTTTCCCTCTGGTGATTTTTTAGCCACTCGATGATGCCTAGGGTAGAGAAGTGTCCTTTTTGGATGTAGAAGGGCAAACGCTATTAGATAAGGAGAAGCTACAATTAAGATTCTAAATGCGAACAAACTGCAAAATAAATGGATCAACTTATCTTTTTTTTTTTTTTTGGTCAAAGATGCATTCATTGAAATTAAATAAAGTACGTACCATTACAAATAACCCAACTAATGAAGCAAAAGGCTACTACATATAGAGCAAAGGAAAGGATAACAGACCAAAAGTACCAGAAACCTAAACAAAAGAAAGCTAACCAAAAAAAAAAAAAATCAATAAGATAGCATATAAAAATTTTGATAAGTATGCGATTTACAAATAATTTTGATATATAGAAGATACATATAATAATGCATGTGGGTAAGTATATTATTAAGTATATATATAGAGATGGGTTCCATATTGAAAAATTTTATTTTTTCCAATAAAAAAAGAGTAAAATATACTAATGACCACAATATTTCAAGATATTAAAAACTATACTGGTTAATGAACTGATCGACCAAAGGTAGTAGTTTAAGAGTCAATGGGGTAGACAGGATTAACTCTCCCAGTAATAATTAAAATAATATAATTTAATAAAAATGTGTAATAATATTCATATTTTGATTATAAAAATGTTTAATAAAAATAAAATTTAAGAGAGTGTGAGTTCTACTTCCTTTGTTCTTTTTAATAAATATGTAAAAATTATACAGTACTCCCTCCGGTCCTAATTATAAGGCATAGTTGATTTTCTTTGGAGATATTAAGGAAGCTAAATAAGTTACTTAATCATTTCATATGTTGTGCATCTTTAAATTATATATTAGTTCATTAATTAAACTAACTAGTTTGAAGAAAAAAATAAAAATAAAAATAGTCTAAAGTAATTTAATTAGCTTCATTAATTTTTCCAAAAAAGTCAACTATCCCTTATAATTAGGACCGGAGGGAGTAACATTTTTGGCAAAAATAACTTTATTTATAATTATATTGGTACCTCGTCCCCGACGGGCTTCCAGAAGCCAGTGCCTTCAGCGATCACGATTATGCCTCCATAGAAAATATCAATCATCTCGCTGAAAAAATACCCCTTTTCCATGGAATCCGCGTCGCCCACACCTACAGTTCACCGAAACACAAATCTGACATCAGCACATCGTTTTAACAAGATTCAATTAACACCCCATGATCGAAAAACACAAACTTTATTCATCAGACAGGGAAATTTTGAATCTTTGAGAGACATTGAGGGGAAACAGAGTGAACCACAGAGCACAGAAAAAAGAGAGTATGACATAACACTACAGTCACCTTCAGCAATGGTGTATGGCGCTTCTTGACCATCTTCAGCAAACATGCGTATGACATTTGGTTGCCTGATCTATTTCATTGTTGAAATCTCTCGCTGGGCATAAGCAGAAACAATAGAATTCCAAGAAACCAAGTCCTGAATGCCTTTGTAACACAATTCATCGAACATTTTTCTGTCGAACCAAGTCCTGAGTTTTGTAGACCATTAATTGTTCATGACTTTTCTCTGCGTCATAACTCATCCTCATCCAGCTACTGATTGAAACAGAAAATCCAAGAAATGGAAACAGATCTGCTGCTGTCTACAAACCCGAGCTGTTCTCGTAATCAACCATAATGAACAGTAACAGAAGAGAAAAGCTCAACCAGATTGTGCAAGATCTCGCCGAAGGTCCGTTGCAATTTTCATTCACCATCTTCGGATCGCACAATAGGAGCGAGGAGGCGACATTTCTCTGCTCGCAACTCTGCGTATGCTCCGAATCGGTGAGACTTAGACCAAGAACAGTCGGAATCGCACGATAGGAGCGAGGAGGCGACATTTCTCTGCTCTCAACTCTGCGTATGTTCCGAATCTTGAAATTTCAAATCTCTTCGGTCGTTTTCAGTTGTGGCACAGACCGGAACTCCCATCTCTCTTGGGTCCGGATCTTGGTTACCCATGAGCTTGTTGAGTCAATAACCGGTGCTCCACCTTGAGTCGCTCTGAAAATTTCAATAATCTTATGTGATACTAACGGATCGACTCCATTAGCTGCAAAAACAAGATGATCGGAGGCAAAAATGGAGGAAGGAAGTTCAAATAAAAAGAGGAGAGGTCGCAGGCGGATCCAGGGTCATAAGTGAAGAAAAGGAAAACGCAAACATGAGAGGAGCATTATCAGATCATGGGATAACTCTCACGCCCTAGCCTTCCCTGGGAGTAACAGCAAGAAGGCAATTTCTGAGCAGAAAAGCCCTGAAAAAAAAATGGAGAGAAAGCTTTGGAGAAACCAGACGTGAAAACCCAATCTTCACGGAAGCCTTTTGAATCCAGGGGAAACGTCAGAGCAAAAGCTTCGCCAATTCGATTTCTAGGGTTTCGGTTTTCCTCTCATTTCTTTTCTATCTTGGATCACCATGCCCGCTGTAACTTGGGTGTGTGTGATGTTTTTCTTGTCAATCAGCGTGTAGTTGATCACCCATTTGGACGACCAAGACAATCGATCAATACTTTTTGCTACTTCTGCAAGATTTTTGCTGTCAATAATCGTATAAGCTCGCAGATAAAAAAGAAAAGAAAAAAAGAAACCTGGGTAGATAGTGTTGGCTTCCTTGTCTTGACATGCGATTATTGTCCGTTTCTGGTTTGTCACTGGACCAGAGGAGACTTGATCGGTCGGGGTTGCGGCTTCGGAAGAAGCACAAGAGCCTAGACTCAATATGCGAAAAGGAATATAATCGGAACCATAGTGAATTGAATGAGGATGGTGATGGGGCTGGTACTTCGGGCGCTGATACTGAGCTACGCCACAGCTCTAGGGTTCGGCGAGCTCCAGTTGTACTCGATGCCTCTCCTCCTCCCCTTAAGAACGGCGGAAGTTAGGTAAGAATGTAATGCTGAGGAGTGTGAGCGATGTCAAGAGCCCAGGACATGTGAATCAGAGTCCTGGTGGGGTAGAGCGTCCGGGTACATGGAGTTCAAGGTTAAGATATCGGAGTAAAAATGTAGGTTTCACGGTGAAGGGGGGAAGAGGGAACCACCGAGTAGTAAAAGGAAGCTGTTTGGGGATATGGACGAAAGCAAGGGCAATGGAAAACCAGAGGTTGTAGAGATTAATAAGAACGAGGAATTGGAAGGTGGGATGCCAGAGGTTTTTAAGTCAAAAAGACCAGGGAGGATCAAAGCAACAAAGCATGCGGAAGATCATGAACATAATGAGCAATATGTTTGTGATTAGGATCAGAGAGAGGGAGTATAATTAATTAGAATCTGTTGCTTTACATTGATAATCGAACCCATGTAGTGAAAGTTGCCATATTTTGGAAACCTGCTTCTGCTGCATGTGGTAGGTGCCAGCTGCATATATACCACTTCTTGGAAAACTTTGATGCTTGTGATTACGAAAATGAGTTGTTTGTTACAAAGTTAATGCTTTCTGGAATTCTCTCTTTCTTCTTCTATACCAAAAGTTAGAGCTAGTAGCTCCATACAACTAGAGCACATTTATATATTGTCTATCTTTTAAAAATCGCATATTATAATTACTTTGCAAATTTTTTCAGATCTCATTTACCTTTTTACTGCATCCTTTGGTACCAAGTTTAATGTCTTTTTCTCTTTCTGGATGGCAGGGAGGGTGGAATTGCAAATATTATATCATTTCTGAGTTATGCTTACTTCTTTTTTAGCATGATAGAATATATTCTCTGAGCGTTCTTCTTTGGTGCTACCATCAAAAACATTTTCGCAGATCAATTCAATTAATCTGGTGCGCTATGATATTTTTACTTTTATAATCCTGGTGAAGGATCAAGTCCATGTTGGAAAAAAAATGTTGAGGTTGATATTTTAATTCTATAATTTTATTTCTAGTCTCAATTTGATTCTTTAGGCTTATATCTACGAAAATGATCTGTTGTTTTAACGATTTATTATCTTAAATTAAAGGAACTTTGTCCTTCAGTTAGGTAACGATATGCCCTTTTGATTAATTTGGCTTGTGTGTGTATGGTTTTAGCTTCTTTTCCATAATCTGAATTTTGTATGTATACAAACATATACACACTTCCACGACTGTCATTGAGAAGTTCTTGATCAATACGTCAATATTATAATTCTACGTATTCTTCAATTATTTATGCAGCTAATCGTCCACCGATGATGACGAAAGCCCCGTTGGTTGCCCTACAAACTTATTACTCTCTCTCTCTCTCTCTCTCTCTCATATCATTTATTCACTCGTTTTAGGGTGGGTCCCACTATCGCGTCATTTTGTCCATAAAGCTGATTCCATATTGCGTCCCGTCCCTCACATGCCTCCCCCTGATGACCACTCCCAATCTTTCTCTAATGGTGAAATTGGCCAAAAAAGCCATGCTGGAGTAAAATTAGTAAGAATGACACATGTTTCAAAAATTTGTATTCATCTTCACATTTAAATATTTTGTTCATTTACTATCGGTTCTTTTTTTCCCCAATTTTTATTTCGTTATAAATCTTTATTACACTACTACAAAAAACCGTTTTGGCGTCTCAGAAAAACGTCATATTTTTAAAAAAGGAAATGAAAAATAAAGGTGGTGGCATTTTTGTAATTATATGTGATAAAAATTGACTTTTGGAGTCTCAGTTTAAAACTCAGACTCCTTAGACTCCAGTTTAAAACTTAGACTCCAAAAGTCAAGCTTTTAGAGTCTAAGTTTAAGACTTAGACTCCAAAAGTTTACGTGTGGGGCCCGCGAGAGACACTTTTGGAGTCTAAGTTCTAAACTTAGACTCCAAAAGTCAAGCTTTTAGAGTCTAAGTTTAAGACTTAGACTCCAAAAGTTATGTCGTACAGCAGAAAAGAAGGTCACGTCGTGTAGCAGAGGGTCACATCGTGCAGCAGGGGGTTATGTGTGGGCCCCGCGAGAGACACTTTTGGAGTCTAAGTTCTAAACTTAGACTCCAAAAGTCATGCTTTTGGAGTCCTATTTTAAAACTTAGACTCCAAAAGTAGTCATTTTTCCCACCCGACTTTTCATTTGCCGCCCATATTTCCAAATTCCCCTCCTTTTTGGTCATTTTTGAAGTCTAAATAAAAAGCTTAGACTCCAAAAGTTTTCATTTACCGCCTTGTCTTTTCAGTTTTCTTTTTTTTTTCCTTATCCTCTCTCAATTATCTTTTCAGCCTTTGCTCCTTCGTGTTCTCCGCTTGTTTTTTTCCTTTTTTCGCTCGTCCTCTCTAATTCATCTTTTCATTCTCTCAGCCTTTGCCGCCTCCAAGTTCTCATTTCATCCTCTCAGTCTTTGCCACCGCTCCTCCTCATCAGACTTGTGGAGTTGCAAATCTGGCCGTCTCCGTCCTCCGCTCCCATCTCTAATGGGGTCCTTTGCTCCCATCTCCTCAGATCTGCGAAAAAAGGAGGTGGATCTGCTATATCCTTCGCGTGGCCACTTTTCTGCTCCCATCTCCTCAGATCTGCGAAAAAAGGAGGTGGATCTACCATATCCTTCGCATGGCCACTCTTCTGCTCCCATCTCCTCAAATTTGCGAAAGACGGCGAGGACGAAATCTTCGGCTCCTTCGATTTCAAGTCCAACAGCTCGATTTTTTTTGTGGTACTTGAGATTTTGTGTTTCTGTTGCGATTTTGCAATTTGTTTTGGTTCTTGATTTGTTTTGTTTATGAGATTTTGCATTTATGTTGCGATTTTGCTAATTATTTTGGTTCTCAATCTATTTTGTTTGTGCGATTTTGCTTCTGAGATTTTGCGTTTTTGTTTCAATTTTGCGATATGTTTTGATTCCTGCTATTGTTTGGAAGAAAACCAGTGGACGTGTCTCAGCTACCCAATCACGAGAATGATCTGTTTTATTTCTGGGTTTTTTCTTCTGAGATTTTGTGTTTTTTGTTTCAGCGAGTTTGCATTTTTCGATCTGTCTATCTCCGGCGTCTGCACCTGATCAGAATACTGGAATACGTTTTTGCGTTTTATTTTTTATTTTTTAAAAAAAGTACTTACGGCGTCTAAGTTAAAAATTAGACGTTGTCAGTTTTCCTTTCTTACGCCCCCCAGATATGCGTCTCCATGAAATAGGACGTCAAAAAGGCTTAAAATAGGACGTTATTGACCCTTTTTGTAGTAGTGTTAATTTTATACCTATTATTATAAAATTCTTCTAATTAAGTTCTAATGTACTACCGTATATAATTTGCTTTTAACTTTGAAGGATTTCTATTGATAATTGGCAGGGTGAACTGCAACTGAAAATGTCAACTCTGTAAAATCATTATGATCTGACTTTTATAACATAATATTTTTTTTCCCCCAAATCAATTGGCTGCTCAAATTTATATCATTCGTATGTTTTCGCTTAAGCTAGGGGATTGAATTTTTAATTTTAAAGAATATTATTGGCAAGAATTTGGTAAAAATAAATTATGAAAAAAAAAACACGTGCTGATTCAATTGAAAACAAGGTTCCTACGGTAAAGACTTGACACCAACAAAATAAATTGTTGATTAAAGTGGTAAGCGACCAATTCCATGAGGATAAGAACACAATTTCAAGCCACATGAAATAGGATAGATAAAAACCCTTGATCAAAGTTTTTTTTAAAAGACAAAACAAAAACAAAAACAAAAACAAAAAGTCTTAGCTATTTTAATTTTCTTCCTAAATTTTTTGTTTCAAATATCAAGGGTCTGTTTGGGAAGGCGGTCGAGGACTGAAAAAATATGGTAGGAGAGAAAAAGTACAGTGGAGTAAAATGAGATGTTTAGGTTGGCATTTTTTCAAATGAACTTCTAGGCCAAAAGTTATTTTTAAGAAGAAACCACTGAGATATGTTTTTCAAGGTTCTAAGTTCTAACCCATCAATCCAAACATAAAATAAATTAACTATATATATATATATATATATATATATATATATATATATATATATATATATTTTTTGATACGAAGAAAGTTTTGGAGGTGTTCGGCATCAGTCCCCCCCATCAGTCCCCCACCAAGGCCAGGGGGGACTGATGCCAAACCCCTCCAAAACTTTCTTCGTATAAAAAAAAAAAAAATTAACAACAATATAATTTTATCTCATCTTAAATTTACAAAATTCAAATTGAAAAAAAAAAAAACCACTTATGACACCGCTAATACAAAAGGGCCTAAATTTCTTGTACAATTTATCTGGTTAAGTGTTATGGTTAATTAGAAGTTGTTAAACCCATTCATAACAGTTGATGATGTGTTGATTTATGTGGTTTATTAAACTCTTGCATTTTAATTGGGGCTACATATATGTCTGTATATGTGCGCCCATGTGTGTGTGTATACATGTGTGTGTGTGTTTTTGTTTTGTTTTTTTAAGGAAATAAGGGAGGGAGTATTGCTCTTGATATTTGGAAAAAAAATAAAAGGAAAAGAAAAAGAAAGATGAACTTGAACTAATATATAATCTTGCCAAACTCAGGCCATAAGCTTATTATATGTAATGGACCAGCTACTAATAATGCTTTTCATGTTCTCGTGATTACTTCACTTTACATTATTCCACGTTATAAAAAGATATTCGATTATTGCAGCTCCGTTGATGTGATATGGACCAAGGCAAATGTTGACTCATAATAATAATAATAATAATAATAATAATAATAATAATAATATTATTATTATTATTATTATTATTATTATTATTATTATTATTATTAAGGGGGGAAACACGAGAAAGGCAATCAAGACTTATGATTATTAGAAAAAGTTTCACATAAATGAGGACGTACCGTTCGTCCACACAAGTGGGTCACTGCAGTCTGCAGTATGTGATGTCCACATTATCATTTTCAACGATAGCATAGAAGTCATGTAATCTACACAGACTGATATTTTAATTAACTAACTAGTATAATGTATATAATAATGATAATAATATAATTAAAAATCCCTCACTATATGGTTTTGATGGTGGCAAGTAATCGTCACCAATTACACCTATTTATAGGCCTATATTCCAAGTCACCTCAAGTTGATGCAAAATTTTCACTTAATAGCATGTGTGGTCCTCATCGATCAATGAGGTGTAAATTATGAAGTTTTTTCTGAGCAAAAAAAAAAAATAAAAATTATGAAGCTTTATTTTTAACTCTAAACAAGGATCAATAATGCATTTCTTTGGCACTTCAATAATTTTGAGGTCCTAAATGTTATATTGTACTATATCCTAAAGGATCTCTAAATATTAATGTCAACTTGGACGTATGCAAATTATTTTTTAAAGAGTCATATCATAAGAAAATTACATATATCAAGTAAAAGTGAGGGGACTGAAACGCAAGGTCAAAATTAGGTTAGTACACACCGAGTGGGCTTGTATGACTCTCATCATCATGCATTTATGCCCCTATTAAATTCATTACTCCTTTTGTGGAGAGTTACGTGGACTCAAATTCAAATTTCCAAGCTTCTTGTTTCAATTCTTCAAGAGTTGTTTGCAAGCTAATTTGATATAAACTTATGAGGATGTTCAACATGACAAATAAATCCCATTATTTCATTCAAAATATGTCTCTCTGTTCTACTCAACTCCATCTTCAAGTCTACATATTTCTGTGAATATAATGTGGAAGAACAATTTTCAATTAATTTTTTTGTATCAATTAGCAAGAAGAATAGGAATTATATGTCTGAGAAACACACATATAAACGCTAATAACAGATGAAAAGAATCTAAACTTGAAATACAAATCAAAATGCGCTACAGGTCATTTCTCCCTCCTACTGTCCATTTTGAGAAAAACAATAATTACTTGATTTTCAACATTTATTGCTCGTTATGGAAAGTGGTCCATTGTTCCACCAGTAACTATAATTTACGTTGAGAAAACAATGTTTCATTGTATGAAATGGCTTTATTAGGTGTGAAATTAAGCTCCTGTAATTGATTTCATTATTTTTTTTTTTAAAAAAAAAACTAAATTGTGTGCTTAGCATATGAGTGCGTGAGAGAGTATCAAAACTCAACACCGCAAGCTCTGAAACTTTTAATTTTATATATACCCGTTTTAACATCCCCTCTTTTATTGCTTCTTGCTTGCATTTTGCAAGATGCCAATGTAAAAGCTCGTGAGAATATCCAGAAGAATACAATACTCTCTTTGACTAATTGCCTGCTAAAAGTATTTTTAATAATTTGGACTCAATTTAGAATATTTATTTATTAGGCTATAGCCAATATACTCTTGAGCAGAACGATCAATGGATTGATTCAAGGATTCACTAGTATATCCGTCCAACTGTGGATGGGTTTTAACCCATGGTTAAGATTATCTTTTACTATGATAAATTCTTAGATTTAAATTCTCTCCACTGCCATTCTCCTCCATTTCCCACTTCAATGGTTTGATTGAAATTTAGATACCCATATTTAACATTTTATAAAATTACTAAAAAAAAAAAAAAAAGAAATTTAACTTGTTACTCCCTCTCCTTGTACTTCTTACAAAACAATGTAATTAGTTAAAAGCATTAAATTTTCCTAAAACTTAAGTAATTATTTTCAATATTATCCTTACTAATTACACTCTCTCCCACTACCCATATTAAATAGGGCATACATGAAACAAAAAATATATTTAATGCGGTTTAGAAATAAACAAGTGCTTTATAGAAAGGATAAAAAATATTCGTTGGCACGTTATAATATTATAATAATAAGGACCATAGGAAATAATTTTGGGAAAATTCGTTTGAGGGCCCCTATTGGGCAATTAATTCCAGAAAAGGCCCACAAAATCTGAAAATACGGAAAAAGGCCCTGAAATTCTGACAATACCAAAAAAGGCCCAAAGATTCTGACGAAGTTGTTAATGGGGCTGATATAGTTGTTAGTGGGGGGCTGATATAGTTGTTAACCGGGCTGATTTAGTTGTTAAAAAAAAAATTTAACAACTAAATCAGCCCGATTAACAACTATATCAGCCCCCCGTTAACAACTATATCAGCCCCATTAACAACTATATCAGCCCCCCGTCAGAATCTTTGGGCCTTTTTGGGTATTGTCAGAATTTCAGGACCTTTTTCCGTATTTTCAGATTTTGTGGGCCTTTTCTGGAATTAATTGTCTAATAGGGGCCCTCAAACGAATTTTCCCAATAATTTTTATAGCCCAAACAATTTAAAACTACAATAAACAAATATTAATTCTACATAATAGCTATCTGTCATAATCTATTTTGATAATACCACACCCTCTTTTCTCTCTGTTCTTCGTTTTAATTTCAAGACACGTGATCCCTGAGTCAGTCATTAATTTACTCAGTCATTATTACTAACACTATATATATGTTGACAATCCTCGTTCAGGTGTCAGCATATATTCTTAAAACGCATCCATTCCTTCTTCATTCACCCATGCATTCTCTGACGTACAACCCACCAAACGTACTCTTCATGCATTCATAGGACGAATCATAGATTTTGGCGCGTACAATTCATTTTTGCCAAAATAGGTAACCTTGCTTTTCAATGTCACATCTTGGCCGTCCAATTTTCATTTCTCTCCTTACCTTAGAGATTCATTTTTTCCTTCCACTCTTACCCTTGCAGGTCATGCTATTTACCAAACTTGCCATTTCAAAAGTTAATATTTTAATTAAAATATTAGACAATTCATTTTTGCCAAAATAGGTAACCTTGCTTTTCAATGTCACATCTTGGCCGTCCAATTTTCATTTCTCTCCTTACGTTAGAGATTCATTTTTTCCTTCCACTCTTACCCTTGCAGGTCATGCTATTTACCAAACTTGCCATTTCAAAAGTTAATATTTTAATTAAAATATTAGTAATATAATACTCAATTTTAAAACCTTCTTTCCCTTCTTTATAGTGTAAAAGGATGGGCGATTTCTTTTAAGTACGAAAGGTAAAAGATAAAAGATCTCCCACTGCAATTTAATTTGTTCTTTTTTTTTCCCCTGAAAAACACAGAGAGAGAGAGAGAGAGAGAGATTCAATGAATAATGAAATTGAAACTTCCATCTTCTATCAAGCAAATATTTGACATTTTCGTTTAGAAGGAACAGAGAAGATTATGGGTGGACCTGAGCTTTTTGAGTCTTCTATGTCTTTTTTCTTACTTGTTTATTTTTTTTTAAAAAAAGAAAAGAAATAAGATTACAGATATTGGAGTCCAACACCATATTTTAAACATTCTTATTATTATCTAGAAACATTCCAGTTTTCGTGAAGTTTAAATTAAAACGCATAAAATAAAATTTATGATCCTTTAATTATAAAAGAGATTTGATATTTACCTTATCTTCTTTATACTTCGTATCTCTCTAAATGAACTTTGTCTCTCTTCTAGCTCATAAATTTCTGATTGCTGGCAAAATAAAATGGTATGCAAGACTTTGGTTTGATGAAGAACACTTTTTAATCTGATAGAAATTTGGCAGCATTTTTTGCTCTTCAACATTCCTTTTTCTAAAACTTCTCTTAAACCTCCATGATTGAATCATTGAATGGACAGCTTCCCTCTTCCCTTGGCCAGATTCTATACGAAATGATGGAGGGAAAATGCCAGAAAAGGACATTATACTAACCTTGCCATTTGCCTTCTTTAAACAGGTTACTTTTTTCTAAGCTTAGTTGTAATACCCCAAAAATTATTATTTCTCATAAATACAATATTTTGATAAATGACACCTATGGAAAATAGGCGAATATGTGGTCTCAAATTTTGAGATATATTTATTCTATCTATTAGATTATTTCTCCTACGAATTTAAGGTAGCCAATGTTTTATTTTTCTAAGTTTTGTTTGGGATCATAAAATACCATAAAAATACAAATAATTCCCAAATTAAATTAGGGTTCTTATAGGACCAAATAAGAGCAAGAAAATGTTAGGGAAATACATTAATCAAATTGGGGAAAATAATAAAAATTAGTAGACACTTAGATTGTCATTAAACTAAATAATTATGTAAATTTTCATAATTAATCAAGGGATTAAGTAAAGGAGACTTAAGCCTCAAAATTGATAATTTATTAAGTAACTAAATTTTCTAAAACCCTAGAACTAATACCTAGTTCATATTTAAGTTACAAAAGGCCATAAGAATTATCTAAACATTTGAAACAATTAAGGGGGCAATTACTAATAATTAATGGGCAATTAATTAACACTAATGGAAGGTTTAGCTATTTGTTTAGGATTAACCTTAATAATCACCAAATAGAGATGGGTTAAGCTAATTAAAATTCAAAAACCTTTAAGGGCTTGAGATTAGCATTAAAGAGATTGTCAATGACCATAAGATACCCTAAACACCAATCATGCAATAGTCAAGAGACAATTAGGTTTTAATTAAGATGTTAATCAAACTTTAATCAAGTTTTGAAGAGTCAATAATCTCAATTAACATTAAAGGTCAAGATTAACCCTCATAAAGCTAATCCAATGGCTCTAATTAGCTATGATAAAGTGGAATCCATGTGAAATCCAATTCACCAATAGAAGAATTTCCTTGTAGGCATGTGAGAGGAATAAAGCACAAAAATTATTTAAGTAAATAAACAAACACATATGAGTCACAACTCTAACATTAATAACAAGAAGACTTTCAAGGCTTTTGGAAGAGGATAATGAGAGAGAAAAGGGAAGGAGGTGGAGTGTTGTGAGCCTAATAAGAGAAGTCAAAGCATTAGCCAATAGGAGAATTTAGGCATAAAACAATTAGGATAATTCATGAAACTAATTCTATACATAAACAAATGGAAATTCATACAAACTAAATTGTATCTTGAAATCCATCAACTATAAATCAAATGTAAGATGAGATTTGGAACAAGCATAATTCAAGCTTGAAAATGAGTATAACCAAAGTCATTTCCCCAAACTTTGCAAATTGATACCAAATGAGAAAGTAAGTGATATTGGTCTCTAAATGAAGCTAAGAACTTCAAGAATTCAAAACCAATGAGAAAATGTATATAAAACCTCATTAGGATCCCCAAATAAATTTCTATCTAGTGGAATACAAAGTGGAAGAGGTAGGAAATTCTAAGAAGTCCAAGAAGTAATTACACATATGCAAAACGAGTCATCACTCTAGGAATGAGTCATTAGCCTACACATGAATGAGTCATTAACCTAAACATGCATGAGTCACTAATCTATGTATGAAATGAGTCATAACTCTAAGTATGAGTCATAAACCTATTGGAGGACTTTTGGCAAATTTGGAAGAGGATAGGGTGAGTCATAAAGTAATAGAAGAGCCTAGAAGAGAGAGGTGTATGGCTAAGATGAGTGCTCCCAATTACCCTAAATCCAAAAGCCACAAATGCTTAAAAGTTGTTAGGTAGTTAACTCCAAGATTTACTATAAATAGGGAGGTAGAGCCTTCATATTTTCTCACCAATTCACAAACATATCAGCTGAAACATAGAAGGAGAGTGGGAGTAAGGAGCATCTTGAAGGAGTAGCAAGGTTCTTGGTAAGTTCTCTAGCTCTAGCTTTGAGTTCTTTAGTTTTTAGTTTTTAAATTCTTAGATAGAAGTAGCTTAGATCTTAAATAGTCTAGAATAATTTTAAATTCATGTTTTTATAGTTAAAATCAGCTTGATTTCGAAAAATTGATGAAGAAGGGGTTTTAGCAAAATTTCTGGAAGGGAAACATCGAAGTAACGAAGTTTTGGCGAAATTTCATCGGTTCTGGAATTTCTGAATCAGTGATAAAAAATGCTTATTTTTATGTTGAAAACATGATTGAAGAATTCTGGGAAAATTCATGGTTAAAGTAGACATGGAGGGCCTTTTAAATATGTAAAGAACATGTCCAAATGATTTCTGTACAGTGAGATAAAAATCCTCAAAGTTAGGCTATGAAATTCTGGAAAAATGCTGGTCAGATGCTCAAAACTTAAAATCTGGGAATGAACCGTGTAATCTGGGCAAAATCTATTATTTTTCCTTCAAAGTAGACATCCTGAGGATTCCAGGGAATTTTACGGATCCTCGTTTTGATTTTTCTAGAATTAGTTATGATTTTTCAAAGTTAGGAGAAAATCAGCCCCAAATGCTGAATATCAGCGTTTTCCGAAATTTAAGGAAAAATAATTAAATACTAAATATACCAAGGGTAAAATAGTCATTTGTGGCTAGGATATCTATTGGGATATTAGTTGTGAATTAATAGATGCAATATTACCCTTATAAGAAACCTTAGATCGCCTCGCAACCGACAACGTACCGTGCTCGACAAGCAAAGGTACGGATGCGTACTGTAACACTAACTCTGATGCTTATTGTATACTTATATGTGATAGATAGTCTGAGACTCTAATTTTGAAAAGTTGTAGACTCTGTTTTGAAAGTTGTGCATACATACAGTTATATACGGGTTATAGTCATGATAACGTCGTTGAGTTTTCCTAGCGTTGAGGACACGGATGTACACCGTGGCACTGGTGAATAGTGCAGACTGGTTTGATGTGAATATGTGGTGAGACTGGAATAATATGGATATATGATGGTTGTGTTTTTATCTTTGAGAAATGAATATTGAATGTGAATATTGTTGTTTTATCATGAATATCTGTGATACATAACTGATACATAAGCATGAGGTTAATCGTTACCTGAGGTTCAATGGGAATTGAACCTCAGCTCATAGTCTCAGATTCTGGTGGAACCCGGGACAAGAACAAAGATAAATAGCACACGAGAGGACACGAGCAGAGAAGATAGTTATGGGTTATTGTATTAGTAAATATTCAGAGAATTGTACCACTGTAATAGCAACCAAACTCAACAACAGGAAATATATATCAGATACTCGCTCTTTTAAATTATTCCGATGCTCTACTCTAATTAAAATATTTTGAAAACGGATTTTGAAAATGAGGATGTTAAATTAGTTACTTTTCTTTAATCATAATTATTTTTAAACCCCGCCACAAGAATTATCCTTCATATCTAAACCTAAACCCTAGCCATATTCAGATGCCATTGTCATCTATCACTTTCCCTAGTTTTGTTTTGTAATGTTTTTGGGCCAAGCTCCTATAAGCTATGGGCAATATTAATAAATAACCACACTAACGTTCTAATTAAAAATAATAATATTTGAAAATTCTTATAATTTGGTTAATGATGTCATTTTCATTTACTATTCAAAAGCTTTGGGACTTTTTAGGTATTGTTTTCTTTAGCATTTTCCCTTAAAAAATTCATGATATAAAATTTTCTTAAATAAAAGAGATAGCAAACTATACATTTTTTTTTCAAAAAAAAAATTTGTCAAGAGTATTTAAATATACGGCTTTTTTCCCCCTATAGCATGGTGTTTATGTGTACACTAACGAGTCCAGTTTCTCTCACCTTCAACCCCCTCCCCATCTCTCTCAGGCGTATCTCGGCCGTCTATTCCGTGATCCAACGGCCTAGATTAAAAAAAAAAATTTGTTTTTTGTCTTTTTCGAAAAAGACAAAAAACAAAAATTTTGTTTTTTTTTTATCTCGGCCGTTGGATCACGGAATGGACGGCCAAGATCTAACTGTGAGAGATAGGGAGAAAAAATTGACAATGAGAAGATCCGTCCGCGTACACTAACACATACACAAACGTAGTCACGTACGCTCATATATATACAATGAAATATATAATTCATATCTACACACACAGTCACACATGTTAAATATATAATTTATCAACAAAAAGTTTTATTTTTTTTCATATTATTTTTAAGTTAAAAAAAGGTTGATATAAAATAGAAGCATTATATTATTTATATCTCACAAACAGTAACACTATAATTTTTTTTCTGAACTTTTATGTAATTCTTAATTTTCTTAATATATACATACATGCATACATATATATCTTAATACACATATAGAGAGAGAGAGAGAGAGAGAGAGATTTTTAATCATACAATCAGGACAAATACATAAATAAAATTGGAGGAATGTAATATCCTAAAATTCATATTCATTAAACATACTCTATTTTGGTAAATAATACCTATTAAAAATAAGGGAATATGTTGGACAAATTTTCTTTAGAATTTAAATAGGGCAAAACCCAATTTTAAGAATTACATGATGGATCATAAAACATTATAAAATGCTCTAAAGTCTCTAAAACTAAGCATAATCCTAATTTAATCATAAGAGATAATTAAATGGCCTGAAAATGCAAATACCAATTAGGAGAAATTACTAACAGCTAAGGAACAATTAAATTTACAATAACTGGAATAATTATATTAATTTTCATAATTAATCAAAGGGTCTTAAAACACCAATTTTATAATTGTTTAGGAAGATTCTAAAACCCTAGAACTAATACATAGCTCATATTCATTCATAAAGGGTCATGAAGAATTACCAAAACACTTGAACAATTAAAAGAACAGTTACCAACAAATAGTGAGCAATTAAATTACCACTAATAAAATAATTAGCTAATTATTTACAAGTAACATTAATGGTCATCCATTAGAAGTGTATTGGGCTAATTAAAATTCAATAACCAATAAGGGTTTGAGATTAGTATAAAGTATATTGCCAATGGTCATAAAATACCTTAAACACTAATAAGGCAATGATCAAGAAACAATTAGGCTTTTAATTAAAATGCTAATTAAATTCTAATCAAGCTTTGAAAAGTCAATAAAATCAACAATGATCTAAGGGTCAAGAATTAACCACATAAAGCCAATCTAAGGGCTTAAATAATTATAAAAGCTTAATCCTTATGAAATTAGATTAGCCAATGATAAATCAAGAAAATGTTCTTAATCCTCATAAAATTCATTGGACCAATAAGAGACTAATACAAATTAAAGGTTTGGATTAAGTCTAGTAAAGATAAATCCTAAGGCTTAAATTAACTCTCATAAAACACAATCCATGTGAAACCCAAGCTACCAATCAAAGAATTTCTTTGTAGGCAAATTATCTAAATAAAAGAACAAGCATGAGTCATAACTCTAAATAGATGAATCACTAACCTAAATGATCATGAGTCATATACCTAAATGTTGAGTCACAATTCTATAATTGATGAGTCATGGAATCTAATAAAAGCATGAAGACTTCTTCAAACTTTTGGAAGAGGATAAGATGATGCATGTGATGATGTCATTGTTGTGCATGTGTGTGTATGCTAATGTTGTGCATATGTGTGTGTGTAGTATGAAGGGAGAGGGAAAAGTCAAGTTGTGGGCCAATAGGAAATTAGATAATTGCATAAATAGGAAAATTCAAGAAAACAAATCCTAAACATAAAATAAATGAAAATCTATAGAAACTAAATCATATCTTGAAATCCTTGAACTAAGTATAAAAACCAAGTTGAGATTCATAACAAGCATAAATCAAGCATGAAGACAAGTATAACCAAAGTCATTTTCATGATTGTTTGAGAAATGGAATCAATAGGAAAGATAGGCAAAATTGGTCTCAAAATGAAGCCAAGAAATTCTAGATTACAAAACCAAAGAGAAAACTAGCCTAAGACTTCATTAAGAACCCCAAATGGATTTTTGTCTAGTGAAATACAATTAAAAGTTAATTAAGATTGTTAATGACACTTAAGTCTTGATTATGTCATCCAAATGACATCACAAGAATGACATCATGATTTATAATGAAGGGATGAGATTAAAACTTCTATGCTAAGTTTTGATCCAAAGGATGAGAGGAAAGATGAGACTTTGGTTCTCTTGGAAAATGACCATGTTAACCCTTGAACTTTGCCTATAAATAGAGAGCTCCTCCCTTCACAATTTTTCACACCAAAACCATTCTAAACAAGAGTGGAGTGAAGCAAGAAGAAGGAAGAGCAAGAGTCTTCAAGAGGTAAGCTTGTCTTTAGTTTTAGTTTTAGTTTTATAGTTCTTTAGTTTTAGTCTTTAAATTCTTAGATAGAAGTAGGTTAGATCTTAAATATTCTAGAATAATTTTAGATTCATGTTTTTATGGTTAAAATCATCTTTATTTCGAAAAATTGATGGAGAAGGGGTTTTAGCAAAATTTCCAGAAAAGAAACACCGAAGTAATGAAGTTCTGGCGAAATTTCATCGGTTCTGGAATTTCTGAACCAGTCATGAAAATGCTATTATTTTATGCTGAAATCATGGTTAGAAAATTCGGAGAAAATTCATGGTTAAAGTAGACATATAGGGATTTTTAAATATGTAAAGATGATGTCCAAATGATTTCTGTACAGTGAGATAAAAATCCTCAAAGTTAGGCTACGAATTTCTGGAAAAATTCTGGGCAGAGGCTCAAAACTTAAAAACTGGGAATGAACCGTGTAATCTGGGCAAAAGCTAATATTGTTTATTAAAAATAGACATCCTGAGGATTCCAGGAAATTTTACGGATCCCCGTTTCGATTTTTCTAGAATTAGTTATGATTTTCGGAAGTTAGACGAAAATCTGTCCAAAATTATGGACCAGCGTTTTTGGAGAATTAAACGTGATAGGTTGAAAAATAATCCTACCAAGGGTAAAAAGGGTCATTAGTGACTACGATACCCTCTAGAATATGATTGGTGAATTAATAAATGCGATATCACCATTATAGGGTAAACGTGATCACGGTCCGAGTGACAGCGTACCGATATCGCCAACGAAGGTACGGACGCGTACTGTAACACTAACTCTGATGCTTATGGTACACTTATATGTGGTAGATATGCTCATAAACTGTGAATCTGCTTTACAAATTATTATTTGAACATATATACAGCTATATACGGGTTACAGTTTTGGTAATGCCGTTTGAGTTTTCCTAGCGCGCTGAGGACACGATAGGCCATCGTAGCACTGGTGAAGAGTGCAAACTGGTTTGATATGAATATGGAATAATATGGATATATGATGGTTATGTTTTTATCTTTGAGAAATAAACATTGAATATGGATATTGTTGTTTTATCATGAATATCTGTCATACATAACTGTACATAAGCATGAGGTTAACCGTTACCTGGGGTTCAATGGGAATTGAACCCCAGCTCATAGTCTCAGATACTGGTGGAACCAGGACAAGAGCAAGGATGAATAGCACATAAGAGGGCACGGGCAGAGAAGTACCTAGGGTTCATTGTAATCGAAAACATTCAGAGATTAGTACCACTGTAATAGTAACCAGACTCAACAACGGGGAATGTATATCAGTTACTCGCTCTTTTAAAGAAAAAAGTTTATTCTGATGCTCTGATTAAGTTGTTGTTTTTTTTTCGATGCCACTCTGATTAATTTCTTCGAAACTCTGATAATCCCATTTGAAAACCACATTTAAAAAGGCGGGATGTTACAGTACGGGTGCAAGTCTAGTAAAACGATAATTAGTGTTATTTAAATTTTTTTTAAGGATGAAACTTTACATTTCATTTAATTTATCTTTAATTTTAATTCTATATCCACATGTTTCAATTATAATTTTTCAATCTCTGATACTTGTAATTATTTTTAATTAAATAAACCACTTGCCCACAGATCATAAATCCATTATGGGCTACAAATGTTATATCCTATAAGTGGCTTATTATATATTCATATTCATCATATTGGCTATCATAGAATCCCGTTGGGTGAACAAACTAAAGAGGCAAAATCATTAATGAGTTAAGAAATCGAGAAGTAGGTGGAGGGGAAAACCTGGTTCAAAAACACCAACAACTTACATGGAGAAAGATATCAGTCAATGAAAAAAAAAGTAATTAGCAACTTCCAGCTTGGAGATGGTTAGAGAAGTAATATGCATGAAACTGCAACAGATTCATATGATATCCCTTCCTAAATTGCATTTCCTCCTTTTTGAGTTGATTGTTCATCTCTATCTTCTAACTTAATCTACTTGAGTTTATTTATCCTGGTATACATTTTCCTTCGGAATTCCCTACGTACGTGCTTCTCCTTCAAAGATAGAGTTTCAATTATTTATGACCCTATTCAAACTTTAATAATTTGTGCTCTGCATCAAGCCAAGTTCTCTGTCCAACTTAAGAGACAAAGGAAGGAGAGGAATATATGAAGAACTCACCGACCTACATCACCCTTGACAAGGGTCTACATGCCTCCTCAAACTCTAATGGCAACACAAACAAAAACAAATAACTGATGCATAAATGTGAATGTGTGTCACCAAGAATATAAAAATGAGAAAAAGTTATAAATTTAAGTAATGCAATCTAAATTTCTGATGAAGATGAAGATGGGTATATAAAAGGGAAAAAAATCATTTAGAAAACATAGATGAAGATGGAAATACAAATAAAATATACCAGAAGATATGAGTAATACATTAAGGGATGGAATGCAAAATCAATATTAATAACATGAAAAGCCAAAAAGGTGAGGAAAGAGTGGAAGATGGCCAATTTGACGAAGATCATGAGGGAGGACATAGAATGCAGAACAAAAATCCGAAGCACGCCCCAATATTTGTAGCATGCGATGTAACTGCTGCGACCACTCCCACCATAATGAAATCACGATCCATAGCTGTGTGCCCACGACGTCCGCTGATTAACATGACATCATGGGGAATTAGGGTGTGCGCACGACAAAATGAAGAGGTCAACTGCGAAATAAATAAATAAATAAATATATATATATATATATATATATATATATATATATATATATATATATATATATATATATATATATATATATATTCAAATTTAAATTAAGGGTAATACTATCTTTTGGTCCCTCAAAATTAAAATTTACTTATATAAAAAGAATTATAAATAAGGAATTATCTTAGTTAATTTATTTGGAATTTGAATCCCTATATTATCTCTAACTACATCTCATTTATTTGTAAATATCCTCCATTTGATCCCAAATGAATCTCTATATTATCTCTAACTATGTCTCATATATCTGCTCGTTGTTTTACTAAATAAATTTTAAAGATTAAAACATGAAAAAACAGTAAACTCAAATGCGTTTTGAAGATAAAAACATGAAAAAATAGTAAATTTAAATGCGGTTATTGATAAAAAAAATATTTAGTTATTATCGGAAAAAATAAGATTGGTAAAATAGTGTGTAACTACCTTCCCCATTATCCCTCTTTCATAACCACCTTGCTTTTTTTATTTTAGTCTCTCTCTCCCTCTCTCTATATATACAGCCAAATTAAAATTAAGGGTAATACAATTTTTCGGTCATTCAAAATAAAAATTTACTTATATGAGAAGACAAATAAATAAGGAATTATTTTAGTTAATTTATTTGGAATTTGAATCCCTATATTTTCTCTGACTACATCTCATATATTTGCTCGTTGTTTCACGAAATAAATTTTGAAAATAAATCATGGGAAAACAGTAAATTCAAATACATGTTGAAGATAAAAACATGAAAAAAAAAGTAAATTCAAATGCGGTTATTGATAACAAAATATATTTAATTATTATTGAGGAAAAAATAAGATTGGTAAAATAGTGTGTAACTACCTTCCCATTATCACTCTTTCATAAGTACTTTGCTTTTCATTTTTTATTCTTTTATTTTAGTATTTTGAGCTTATCATTTTGTTGATGTGTCGGCCTGAGAGATGCTTACGTACTTCTCTACCTTTGCTAATGTATTTGTCGAGTTCAAATATTAAGAGAATACGTTTAATATTTGAAATCAGGGGAGACGCTGAAATTTATTTGTTCACAAAATAGTTCATATATAAAGAGGAAGAATGATGGTTGGTTCCAAAAAGTTTTTTAAAATATGTAATTGAGAAGGTAGAGGATAAAACAAAGACATAATTAAAATATTAACAAAAAAAGATACAAGATATAAGGAGGAAAACAAAGACATAATTTAAAAAAAAAATATTGACAAAAAAGATACCAGATATAAGGAGAGATAAAAGGAAAATTGTTACAAAATATTTTAAAATATTAAAGTGAAAATGTGAAAAATCAAATAAAGGGGATTACCTTATCGGTTAATCTAACAAAGAGGATAATCGAGAGAGAGTTAATAGAGATATTTATTCTGAAAAATTGTATGCATAAATTAAAAATTAAGAATTAAAAATAATAAGTAAATAGTGTTACTTTGAAACCAAGAGGTCAGCTGGACAGGTGTCAAGTGCAACGAAAGTGTAGTCATGAATTATAAATTATAAATTATAACTTTAAAATAATAAGTAAAGGGAGTTATTTTGGCGGTTGGTAGAATAAAGAGGACATATGTCAAGTGTAAAGAAAGTGTAATCATGAATTATAAATTATAGATTTAAAATTTAAAATAATAAGTAAGGAGAGTTATTTTGACAGTTGATAGAATAAAAAGTATAGGTGTCAAACAGAGAACCGCTTACTGCTCTGCTTTTATATAGGTAAGATTATTATTATTATTATTATTATTATTATTATTATTATTATTATTATTATTATTATTAATAAGGAGGAAACACGAGAAAGTCAGTCAAGACTTATGAAGACTGGAAAAAGTTTCACATAAATGAGGACGTTCGTCCAAACAAGTAGGTCACTGCAGTATGTGATGTCTACATTGTCATTTTCAACGATAGCATAGAAGTCATGTAATCTACACAGACTGATATTTTAATTAACTAACTAGTATAATGTATATAATAATGATAATAGTATAATTAAAAATCACTCACTATATGGTTTTGATGGTGGCAAGTAATCGTCACCAATTAAACCTATTTATAGGCGTATATTCCAAGTCACCTCAAGTTGATGCAAAATTTTCACTTAATTAATAGCATGTGTGGTCCTCATCATGAGGTGTAAATTATCAAGTTTTATTTTTAACTCTAATAACAGATGAAAAGATTCTAACCTTGAAATACAAGTCTAAATGCGCTACACGTAATTTCTCCCTCCTACATTCCATTGTGTGTAAAACAATAATTACTTGATTTTCAACATCCACTGCTCCTTATAGAAAGTGGTCCATTGTTCTACCCCGTGACTTCTCTTACACATCTTTCATTCACTTCCCCTCTATATGGAAGGAAGAGGCACAACAATTGAAGGAAGTGATATTAAAGTCGTTCTATTGAAGGAAGTTGTTCCACCAGTAACTAAAATTTACATTCAGAAAACAATGTCTCATTGTATGAAATGGCTTTATTTGGTGTGAAATTAAGCTCTTGTAATTGATTTCATTAAAAGAAACTAAATTATGTGCTTAGCATATGAGTGCATGAGAGAGTATCAAAACTCAACACCGCAAGCTCTGAAACTTTTAATTTTATATAAATCCCTTTTAACAAAATCATACATATGGGAATTGGTAAGAAGGTAAATTATTTGTCAACATTGGTAAACATAGTAACCTATGACATTGTGTTCACAAAAGCACACTACAAAATTTAATGCTCCTTGCTTGCATTTTGCAAGATGCCAATGTAAAAGCTCGTGAGAATATCCAGAAGAAAGATGTTTTTTCATAGCAGTGTGAGTCTGACGCATCTTTACTCTTGAGAGTTTAAACGAAGATGGAGAAAAGAGATGTCACAAACTTTTTCTTAAATACAAGAGATGGCAAACTATTTTTTTTTTTTTTATCTCGTCAAGAGTATTTAAATATACGCTTTTCTTTCTTCTATAGCATGGTGTTTATGTGTACACTAACACATAAACGTAGTCACGTACGCTCATATATAATAAAATGTAATGTATAGTTCATATTACACACACAGTCACACATGTTAATATATAATTTATGAATTTTTTTTTTGTTCATATTATTTTTAAGTTGAAAAATGGTTGATATAAAATATAGACATGACATTATTTATATCTCACAAACAGTATAATTTTTTTGTACTTTTATGTATTTCTTATATATATATATATAGAGAGAGAGAGTGAGAGAGAGAGATTTAATCATACAATCAGGACAACAATTTGTATAGCATGATTCTATCACCTACAATTAAATCAATTTAAAATCGTAAAATTCACCTCATAGACTGTCAGTTATCTCACCAAATAAAACCAATGCATAGGCAAATTGATCCATAATTGAGATCTCTTTATTCTTGATTGTTGATATTTTGTTAGCCACGATTTTTAAGGTTTTACTATTATCTCATATCAGGTAGGGGATCGATTTGGCCAAGAAGACAAAAAGAAAATATGTATACAGTTAAAGAAATTAATTTTTTTTAATATTTTAAATCAATATATGTTATATAACAGGTTTTAAATTGCCTCGCCAAATTAACTCTACCAAAAACTAATTATGATTAAGTGATCAATTTCAGTTTTCTAGTTTTGAAAATAATAATAATAAACTATTTCAATATGTGATTCAGAATACCCATCAAATGATTTACAAGTAACATTTATGTTTTCTGAAGTGTCTTATAATAAGAAACAAATGGAGTAAATAAATTCAGAATTTGACAAGGTCTTTCATTCTCAGAATGATCTGGCGCTGACACGTGGCTCATAGAGGACCACTATCAAATTTGAGCATTACCTTGTTTCATGTAAGATTTCAATATTACCAAATTATACTGTACCCGTTTTAATTACTATAAATGACTATTATTAATTAGTTATAATTAGATTTTAGAACTTATTTTTGTCTCCAAGTAAATTTTTAATCATTGCAGACAATTTATTTAAATTTTTTGTTATGATATTAAATGAGGAAAATTATATTAAAGCAACGAAAGGAAAGCATGTCAATATCTCATCAAATGTTTGAATATGGGTTAAAATTTATGAGAGCATTACTAGTAAATTTTCGTCTCCAGATTAATTTTTAGTCGTTATTAGACAATTCAGTTACATGATATTATGATATTAAGCAAGGAAATGTGGACTCGGTTACCATCCTCTATTTTTACTCTTCTTTTCCCCTCCTCTTCCCCTTCACTACTCATCTCATATTTTAGATTGAAATTTCAGTGATGCAAATTTTATATTCTATAAATATTCACAAAGAGTTTTTGGCTTTTCCAATAAGTGCTGAAATGCACTTCCCATGAGTCAAATTTGTGCTTTCTTCCCCGAGAGGAGAGGTCCTTATCACCCCAATCAACAATTTGTTGGTTATCTTTTATTTGTTATTTGTTAATGCAACAGTAGCTCTCACTCATTTCTCATGGTACTTGAGACATACACTTTTAGGGAATGACCTAGCATTAGCCCAATTTCTTCGTTGATTCATGTTCATATAGATTAAACAGAGTTTTATGTTAGCTGTCAAAGGCCTAACACAACTCTCTTTCTTTATTTAGGCGTGGGACTAGCTATTAAAACAACCGAAGTTTGGATGATAAAAAATGATAACTATAACAAATTTAAAATGTGCTACAGGAAAAATAAATAAATGATTGAGTAACATGGTTGAATTCAAAATCAAAAGTAAATATGCACTGCATATGTAAAATGGCATATATTTATGATGTCATACTATTACTATTGAAATAGAGTATAGTTGATTTCCGTACCCTCACTCTAGACAAAGCCAGACATGGATGGCTTTTTTCCCTATTTTCCACTTTTTAAATAAATAATTACCATTTTACCACTCTTTTCAAAATATTTCCTAATGTGCCACATTTAGTCGACTAAATCGTGGTTTAGTCGACTAAAAATCGCGGTTTTTTTTTTTGATGCCTCAGTCATTTAGTCGACTAAATGTCGGCAGGAGGGTTTCTTTTAAACCCCATTTGCGTCATAATGGAGCTCTTATCCTATAGCAACCCTTGCCCACCCCCAATGCTCTCTATTTTCTCAGTTTTAGTGCGACCCATCAAAGTTTAATCCTATTCCACCTTGTGCAAGGTATTATTGTTGTGTAATCGTTGTAGTTTCATTTTGTTCGGCTTTTCTTTTTTGTTTGTTAGCTGAAACGCTCCCTTTTGCAGCTCACAAATTGATGTTTGAAGGATGAGTTCAAGTTCAAACACGCAAGTTATTGTAATCTACCATAGTGGGAGGCATTTTGAAGTTCCTGATGGTGTTCAATTTGAAGGAAAAACGAAAATGATGAAAATCAAACGGGGAACTACGTACAACGAGTTCAAAGAAAGAATTCACCAAAAATTGGGGCTACATGGCAGCCAATACATTCATCGGGTAATTGCCAAAGTGGAGATTGTAGTGGGTAAGGATAGTGTATACTACATTAGTAACGATATATGTGATGATGAAGACATAGAGTGTGTCATAGATGCATTTGCTAATTGGAGAGTACAAAATTTTATTGAGATATATGCTAAGCTTGAATCTGGTGAATCATCGTCTATACCCATGCATACAAGATCTGCACAGTATTATGGTCAAGAAGATAGACCTGTCGGTGTATCTGCACCTCCACAAGTCTTAAGTCAGGTAACATTGACAGATGAAGAGGAAGATGAGAATATGCACAGCGATGACGAGGATGATTTTGAGAGGTTTATTCCACTAGGTGACACCTCAAATATTGATGTAGAGGGTGATTTTGATGCTCACACGGACCCAGTAAACTCAAGGACAGCAACAATGCCACCGCTTCGTGTTGACCCAGTTAGTAGTGGTAAGTTAGTAAACTTGTATTTGTAGTTGTATTTGTAATATGTATATAGTGGTTTTGAGGCAAAAATCATATTTGCTGATGCAGGGCCTGAGAGTGACCCATTTTGGAACGAAAGCCCACACTATTCCTCAATTAATTGGGCGCTCTGTGACGATGACATGGACACGTTGTATGGTGATGATGATAAGCAAGATGGTTGGCGGTTAGGTGATCCATTATATTTGGATCAGCAGTTTCCTTCTAAGTCTGAATTACATCATGCCGTGAAATTGCATTGCATGAAGTCTCATCGTACAGCCAAAGTTTATAAAAGCGATGAGCGTAGGTTGTTGATGAGGTGTCAAAATCATGCTAATGGTTGTCCCTGGAATATGAGGGCAATGGTCCAACATAATGGAAATAGTTGGGTGGTCCGTAAGGGGGTAACGATCACACCTACCTGAACCAGAGTCTTACCCGAGATCATTGGCAACTTGATTCAGATGTTATATGTGCAACCATTATCAGTAGGTTATCTTTTTTTTCAGCCATTAAGAGAAGATCATTTAGAACTTGCTTTGTTTTGACCAGGTATGTTAAGAGAAGATCCAGCTTTAAAACCAGTGCTGATACAAGAGAGGATAAAGCATCTGTATGGATATAATATAACATACAAGAAGGCTTGGAAGGCAAAAATGAAGGCGATTGTGAAGTTATTTGGTGATTGGGAGGAATCATATGCATTCTTGATAGGAACACAAAAATGCTCCAATTTCTTCTGAACCAAGTATGCATATGGGAGTGGAGCTGTATTCTTTTGTTTGGCCTTATACATCAGGCAGCAAATTTAGTGCCTCCAATTCACCGGAATGGCATGACGAACAGCCCACATAACAGGGATGTCACCCTCTGCCATCCTCGAATGATTGTATTGACGAGGGAACAATATGTGGGTCATCACGTAGAAGAGGATACGGGAACTAACAGTCAGCTGGCCCACACTAACTATAGCTCTATGAACTCCTGGCCTCCTTGCCTCCTGCACAGCCGCATCTCGGTTAAATCGCTCAATGGCTACATTGTTTTCCCCATCATACTGGTATCTATCGTCTTCATCAAAATCAAATCCTAGTATAGTCTTCCAGATGGGAGCCGTCATCACTATATCAATCCCACAGACGCGAGACATCAAATCGCCATTTATGTAGCTCAGGTTATGGTAGAAAGCTCTCACCATAACCTCTGAATAGGCACAACTCATCTCCCCTAGCACTGTCAAGTGGGAATTCCCCAAAATGGGCACTATATCAAATCCTTCCTCGGCAAAGAATGCCATGTCTAATGACTTCGGCTTGATAATCGGTCTGGTAGCAAAATTTGCCAGGAATCGTGTATGCTCTGCTACATTATTGTCAAACAGATAACCAAACCGAAGGTCAACAACAGGCTCAGCCTCCAGTGCCTGTGTGTCCTAGAGGATGATGCCCCGCGGGTCGCTCGGTGCTTAATCCATCTCCCACTCTCATTGCCGGTGTTTGAAGGACCTTCTCTACGACGCATGATGACAATAAAGACCTACAAGTAAAGCACAACATAATCTTTAGAAGACAATAGGTCTGAGACAGTTTAAAGAACAAATCCTAACAAAAAACCACAATTTTATCCCACTGTGAGCCATTTAGTCGACTAAACCACCTGGTTTAGTCGACTAAATCTCGGGGAGTTTCTTCTTTTGACTGACTCAGTGATTTAGTTGACTAAACCAGGTGGTTTAATCGACTAAATGGCGCAGAGGAGTTTTTTAAACCCACATTTGCATCATACTTTGTCTCTTATCATATAGAAACACCAAATCAATCACAAAAACCCAACAAACCAGCCAATGCAAGCACAAAACGGGAACAAGCAAATGATTTGGCATTAATGCAAAAACTACCGTGGAAATCACAAAATGTAGATGAAAACATACCGATTACCACGTAAATGCCACAAGATTGAAGTTTCCTCCGCAACCTACTAACGGATTCAGCAACAATTTAGTCAGAAAAACAGAGAGGGGAGAGGTTTGAGGAGATTTTTAGTCTATTAGGGTTCTTAAGCCACGATTGGGGGTTTTTTAAAAACCCTATTGCCGAAATTTAGTCGACTAACCCGAGTGGGTTAGTCGACTAAATGTCGTGGGTTTTTTATAAATAAACCTGGACCACGGTTTAGTCGACTAAATGTGACACATTGGAAAATATTTTGAAAAAAGTGGCAAAATGGTAATTATTTATTTAAAAAGTGGCAAATAGGGAAAAAAGCTGATATGGATCCTTATACATTATTTATTCGTGCCAATAGTCCCTAGTATCATAAATGAGCTCTAAAAAAAAAAAAAGTCAGCTCACATTGAAAAGGGATGCCTTTTAAATACTTTATAGACTGTCTTCATTTCAAAATATTGCTATACACACACACATATATGATATACATACATATATGGATAAAAATTACGTGAAGTTCAATTCTAAAAATTGCATCTTGATTTTTTATTCTTAAACTTGGAAATAAAAGCAATATAAAACTCAAAAAAATTGAATTTATAACTAAAAAAAAATATTGTTAAAATACTCGTGAAGTTCACCCCAAACTCTAATCTTGACTGGGTAATATATTAAAATGCTCGGACGCAGACAAAGGCCAAAATAGGGTTATGTGGAGAAATGGCAGGTACTTTCTGAGCTTTATAGACTTAAACTGAGCATCCCCATGTGATGGCTAGCTTTCAGCTTCTATTTACGTTGTAAAACGTAACCATTTTTTTCTTTTTCCAGTATCATAGACTACTTCAAAGAACCATATATATGCATGGTAGGTCCATTCTCCAACCCATAATTAAGTCCTTGTTTCGTTTCTATTGATTGGTGGGGATTATGATCTTAGTTTTTTTTTTTTTCTGGTCGAAATCTTAGTTTATTTTACACCTATTAGTGATTCATATTTGTCAGAAAATAGAGCAAAAGTTATATAACCTATTCAAGGAATTATGAGTGAATGGAACGAGAAAGAGAGGGGACAGAAGACAATGAGTAGCAGGTAAAGTTTCAAAAATTTCTGACGTTCATAATGGTTGTCTTGAGGGTTTTTTCCCAAGAATAAATGAAAGGGAAATGTCAGGTCTATAATATTATCAATCGAATATCAATCAAAAGAATGATAATAAAATAATGGACCCTTGGTTGGTTTTTAGATTTGGGAAATAACCAAAAGTCACCGAGAAAAAGCATCATCCTAGAAGGGGTACTTTTGAATTCTTGCCCTGCAAAAATTATAGAAACACTTTTATACTTTTGACATGCAAAAATATTCCTATAATCAGGACTGAAGGTAGTATTACCATCATATGTAGGCAAGGGGGTCATTATAAAGAGCAACAATATTAGTCTTAGCGCACGTCCGTTTAGGCAAATTTATCAGTGCGTTGAATTGCATCTCCTATCAATTATGAAAACTCGGCAGAAGAGAGGCAATGGCGCATGGTCCCATAACAATTACATTTAGCTAACATTTCAATATTAAAGGCAAAAATGTGCTCCACCAACAAATTAAAGCAATCAAGTGAGGGCATCTCATTTAATAGAAGAGCTACTACTATATATAGGTTCCTATTTTCAGGCATGAGACAGTAGTGCTATTTCAAAATTGAAATTGATTAAAACCTTAAGCTGATGCTTTTTTTTTTTTTTAGAATTTAATTTATCCATATTCAAAGTACACTTTAATCTTAAATATAAAGTATTAATTCACATTATCCTTCAAATTTATAATTTTTTTATTGCAGGTGTGAAAAGAATTTTCAACAACCTAGTTCTAATGTATATAATTTAAAAGACTATTCTGGAAAATCAATACATGTTAGTTAAAAATAAGTAATTTACCTAATTATTTTAATATATGAAAATTGGTTATTTAATTTTTATATTAAGAAGCTAAAGTAGAAGTATTTATGTATTTTTAATATCGTTGTTACATAGTACGTCTAAAGGTAGGGACTAGCAAAATGAATAATTGAATTCAAGCATTTTACTCAATCATTTATTTATGGACCCTTAAAATAATGGACCCTTGGTTGGTTTTTAAATTCGGGAAATAACCAAAAGCCACCGAGAAAAAGCATCATCCCAGAAGGGGTACTTTTGAATTCTTGCGAATAATGTGCAATATGCATTAATTGCCTGCAAATTGGCACCTTAACCCTAAATTTTTCCATGGGGGACTTTTTCCTATTTTTCCAAAAAACAATGAGTAAACAAAATGAAAGAAAATTCAAATTAAAAGCAACATTGTCCATAAAATCAAAATATATTTCAAAGTCAAATTTTGGGTGGAGGAACAACGGGCACTAGCATTTATAAAATTCACAGTTAAGGTTAAAGAACGTTTTCTTTTTTTTTTTTTTTTAAAAAAAAACATTCAGCACCCCCTCTATTTTATCTAAATGACAGAAACCTTCCATCTATTTTGAAAACACATATAAACCTCCCTTAAAATTAAAAAGTATAACACAAGCCTCCTTTATATTTTTAAAATTTCATTTCTATCCATCTAATTGTTAGTTAGCCGTTAAGTTTAACTTTTGAACTTAAATTTTGAACAAAATAACCTCATTTAACAAAAGAATTATTTAAAAATTTTATATTTATCAAACAGAAATTATAGAACCAAACAAAAATTATAATAGATAATGTTATAAAATTTATTAATTTTTTTATATTATAAAATATATAATTTTAATTTTTATTTTTAATCACATTTATTAAAACTTTTTTTTAAAAAACATTTCTTTTAAATGGATAAAAATGTATTACAAATATATTTTATTTTACCATGGAGTATAAAAGGATTAAGTTAGAGAGATTTTGTAAATTATTTAAATTTATAATATATAGTTTTTAAAATTTTTCGCTAAAACATTTATAAGCATTTGCAGTTTGTATATATTTATTAAAATAATTAATAATTTTTTTTCTATACATTGACTAAATTAATTAGTGAGAATCACAATTGAAATGCCTAAATCCAAATTTAGGCTTGTACTTTCAACAAACCCCTGTTCAGGCCCTGAGGCCTGATTAGGAATTTTTAAATGTTATCAAAAGACCATAAAACCCCTCTAAGGGTAGTGTAAATCCGCTTAATTTCTAAAAGACTTCGATAAGATTAGATTAAAAAAATCCTGGTGATAGAAAGCAATAACAAGCTTTGTCTACCATTTGCGCGGACCATATGCCTTGATTCATGTGGGACACTATCTCATTCTCATCGTCCCAGACCTAGAAGATGGGTGTATTTACCCATGGGAAGGCATGTTTTTCTTTTGCCCCAAATCTGCAATTGTACACTTTATCGAAACGTGTTTGAACGAAAGTTGGGGAGAAAAAAAAGAAACGTGTCTATGCTTTCAATAATTCATTCAACAATTTCTTAAATATTGTGTGGCATTAACTAACAAGGTATAAGGATTAAAGAGACATTGTCATAATTTAACAGGCGATTCATAATATGAGGCGGATAAGTAGTCATCATTTGAATTCAAAGGGTACTATGGTCTTTCAACAATATTCAGAAATCTCTAATCAGGCCTCTTAGCCTTACTAGGGATATATCCCAGAAGTGGGATTGTATACAAGAAGATATGGTGGAGGAGCTGGAAGAATTTAATTTTACACGCATCTCAGTCGTAAACAGCTAATTAAGCTCATATGTATAGTACTACTGCATGTGAAAATACTTTCTTTTTCTTTTAACTTTTTACCTCCCATTGTGAACCATTCGATCACACTTGCCTTCTCAGGAATATGAAATGATTCGATCTCATTTTCCACAACTGAGTTCAAGGAAAATGAATGACAAGAACCTTACGCTAAGTTGGCATTTAGTTATTGGACCCCCAAAAGGACTTCCTTCATGGTTTTGGAAAAAGCTGCAAACGTTATTGCAAAAGAAAGATGATCCATTTATAGTGTAGGACGGACTTATAATGTCCTCCAAATAAATCATGTTTCAGACTTTGGAATGAGGCTTGATTTTATTGGCTAAATAAAAAAGAAAGTGGCTTGATTTATTTATTTACACTAATGACCTCTAGCTTGTCTCTTTCATCTAAGGATTAAGAAATTTCATTTTTACTGATCCAACAGAACAGCACAGAAGCATAGCAGCAGTACAAAGATATTTTGTTGCTAGGTTTTCTTTTCCATATGAATTGCTGAATCAGCAAACCAATATTATGGATGTTTGTACTTCGTGGTTGACTCAGGAATGCTAAATATAAGATCTAATTAACCTTTTAAGAAAGATTAAGGAAATTAATTGAATTATTTTAAAATATATGACAGTAAATAATGTTTGTACTTCATTTCTATTTATGAAGGATGATGGGCTATCCTTTGTTATTGGCCTCCTCTCTTCTTTTGTGAGGGTACGTCGGTTCCTGCTGAACCTTCTGATCACCGTTATTTGAACGGTGACCACTTCATTTTCCTTCTCTTTCTCTTTCTCGGAGTGATATTTTCTGTGTGTGTGTCCTTCCGTTTTGTCTGTTTCTTTACTACGGTTTTTGTGTGTTTCATCAGTGTGTGTACGTTATCCTTGGGGTGTCTGGAGGTATGGAGGAAGGTCAGAGTAGCGGTTCGAAGCACAGGAATCATGTGGTCTTGACGATGGAGAGATGTGCAGAGCAGAGTGGGGGCATCCTAGTTGGGAAGATCCTAACCAGTAAAAGCTTGAACTTCCCAACGGTGATCGCCATGATCAAGAAGAGTTGGAATTTAGACGAGGAGATGGAAATACATGAATTGGACCGTAGCCAGTTTACTTTTTTATTTCGATTCCATCATGAAAGGGACTATGCTCGTGTTCTTACAGGTAGGCCATGGTCTATCCAGGGATGCCTTCTTAATCTTCAGAATTGGGAAGAGTTTATGGTTCTTGAGGATGTCAAGTTTGGGGAAGCACCCTTTTGGGTTCAGTTCCATGGGCTTCCTCTTGAAGCTTTTGATGACGCCAATGCGAAAATACTGGGTGATGCTGTAGGTGAATGTGTTATGTATGAGAAGCCGAGAGTTGGGGGACGTTTAGGGAGAGGTTTTATTCATGTTTGTTCTCTCCTACAGTTGAATGAACCTTTGCGCACTGGCTTTTGGGTTCCTCGTGCTATGAAGACTCCAGCTTGGGTCACCGTCAAATATGAGAGGTTACCGGATTTCTGCTATAACTGCGGCTGTATTGGCCATAAAGACCGTGTTTGTAAAATTCCCTGTAGAAGGGACATGGGGGATGACGGAGAAAAGGAGTTTGGTAGTTGGATCAGCACCGCGGGTCTGCGCACTATTGAAGAAGCTGTGGAGGTTTGTGGTGCCGCGTGGTGTGAGGCTAGATTCATGAAAGGAAAGCAACCGGCGTTAAAGTCGCGACGGAGTGAAATATCGGAAAAGGTGTCTTCCGGTGTGAATCAACCAAATCCTTGTGATCTCCTATGTCAGAGGATGTTTCGTGCTGATAAGGTTTCTGCTGACCCTCCGGCGCTAGAGTTGAGACAAGGGAATTCGGCGGATTGCGACGTGTCAGGAGAGAGGGTTGCTTCAGTTGACCAAAATGCATTTACTGCTGAGGATTTTATGCCATCACGTGATATGCTGTCTGCTCTCTCGGGTATGCTGAATAAAGTTGCCAATTATGTGGACAGCCCAAGTGTAGCATATATTGGGAGTGGCTTAAATGGTGATGGGCCTGCAATGGACATGGCCCAATCCGAGGCCTTTGTTGAGGAGTTGAAAGGAAGTTCAACTTCTCTTGAAGAAGGCTTGGGCTCTATTGAGGAGATGAAAGGAAGTCCAACTGCTCTTGAAGAAAGCTTGGGCTATCACGTGGAATTCCCTTCTGAGCAGGAAACTACTCAAACAAGTTTAATTCCTTTCATTGGGCTTTCCCCTATTGCTGCAATTACCAATTCCCTTAGAAGTTGTCATTTAAAACGCAGTCTTGATGACTTGGAGGGCCCAGCTACAACTAAAAGACAAAGGAAACTCTCTTTGGAAGACAATATAATCCAAAAAACTGATTGCTCCCCAGCCAAGTTGCAACAGCGTGTACGTAGGAGGAATTTCAGGGGATTAAAATCGCTCATTTGCAACAGGCAGGCTGAGCTTCAAACAGAAGCTAGGGATGTTATTTTAATTGGCGAGGAAGTTGCTTTCCCAGTGGAAGGGCTCAATCGCAGCGATGGTACTAAGGCGAATCAATATATTGCTTCTTCTCAAAATGCCGGTGGTTGGATAGGACCAACCACCGGTGCACCATGAATATCTTAGCCTGGAACTGTCAGGGTCTTGGGGTTGCCCTGACAGCCAGGAATTTGAAGCATGAATGCTTCCAGAAAAAACCTCATATAGTGTTCTTAATGGAGACAAAGCAAAAGGCTAGATACGTGAGAAAGCTGAGAAGATGTTGTGGCTTTAATGAGGAGTGGCTGGTGGACCCGGTGGGATTGAGTGGAGGTCTTGCACTTTGGTGGGTTGACGCCATAAAGGTAAATATTCTTTTCTCATCCTCTAATATCTTGCATACTCGTATTGATTCCGGGGAACTAGATTCTCCTTCTTATATCACATTTATATATGGTCCTACGGATGAGGGTTTGAGGTCTTTGTGTTGGAAGGAGGTGAGGAGAATAGGTAGTTTTATCAATGAATCTTGGTTGTGTTTGGAGGACTTCAATGATATTCTCTCTCAATTTGAAAAGAGGGGGGGAAGGGCCCGGCCTTGGAGGAGGATTCGGAATTTTCAAAGTTTCTTAGCTGATTGTGATTTGGATGACTTGGGCTTTAATGGGTACCAGTTCACCTGGTGTAATAACAGAGACGAACCAGATACTATTAAGGAACGTATTGATCGAGCAGTGGGTAACTCTTTGCTTAGGGAGAAATTTCCTAATATTCAGGTTTTCCATATTAATCCACAAGGTTCAAATCACCATTTGCTTTTTATCCAGTGTCTCACTGATTATAGGCGTAGGAAGCGGGCTTTTTGCTTTGAAGCGGCTTGGCCTACCCACGTGAATTTTATTTAGGTTGTTAAGGATAGTTGGCGGTCGGCGAACGGGGAGCCGTCTTCTTCTTGTGATGATTTTATTGGTCGCCTAGAAAGGTGTAAGGAGAATCTGGTGAGATGGAGTAAAAAGGAGTTCCCAAATAATGCAAAAGAAATTGACGACCTCAAAGCTCGCCTTGCTGTTTTATCAGCAGGGCCTCAAAATGCGGATACTACTTGTTCCATCGCTAATGCCACAATTGCCTTAGATCGATTATTTGCCTTAGAGGACCAATTCTGGTGGCAGCGTTCCCGGGTCAATTGGCTTACTGTGGGAGATAAGAATTCTCGATTTTTCCATTTGTCCACAGTTAAAAGGAGGCAGCGTAACAACATTCTAAGCCTCAGGGATGATGAGGGTCACTGGTTGATGGAGAGGAGCGCCATTACTAATAATATCTCCACGTTCTTCCAGAATCTGTTCACTTCCTCTAACCCTACTGATCTAGACTCTGTCCTAGCTTTCGTTGATTGTAAGATCTCGGATGAGATGAATCAAAGACTCATGCTCCCGGTTACAAGGGATGAAATCAAAACGACAGCTTTCAGTCTTAGGGGCTCTAAAGCCCCTGGATCGGATGGTTTCTCGGGTATGTTTTATCATAATGCTTGGCCTGAAATTAGTGACTCTGTTTGTACTATGGTACAGGACTTTTTTGCAAGGAAAGCTGGTTTAGACCCGTTGAATGAGACGAACATTATACTGATCCCAAAGGTAGATAAACCTGAGCATGTATCTCACTTCCGGCCGATTGGCTTGTGCAATTTCTCTTACAAGATCATCTCTAAGCTCCTCTCGAACAGAATGAAGCCTTTGCTTGATAGATGCATCTCCCAACACCAAGGCGCTTTTGTTTCGGGTCGGTGTATCCAAGATAATATCATCATTGCTCATGAGGTGTATCATTACCTTCGGAGGAAAAAGGACAGTGGCAAATATGAATTCTCCCTTAAAGTGGATATGAGTAAAGCTTATGACAGGGTTGAATAGAATTTCCTGGAAAAGGTGCTTTTACGTTTTGGGTTCTGCGTGGACTAGGTCTCTCTTGTTATGAAGTGTGTGCGCTCGGTGAGATTGAGTATTTGCCTATCTGGCGAATCTGTTAACTGTAACATCCCAATTTTCTAAAGCATTTTTGAAATAATTGATCAGAGTAGAGCATCGGAATAATTTCAAAATTTTGAGTATCTGATAAACATTTACTGATGTAGTATCTGGCTGCTTACACAGCGGTACAGTAATCTGAAAATAGTTCAACAAAATAATGTTGAAATAAAAATTTCTCCGTCTTCGTCCTCGCGCTGGCTCCTTATCCTTGTCCTTGGCCTTGGTTCCTCCGGACCCTGACGCTATGTTAAGAGCTGAGGTTCAATTACCATTGAACCTCAGGTAACTAGCCTAGAGGGATAGAGCAAGATGGACCACTTGTTGGAAATTATGCCCTAGGGGCAAATCATTACTCTCCATTAAGTTATCACTTCATTCGCATGTTTATGGTGATAACTGCATCCTTGGATATATCTTATAGATTATCCTAAATGTCCCTGGTCAGTCATCTACGCGGGAGCGAAGATGAGTTAAGACCAGTATGACTTTGATGAGGTATGGAGATACGAATCAAAGTCATGGGCACTTGTAAGAGTACAAGGTGCTGGATCGACCCACTATGAGAAAGCTGCATGGATTAAGTCATAAGCTTATCTCATGTATAACCGCGTCACAACGCCCTATGACCTGAGATCATCATGGATTTCTATATGATGAGTCATTGGTCTTTGACCTAGTCAAAAGTCACCTTTGACCGGGTGATGATAAAGGTTGGGATCGGGATCAGTGGTTTTCATGCGGAGGAATGTGAATGGTCAAGATGGAATTTGTCCCTCACATTTGTAGAGAAATAATACTGGGCCCCTCGATGAGTGAGTCTACGAAATGTATGGCTATACTGTGATGGAAATGAGTTTCCATTTCACTTATTAGACTACTCGAGAATCGAGAAAGTATTGGTCAAGAAAAGGAAGTTGACGTTATCCATGCCTCATCCTTGACCGAATTATCACGTGACAAAAGGGACGTGACATGGTTGTACGATAGGTAGTATCGTGTCATCGATCCCCATGTGAATTGGGTAATCGCAATGTCTTGCTAGAGGCCGCTTGTGACTTGTGGGCTGATACAGTCTTGGCTCACTGCCAATCTCATATGGGCCTGCAGGGTCGCACACAAGAATAATCTAACACGGGTAAAAGTGTCCAGATTCATTGAATCTCAAATTAATCTGAGATTAAATGAATACTGAATTTAATCTAGGATAAATATATATATATGTGTATATATATATATATTAAATTTGAAAATAATATAATAATATTATTTAATGGAGATTATAATATTATTATATGATATTTGTTTTATATTTAATTTATCGGATAAATTAAATATCTAAAACAAATAGAGATATTATATCTCATTTGATTTTCGAATAAAGATATCATTATCTATTTAATTTAAATTGAGATATTGTATCTCAGATTTAATTAAATAGATAGATATCATTTCCCGGATTTAATTTATAGAGATAAATTAAATCAGAAGGCTTTTAATTTGAATTAAATAAATACATTAGATTAAATCTATCAGATAGATTTAATTAATATATTTTTTAATTAAAATTCAAAATTCAAAATTAATGGGATTAATTTTGAATATAATATGCCGATAGGTTTAGAAAAACTTACGGGACTTTCAGTCGAGCGTATTAGGAAGCCGCGAGAAACCCTAGAGCGAAAAAGAGAGAGAGACGCACAGTTCGAGGCGCTAGCACGCTGCCGTGTCCGTGTTCAGAGATTGTTCGTGTGAATACCAGTAGAGGAAGCCGATTCTAAGAGTCGTCTTCTGCTGATCGAGAAGGTAGCCCACCAGTTCAAAGAGAACGAGACGCGAACGAATTCACTACAGTTTGGGTTTTCTTGATCACGAGAAAATGTGCGCAAAGGTTTGTGTAGATTCTTGATCTACTAGTTCGCTAAAATCAAAGGAAAACCTCCGGCTCCGGATGATTCTGAGTTCTCTATAAGGTATGATTCGGGTTCCTTAACCTTGATTTAAACGCATCTGAGTGATCCTGGGGACGGGATTCGTAGAAAATTTTAATCCGCTGCGTGTACGGATACCAACAGTGGTATCAGAGCCAACTCAACGTGCGCTTAAATTGGGTTTCTGTACATGCTATTATATGTGATATATATGCAAGAATTTGAATCTTTGTATTCAAGAATTTGAATCTTTGTATTCAATAATTTGAATCTTTGTATGCAAGAAACTGAATCTTTGTATCAAGAAATCGAATCTTGAATGCTTTAATTTGAAAATTCCCGTTAGGGTTTCAGATGAGTCTCTAGAATGGTGCCACAGGTACAGTTCTGAATTGTTCAGAGTGCACGATATTTAGAATCGTCCGTCACGTTCTTGCGCATCGAAGACATTCTGAATCGTTCAGAATTTTCGGTCATGCTCGGACAATGCCCCTGGAGGTTTGAAATTAAGTTTTATGAAACTTTCTTTCTAAAAGAATATGATGTTTTCAAAAGCTCTGGAGCGCTGCCCCCTACCCTTGTAGGGGCCGGTTGATTTTTGAAGCGGGAGAAATGAAATTGTTTGTAGCGCGAGTAATTAAATCTTGATATAAAGTAATATAAGATTAGAGAATTTTATCATGAGTAGTATTTTATTTCATAAATGTATGAATTAAAGTATGTTCATAACCTTACAAAGTGTTGTTTGGGTATGGTGAACAACATGGCTCTAGATTTTACTAGTGTTGTAAATTTAAATATTTGTTTTCTCTTATTATTTAGAGAAGTCTTCTCATTGGCTTGAGGGGACTACAGGTTAGATGAGCCATGTTGTTCACGAGTTTTAATTATGTTTTGATATGATCACTGCATGATTAATTTAGATCCTATATGAGATATGCAATAATGATTGCATTCATATAGGTATAATTAATAAAGATAAATTAAATCGGCAGGCTTTTATTTTAGATTAAAATAAATAGATCAGATTAGATCTGTTGGACATATTTAATTAATATTATTTTAATCTAAAATTTGAGTTCAAGATTAATTTAGATTAATTTTGAATATTTTAATACGGCCAATTAGGGTTTTAGAAATCCTATAAGATATAGATCTAGTCGTATTGAAATGAAGCGACAGCCACAAGTCTCAATAATTTAATCATAATGATTTATTTCATAATTGTATGAATCAACATATGTTATGATTAATTTAGAATTTTAATTATGATTTGATTAGATCACTCATAATTAATTTAGAATTAAATTAATTTGATTAATTTGATTATATCTAATAATACCCTCTAAATAAAATCTTAAGTTACAATGCCATCAATAAATGAATACTTGTCAAAACCTCGATCACCCATTTGTATGTTCCACCAAAGTGGATGCATTTAAGTAATCTTGGGGAGACAAGAGAGAGTAATGGTGATGCTCTACATTCATTAATGTCTTGACTTAATTGAGATTATCAAAACGGTTTTGGATCTCAAGGCATTGGATGGGATTAAACATGCTAGGTCATATGATGATCGAATCCCATAAAGATCTAAGAGTTACATAGGATGTAATTGGCAAAGAGGTTGCCTACCTAAATAACTTGATTTTAAGCGTCCTGCCAAAGCGGTCTTAAGATTAAGACAAATATGGATCTTAGCCTACTAATTATAATGAGGGTTATTAATTCAGTGGGAGGTTACTAATTAAACTTTGCATACCTTTTAATTATAAAATCATGTAGAATAGTAACACCTCAACACCATCAATGCGATCAGTCCTTGAGAAGGACGAACTCGATGAGATAAACTTTCTTGACATGCTTGGGAACTTAACCATTGATCCTAAACACGAAAGAAAGGAGTATCTTATCGATCAACCCATTCCTGACGAGCCTACAGCTGATGATCCAAGAGATCAAACTGATGCTTATATGAAGCATCAGGATGACTCTATGGATACAGGATGCCTGAAGCCTGCCACTATGGTTTCAAATCTCGATGGAGATCTAAAACACATGGAGGTGTCTGAGATGATTTATCATCTTATGAAAATGTTCCAGCAACAGGAAAGTCAAGAGAGGTATGAGACCACAAAGGCCTTATTCTCTTGCAAGATGGCTGAAAGTGAATCAGTTAGTCTTCATTTTGTTGAAAATGAAAGGCTACATTGATCACCTTGAAAGGCTTGGATTCCCCATATCCCAGGAGTTAGCTACAGATGTGATCTTGATCTCACTCCCAGAAAGTTATGATGACTTTGTCATGGATTACAACATGAATAATATGGAGGAATCAATTTCTGAACTACATAAGATGCTCAAAACTGCTGAGCAGAGCCTTGAGAAGAGGCCCAGTTCTGTTTTGTCTGTTCAGAATGAAAGGGGTATGAAACGGAAAGTCAAGAAGGCAAAACCTCTGAGGGATGGGGTCTGCTTCTTCTGCAAAGAAATCGATCATTGGAAGAGGAACTGCAAGCTCTATCAAGAAGATCTGGAAAAGGACAAGAAGGATAGTGGGCCTATCGCTTCAGGTCTCTATGTCATAGACATTCGCTTTTCTACTTCCTCAAACATGGGTATTAGATACTACATGTGGTTCACGCATTTGTATAAATGTATAGGAACTCAAGGACAGTAGAAAATTGAATGGATATCTGTGACATAAAAGATCAAGTCAAAAGATTTGAGTCCTACCTTCCTATGGCATTGTCGTCTAGGCCATATAAATGAGAAACGCATTTCGAAACTCCATTACAGATGGATTTCTGAAGTCATTTGATTTTGAATCATTTGATACATGTAAGTCTTGTTTATTGGGTAAGATGACAAAGGCACCTTTTACTGGACACAGTGAGAGGGCTACCGATTTATTGGGCCTCATACATATGGATGTGTGTGGACCAATGAAGCTACCAGAGGAGGTCATTTGTACTTCATTACATTAATAGACGGTCTTAGTAGATATGGTTATATCTATCTAATGAAACATAAGTCTGAATCTTTTGAAATGTTCAAAATATTCCAAAATGAAGTGTAAAACCAACTTGGCAAAACAATTAAGGCACTTCAATCTGATCGGGGTAGTGAATATTTGAGCCAAGAGTTCGTTGACCATTTTAGGAGTTGTGGGATCATCTCACAGCTTACTCCTCCAGGAACACCTCAATGGAATGGTGTTTCTGAACGGAGGAATTGAACTCTATTTGATATGGTTCGATCTATGATGAGTCAACCAGATCTTCCATCTTCTTTTTGAGGTCATGCCCTAGAAACATTGCGTTCACACTAAATAGTGTTCCATCAAAGGCAGTTGAAAAGACACCATATGAGATATGGACTGGGAAGAAACCCAGTTTGTCATTTCTAAAGATTTGAGGATGTGAGGTTTATGGTAAAATCAAGCCTCTGATAAATTATCATCCAAATCCTCAAAATGCCCTTTCGTGAGATATCCTAAGGAGACTAAAGGATACTATGTCTACAATCCCACCAATCACAAAGTGTTTGTTATTCGGAATGGTACTTTTTTAGAAAAAAAGGGTTTATCTCTAAAAGAACCAGTGGGAGTAAAGTGAACCTCGAAGAAGTTCAAGAGTCACAGGACAATGTGGAACCACAGATGGAAACCGAAGAAGACTCACAATAAGTTGTTGAGCCTACTCAAGTAACACAAGGCCCACGAAGGTCCGATAGATCACGGCTACAGCCTCAAAGATATGGATTTCTGATTACTGGAAGTCGTGATGTTTTGCTCATTGAGCAGAATGAGCCAACGACCTATCGAGACGCCGTAGTGGGACCAAACTCCGAAAAATGGCTTGATGCCATGAAGTCTGAAATGCAATCCATATACGACAATAAGGTATGGACCTTAGTTGATCCACCTGAGGGTGTAAAACCTGTTGGGTACAAGTGGGTTTTCAAAGAGAAAACTGACATGGATGGCAAAGTAAATGTCTTCAAGGCACGACTGGTTGCAAAATGATTCACTCAAACTCATGGTGTGGACTATGATGAAACCTTTTCCCCAGTTGCAATGACCAAGTCAATCAGAATCCTTCTTGCCATTGCATCATATTATGACTATGAGATATAACAGACGGGCGTCAAAACGGTCTTCCTTAACGGAAAGCTGCTTAAGGATGTGTACATGACACAACCTGAGGGTTTTGTGCTTCTAGAGGACACTGGTAAAGAATGTAAGTTTCAAAGATCCATTTATGGATTGAAGCAGGCATTTCGGAGCTAGAAATCGTCTTTTTGATGAAGGATCAAAGAGTTTGAATTCATTCAAAAAATTGATGGACCTTGTGTTTACAAGAAGGTTAGTGGGAGCACAGTTGAATTTCTAGTGCTTTATGTTGATGACATCCTATTCATTGGGAATGACATTCCTACCTTGCAGAGTGTCAAGTCTTGGTTAGGAAAGTCTTTCTCAATGAAAGTTTTAGGCGAAGCCACTTATATCCTTGGGATTAGGATCTATAGAGATAGATCCAAGAGGCTAATAGGCCTAAGTCAGAGCACATATATAGACAAGATACTGCATAGGTTCAGTATGCAGGATTCTAAAAGGGGTAACATGCCCATGTCTCATGGCATCCATCTCAGTAAGGATCTGTGTCCTAGTACACAAGATCAAAGAGACCACATGAGTAAGATTCCATATGCCTCCGCCATTAGACCCATCATGTATGCCATGTTATGTACTCGACCGAATGTGTCATTTGCCTTGAGTATGACCAGCAGATATCAACAAGATCCCGGTGAGGGTCATTGGGCTGCTGTCAAGAATATCCTTAAATACTTAAGAAGGACTAAGGACTTATTCTTGGTATATGGTGACTTGGAAGATGAGCTCTGTGTAACTGGTTACACAGATGCAAGTTTCCAAACTAACCAAGATGATTCAAGATCGCAATCAGGATATGTATTCCTGTTGAATGGTGGTACAGTGAGTTGGAAGAGCTCTAAGCAGAGCACTGTAACTTATTCTGCAATAGAAGCTGAGTATATAGCAGCATAGGATGCAGCAAAGGAGGCCTTTTGGATTATAAAGTTCATTTAAGAACTTGGGGTGGTTCCAACCATTTCAAATCCAATAGACTTGTTCTGTGACAATAGCAGTGCTATTGCACAGACCAAGGAGCCTAGGTCACATTAAAGGACCAAGCATGTACTCAGGCAATTTCATATTATCTGAGAAACCAGAGATAAAGGTGATATGAAAGTATGCAAAGTACTAGGAGAATACAATGTAGTTGATCCTCTTACTAAGCCGCTTGCACAAGCAAAACATGAGCGTCATGTTAGGGCAATGAGAATTAGAGTAATTAATGATTGCGCCTAGTGCAAGTGGGAGTCTGTTGGAAATTATGCCCTAGGGGCAAATCATTACTCTCCATTAAGTTATCACTTCATTCGCATGTTTATGGTGATAACTGCATCCTTGGATATATCTTATAGATTATCCTAAATGTCCCTGGTCAGTCATCTACGCGGGAACGAAGATGAGTTAAGACCAGTATGACTTTGATGAGGTATGGAGATACGAATCAAAGTCATGGGCACTTGTAAGAGTACAAGGTGCTGGACCGACCCACTATGAGAAAGCTGCATGGATTAAGTCATAAGCTTATCTCATGTATAACCGCGTCACAACGTCCTATGACCTGAAATCATCATGGATTTCTACATGATGAGTCATTGGTCTTTGACCTAGTCAAAAGTCACCTTTGACCGGGTGATGATAAAGGTTGGGATCGGGATCAGTGGTTTTCATGCGGAGGAATGTGAATGGTCAAGATGGAATTTGTCCCTCACATTTGTAGAGAAATAATACTGGGCCCCTCGATGAGTGAGTCTACGAAATGTATGGCAATACTGTGATGGAAATGAGTTTCCATTTCACTTATTAGACTACTCGAGAATCGAGAAAATATTGGTCAAGAAAAGGAAGTTGACGTTATCCATGCCTCATCCTTGACCGAATTATCACGTGACAAAAGGAACGTGACATGGTTGTACGATAGGTGGAATCGTGTCATCGATCCCCATGTGAATTGGTTAGTCGCAATGTCTTGCTAGAGGCCGCTTGTGACTTGTGGGCTGATACAGTCTTGGCCCACTGCCAATCTCATATGGGCCTGCAGGGTCGCACACAAGAATAATCTAACACGGGTAAAAGTGTCCAGATTCATTGAATCTCAGATTAATCTGAGATTAAATGAATACTGAATTTAATCTAGGATAAATATATATATGTGTATATATATATATATATTAAATTTGAAAATAATATAATAATATTATTTAATGGAGATTATAATATTATTATATGATATTTGTTTTATATTTAATTTATCGGATAAATTAAATATCTAAAACAAATAGAGATATTATATCTCATTTGATTTTCGAATAAAGATATCATTATCTATTTAATTTAAATTGAGATATTGTATCTCAGATTTAATTAAATAGATAGATATCATTTCTCGGATTTAATTTATAGAGATAAATTAAATCAGAAGGCTTTTAATTTGAATTAAATAAATACATTAGATTAAATCTATCAGATAGATTTAATTAATATATTTTTTAATTAAAATTCAAAATTCAAAATTAATGGGATTAATTTTGAATATAATATGCCGATAGGTTTAGAAAAACTTACGGGACTTTCAGTCGAGCGTATTAGAAAGCCGCGAGAAACCCTAAAGCGAAAAAGAGAGAGAGACGCACAGTTCGAGACGCTAGCACGCTGCCGTGTCCGTGTTCGGAGATTGTTCGTGTGGATACCGGTAGAGGAAGCCGATTCTAAGAGTCGTCTTCTGCTGATCGAGAAGGTAGCCCACCAGTTCAAAGAGAACGAGACGCGAACGAATTCACTACAGTTTGGGTTTTCTTGATCACGAGAAAATGTGCGCAAAGGTTTGTGTAGATTCTTGATCTACTAATTCGCTAAAATCAAAGGAAAACCTCCAGCTCCGGATGATTCTGAGTTCTCTATAAGGTATGATTCGGGTTCCTTAACCTTGATTTAAACGCACCTGAGTGATCCTGGGGACGGGATTCGTAGAAAATTTTAATCCGCTGCGTTTACGGATAGCAACACCACCTATACGGCCCTTAATGATGCCTTGATTATGATTATGCCTGGGTTCATAACGATAATCAAGACCCCAATGAAACATTGCTCTGGGTACTGAAATTGGTTCTATTTGTGGTTGTTTGTTTCTACCACTGTATCGATTTCTATCTCTACCTTTGGGAAACTCTAGTCCCTTATAAACATCGAAACGAAGCAGCAATCTGCACCTATCACAAACATATGTATATTGTATTATTGTGGTTGCTACGTCACAATACTTCATAATACCCAACTATTCATCAATTTTTCCTTAGCTTCCCTTGACTGGTACTAGGTTCATGTTTCGTTACGTTCTTTGATTACTCGTTATCCAATGACAACCTTTGGAGACAATATAGAAAGGTGTGGAAACTGGCTGTACGTTCTCCGTCTAAGAGTTCATTCGTCTTTTCTATCCATGAATGATTTCGTAAGAGGACTCACTCTCAGAGTCATCCTGATAGCCTAGCAGCAGTTAATGTTCACGATTGTCATCAATGGATGAATGATCTGATCCTATCGACCTCTCTGGCTTAGAAGGTACACTAGCGATTGGTTCAAGGTAGTACACTAGATCAAGGTTGTGTACAGGTTCAGGGTCGTATACTTGCTCAGGATGGTATACATTCAAGGATTCATGGTCTACTCAGGGATGGGTACGGAAATACGTTCATGAGTTCCCCTACATGAGTCAAATACTGCATGTACTTATCTTTATTGATCTTGGAGTTTCATCCGGCGTAGCCCAGCTCCACATATAAGCTCTGGGTTAGAATGGAATTAAGGTCTAGTACAAACTGGAGATTATCAGAATTGTCAGGATTATCAGAATTATCGGAGCCCAATTTCAATGCAGATACAAGCGATGGATATACCAGCCCTATTTTAGAGTGGTGCACTAACAGAGGGTGGTACACTGGTTCAGGATGGTATATTGATCCACACTGATGTGCCAGGTTAGGGCGGTACACTAGCCTAGGGTTGCCTATCACTGTTAATTTCTTCTGGACAGCCCTCCGCACCGTATATCTCACTCGTTCATTTCCGTTCATCACTTACTGCACCACACCAAGGTTATATCAGTACTCTTTTTCAAAATATGCTCTAAGGCAATGGCCTAGAGCCTAACTTAGTTAGTCAAACCGATTGGCTAGGTAGGCGTCTATCATGGGATTCTCACCGACTTTACGGCGACTGATTGACTGATCCACATAGACTCGGCCCTGCCTTCGGCACCAATGGTTTACTGTAACTGAGTTGGGTTCTTGCCAGAAAAATACTTTTTGAAAAACTCCGAACCTAACTCCATTACTCAAACAGTCTGGCCAGGCCGGTGTATTTGTGGAAGGCTCGCCAAATTCACAGGGACTGATTGCCAACCACAAAACCCTTTCTAGACACCAAACTGTCTGGAGTAACTTGGTTAACTTTGGGCCAGAATGTCTGCTCTAATACCAAAATGTAACATCCCAATTTTCTAAAGCGTTTTTGAAATAATTGATCAGAATAGAGCATCGGAATAATTTCGAAATTTTGAGTATCTGATAAACATTTACTGATGTAGTATCTGGCTGCTTACACAGCGGTACAGTAATCTGAAAATAGTTCAACAAAATAACGTTGAAATAAAAATTTCTCCGTCTTCGTCCTCACGCTGGCTCCTTATCCTTGTCCTTGGCCTTGGTTCCTCCGGACCCTGACGCTATGTTAAGAGCTGAGGTTCAATTACCATTGAACCTCAGGTAACGGTTAACCTCATGTTTATGTATCAAATATGTAAGACAGATATCCATGTCAAAACAGCAATAATCACATACAATATTCTCATATTCAAATAATAACATAACACAGCCACTGCAATATGCATGTTATTATAGTCTGCACTATCTCCAGTGCCACGATGGCCTATCGTGTCCTCAGCGCTAGGAAAACATAACGGCATTATCAAAACTATAACCCGTATCAGGTTGTATGTGTATGATCAATTTTCAAAACAGAGTTTCAGACTATCTATCACATATAAGCATACAATAAGCATCAGAGTTAGTGTTACAGTACGCGTCAGTACCTGAGTCGATAGTCTCGGTACGTAATTGATCGGTCTACATTCTTTCGGACAGCCTATCAGAGCAATATCGTCCTATTAATTTAAAGATAATATCCTAAAAGATATTTTTGGCCACTACTGACTATTTTACCCTTGGTACACTAGATTATCATTTTATTTCCTCAAAATTGGTTGAAAAACGCTGGAATTTATGGGGCAGAATTTTGCCTATCTTTGAAAAATCATAACTAATTCTAGAAAAATCGAAATGAAGATCCGTAAAATGTTCCGGACTCCTTAAGATGTATATTTTCCAGTAAAAATATCAAAATTTTCCCAGAATCCAAGAACCATTCCCAGATTTCACGTGTTCATCCTCTGCCCAGATTTTCCAGCATTTTCGCAATATAAACTTTGAGAATTTATTTCTCACTGTAAAAAGCTCATTTCAACATGTTCTTTACATATTTGAAAATCCCTATATGTCTACTTTGATCATGAATTTTCTCAGAATTTTTCAATATCATTTTCAACATGAAATATGAGTGTTTCTGTTACTAGTTCAGAAATCGCCTAATCGACGAATTTTCGCCAGAACTTTGTTACTACAGTGTTCTTAACCTAGAAATTTTGCAGAACCACTTCCTTCATCAATTTTTCGAAACAAAGCTATTTTTAACCATAAAAACATGAAAATAAAACTATTCTAGAATTTCTAAAGATTAAAACTACTTCTATCTATGAATTTAAAGCTTAAAACTAAAGAACTTTGCTTACCTAATGCTTGATCTCCTTCAAGCTTCTTCAAACTCTCTTCACTCTCTCTCAAATATGCAGATGATGCTTTGCTTGGTGTGAAGAAAAGTGAATGACCTATGCCTCTATTTATAGTGAAAAGGTTGGGCAATTGTATAATTTTTTGCAACTTTCCTCTTGTTAAATTTTGACCATTGGATCTAGGTTTTAATTGAAACATCACATCCTCACCCTCCAACTATAAAAACCGAAATTCCTCTCTCTCTCTCCCTTCTTCTTTTTCTTCCCTTCCTCAAGAAGCTATTTGAACTTGGAGGCCAAGTATTGAATAGTAAATACTTGATGCCCAAGTTGTTGACTCCATTTGCCACATGTGTTTGAATTCACCTCCTCCTTTCCCTTGAAGCTTCTAAATCTGTCTCATTCATCTTTCTTTTCTTTTCTTTTTTTTTTAATTGCTTTGGGCTTTATTTGATTTGTTGGCCAAAAGGTTGGGTTACAAAAATAATTGGTCCAATGTGATTTATTGTGACAAAAAGCCCTTAATTAAATTCTTATTGTTACCATTTGATTTAGCTTAATTAGGTTTAGTTTGTAATGATTTTATTGATTACTAACTTAATTATGATCCTACTAAATCCATTTGTTTCAATCATTGATCCCTTGTTAAGCTTTAATATAGAATTTAGCCGAAAATACTTCAAATTGTTTGCTAATGTTTGCCATTAGATTAATTATGAATGTCAATTCAATTAAGATTAATTTTTGATGCCATATAATGATTTTTAGTCTCCTCTAATTATTTTAAGCCTCTTTATATACTCTTACGGCTTATTTTTAAAAATATAAGAATTACATGTTAATATCTTTTTAAATATAGATTTAATTATTCTTTACTTGTTGGAATTTCCCCATAGTTTTTTTAGGTATTTTCATGATGTTTTATACTATTTTAGGAACTCCAATTTAATTATAGTCCTTAGAAATTCATTTAAATAACTCTTGATTAGCCATTGGCTTTTAATCGGAATTATACATCTTTAATTATGCCTATTTTAATTTAGTTAAATTTAGTGTCTTCATTGTTGTAATTTCAATTGCTCATTAATTGTTATTATTCACCCCTTAATTGGGCTCAGTGTGATGATAACTCTTTAGGGCTTTCTATGAATCAATTATGATTTTAAGCATTAGTGTGTTAATTAAAGGTATTTTAGTAAATTTCACCTCTTAATAAGTTAATGATGCTTAATCAATTCCTTGATTATTTATAAAGATTTGGCACAATTATTTAATTTAATGAATACCTAACTATTTATTATTTTTCTCCTATCTTGTTTAAGTATTCTCCATAGTTCCTTATTGGTCCTTTTAATTCCATGTGAACCATAATTTAATTTGGTAATTACTTGCATTTTATGATATTTTATGGTTCCTAAGAGGATTCAATAATTAATTGCAAAAATTAATGCAATTACTTTAATTAATGTACAATTATTTGTCCAATCAATTATTGACACTTTCCTCTAATTTGTTTGATATTTCAATAACATTTTATGCCCCTTTAAAATTTAAATATGAACTATGCTTCAATATGAAAATTATAGGGTATTTTATGATCCCTAAATGAACTTTAGAGTATTTGAGTTGTTTTGGTTTATTTAACTCTAGGAGAAAATTCTCTAATTTTAAACTAGATGAACTATAATATCTTTGAGACCACATATTCACCTACTTTAATAGGTATCATTTAGTGGTTATGCTAAATAGGATTTTTAGGTCATTACATTAACACTTTCTCCCCTACTAGAGGTTTACGACAAGGGGATCCGCTCTCTCCCTACCTGTTTATTCTTGTGGCCGAGGTTCTCTCTCGTATGATTTCTTCCTGTAAGGAGGCGAAACTGCTTAGAGGGATTAAGTTAAGCAATAGTTGCCCGATTCTTACTCATAATTTCTTTGCTGATGATGCTCTGTTCTATATGAATGCAAGTCGGGAGAATTGTATTCAGTTGAAGTCTATCTTACATCAGTACTGTGTGGCCTCTGGCCAAGTAATCAACCTTGATAAATCCAGTATTTTTTTCTCTACTAATACACCTGATTGTGTCAGAGCCACAGTTGGGAGTATTCTAGGTATTCCAGCCTCTGAGGACCCTGGAAAGTATCTTGGCATTCCGAGTGTTTGGGGAAAGACCAAACGTCAAGCTTTGGCCTATATCAGGGAGCGAATCACAAAGAAACTTCAAGGGTGGGGACAGTCCCTCCTTTCTTTTGCAGGACGAGAGGTTATGATCAAAGCGGTCATCCAGACTATCCCGATTTATCCTATGAATCTTTTCAAATTTCCCCATAAAACATGCAAGGAAATTCATAGCCTCACTGCAAATTTTTGGTGGGATGGTAGTGCTTTCGGTAGCAGGACACATTGGAAGGCTTGGGATTGGTTAACATTAAGTAAGAGTCAGGGAGGCATGGGCTTTCGTGACCTAAGTATAATGAATGATGCGATGCTTACTAAAACGGCGTGGAGACTTTTCTCTCGCCCCAATGATTTATGGGCTGTAGTACTCAAGAGTATTTATTTCCCTAAGGTGGGTTTTGCTGAGGCAGAGAAGGGGAGTAGAGCATCATGGGCCTGGTCCAGCATTCTTACTTGCAGAGAGTTCCTTAAGGATGACCTTCTATGGGATGTGGGAACAGGTCATGATATTGGTATTTGGGGAGTTAACTGGGTCCCGGGAGTCTTATTCCCTGCAAAACCTGAGAATAGTGAAGACTAGTTTGTGAAGTACGGGAGAGTTTGCGATCTCATTGTAGACGGATCTTGGGACCTCTCGCCGGTTGCTCAATATATTCCTCATGACATTATTTGTGCAATTCGGGAAATTCCTATTCCTACAAATGGCTTGAAGGACAAGTTGATATGGACTAAAGCGAAGAATGGTGATTATACGATCAAAATGGGTTACCACGTGGGAAAAGCCAAGGCCTCTCCTCCTTCTGGTAGAGCGGGAACCTCTTTAGTTATATCCCCAGAGTGTTGGAAATCTATTTGGAAACTCAAAACGATTCCACGAGTACAACAATTCATCTGGCGGATCCTCAATAATGCTCTCCCCACTAATGTTGCTCTCTTTCACAGGAAACGATCAAATGTGAAGCTATGTCCAGTTTGTGAAGAGGCTAATGAAACCCTTGAGCATCTTTTCTTTCATTGCTCCTGGACACGCTGTGTATGGTTCGGATGTTCATTAGGAGCTAGATTTGATTTGACCTGTGTGTCTAATTTCAATGCCTGGTGGGTGCTAATACTTAGTTTGCCTTTCCTGAAGTCTTATGAGATTTCCTTTATTAGTTGGCTACTTTGGTTTATGTGGAAACAAAGGAATGATAAAGTGTTTAATCATTTGGATCCAAACCCCTTTGCTGTCATAGAATTAGCCAAGAAGAGTAATTGTGACTTTTGGGCTTGCTTGGAAAATTCGAATACGAAGTCCAATCTACCCAATGAGCCTTCTATTTCTCATCATTGCTGGAATCCTCCTCGCCCTGACACACTGAAAATTAACTCTGATGGAGCCTTTGTAGCCGGCAGAGAGTTTGCTGCCATTGGGGTGGTATGCCGCGATTATCTGGGTCACTTTAGGTGGGGTTTTGTGGACAAAGTGAAATCTATCTCTGCCTTTATGACGGAAGCTTTGGCCCTCAAAAGGGCACTGTTGTTAGCTATTGATTTAGGTCATGATAAAGTTATTTTTGAATCTGACTGTCTCTCTCTGATATCTTGCATTGATTCTAAATCCCCTGCCTTATGTGATTGGCGTAGTAGGGGCATTATTCATGATATTATTTGTCTCTTGACTGACAGGGTTGGGTTCTCTTTATCCTTTACTTTGCGAAAGGGTAACCGTGTTGCTGATTCTCTTGCAGTAAATGCTTTTAAGGAGGTGTACCCTGTGGGGTGGGTTCCGGAACCATCACCTTCTTTGTCTTCTCTGCTAACTTTAGACGTTCAGGAGGCTTTTGGTGTTATAGATGATACTTCTTTGCCTAGCCATGTAATGGTTGGGGATTAGTTTGTACCTCCCGTACTTTGTATTTTGCCTAGTTTTCCTTTCTCGGTAGTTTACTTACTTTATGTTATTGCCTTACTATTGCGCTTGTGTGTTTTTCATTCCTAGTGTAACTGATGTACTTCTGTCATTTTTGTGGTAATGCAAATACTTCTTTGAGCCAAAAAAAAAAAAAATCTAGATCCAAAAGAGGTAACTTGATGAGAAGAGATGAATCTATTCAGCGACTATTTTTACTATCTTCTAACCTTAATATAAGATCCCATTTACAGTATAAAAATATAAATTGTATTACGAATGGAGATCTTACATTAAGGATCGGGGTAGTATTAGCAAATGCTAATTATTTATTAGTTTTTTCCTATACACCATTTGTCATCTCTAAGACGATTAGTTTTATAAATAGTTTAGTGACTTATTATACATAAGAATAGCTTCTTAAGGACAATCATGATGATGTTCTGTTTGTAATCGTCATTTACAAAATTTCAAATCAATGGAAAACAAACCAATAGCCTTATAACCTAGTACCATGAGATCTCCCTAGTGTTGACTTTTAGGTACAAGTTCGTATGTATGTTAGTGCTGTCTTTCTATGAAAATAACTTGAACTAATTGATAGGACTCCCTTTTCACATTATCTATACTTTAGCCTCCTCTTATGTAAATAATGTACTCTATTTAGAGATTGAGTTTCACTGAAAAGGAGTAGAAACCCAAACAGTGAAAAAAAAAGTAGTAGGAGAAATATTATAACATAAAGAAGTCCCACATTATTTATTTAATTAAAGAAGAGGTTTTATGTTATGATATTTCTCCTACTACTTTTTTTTTCAGTGTTTGAGTTTGTACTCCTTTTCAGTGAAACTCAATCTCTAAATAGAGTACATTATTTACATGTGCCGTCTTAGAGTATGATGAATTGTAAATAGCATTAGAGGTATAAGCACGTGAATTTTATCATTTAATAATAATAAGCAAGGAAAATAATCATTTTTCTACGTACATGTATTATTCTAATCAATTTCGGTTAACATATTGGAAATTTTCTTAACCTCCAAATTAAAATCTTAAAAATGCTTAGACGATTTATTGTGATATTAAAAATATATACACATCTGGGATATAATGCAACGATATAATGATTCAGAATGGAAATATGCCAGAAATGAGAGAAAAAGATAAGCAACCAATGGAGGAAAGTTGCAGAAAACCAAGTGGGAGGGAATCTTCACATTCACATAGAAAGAAATCACAACCAAATGGGATTCTCTAGTGCTTCTATAAACATTTCATCATTAGAGTAATTTCCTTGATGTCTTTTAAATTCTTTCATTTCCTTGGTAATAATTATATGCATGCATGTGAGGCCCTAGCAGATAGAATTTCCAATATTAGTGTAACCTTATCTTGTACGTACACCGCATTCAATTTTCTTCTCTTATTCCCTATCCTTCCATTTTATCCCATACCCTCTCCAACGTACGTACCTCTCCAACACATCGCAACGGGACAAAACAGGGAAAAAATTCAAAAAGAAAGCTAGCGCGCGACCATAATGAGTCATGTGAAGCTTTGTATGATACCCTTTTTCTTCTTCCCCAGCCCTTCGTTGGTTACTGTTATGACGCACCTGAAAAAATATTTCAGGTGTTAGATGAACCAAAAAATACTTTATGGATTTGATGCAGTTAAAAAAAGACTTCAAGATGCTGGATGAACCTTAACTACAAAACCATGAAATTTTTTATTAAATTAAGAAACAGACTTTGAAGTCTGTTTAAAAAAAAAAAAATCCTAAGAAACCAACTAGTTTTTCATTAAGATCTTTTTAATTTTTAATTACGTTGTCTTTAAGATCTTTTATAGCATGGAACTGTGCGTGTAAGTGGTGCTATATCTTTTAAGGATAGGATATTGTTACAACCTTTTTTTTATTACAACCAATGTTACTACCACTTTTCCACTGTTAGATCAGAATCTTATTTACCTATATAATTTCTCTCTCCTATTAAGATTTTGATCTAACGGTAGAAAAGTGGTAGTAACATTGGTTGTAACAATATCCTATCCCTATCTTTTATAATTGGTTTGATGTCAAACATTTTAGCCATTAATGCATTGTTCCCCTTTTTCATGCATGAGGTTCCATTGGGTTTAGATGTGATATCCATGTAAACATAAAAAACCTTTCTTTTTCAAAAGATGCTTATATATACAATAATTTACACAGACACACAAATATAGGATTCGTATAAAGGTGTTGTTGGCCACATGATGGCCCCTCTAAATTAGCATTCAGCAAGAAACCCATAACCCGGTGAGTCCGCCCATAATCCTGTATAATTGGGCCACTTTTAACCCGCCCAAAGAGACCCATAATGGATTAGGTTAAAACCCGCTCATTTAAGAGTGGTATTGGGATTCATTTCCCCCCTTTAGGTCCTAGGTTCAATTCCCCCCTCCCTCGCCTTGTATCAAAAAAAGAATTAAATGAGCGGGCTATAGGCACACCTTTAGGTTGGCCATACTGATTTGACAAAAACCTTAGTCGTTTTAGGGTCAAATCACAATTTACCACGAATTAAAATGAAATATAGTGCAAACAACTCGGGATCGTTCTCTTATCAAGGAACCTTTTATTTTGAATTCCCTAGGTTAAACTAAGTGCTAAAAAATGATTAGAAAGGGGTTTGAAATTGATTTTCTCTAAACTAAAATAAAAAGAAACTAATTCTAATTTTTTTGGTATTTTTGAAAAATAGTGAAGGATGCTTTGGATTTAAAAAGATTAATGATGAATGTTCTTGGTAATGAAGAAGATGACTATCATTGCTTAAAAATATATATCGGAGTTAAATTCTCATTAAGTCTAAATAACAACCTCAAACTAACACTTGAGTCCAATAATCTCAATTAATAGTAGCTCCTACAAACATAGCAAACTACTACCTTTTGAGATATTGTTAAAATCCACTTAATGTATAATTAAAATTGGGATGATGTAAATTGTTCTTCTCAATTAGAATGTTGTAACGAACCAGTCAAAAACTTAAATCAACTATGATTACTAATCACAAACATGACAGCAAACATAATTTCATCAAGCATATAAAGAAATAAAGAAATATGAACTTCAAAATAATCATCCAATAAAAATCACAATAATCAATCCACATGGACACATAAGTAAATAATGAATAAGTTAAATAAGGAAATCAAATAAATAGTCTAAGCAAAAGATTAAATTAAATAACTCCCCTTTGAAGCACAGATGCTCAAGTCACAAGTCTCCATTATCAAGAAGCAAAAGATTTAGCTACACATAGACATAGTCATGGGATAAACTATGAGTGGATATTGGATTGAATTGATTTAATCAATTCCGTGGTGGGCTGGAGGTGTAATTGAAAGTTGAATTGAATTGAATCAATTCACGTGGTGGCGGTGGATTGAAGAATTGATGGATGAATGAGGAGGAAAAGAATCCCTTGCGTCTTCAATTCAAGAGGTGGGTCCCGTGGATTAAATGTTGATTCTGGCGCTGGTGGATTAAATCAATTCTGGCGCTGGTTCTTGCGTTTTCTTCTGTTTCAGCGCCTCTCTGGTTCTTTCTTTTTTCTTGCGTTTGCTCCTCTCTGAATCTCTGCTTTTCCATTTTTCTCTTTCAGCCTTCTTCGCGTTTTTCTTCTGTTTCAGCCTGTTTTCTTTTTCACGATGATCTCTCTGCCTCCTGATGATCTCTCTTCTTGCGTGATTCTTGCGTTGAGATCCCGCTGATTCTGCAAAATCAGCTCGCGGTGCTCTGCTGAATGTTTTCTGTTCAAATTTTGTGTCCCCACCCTCAGCTCATGGGTTGCCCATTTAATAACTCAGAAAACCTAATTGCTGCAGGGTCAAAACACACAGCATAATCATAAGGACTTAAGTGCACATTTTAAAACTTCAGGAGTAGGGACTAAATTGAAAAGTTTACAACTTGATTTAAAACTTTCATTTTAAATTTTGATTTAATCTCTTTAGCCATCCACAAATAAAATAATTAGTATAACATCAAATATCCTCCAAAAAATCAATGATTAAGAGAAATTACAATTTTTTTGACAATTTGCCATTTTTAGCCCTAATTTCATGTATTTACTCTTAATATCAATTTATCATAAGAAATACATTTAAAACTCAATAACTACAAGAAAATACATTAAAAATCCTCATTTTATTACCAAAAAATCATGTAAAAATATGGTTAGATTACATACCCGCCCATTAAGTGTTTTTATTTTATTTTATCAACTACCATAACCCTAATAAGTATTGACTTTCACTCTCTTTCTTTCTATATTTGTCTATTCAACTTGCAAGTCATCACAATTGATCAAAACAAGAGAATCAGAGTTTATAATCTTGGTGGGTCAACATTTGTAGGTGTCGTCTTCATCCTCTGAACCAAAATGAGAGAGCAAACCCAGGTCATACTATCTGAATGTTATTTCATTAAATTCTCATTGATTTGTTCCTCCATCTCTACTTTTGTTTTTTTTCCCTTTAAATTTATGTGGTCTAGCTTTTGTTTCCAAAAAGAATTATTTTTTCTTATTTAAATCAATCTTCTAGCTAACACACCACGTCCCAAATAATCCAAATGATTTCAAATATCTTACAATATGTGAAAGTTGTCATGAATTTGGATATGTGTTTAATGCTTATATATGTTTTTTCTCAAAAAATAAACAACTCAAATGTAAATGGGTTACCCAAAACCTGATGAAACCAGCCTATTTATATGTTAACCCATTTGCACCGGTTTAGATGGGTTGAGATATGGGTATGGGTTATCACATACCCATTTAAAATTAAATGGGCGAGCTATGGGTTAGGACATGAGTTGCCCAACCCGCCCATTGCTCTACCCTACTCTAAATGCCAAGGTCATTGTTCAAAGGAAGATGAATGATATTTATTATTGAACTTTACATATGTGGAATTTTTCTTGGAAAAGACTGTGTCTTTGGAGGGAGAGAGGGGATCCCCATTTTGGCTTCCCTCCAAATTGGGAGTTTGAAAAAAGGCCAATTTTTTTTTTTTTTTTGACAATGTTATCCTTGTGATTTTGCGATATTCCATTGATACTTGTGAATAAAAATTTTTTAAAAAAAAATCCTCAGTCATTCCAGTTACAGAGGGAAATTAATTCGAAATAAAAAAATAGTTTATTGATTATTTTAAGATTTTTGAAAATATATTATTATATTAATTAGAAATAAAAATAACATTTTATCAGTTTTTATACACATACTAACATGTTGGGATGAGAATGAATTTTAATAAATTATGCAATTTGAATTAAGGTGTAAAGTAATTTATATAATACATTAATTAAAAAATATAAATTAATATGTAAGAGTATAATGGTAAATTAATTATTGCCGCCTCTCTTCCCCTTTTAAACTGTAATATCTTGAATTTTGGCTCTAACAATGTGAGATTTAGCTTGTGACAAGCAGATGACTAAATCCGCTTCAGGGGATGTGGTAAAGTGGAAAAAGGGAAGATTAAGGAATATATGGAATTTTCATTAAATCCATGACAAGTGATATTTGTTTTAATATGATTGGCTAAATTAAAGATTTATTAGAAGAAAATAGAATCTATCATATGATAACAAGAAGACATCTAGAACAAGGCCACATGTCTTCATATAAACTAAAGATTAATTAGAAGGGACACATGTACACCTTTATCTAATAAGAATTAAAGGATAAGATGACTCTTCGGAGAGAGTCAAAGATTGCAGCTAGATGGAAAAATACAAATACACATGGAATCATGGAAAATAAAGAAGGAGACCCCTAAACTACCAAGTGTTAACACAATATTTAAAGAAGATTAGATAAGGACACATGTGCACACTTGATTAATTATATGTGACACCTAATCTTCTTTTTCATTAGGCAAAGGATTACAACCACTAAGTAGACATATAATTGAAAGGTATTTGCCTAGGAATGGCATGTGGCATGAACAAAGGGGGGAAGGGAGAAAAATCAGATTTCCCTAGAAAAAAGAAGAAAAACCTAGAGAATTTAAAGAGATAATTGCAAGAGGTAAAATGGTAAAATTGCAAGGAAATATTTTGGTGTCAAGACCTCTATATATATAAAGAGACCTTCACCCCTCATTGGAAAGTAAGAAAGCACCACATATATACAAGAAAGGAGAGAAAGAAGAGAGTTGGGAGAACCTAAAGCAAGAAGAATTGCAAAAGAAGATTGAGGTAAGGAAGTTATTAGATTTATTCTACTTCCTTTAAATTCATACAAATATGTTTAAACTTTTAGCTAACGATCTTGTATGATATAATTGAAGTTCTAGCTACAATTACAAAGGATTTCAAGAAGTAGCAAAAAAAGTTAGAACCTTGAGCAAGTAAGCCCTTTTCTCTAACTACTTGTAATTTTGTAAAAGTTTAAGGAATTTTTTGGTCAATAGCTAGAACATGATGATATGATTTTATTTTTGGTGATTTTGATGGTTTTAAAGTGTTTAAAATGAAATTTTGTATGAGGAATGATATATAGCATAATCTTAGAAATATTAAGGTCAAAATATGAAGAAGTACAAGTTACGAAGCTGAAAAACCAGCAAGGGCATTTTCCTAAACTGGGAGTGATTTACATGTCTTTGACCTTGGCAAGTATTTTTAGTCAAAAATAGACATGTCGGGGTTACGTGGATTTTTGGAACACTTTTCTAAAATTAGTGAAAAATTTGATGGCATTCAAATACAAACGCAACCATCGTTTTTATATATTTATAGATATAACAGCTGAGATTAGTGTTTACAAGAATAGATGTAAGCCACAATTAGTTAATAAATTAAAATGGTATAATTAATTAATGAGTCCCTATATATAGTTAACATTATATTCGTGGTCTTTAGAAAATCATGCGTCCATCAACACAAATAAACACACAAGCTTTGCTCTGTTTTTTGTTCCATAGAACAGAGTTGGAAAATCTTTTTTTTTTTTTTTTTAATATTTTCTCTGCGTAATAGTTTGATGAGTTGGAAATATAGGTGGAGAGATTAAGGGTGGAAGTTGCCTGATTATATTCAAACATGAAGCTGCAACTGATTTCTTCTTACTTTTAGATTACTCAGAACATCAAAAATACAATGAAACAAGGCCTTAAAAAGAATTATGCAGAGGATGATGACATGACAGTAGTTCGATCAACTAACTCAGATTTAAGGAAGCAATATACAAGACCAATTGAAGATTCTGTACTAGTAAGTTTGTTAACTTTTTCTAATTATAGAAATTGAAGTATTGTGTATGATGATTTTATTCTCATTCCACACAATCTTAAGCAACAACTCATTTAAATGAGAACCCAATAAAGACAACTGCATGCATTTTTCCACTTTGTTCTATGCAGGCTATTAAAGAAACAGGAGATCACTCCAGTGCTCAATAGGAATCTGAATCAGAGAAGCCTACAAAAGTGACAGCAGTTGGATCAACTAATTCAGATTCAAGAAAGCAATCAGTAGGACCAACAAGACTTGTAGGTCTTTTGATAATTTATTAACATAGATGTAAATAACAATTCATTTTAAGAATATAAAAACCCAAATGAAGGAACCTGCACAATTTTTTTTTTCTTTTGCCCTTTATGTAGGGTACTAAACTACTAATCCCACAGAATTAGCAATGTTACCTGTAATAAATGATACAATATCAGAAAATAAATAACCCTAAAAATAGGGACAGGAAAGTTGACTAATGTACAATAAATGCTATAGATATAATCAAGGAATGATTAGAGGATCTCATGTGATCCGCCAACATAAGTTTATTATGCTTTTTTCGAGCAATTTGAAAATGAAAATGGCCATGATGGTACAAAATACTGACTCTTCTATACATATTGACACTTGATGTACCAACCAGTCAATGATCAATCATTAACCGGACCAAATTTGATAGATCAACACTCACTTGAAGAAACAAGAGATGAAATCAAAACTCGTCAAATGAATTTATGTTTTTTAAATTATCATTATAATGATGCAGAACTTTGGAGTTGATATATTAAAAAATGCAAGACCAATGTAAACAACTTTTTTATAATGATTTCTAGTTTGCTAGTGTGGAAGAATCTGTGAAACAAGACTTTCAAAAGCATGATTCATCAAATGAAGACGAAGGAGCAATTCAGTCAACCCATCTAGAGTTAATGAAGCAGCCAAGAGGATCATTGGATATGCCTTTAGGAAAACAATTTGCAAAGGTAACAACATTGCTCTTAAATATAAAGCAATTGTAGTTTTCTAGCTAGATTGTTTTGTGTTTTGCATTTAAGGGAAGAAAACAATCATGCCATCGATCTTTTCTCAGACTACTTTTTTTGAACCAACATAGATTAGATACGTTGGTAGGAAAAATAAGTTAGCGAATAAATTGAAAAATTATATGATATATATTAGTCACTTTGTAAATCAAATATTTTCTTTTACCTAGTTTTTAGAAAGTCGTTATATTAATTTTTTACGTTGTGCTATGTAGAGTACTAAACAAACATGGACATATGTTGAAGAAGGACCTCAATCAAAGAAGGCTGAAATGGCTAACTTGCTAACATACTCTGGCGATTTTAATCCCAATATTCCAATGGATGATAACACAAACTCTCATGATGTTATTCCCTCTTCCCATCATCGTAAGTGTCTTTCTTTTTGTCATACTTTCAGATTCTCTCTCAGTCATGTACTAACTTTCTTGGTTATATATGTGTGTGTGTGTGTGTTAGAATCACAAAGAGCTGCTGGTTGTTCTTCTCCGATATTAGAGATTGGTGAAATTTTTCAACTTGTGGAGTTGAAGGATGGAGAACCAGCTTTACTAGCCAAAGCACTTGAGCCATATCCTCAACTAAAGCTGTCTGATAATATCTTTTTCCTAGAGTCCTTGTTGATATTTTGGCCATGCTGGCTACCAAAACACCTTATACCATTACAACATCAGATAGAATCACCCTAGAGGCCAACTTAGGTGCTGCCACGTTTCTTGGGTTTTTGTAAGGATTGGATAGCTTTGGTTCGGGCCAAAGTATTTGTCACTGACAGATCTGATGTCTTGGTAGCAGAAGAGAAAATCTCAGTCGTGGGGGAAGAACTTGGGAAATGTGACATTGCATTGGAGCACATGCAAAAGAAGAGGATGGAAGTTAAAGGGGAAGTTAGCTATTGTACAAAATGAGTTTGATGCAGTTGACATACACTCAACTGTTTGATCTGTGGGAAAATTGCAGAAACTTAGTTTTAAGATGACTTTGTTTAGGAAAAAGAACAAGCGTCAAGGATAAGCCCATTGGAATTTAGGTGTGCTCCTCTTGTTTTTGGTTGTTTGTATTATGTTTCAAAAAGGATTGAAAAATGAGTGAATACATTGCTCCTCTGTTCCACAAAATAATGGTAGTCAATAGAGTTTAACCGTTATGATCTACTAGTAAATCTAGATCTGAGTTTGATGCATGATTTGTGACAAACATCAATAACTTCTTTTAATGATATGATTGTAGAATCGGGCGCTTTCTTGAAGAGAAGTCTACATTCTTCTACATGACATGGTTTGTCCAAACTCCAAAGTGTTCTTCTAATTTATGAAAGAAGTATATGTTTCTGCTAGGATATATATACTTTTGTATAGGAAGTTGACAAAGTGATTCATTTTCTGCAAAATATTTGCAATCATGGTGCTGCAAGTGTGTGGGTACAGCTTCTTTTTCACAAAGTATTTACAAATTGCCCTATAAACCTGATGTTATATTAAAGACTAGATCAGAGGTGGTATATACCAACATTCTCCCTCTCCATATGATATTATCAATGAATGATCTTCAGTGATATGTGTGTATATTTAACTGATAGATGGATACTTGTTTGGCGGCATTAACTTTGATTTTCAATCTCCCCCCCCCCCCCCCCAAAAAAAAAAAAAAAAACACACACACACACACACATGCTTCTCTTAAAGGCCGGGTATAAAATTAAAAATTGAGAAAATTAATCTCCAACCTATAGTTTTATTTTGTTTTAAACGAGGTCCCTAGAGTTTTCTTGACTTTTATAGAATCCTCCAAATTATTTTTGGTACAACATTAATCCTCTCTAAAAAAATGTTAAAGATGTCTCTTAGTATGCCTCATCCAGATTAGATTTAGACAGTCCAGATTTAATTTTTTTAAGAAAAATTAATGTAATAGATACAAAATTTAAAATAAAGATAATTTCTTAAGCATGAGAGTTTTTAAAAATATATTTTTATTTAAAAATTAATAATTGAAAATTTTAAATTTAATACCATTCTCATTACATTAATGAATGCAATCGTGAAAGATAAAAGGGAAAAATATCATTTTGGTCCCAATCAAGGAAAATAATATCAGAAAAATTACATTAATAAGTTAAAAAGCTATCATTCACTAGTTACAAGCCTTATTCTGATATTATCTTCCTTGATTAGGACCTTAATGATATTCTCTCAAGATAAAACACCAGTGCCCTGAAATCCTTTGGTCCCTGTGAGTTGCATGCCTTTGGTTTCCAAGTATTGATGTTACAGTAAAAGAATGAGTTCAAGAAAGTCCTGCCTCCAAGGATGTACTATTAGAAACTCTGAAAGCTGATTTAGCACCAAGCAACTTATTAGCGACATCAATCATTACTCTATAAAAGGAGCTTCCACTGGTTATTGATTTTTGTGCTTTGTATTTTCTTTGTGTAGTAGTGCATTAAGAATGTTGCTAGATGGCTATAAGAAAATATATCTTTTTTCTCTCACTTTCTTGTTTTAGGATCTGACAAAGAAAGAGTCAAGAAGTGGAACATTCATGACAAATTCGCAAGCACTATTAGAAAAGGCATTTGTTGTATGCTTGAACTCTTCACAAAACATTGAAGCTATAACCTAATGATTATAATTAAAAGACCTAACATATGATTTGGTAGTTACGCAGATCATTGGAAATATTCAAGAGGATATGAAAGCTAAAACAGATACACCCTTCATTTATTCACAAGCAAGTCGATCCACCTATGATGGTAAGCTTTGTAACTTTAAGTTCAAAGACCAACTATCATTCATTACTTCTTTATAGATCAATACCAACAAATCTAAATATTTCTAAATGTTACTAGAAAAGGAATTGAATAGTGAGAGCAAAAATAAATCTATCAATCAATGAAATTATCTTAATAGACTACTTATATCTTTTGATGTAAATCAGACCTATAAATAAAACTGAAGAGAAAGTTGGCAAAACGGTTCTGGCAACATCAGCTTTACTTATAATTTTCTATTTCTATCTTTTAGATTAATATACTTACTAATAATTTTGTATTTCTACAGAGTGGTATTGAAAGCATTCCAAAAGACATTACACCCATGATAGCTAAAATAAATACTTGCTTAATTCATTCAGAATCTGAAGATTCACAATCAGATCCACCTCACGAGTAATTTTACTACATTCATTTAAAACTTGTAGTATTTCTTTATTGGAAGAGCTCATTTGTATGAGAAATTTCTTCTTTTTCTAGTTTGATGTTATCCAAAGGTCAAAAACAGAGAAAGAACGGGTGAGAATCCATGCTTCACATCTACCAATGGCTACAACTTCAACAAATACAGAGTTGATCAAATTGACATTTTTAATGTCTGTTTATTACCAACATGAAATGATTTTAAGTGTGTAGATGAAGATTACTTTAATATATAAAAGTTTAGACTCACTCGTGTTTCTTTTTAATGTTTCCAGTATATATCCAATGACTAAACAATAAGCTTTTGGATTCTTGATTCTTGAACATTGAAAAATAGGACTACAATGTACATATTTTAAGTGTCTTTCTTTTCAGAATTATGCAGAAGATGGTGACATGACAGCAATTCAATCAAGAAAGCAATCTACAGGAGCAATTAATATTCACTCTAGAAAAGATTCTGCATTAGTAAGTTTGTTGCCTTCTTTTGTAATTATAGAAATTGGAGCATTCTATATTATGCCTTTATTCTTAGTCTGTATTATTAGTTGGTTAGTTTGCATGCTTACATTTTGATGTTTGTTAAGAGTACTACTAAGGAAACAACAAAAGGAATTGATGAAAATACTACTGGTACAAACACATTACCAATGGCAGCTCCTTTTCAAAGAGCACTTGTAGTTGTACGTCTTCTGAGCTCTCTTGTAACGAAAAATTCATTTTGAAAGAGAACCAAATAAAGACAAGTACATTCGCTTTTTCATTTTGTTCAATGCAGATTATCAAAGAAGCAAGAGACTACTCAAGTGTTCAAGAGGAATTTGAATCAAACAAGCCCTATAAAATCAATCCTCCCCCAAGTCGCTCCTTCTCTTCATCAACGTAAGTGTCTGTTTTTTTCACATGATCCTCATACTTTTTTTTTTCTTTTTTTTTGAACTATCTGCTAACTTTCTTAATTGTGACAGAATCAAAAATTGCTGATACTGGCACTACATCATCTCCTAAATTGGGAGTTTGTGAAATTTTCCAACTTGTGGAGCTAAAAGATGGTGAAATGGCTTTTCTTGCACAAGCACTTGAATGATACCCTCAACTGTTACTACCTCAAGAACATCGCTCTCGACGTATGATAGCTTAGTCCTACCGAGTGCTAGTAGATATTTTGATGGTGCTAGCTAGACAACAAGACTCCTTATAGCATCACAAATTCAAAAATGTTAACCTTGGAGGCTAACTTATGTGATGCAACCTTGCTTGGGTTTGACAAAGACTGGGTTGATTCAGTTCGGTCTAGAGTTTTTGGTGTTAGACATGTGTTATGTTTTGGCAACTGAAGAGGAAATTCAGGTGAAGGAGGCTAAGCTTGAGACGTGTGACATTGCGATGAAACAAGTTCGAAAGAAAAGAGTAGAAGTCAGAGGGAGACTTGTGATGGGGGCCTTTATTATTATTTTTCTTTTATCATTAGTTTTAGCTTAGGGTCTATAATAAAAAAAATTAACCAATGATTGCTTATATTGAAACCTAAAGATGTTCTCTCTTTTCGATAAGCCTTTTATTGATTTCTAAGTAATTTAAATGTCATCCATGCAAATATAACGAAAACAAGAAGAAATAGGATTTTAGTTTTTCAAATTAATAACTAAAATAGTAATACAATTTAATTAAAGACTAAACTATTATTTTTGGTATATTTTACAAAAATGGAATGGTTAATAGAATATAAATGAAGTGAATTCCTTTGAGAAATTGGTTGAATGACTATCATTACTCACTAAATGATGTGAGTTTGAAATATATGAGGTCTTAATTAAAAACCCTAGTAATTACATTAGGTTTAACACTTCTAATACAAATGAATTAAGTAATTGCATAACAAACATAATCTCATTGAATTAATAGAAAACACTTCACTGAAAATCATCCAATCACAATAATTTCAATCCAAACACAATGTAAGCAATCTTGTTCAATGATATGGAATCCAAAAAATTCACAACAAAATCCTACTCTTGAACTTAAAAGCTAAATCCACAATTCTCCAGAGTTGAAAGCTCACCCACTCGTCAGTAGCAGCAACGTGTTTGGAGCTCTGAAAATCCATGGAAACTGAGCTCGCCGGAAAATCACAAACATCCCCAGAATATTACAGAGAAGAGCCGACGGTGCTCTGGGAGGACGAAGAAGGTCAGAGGAGCAACAATGGTGCTGTGGAGGTGAGGTACAGCGGTGAAAAACGCAGCTCCGATGGAGGTACAGTGATCCTGTCTTCTTCCTTCCCTTTCTTCGTTAAGTTCGCGGGCGTTGAAGGCAGTAAGGCTGTCAGCGATGGTGGCGGCCTGAGACGATGAAGAAGACGCCAGCGATGGAAAAGAAGCTAGTGGTTCAACCCCTCCGTCCAAGCTCTCTCACCCCGCGGCTGTGTATCCAAACTCTCTGAAATCTCCGGTCTTCTTCCACGGTGAGGTTGATATCGCCGGCGGCGATGGTAGTGAGGTTGAAGGCCCCCGGCTACTAGAGGAAGAGGAAGGTGGAGGTGTTGAAGGTGGGGTCGAAGGTCTGAGGTTTGTTACCGAGGCGCGATCTCAGCTCACCGCTTCAAAAACTGTCGAGGAGGAAGAACTGAAGAAGCTCTCTCGGTCAAACTGGCCTGCATTTTGACCAAGTGCAAAGATTCAAAAGTTTGGTTACGGACTAACTTGAAAAGTTTAAAACTATTATGGGTTAAAAGGAAAATTGTAAACCTTTTGGGTCTGTTATGTTATTTTTTCTGACCCTTTAGTTTCCACAATTTCTGAGGCTTTTCTGTAATTTCTCTAGTCCCCGAAAATATTAATTTTGCGCAATTGACATTTTCCACATTTTCTAATTTCCTTTTTAAACACTTACAATGTAAGTAGAGAATATCATCAAAAATCTAAGAAATTATTTACATAAATAATTAATAAATTATGACTATTTTGACCCAAGTTAGATTGAATTTAATACAAATGTCCCTAACTTAAATTAGTATTTAATCATATAATAGTAGCCTATGAATCACATTAAATTCCCCAATTTAGTCATGAAAAAACTCATAAAATATGATTCAATCAACTTGTAGTGGTGTGAAGACAAGTGGAGATGACACAAATTGAGTTTGAAGCAACTGATTCTCAATTGTCGAGTGTCTTGGAAAATCGCAAAAAATTGGTACCGAGATGGCAGAGTTCAAAAAAAGAGTGAAGGATCGAAAATACATACGAACTTTTCCCCTAGGATCACCTAGCACCACGAGCTTGCCACCGGCGGCGGTGGGCAGCCGTCGGCGGTGGGGTCGCAGGTGGTGGGGCCCACCAGCCGAGGGGTATTTTAGTTTTTTTTTTTAAAAAAAATTTTAAACTAAGGGCAAAAGGTAATTTTACCCGCATTACTGTTCACTACCATCCAAGTTGACGGTCAACTAACGGCCGTAGTATTTTTACTCCCAAAACGTAACCATGTATGTACTTTTGCTCCCGAAAAAAGCTCGTGGTGCTAAGCACTCCTAGAGAAAAACTCGTATGTATTTTCGCTTCTTCACCCAGAAAAATAATAAGTGTCAGGAATAGACTTTGACGTACAAGTGTGTGTTTGATTTGTACTTTGCTATTTCATTTCTGCTTCTAAAAGACTATAAAGAGCAAGAAATAGACTAAAACTTGCCTACGTTCAAACAAATAATAGGACAGTTTAGACTCTGATGTATGGATGATCCATATATGTTAATTATTGGCAATGATTTTCAATTATATTGAACAAATGAAAAGCTTCTATAAATTAAGAAATGCTTCCATCAAGAACATATATAGCTGTGCCTCTTCATCTTGCTTCATCTATTATATGCACTTTGGACTTTACCAGACAAAGTTAGTGGGAAAATGAAGTTGAATGAAAGAAAAGTAAGGCCCTCTGAACTAAACATTCTCGCAAAGATCAGAGCAAAATTGAAAAAGGTCAGAGCATTTAAGCATGAAGAAGAGCATCTGGATGTACAATGCACTCACAGACACACACATATAACACACACACACATCAAAGCTAAAATGCTAAATAGCGCAAAGTTAACCTTAAAAAACAAACAGCAGTATGTAGAATAAAAGTGAATGAAATAAAAGCGAATGAAACAGGCGTCATATTATTTTTATGACTTGTTTCCTAGTTAATCAATTTGTTAGGTTTTATATATATATATATATATATATATATAATCATTAATAAATTACCTGATTAAAAGAAAATAGGAATATTATATATTCAGAAAATTACGTGACAAAAGAATAGACACTTGGAAAATTAAAGTATACATACAAAAAAAAAATTACATGCATGAATTAAATATTTATAGCAATGTAAAAATACAATTTTTTGTTACCTTTTTCTTAACAAAAAAAAAAAACATGATTGAAGTAAAGTCAAAGCTCGTGCAAAAGTATCACATTGCCCGCAACGTATGACTCCGGATGTAGACTGATAGCTTAGTAAACTAGCCCAATATACCTCAAAAATTTAAGAAAATGCCATTTTATTTTCAAAATTTGAATGGTATTAGTACATCCACTTTTATTTTTTTAAAAGAAGGATCGTCCCTGCCTGACATTGGGTTACTCATAGATATAAAGTATTTTGTAATAAATTAGAGACAAGTGAAAAAACAAGGGTTAAGGTGTAATTTTGTCTTTAAAGTATACCTCCAGGAGTAATTTTGCCCTCTAAGTTTTAGGCGTAGCAATCTTGCCCCTAAAGTTTCGACCCGTAGCAATGTTGCCCTCCTCACTAACACCGTTAATTTGCACCATTAAAATATCCCACGTGGCGGTCAAATTGCCTCCACATTCGTCCACCCTCTCCACCTATTATCTCCACATCACCATCTCCTCGCCACATCTCTCCTCCCTCCCTTTATCATCATCAATCAACCTTCGACCATTTCTCCTGCAGCCAAAAAAAGAAGAAAAAAAACCTTCGATTCTCTCCTTTATCTTCCTCTTAGCCACTCTATGTCATCGCGCCCTCCACTAGCCATGTTGCCGATTTGCTCACTGCAATGATTCTCCTGTATTCCTTGTCAAAGATCTGGAAGCTTGAAGATGAAAAGTCACATTGACCGGACTCTGTAGCTATGCAGGGGTTCAAGCTTTCAGAACTCAATCGAGCTTATAAATCAAGATCACACGAGGGATAAAGAGCACGAGAGGGATCAATCATGTCTCATGAAGTGGAAGATGTGACACTCTTCATCTCTTTGGTGCCGCTGTGTTCATGGACGATGATGATGCTCGACGACCTCCTTTTCGTTCGTTTTCGCCGGATTTTCATTGAGAGGATGAGAGATGGAAGGGGGTTTCATTGAGAGGTTCGATTTTGTCCATTTTATTGGATCTTTGCCGTCAGATTTAGGTTCAATTCCGTCAATTTTGTTTTATCTACATATTTTCAAATCGGCATCTGAGACAAAATCAGTTGGGATTGCCGATTTTGTGTTTGAAGTATGATTTTTCTTCTGCTTCCTCTTCAAATGCCAACTTTGTGTTTGAATTTATGATTTTTATTGATTCATTACTGCTTCAAATTTCTGGTTTGTTGTGAATCCGATTGTTATTTTGGTTGTGATAGGGCAAAACTTTAAGCCTAAAAAAACTCTGCAAGTGCACGGACCGTATCAAGTAATAAAGTGATAAGAAAAGTATCGTTCCCATGAGGACTTAGTATCACAAACTTCAGTTGAGCATTAATTTCACAATTTCGTTTAAGTTGAGCAAAACAAATCGAATTTAATTAAGATAAAGGAAAAGAAAATCAAAACTAAAAAAAAAATAAGAAAACTACCACAATAATCAAATGAGCAACCTAGAGTCACTAATCCCTTATTTGTTTCCTAGATTTTATCTCCACTAAATTAACTTTCACTTAACCTAATCACCTAATCTAGAGTATTAATGTCTATAAATGCCTTCCGGTCCATTTATCTACCTATCTTAATTAATTATGTAATGTCTCACACAACTAAATAAGATGCTTTTTAAATCGGACTCACTCTAATTTGATTATGCGGAGCTTCTAGGTATATTCCTATCCTAGACTCAAATTAGATTAAAACCTAACTTCACGTTAAATTTAAACCTAATTCCACATTATTTAATCCCAAGGTCAATTTAGGATTCCCTCTTCCAAGTTCAACCCTAAATCCCCAAAACATGCTCAATGGTGATCAATCAATAAGCAATAACAATGAACACAGGATTAAATAAACTAAAATAAAATTAAGCAAAACTAACAAGTGAGAATAATCTCTAAAACCTAAACAAGTTCATAGATTCTCTAGGTTGCAAAACCAACTAGCCACACATGGCTTTATTCAAATCTATAACAAAAAGATAAGAATTCAGATTCAAAGAAGAAAGAGAGAGAGGAAAGAAAATTTCTTTGTCGCCTCCACAGTCCTTCCGTCTTTTCGTGGAGATGATAAAGAGAATTAAACGCTCAGCCTCTGCTTCTTCGTTCCTTCTTGTTCTGCTTCTCTCCGATCTTTTTCCTCCTCTTTTTTTGCTTGTCTCTGCCTCCTTATTTATAATTTAGGTCTTGGGTCACTGATTCTCTTTTTCTTATTAAAAACATATCTCATATCATGTAATCAATTCCACCAGATCACACAATTGATTTTGTTGCTATTTTCTTGCAGGGGGCCATTGAGTTTGACTAATTGCATATCCTCTTAATTGCTTTTTCTACTTTATTCCAAATCAGCTAATATTTCCTGCACAATAAAAATAGGATATGAGTATATTTTATGTCGATTTATTCTTTGATCCCAAGTTTCATTCAATTATGGAAAAGTTCATAAAAGATAATTAAATATGTATATAATATCAATAATTCCAATTAAATATCATAAAATATACACCTATTTAATCATAAAATATATACTCATCAAATACCCTCACAATTAAACATTTGCTTGTCTTCAAGCAAAGGAAAGAGAATTCATTATCTGAAAAGAACATTGCTTATGACATTCCTAAACAAAGAGCAATAAACCACCACATTTAGATTATATCATCAAATCTAATTTAAGTTAATGTCTTATAAAAATAGGTCACTAAGCCAATAGAATGTAACAATCTCTTAACGTCTCATGATCAAAAGATCAGCAAGCAATAAGTTCAATAATAAGATTAGTAAAAGAATATTACGCTACTTAATTTCTCCAGAAAAATTCAAATGCCCCCACCAAACCAAGCTTTTCATTTAATTTATTAAGAATTCTCAGATAGGAAATAACTCATTTTGCCTTTTTTTTCTTTCCTTTTTTTTTTCTTTTTTTCTTTTTTTCTTTTTGGTTTCTTAAGCCGTTGTAGGTCCCCTTTTGACGCGACCCTGCACATGGATGATGCAGCACCGGTTACTCAGTTACTCAAACAGACACCTTAAGAGGCTTTTAGCCCAACTCATAACCCTCTTTGACTTTACCGTTTGACGCGAGTGCCAACATTGGTGATGAAGTGCCCTCGGTTACTAAGTAAGGTCTAGAGAAGTCATTGGAGTTGTTTTTTTCTCTCTTTTTTTTTTTGTTTTTGATTTTTCTGAGTTATTTCCCTACACAAAAGTTTTACTTGGTTAGCACAGATCATCATCTAATTTTCTAAATAAATCATGTAGCAAAATATTCTTGAACTAATAATTTGTTGATCACATTACAAACTAATCCTTATTCTCATAGTCCATCTCAAGATTGCAAAAAAAAAAAAAAAACTCAAGGCTTAAAGACTCAGTTAAAACATTTTTTTTTCTATTTTAATTTTTGACTTGATAATATTCTCTAAGATGGGGAAAGCTCAAAATTAAGGTCAATCCTCAACAATGCAAAAATCTCAAATTAACAAAAATCTTTTTAATTGCATAAGAACAAGCATAATTCAAAGAAATTATATCATAACCAAAGAAATTATATCCCTCCCCCACACTTAAATCAAACATTGTCCTCAATGTTGCAAAAAATATAAAGAAGGAAAGTAACTAATACTCCCCTGGTTTAGGCCTCTAACTCTAATGTGGAGTGCTTCCCCTAATACTATCCATGATATTTCAAATTTTAAAGAAGAAAAGAGTGCTAAAGCAAGACCTTGCAGCAACAAGAGGAGTGATCCTTTTCAAACCTGAATAAAACTGAAAGAAAGAAAGAAATAATAATAATAAAAGATGCAAACAAAACCCTTGGGTTGCCTCCCAAGAAGCGCTAAATTTATAGTCTTCAGCCAGACTTCTCAAAACAAACCACTAATCATAAGTATCAAATACCATAATTACCTTGTCTTCATTTCTTTTCAAACAACAAGGTATCTCACACAAAAATTAATCTTTCAAGTTAATTACTTGTACTTCCTTAATCATAGACAATCTTGGATTATAAGCAATCACTAAATTCAAAGAAGGTACAACATGCATATCCTTAAAAATAAATATAGGCACTTCCAAGAATTTAGAGCATCCAATAAAATCAATTTGACTCTCATCAGTAAGAGTCAATACTTCAAGAAGAGGGTTATGAACAACAACAATTGGGACATCAAGATCAATTTGATTACCAACATCACATTCCTTAGGCTCCACAGCCGGAACCTCTTCTAAATATCCAATATGCTCATCTAAATCAATGTCAAGCTCACAATCACTTTCTATATTATCCATAGTCTCATGTAATTCCATACCTTCAACTTCCTCACAATAATCATTATTAGTATAAGAAGTAGTCATCAGGTTTAAGGAATTATTTTGCATCATACTCTCAAGGGTTGAAAAATTTTGACTCGCATATACCTTCATATTTTGAACACTTGAGTCAATGCTAGCGAAAATCTCCCTTTGCTCTCTACTAGATTTCTCTAATGCTTCCCCACACTCCTCAACTAATCTTTCCAAATTAGATTTTTCCTTGTACTCAATGGTGTATTCTTCAACATACGGATAAGAGTAAAAAGGAGAAGTATTTTCATAAGAATAATAGACATGTTGATCCCTAAAATTTTGTTGCTCAAAACCTTCACTAGGACAAAATGAGTTATCAAAACAAGTTTGGTTCCTAGTGAAATCATCTCTTACAAAATGACTAGTTGTACTATATGAACAATGCTCGAATGAATGATTCCCTCCACAATAAATACAAGACATGCAAACATATTGAGAAGAATCAACATATGGAATACAACCATCATTTATGCTCCTTTTACGTTGCCTACGTTCATTCAAAGAATTTAAAATAGCAATCAATCCATCTTGTATAGAAGACAAAGAATTCATCTCCTTTTCATTATTAAGACCAATTGGTTGCCAATTGAAATCCATTTTTTTAAATTTTTTTTCAAAAAAAAAAACTAAAATAAAATATTTACAAACTCAAACTTAAACTACTAAGCTTAATCAATTCCAACCAAGACAGTTATGCCACATAAGTCCCCGGCAACGGCGCCAAAAACTTGATAGGGCAAAACCTTAAGCCTAAAAAAACTCCGAAAGTGCACGGGCCGTATCAAGTAATAAAATGATAAGAAAAGTATCGCTCCCATGAGGACTTAGTATCACAAACTTCAGTTGAGCATTAATTTCACAATTTCGTTTAAGTTGAGCAAAACAAATCGAATTTAATTAAGATAAAGGAAAAGAAAATCAAAACTAAAATAAAAATAAGAAAACTACCACAATAATCAAATGAGCAACCTAGAGTCACTAATCCCTTATTTGTTTCCTAGATTTTATCTCCACTAAATTAACTTTCACTTAACCTAATCACCTAATCTAGAGTATTAATGTCTATAAATGCCTTCCGATCCATTTATCTACCTATCTTAATTAATTATATAATGTCTCACACAACTAAATAAGATGCTTTTTAAATCGGACTCACTCTAATTTGATTATGCGGAGCTTTAGATATATTTCTATCCTAGACGCAAATTAGATTAAAACCTAACTTCACGTTAAATTTAAACCTAGTTCCACATTATTTAATCCCAAGGTCAATTTAGGATTCCCTCTTCCAAGTTTAACCCTAAATCCCCAAAACATGCTCAATGGTGATCAATCAATAAGCAATAACAATGAACACATGATTAATTAAACTAAAATAAAATTAAGCAAACCTAACAAGTGGGAATAATCTCTAAAACCCAAACAAGTTCATAGATTCTCTAGGTTGCAAAACCAACTAGCCACACATGGCTTTATTTAAATCCATAACAAAAAGATAAGAATTCAGATTCAAAGAAGGAGAGAGAGGAAAGAAAATTTCTGTCGCCTCCACAGTCCTTCCGTCTTTCCGTGGAGATGATGAAGAGAATTGAAACGTTCAGCCTCTACTTCTTCGTTCCTTCTTGTTCTGCGTCTCTCCGATCTTTTTCCTCCGCTTTTTTGCTTGTCTCTGCCTCCTTATTTATAATTTAGGTCTTTGGTCACTGATTCTCTTTTTCTTATTAAAAAGATATCTCATATCATGTAATCAATTCCACCAGATCACGTAATTGATTTTGTTGCTATTTTTTTGCGGGGGGCCATTGAGTTTGACTGATCATATCCTCTTAATTGCTTTTTCTACTTTATTCCAAATCAGCTAATATTTCCTACACAATAAAAATAGGATATGAGTATATTTTATGTCGATTTATTCTTTGATCCCAAGTTTCATTCAATTATGGGAAAGTTCATAAAAGATAATTAAATAGGTATATAATATCAATAATTCCAATTAAATATCATAAAATATACACCTATTTAATCATAAAATATATACTCATCAGGTTGATCCGTGCTGGTTTACTTTTTGATCTGTGTTAGTCGTTTTAGTTTCAAAACTTTGGTTGGCCATGCCAATCTTCATGGAAGGAGGGGGCACTGGAATGCAAAAAATAAAAAATAAAAAAAATTGTGGGTTTGTTTCTGATATGTTTCTGGTTTCTGGGTTGTTTACAAGTTGAGGAAGACGAGGAGATGGAATGCAAAAGATCAGAGAGGGGGAGGGATTAGCTGAAGTGGTAATCAGTTAGTTTATTGAGTGCCATGTCAAATTGCCATGTAGGAGTTTCAGTCAAACTTAATCTCTATTAACTCAAGGGCAACATTGCTACGGGTCGAAACTTTAGGGGTAAGATTTCTACGCCTAAAACTTAAGGGGCAAAATTACTCCTGGAGGTATACTTTAAAAGCAAAATTGCACCTTAACCCAAAAAACAATGTGCAGTGCTTTCTGATAAATAAAAAAATAAAATATATTTTTTAAATAAAAAAATCGAATTTCTTTGGTCGTTCGAATTTTTCAAGCTCACATAATTCCAACAAATAATTTAAGGTTCTTCATCACCATCATTTGCCTATTTTGTCAAAGCGATTTCTTGAATTAAACCAGTACATAAACTCAACCAGTCTATGAAAGGACCAATTAAAAATCACTGAACTAAAAATTTCCGGACTGGTAAAAGTAGACTGGATGCCAAAATAAAAAACATTGAACATAATCGGAATCATTAATTACAAGAGTGGCTTGATCTTCATCCCTCTGTTGCTATAGGTTTGGACTCTCTCATAATCCTTTTTCTCCTTTTCTTCTCAGTATCTGATCTTCACCCTCATATTTAAAAAAATAGATGGTCCAGATTTAATATTTTATAAAACTATTATTTTGAACATGAAAAAATAAACTTAACTGTTAAATCATAATCTACACAATTTATACATGTAATACAAACAAAATTAATTTATAAAAAATTAATTTATAAAACACTATTATCATTATTTTAGAAAATATCAAATCTGAACCGTCTATTTTTTCATCTAAGGGTGGAAATAGGATTCTGAGAAGAAAAGGAGAGAAGAGATTCTGAGGAAATCTGCTCCCCTGTTGCTATCAATACCTATCAGACAACAAATACTACCACCAGACCTAAATATAAGACATAATTTATAGTGCAAAATTGCACAATAAACTATGTCTTATATTTAGGACGGAAGGAGTATACACTTTTATAGAGATGATGCAAATACACTTCTAATTTATATGTATTTAACTACTTGAGTCAACGAATTGGATTTAAATGATTCTCTTCAGAGTGTTTAGAAGGCTCTGGTGCAATATCCTGAATTTCAGGCATGGAAACTTGAGAATAAGCCTAAATTAGGCAGACTACTAAACCCAGTTCAGGAAGTGTGACATTTCCTGGACAGATAAAGATCTCCTGCATTTTAAGGAACTAGAAAGAGAAAGAGACACTGGAAAGTCATATGTCAAAAAGCAAGAGTCAGAGTAATGATCACATTGGGACACGTGTCGCCACAGGGGTAAAAGAGGAAAAGTAAGGGAAAAATGGTCAAATCCTTACCCTTGTGTCATCAAATTCATCCACCCAGGAGAAGGAAAAGTCAAATGATTTTATCCACACTCAGGTCCAAAGACAAAAAGCGGGTCCCACAGGATGTTAACTTGTAGAACAAGGACCGATAGAGACCAGCTAAAGGTTTCTTTTAGACCGAATGAGACAAATGTAGGGTCATATTAGGGAGTTAAGATGGCACCACATATGAATGGGGAATCAGGGGAAAATGACTGAAAAACTGAAGAAAAGTACAAGAGGAAGCACCCTGTTAACTAGCGGGGTCCAGCGTGGACCGATGGAAGGAGATTGAACCGGATAAAGTGGAAAAGGCAGAGGAAAAGCATGATGGTAGATTTGGGGGGCCCAAATAGCGCCACCTAGCCCTTATAATTATTAAAAATTTACTTGGGGAAAAAGAAAAGAATAATAAAAAAAGTTTCGAACCAAAATTGGTAATTTTCATAAATTCTGGGCCAAAGTAGGTAATTTTCCCCAAATGAAAAGTAAAAATCTAAATATCTTCATGGGAAACGCCACATGTCCAGAGCTTAGACCCTTCTAGATTTTGTTGAAGATAAAGTCAAAAAGTTAGATGAATTCCATTAATTACTAAACAAAGTTTTACTCCAGTTATTTCAGATTGATCAGATACTTTTACTATTATTAAATTAGCATGCTCTCTCTCTCCTAGACCTAGGGAGCATGAAATTTTGCAGAGGAAAGAGAGAGGAGTTCAGCAAGTTTCCATAGCCAAATCAACTCCAAGCTACTAAGTCCATCAACTGAACTTCCAATTTAGGGTCAAACAATATTTTGGAAAATTAGTGGGGCCCTTAAAACTCTAAGACGGTACACATCCTAACAGGTAGTAACCACTTTACTCCGATACTTTTATGTGTTTTGTTGTATGTTTTGTTTGCCATATTTGTTTTGCATATGTGTTTCCAAATATGCATACAAAGCATAATTGTGATTGTGTTCCTAGGGCTAAGGATTCCTGGTCCAGGGTCGGCCATGTGAGGGTGGCGGCTCAACGGAGACAGGGTTGTGATTCCGGTAAATCCAGGGCATGCCTTGGTAAGGCGGCTCGACGATACGAAAACGTGTTGTTGTATTTGTTTCTGTTTGCATATATGGTGTATTTGACATATTTTCTGTGTTTACATATATACATGGTTGCATGCATACGCATGACACATTTAATGCATAAGTATTGATGGTTACCTGGGGGCTATTATTAGACTCCAGACGCTTCTATAGATGCAGGGGAATGTACCTAAAGATCAAGAACCCTTTTGGAAAAGTAGGGCATTATAGTGCAGTTGGAGAATAAGGGATGCCCTATCATATTTTTGGGATGTCTGTATATTATTTTTTGTATTTATTTTGGATGACTGTACCCTTAACCCTTCGGGGACTTTTATTTTCTGTTTATTTTACTTTTACTAGTACAGTAGATTGTCCAAACTGGTTAAATGCTCTGTTGCGCTCACTCTGATACAAGTTAAATGGACCAAATAATGAAGGAAAGGTAACTAAGCAAAGGGATCCATCCCTCTAACGCACCACCCGAAAGGGCGAGGCTGGTAGGGGTGTAACATCCGGTGGAATGGAACAAAAACTGTTTTGGGTTTGTTGAGAAGTGTAAGAGGAGTATCCTGGCAAGGCTAGCAGGTATTCAAAAGTCTCCCAATTATCCTGCTTCCATCTTTCTATGCTCTCTGGAGAAAGAGTTGCAATTGTTTCTGGAAGAGCTTCTAAAGGAGGAAGAAATAATGTGTTTTCAAAAATCCAAAGCAGAATCGATTACTAAAGGTGACAGAAATACACAGTATTACCATCTTAAAGCAACTATGCGTCAATGGCGAAACAAAGTAGTTATGCTTAAGGATGATTTTGGAGCATGGGTGGAAAATGAGGTAGAACTGAAATCCATGGTCATTCATTATTTCCAAAATCTATATAGAGATGACGAATGATTTCAAAGGAGTTTGATGACTAACTCCAGCTTCCCTCAATTAGAATCTGAATTATTGGAGCCTCTGGGGTGGGTTGTAATGTTATGAATATCTGTCATACTTAAGCATGAGGTTAACTATTACCTAAGGTCCAATAGCTCTCACCATAACTTCAGGGTCTGGATGACCAAGGACCGATGACAAGGATAAGCAGCTCGCGTGAAGACCTGGCCGGAATTTTTGTTTTTGGACTGTATATTATTTTGAAATATTGGGATAAATGTACCGCTATTATCATACTCGAACGGATACACCGTAGTTAATATTTAGTCACCTACTTATCAGTTACTCACTCTTTTGCTTGCTCTGATGCTCTACTCTGATAAAAATATATTATTCTGCTTTTGAAAAATGGGGTGTTACATCTCTCAACTCTCTAATCTCGTCCACCATCTCCCAAGAATCTCATGTGCTTTGATACCAAATTGTTAAGAACCAACCAAAGAGTATCTAAAAACACTAATTTAATTAGGCAAACAACAGAAACACACTGAAAAATACAATAATCTGTCAAGAGTTTGTACTCCTGCAGCCAAGAACGAAGGCCACTCAGTGAAACCAAATAGCTTCCCTCGCCTACAATCCATTGAAAGTATTTCTACTCCTATAGCCAAGATGGTTGCTGTTCTATATTAGAACCAGCTCCCCTCTCCCACAATCTAATACAAAATCCAACATATCTAGATCCCATCCTTCCTACAGTTAATATAAGCAAAAAAGCATCTGCACAGTGCCCTAAAAGTGTGCAGACAGCTACAAGACTAACTATCCCAAGCCACTCTCTGTAATGGCTAGGTGTCCTAAGAATATATGAAAATAGCAAAGTCAAACCTGCAACCTTAAAAGCATGTTGGTCCTTTGCTGGCAACATTTTGTCTTCCTAGATTTCCTAGCTATTGAATAGGGTCCTTTCATGATCCCATGAAGCTCATGATCAATATTTCCGTTTCTCGTCGTAATTTCAACAATTTCCAAAGCTATCAGCCTTACATAGTCCTCTCACCAAGGTCTTGAGATGTTCAAGTTCAAGGGACAAATCCTTGTTTTTGAGCTCAAGGATCAATTCTAAGCTTCTTTAATTTTCCCAAAATTGCAAAAACTCTTCAACACACAACCATGAATTTTACTTTCTGAAAGCAGAGATAACCTTACCATGTCATTTCCAACCATTCGAACAACTGTAATATCTCCTAATCTTGCCATGCAGTTCATTAGAATCTTATACACTCCAATATCAAGAACCATATCCTTATCTACCATGTCCTTATAGAATTCCAAGGCAAGTTCACCATTTCCAGCAGTACTACAAAGCGAACTTATTATCGCTTTATAGGCAATAGCATCTGGTTCACAACCAGATTTTATCATATTTTTGAAGGCCAACAATGCTTCACTAATTCACTTTGCCTTCCCATACTGGGATATGAGAATGGTCCATGTACGAATGTCCTTGTTAAGAGAATAGTTGTCCATTTCCTGCAGCAAGTTTTCAACCAACCTAAACTCTTTTGCTTCTCCTGCAACATACAACATCATATTGTAAATCTCAGTTGTACAACTAAAGCCATCCTTGAGCTTCACCCATTTGAAAAAGTTGATAGCCATATATGGAACCTTGAAGCACCTTTTCAACACTTTTTCAACGAACTCTGGTTTCATCACATAGTTCAAATTATGTAACCGCTCTCCCATGGAAGCCAAATCATTTTCCCCACGAACAATTCTTGTGATCTCACCAACTAGTCGGCTCACATCATCTTCATCCAAATTTCCTAATTGGGCATCAGTTAGAACCATAGTATTCTCTTTCTCCTGCAATGCATTCTTTTTGACATTTCTACAAACATTCTGACTACAAGCTCAGTGAACTTTAGAATCTTCTTCAATGCCATGAGTTTCCCCAGATTTCATTATTTCAGAGAAGGCATCACCCGGAATCAAGTCATTTGTACCAAAAATCTCCATAATATCATTGAAAAATGCACCAAAGCTGGTAGTGTCTCGCCGCTCATTTGCAATTTCTTGGACATTTTGAAGCCGGTGAAGCTTAGATGAATTGGAGATGTTTGAGAGATATGAAATTTGCATTTGCGAAACTTGATAGTTCAAATTTGAATGCAGCAACCGGAGAAAATTTATTGCTCTCATGGCAAACGCTTTCTGAAACTCTATGCACCTTCATCAGAAATTAACAAAAGTATCGGAAAATAAAAGAGAAAAGAAATGAACAAAAGGTCAAATAAATAAATCAATAGATTATGCCAATGTAGAGTTAGGATGAGAGTACCAAGGTACTAAAAACCGAAATAGGAAGACCATGGGGATTAAAATAATATAATTTAACTAAAATGGGGATACGTGCAACACCCATGTGCAATATCTTATAAAGCTCAATTTCAGTCTCAGACTCTCAGCGCAAACAATCCAACAAAAGTTCAGCAATCAGCTAAGGCGTTAGAATTTTACAATTAGAAATCAGCAAACAGAGTTGTAATTAGCAGAGGCGAATTTCTTATTTTGGCAAAAAGAGTTATAATCAGCAATCAGCAAACAAAGTTACAACAGAATTAGCAAAATTACAAGGTCAGAAATCGGAGTTATAATTAGCAATCAGCACAGACTTACAACATGCTTTCTTATATTGGAGGCAAACTTGTTTATTGTTTAGGTCATAAGCATATCCAAAGAGGCAATTCCATGTGCATTTGGTAGGGACCATAGCACAGACCCACTGATCAGGTAGGATGAAAACTTTGATTTGAGATGAAAAACACGAAGGTGGATTTCTAATGTCGTATGGATGCTGAAGAAAGGAAGAATACCAGAATAGAGAGTGAGTGGGAGGGAGCGCCTACTAGAATGGAAGAAGCCGCACGAAGAGGGAGATTGAACTCTGACGCTCTGCACATTTATGGACTTCGCCGAGCCACACGAAGAGGGAGATTCAAGAAGTTAAGACATTTCTGGCCGAGATCGAAGCAGCAGTGAACGACGGTGACGAACAGAGGCGCACGACGGCTAGGGACGGGAGAATTTTGAGTGTAGAGAATTTGAACCGAGGAATGTTATCAGTGAGCGACTGAGGCGGCGTCCTTTTACTTTATTTATTTAATCCTTCTAAAAAAACAAGACAGGGCATGATAAAAATTAAAAACTATAGAGGGAAACCGGGTAAAAATTCACCGTTTGAAATTTTTATTGGTTATTGGTTAGTTGGCCAAAAAAAAAATTATTGGTTTCAAGACACTAGATATATTTACACCCGAAAAATATTGGCACTCTGTAAGATTTTATATATATAAAAAATGACGGTACTTAAATTTAAGACCCTACGTGTTAATTATTATTTTTTGATTATTACTATAAAATTCACTTTATAGTTTAATTTATCCATTAAAGGAGTCTTATATTAAAAGAAGGAAGCAGATTCTCTCACCTTCCCCCTCTCTCATTTTCTCTCACATTCTGATCTAGACCGTCCAAAATTTGATCCAACGGTCCAAATTTAAAAAAAAAACAAAATTTTTGTTTTTTTTTTTTCGAAAAAGACAAAAGTAAAAAAAAATTTTAAAATCTGAACCGTTGAATCAAGTTTTGGACAGTCCAGATCGGAAGGTGAGAGAAACCGGACGCTATTAAGAACTAGAAGAAATATTTATTGTTGAGGTTTTTAAAGTTAGACTCACCAATATAATATATATATAAATTTTAGCCCATGCACCCTCAATCATTTTGATGATTTCTTTCGTTTAATAGTTTCATATTTCATAATATAAGGTGCTTTGGAGAAAATTTATTAATCAATAATTTTGTTCCAAAATACTCACTAACCTATATATGATGTGTTCGAGTTGGTGAAATGCTAACTTGTTTTAAAATGAGTTTCTAACCTACCTCACTAAGGGAGTGCTTTGTTTGAGGGGAGGAGATGAGACTCTAGAAAGATTATTGACCAAAGTATGGTTAATGAGAAGAATGTTCCTTTTTTATGAGAGTATACTTTTAGAATATTGAAACTTTTTTATGGGCTATTTAATAAAAATAAGAGAAAAATTCTCTCTCCTCTCTACCTCCCCTCAAACTAAATACAGCGTAAGTCTACAACCAATATTCCCTACATGCCTTAAAAAAACATTTTATTCCATCCTTAACATACAAGTTTTTTTTATATCTTCTCTTTATTTAAATTCTTTGTAGAAGATAAACAATTTTTTCAACGCTCACCCCAAGAAGTTTTCATGGAGATTCTTTCATTTTTAAAGTTTTAAAAATAAAGTAAATTTTGAAAACATAAAGGATCAAATAATAAGTTTAAATACTAATATTGAGACTAATGAATCAATACTAAGTTAACATGAATGGCCTCAACAAACCTAATTAAAAGGTGAGCACTCTTTGCTTCGTATCATATCCTTGCTTTGAAAAAACAAAATACTGTGACGTGTTTTAAATTTCGCTGAATAAGTAAATGAAAAGGCAGCAAAATGGTGCCAAAATGACTTCTGTCCATTTGGTTTGTACACTATGCATTTAACCAAGGAGTCAGGGGTTCGAATTGGCAGGAAAGAATAAGAGGAACAGGAAAATATATCTGTTTGATGAGGTACTTCAAAGTACCTCCCCCATTTTGATGCGAATTCGTTTCTCCTACAGTTTAGCACAAAAAGCCCCATTTTGTCAAAATATTGAATACCCAAATGCTTTTCATGTCTTCTGAAGATTGGAGTCAACATAAGCAATATCCATTTGATTGGACCATATAGCTAACTCTAACACCTTGTATAAAATCTGCTATATTTCTAACGTTGAATGGGTATTATTGCACAAAATAGCTTAGAAACTGCAATTAGCATCATACACGGACAAATGAACAAACACAGAACTTGAGTTGACGACTCAAAAAGACACAATGATCTGAGATTGTATTTGAGGATGCCTCTTTTAACATTTTTGTATCTGCAAGTATTATACACTTCAGTAAATATCACCCTATCAAATTGCATTCGATTCTTCCTCTTTTTTGCCCATATGTACTGTGAGCTTGGTTTTGCCTCTGTTTACATCCCTTGCAACCCGATAATGCAGTAATTTCCTCCGTCTAATATATTCATAAGCTATTTAAATTGTGACTCCATTCTCTCAACTAAAAAATAATAATAATAATAAAAATAAATCTCTGAAGAATAGCATCTTATGCCTAGAAATGCATATGGAAGGGCCGCTTCATTAAAGTCACATATTTCTTTGAGATCTGTAATGTGTGGCGGTATCTCTGTCAATGCCTACACTTGACAGTATTGGCAATTCAGAACATCAGTAGAGAACCTAAAATCCAAAAGTGACCTAGATTTCATTCTAGAATTTTAGGTCATTTTCAAAAATTAATAATTCAGTGTACATAACTCCAAATTCAATCAATCACCTATCAAATTAAAGCTTATCATGTCTACTTCATTTCTGGAAAATATCAGAGTAAATGAACATCATATGCCTAGTCATAATTCTACACAAAAATGACAACCCAAATCTGGATACAGAAGCTTATTAGTTTTCATAGTCAAAATTTGAAAAATCATAACTTCTTATGTACTTATCCAAATAAGGTATTCTTGGACTCATGTTAAAACTTAGCATGTTAACTATATACACACAAAATTGTATGGTCAGAGGAGGTCATTTACTTAGCTTTTAGCCTACTCAAATATTACCACTCCAGAATCATATCAGAAATTTTCTAGAATCAAGACCCAATTTCTAAAAATCATAACTCGAGCTAAGTGATCGAAAGCTAGTTTTAAAGCTTAAGGAGTGAAATATCATCTGTAAAATTTCATGGCTAAACTCGACCCCTAACTCACGAAAATGACATGCACAATATGCTCTATTTTCGGACCACTGTCTAGAGATGAGCAAAATGACAAGCAACCCTATTTTCTGACTTATATCTCTTGGAAATCAGACTTCATGCAATATATCAGACATGCATGACCTTAGAGCAAGATTGCAGATCCAAAGATGATTAGAAACCAGATCAAAACCAACATGCATGGATTCAAAACGTTGATATGAGCTCTTTCTATCTTTAAACCATGATTTTCACCCATAAAACTCTCTAAACCTTCAGTAAACTTTCGAAAATCAGATGGGAAATGGTTTAAAGACTCACCTAAGCTCAGAATCAATGTTGCATTTGAGTTTCACTGATCTTTTTTGTAAGAATCTGAGAATTTAGAAATTAAAAAAAATGGAATTGATAAAAAAAAAGTAATTAACTGAGGTATAAAATCTTAGAATTGAAATCAAGCTAAATATTTTTTTTAAAAAAAGAAAATATTTATGTTAAACCATGCTTGATTTTGGAATCAATCTGCACACACAAGACACTAGATGGACATTTTGGTACCCACTTATACTTGGGTCCTTGATCGTTAGTATTGGACCTTGCTTGTCCTTTCAGAACCCAAACGAATTTATTCCTCATATTATAATTTCTTCTAATATAACATAAGTGAGAAATATGACCAGATTTACCACAATAATTGCAAACTATATGATAATGTGAATTATGAGATTCTATGCAAGTATTGAGTCGGTTGTCATAGTGAAAATTCAAATAAATCTCATTTGAATATTTTTTTTCCAATAAACTTTCCAGCATCATTATTGAAAATAGTTTTGCTTTCCAAACTAGAGTCAATAATTGGTTGAAAAACAATTTTATGCAAATTCTCAAAATCATTTTTCTTAGGGGAAAGGTTGGAGTTGTTTACCACATGTGCATTTCGAGCTCCAGATAGTGATTTACCATTTTTGTGCATGATGAACTCTTCCTGGAAATCCTCATTCTCTTGTTCTTTCGTGTTGACTGGATCATGGAAGTGCTCTAAGATATCTCCTTCTTCAACCTCAACTTCCAATTGTTCATGAATTGTAGATATACAACTTATAGCGTCAGATAAACTGTCAACACTATCAACTTCAACATATTTGTCAGAAGCATATATAGAATCAAGAGTATCACAGATATCCTTAGCACTAGAGCAACATTTGATTTTCACAAAATCATTTTCGGTTAAAGCACTATACAAAATTTTCATTGCTCTAATGTTCAACGAAAACATTTTCTTTTCTTTTTCTCTCCAATCCTTTCTCGGTTTGAAATCGAAGACATTTATGAAAACTTTCCACATATCAAAATCCAATGCTTTGATAAAACTAATCATTTTAGCTTTCCAAAACAAAAAATCAATATCTTTGAAAAACAGTGGAACAGTATAATCAAAACCATCCAAAAGTAAACAACACCCAAAGTCAGCCATTGACAACTCTTGAGACTGTTAAGTCTTTTAAACAAGAGCCCCGCTCTGATATCAAATGAAGAACCAACTATCACCCAAGAGGGGGGTGAATTGGGTGTCTGATAAAACTTCAGATAACTTTGAAAATCTTTTTGCAACTTATTGAAATTAGTTCGAATGACAGCATTAGTTTATAAAGCAACAATCGGTCATTAAACATATATGCTGGAAATATAAGAGTTTAGAGAAGAGAATATGCAAACTGAGATTTATATTGGTTCGGCCCAATCCTTGACCTACATCTAGTCCTCAAGTCTCACTTGATATTTTCAATCCACTATCTCCTTGTTTAATTAGGCACAAGAGAAAACCTTTACAACCTCACAAGTTTAGTCGGGCACTTGTGCAGCCTTCACAATCTTTTAACAAGATACTCCCCCTTACATACTGTAAGTATACAATTACACACTCTGTAAATAAAGGATAATCCTTTCACTCTCGGACTTACTCCCCTTACAAGTTGTAATTGTACACCTACACTCAAAGGTTCCACAACCTTGAGATTTGATCACTAAACAGACAATCAAATAAGTGTTTAGACTCTCTCACAGAATAGATGAATAATAATCACTGAAGTACATGATCGATCATCTCACTCTCTACTGTAAACTAAACATTGAGAAACAGAGTGTATGAGTTATTGAACTATCGACGGTGAAGTAGTAAAATCATTTCATTGGGTTCGTCGAGTCATTCATTAATTGTCACTTCTTCTGGTTTGAAGACTTCGCAATTTATAGGTTATTGTGTTTCGACCGTTGCGAGCATTCAGCCGTTGGAGATCAGTTGAAAGTAGCAGTTGAAGCTTTTGTTGCTTTTTCCATGTTGAGCTCTAATCCAATGTTTATAGTTGACTTCATTAATGCTCCGTCTTGAGTGTTGTAATAATAGTCATTGTAAAGATTCAAGCTTTTCATGAGAATGTTCAAACTTTCCGTTAGACTCAGAAGCTTTCCTCTGTTTTCTGACGTAGCATTTAATGCTTCTGACACACAAATTGCTTTATGACAATTTGTTGTTAATCCATGATATAATCATCTGAAATTCATTAGCAACTAATTAAAAGCAATTAGGAATAGTAATGACTCATGAGTAATGATATGTAGAAATGAAATCACAATCGATGATTCAGGAATTACGAAGACGGAGATTCCAAAATAGAGGTGACCTTGCTCGAGCATGGACAAATAATGTGCTCGGGCAAGCTACTTCGAAAATTAATCACTTTCGTCAATGCTCAGGCAACACACGTAGGTATGCTCGGGCAAGGATCAAGCAGAGGCGAGAATTTGTGAAGTCAATTGATGACTTCCTATTTTTAATTGATTTGTGATGTAATTTAATATATTTAGGAAGTCATCAATGCTAAATTAAAGAGATTTTATTATGATTTTAAGGGATATCAATCTAGATGTATCATCTATGGGATTTCGATTTAAAATACAAGTTTTTGAGTTTAGGAAATAAATCATAGTAATTAGAGGTTTTGAATAAATTCAGTTTTATTATTATTATAATTACCATATCATTTCCTTTTCTTGCTCACCATCAGGGAGAAGAATCAGGGAGCATGATTATCTCATATTCATTGCGTTGGCACCAGTGGACGTTGGGGAATTGAATGAGTGTTGGGCTGGAATCAATTAAATCAATTTGAATGAATTGAATCAATTGATTGGAACCAGAGCATTAATTGATGGATTTGGCAATATTAGAGAATGAAGCACGTGAAGCCCAAGGGATGATGGGAATAAAAAAACGGATCAGCAAAGGCGCAAAGAGGAGAAGAAAAAATTAGAGACCGCGCAGAGGCATCAGAGAAATTCAAGAACCAAAGAAAGACGTGCGGCACAGTGAAGGAAGAAGCAGAGCGTATAATATCAATTCAAGAAGCAGAGTTGTTCTAAGATTTCTTCTTCTTCTTCTTCTCTTCATGCTAGACTCTGAACTCTTTATTTTTGTGATGGATTTTCTTATAGCCATGTGTGGCTAATTTTTCTTTTGAACCTAGAGAACCTATGAACTTGTTTGGGTTTTAGAAATTATTCCCACTTTTTAGTTTTGATTAATCTTATTCAGTTTATTTAATCCTGTGTGTATTGCTATTGCTTAGTGAGTGGCCACCATTGAGCATGTTTTGGGGATTTAGGGTTGGACTTGGAAGAGGGAATCCTAAATTGACCTTGGGAATAAATAATGGGGAATTAGGTTTTAATTTAACGTGAAGTTAGGTTTTAATCTAATTTGCGTCTAGGATAGGAATATACCTAGAAGCTCCTCATAATCAAATTAGAGTGAACCCGATTTAAAAAGCATCTTATTTAGTTTTGTGAGGCATCACATAATTGATTAAGATAGGTAGATAAATGGACCGGAAGGCATTTATAGACACTAATACTCTAGATTAGTTGTTTAGGTTAAGTTGAAATTAATTTAGTGGGGATAAAATCTAAAAATACCAAACAAGAGATTAGTGACTCTAGGTTGTACTTTTTGATATTGGAATTTGCTCTTTTGTGAAAAGTCTTTTGCTATTATTAGTTTTTATTCTCTTTCTTTTTTGAAAACAATTCTGGCTTGCTCAACTAAAACTAAATAAGGAGATTTAATACCTAAACGCTAGTTAGATTGAGTCCTCGTGGGAACGATACTTTTCTCATTACTCTATTACTTGATACGGCCCGTACACTTGCGGAGTCTAAAGTTTTTCCCTATCAAGTTTTTGGCGCTGTTGCCGGGGACTCAAGGCAATTGGTGATTAGTATTAGAAATCCTTTAGTAGTTTTAGTTTGAGTGTTTTTTTTTTTAAAAAAAATCAAATTTATTTTATTATTATTTTTATTTTTATATATTTTCTGGTGTTAGTTTGATACTTTGATATTTGCTTGGTTTTTCAGGTACTCTGGTACATGACTGGTAGATCCAAAGCTGGTAAAACACCACAGAAGACAAGGAAGATCCAAGAGCTTTTGGAAGCTACAACACCTCAAAACCAAGAGGAGGCAGTAGTACAGTCTGACACTGAAGACATGGCTCAGGATGAAAATGATCGTTTGTGTATCAATGATTTTCTGGGAAGACAATCTCAAGGGTATCAATCAGGAATTAGAGTACCTGAGTTTCAAGCTGCCAATTTTGAAATCAAGCAGACTATGCTTAAGATGCTTGAACTCCAGGGGCAGTATGCAGGGAACAATTCAGAAGATCCTAATCAACATCTGCTGCAATTTCTTGATGTTTGCAACTCATTCAAGCAAAATGGAGTACCTAATGATGTGATTCGCCTTCGGCTTTTTCCTTACTCTCTACAAGGGAAAGCTAAAGAATGGCTCAACAACTTGGCAGAGGGTAGCATAACGTCATGGGAGACACTGGAAGAAAAGTTCAGATCAAGATTTTTTCCTCATAACAAGATTGTGGATGCACGAGCCGCTCTTACTAATTTCTGTCAACAAGTTGGTGAACATCTGTATGAGGCATGGGAGAGGTTCAAGTTGCTTGTCAGGCAGAGCCCCGGTCACAATCTAGAGAGATGGGTCTTGCTTCAAATATTCAGTACTCGGTTGACTCCTGAATCTAAATCAGAATTAAATGCTGTCACTAATGGGGGAATTACAAAGCAACCGATAAATCATGTCTGGAAAATCCTAGATGACTTATCCACTGACTTTCTACAGAACAATAATGACAGAAGGCTGGTGAAGTCAGTTGATAAAGTTATTGAAGACCCGTCTTCACAGCTAATGGCAATGTTACATACAATCAACAAGAAGGTTGATCACTTAGAAGCTCAAGCCAATCGATCTAATAATAGACAAGTGGGGGTAAATGCTGTTCATGCCCCTTGTGATTACTGTGGAGGTGGCCATGATAATGGACAATGCCTCATATCTCAGCAGGTGGAGCCAGTGAAGTATGCAGGTAACTATCGTGGCAACAACCAAAACAATTCCTACTCAAACACCTACAATTCTGGGTGGCGAAACAACCCTAACCTTTCTTGGAAATATGGTGCGACTCTGAATGATGCTTCAACCTCTAGTACAAGACAAGTGTCACCTCCCGGATTTAATCAATTGGAAAAGGAAGTCATTCCTGCCCAAGAACCTAAACCTGATCTGGAAGCAATGATGTCTCAGCTTGTTAGTTTTCAATTAAAGAATGCTCAGGAGCAAGCTGCCACTAATGCAAGAGTAGATTCATCTATTGCAGGATTGACCTCATCTATCAAGGATCTTCATATACAAATGGGACAACTTGCGAATACTGTGAATGTTTTACAACAGAGAGAGTTGCCTAGCAATACTGTGCCTAATCCTCGTAGAGATGGGAGAGAAGAATGTAAAGCTCTTACATTGAGAAGTGGAAGGGAATTACCTGAGATTCCTCAACCAAAGAAGACACCTTCAGCTGCTACTGATCAGACCAATCCTATAGTCACTATAGAGGATGATGAAGAGGTTTTACAGAAGGTGAACGAAAAAGACAATGAAGAGAAAGTTGAGGTTGAGTCTAAACAGGGTGAAGTGAAAAAGAAGGCTAACCAGGATAATCTTAAATGGGTATCGCCTTTACCATTCCCTCAAAGGTTTCAGAAGAAAGCTTTAGATGAGCAGTATAAGAAGTTTTTGGGGATTTTCAAGCAACTACATATTAACATCCCTATCCTTGAGGCGTTAGAGCAGATGCCTCAATATGTGAAGTTTTTAAAGGAGATGTTGAGTAAGAAGAGGAGGTTTGGTGACTATGAAACTGTAGCCTTAACCGAAGAGTGTAGTGCTATACTTCTCAACAAGCTACCTCTTAAACAGAAAGATCCAGGAAGTTTTTCTATACCTTGCATAATTGGAGAAAAGTTTCAGGGAAGAGCATTATGTGATCTAGGATCAAGTGTTAACTTGATGCCACTATCTGTGTTTAGAAAATTGCAACTGGGTGAAGCTCAACCAACTTCTGTGACACTTCAGCTAGCTGATCGAAGTTTGGTTTTTCCAAAGGGTATCATTGAAGATGTTCTGGTTAAAGTTGACAAGTTTATTTTCCCTGCTGACTTTATTGTTTTGGACTGTGATGAAGATAGAGATCTACCGCTTATTGTGGGAAGACCTTTCCTTGCTACAGCTCGAACACTGATTGATGTTGAAAAGGGAGAAATCAAGTTGAGGGTGAATGATGAAGAAGTTGTATTTAACATGAGCAAGGCATTGAAGTATCCTAGGGATGTTACAGATTGCTTCAGAGTTGACATGGTTGACGAGGTTATTCAAGAGACTTTAGAGTCCTTTTCTATAAAAGAACCGTTAGCTGCTGTTTTACTTGGGACAGATGAGGTTGAAGAAGGGAATATAGTTGAATGTAAGAAGTTACTTGAAGCCTCTCCTCATTACAGGAACCCATCAGAGCAGTTTGAGTCGTTAGAGATGGAATCAAAGCAAACTACTTCTTTGAAGCCTTCCATTGAACAAGCACCACTTCTAGAGTTTAAACCCTTACCATCGCATCTTGAATATGCATACTTGGGTGAGTCTGAGACACTACCTGTTATCATCTCTTCTTCCTTATCTGAAGATCAAAAAGAGCAGTTGTTGAAAGTTCTCGAGAGCTATAAAGGTGCTTTAGGTTGGACAATTGCAGACATAAGAGGTATAAGCCCGTCAATTGTAATGCACAAGATACTCTTGGAGGATGATCACAAGAAATCTGTTCAGAATCAGAGAAGGCTAAATCCTATGATGAAGGAAGTGGTCAAGAAGGAAATTATTAAATGGTTAGATGCTGGGATCATTTACCCTATTTCTGATAGCGCGTGGGTTAGCCCAGTACAATGTGTTCCTAAAAAAGGGGGCATGACAGTGATTACTAATGAGCAAGATGAGCTTATCCCTACTCGCACAGTGACTGGTTGGCGTATCTGCATGGATTACAGGAAGTTGAATGATGCTACAAGGAAAGATCATTTCCCACTTCCTTTTATTGACCAGATGTTAGACCGCTTGGCTGGTAAAGAATTCTTTTGTTTCTTGGATGGATATTCAGGGTACAACCAAATTGTGGTAGCTCCCGAAGATCAAGAGAAGACAACATTCACCTGTCCCTATGGCACTTTTGCCTTTAGAAGAATGCCATTTGGTTTATGCAATGCTCCGGCCACTTTCCAAAGATGTATGATGAGTATATTCTCTGATATGATAGAAGAGATAATGGAAGTGTTCATGGATGATTTCTCGGTTTTTGGTGAATCATTTGAGGAGTGCTTGATCAATCTAAAAAAGGTGTTGAAGCGATGTGAAGAGACAAACCTAGTGCTTAACTGGGAGAAGTGTCATTTCATGGTGACTGAAGGCATAGTTCTGGGTCATAAAGTTTCTAAAAATGGTTTAGAGGTTGACAAAGCCAAGATTTCTGTGATTGAGCAGCTCCCTCCTCCTTCTAATGTCAAAGCTGTGAGAAGCTTCTTGGGCCATGCTGGTTTCTATCGTCGATTCATTAAGGATTTCTCCAAGATTTCAAAGCCCCTTTCACAGTTGCTGGAGAAAGATACTCCTTTTCAGTTTAATGAGGAGTGTATGAAGGCTTTTGAAGAACTGAAGAGAAGATTGACTTCAGCTCCTATCATTGTAGCTCCTGATTGGTCACTACCTTTTGAAGTAATGTGTGATGCGAGTGACTATGCTGTTGGAGCTGTGTTGGGACAGAGGCGTGTGAAGATTTTCCATCCTATCTACTATGCGAGTAGGACCTTAATAGCAGCTCAGGTAAATTACTCTACCACTGAAAAAGAAATGCTTGCTGTAGTGTTTGCTTTTGAAAAGTTTAGGGTATATTTGATGGGTGCTAAGGTTATAGTTCATACTGATCATGCTGCCATTAAATACTTGTTAGGGAAGAAAGAGTCTAAACCTAGATTGATTAGATGGGTCTTATTGCTACAAGAATTTGATGTGCATATAGTTGATAGGAAAGGAATTAAAAATCAAGTTGCTGATCATTTGTCTAGAATTGTGAACTCTTCTGATCATGTGAGTGACTTGTTGGTGAATGAATGTTTTCCTGATGAGCAATTGTTTGTTGTAAGTAGTTGTGATTTGCCATGGTATGCTGATATTGTGAATTATCTTGTGTGTGAAGTATTACCTCTTGATTTAAATTTCTACCAAAGAAAGAAGTTTTTGCATGATGTTTCCTACTATATTTGGGAAGAACCATTTCTTTTTAAGAGATGTGCTGATCTGATTATTAGAAAATGTGTGCCTGAGGTAGAACAAGAGGAAATTTTGAATGCATGTCATGCATCTGCATATGGGGGACATTATGGGGGGTAAAGAACTGCATTAAAGATCCTTGAATCTGGTTTTTATTGGCCTACTTTGTTTAAAGATGCTCACCAATTTGTTACCAAGTGTGATAGATGTCAAAGAACAGGTAATATTTCTAAGAGACATGAGATGCCACAATCTGGAATCCTTGAGGTGGAGTTATTTGATGTTTGGGGGATGGATTTCATGGGTCCTTTCCCATCTTCAAGAGGAAACAAGTACATCCTTGTTGCTGTGGAATATGTGAGTAAATGGGCTGAAGCTATGGCTTGCCAAGCTAATGATGCTAATACAGTGATTCGATTCTTGAAGAAGTACATCTTGACAAGATTTGGCACCCCCAGAGCAATCATTACTGATGAAGGGACCCACTTCAACAACAAGAATTTCAAAGCTCTCTTAGAGAAATATAAAGTGCACCACCGAATGTCACTTGCATACCATCCACAAACTAATGGTTTGTGTGAGCTGACTAACAGGGAAATCAAGAGGATCCTTGAGAAGACTGTGGGCCCAACTAGAAAAGATTGGTCTGACAAGCTTGATGATGCTTTATGGGCTTACAGGACAGCTTTTCGTACTCCGATTGGCATGTCACCATACCGTTTGGTTTTCGGAAAAGCGTGTCATTTACCACTTGAGTTGGAGTATAAAGCATGGTGGGCAATCAAGAGGCTAAATATGGATCACAGGCATGCGGGATCAAAAAGGTTGCTAGAACTGAATGAGTTGGAAGAATTTAGACTTCAAGCATATGATAGTGCACGATTGTATAAAGAAAGAACAAAGAAATGGCATGACAATCATATCTTGAGGCGATCTTTTGAGCCTGGGCAGTTGGTGCTTCTCTTCAATTCAAGACTGCATTTATTTCCTGGGAAGCTTAAATCAAGGTGGTCTGGTCCCTTTAGAGTGGTTTCGGTGTCATCCAAGGGTGCAATTGAGGTTAAAAATGAGAGGACAGGAAATTGCTTTAAAGTGAATGGACAAAGAATGAAGCACTATCATGGTGGTGAAGTGAACCGGCAAACAATGGTTCACCACTTGTCCCCACCTACTTAGATTGCTGACATAGTCGGGCTGACGACTATAAACCAAGCGCTTCTTGGGAGGCAACCCAAGGTTTGATTTGATGCTTTCTTTGATTTTTAGGATTGTAGATAGCCCCTGATGATGTGTTCTACTTTAGTGGCAAGGATTGAAAGCGCAAGTCACGGACAAATAGGGGAGTTTCCTTCTACTTTTCTTTGATTTGCTTTATCTGATTGTTGATGATATATTGCTTGGGAATGAGTGCTCCTCGTAGTTATATGTGCATGTGATGATATATTTGTGATAACTATTGAGTGACTGCTAGCACTTAAGCTGTTCCACTGGTAGAAATCTGAAATCTCTGAAATTGATGTTACCCTTACACTTCACATGCGGTTACTTTTCACTTCCATTACTTGTTGTTACTTGTTCACATTGAGGACAATGTGGCATTTAAGTGTGGGGGTGAGGGTATCATTGATTCTAACTTGCTATGTCCTAAAAAAAAAAAAAATTTTGGGTTAATTGGAACATGAAAAGAAGTGAATTTGATTGGGAATTGATTCTATATTCTTTGAATGCTAGTAAAGAGGTAAAGATTTGATTTGGGTAATTTACTTTAGGATGTCAAAGAACCTGTGAGGAATTTGAGCCCAAATATTCATTTTTTTTAAGAGAGAGTACACTTATTGTGGTTTTATCTCTAGAACTTGTTCTGAATCTCTCTAGGAAAAAAGAAAAGAAAAATCCTTTACATATATAAAGATGGGTGGACATTTTTTTTTTGGTTACTTTAGTGAGTGCTAAGTGAAAAAAAAAAAAAAGAAGAAGAAGAAGAAGATTGAAGGGGTTGAAAAAAAAAAAACACACACACACACATGCGCACACATGCACACAACTCCAATGACTTCTCTAGACTTTACTTAGTAACCGGGGGCACTTCATCACCAATGTTGGTACTCGCGTCAAACGGTAAAGTCAAGAAGAGTTATGAGTTAGGCTAAAAGCCTCTTGAGGTGCCTGTTGGAATAACTGAGTAACCGGTGCTGCATCACCCATGTGCAGGGTCGCGTCAAAAGGGGACTTACAACGGCTCAAGGAAAAAAAAAAGAGCAAAAAAAAAAGAAAGAAAAAAAATCCAAAAAAAAAAAAGAACCCTTCATTCTTCATATTATGTATTGGGCTACTTGGCACTAACTAAAGTATTTATCTATTGTTAAAGTCCTTCTTATTTGTGTATGTAAGGGAATAATTTAGTGGAGAATGAGATGAGGAACAAGCTTAGAGTGGATGAGCTGCAATAGGTGGACATGAGTGAAACACAAGCCCTTGAATATTTGGAGAGATGAGTGCACACACTCCACTTGTGAGGGACATTCTATTGTGATTTATCTTTACCAAATTAATTACCTTGCTACTTGCATTTTTGGAAGGTGGAAAAGATTTCTGAGAAAGTTTGTTTTGCTTTTCATGAATTGGGTGTTTTATAATTTAAAAAAAAAATCTTGAGGACAAGATTTGATGCAAGTGTGGGGGTGTGATGACTTCCTATTTTTAATTGATTTGTGATGTAATTTAATATATTTAGGAAGTCATCAATGCTAAATTAAAGAGATTTTATTATGATTTTAAGGGATATCAATCTAGATGTATCATCTATGGGATTTCGATTTAAAATACAAGTTTTTGAGTTTAGGAAATAAATCATAGTAATTAGAGGTTTTGAATAAATTCAGTTTTATTATTATTATAATTACCATATCATTTCCTTTTCTTGCTCACCATCAGGGAGAAGAATCAGGGAGCATGATTATCTCATATTCATTGCGTTGGCACCAGTGGACGTTGGGGAATTGAATGAGTGTTGGGTTGGAATCAATTAAATCAATTTGAATGAATTGAATCAATTGATTGGAACCAGAGCATTAATTGATGGATTTGGCAATATTAGAGAATGAAGCACGTGAAGCCCAAGGGATGATGGGAATAAAAAAACGGATCAGCAAAGGCGCAAAGAGGAGAAGAAAAAATTAGAGACCGCGCAGAGGCATCAGAGAAATTCAAGAACCAAAGAAAGACGTGCGGCACAGTGAAGGAAGAAGCAGAGCGTATAATATCAATTCAAGAAGCAGAGTTGTTCTAAGATTTCTTCTTCTTCTTCTTCTCTTCATGCTAGACTCTGAACTCTTTATTTTTGTGATGGATTTTCTTATAGCCATGTGTGGCTAATTTTTCTTTTGAACCTAGAGAACCTATGAACTTGTTTGGGTTTTAGAAATTATTCCCACTTTTTAGTTTTGATTAATCTTATTCAGTTTATTTAATCCTGTGTGTATTGCTATTGCTTAGTGAGTGGCCACCATTGAGCATGTTTTGGGGATTTAGGGTTGGACTTGGAAGAGGGAATCCTAAATTGACCTTGGGAATAAATAATGGGGAATTAGGTTTTAATTTAACGTGAAGTTAGGTTTTAATCTAATTTGCGTCTAGGATAGGAATATACTTAGAAGCTCCTCATAATCAAATTAGAGTGAACCCGATTTAAAAAGCATCTTATTTAGTTTTGTGAGGCATCACATAATTGATTAAGATAGGTAGATAAATGGACCGGAAGGCATTTATAGACACTAATACTCTAGATTAGCTGTTTAGGTTAAGTTGAAATTAATTTAGTGGGGATAAAATCTAAAAATTCCAAACAAGGGATTAGTGACTCTAGGTTGTACTTTTTGATATTGGAATTTGCTCTTTTGTGAAAAGTCTTTTGCTATTATTAGTTTTTATTCTCTTTCTTTTTTGAAAACAATTCTGGCTTGCTCAACTAAAACTAAATAAGGAGATTTAATACCTAAACGCTAGTTAGATTGAGTCCTCGTGGGAACGATACTTTTCTCATTACTCTATTACTTGATACGGCCCGTACACTTGCGGAGTCTAAAGTTTTTCCCTATCATCAATGATGTTGCTCGAGTATGGTTTTTCTTCTGCTTGAGCATGCTACTCGAGCAAGACTCTTCAACCTGCTGTTTCTTGTTCAGACCAATGTTGCTCGAGCAAGCCTTTCTTTATGCTCGAGCATGACTTCCCAGCTCAGTGAAAATGTTGCTGGTCACGCTGTTGCTCGAGCGTGATTTTTCTTCTGCTCGAGCAAGTCATTTTCTTTGCTCGAGCACGCCTCTGCCAATTTGCCATTTTCTTGCTTGTTATGCTAATGCTAGGGTAGGCCACATTCTCTACTCAAGCAAACTTCCTAATTTGCTATCTGCTACTTCTTCTTGACTCAAGGCAATAATTCAACTCAACATGAATTGTTCTCTGCTCAAGTAGACTGCCTTCGAATGTCAAACTCTTGACTGCCATGTATTATATTATTGTACAAAAATCAGATTTTCAAGAAGTAAACTCATTGACGGTACAAGAAGTAATTTCCAGCGAGCATACAACGTCTTTGGTATAAATCCAAATTTAGCAAATCATGTTATTTCAGAAAGCTCTTCAAATATTCTTTCCATTTCAATAAGAATCAGCTCCAAGCTAGTTGTATTTCATCTATTAACATCAGATGAATGGAGGTTGATCTTATCCAACATTTTTTCAGAATCCAGAACAGACTGTCAACTTCAAAACATCATAACTTCTTCAATTGATCTTATTTTTCTGTGTTCTTGATGTTTTTGAAATGGTATTTGAGTCTAGTTTCCAATGGCACTGGTTTTAGCTCAATTGGATTTGTCATTTGTGAGATACACTCAAATTACTGAAGGTTGGTCTGGACTGTGACGGTGATTTTTGTGCCATCTTGAAAAAATCATAGCTCACTCATCTGGACTCCTTTGAACTTAAATTTTGCCAAAAGTACGTGTTGGATGTCTAGTTTCATATGCCACTGGTTTCATGTCAATCTGATTTCTGGTTTGAGAGATATCATCGAATTACCGAAGGTCGCCAGAAACAGAGCTGAACAGAGAAAGCTGAAGAACAACCTTACTCGAGCACGAGATTTTGTCTGCTCGAGCATGCCTTCGTTTCTACTATTTGGGTGAAAAATTTGAAAATGGAATATCACCTAGAGGGGGGTGAATAGGTGATCTAAAAAAAATTGATTCGATGTATGATGGGTATGCGATGAAAGCGATAAGAGCAGTAAAGAAAGATGACACAGAAGAGTTATACTGGTTCGGTCCAATTCTTGACCTACGTCCAGTACCCAGACACTCTGAGATTTCACTATCTCACAAAAGCAATTACAGACTCTCTGTAATACAGAATGACTTTCACTCTCCAGAAATCACTCCCCCTTACGAATCGTAATCGTACACCCGTACTCAAGATACCACTACCTTGAGATTTGAGCTATAACCAAATACACTTGAAAAGACTCCCTTGTAGAGTGAATGATAATCACTGAGGCACACTTCTAATTCAAGCTTTATGAACACGAATAAGAGCTGATCACTTTGAACACTGTTATCTGTGTATGTGCTCTTCACCGTTGATGATCTTTCGAGGATTTCTACTATTTGGAGAAATAGCCGTTGTTAGGGTTTTGATTTCTTGACCGTTGTCAGCATTAATCCATTCGCGCTAATCTCGCCTCAATTGGATTAGTTGCTTTTACTCTGTTTCTCTCTGTTCCACAAAGTTGTTAGAAGAAAATTTGACCGTTGCTAAATCATCTGAAAATTACTCAACATTATGGTTAGTGATCACACAATAAATGTAAGAATAATGTTTGCTGATAGTATAAGTTCATTTGGATATCCTAGATGAGATGTCAATCTTTCGGATATGGATCATAAGAGAAAACTTCAGATCCTAACTCGAGTTGATTTTAGCTTGACTCGAGTTGCTGAATCATTAATATCCAAAGTCCACAATCGAGAACACTTATTAACTCGAGGCACACAACTTCTTGACTTGAGGCTAAGTTGAAACTCGAGGCATAATTTCAACAGACTCGAGTTAATTAATCATCAATATAAAAAGTGCAGAAACGGGAAGACTTATAAACTCGAGATACTGAGGGCTAGACTCGAGGTGATAGTGACTGGAGGCTACATTATGGTTAACTCTGAAAACAGGAGCTTGATACCCAAGAGGGGGGGTGAATTGGGTATCTTCAAAATTTTCGAAACTTGGTCTGTTTTTTAGCACTTAAAACAGAGCAAAACAGAGGAGTAGGGAGAAGAAGCTTGACACAATGCAATTTATACTGGTTCGGTCCTTTCTCTGACCTACATCCAGTCCCCAAGCCTCACTTGGGATTTTCAATCCACTAACTCAATGAAATTAATTACACACTCTGTACCAAGAGTTGTTCTCTCACTAGAACACACTCCCCCTTACAAGTTGTAATCAATACACCCCAACTACCAAGTCCCCTGACTTGTAGTTGTATCAATCAATGAATGATTTTCAAGTGAAAAACTCTCTCACAGAGTAGATATGATAAACACTGAAGATCAAAATGTCTTAAAGACACTATTACAGAAGAAAGCTGAACACTATTAATGAATACAATAAATTTTCGCTCTTGGTTGGTGTATCAGCTTGTGAAGGAGTTAATGAACTCTATTTATAGCTAGAGAACATTAATTGACTGTTGTGAACTTGATAGACCCGTTGGAAATCATCTGCAAAATATTGGTGCATGTTTAAGCATCTTCTCTCTCTCCAAACTTCTGTTAATCCATGTCTTTAATGTAGTCTAATTAGGTTCTCTGAGAATTTGCCCGTTGGAATTGACTTTACTTGATGTAGTAAACATTCTTTAACGTTAACAACGCATGCTCAGGTGGATTAACCAAAAGTAGGTGAGATTGCAGAAGAGCATTTAATGCACTGTTCACTTTTTGCTTTGACTTTCCAATTCTTCAATAATCCTTCGTTAAACTGTCTGAAACTCACTAGAAAGATGGTTAAACATATCTAGAATCAATATAGAATAAACATGGAAAGCATTGAGATCAAACAAGAAGGTATTGCAGATTTCCCAAATTTGAAATTGCAGCAACGGCTACAAACCTTGAGGTTTGTTCATCCAACCTCGAGGTTTGCTTGAAGGTTTCAGGCAAACACAGGTTTTAAAACATGTAACCTCGACGTTTCCATGTGAACCTCGAGGTTTCCCTTAAAAAGAAACCTTTTGAAAAAAACTCAGAAGCTCACAAACCTTGAGGTTCCAAAGGTAACCTCGAGGTTTGAAACTTGATCAAAAAATTTCATTTTTCACAGGAGCCCAATAACCTCGAGGTTGCAAAACCATACTCGAGGTTTGCTTCTAAATTTCCAAAGTTGAGTATTTGAATAACATGCTCAACCTCGAGGTTTCAATCTGAACCTCGAGGTTTTCAGTTCTTTGAAAACCAGTGTGCTCTCTGTGTGATGGAAAACTCGAGGTTGCAAAATAAAACTCGAGGTTTATGAGTTTTCCTGAAAGCTTGAGTTTTAAGCCAAAGTGACAAACCTCGAGGTTCCAATATGAACCTCGAGGTTTTCATTCTTGATGAAAACCTTGACCTCTCTGGATGAGTTAAAACTCGAGGTTTGTTTCTAATACTCGAGGTTTTCAGTGTTGATGAAAAACTTGGGTTTTTCTAAGAAGATCAGAACCTCAAGGTTATCATTCTAACTTCGAGGTTTCATATAGTTTTTGTGAAACCAAGTTTTGAAACATGAAAGCACTTGGATTTAAAATCTTTTGTAAGGCCAAACCTCGAGGTTTCCAAACCAACCTCGAGGTTTGCTCTCACTGAAGATTTTCCAACCTTAAAGAGCAAAACCTCTATCATTGTTTGTAGTTGTTGGCAATTATCAAAATCATCAGAGAACTAACAAACTCGAGGTATTCTTAATTTTATTTAAATCAGGGAACAAGGAGACTCGAGTTCAAGAAGGTTTAGACTCGAGGCGTAGTAAACAACTTGAAGTAACTGAAAAGATAACTCAAGGTGAACTTGAAGATTGACACACGATCAAAGGACCATAGACTCGAGGTGCAGAAGCTTTGAGACTCGAGGCTCATTAGGGCTGACTTGAGTTGGCATATGAATTTGGTGATGGGATCTGAAGAGCCAGACTCGAGGTTGTATAGAGTTTAACTCGAGGCGGTGCTGACTCGAGGTTATATAGTGTCTGCCTCCAGTTGAAGTGTGAACCTGACAGTGAAATCTTAAGGTGCTGACTCGAGGCTGCAGAACTGACTTGAGGTAATCTGACAGCAAAAACCTTTCTTCTGTAAAAACGTGATATTGGCCGAGATCAAATTGTTTTGCTCTATTACTAGTTGATTTTATCTTTAGTCATCATCAAAACACAACTGGAGAACCAACAAAATTGACTGGAAACGATGTTGCTCGAGCATGGAAATATTTGAACTCGAGCAAGGCACGGTTTAGGTGAGAAAAAATGCTGAAATTGCATTAAAGCCCCAAAACAAAATAGTATTCATCCGGAAGCTTGAACTTGCTTATTTTAACTTCGAATTGAGCCGTTTCAACTTCTATTTGATCACAGAGACTTGAATATTGATATTTTCATGATAATTAACAGATTCTTCTTTCTTCAAACTCCATTCTTGATCATTGTTCATTGTATTAAACTTTGTATCTACATTAAATATAAGAATTGGTCAGAGTATAAGATAAATGTAGTATGCAAACTTTTTGCTTTGGATAATGGCATCAGTATAATACATCATCAAAACTAATCAGAACTAACACTTAATACGGTGGTCTCTGTTCTTATCTCCTATGATTCCTCATTTCCTCCTCTTTGTTTTTTTTTTTTTTAATATTTTCATCCACAGTTCTATTTTTTACAACCTCTCGCCGCTTGTCATTTCTTTGAACGGTTTTGCAATCAAATTGAAAGTTGGATAAGAGTGAGTGGTACGAGGAAGAAAAGAAGATATGGGGACAAGTCTCAAAATAATTTATGACTAAGGGTAATCTAATCTTTCTATTTTAATATCTTAATTTTTCATCTTTTAAATTAATTATTATTTTTATGATCTTTTTAATAAATATTATTTTTCTTAGATTCTTTATTATAATTTTACCGTAAATTTATTCATCTCCCTCCAAAGAATTTCGCAGCCTCCCCCATTAAATTGACAGAAAGAAAAAAACACATTTGCCTTTTGAAAGCTTCAAACCTACGGTGCTTCTTCTTCCACTTCTCTTCTTGGCTTCCTCGAGCTCCTTTGCCGTCGACAGAGTGCCATCGATCTGAACCTGGCCATGTTTTGCCTCTGAGCCTCAGTGACTCCGTCTTCCTTTGTCTCACTGTCACGGCGTCCAACGATGTTCCGAGCCTCCGATCTCTGTGTTGCTCTGTCTTGAAATTAAGGTGTGTTCTGCTTCAAATTAAGTGTAATCTGTTCTTGAAATTGTGCCTCATTTAGACAAAATCAAACATCCAAATGCCTCAACAGTAAAGAAAACGCAGATGAATATTTTCTTAACTGGAAATTCATGGGTCGTTTGTGTCGTCTTCAGTTTCCTAAGTGTTGTTCTGTGTGTGTTTGTACAGTTCACAAATACCGGTTTATAGGCAGCACGGTTTTATTTTATTTGTTTAGAACTAATTCGCTTATGATGGTAATCAGGAAGTGTGAATTCAATTTACTAGAATTTGAACTTAACCTGTTTGGTTTCTCTTGTAGTTTCACGGTATTTTTTTATTTTTGTTTTGACTAAATTTCATCTATTTGTTCTGATTGATTATTGCAAGAATTTTTGTTTGATTAGGTAGGAAGGTTCAAATTAATTAGTGATATCGGGTAAAATGTAATTATTTCTGGGTCTGAGTGTTGTGATAAAAAATGCCTGTGATGGTCAGGATCTCCAAACTTTGAAGATTTCTTTGCAAAATCACTATCTGTGAAACGAGTTATTCTTACTTCTTCCGCTGCTGCAGTTTTACACTAATGTTTCCCGGGAGCTTTAGGAGTCGTATTGGATGTCATTCTCATTATTTTTCCGTTATATGCTCAAGATGCAGGGTGGACAAATAATAATATGGATGGGGTGCTTTCTTTTGTTGTTAACAAAGCCAAGATTGGAATTTGCCACACTGCATTCTGGGACGTATGCCCTGAATCTGTGGGTCAGATGGTGTTTAAGGCTTGAAAGGAGTATTTATACTAATTGATTGCAAAGAGTGTTGGATGTTGATAGATTACCCAAAAAAATGGGATTGAGAATATGGTTTTTGTGCATTTTCTTTCATAAATTGGTGATTGCTGTCAAATCGAGTTCTGGTTGTTCGATTGAGTTATTCAGCATCTAAGTTTTTTTTTTTTTTTTTTTTAAAAAAATATATATATATATATATTGAGACATTGGACTGAGGGTAGAATTTGTGCATACTGAAAATGAATTTTGAACCCTGTGGCTGCTGTGATGAGTTGAATTTCTAGAGAAATTTGAGGTTGAACACCCAAATCTGGTTTAAACAAGTGTATTGCATGCCTTGAAGCATTTTTGAACTCAAAGGATTGAATTGGACTTGGTTAAACTGTTTGGGCAGTTGCTATTGGATTGATGAGCTCTTGGAACCCATTCTTCTTTTGCTGAAATTTGAGATAAGTTTGATAAGTTTTGAAAATTCTTAAGTTACACTCCGTGATTTTTGCTGGAAAGGGTTTATTGAAGTTTGATTACTGATTCTGCTGGTGTGTTCTTGGTACAGCAATTGGGTTGGTTGAAAAGAATTATCCCTGTTTGGTTACAATTGTGCTTAGCCTTTGCATCATTTTAATCTGTTCTGATATTGCTATTGGCCACAAATCGGTCTTGCACCCTGAATTTGCTAGGGAATTTTTTTGAGCATAAAACAACGTGCTGAAATTTCTGTCATTTCTATTAAGCTATCATCAAGGAGTTATTAAGAAGAAATTATGTGGGAATTACTGTAATATCCCGAATTTCAGGACCTAAAGATTTGAGAATTAGCTTGTGACAAGATTTTCATGTGAATTATTGTATGAAACTAATTAATATTATATTATTGAGATATATGGAATTTTAACTAAATCAAAGACAAGAGATATTTGTTTCTATTTAATTGGCTTATAAGGGATTATAATTGTGTGGTTGATGAAGGTGCCCAAGTGTCCCCTTCTAGAAAATCTTTAATTAATACGAGGACATGTGGACATATTCTAGATTTCTCCTTATTAGTCATATGGTAAATTATTTTGTTTCCTCCTTTTCTCCTATCTTATGTGTCATATTCAAGAACAAAAGAGTATGTAATGTTCTTTTATTAATCTTGGATCCATGCACAAGTGGCAATTTATAATAACCACCAATAAAGCTATTATCTCCAAGTCAAAGATATTTTACTAATAATCATCTTGATTTTGCCATGTGTTATGTCATTTTCAAAAGCAAATATGCTTTTTGCTAATAATCTTCCCACTTGCCATGTGTGCATGTTCTTGTATTTTCTATTCCCTTCACATGCCACCACACATTGATAATCCCTTATCAGCCAATTAAATAGAAACCAATATCTCTTGCCTTAGATTTAGATTTAGTTAAAATTCCATATATCTCAATAATATAATATTAATTAGTTTCATTCTTGAATATGACGCATAAGATAGGAGAAAAAGAGGAAACAAAATAATTTACCATATGACTAATAAGGAGAAATCTAGAATATGTCCACATGTCCTCATATTAATGAAAGATTTTCTAGAAGGGGACACTTGGGCACCTTCATCTACCACACAATTAAAAAAATGGACACTAAAGAAGACACATGGAAAGGTGGATAATTAATAAAGGGCACCTAAGCACTATATGGCAATTTAATATAGGAAGAAGAAAAGTTGAGGACACCTATACATACTTAATTAATTAAGGGACACCTAAGCTATTAAGGTGTCAATTTAAGATTTGAGGAGGAACAGAAAGGGACACATGTGTATATATTATTGCTAAGCTATGCCACCTAATCATCTTATCCATTAAGCAAGGATTTTTAACCACAACAATTGGCATGTGATTGGGAGATATTCTTGAACCAAAAAATAAGATAAATTCATGCAACAAGGAAGGGCCAAGGAAAATTCTAGTTTTGGACATAAAAATGCATGAAAAATGAAGAAAATGCAAGGGCAATTTGGTAATATACCAAGAGGGATATTTTTATATGGTTTCTAACCATTATTTAAGACCATGGACTCCCTCATTTTCTACCCTAAATTCGAAAGAGGCAAGAAGAGAGAGTAGTGAATTGAGAATGAAAGCCAAGCAAGAAGAAGAGTATAAGAGGAAGTTGAATCAAGGTAAGAAGTTATAGAATTTATCCTACTTCCTTCAAATTTGTTTAAGCTTTCAATTAGTAATCTTGTATGATGTTGTTGGAGTTCTAGCTATAACTCAAGGAGATCAAAAGAGGAAGAAGCCAAAGAAGTTAGAACATCAAGCAAGTAATTTCTCTTCTCTAACTTCTTGAAATACCGCAAAGGTTTAAGGAAATTTTGGGCAATAGCTAGAACTTAGTGAAATAATTTTATTTTTATGGTTTAAAAGTGATTAAAATGGAATTTTGTATGAGGATGGGTGTAGAGAATAATTTAAAAAGCATAAAGCATGAATTTATGCAATTAAGGAGGTAGAAAAACCAACAAGGGTACTTTTGGAAACTGGGAATTTTCCACGTAATTCTGGACTAAGAAAGTATTTTTAGACAAAAATAGACATGTCAAAGATTACGTAGATTTTTGGAACACCTCAAACGGATTTTTTTGCAATTAGTTATGAATTTTTGAAATTGGGTCAAATTCCAGAATTTTTCAGCGTTTTGTGCGAAAATAAAGGAAAATTATCTAATGAAGGGATACTTATTAATAAAGAAATTAATGAGTTTCAATTCAAATGATGAAAGAATCCTTCACACAAGTCATATAGTTACATATTTTCTAAGAGGAAAATTATATAGATGATGACATCATTTGTATTGTATTACTTTAGGTCTTTTATTCCTCTTTAGTAGCTGGGAGTTTGTTATTCGAACTGATCAATTGTTTACAGGTAAGTAACCTTAATCTTATATGCTCTGTATGACTCTGTATGTATGCTTTACCATGATTGTGTATCCATTCGGTATTGTTATCTGCCAAGCGCTTTGGTACCAGACCCGCTGTGTGCGATCCGCTGTGTGCAACTAGGGCCTTGTTATGCCTTGCAGTCTATGCTGTGTGCTATAGAGACTGCTTGTTCCTGTTTAGGTTGTATACCTCGCTGTGTGCTACTTGTGAATGCTGTATGATTTATGGTTTTCTTACATGTTCTGTATATACTTGTTCACCTCGCAAGTGTACGAGTTTCGCAAGTAATAAAGTGATAAATACAGTATCGTTCCCACGAGAATTTGTTTAACAAATTGGTCAAGCAAGAGGTTTAGTGAATTCAATCAAGTTGAGCTTGAACAAAGATTTTATGTAGAAAGAGAATTTTTAAAGACTTGTTCTAAAACTAAAAATTGCTAAAGGAAAATGACTTTTGACTTCAAGGATAATGGAGCCTAGGATTATTTTTCCCCTTTTGTATTTCATAAAACTTGGGTAACTTTCTCTCTAGTAGCATTTCAATACATATATGTGTTAGTCTAGGGTTCAAAAACACCTAAAATGCTCTCTCAAGTCAAAATCAAGTTTCTCTTCTCATTAAAATGCACAATCTCTTGCTACAATTAGTGAGAATCAATATTTAGGCAACAACCCAAATGTGACAATGCAAGGTTAGTAAATATATCTCTATTTTACCAACAAACCATCCATTTATCAAGTAAACTTCAAGACAAACATGATTTCAATCAAGTTCTACACCTAGATTAGTTCTCTCGAGTCAAAACCTATGTAAATAAATCATTCAAGACAAATATGATTTCAATCAAGTTCTACACCTAGATTAGCTCTCTCGAGTCAAAACCTATGTAAATAAATCATTTAAATGGAGGCCAATCACTTAGAAGCATTAAGCCAAGGTTGAAATCAACACACATATATATTTATCTACTAAAAGAGAGGAATATTCAAGTATTAATCCATACAAAAGGGTAAAAGAACCCTAGAATGAAAGGTTTAGCTACTCATGTTCAAATACAAAGAGATTCTAAGTAAAGAAAACTGAATACATGAAGAAACTAAGAAGAAAGGAGAGGAAAAGAGGTAGAACCAAGGTGAAATCCCCAAAATCTCTCTTAGGATGAGCACCCAAGCCTCCAAGATTGTCCAAATCTCTCTCCCAAGCTCTTCCCTTGTGTGCCCACTTGTTTCTTTAGGTCAAGAGTGTGTTTTTCGGCCCTTCCCTTTGGTTTAAATAGAGTTTTTCTGTTTCTGAAATGAAAAAACGCGCAGTTGTACTTTCAGCATTTTTTTACGACTGGCTGCGGCAAGTGGTCGACTGGCTGCGGCCAGTGACACAAAGAACTACTTGCTGCGGCCAGTTGTCAACTTGCTGCGACCAGTTGTACAGGTTCTTCTAATTTTGCACTGCTTCACATCCTTTCTTTCTTTCCTTGTTTCTTGATTCTTATAGAGCTTCAAGGCTTGTCTCCACCTTCCTACAAAAGAGGAAGGAATTATCAATTCTTAATTAAATCACAAACTTTATAGGATAAAACAAGAATTTCTTTGATATTTGCCTTATACTTTGATATGCACATTTTCCTCTATAACTTCATTTCTATGCACATTTTGAACCAAAAATAGATAAAAGGAGAGAGAAAATGTGCTGGAATGTTGTCAATTTCTAAGAGTTAACAATACTCTGGATATGAGATTAACGGTTACTCTGGAATCCTTCGGATCCAGCCTCTGTTGCTACCTGTATGTTGTATAGTTTGCTGGACATAGTTCCCAGGCGGATATTGACATATGAAGGTGTTGGACCAATTCCAACATATATGAAGAATGGTTGTAGAACTTTTATGGAACTATATTTTAATCAAGGTTTATAATTTGTTATCAATACACTACGCCCAAACTATTTTACCACTACGCTATGCTATATTGCTCTGATATGTGATATTATTGGAAAAGTGTAACAATTGAATTTAATAAATAAAAGGTATCATACTACCCGCCACCTGTGAAGACGAGGCCGGTAGGGGTGTAACAATTGCTGCCTTTTTTTTTTTTGGCTTAATTGCCCCTATTGCTGCAATTTCTTAAGAATTACATTTTCTTTGTGTCAAACTTGGTGGTTGAGCTGCTTTGATTCTATAAATGTAGTAATCTGTCATCAGTTTTGTTTATGCTGCCTCAAGAGTGGCATATTGCTTTTAAGGATGTTTTTCTGAAGCTTGAAGCTCAAACTGACCACTACACTTGCTGTTATTTAGAGAAATTATTTTGCAAATTACAATTCCATTTGCTGCCACTTGTTCTCAAATCCTTTACCAAATTTGATTCCTTTTGTGGGTGCAAAAAATTGAGTGGTAATAAGATTTTTGATCCACTGGCACACTAAATGCATTCTCAACCCTTGGAAACTGATTGGAATTGTTGTCAACATCGCCATCATACACTAGCTGAAATTAATCTTGTAGAATCATTTGAAATCTTTGGCTGAAGCCTGAATGTATACTAATTGATTGCAAAGAGTTACCCAAAAAAGATAAAGGGTCACTTAAACTATATACGGCCGTACGCTGTGAGTATGATGATAAATGTACTTGATTTAATTGAGTAGGTCCTTCACATTTCCTTCCTAGTTTCTTCAGCTCATTATTTCATTACTTTTCCTCAATTTTTTTGTTCTTTTTCTTTTTGTTTTTTTGGGAGAAATTCAAATGATTCACTTGGCCAGACACTCATCGGGATCCCCTGTTCCTCTCCAACCAGCATCATGCCTTCCTATTCTTCTTCTTCATTATTCTTTTACTACTAACTCAGATCTCACTACATTTCTATGCCATTGTTCTAAGTATAAAAGGAGGATGGTAAGACTTTATCTTCAACTGATTCACTCATCAATTATGTAATTATTCGTGTAATACATCTTTATAAATACCTGCAGGCTAAAAATTTGGGAAGAGAGCCTTCAATCTTTGAATTGTTTAAAAAGACTCATTATAATGAGAAAACTGGACAATTTGCGGACCATCGTGCGGTTGTAATTCATGTAAGTTCCTGATGTCATCATGTTTATTTATGTAACGAATTTTGAATTTGGCTAGAGTCATGTTCATGCAGATCACAATATTATTATATGTTGGCTTCTAATTGGTCTATTGCTTGCAACTTAAATTATGAGACCTGTTATTTATATGATTAACATAATGTATGTTGGAAAATGCTAGCTGATGTATGAAAATAGTAACGTTCTCTGTTTATATTATGGTTTGTAATTGGCCACCTAGTGATGAACATAATGTACGTCAGAAAATGCTAGCTGATATATGAAAATAGTGATGTTCTTTGTTTATATTATGGTGTGTAACTGGCCCTCAAGTGGCTGCCATCAAGCATTCATACATTAAGTTCTTGCATGTGGACGGTGGCTGGTTTTTTTCCTGTAAATCTGTCTGTCACATCATGCTTGTAATTCATTCCAGTGGTTCATCTTTTTTATGGTTCAAGAATTGGTATCTCTTGCAATGTGGTGTAGTTTTTTTTTTTTTTTTTGTGGGAATTTGTTTGTTTGGAGGGTCATATGTACGGACGTTGGCCTGGAGAGTAACTCCTAGTTGTGTCATATTTGAGCAAAAGGACTTTTCTTTACAACCGAATCAGTTAAGAATTTTTGTATATTTTTTAGTAACACACATGAAAGGTGTTAAGAGGGGTTGGTGCAAATAATTATAATTCAAATAAATGAGAGAACATGCACGTTGGCATATGATAAAATCATTATCATTAAACATTATCTTCTTGATTTAAATATATATAAAAATGAAATTAGTAATTATGAGATACATGATTAGTTGATTTTATTACATTTATGAAATATATTTTAGAATCGTGCATATATGTCCTCTGATAAATATATATGGTGCATATATATCTTGTACATAATATGAATCATCATGACTTAGCTTTGTGGCACATGCAGAGTGATTGATGAAGTTGCAAAAATATAGTTATAAGTGACAATTAATGTGGGATGATGCTCATGTGTTTTGGCTCTTGAAAAAGCACCGAATGATGCAAATAAAAATGAAATATATATTTTTGGTAAGAATAGATCACACTTTTAATCCTTTGATCATACATATCTGGGTGCTAGGTGGCAAAATCTGTTTAGGATTATTAAAAATCAAACTATGTTGTTGATTGAATTTTGTTTTTGTTCATCTTGTAAAGAGAAATATTCTGCTGTCTTTATTTTTCTGTACTTCGTTTGCAGGATGAATTTGTTAGATGAAAGGAATCTATCAATTATAAGGGAGGTACTATCTAGTCTAATCAAGATGAACTTAATTTGTGATTAGAGGTTATTGGTGGTATGAATAAGAAGGACCGAATCTATGGGTTTAGATATGAAAATGAATATATTGGTTCTTCTACCACACCTCCTTCTGTTAACTCTACAGTGGATCCAGAATTGCAAATGAAGATAACTCAAATGAGAGAAGATTATGCAAGGTTGAAACTACAAAATGAAATGATTATGTTAGCATTGCAAGCGCATGGGATTTACTTACCTAATCTCTCTAATCCTGCTGCCAACCATTAGGCTCCCTCTGCTACCAATGCAAATGAAGACATTGAAAATGATAGTTGAATGTTTTCATTGCGATTGTACAAACTAACTTAGTGACTTTTTACATCTATTTGCCTTCCTAGTAACTTTAAACTGTGACATTTATATGAACATGTGCTTTTGGAACTTGTTTAGTTTTCTATTTATATGAATATGTTTATTTTCTCATTTCAGTGCATTTTGTTATTTTTTTAAAAAAAAACTGCTTAAAAATGTAGATGTTTTTGCTCAAAGTATTAAAAAAAAAAAAACACTAGATGTGACCAAATAGAATCCATCTTAAATTTTTTTCCAAACTACCCGCAGAATTTAGCCATGGAATTTCGTCTCAGATTACTCAGAATAATTTTGTGGCTAAATAGACAAAAATTGTCCATCCGTAGTCTATTAGTAAATTGATTAGCCACGGTATTTTCTTTGAAGCTTTTGGTTCCATTGGAAATTTGTTACCCACAGAATTCCTTGGGTAATTTTGTGAGTATTGGAAATTACTCATGGAATTTCGAAGATAATATGGATTTTTTTTGTAGTGACAGTAAAATACTTATGTTTAATATATTGAGACACAAACACCACTAATATTTAAATTTCTTATTATCAAATATTTAAAATACTTTAACATAAATTTAATAAAAATATTAAATTTTAATTTTAATTTCAAGATTAAATTTTAATTTTAATTTCCTCAAGATATTACAAGTATTTTATTTTTAATACTTTATTGTTATTCTTCAATATATTATAAATATTTAAATTATTTGATGATATAAATATTAATATGATTTTATTTTGATATTAGTTTAATTATAAACCTGATATATTTTGATGTACAAGTAAGGATATTTTAGTCATTCAAATATTTGCTCATTTATTTTTTATCTCTATTTTCTCTCGTCCATTTTCTCTTATTAAAGATATGAGAACATGTTATCTCTTCCATTTTCTTTCATCCCAACATGACAAGTAGATCTTGCATGATTGTAACTACTCCCTTTGGTCGTTAGTATATATATTTTAGAAGTTAATAAGGATCATAAATATAAGATACAATTTTTATATTTATTAATCTTTTCTAAATTTACCCTATTTTTGTTCTCTCAACAATAATCAGGGAGGAGAAAAAATGAGGGAATTAAGGAAAATGACTAAAATATTTTAAAAGATGGGAAAAACACTTCTCATGTTGCATGAAAAGTGTTATGAGAAGTGTTTTCTCATGTTACACACACATAAAATGGTGAGATCCAATATATATATATATATAGATATATATATAATTGGCATTATATATATGGGAAAAACACTTCTCGTGTTGTAGGAGAAGTGTATTCTCATGTCACACACACATGAAATGGTGACACACACACACACACACACACGCACACACACACACACACATATAAAATTAGCATTATGTATATATGTGGGTCCTACCATTTCATGTGTGTGTAGGAACCTTCTTCTTCTCATGCAACATGAGAAGTTTAAACCCATATATATTATATATATATGGGTTTAAACTTCTCATGTTGCATGAGAAGAAGAAGGTTCCTACACACACATGAAATGGTGGGACCCACATATATATAATGAGTCCTACCATTTTATGTGTGTGTGACGTGAGAAAACACTTCTCCTACAACATGAGAAGTGTTTTTCCCATATATATATATATATATATATATATATATATATATATGGGTTTCACTATTTCATGTGTGTGTACGAATCTTCTTCTTTACATGCAACATGAGAAGTTTAAACCCCTTAAAAGATACATGTTATATTAACTAACTCAGTTAATTTGTTTAATCTAATTAAATTAGACATCTTATATTAAGGACCACAAAATGTATAAATTATGCACATGGATAACTGTTATGTTTTATCAGTCAATAACTTTCAGACCAAACACTAATATTTTTTATTGAGGGAAATTTATGGGATAAAACAAAGCAAAATATTTTGTACATTTGATATTTCAGAATAGGAGAATAAAATATTTAAAGAAGGGCAGATCTATAAAAGGGACGAGAAACAGCTCATGGCTTAGGATTTGGATTCAGTCTTACGGTCCACTGCTATCCATTGCGGAAAAAATACTGATTCCTCCCTCCCCCCGGAAGAAAAAAATATTTCAGAATACTGTAGATATAAAAAAGATAGTTTAGGATACTGATAGGCACTTAAAAAATACTAACAGGTATTTCATGATTTTTTTTTTGTCAAAGAGGTACTTCATGATTTTTAAAAATCATTTTAGAATGTTGAAAAAATATTTCAAGGTACTTACTGGTACTAAAAAAAAATACTTCAGGATACTGAATGAGAATACTGACTGGTACTGAATAAATACTTAATGATCTTGACAAATTATTTTATTATGAGAGTTTTTCTATCATTCTATTAGTCTAAAGTCATGTATTTTAATTTCCTGATTTTAATATATGATTCTGGAACTGAAATTGATGTTAATTATCTCGGTTAGTTTGATATTTGTAGTTAAGATTGGATTTTTTAATGTGAAGATCATATATGTTTGAATTTCTTTGTGGCTGCAATGAGATTATATTAATTAGCATGTTATTGCTTAGTTCATGTGGTTGATTTGTGCATTTGAGGGATTGTCTAATACTCAATTTCAAGAAGATTTATGTTGCATTAGTCTAATTTTAATTACACATTAAGTGGTTTTACAAAATATCTCAAGAGATAGTGGTTATCTAGCGTTTGTAGCAGCTATTATTGATTGAGAATATTAGACTCTAGTGTTATCTTGAAGTTTTTATTAAGACATAATGAACCCATACTTTTTGAGTAAGGGGAGTCATTTCTTCGTTACTAAGAGAATTCATCATTTGTATTTTCACTCTCAATTTAAACATTTCTTCTTTATTTTCTAAAAATACCAAACAAAGTAGAAATTATTATGAATATATTATTATATGGATGTTCATTTACGTTTTTGTCCACTACATAGTAACCCTTGAAGGTCTATAAATAGAGGCCTTATGTAAACATTCAGAAGACACACTGAAATGAGAATTCCTCCATCTCTCTAGAATTTCTCTCTGACTTCTCTCTACTTTCTCTACTGATTTTCTTTAGTTTTATATCACGTTATCAGCACGAAGCTCTAATCAATTGAGTTTTTGTTGTTGATCACAATTGTTCTCATTCACCTTTTTCCTTCTTCACCTTATCTTCTTCCCTCTTCGGTTTAGAAAACGTTTTTGGATCGGTGAAAGTAATTTCTCTTCACTCAGGTATGTTTTCTATTAAGTTTTAATTGTTGTTTCATTTTATATGATGCCTGTGTGTGAAAGAAAAAAAAAAACGAACCAGAGATGAAGCAGAAAGCGAGAGAGGAAGAAGAAGAGAGAAAAAAAAAATGATTCGAAAGTGAGGAGTTCACGGGAGGTTTGAAAAAATTTCTCGTGGACCCCACATGTTTTTAATATTATATTATTATTATTATTATTTAAATGTTTGCACAATGATTGCATAATGATTGTGCAATATATATTAATTCTTTTCTTATATTGTTTTAATTTATGATATTTTATTCATATTGTTCCTAACATATTTAAATTTCAGCATTTATTTTTATTTTTATTTTTGACTCCTACAAGGAAGGTACTACCTCCTAACTGGAAGTCTAGATTTAATTTTAAGGTTTATTTATTATGCTTTTATTTTCCTTTTGTTAATTCGACTCCTACTTGGGGTTAAACCTCCTAACTGGAAGTCTAGATTTAATTTTAAGGTTTATTTATTATGCTTTTATTTTCCTTTTGTTAATTCGACTCCTACTTGGGGTTAAACCTCCTAACTGGAAGTCTAGATTTAATAATTGTTACTAACATAACATTTATTTTTATTACAACTAACATAATGTTATTGTTCCTAATATAACATTTATTGTTTATGTTTTGTTAAATTATTAATTTTAATATCTTCTTTATTATATGATTAGACGTCATATACAATGGCTAGAAATTTTTGTTTATCCTGAAGATAAACATTTGAAAGCCATATATTGTGTTAAATGGCCAGAAGCCGCAAAATTATAATTTTTATTATAATATCTTATTTGTTAACATATAAATTTCCTGTTATTAATTTTGTTTATTTATTTTTATTAGCTTGAATCATGGCAAACACAACAAATCCACCCCTTGCAAAACTTGAATTTATGGCCCTTGATATTTCCGGAAGGAATTATTTATCTTGGAGGCTGGATGCTGAAATCCATCTGAATGCTCATAGTCTAGAAGAAACAATTAAAGAAGGAAACAATACTTCTAATCAGGAAAAAGCTAAATCCATGATTTTCTTACGCCACCATTTACATGAAAGTTTAAAACTTGAATATTTGACAGTGAAAGACCCGCTAGTTCTTTGGAACAATTTAAAAGAAAGATATGATCACCTGAAGGTGGTTATCCTCCCAAAAGCTCGTCATCGCTGGCATCATCTGCGTTTACAAGATTATAAATCTGTGAGTGAATATAACTCAGCCATGTTCAGCATTACTTCTCAATTGAAATTATGTGGAGTTGAAATTACTGATGAAGATATGTTAGAAAAAACATTCTCCACATTTCATGCCAGCAATTTGCTCCTGCAGCAGCAATATCGTGAAAAAGGATTCAAGAAATATGCTGAATTAATTTCTTGTCTCCTTGTGGCTGAGCAAAACAATGAGCTTTTATTGTTGAATCATGAATCTCGTCCTACTGGCTCTGCTCCATTCCCAGAAGTGAATGCAGTGACTAATGAAAATTTTAGAGGCCGAGGACGGGGACGTAGAAGAGGCTACAACCGAGGAGGTGGTCGTAGCCGTGGTCGTGGTTCAAATCGTGGTGGATTTAATTCCTATTCTAAGGGAGGAAGAATTGAAAAGAACCCTAGAAGGGAGACTAGTGGAAATAACAAGCATTCTGAAAATGCATGTTATCGTTGTGGTGGTAAAGGTCATTGGTCTCGTACCTGTCGTACGCCAAGACATTTGGTTGATCTTTACCAAGAATCATTGAAAAATGGTGGTAAAAGACCAAGGTCTGAAGCAAATCATGTTGATATGGCTGAAAACTCTGAACAAAAAGACATAGATATTAATTATTTAGAAGCTGCTGATGACTTTGCATAAGTCATCTTTATCTATAATTAAGTTTGAACTATGTTTTGTATAATCAAACTTGTTTCTATTATCTGTATTTCTTTTAACTTTGCTTTTATTTTTCATGTATTCTTGAATGAAGAATGAATTCCTTTGGCATCAATCCTGAAGATTTATGTCTCGTTGATAGTGCAACAACTCACACCATACTACGAAATGATAAATATTTCTCTTCTTTAGTAATGCAAGAAGCCAACATTCAGACTATATCTGGTAGTATAAATTTGATTGAAGGCTCCGGAAGAGCTAATATTTTGTTACCTGAAGGAACAAAATTATGCATTGATAATGCATTTTATTCAACCAGATCTAAAAGAAATTTGTTGAGTTTTAAAGATATTCGCAGAAATGGATATCATATAGAAACAACAGTTAATAATAATCAAGAATGTTTGGCTATAACAAAAATTGTTTCTGATAGAAAATGCATATTAGAATGTCTTCCTACTTTCTCTTCTGGATTGTATTATACATTTATAAGCACAATTGAAGCACATGTTATTGCAAACCAGAAGTTTGCTAATCCAAACCAGAAGTTTGTTAATGAATTTAATGTTTGGCATGACCGGTTAGGCCATCCCGGATCAACTATGATGCGAAGAATAATTGAGAATTCATGTGGACATACCCTGAAGTGTAAACAAATACCACAGTCCCATGATTTCTCATGTGCTGCTTGTTCCAAGGGAAAGCTGATTATTCGGCCATCACCAAGCAAAGTAGAAAGTGAGTCACTCACATTTCTAGAACGGATACAGGGAGATATTTGTGGGCCAATACACCCACCATGTGGACCATTTAGGTATTTTATGGTTTTAATTGATGCATCAACTAAATGGTCACATGTTTGTTTATTATCTTCTCGCAACCTGGCGTTTGCGAGATTACTTGCTCAACTGATTAGATTAAGAGCACATTATCCTGATTATCCTATCAAGAAAATACGTCTTGATAATGCTGGTGAATTTACTTCACAAGCTTTTAATGATTATTGCATGTCCCTTGGAATTGATGTTGAACATCCTGTAGCTCATGTTCACACACAAAATGGACTTGCAGAATCTTTGATTAAACGATTGCAACTTATTGCAAGACCTTTGCTTATGAGATCTAATCTCCCAGTTTCTGCTTGGGGCCATGCAATTCTGCATGCAGCGATGTTAATTCGCATCAGGCCAACTAGTTACTTAAAAGTTTCTCCCCTACAAATGGTTTTTGGTAAAGAACCTAATATTTCCCATATACGGATTTTTGGTTGTGCAGTATATGTGCCAGTAGCACCACCACAACGTACTAAAATGGGTCCTCAAAGAAGAATGGGAATATATGTTGGGTATGAATCTCCTTCAATCATAAAACATTTAGAACCATCAACAGGAGATTTATTTATGGCACGATTTGCCGACTGTCATTTTGATGAATCAGTTTTTCCAACATTAGGGGGAGAAAATAAGCAGTTGGGACAAGAGATTAGCTGGAATGAATTATCATTGGCTCACTTTGATCCTCGTACGAAACAATGTGAACTAGAAGTTCAAAAGATAATTCATTTACAGAATTTAGCTAATCGAATGCCAGAAGCATTCACTAACCCAAAGGGAGTGGCTAAGTCACATGTCCTAGCTGCGAATGCTCCTATTCGAATTGATGTCCCTGGAGGACAACCTATTACAAATGAATCAAAAACACGCCTGAAGCGTGGCAGACCCATCGGTTCCAAAGATAAAAATCCTCGAAAGAAAAAAGGAGCTAAAAATATAGATGGTCAAATCGAGGATAATCAAGAAAAGTTAGTAGCTCCAGAAGAGTCATCTCCTGAAGAGTTATTATCTCCAGAAGAGAATGATGTAGTCCCAGAAGAGACCCAGGTACCTGACATATGTGAAAATAATGAGATCTCAATAAATTATGTTATGAATGGTATCCGATGGGACCGAAATGAAGTCAACGTTGATGATATATTTGCTTATCATATAGCATGTGATGTAATAAATGATGATGAGGATCATGAGCCAAAATCCATAAGCGAGTGCCAACAAAGAAAGGATTGGTCCTTATGGAAAGATGCTATAAATGCAGAATTAAAATCACTGGCAAAACGAAAAGTATTTGGGCCTGTAGTCCCTACACCTGAAGATGTACAGCCAGTTGGATACAAATGGGTCTTTGTAAGAAAGCGAAATGAAAAGGGTGAAATTACAAGATATAAGGCACGTCTTGTAGCCCAAGGTTTTACACAAAGACCAGGTATTGATTTTGAAGAAACATATTCACCAGTAGTGGATGCAACTACTTTTCGCTATTTGATTAGCTTAGCAGTACATGAAAGACTTGATTTGCATTTAATGGATGTTGTGACAGCCTATTTGTATGGCCCACTTGATAATGACATTTATATGAAAGTCCCTGAAGGACTCAAGGTGCCAGAAGCATCAAATTCAAGTTCTAAAAAACAATACTCCATTAAATTAAATAAGTCCCTGTATGGCCTGAAGCAATCAGGGCGCATGTGGTATAATTGTCTCAAAGAATATTTGTTGAAAGAAGGGTATAAAAATGACCCAATATGCCCATGCATTTTTATTAAAAGATCTAGCAATGAGTTTGCTATAATTGCTGTTTATGTTGATGATATTAACATCATTGGAACTTCTAAAGAGCTCCAAAAGACAATTAATTGTTTGAAGAAGGAATTTGAAATGAAAGACTTGGGCAGAACAAAATTCTGTCTTGGACTACAGATTGAGCACTTCAAGAATGGGATCTTTGTATATCAAGAAGCTTATACAAGGAAGATCTTAGAGCGCTTTTATATGGATAAGTCACATCCATTATGTATCCCAATGATTATAAGATCTTTGTAGGTTGATAAAGATCCATTCCGACCTCAAATAATTACTGAAGAAGGTGAGGAAGAATTACTTGGTCCAGAAGTACCATATCTTAGTGCTATTGGAGCATTAATGTATCTTGCTCAACACACACGTCCTGATATATCATTTGCAGTTAATTTATTAGCAAGATATAGTTCTGCACCAACACGAAGGCATTGGAATGGAGTAAAACGCATTTTTCGTTACCTCAGAGGCACCATGGACATGGGGCTATATTACTCAAAAGCATCAAAACATGAATTGATTGGCTATGCTGATGCTGGATTTATGTCTGATCCACACGATGGTAAATCACAAACTGGTTATCTATTTACATGTGGAGGTACAGCTATTTCATGGCGATCTATGAAGCAGACTATATCAGCCACATCATCTAATCATGCAGAAATTCTAGCAATGCATGAAACAAGTCGAGAATGCATATGGTTGAGGTCAGTTATACACCACATTCAAACAACTTGTCATTTATCTTCAGGAAAAATGGATCCAACTATTCTATATGAAGATAATGCTGCATGTGTTGCTCAACTTAAAGAAGGTTATATCAAGGGTGATAGAACAAAGCATATTTCACCAAAATTTTTCTTTACTCGTGATCTTCAAAAGGATGGTGAGATAGATATCCGACAAATCAGTTCAAGTGAAAATCTGGCAGATTTATTTACTAAGTCACTACCAGAAGTAATTTTTGAAAAACTTGTCTATGGTATTGGCCTTCGGAGACTCAAAGATCTTAACTGATGTAGTCAAAAGGGGGAGTTGATACACGCTGTACTCTTTTTCCCTTATCTAGGTTTTGTCCCACTGGGTTTTCCTAGAAAGGTTTTTAATGAGGCAGCATTGGATAGTGTATAAATGAATGATGTACTCTTTTCTTTGGCTAGGTTTTTATCCCATTGGGTTTTTCCTAGTTAAAGTTTTTAACGAGGCACATTCATAAATGAACATCCAAGGGGGAGTATTATGAATATATTATTATATGGATGTTCATTTACGTTTTTGTCCACTACATAGTAACCCTTGAAGGTCTATAAATAGAGGCCTTATGTAAACATTCAGAAGACACACTGAAATGAGAATTCCTCCATCTCTCTAGAATTTCTCTCTGACTTCTCTCTACTTTCTCTACTGATTTTCTTTAGTTTTATATCAGAAATAGCTTTAACCATATTTTTAGCACTTAGTTCAATCTAGGAAATTCAAAATAAAAGGGTTCTTTGATAAGAGAACAATCACTAATTGTTTGCACTATATTACATTTTAATTAATGGTAAATAGTGATTTGACCCTAATACGACTAAAGTTTGTGTCAAATTAGTTATTAACCACAACTGTTATTTTTCGGTTTTCACAAATTCTGTCTCTTAATGCATGACAGTACACAAACTTAACCATTATGTTTTAACATTATATATTGTTGTGTGACCTACACACAGCTCGATATACATGTTTGAATCTGTAGTAGTGCCAAATGTTTATTATCTTGCCAACATATTTTTATTAGTCATAACATCTAACATATCTCATTGGCAATGTCCCCAACACCACCTACGATCACAATTGTTAATCTGCTGGGAAAAGACTTCCCGTGTAGCGCACTGGGATATAGCTTGTTAACTAGTAATAACTAATAAATGTTAACTATTGATTCATTAATTTTAAAATAATTTAGTATAATTAATTTGAATTATATTTATAAACAGGTTATACCTGGCCATAAGCCTCTATCTTTTGTGAAAGTACGTGCTAAGCTACGTGCACGACAAAATACAAGTGTTGGGGCAAGGCTCCGAGTCGTAAAAGCATTGCGAAGCCTTTTGGATTTTTATTCCCAAAAAAAGTGAGCATGCGTAGCTAGAATATAATATTTTAGACAATGGATCAAAAAGTGAGTGGAACAATATATTTATTTATCATAGGACATATCATATTAAATTGGCCACTTGTATTATAAAACCAAAACAAATCTCGCCTATGATATTGACAATTAATCTATTATTATGTATGGGACACATTTTTATTTAAAATATTATATCAAATTCGAAAGTGGATAAATAATAAAGTTGTTCTGTCCTAAGAACACAGAGATTGGACTTGACTAGGTTGTCAAGCCTAGAGCCTACGTACCCTTTGAAGGGATCAAAGTCCACGTAGTTCGCAGTATACAGGAAGGCGTGAAGCCAGGGGGTGGTGTGTGTGCTCTGTGTAACAGAAGGTAAATAGAGCATAGGGTTAGAACGTGTGCACCTGTTTAGGGTTTCCTTATATTTATAGAGGAGGTAGGTGCGAGAATCTCGGCATTAATGACGAGTATCCGGGGTCGAGATATCAGGGGCTGATATCTCGGGATTGTGATCGGGGAGGATCCCCTTTAATGAGATCCTAAATCAGTGGGATCCCAGATCCTTACCCGTTATAGCGCAGATTCTGTTCTAGGTATGGTTGGGCCGAGGTCCGGTTATGGGCCTGTTGGGCCGGTCCGTAACAGTTGCCCCCCAGCTCGGTTGTTCAGGCTTCTGGACGGCCGAGGTGCATATTGCCCCCTGTCCTAGGTATGGCCGGGGCCTCCCTTTCTTGACTAGGTTGGTTTTCGGCTGCCATGACCACCAGTCCGGCCCGGATCAGTGGTTGGCTTATCATGCCTCTTCCCCGGCGTCCTGCCTTGAAGGCCGGGTCCATCCTATCCGGATGGGTACTCATCCTGCGGTAATTCCGGACCCGAGTCTTCTGCCTTTTGGAATTCTCTGAACGCTTCGGGTCTTCCCCCGTGCGAGTCATTATTGCAACTTTACAGCTGTCAGGCCTTGAGTGGGTGTGGTCTGCAACCGCCGCGTCTTTCCACTTCTCGATGTCTGTCCGCATTTATTGCGCTGGTGTCGTGCTAGGCCAATCCCGTCACGTCTGTACGAGAATGGACTGTTGTATCCCTGCCGTTTCGGGGTTTTGATTTAAATAGCTTTCCTTTGCTTCTCTCTCATTTTTCCCGCTACTTCACTTTTCTTCTAAGATTTCTCTCTGGTTTTCTCCTAAGCATTTTTCAGTAGAGACTTCGTCGTTCGTCATTTCCAGAGTTCCAGTTCCCTCTACTTTCTTCACATAGGTATTCCACCTATTCCCTTGTGTTTTTGTTCAATAGTTTCCTGCATTTTACCGTTTATTTTGGAAATCGCTACCTGTGTTATCGTTCCTCTATGTTTATGGGTTTTTTCTGGGTTTTTCTAGTGTCATTGCCTTGAAATTCGTCCCGCTTCTTGCCCTTAGACAACAATTCTTTAGTGCCTTAGGCTTCTAAACATGGTGAGAGGTGGGAGTGCTCCTAGACCAAGGGCGTCGTTAACGCCGGAGGAGGAAATGTTCCTCCGTGCGCGTCCCCCCCGGGCCACTTACTGGGTTCTTGGGGGCGCGCCACCTGCCTCGGGTATTCTGGCTCCTCTGCGTCGAGGTGGCGCTGTTCGTCCGGGACGGGCCGGGGCTCGCCCGGCTTCGGCTAGGATTCCAGTTTTGCTCCCTCGCTGTCTTTTCCGCCCATTGGCACGCGCTCTTCCTCTCGAGTCTTCCGGTGGGGCCGGGGTAGGCACCTCATCCGGTTTCGGACCCTCTGTGCGGATGGCTCAACCCCTCAACTTCTATGAGGGCCCTTCTGCTGTTCGTCAAACAACCGCCCCGGAGGGGTATCTCGGCCCCTGCTGGGATTGCCTGGCGGAGGCTTCTACGTTGATGGCTTGCGCAAGAGATGCCGAGGCTTCTTCCGTACTTGGTTCTTGCCGGCACTGGTCCACGCCGGCTTTCCGCTCTAGCACCCCTGTTCGTTTGCGTCCGCAGTCTTTATCGCCTGCTGGTATATCTGTGCCAGGTATTTTCATAATTTACTGATAGTAGTTTCGTTTACTTGCCTATAGGTTTAATGGCTCCCAAGTCTGGGTCTTCCAAGCGGCGTTCGGAGCCCGAGGGTTCGGACTCTTCTAGTCCGCCCGAAGCCTTGCGCCGGCAGTACAGTCCGCCCGAGGATGCGTGCTTAGGCGTCCGGCGTCCAACGAGCCTGTCTGCGTGACTCGGTCAGAGGATCACCCGGACTTCTTCTTTTCCTACCACGACTGTTTGACGTGGGTGCAAGTTTCCCTTCCTTTCACCCCTTTTCAAATGGAGGCTTTGCGGCATCTTCGTCTTGCCCCGTCCCAGCTCCATCGAACGGTTGGGCTTACCTTGTAGCCTTTGAAAGGCTGTGTGGTCACTTTCCGGTTCCCATACCGTGCACGGCCAACCTTTTCTTTTATTTCTTCGGACCCCTTACCCCTAGCCCGCCGAAGGGGAGTGACAAACTGAGGGGGCTGGTATCCCTCCGGATCAATCCGGAGCGCAAGCTGATGACGCCCTTCTCCGACTCCTTCAAACACTTCAAGGGGGTGTTTTTCAAAGTCGAGGCCGTGCCTGGGGAGCGGCCCTAGTTCTTGGAAGGGGGCGGTCGCTTCCCCTTATACTGGGTGGAGAGTCATTACAAGGCCAAGGCTATCTCCTTCCAAGTTCCGCGCAAAGGTCTTCTGCCGGAATCGGCTTCTGCTCTGCCGCGGTTGGAGGCTCTTGTGGCCGAATACGGTGTGAGGCCAGCTGGTTTTTTCATAACCGAGGATGGCGCCGAGCCGCTACCTCCTACCAGTAGGATTTCCAGTAGTGTATTGTCTATGTTCTTGTCTTGGCTTTTTGGATTCCTGCATCTGACCTAGTTTCTTTTTCTTTTTTCAGGCCGAGATATGAGCTCACTTCCATTATATATCCGTGCAGCGAATCCAGCTGCTGCCGCGCCCCATCGCCCAAAGAAACGGGGCGCCTCCAAAGGCGGAGATGCTGCTGGGGCTCCTAAGAAAGTAAAGGGCTCGGCTGGCGAGGGTCCTTCTACTGAAGAGGTTGGTTAGTCTTCTCCGGCGATTGCCCAGTCCTCTCCTGCAGCTGACCTCCCGGCTTCTGAGGGGCAAGAGACCGCTGCCACATCTCCGGCTTCCAGGGGGAAGGAAGTCTTGATTTCTGACGAGGAGATCGAGGCCGAATTCTTACTTGACGAACCGACTGGTTCCCCGTCGGGCCCGCCCTTGCCTTCGTCACTCCCTCTTCCTCCTCCCCTCCAAACGAGGCCGAAATCTGTTCTTCCCCGTGGCCATTTATGGGAGGAGGGGGTGGTTCCTGAGATAGATGTTGCTTTCCTTCCTCCCTGGCACTTCATGAGTAGTGTGGCGCTATCTCCCTCGGCCCTGGATCAACTGCACTTGAACCAGAGGGAGTTATGCCGCTCGGTGGGGTATGTCCAAGCGCTGATACTGGTGCGGGAGTAGTACTCTCGGGTAAGCGCCCAGTGCCAGCGGCTGAGAGCGGAGAAGGAGGAGTTGAGGAAGGGCCTGGCTGCAAAGGAGGCTAAGGCCTCGTCCGTTGGTGACCTCAGGGAGGAGTTGGAGGTGGCTGAGACCAAGGCCCGATCCGCTGAGGAGGAGCTCGTCAAGGCCTGGGAAGAGCGAGATGCGGTCCGGGCGGAGCGGGACGTTGCATGGGTGGAGCGGGACGCTGCGAAGGCTGCGGCGGTGAAGGCCGATTAGGAGCTCCAGCTCTCTCGGGCGGAGGTCGACAAGGTGGCCGAGGAGTGTGTCCGCACTCAGAAGGCGGTGTCAGACGGTCTGGCCGCGGTTAAGGCCCTTCAGCAGCAGCACACCTCTTTGTGGGAGGAGAAGGACGGGCTCCAGAAAACTCTTGCCGCGGAGAAGGCGGCTCATCAGGAGGCCTTGGACGCCCTGGTCCAGACTTCGGAGGAGTGCTTCAAGCAAGCTCTGACGCAGGTCCGGTACTTCAACCCCGGTGTTGAGCTAAACATGGACGGGTACGATTGCCGTGCCTTCGTATAGGAGGACGGGACTCTGATCCCTTATCCGCCTCCTACTGCCGAGGGTTCCGCCGATGCTTCTCCTACCGCGGAGGGTCCTGCTGGTGCTGAGGCCGAGCCTACCGAGACTGGAGACCCCGTGGCCGAGCCTTCCGAGTAGTTTTAACTTTTTGTTTGTTTGTTTCTATTTTGGGGCGTTGGTGCCCTTGTAATTTTTTGAATGATTTTGGCCTTGGGCCTCTATGTACAGACATTGTAATGAATGATTTCCGTCTTTGCCATCCTTTTGCCTATGTTTGACAATGAATGACTTAAGCTTTTACCATTCTTCTGTTTCAATTCGCATGCCTTTAGACAACGACCGATTTCTACCATCCTCGTGTCTTGGCTTAGTTGCGCGTTTGGATACTTTCGTCATTCTTTTTGTCTAAGTTTAAGTATTTGTTGGCCGCATGCGTACAGGCCGTCGTTACTCTACCACACTTAGTGTGCGGGAGGTTGGGGCAAGGTTGTCTTGTTTCAGCCTCGTCAGGCATAACTAACCGTACTGCCTCGGCCCGACTTTCAAGTAGTCGGGCTCCAACTTTCGCTGAGTCAGATTAGATTTTACCAACGTAAGGGCGGGACTATCATGTGCCTAACCGAGGCTCCGTCTGCCTTAGGTCGGACATTTTGACCTGATCAAGGTCGGCATGGTAGACTGCTTACTTAGCCAGGCGAGCGTTGACGCGTCAATTTCACGAAGGGCCACGTGTGACCTTTAGCTTCGTATTGATCGACCTCTTATATCCTTTGTACCGGACCCCTCCTTAGTTAATGGTGAAGAAACAGTTAGAGACCATGTGTTGCCTAATGGAAGTTGGGACTTTAGTAGATGGCAGGGCATTCTGCATCCCTCAATTATTAACACTCTCTCCAGAATACACCCTCCCTTATTTAATAGTCTTCCTGATTGTTATACTTGGAGAGCTGCGAGAGATGGCTACTTCTTTGTTAAATCTGCTTATCTCTATCTATCTGATCGTGGAGGAGCGAGTGATAACAACTTCTGGACTCGGTTATGGAAATGGCAAATGAAAGACTTGTCACGAACTCCCTCAGAGCCAGAAGAAGATTTACGAACGACAACCTGTGTCCATTCCCTTGTAATAGAGAGGAAACCGTGCTTCATGTAATTAGGGACTGTGACAGAGCAAGAAAATTGTGGGAACAAATTTTACAGTCTAACTATCTTTCTCAGTTTTTTGCAGGTAATTTGCAGGCTTGGCTTAATTGGAACACAAACCATAACCCTGGCAAAGGAAGATTTCGGGACTTTTCTTGGCCCAGAGTCTTCAGCTTGGGATGCTGGATCCTTTGGACTACCAGATGCAAATTCTTGTTCCAAGGTGAAAGCACGGATACCAAGGAGATGCTACACTTGTGCAATTATCTTTTGATGGAAAATACAGCTAACCAATCTCTAACTCACCAAATTTTTCAGCTGGACAGGTTTGGAGAAAAGTTTTGGACACCACCTCCTACAAACGTGGTTAACATGGATGTTGATGGATCAGTACGCTATCAATACCAAGCTGCATGCGGAGGAGTAATTAGAAACTCCCATGGCCATTGGTTGATAGGATTCCACAAGTTCCTTGGAACACATTCTGTTATTGAAGCGGAGTTGCATGCTATCATGATTGGGTTAACTATAGGTCGACAGATGGGTCTTCACAACATCATCTTATACTTCGACTTTCTCGACGCAATTAATAGTATTATGAGAGATTACCACACTGATCACCCGTTTAGGGACGTTGTGGGCAACATTCGTGACCTTCTTTTCCAGGACTGGAACGTGGAGATCCGCCATACACCAAGAGGGAACATTTCTTGTGCAGACTATATGGCCAAGCAAGGTCATGAGGCTAACAATGTTGTTGATGTGGTTCTATTCCCAACGATTCCTAGAGGCTGCCTCCATATGGTCTTGAAGGACCAGTTGGCTTGTAATCGTTAGTTATTTTTGATTGTATTAAGGGCTAGACTGAATGGTCTAGTATCCTTCTCAAACCTTTCAAGCTTCGACTTGCCTTTTTCAATCAAAAAAAAAAAAAGAGAGAGAGAGGGATAGTCTGTAACGATAGATCAACACCATTTTTACGTTGTAGTATTTCATTATTAATAAATGAGCACATTTTATTATCTTTGTCATATTTATGTCTCGTATTTATTTTTAAGGTAAATATGTGTTTGAAGATAATTAAAAGCCCTAGGAATAGAACATATGTTATTCTTGAGGATCAATGATAGAGATCATGATCATGAGTAGAGGCGGACTTAGGAATTTCGTTGACAGGGGGCGAAAATAAAAAATGCTACATTATAAATAAAAGTACTTGAAATATGATATATACCTAATATACAAAAAATTGAAAACAATCTATTATAAAAATTAAGATTGTTTCTCTTAACACTTACTCTATGTGTTTTCATATTGTTAAACTCATCTATAATTGAATCTGTGCTAAAAATAAATAAATAAATCTTTTTCAATGTATGTAATCAAAGAATACTCAAGAAATAAGTTTTTTTCAATGTATATAATCAAAGAATCATCAAAAAATTGGACTTCATAACAAAGAGCATGAATTATTTCATGACCAATATGATTTTAAAAATAATAATATTAATAAAAGTAAACTGATAAAATTAACTATTAGTCATCATCTATATTCTGATAGCCATATTTTGATGGGGTTGTGATATATTAAATGTCATCTCTTGATATCCATATCAAAATTACATCATTAGAAAAAAGGAAACAATAAGGTGATATAAAACAAAATAAATAAATAAATAAATAATAATAGGCATTTAATATAACCTATATCCAACAAAGTAAACTAAGATAAGTATGTATCAAATTGCACCATTATACTCGCTGTTAATGTGGCTTGATGGTTAGGGCATGATTCTTTCCCCTCACAAGCTTGATTCCACCCGTCATGCGTCCACAGATTAATTACATCTTTTTTTAGGGGGAATGGGGGGCCCCCTAGTCCCTCTGTGTCCACATTTGATCATGAGGACTCAAGAATACTAGATATTTATTACCTAAAACTTATTCCTAGTGTTGAATCACCAAGAAAGGGCATTGATGATCTTAAAAAGACTAGTACGACATCATCTATATGAAATACAAGATAGGGACCTCATGGAATACGAGCATATTGATACCTTAGCTGATGTCGTGGGTGGATCTATTGGAGAACAGATAGCACCGAACTGACCCGCCGAGAGATTCCACAAAGATTCATTGTAGAGAGTATCATTGGATATGTAAAGTCTGTCATCGTTTGGTAGTACGGATCATCTTGGACTTAAAGATATCATCGAACACTATATCCTAGGGTTATACTTTGACTGTACAACTTTATCCGCCTGAAAATGGAGAGAACAGTGTACTCTTGGGTGTAACTAGAATACATGAGTATAGATGGACATGTTGAGAGGAATAACAATCCTCTACAAGGAATTAGCCATTCACAAGACCGATAGAGCTTAGATAGCTTCTAATTAACTCAATAGTTTGTGTGTACAACAAGTGATCATGAAGAGTCATGATCTGTTATAGAGTTAATATAAGAAGATTCCTAATTCTGTGAAATAACTACATTTAGTCAATTAAGAAAGATGATACTCTATCTTTGCTCTCGACTAAATGTGAATGACGATGTGAGGGATGATGCTTGCATAGTATCTAAATATTAAAGGTAGATCACTTGATTAATTCAATTAGTTCTAGGGCCGCAGAGCATTGCTAGTGTCTTATGAGATCATTAAATAAATTGGGTCTGTTAAAGTGGTTTTTAATTGGTCAAAGTTTATTTATGTCAGTGACTAATTGGGCCTAATGGGTCACACGCAAAGGTTATTCCCGATTGTTTAAAATTAACAAATTTGGGTCAATAATTGTTATTGGGATTTATCAAGAATAAATATGTAATTGGGTTAGAGTAAGGCTTCAAGCCTAATAAGAAGAAAATGACGTCACATATATGGTCCCGAGTGGGAAATCAATTTCTCCACAAAAAAATCCGAAATGTGTTAGAAGACCCAACGGGGTCTTAGGCTAGGTTGAATTTGGAATTCGAATTTTAAATTTAAATTCAAGAGGTTATGTTATAAAAGATAATTCTGAATTATCTAATTATATATATATATATAAATCCAATAATGATTGGATGAAGATAGGAGAATAGTAAATGAAGATTGATTTAAGAATGATTTTGAATTTTAGTCTAAGAGATTAATGTGATTCATTGTTTTAAATTATTATTAAATCAATCAAGATATGAATTTAATTCATTATGACTTGGATTTTCCAATTCAAGTTTGGCTTAGGCTTTTCTTGTGAGCCCCTAAATTAGGGTTAAAATCTTATAAAGTGTAGATTTTTTATTTGCCCTTTTTATGAACGTTTTTCGAAAGGAAAAAAAAATAATAAATGTGATCCATAATCTTAAATACAATCCAACAATCAAGATTTGAATATGATTCATCATATTAAATTCAATCAATCAATTAAGTTGTGAATTTAATGTGACTTTGTTGACAAGTAGTGGACCTAAAACCCCATTTTTTAGTGTATAAGTTGAAAATTCCTAAGGCAATTAGGGTCAGGAATGTTCGGCCCACCAAAGCTATAAAAGGGGGAGGGTTGGACTTTTTTTTATCATTCTCATACTCTCTAAATTTCGGTTTTTACCAAAGGTTTAGAGAGGAAAAGCACCATTCATAAAAATGTAAGGTTCCAACCTTGTTCATCCTATCTTTAACCTAATACTTTCTTGAAAAGGTAAAAACCCAAGGAAACCAAAATTCAACATTGTCTTCACCTAGCAAGCGTCCAAGGAGTGAGGGGTTTCAAGAGGAGGGGGTTCACATTACAATCAGGGGATAACCGTGTGGATCAACGTTAGAAGACATCAACAATCTTGAAGTCATGAGTGACCTAAGGTAATTTTAATCTCCAACAATCGTTTTATCAAATTATCCTAAACCCTAATAGTTGTTTTAACGAGTAATCTTGAAACTCATGAATATTATAAATTGTTATAAATTCTCATAAGTACCGTAAAGAGTTACGGATTAATAATTAATGACCAATTAACATAATGAGTTAAGATTAATAATTCATTAGGACCGTAAGGAGTTACGGGTTTCCGTAACGATTAAACAACATTTTTGTTTTTAACCTTATGAAACTTTGCATGAAAGTCGTGTAATAAGCAAAATTAATTTAAATTTTTTTTTTTGGTAAATTAATTTACAAATATTTGTTAAATGTTTACTGTTACATGTTGCAGCTGCGGGAGTGACACTGTCGTTGGCCCCATTTAGTCAAGATGCCATGTCTCCTAGTAAGATCATGAAAGTATTTCCATTATCAATACTATTATAATTGTCTTTAAACTTTTTCAATATAATCATGCTCCTCTCATGGCAGAATGTGGATGCTACTTTTTTTTTTTTTTTAAACTTTTTAAATATAATCAAGACAGAATGTGTATGCTACTTTTTTTTAAAACTTTTTTAATATAATCATGAAAGAATGTGGATGCCACTTTTTTATAATCAAATTTGAGTGGACACTTTTACTTTTCAAATGACTACGCTCACATGGAGCTAGTTACGTAAATAGACTATTTCTGTAAATTTATCAACTGCTCTACTTCAAGTATTTGAAATGAATTCTGGAAAAAAGTAATTAATTAATCTGAATTTTGTTGCCAACAATTCATATTTATATAACCAAAGGCGGACCCGGGGTAGAGTGGCCCCCGCTCCCCCTAAAAAAGGGGTAATTTGGGGATGCATGGTATTAGAATCGAAGCCGTGACTTGTAGGGTGAAAGATACATGTGCTAACCATCAAGCCACATGAATGGAGAATGTAATTTATTTCATGAATCATTCAATTATATATATGTATAGAAGACACATCAAAGTTAAAATTACAATATGCGATGGTATATTTGTAATAATGCATTAAATTTATGTGTTTTTTTTTTCAGGGGCAAGAATGAAAAACCTCAGAATAAATTGTAAATGGCGATGGTATATTTGTAATAATACATTAAGTTTATGTTTTTATTTCAGAGGCAAGAATGAAAAACCCCAAAACAAATTGTAAATGGCGATGGTATATTTGTAACAATACATTAAGTTTATGTTTTTATTTCAGAGGCAAGAATGAAAAACCCCAAAACAAATTGTAAATGGCGATGATATATTTGTAAATGGCGATGGTTGATTTGTAAATGGCGATAGTATATTTGTAATTATTGTTGAAAAAATGTTAAGAAGAATATATATATTTGTTAATGTATATATATATTAAAGGAACCAAGTGGCTCAATTGGTGGACCATTTAGTTTCAAGTATGTGTAAGGGGTGGGGGTTCGAATCACGCCCCCTACACTTCAATGAATAAATTTTTTTTCCAAAAAAAAAACCCACTAAACAAAAAACCCCACTCCCTCGCCGGTGGCCAGCGACCAGCGGCCCTTTTGCGAGGGGGGTTTTTATTTTTTTGAGTTTATTTAAAACTAAGAGCAAAAAGGTAATTTTCACCCGAATTTGCATATTTCTCATAATTTCTTGGTACTTTTCAGTCTTTTTTCAAATTCGGGAGATTTCTGGAAGTTTTACAAATTCAAAAGGTATTTAAATAGAATTTTCCCTAAACTATTTAAATTTAAACAATAACAGATTCAGAAAAGGGACGAGAAACCGCTAGTGGCTGATGACAATGTGGCTATCTCTCAAAATACACTTGTGTTAATTTATGGCATGTATCTAAATAATCAAAATTAACCAGATAACCATATTATACATGCAGGGAGATAATTATGGCCATAATAAATTTTTATTTTTATTTCAATAATGAACCAATTTTTCCTATCAAATATTAATAAATGATAAATATTAACTATCAATTAATAAATTTTAAACCGATTTATATTTATAAACAGGTTATAACTGGCATAAGCCTCTACGACACAAGTGTTGGTGCAAGGCTCAGATGCCACCGCAAGCACATGCTTATTAATTTCGCGAATCCTCATAAAAGAAACAACAAAACAATATATAAAATCGTTATACCATTGCTAGGTCTTTTGATTTTTTTTTTTTTTAAAAGTGAGCATGCCTAGCTAAAGTATAATATTTTAGACAATGGATCAAAAAGTGAGTGGAACAATATATTTATTTATCATAGGACATATCATATTAAATTGCCCACTTGTATAATGAAACCAAAACAAATCTCGCCTAAGATACGGGCAATTAACTTATTATTATGTATGACATACATTTTTATTTAAAATATTATATCTAATTCGAAAGTGGATGAATAATAAAGTAAAGAGTAAAATACATTAACCTTCCCTCTATTTACTCTAAATTACAAAGATAACCCTTCTATTTTGAAAACTTATATAAACCTTCCCTAAAATCTTAATATATGTTGCATAAGTCTCCCTTCTAGTTTTGAGATTCAACTTCCATCCATCCAACCATTAGTTAACCATTAAATCACAATATTGACTCATTATTTTGACCAAAATGCCCCTCCTTAAAATAAATATTACTTAATAATTATGTAATCTTTAGAAAAAAAAAATCATTTAATAACATATAAAATTCAAAGTTTTTAAAAAAATAGTATAGATTTTTAAATTTTTGTTATACTTTTAAATGGGACAGAGGTGGCGAGTGGGTGTCTCTACAAGAGTTTCTGGCGAAATCAAACTAGTTAAGAAATTCATTTCAGGCAACAAGCTAAAACGATTATCTTCCAACTAATCAATTTGAGAGCATACCTATCAATTCGTCGCTGCAGATTTCAAAAAACTAGTCAACTTCAAAATCCGATCGAAAACTTAAACATATATAACATAAAAATATCTGTGGAAGGAATTGGTTACCTTTGCAGGAAGAAATTTTGATCAAGCGTTCGATGACCTTGCGATCGACATGACTGTCATCGACGGTGAGAACATGGAAGTCCTGAGAACAGAAGGTGAATCGTCGAGAACTTGAGGCAAATTGAAGGAGAGGGTGCTAGGCGAAAAACCCACAGCCCCCACGCGCCGTCATGATCCTTCTTGGAAACCAAAAGAGCATCAAAAGCCAAGCAATCAGTTCGATCATTCAACAGCTCCTCCTGACCCCATATCTCTAGAATCCATACCCTTCCTGCCACTTCCACTTTCCTCCGCAGAATCAGAAACTAGCTCCGGCAATGTCATTCCCTCCTAACCGCAGACACATGTTTGCGAAGCCGATAGGTTCTGAGACTCTGTTTCATCCTCACGATCACTCATGCTATCTTGCGATGGTCAGGGGGGATGAATCTGACATGGCATCTTGTTATCATGAGATTTTGCAGGAACAGAAGGCGGTTGGTGAGCCATGAAATAGGTTTTCTCTTTCATGAGTGAGCAGTGTTCGTGGATGGAGTTGAGATTGAAGGAGAAGTGATATGGGGAAGCCGGAAGGGAATGAATGTCGGTTGCGGGGGCAGGTTTTGAAATTATTGCCCAGATTATTGCTTAGCTGCCATGTCCCTGGCCATTCAAAGAAGGAGTGACATGTGCACACCATCTGGCAAGAATTAAAAAAATTAACGGCAGTTAGCTAACCTTTACGCTGATATGTGACTTTTGCACCTATTTTGTAACCACATAGTTACTTTTGCACCTAAAAAAAGTACTTGCTGCCGCTCCTCTGACCAAAGCACATGTGTATTTTTGCACCTTAACCCATCTCTTTTATATATTAAAAACTTATCATGTAATTTTTAAATACTTATGATGATGTTTTGCAATAACACACACTCAATTAAGTTATATAATTGTAAAATGATATTACTATGAGATTAACATATTAGTATCTTATAATTTAAACGTTTTAAGAATATTTTATTAAACATATATTCTTAAAAATAATCACTCAAATTTTAAACAAGTTATTAAATGAATTTATCATTTGTTATGTCACTTGACATAAGGTTATGTAAAGTCACCCAAAACTACGTCGTTTTGAGGTTAGAGGAATTAATGAACTCTTAAAACGACATAATTTTGGGGTTAGGATAATTAATAAAGGATGATTCAGATCCCCAATGAGTACTTATTACTCTGCCCTCTAATTAGTATAGGAGTATATTATTTTCCAGGCGAGAGGGTTTTCTTGAGACTCGAGATAGTGCTTATTATCATATTCAGACCTTCTTTAATAATTGCACTTCAGCCAGTTCAGTATAAACCCTACGTTTCGCTGTGCTCGGTGTGCTGTATTGCTTGTGCGATCTGTTTTGCTGGTAAGCAAAATGTTTATTCATATCCTTTAAACTCTAGTTTCAATTTATGAATTGCTTTGTGATTTAACCAATTTTTCTTTTCAAAGCGTTATCTGATTTGAAGAAACTGAAAAAGGAGACTGAATACTCTCTTGTTGAAGACATCGTCAAGCAATTTTCAATCTGCAACAAGTGGTAAGTTCCTCACTCTCCCTTTTGATCACTTCTGCTTCGTAAGTTCAGCCTTCTGCTTTGAAATACTCGCACTTGAAGGAAAACATTCATTCCACTATATATGTTACTGATAGATTTAATTCTACACTTTATTTATATATATAATTAGTATCAAAAGTTTCTATACAATTTTTTTAATGTATATTTTGAAAAATCATCCAAAAAAAAAAAAAAGTGAAGACGCTAGTAATTTTATATTTTTTATATTCATATAGAAAAATCAATCATCGAGATACATATTTTCTAACCAAAGGCTTGTCTATTAATTAAATAAATTGGTAGTTTTATCCTTTTATTTTGCTGTTTGTTCGCCTTTTGATTCTTCATAGTAGCTTCTGCTTATTTGATACCACTATATATCCTTCTATTTTTTTATTTTTTTTTAATTTTAAAAAGACAGAAACAAAACTCTTCCCTGTCCGAGGCACCATCGAACGGCTTTGAAATCTCCATGGAGGAAGAAGAGGTAAGGATACATTTTGATTGTGTCCATTTTGCCATTAATGTCTCGATTTATCATTTGCGTTGTGTTTAATTTAATATGCTCCCCCCCCCCCCCCGGGTTCCTGGCTCTACCGATATTGAGAGTTTGTTGTCACACCCTCTCTGTTTAATAAATCACACAACATATCATACAACACAATAGGCGTGAAATTATTGTTTAGGCGATGAAACTGTTAATATTACCTTTAAACCCCAGGATCTCTAGCTTAAAATATTAATACAGTCATCCCAAACTCAAAATATTAAAATTATACAACCCAATTAGTTTCTCAATTTAAAACAACAATATTACAATAATATAAACCAAATACTAATTATCACATCTTGCCTCCAGACCTACTCCATCATCTTGCCCTTCTCACCTTGCTCATTGCTTCGTCGTCTTCCTGAACTGTCAGCAACTTTTGGGATTCGTAATTGAACTCCAAAGTAACAATTAATCTCAAGCACAATATATATACAGTATATGACAGATAACCATAATTGTGAAAATAAACAACATAACATTCAATATATATCACACGCAGTCACAATAAGCATCACAATGACACAAATTAAACAATGTGAATTGCAAAATGCAGGACACAACATGTCCCGGATCCACAACACTAGGAAAAACAATAACAACTGGGCCTCAAACACATAACACAACTGAATGCAATAAAAACGTGTGTTCCAGACATGGATTACAATTCATGGAGCATACAGGCATACATAGACATGTAGAGTGCACGAGATTAAAGTTACTACCTAAATTATCTTTAGCTGGACAATTTATTTCTGTCTCCTTAACACCTCCAGTGGTGATATTTTCCTAAAATATTAAATAATATTTGTCACTTATAAATTCTCTAAAATTCAAATAACACTTGAATTAATGACCATTTAGTCCTTCCTTTGTCCAAAAATCCTTTATTATTTAAAAGAAACGCCAAAATTACTATTTCCCCCCTTTTTCGGATTTGTTTCCAAAGTTCCAGAAATTTTACCAAACCTTGTAAATTCATAACTAATTGCTCAAATGTCCAATTTAAGTGGTTCAAAAGGCTAAATGACCCTTAATAAGTCTATTTTCAAATGTACATATCACCATTTGCTCCAAAAATTTGTGCTATTCTAGTTTTACCAAAATACCCTTGCTGCCCATATTTTTGCTCCAGAATTAAGGATCAACTTTAGAAATTCATAACTCTTTTTACAAAACTTCAAAAATTACAAATTACCTATCAAATTAAAGCTTATGGTGTCCCCTTCAATTTTGGAAAATATCATAATTATTTGACCTTATTTGATTGGTCAAAAACTAGTCATAAGGTCATTGGTCCTGACAGATTTTCTACTGGACAGTTTAATATCTTTCTTAATTAAATAATTAAGCTTCCATAAATAATTAATTAACCTTAATCCCACATCATTTTCCATTCTAAACACTTTAGGAATGTCAAAATTGTCAAAATCCAACTTCTCCTTTATGCTTTGGTCTTATTGAAAAGTGCCAAAGAAATAGGACTTGTTTCATCGCACTACAAAAATAACCTCAAATTACCACAGAATTACCGACGGAAAAAATTCTGTCAGTAATTAACCACAGAATTCTGTGGGTAATTTCCGTGGATAATAATTACTGACTGAATTATCTGCGGAATTCCATCGGTAATTGAAATTATTGACGGAATTCCGTGGGTAATTTCCGACAGAATTTTTTCCGTCGGTAATTCCGTGGGTAATTTGAGGTTTTTTTTTTTTTTTGTAGTGTCTTTAGAATCCTTATGATTTTATGTATCATTTAGTCTTAGTATTCCATATTAAGGCTTTCTCTAAGTTTTGACCTTTTCTTCTTTCTTTTGGTGTTGGTTCGAAATTCTCATGGCAAAAGGAATGTAATTGTGTTTTATAATTGATGGTAAATGGCCAAAAGATCCTTCTTGTAATTTGTCCAATTTATCCTTACTTATGAGCCTCTTTTGGCTTGCCATTTATCTTAATTTCCATTTCTTCCTTCTATTTCACGTTGGCCTAGCTATCTTCGGCTTTCAATTTTTACCTTGACTATGTGGTAAACTTTGAGTCTACTTGTCCCTTTTCTTTTTATGATCCAAAATGCATGGTTAAAACAAAGGTAAAGTCAACAATTTTTCTTCCTTTCACCTTGGCCCTTCTTCCTGTCACAAATTTTACCTACTTTATCTTCCAATTTTTACCTCTTATTTTACTTTACATTGTTGGCACCATTGTCTTCATAAATTCTACCTACCTCATGATGTGGCCTCTTTTGGTTCTTTGATTGCTTCTTTAATTCTATTACATTATTTTCATGGGATTTTCCCTAGCTTTTTCGAAACATATGACTTCTTTATGAAGTCTTATATCAACTTTTCTTATCTCCATCAATTATATGGGTAAAGTCTCTTGTCACCTAGTTTTACAATGTTCCCTAACATGACAAGTGTCTTCTTAGGCCCAAGATGAAATTGCATGGTTATTTCTTTGTTGATGTCACCTACTTTGACTATTACATGTGTTTTTCTCCTTTGACTACTTGGAGCAACCTTAACCATACACATGTGTCTTCAACTTATCATTTTCCCTTGTCCCTTGCCGTGCGAAACTCATCATAGGAAAATGGGGTTCCAATGTTGTCTCTTGTCCATTATCCAGTTACTTTAATTATTATTCATCTCGGAAATGAATAATAATTCTATAGTATTCAAGCTTTATTTCTAAATAATCCAAAAATAGCCACAAAATCCTTAAAATTCACTTGTTGGCTAAAATCAACAAGTGATCTCCTAAATAAACAAATAATAACTTTAAATTGCCACTTATATTTCCTTAATTATATTTATTAAAGAAAAATTCAAATAACCTTCTCTTGTCCAAAAATTATGACCTCAATTGGTTATCGGAATATTTATTCCATAATAAATATCTTTATTTCACATTATATTTAAAAATCATAAATTTTGAAAAGAAAAATATTTGTTAAATATCTCCTTTTATTCCACTAAATATTCACATTATACATGTAATTTTTAATAAGAAAAAAATTTGGGATATTATATTTGTAGATAGAAACCCCAAATATTATTGGTGCATCTAGGACCTGAACTGCATAGTATTTTTTCAGCAGCACTCATCGATTTTCTAGGTTTAGAATTATCCTCGCCACTAAGAAAAATACTTTGTTTGCGTGGAGCATTTGATATCCTAAACCAACTTCATTTTAAGTTGGAAGATTTATCGGGGTCCAACCTCTTTCAACTTCAGTGTGGTGTTGATCGGGCTTCTTGCATGTGTGATTTTGTTGCATTTCTCTGCTTCATGTGCTTGAGTCGGTATCCAAAGACAGCAACACCTCCCTCCCGATCTCATAGCACTAGTCAACTCCTCCACTTTCTTCTTCTTCTTTTTATTTTATTTTTTTGAAATTGACAAGTAAAGCTTGCAGACAGGGATTGAACCCTTGACCACTGCATTAGCAAGGTGCTGGTTCCTCCACCTTCTTTGTCAAGCCTAACAACTCATATGACTTACTGGACAAATTTGCAACCACCTCTTTCGAATCTTGCAAATATATATATATATATATAAAATTTTTTTTAATTATGGTAACTCCTTGATTAGGGAGCTCAAACAAAATTCAATTATTAACGAATATAAAAAAATTAGAAAATAATCATCAATAAATTATATTTATTAATTAATGATTTCAATTTAAATTCCCTTGCATTTTTTTAATCATTTTTTGATGTATAGATATATGTGTGTGTGTGAGAGAGTGAATGTGTGTGTGTGTATGCACTTATATATACATATATCTTTTTCAAACCGAGGAATAATAAAATCGGGAATTCTTGAAAATAATATATACAACACCAATCTTTACCCATTGGATATTTCAATGTGAAACACCTTTTTACCCATTAGTCACTGAAAATGGAAACACCTTTTTTGACCATTGTACATTGGAGGGACAAGGGATTCCGTAGTCTTCATCTTTCTAACACCATTTTTTACTTACATCCCAGTTTTACACTCAAAATCCTCTGCAACAAACCACTAACAAAAAGCCTCACATTTTCTCCTAAGGGTTTATTGAAACGAACAATTAAAAGTGTCCCAAATCTTCTAATGAACCATGAGATCAGTCAAGAAGTGAACTTTGACATGAGATTTCTCAAATCTAGTACCAAGACATGAAGTTTTCCCATACTCTTCTTTATCTAAGGTAAGCACATCTTCCATACTCATCCTTCTCTGCTATGCTCATTCTTCTCTGAACTAAGCACCACTCTTCAAACCGACTTCTCCAAAACTGTTGAGGCAAGGAGATTAGGGCTCAACGGTGGACATTAAACGATGGTGTGAGGTGAGGGTGAGTCCCTTCGTCCTATTTCAGCCCAAAAAAAATATTAACTCCGGTGACTCGCCGCCTGAGTTAACTCCGAGTCATCCTGGATCAAGGTTGAGTCAAGATGACTTCAGGTTTGTGACTCACACGAATCGGATTAGCTCTTGGTTCACCTGTTTCCAGTCTGGACCGACCCGAACCAGCCGGCCGGTTCTAGGTTATATAACACACACATATGTACATATATATAAACGTGTATATGTGTGTAATTTGGGATTATGATAACTCCTCAATTTATGAAGATAAAACACTATTCAATTATCAAGGAGTATAAAAAAGAAATTAAAAAAATCATCATAGGTTTTATTTATTGATTAATAGATCCCAACTGAATTCACTAGTATTTATTATGTTTTTTTGCAAGGAAAAAAAAAAAGAATCCGGGTATTTATTTTGTCTTTTGGTAGAAAAAATAATTTTGAACTAGGATAACTTCTTGATTTATGGAGATAAAAGGAAATTCAGTTATGAGGGAAACATTGTTACTCAACGGGATTAGCGTGTTAGTTAAGTAATTATTTATATACTTATTAAGGATCTTGGGTTCTTTATCGACTTCTATTTTATTTTTAATCCTAAACTAAAGTCAAATTAATGTGTTGATCTAAAAATATCAACTAATTGCTCACGGATATTTTAAAGCAATCAGTGATCTTGATCCCTGAGTATCAATACTAATTAGTAATGAATTTAATATTTAAGACGATGGATGAGATGTGAGTGCTGCTGCAGCAGCCTAACAACAACAACAACAATATAAGTTTTGTTTTACTAGGTGAGATTGGCTACATAGCTTAAATAATGACTTGAGCTTGGTCAAAAACTAAATCAAAACAAATCACGTAATATGTTGGCAAATAATATAATAACTGTTATCATCTTTGGCACACATTATTATCTGAAATAATATATCAAATTCGCAAGTCGATTTATAATAAATAAAAAAGACGTACTAATATGGTATAACTCACAAATTGATAGTAAATAAAATGGCTTAAGAATTCATCAACTGAAGAAAAGTAATAAAAGAAAGACTTTGAAGTTGACTTCATATGGTTAACTTTACCTACTAATTTTACCTAAATAAGTTATTTAATCATATCATATATTGTGTATCTTTAGATTATATATTAATTTATTGGGTTAAGGTACAGATTTACCAATAAACTATTACACCAGGAGCACCTAACGCATCAAACTTTTAAGTAGACCACATTTACCAAAAAAACAATTAAAAAGCTTAAAATATCACAATGCCGTTAGGGATGAAGTAACGCCGTTTAAATAATCAGAACCTCTGTGAACATGGGTTTGCCGCTGCTTCCTTGTGAGTGGTGGAAGGGTGCTAGACGAAATATAGAAGCCATGATGAGGCTGAAACAAAAGAAGACACCCCCCACTTGCCAAACTACATATAGGCAACTCAAGCTGATACAACGTGCTCTGAGTTTTCCTAAAACAAGCTACAAATGGGTGTGCCCACTCTATCCTTGAACCCTCCTTCCTCTGCCTTCCAGGTCTGTTCAGATATCTTCTCATCAGAGGCTCAAAAAAAGCTTCCAATTCTCAGTTTCGACGAAACTAGACAAGGAAGAACCGAAGCCCAACAATAAATCTCTGTTCTCTAGCGTCACCGAAGCTCCGGATTCTCCCAGGTGAGATCCGCCAAGGATGCCTTGCTTCTCGAAGATGCTAGACAGGCCACAAGTTCAGGAGAGAGGGTGAGCAGGGAACAGGTATACATGAATATCCCAACTCTTCAAAATACTTGCTTCTTCCTTCACCGATTGCGTCTATTGGTTCCCTCTTTGGTCTAGATTCAAATCCACAGTGGCGACACCCAGGACTCTCAACTTTGAGATTGAGGGAAGAGTGAGGGTGAGAGAAACTCCTGCTTGCGAATAACCCATGTTCATAGAGGCTTTGATTATTTAAACGGTGTTACTTTATCCCTAACAGCATTGTGATATTTTAAGCTTTTTAATTGTTTTTTTGGTAGATGTGGTCCACTTAAAATTTTGTTGTGTTGGGTGCTCCTAGTGTAATAGTTTATTGGCCAATCCACACCTTAACCCTAATTTATTAGTTAAATTAATTAATTTTTTAAAAAAAAGTCCACAATCAAATGCCAAGATCTGTTCAGTAGTGGGTTCCAAGTGAAGATCTTTCATTTCAACTCTTCTCTCTCTATGTATATACTTTCTCTGCCCACCTTTTCTTTCTTTTCTGCTTTTTTCTAGCATCACTGTGCTTCATCTTTCTTCTTCTCACTGTTAGGTTTTCTGGCCGCCTTCTTCCTTTCACTGCCATTGAATAATCTAATATTTTCAAAAAGACCTTAAAGTTCCTACGAATACTTCTTCTTCTCAAGCTGTTTTTGTTTCTTTTGCATCATAAACTGTAGGATTTGTAGGGAGGGAAAAAGAGTATCACAACGAGTTGAGATTAGATAGATTATCATGGAAGCTGTGAAGCGAAAAGTGATAAGCCACCCGCAAAGAACCAACTTCAAGGCTTAGAGTAATGTATTGATTCAAACCCATATTTGGGTATGCCAAGTTTGAATCTTTTCTATGATGCATTCTCACTGTTGCCTTTTATTCGTTTTCTTCTCTCTCAATATGGGTGATTCTCTGTCTGCTTTGTTCACAGGAAAGACAAATGCCTCTGGGTTTTGCCCATTATATTTTGGCCTTCTCATGATGAACTTCAAGCTTGAACTCTCACTCCTCCATTTCTATAATTTCCCTCCAAACCTATTAGTTAAAGTAAATGGATTTATTATTCAATCATCCAAACTAATGTACCGAGACAGTCTTATATAGGCCCAGATCACACACACTCTCTTGCATATTCTTGTATGGGCCCAATACACCAAGATACAATCCTACTTCACTAATTACATCACTAACTATTAACTAATCAATTAATCATATATATATTCTAACACGTCCTTTCAAGTTGAATACTATTTATCTTAAATGTATTCAACTTGAACAACACAAAAATGAGGAGACAAAATGAATTAAATTGACTAGTTTGGAATCGACAAGAATAATACAAAGAGTTCTTCAATTCACAACATTCTTCTTCATATTATTGACAACATTCTTCTATATATTATTGCCATGCTGGTTAGCAACCTTAACTCGTGAGTTCGTTTCATCCACATCCAAATTGAGATGGTCCATTGCTTTATTTTGCCCGTCTATTTCTGTTCCCATGTCAACAGCCATACTCTTCAAATCGAACAAAATATTGCTCAGATCTGAAAGTGCCTTATCTTGTTTTGCCTTCTCAACATCAACTTTCTGATATGCAGTTGCTGCATCAGCAGGAAGTGTCTTTGAAGCTGATTTTTCTCTAGGCATAGCAGCTAAGCCTAGCCTTTCCCTCTCCATATCCTCCTTGCCTTTTTTGGACAAATTGTCTGGTGTAATAATGACAGGGCCTTAAATGTTTCTAGTCTTCTTCGGCTTCCATGACCTAGAGAACATCCCTCCAAGACTGTTCAATAGTTTCTCACCCTTAGTCAAATCCTTTTCTGTATCAACTATCATATTGTGTGTCCTTGTTATTTGCTCACCTTGTTGGTGCAACATCTCAAGGGTCTTTGTGGCTTCTTCTATAATGTCCTCAGCTACCTTGAGGCAATTTCTCACTCCTTTTGTTGTCTCCTCTGCCTTGTTCACTGCATAATTCTCCAACTCCTCAACACTCTGCTTCTCTAAGCCTTCTCCATGGCTACCAGACTTAGTTTTGTATCTGTATTTTGCAGCAGATGAGGAGTGTGATGATGATGAAGTGGAGGAAGGCCCTCTTCCTCAATAATCTTCTTCTTCGTCATCATCATCAAAAGGGTTTCCTTTAGAGTTATGTACTTTTGGGGCAGATTCTGATGCAGTTCGTCTTGCCGGCTTTTGGGTCGCTTTATTAACTGGTTCTGTATATGAATCAAAAGGGTTATTAGAACTGGGAGAAGCTTGAAATCTTGGCCGAACTGGATCCTGTGTAGCAACCTTGGGAGGTGTTCTTCTAAGACCAAACATTGTCACTTCCAAAAATTGAATTTATCAGCAGAAGATCAATCTATATCTTTCCTCTAAATACTTTATGAAGGACAAGAAACTAGTTTCAAATTATGTCAAACCTTGGCAAAACCCAGTGAAACAGAAACGATCGGCAAACGAAGAAGGAGGCAAAAATGGATGAAGTTAGAGGGCACACAAACCCATCGGCAAGAGGATGGATTTGTTGTGCACTACAACTAAGAACATGGAAGAGACTGAAACCCTCGATGGAATAACATCACCGAGAAACCTTTGATGGAATAACACCACCGAGATTCACTGCCCCAACCAAGAACAGTGGAGACGTTTACCAGAAAACCACCTAAATCGACGATCTGAAGGAGAATCACGAACAACCGGTGATTCTTGAGCACAACCGCAACCACAACCGAAAATCAGTGCTAGAACCGCGAGCCACCGGAGATTCTTGAACCACTAGGAAACTCGTGAACCACCGGATCATGAAACACCGCGAGGATTTCAACCAAGAAACCATGAACCATCGCGAACTCAACCTTCCCGAAACCATGAACCATCGCGAACTCAACCTTCCCGAAACCATGAACCATCGCGAACTCAACCTTCCCGTTCTGGATCCACCACAACCACTGGGAAAGAACAGAACTGCAAACCACCAGCGCGATTCTTGATCCACCGAAAATCACCGGGAAAGAGCCGGTGAAGAGTCGCAAACCACCGGCGAAGGTCAGGGGAGGAGGTACGAGAGAGACAACCCACTGTCAATCTGTGAAACACTAGGAAACTCGCGCACCACCGTGAACCAGAGTCACCGCGACACACCATCGATGCTCTGCAAGAAACCACGGTAGGGTGAAGAAGAAGGGAACCAGTCGCGCGTTGCCTTGAATCAGTCGCGCGTTGCCTTGCCTTAACCGTGGAAGCAAGATTCGAACCAGTCGCGCGTTGCCTGCCCTAACCGTGAAAGCAAGATTCAACCGGGTCAAAATAAACCTGACCCGAATTATTAAACTCAAAAAAGAATTAGCTCTGGTACCATGTTTTTTTTTGGGTATAAGAAAAGTTTTGGAGGGGTTCGACATTAGTCCCCTACCAAGGCCAAGGCACGGCCCCAGGCTTTATGAGCACTTACTGGGGACTTACGAGATCGCCTACCAAAGGAGTCCCCAGGATCGCCTACCAAAGGAGTCCCCGAGATCGCCTACCAAAGGAGTCCCAGCGACGGCAGAGGGGATCGAACCCACGACCCAAGGGCCTAGTCCTGGATCCCTTACCATCTACACCAACTCTCATTGGCAGTTCTGGTACCATGTTAAAGTAAATGGATTTATTATTCAATCATCCAAACCAATGTACACAGATAGTCTTATATAGGCCAAGATCAGACACACTCTTGTATATTCCTTTATGGGCCCAATACACCAAGATACGATCCTACTCCACTAATTACATCACTAACTATTAACTAATCAATTAATCATATATATATTCTAACACTATTCACCTAAACACACACTCACTCGCTCTTCATTTCTTTGTCGTCTCTTCGCTAGATTTGGCTGTCGTTGTCACCGTAGTTCAAATCTCGTCGCCATCCTTTTCTCATCTTGGCGAATCAAGGTTTTGTTCCTCCGTTGTCGTGGTTGCCGTCTGATCTGTTCAATAGTTCAGCATCTTGATATTTTTTTCCCTTTTCTTCTTTTATTGTAGTTGCTCATGGTGACTGCCTGAGGTTTCTATGGAGGTTGACGGTGGTTGGGGCTGAGTTGGGGGAGGCTTTGGTTTTCTTGAGAAGGGTACATTGGTGATTTTGAGGTAAAGTGATCCTAATTTCTTTCATCATTTTGAATTGATTATGCTCTATGGGTATTTATCTCTTCTGATTCTGAACTATTTTTTTGTTATCTTAAGTTTAAGTAGAAAAATTACATTTAACAGTTCTGATAAAAAACCAATTTAAGTTTATAAATCTTAAATTGAAATTATTTCTGATTCACTAAATTATTAATCTAATTTTACAAGAAAAGTTTTGTCAAATTCTTATAAAATGATATTTTTCTTTCATAATCTTATAATATAATTCTTGAAAATCTAAAAGAAAATGTTGGAAGTTAAATAAATTTCAAAAGTTTTAGGGTTAAGGATCATTTTTGCCAACGAACTATTGGGTAAAGAGCACTCAACACAATATACTATTTTGGGGACCTTAAATACAAATCAAGTAATCAACATTTGAAAACATGAAATTTGCGCAAAAACGTTTACAGTGCCTAACGTCCGTCAGATGGAAATAGAATAAGGAAAATAAATGGACAGCTCACACAACACGTGGCCTCACCATGTAGATCAGGAAAACGAAATAGAGTGTTTGATCAGATCCAAGACGATCGAGATTAGAGAAAACAAAATGTGAAGAGAGAGAATTAAGATGATCAGCAAATGCAAAACGATAATGAATAAATACAAGGGGATCAAACTTTGTAGAGACTAGATCTCCACACCAAGGCAGAATAAAACAACACAGTAAAACAGAAAAAAGAAAAGAGAGGTGACTCACACGTGGGGGTGGGAGAGGATTGTAAGATCGAAGCGGGGAGATAGGCACGTGCAAGGAGGAGGAGGATGGAGGAGGGGGTGGCGGAGGGAGATTCATGGAGACTGCGGAGGACCTCCTCTGGCGGACCATTCGTTTCTTCCAATGAACGGTGAGAAAGGCAGCGACGAGGCCGAGGTCTCGGATCAGAGAAGGAGGACCCGACCCAGGAGGAGTAATATTGTGGATGTCTGGTGGCACGGTGACAAGGCCAAGCTCAGCGTCAACACCTGCCACGAAATCAGAGGCCTCGTTTTTGCAAAGAAGCAGCTTCTTTCCCTGATCCATCATCATTAGCTTAGGGTTTTTCCAAACACAAACCACAACTCACAGTGCTTTTGGTTTCTGTGATTCCACTGTATCCCTATCTCTTAGTCCTCAGTGTGTGTGTGCAGAGATCGGGGGGGCAATGGACGCTCGGCAATCACGAAATGGCTATGGGGTTGTGTTTGATGTTGTGTGTTTTAAAGACTTCAACGGTGGACTCTACTCTCTCTCTCTCTCTTTCCCCCCAAGTAGGCAAGTACACTGTCCCTATCTATTTATTTCCCTTATTCTATTTCCATCTAACAGACGTTAGGCACCGTGACCGTCTTTGTGCAAATTTCATGTTTTCAAAGGTTGATTTGTATTTAAGATCCCCAAAATAGTATATTGTGTTGTGTGCTCCTTGTCTAATAGTAGTTCGTTGGCAAAACTGGTCATTAACCCAAAGTTTTAACTAAACGTTAAAATCTACACACACATATAGTATAAATGCAATGTAATATTTTAAGATTCTTAAAATGTGGCTATCCCAAAGACATAGCATATGTGGAATCTTGTAATGATGATTTGTTTTTACTTCAACCAGTAACTCACTCTGCTTTAAAAAAGCGATTTGGCATGGTATATAAGTAATAAAAACAACATTCAAAATGGATAATTTTGAGAAGAGGAATCCCTTATCCAATGCAATCAAAATAGCTGTCAATTAGGCCCATTTCGGCCAGAACACTTTAAAAATAATATTCATGAAGTAATTAAACCCCATTGGAATCATTTTGTATCATCAAAACATTAAAACAAGGAAATGGTTGCTTCTGTGTTGTTAGTTGCAGCGAATGAGCATCATATGCTAGGACTATATCAGCACCTTACACAAAGTAAGCCTACAACGTAATTTGAATGGTTCAAGTGCTAATACAAAGCTTAGGGCGAAAACTATTGAATTGTTCGACAATATTCCTTCATGGCTTCTATCATAAAATTATCCTGATTGTTCTTTTCCATTGTTGTGAATCAAACATTTTCAACCATTGGTTTGAAATATCTGATGTTGGCTTTCCTTCCTATCTACAATTCATAAGGGGTTTTTTTCTTCATATGTAGTGATCAAACACCTATTTTGAATACAGTGTTATGATCCTTGATACATGAAGTCAGATTTACAAAGAGAAATACAATCTAAAGCTAAAATTCACTGTATTAAGAGATAAAACAATCATTATCGCATGATACAGGGGAGGCAACTATTACAAAAGCTACAAAACACACACAAACACAACTCTCACTGTAGGACCAAAACCCTAACATAAACACATGACAGGTTGCCACTCTTTCGAGAGGAATGACACTCTTCACCTAAGGGCCCCAAATTACTTCCAAGTTCTTCACTGCCCTTCACATAGTACCTCTCACAGTCCCCAACTCATAGACTTTAACTATAGCTGTCCTAGAGCCAGTCTATTTCTCAATTCATTCTCCAAAGTGGCAAGTAAAACTACTAGCCAACAAAAGTACCCTGTCCTTTTTCATGTATTTTCCTAGGTTCTCAAAAGTTGTCCTAACATTACCCTCCCCTTCAAGCTTCACCTTGTCCTTAAGTTGATAATTGGAATTAAGCTTGCAAACATGCTTCTCCACTACAAATGGTTGATAATTGGGAAAAAAAAAACTTGAGGATATTAGATGAATTAAAAAAATATTTTTAATGTGCTCGATGAACTTTAACAAAAAAAAAAAAAACACTTTGAAAACAAAAACTTTTCTCCAAAAACTTTGAAATCAATAATATGATGGAACTGAAACTTTCCTGAAAGTTAACTTCAAAACAAGCATTCTTACTTCGACCAAAAGAAAAATAAAGCATTCTTACTTCTACTTTGACGTGCCCCTAATTAATTGGTTTTGTTCATTAAATAAATATCGCAAAACAAAAATGGAAATAACAACTCCAAAAACAATACGAGTAAAGAAAGGAGAGTGAGATTGGTACTTAAACAATTGTCTCCTATATTACAGTTTGCGTGTGGTGATTTGTTGATGTTCATGCCAACTGAAGATTGGCTACGCTTGCGTTTCCATTCTTCAAACAGTTGAATTGCATCTTGTTTTGAGGTAAAGTAGTTGAAATATCCTGATTCATTTAATATATTCCGAATTTTGATTATGCTCTAGGGTATTTATGTCTTTGGATTTTGAACTATTTTTTCATCTTAAATTTATTATGTAGAGAAATTACATTTAAGAGTTCTGACCAAAAAGCCCATTTTAGTTTAAAAATCTGCAACAAAGGTTGAGATTATTTCTCATCCCCAAAATTACTAATCAAATTTTAACCAGAAAAATATTGCCAAATTATGTCTTAGCAGACCTTCTCAGGCTTGTAACCATATATTTGAAATACTTTGATGAGGGCACTTCCACCTGAAAAACAACTCCATTACAATACCATGCTGAAGCTTGTGACATGTAGCAGAGGAAAACTTTCCCCCATCTGCCACCCTCAGAAATTCTATAATATTATCTCCTATCTTAAATATTAGACCGAACTCAACTGACTTTTTTAGGTAAATCAAGGAAGCTAATTAAATTATTACCTCCGATCTTAATAAATTATGTATATTTACCTTTTTTTTTTTTTTCCAAACCATTGTTTTTGTTAGTGCTGTTGTGCCACTCCCTCTTTTTGCATCAATGGCATTCAATTCTGCCTTCTTCGTGTTGTCTGTGTGCACATTGATGGAGACTACTCCTCTGCAGGGTCGTGCATTACTCGTTTTCCATAATTTAATGAGCCGAGTTAAACATAAAGCCCTTCTCATTTTCCAGCATTTGATTCTTGTCAACGACACAAATTGCCTTCTCCATTAACTCCTCTAGCATCTTCACATCGGCAACTTCGACAGAACAATAAAATCATGCAAACATGGCCTTATGGTTGGTTTAGATTCTATTTCGTTGATAATCAAGAGTGATGAGCTCTAAAATCTAGACTCTCCACCTCAAATTTGATCAATCTACATCTATTATTTAGTTTTCTTAAAAAATTATTTTAGTGTGTACAAAATCTAAAACATAAATAATCCCTTAATTTCAATTTTTTTTTAAAAAAATAATTTTTAAATTTAAAAATCATTAGCTATAAATTTTAAATATGGAGCGTGAAAATTATATTTGGGCCCTGTAGATATCATGGCATCGATGAGTACCATAGTGCTAATCACTTAGGTGAGCCGCAAAACTAGTTCCCCAATATTCATTAGAATATTCACGCATAAATTTTTAGATTTATCGTAATCACCCAAACTTAGAAAAATTATATTTCATAAGATATACATCCAATTGTCATTATCTTGGTCTCACTTTAAAGATTAAGCTTCGTTCTTTCAATATTCTACGTGTAAGGGTCAGATTTTTTCATCTCTACTGTGCCAACTTGACTTAGCAAGCTACTTCCCTTGTGAAAATAGTTACTTCAAAACTGCATAATATCATGCAGCAAATTAAGACTTGTACGAGTTACATAATAACCATTTCTAGTACAGTTGTACAGCACCATCATCATTCATTTACATCATCAAAATCTTAAGAAAAATTTATATAACTTATTGATAAGTTTATCCTTTTTATTTTGCAGTTTGTTCGCATTCAGATTCTTCATAGTATAACGTTTGCTTATTTGATAGCATTGTCTTTCTTCAACTTAAAGAGAGAGGGGGGAAAAAAGACGAAAAAGGTACTTCTCTATCGAAGGGATTATCAAAGGCTTTGAAATTTCAGAGGAGGAAAAAGAGGTAAGCACATACTTTGATTGTGTCCTTTTTACTGTAAGTGTCCCTATTTATCATCTCCTTTATGTTTAATTTTATATAACAGATGAAGATGCACGTATTCATGAGAACGGTTCATTGTTATAATATATATTGATAGTCTACTCCAAAATAACTTAATTCAGAGAAAAAACTATCACAACCTGTATGTTTGTGTGTGTATGATAAAACCTTTTGCCTGTTTCAACCAAATGGTTAAGACAACACTTAACAGGCAACTTACTCTTTTCCCCACCATCAAATCTCAGGCTTACCATAATACCATCCCAAAACGGTAACTTGGGAGTTGAAAGAACTGCAACTCAGCCTCCTTCCTCTCTCATGCTATTAGGAGGAAACAATACAATGAAATAAATATACAGAGTTAAGGTACAAAATCACCTACAAACTTGTAGCAAAAGTACTCCCAACATCATAAACTTTTTTTTGCACCCTAACCCAAATATATAAACACAAAAGTAAATGGTCATGCCCTACAAAATAGTGAGGGACCCATCTTAATTGAGAGGGGTGCTAAATCATCCCTTCTGGGGAATTTCTACATTTTAGAAGGCCTATAATAAATATTTAGATTTATATTGAAGCATTGTTTTTGGAAATTAAACTAAATAGACTAGCATTTGAGAATGTTTTATTGTCAGCATTTTTTGGTAACTTCTTTATTAGAGCTAAGTACTAAAATAACACTTCATAAAATTAAAGAATCAAAATAAAAGCTTGCATGAAGTTAAAGGGGGTGAAGGTGTACTTTTACCTTAATAAAATTATTCTGAAAATATAGAAATATGAAACCTTTTTGTATGAAATTACCCATAAACATTTAACCAAAGTGCATCTACCAATATATATTCTTTGAAGGCGCAACATACTTATAAGCTTTTAAGATGGGAGTAAAAATAACAAAACCGTTAAAATGACATAAAGGCTATTACCTTTTTGTTGTGGAGTGTCCACGCTATTGTTAGGAGAGTACCAAAATGCCCCTAAATCCAAAAACATCCTCCCCCTCCCAACCCATTGATTCATCAATCTGCAAAGAGAGGCTACAGATAACCACTCAATTTTGTGATGTCGGTGACGGTGGCAAGAAACAACAGAACATTATGTTTGAGACGACGAATGATGACCTTTGCAACCTTGCCTCTCATACGAGCCATCATCATGATTAGGTCTTCACCATCAACTGTGGCTTGTTCATTTATGACTTGGCCTGTGAGGAACTTAGTCCCTCTTCATATACTCCTTGTTTTCTATTGGTTTAGCCGAAGCATATTGCAAATAAAGGTCACGATTTCTAAGAAGAAACAAGCGATTGGTTTATGGTTTGTTGGTTTGTCTTTGGTTTGCGATTTTTGCCTTAAATGTTTGTTGGTTGGTTTGTGTTCTAGGTTCTCTATGCCCTGAATTTTGCCTTCAAATTGTGCCCCACAATCGGCCTTGTTTTTAGTCTAATTTGCGCCTTCTTCCACAATTTTGTTAATCTTTTATTCTGAGTTTGATTTGGGCCTCTTTTAATTCAGTCCCATCAATTCCATATCCACTCAAGTCTTTGAGTTTCATTTCTAATTGAGGTTTTGTTTTTCTCCATCCAATTGAGGTAGGTTTACTTATTAGATTCTACAAGCCATGAATTTTGGAAGTTGTAAGATTTATGGGCTTTCTACATGAACCAACTTTCCTAGGGAATGTCCCTACCACTTTTGGGTATCCAATAGGGAGAGGGCACTTTCACAATAATAATGTGGGCCTTGGCATAAAAATTAACGGCACAATTAAGTAGTTTTAACGGTTTTGTCATTTTCTCTCTCTCTCCCTCTCTTTTATAAAAACTTTTATGGATATTTTTGCACCTTTATCTTTAAATTTTCTAATATATAATTGTTATTATTATTATTTAAAATAGTTATATTTTTGAGTTAATCAATGCTTTTCCCAATTTGAACAACTATGTAGTAGAATAATATAAGCAAAAGTACACGTATCTTAATTCTATATCTTTCATTTTATTGTAAGTTTGTAAAATTTCTTTTTGATCCTTTTAAAAGAGTAGACAAATATTTTTCCTCTTTCATCGCAAGGTTAATTTAAGGATTAACCATGTAAATTTAAAAGTCAATTTAAAAGCTAAATTTCTTCAATTAAAACAATATATTTTTTTTTTGCTGAAATCAATTAATTAAAACAATATACACTACGGCAAAAAAATGGGCTTTTAGTCTGCTACATTTAGACCGGTTGTAGATGATCAAATATAAAAAGTTTAATCGGTGGTATTTTTGTAAATATGAAGAACTTTTTTTAATTCGGTTCCTTTAATATATAAGGCCTAAAATATATTATTTAGACTGATTTTTTTAACAACCAGTCTAAAAAGATAGAAATGTAAAAAAAAAAAAACGATTACTTTTAAGTCTGGATTTTTGCAAATAATCTCTCTAAAAGATTAAACATTTTAGATCCAATTTTACTTATACCCGGTCTAAAAGTTTTATAATAAAAAAATTATATATATATTAGACCATTTTTATAAAATAACAGGTCTAACAGGTTAACTTTAAAGACATTATTTTGATCATAACTGGTCTAAAAAGATTTTCATTAGAACCCTATTCATTGCCCAAAAATTGAATTTGGCCACACTTTCTTCATCCCTTAACGTATGTGACCGACCCTCTCATCTTCTCTCCCTCTTTTAAATCCCACAGCCTTCGGTCTTCCTCTCTTCTACACATCATCCCCTTTCCTCACCTCCTAACCCCTCTTCAAAGGACCAAATCAAATCTCCTCACTTGCAAACAAATCAAGGGTCTAAATCTCGTGACGTTAATGGAAAAACCCTCCAAAATTTTTAGTACTTTGAAACGTTTAAGTTAGCCAGATCATTCCAGAGAAGCTTACATGGCACAATATGGCAAAGAAAGAACGACGGATACTCACTGAAATTCTGAAGAAGACTCTTCATCGTTTCATCTTCAGGAGAAAAAACAATCACCCCAGACGTTTCGTTGGCTTGAGCGAATGAATCGGAGGAACTCATAGTTTGTTTGTTCTACCCACACAAAGAATTAGGGCTAGGCCTTTGAGATGCTGGAGAATACTGAAAACTAGGGTCGAAGAAATTGCTGATTCCACAGATTAGGAAAAATCCGTCCTCATAAATCGGCGATGATCCAATAATTTGGATCTAGTTAAGCAAAACCTCGGAATGTGAATCGGTGACGATGAGAGAATGGTTGTTCAGCATCATTGGAAGCAATCGGAGGTTCTGAGGCGGTAACGATAGAGGAGAGAAGGGGAAACGGAGGAGATCGAGAGAAGGTTGGATGGATTTTGAAAATGCAGAATCCAAAGGAGCGAAGACGGTGAGAGAAGGATTTTGTGAAAGAAGAGTTTGATAAAAGCCTTGGAGAGTGAGAGATATGGAGGTGTAGCCTGAATCAAACAGAATGTCCGCAGCGTCAAGGACGGTTCCATGGGAGAGAGAAGAGGAAATGGAGAAGAAGGAGATTGTGGGTAGAAGAAGAACAGAGGCAGCCAAATCTAGAGATTTTTTTGCTCAAGCCAAATCTAGAGATTGGGAGATAGATCCTTAAGACCAATTATTTTACATAACCAGTCTTAAAAGTCTTACCTTTTAAATCTTGTATTTTAAAAAACTGATTCAAAAAGTTTTTTTAATCGATTTTAAAAGTAACAGACATTTTAAACTCGTATATTGAGACTGCATCTAGAATTGGTCTAAAATGTGATTTTCACCCGGTCTAAAGAGCGATTTTTACGCTAGTGATATAGATAAACAATGTAGCTAGTGTAGCAACCTTAGAAGTTTAAATGTCATTTTTTTTCTAATGTACCATGAATCTGTTTTTATTATACATTGTGATAATAGATTTTCTTATTTCAAAGAAGATTAATATTAAATTTTATAAAATTAATTGATAAAATTCGGTTAGAATAATTGCATATAATAATTTTTGTTAATTTATAGTGTTAGGTAGACAAAGATAAAGACAATTAATTATGACTACATGTCTGTTTTAGATGGCTTTCCCTGGGGAAGGTATTTTAACAGATCTTATACGAAGATTGGTGGATAAAGGCATAAAGGAAGTAAACTATTTTCGTCATTTTGAGACTCATGATCGCGAGTTTAAGCAAGACGAGCAACTTTTGATTAGAAAACTAGAAAAGGTACAAAAGGATATTGAAGATGCCAAAAGAAATAATCAGTATCAAATTGAAGGTGAAGTTCAAGATTGGATCAAGGAAGCTGATAGTCTAATTCAAAACAAGGCTGAAATCAAGCTGACAAGGTTTGATAGTTGGTGTCCTTGTTGGAAATACCCACAAGGAAAGAGGTTGGCAAAGACGACGCTAGCCATTAAAGGTCACCTCCAGAAATATAACTTTGACATAGTGGCTCGTCCAGCTGAACTTCCAGGCATAAAGTACCATGCTTCCTCGAAAGAGTTCATTGATTTTGAAAGCAGAAAGAAAAAATTCAAGGAACTTGTTGACGCATTAGAAGATGGAAATCATTACATGATTGCGTTGCAAGGGATGGGGGGAACAGGTAAAACCACACTGGCAACACAAGTAGGCAAAAAACTTGAAGAATCCAAATCATTTGAGAAAGTCATCTTTGTTGTTGTGTCTAATCCTCCGGATGTCAACAAGATTCGAGGTGACATTGCAAGGCCATTAGATTTGAAGTTAGAGGAAAGAGTTGAAGCAGATCACTCACAACTTTTGTGGTCTAGAATTTCCAAAAATGAAAAGAAATTACTTATAATACTAGACGATGTTTGGGGGGAGCTAAATCTTACAGAAATTGGGATTCCATCTGGAGTTGACCACAAGAATTGTTTTGTTTTGATAACCACTCGCCATTCAAAAATTTGTCAAGCAATGAAATGCCAACATATAGTTCACCTACACACATTGGATGATGATGATGCATTGCATCTTTTTCTGTTTCATGCTACAAGTGGTGATGATGATTCTTCAAGAAAGGAGTTGGAGGGTCTTGCACGAGATTTTTTGAAGGAGTGTGGAGGACTACCTGTCGCAATTGTAGCACTAGCTAGCACATTAAGAAATTGGCATGTCGGAGAGTTGAAGGCGGCTTTGACAGCTTTGCAAAATTCCAAGTCATTTGTTGATGTAGATGAAGATTTGGTGAAGGTTTATAATTGTTTGAGATTAAGCTATGATAATTTACATAATGAGAAGGCCCAAAAGCTTTTCTTATTGTGTTCTATTTTCCCAGAAGACTATGAATTTCCTATAAACCTTATTATTAGACTTGGTATAGGGTCGGGAATTTTTGAGGAAGCCGATGATTATTGTGCAGCAAGAAGCCAAGCACTCGCAGTGAAAAATAAACTCATAGACTCTTCTTTGCTACAGAAGGTTGGGGAGAAAGAATGTGTAAAAATGCATGACTTGGTTCGTGAAGTGGCCCAATGGATTGCAAAAGAAGATGTTCAAGTGATTAAGGATTTGAGAACAACTTTAAAAACAAATAAGCGATTTGTGTTTTGGAGTACTGATGACTTTCCCGATCAGCTTGATGGTACAAAACTTGAGATTTTACTTATTTGCATAAGTGGTAGAAATGTCTTGGTGAAAGACTCAAATGTATTCTTTGCAGGGATGTCAAGGCTCAAAATTCTATTTTTACTTGGCGAATATGATAGAAAAGTTCCCTCTCCATCATTGTCTAAGTCACTTCTTTCATTGAAGTATATTCAAACTCTTATCTTGGATGGTTGGGAATTAGGTGATATCTCCATTTTGAAAAATATACAAAGTCTTGTGACACTTGAGTTCAAAAATTGTCTAATTATTGAATTGCCTAGAAATATCATGGAACTAAAGAAATTGAGATGGTTGGGGATGAGGAAGTGTGAAATTGAAAAGAACAATCCTTTCGAAGTGATTGAAAAATGTTCACAATTAGATGAAGTGTATTTTGTTGAGAATTTCAATGTAAAGGATTGGAACACACAAGATGAAAAAGAAATTGTAGATGAGATTGCTCATGATATATGTCCTATTGGGTTGCAAATATTTTCTATTGCTTATGATGGTTTTAAACGTTTTGCTAATGAAGATAATGGCCTATTAAGATGCTTCAATCCAGAACATATAAGACATTTAATACCAGATGCCATGTTTAAGTACCTTGTGAGAAGTACAGAAGTTCTTGAATTGGGGAAAATGGGACAAACAAGTTGGAAAAATCTTGCTCCTGACATTATTCCTTTGGAAAATGGAGGCATGGATAATTTGTTGAAGCTTTACTTGTATGAATGGGATAACATTGAGTGCCTTATTGATAATAGTAAATATCATTATTCTAATACCACATTCTTCTCAAAGCTGGTTGAGCTACATCTGTATTGTGTGGATGTGGAAAAATTATATTGGGATGCTATGCCTTCTCACTTTCTTTCGCAGTTACAGATTTTGAAGTTAAAGAAGTGTATGAAATTGCAAAACATATTCTTCGATGAAAATATCAAGGTACCTCATCTTAAGGTATTGCAATTGATACGTTGCCCAATGTTTCAACCATCAATTTTCCCACCCGTTGTTGCTCAAAGTCTAGAGCGATTGGAAGAATTAGTAGTTGGAGATTTTGAGGAGCTAAAAAGTTTAATTGCATACGAGAGTTTGAAACAAGAAATGGTAGTTGTTGGTAGTCAAAAGAACGATGGCTTATTGTTCCCAGCATTAAAAAATCTTACAATTAGAAGATGTGGCAAATTAGAAATGGTAATTTCACTACTGCCTGGAATCCTTCCCAAGTTGAAACATTTACATATATATGGTTGTAAGGAGCTTAAATACATATTTGGTGAATATGGAGTTGTGGGCCAAGTTTTGCAGCAAGATATCATTCTCCCTTTACTAACAGAAGTGACACTTGATGATGTACCAAGCTTTATTAGTATATTTCAAACCTGCCAGAAATGTTTGCTAAGGCGCCCTGAAGTGTTTAATGGAGATTCAAAGGAGAAACACGAAAACTCTAAGGCAAGTGCTTTTTCATGGGCTTACGGATGTTGCTTTCTAGCCCCAATTAAAGACACCAATATTGAAGTTCCCAATGCGGCAATGGAACAGCACACAATGTCACAGGTATTCTACTTTGGTCTTGCTTTCTTTACCCAACATATTTGTTTATGTTTTATACCTTTTTTTTTTTTTTGGAAAAGTGATATTTGATTAATTGAACTTCCATTTTATCATGTTGTACACGAATTGTTTATAGATATTTTTCTTTTTTAAAGTACATGCATCTAATAATAGAGATCTGATAAGAAGTAATGATATAACTATTCTCGTGTAATAAATTTTATTGAAAGTGTGACTTGATATTTTAAAAGTTGTAAAGAAGTATGAGAAGGGTTTAGAGAAAAAGTGAGATAAAAATAATAAGTGCTATATTTGTTTTTACTTATAATCCTTTTTTCTTTTAATGGTTCATAGTTATAGTCATATTCGTTCAGCATAACAAACGGTCAAGCGAATTGCTAGAAATGAGTTAGTTAAGACTTTTTCCCTCTGTAGGTGAATATGATAATTTGGACATGAAATACTTGCTGCCTTGTGTTCCTTTTATGAGGCTTTATTTCCTATTAACTAATTAACTACTTTCATGACATTAAAATAGTTCGTAAAAATTAGTTAAACATCACAAACTTTTACATCTTTCAAAATTTACATTTGATTGGTGTAGTTTATAAGAATAGGGAGATTGAGTAATCATTAAGTATGACTCTAGGCACTAGTTTATTAATTGGAAAAAAAGTCGGAATGCATTCTGTCAAGGAATTTATTTTTTTTACTTAACGGAATAATTGAATTGAGTCAGACTAACATTATTGTGTGATAGATCCAAAATCAAAATAGTGGAGGCCAAATTAATTTTTTAAGAAAGTAATAATAAACATATTTATATATCTATTTTAAATATATTTTAATGATTTTTAATATTCATTATTATTTTATAAAAGTGTATTTCACTCAAATTCTCAAAGGGATACATTTTTGAAAATAAAATGTTCTATAATATTTCTTAAAGAAATAATTTTATAAAAAAATAAAATGTAGAACAAAACACGTACCATTTCCGTCTTGAGTTGGCCTAGAATCCCTAGATATTGCATGTGGGGTTGTATGTCCACACACAACTTCCGTGTTGAGTTCGGATAACACACATACTGCGTATATATTCATGCCATCCATTATGTGTTGTCATGAAAATGTTGACAAAACCAAAAAAGGGTAAAAAGAAATTATAGGCTCTTCTCCAATTAGTTTTCTTCTTAAAGTATACCCACATTCTTTTAATATATCATGCTAGACACATTCATTTTGTATTTCAATCTTATGGTTTATTATTTCTATTTTGGTTGATGTTTTTAATATTATAGTTGAACATAAGAGAAGTGATTGGTTGTAGGGATCACGTGGATCAAGCAAAAGGATGATAACATTGCATACGGCTGAGTGTCTAATGAGGTATCCTTTGAGCCTACAAAATATAAGGCAGATGTCATTTTCGACTTGTTCAAAATTAAAGTCATTGTTTAGTTTATCCATTGCCACAACCATGATTATGTTGGAGAAGCTAGAAATATGTTTCTGTGAAGAATTGAAGCACATAATAACAAATGAAGCAGGGGATGATGACCATCTCAACCGCACCTCGATCTTTCCTGAACTTCAAAACCTCAAAATCCTCCACTGTAATAAGTTGGAATTTATATTTCCATCAACTCTTTTTGGAGGTCTTCAAAAATTAAAATCTATATATATTTTTGAAGCTCAGGAGTTGAAATATGTTTTTGGAAAATACAATGAGGAAGAGTGGCTATTAAATGAGAATGAAAATAATGATGAGCCTCATATTCATCTTTCGGCATTGGAATCCCTAGAACTCTTGGGTGTGCCAAATATGATCAGCATTGGCATCGAGGAATATCAACAGAAATGTCTATCTCTACAGATTGTGGAAGAACCAAAGGTACATAATACTTTTTGATTTGTTATTTTATAGCATCTCAATATTGCTCTGTTTTCTTAAAAAAAAAAACTAACGTTTTCTTCGGTTTATTCTCTATAAAAACTTCAAGCTTTAAACATTTAAATATAATTAAAATGGGTTATGCGAATTGTATATACATATTACGATGCAATTTATTAATTTCTATACTGGATAAAGACTACATATAATTTAACATTCACAAAACTACTAGGCTTTCATGGACGCAGCATTATTTATGTCAAAGTAATTTGATTTATCTTTTTACCGACTTCCAATTTAAATTAACATATTTCCGGAAAATAGTATGTTTGTGTGTTGGTGAGTGTGTGTATCTCACACATGTACAAATGATAGGAACAGACTACAGAGAATGCCATCTTTAATTCTCTGCCCCGCTATCAATGATTTTGTTTTTGGAATTATAGTTACTTTTCTTCCTGGAATGACATTTTTAAATGTGCCAGAGCAAGATAGAGTAGATAGAAGGATAGAATTAATTATCTTTAGCAGCTAAATTATCTCATTAATCAAATGTTTTAGGAGACAACCATTGAGCCTGCAAAATATAAGGGAAATGAGACCTGAGGGATGTAGAATATATTTCATAAAATATATTTTTTCCTAAAATGATCATCATTTGCCACAAAATAAAAAATGGGTAAAAAGAAATTATATGCTCTTTTTCAATGAGTTTTCTTCTTAAAGTATACCCACGTTCTTTTAATATATCATGCTAGGCACATTTATTTTGTATTTCAGTCTTATAGTTATGCTACACATTTTTGCTGCTCCGCCCGCTATGAATGATTTTGTTTTTGGAATTAAAATTATTAAACAAATTAAAGTGACTTTTTCTTTGCTGGATGTTGTGGGCGGCATGCAACCCATTCAATATGTTGTTGTCTTGATAATGTTAACAAAACTGTGAAAACGAAAAAAAAAAAAACAGAGAAAATATGCTCTTTTAATTAGTTTACGGGAATTGAACTAATACATCTCACTTATTTCATATTGATAAACTATGCATAATTTGATCTTTAAAATGTCGATATATTGTCTCAATTTCAAATTAATTATTTTGGAATATTTACATTTGTTTCATGCATATTTATATAGTTTTGTTTCTTCGTCTTTATTTACAAATGGACGTCTTTTAAGTTTTTTAATTATGTGAATAATTCTTTTGGATATTTGCAAATGTATGTATTATTCATATTTGTGATGGTTCTTTTTTATTTAAATATGACAATATGGGGATAAGGTTTCACTAAAGTGGGATGTTGAATTTGCACTGATATTAATTGGAATTGATGAATTACTTTTATTTGAAAACGTGTAGGAAATAAAACAGCAAATGCAAGATGTGACAAATGAAAGAGCGAAGGAATTGGAACAGCAAGAGATTGTGAATGTTGAAACACCACTGACCCCAACTGTGGGCTTCCAATATTTTCTCAACTTCCACAATGTGAAAGAAATAGTAATCTGGGGAAACAAAAAGTTGAAAACTCTGTTCTCTGGCTCTGCATGTAGAAACCTACCACAGTTGTCAGAATTAACTATAAAGGAATGTGAGGAACTAGTCAATGTGGTTGAAGATGATTTTCATGATCATCATCATATGAACTCTAGCTCCATTTTCCCAAAACTGGAGGATCTATCTATCGAGGATTGCAACAAGCTGGAGTTTATATTTCCTCTCTGTCTCTGTGGTAGTCTTCAAAAATTTAAATCTATACGTATCTTTAAAGCTCATGAGCTGAAATATATTTTTGGAAAATACAATGAGGAAGAGTGCGTATCAAATGACAATGAAAATGATGAGCCTCCTATTCATCTTCCAGCATTGGAATCACTAATCCTCACAGGTGTACCAAATATGATCAGCATTGGTGTCAAGAAATATCAACAGAAATACCCATCTATACAGATTGTGGAAGCACCAGAGGTACATAATGCTAATTAATTTGTTATTTTATAGCATCTCAAGATTGCTCTTTTTTCTTTTGGAAAAAACTAATATCTTCCTCTGTTTATTCTCTATAAAAATTTCGAGTTTTAAACATTTATATATAATTAAAATGGGTTATGCGAATTGTATATACATATCATAATGCAATTTATTAATTCTTTTATACTGGCTAAAGACTATATATAACGAATACTTGTTTACAAAATAATTTGACATCCTCAAAACTACTAAGCTTTCCTGAACGCAAAATTATTTGTGTCAAAGTCATTTGGATTTATCCTTATACCGACTTTAAATTTAAATTTAAAATATTTCCGAAATTAGTATATTTGTGTCTTGGTGAGTGTGTGTATCTCTGACTGGTACAAATGATAGGAATACAGAATGACATTTTTATTTCCCCGCCAGCTGTAAATGATTTTTTTTTTTGGAATTAAAATTATTAAGGAAATTAAAGTTACTCTCTTTGCTGAATGTTGTGGGCTGCATGCGTCCCATCCATTATAGTGTTGTTTTAGGGTGTGTTTGGTTTAAAGGGAGGGGTGAGGATTTCTCTCTCCTTTAGTTTGAAAAGTCAGATATGCCCATAAATTACATAATTTTTTATATCGTTTTTCACACATACATTTCATTCACATTATGATCATATTTGACTTTTCATATCAGGGTGAGGGAAACCTTATTCCCCTCTCCTCAAACCAAACACACCCTTAATAATGGTAACAAAACTGTGAAAACGTAAAAAACAAAAACAAAGAAAATATGCTCTTTCAATTCGTTTAGTCGTTAATTATTTTATCGGATCTTTTACAAGAATCGAACTAAAATATCTCACTTCTTTCATATTGACATCTGTTATTTCACTACTAGCATGGGTCCCAATGTTTAAATTCAGGGGTACGGTATCTCATTAGTCAAATGTTTTATAAACCACATCTTAAAGGCCCACATTCTTATAATACGCTATGCTTGGCACCTTAATTTATTTTTGCAATTCATACATCTTATGATCCTTTAATTCTCTTTTTGGTTCGTCAATGTTCTTAATCATATTTTTATTTAGGCGTGTAGGAAGATTGAAACATTGTGCCTGCAAAATATGAGGGAGATGAGATTTGGGGAACGTTGAATATATTTCATACAATATATTTTTCCTAAAAAGATCATCATTTACCAATATATGTTGTGGGATGCATGCACCCCATCCATTATGTTGTTAACAAAACTGTGAAAACGGAAAAAAGAAAACAAAGAAAATATGCTATTTTAATTAGTTAAGAATTATTTTATTTGATATTTTTCAACAATCGAACTAAAACATCTCACTTATTTCATATTGATAAACTATTCATAAATTGATCTTTAAAATGTTGATATATAGTCTCAATTTCATATTAATTATTTTGGAATTCTTACATTTGTTTGATGCATATTTATATATTTGTTTCTTCGTCTCTATTTGAATATGGACGTCTTTTAAATTTTTTAATAATGTGAATAATTTTTTTTGGATATTTGAAACTGTACGTATTATTCATATTTGGGCTAGTCCTTTTTTTATTAAAATAGGACAATATGGGGACAAGGTTTCACTAAAGTAAAGTGGGATGTTGAATTTGCATTGATATTAATTGGAATTGATGACTTACTTTTATTTGAAAATGTGTAGGAAATAAAACAGTATATGCAAGATGTGACAAGTGAAAGAGCGAAGGAATCGGAACTGCAAGAGATTGTGAATGTTGAAACACCACTAACCCCCTCAAGTGTGGGCTTCCAATATTTTCTCAACTTCCAGAATTTGAAAGAAATAGAAATCTGGAAAAACAAGAAGTTGAAAACTCTGTTCTCTGTCTCTGCATGCAGAAACCTACCACAGTTGTCCAAATTAACTATAGGATACTGTGAGGAACTAGTCAATGTGGTTGAAGATGATTCTCATGATCATCATCATATGAACTCTAGCTCCATTTTCCCAAAACTGGAGGATCTATCTATCACGAATTGCAACAAGCTGGAGTTTATATTTCCTCTCTCTCTTTATGGTAGTCTTCAAAAATTTAAATCTATATCTATCATCAAAGCTCATGAGCTGAAATATATTTTTGGAAAATACAATGAGGAAGAGTGCGTATCAAATGACAATGAAAATGATGAGCCTCCTATTCATCTTCCAGCATTGGAATCACTAATCCTCACAGATGTACCAAATATGATCAGCATTGGTGTCAAGAAATATCAACAGAAATATCCATCTATACAGATTGTGGATGCACCAGAGGTACATAATACTTTTTAATTTGTGTTATTTTATAGCATCTCAAGATTGCTCTGTTTTCTTTTGGAAAACACTAATATCTTCCTCTGTTTATACTTCATAAAAATTTCAAAATTTAAACATTTATATATGATTAAAATGGGTTATACGAATTGTATATAGATATTACAATGCAATTTATTAATTCTTTTATACTGGCTAAAGACTATATATAACGAATACTTGTTTACAAAATAATTTGACATCCTCAAAACTACTAAGCTTTCCTGAACGCAAAATTATTTGTGTCAAAGTCATTTGGATTTATCCTTATACCGACTTTAAATTTAAATTTAAAATATTTCCGAAATTAGTATATTTGTGTCTTGGTGAGTGTGTGTATCTCTGACTGGTACAAATGATAGGAATACAGAATGACATTTTTATTTCCCTCCAGCTGTAAATGATTTTTTTTTTTTGGAATTAAAATTATTAAGGAAATTAAAGTAACTCTCTTTGCTGAATGTTGTGGGCTGCATGCGCCCCATCCATTATAGTGTTGTTTTAGGGTGTGTTTGGTTTAAAGGGAGGGGTGAAGATTTCTCTCTCCTTTAGTTTGAAAAGTCAGATATGCCCATAAATTACATAATTTTTATATCGTTTTTCACACATGCATTTCATTCACATGATGATCATATTTGACTTTTCATACCAGGGGGAGGGAAACCTTATTCCCCTCTCCTCAAACCAAACACACCTTTAATAATGGTAACAAAATTGTGAAAACGAAAAAAAAAACAAAAACAAAGAAAATATGCTCTTTCAATTCGTTTAGTCGTTAATTATTTTATCGGATCTTTTACAAGAATCGAACTAAAATATCTCACTTCTTTCATATTGACATCTGTTATTTCACTACTAGCATGGGTCCCAATGTTTAAATTCAGGGGTACGGTATCTCATTAGTCAAATGTTTTATAAACCACATCTTAAAGGCCCACATTCTTATAATACGCTATGCTTGGCACATTAATTTATTTTTGCAATTCATACATCTTATGATCCTTTAATTCTCTTTTTGGTTCGTCAATGTTCTTAATCATATTTTTATTTAGGCGTGTAGGATTAGATGATAGAAAATAAATTAGCCATATAAGTTGTGGGGATCATGTGCATTAAGCAATAAAAAGAAGATTGAAACATTTCATGCAACTGAGTGTCTTAGGAGACAACCATTGTGCCTGCAAAATATGAGGGAGATGAGATTTGGGGAACGTTGAATATATTTCATATAATATGTCACGCCCCGAAATCCAGCAGCATGACCGATACTGAAAATGAGGGAAAACCTACCTCCTCAGACCATAAGACCACAACTAAACCTGCTAACCATAACCTCCACTACACAAACATGCCACAAACTAAACCATAACATATTCGATAATACTCAAAATAATTATCAGTACTGCATTTGGAGCTCCGCTCCATCCATACATACTGGATACATGCTTTGAACCAAAATACGGGCCGAGATCCTGCCTAAGGTTTACGTGGAGCAACTAGCCTGATCAACAGCAATACAACCAAGCAACAAGTATTTACATCACAAAAAGGCTTTACAAAAGAAATGCCAGCAGCTTTGGACTCCAATAGACTTCTCACAGATTGGCCGCAGGCCCAACGTCAGCAGTACTATCTGAACCAAGCAAATTTTCCGGTGAATAACGTCCCATGAGCATAAATCAAATAAATTCAGATGTAAACAGTTAAGAATAATTTTTATCTTTTGGTAAACTCAAAATTAATATCATGTAAACACAATTTAAAACAGCATTGCATATGGGAATATAAATCACTTAGTTTGAAATGCGTATTAAATCCTCTGTCTAACAAAATCAGTTCAAAACAGAAAATCTCAAAACCACAGCTTTTAGTAGGACTTCAACAGAACGATGTGACAAGCGTGGACACACAGTCCACGAGGGTAAACTAACAAAGCGCGGCAAAGCCACGAAACAAGTGTGGACACACAGTCCACGAGGGTAAACTAACCAAGCGTGGCAAAGCCACGAAACAAGCGTGGACACACAGTCCACGAGAACAAGCGCAGCACGAAGCCACGAATCAAGCGCAGGTACAAGACCCACGAAAAACAAGCGTGAGAACACATCCCACGAATAACAAGCGAGCTCGAGATTAACCATGGTGCACCAAGGACTAACAGTACTGCTGTTAGTAACCAGCGTTCTGTGTTCAGTCCTCTCAAAAACGTTTTCAAGCATGCTTGGGGCTAATTTACCAAAAACAATGAAAAGTCCCTTTGTGTCGAGATAATGATAGCTTGTATCAAATACTTCATAATAAGATACCCCCAGCATGAAACTTTAATAACAATATCTCAAGCCTTCTTTCCAATTCAATATAACAACAAAATCCTTTTCAAATAATACGTTCTAGCGAATGAATTTTCCAAACTGCAAGATAATTTCGATGTATCAACAGTATCGATGTCCAACTTCAAGAACTCACATAATACAATTTCAAAGTTTTAAGACCAACTCAATATGAAGTTTATGAAAATATCACAAAACTCTCTTTGCCATTTAAGTGTATAATCATGAATTAGACTATGAAGTACTTAAGGAAAGAAGAATTTACTAGTAACAAATAAAATCACCAATCTTTACTGATATGATTTCAATAAGAAAATGCAACAAACCTAATAAACTTCCCTTTGCAAAAACATACTTCTTAATATGATGATAACATAAAAATATAGCAAGTAGTAATAATGTCATTTATAAAATTGTAATGGGACGTTATCCACTCACCTGAGGGCCTATGCTACGCCTCTTCCTCCCCCTTATCAGTTTCCAAACGACGAATTCCTCCTCCTTCTAAAACCCAACAAATACATCAATTAAAATCCTGCGCAATTTAGCTATTCTAACATACAACTGATTCTTCTTTCTTTTTCTTTTTTTAATTGGCACTCAATCCCCTCTAAGACACATACACACTTTCATCAAAACTTGACGAACTCCCAAATATCCCTTCTAAAGCTTCCCTTTAACTCATGCCAATAACAAACAAAACCTCACAAGACAAAGGAATTTCTTTGCTTCCCATATGCAAATATAATACAACAACCAGCCACACAAGTTCCCAGCCAGAAAAACCTTTAAGCCACAATTAACTAATTAATAATTTTTTCCAACACGGTCAGCCCCCAGCAGCGCATATACCAATCATATAACAGCAATCAACACACACAAACACAGGAAATATACCCATTCACCAAGCCTGGTTACAAGGACCCAACCGAATTACAAAAATCATGGAACTATGATTTCGGTCCTCACTTAACACCAACAGCAAAGAGGAAGAGGAAAAACAGAAAACCAATATATCAGATCAGTAAAGAGTTCTTAAGAACAAAACTTATTATACTCCCCTTCCAAACCCATTTACCAAAGACAAATCCATTCCTAATCCCTAATTTCAAGCAGCATGGACAAAAACACCCACAACCAGCGAACCCAAGACGCCAAACGAAACAGAAAAGAAACAAGAAACAGAAACAGCAGATTCGAACCAGAAAAGGGGACACCGGCGGCCACCACAGAGCTCCGACGGCGAGGACGAACGGACCAAAATGGCGAGCTAGGGCTGCATCGCTGGAGCCGAAGGATTTTCCCCAAAGTCGCGAAGCTTCGATCGTTTATTTTTTTTTTCTTCCTCTAATTGCAACAACTGAATAGATATAAGGAAAATAAAAAATAAAAATAAAAACCGATTTCCCCCCTTTTTCCTCTTTTAACCCTTACTTTTCTTTAAAAGAATTTTATTCACCAAGGGTCTTTTGGTAAAATCATCGGTCCATCCCTTGTAATATATTCTTCTTCTTCTTTTCTCTCTTTTCTCTTTTTTTTTTTGTTTTATCGGGCTGTTACATTCTCCCCCCCTTAAGAAATTCGGTCCTCCGAATTAAATTACATTCATACCTCTACTCCAGAATAGATGTGGATACTTGGCTCGCATCTCTTCTGTAACGCCCGCCTCAAATACAACCTTTAATTGCGTACACGGAAGCGTTCTTTAAAAATTTAACGTGAAGTTACTATTCACGTATACAGCACTATTCACTATTCATGTATACGGTACTATTCAAAAATATGTACAGATATACGTCAAAGTATAAATCTGACGGAAGTAAAAATCTCTTTCCATCTTGTACTCATACGTTTGCATCTTCTTCGTTCTTCAATCTTCTGACACGAGCTGCAAATTAACTAATTCAAAGATATATGCTGGGATTCAAATGAATCCCAGTAGTAACGTTAATCATCGCTCACATAAAATGCATACACAAAACATGCAAGTTAACCATCAATTATACATACAATTCATTCAACACATTCAACATTCAAAACATTCAAACAATATACATATATACGTACAACGGTAAATACATGCATGTAAAGGCACACATAGTATGTGAGAGAAGCGTTACTACCTGATGGTCTTTCCAATTCCTGATCTGGTTTTCAATCATTTGATCATCCCGGATAATATCGGCTCCTATATTTAAATATTCATGGATGGCCGAGTTATTATTTTTTCCAAATTCTTTATTTTTCTTATTTCCAAATAAACTTCATAAACTGGTAGAATTTTCAATTAACTTTGAAAATTCATATTTAATTACACAAAACTCCATTTGTCGTGATTCCAAAAATCACTTGTTCCTCATTATGTCTATATTTAGGGAAAAATACATTCAACTGTCAAATATTCGTACACTTTTCCCAGAATTTTCATTCATCATCACTGTTCCAGAAAAAACGTTCAGATTCATTGTCTAACTTCAAAAATACATATCTGGAGTTCTAGGTATCCAAATCAGGTGGTTCAAAAATCCATGAACTCCTCATTAAGTCTAGTTTCTAGGAAAATTGGTTTCAATATTTAATCATATTCCAATGATTCCCAGATTTCAAAAATGTAAACACTGCTCCGAAGATGTTTCAGAAAACATCCAGATTTCATGCTTAACTTCAAAAATTCACAACTTCCTGAATATAAATCCAAATAAGGCTTGTGACCTATCAAATTAAAGCTTGATAAGTCTACTTTCATTCTGGAAATTTTCATAGAAAAACTTAAATATTTACTATTTTAAAAGTGAATCCGAAATTTACTGTTCATTTCTGGAAACCAGCGTTTTTCAGTGTTCAATTTCTAACTTTGAAAAATCATAACTAATTCTATAGAACTCCGATTAAGGTGATTCAAAATTCTATTTGAAGTTCTATAAGTCTAGTTTATGGGAAAAATATTCGTCAAGCCAATTAATATCTGTACAATTTCCAGAAATTCGAAAACATAACGCCACTTAAATCTGGAAATAGAATTTTCCAGTTTTTATAACCAAACTTAGAAAAATCTTAACTAGAGTTCTAGACGTCGGATTAATACGTTCTAGCACTTATTTTAAAGTTGAGAAAATGTACTTTCATCTTACCAAATTTCACAATCAGAAGAATTCATCTGCTTGATCAAAGCCTTGCATGAACACGACATCCTCACAGATTTTCTCGAAGCAACACCAATGCCCCTTTTCTCTTCAACTCGCTCTCTCTCTCTCTCTCTCTCTCTATTCAGTCATGCAAACCGAAATGAATAGATGGAGAGATAAATGTGTATATCATTGGCGTGAGAGAGGGAAATGGGTGCATGTGAATGCATTTTGTCCCCATTTGTGTGTGTTATCCACGAGAGGGAGAGAGATGCTAACTTTGTCAAATGATAATGGAACGTGGGACATACATGTTGGGCAATTTTCAATGAAAAGGAGAGTAATTGATATACCTGCCCGTGAATGATTAAGGAGTGTGAGAGAAAAATATAAAATAATGGTAGTGGAATATGAGAGTAAAGGTGTCGGATGGAAAAATGAAGAATGAATATAAGTGTTAGAAATAAATCCTTAGTACTATATAAGAATATTTCTTTCTTAATTAGCTTCTAAAAGCCATAAAATATTCCTATATCCTTAAAATATCATTCATCATTTTTCCCAAATTTCAAAGTCCATGATATTTATAATAATTATCTTAAGCTTCTCCTCAATAAGCTTAATACTTTGGAATTTTACCGGCTTAGAAGCTTATTCAACTCAGTCTTATTTCTAAATTCATTGTCCCAAAATTTGGGATATTACATTTCTCCCCCTGATAAATAAATTTCGCCCTCGAAATTTGTACATTTTCACTTCGGGGAACCATTCCAAATACTCAGTCCACCTTTTTTACATATGCTTACCAAGCATGTAACATCCTCACAAAATTACTAATCATCTTGTACCTAATGTAATATTCAAATTCAAGTCTACCGGTATCCGCACAGCGCTAAGCCTCACAGTCGGTATATTCTCCTTCCAATTCATTTTGTTTTTATAGCGCTAGATATTCTGACCTTATTGTCCAGGGATTTACCCTTAACCATAGGTTTCTCAATTGTATCTAGTACAATTTCGAATATTTTGTCAACCTCAAAATATACTTTGAACACATCAGTCCATTTCTTAATAATCCTTTAAAAGAATTATTGTCACGAGTTTCATTTCTCATTCTTTCAACATCTCAAATTCTAGAGATTTGCTTGTTCAATTCTATTCTATGCTTGAGCTTCTTCAATTCAAATTCATAGATTACTTTCTTCTGCTTAGCATTATAGCTAGCGATTACTATCTGACTTATCAATATAGATTTTTGGATCATTCTGTCAGTTTCTGTTCCTATATCAACATAGTCACCCAATGCACCACTTTCGATTCAAAAACATCAGTGAAAACAATCACGTTAATGTTTCACATTTTAAAATACGGGCAATGATAATCACATCATTGCTTTTCAATTTTCTATGTTGTCTCAAATTCAACTTTCTGATTTTCAAATTCAAATATTCAAAATTCTATGGTAGCAGTACATTTTCAAAATTTCACTCTACAATAAAATTCTTTCATATTTTTAGAGAAAACATATTCGCTGCCAGCTCAATTACAAGAAAATACATTCATTTCACGGCAGACCATATTGGCCGCTTTGTTACAAACTGTAATAATTTCCCTTATCGAATTACCACACCCGGCCTAAACCGCCATGGCATTCAGGGTTACCCCACATTCAAGGGCACTACCTCCCGGCCTAAACCGGCGATAAGGTTACAATTCTGCTGGGTAAATAACGCCTCTCCTCTAGAGGATTTGTTCGCTCAACTAAATTTAGCTGAGATAAGTATTCACAATTGCTCAACTTTGGATCTGAGGATAAATCCAAAGTTTAAGAGTCACTTTACCCACACAGCTTGCATTCTCAATTTCAAAAATATTCAATTATCATTCTTTCAATTTTCAATTCAAATGAGCTTTATTAATGGCAAGCGATTCAAAAATATTTCACAAGCACCTGGTAAGATCCAGCAAACTGAGTATTTCTACAACAGTTCTTGACCTTTTCCAGTACTGTACTGCTTTCAAAACCACAAAATTCAAAATTCAAAATTCAATTTCAGATTTTGGGTTCTACTGAACCCTCTCTACGGAACAACATCAATTCAAAAATGACCATTGCCCTAGTCTCAAATTCTGTTGAAAACCTTTCATTCAAGAATTCAATTCATAAAATTCAAAGTTTCAATTCAAGCTCTGGGTTCCAAAAGGATCCCTTCAATGAAACAATATTGTTCAAAAACAATTACTTCAAACTGAACTTTAATTCAGCTGAAAACATTCTTGTTCAAAATTTCAATTTAGAAAATTCTCAAATACAACAGGTGCATTGGAAAATTCAAAATTAAATTTTTCAAACAAACGCAGGAACCAGACAACTATTACAGAAGGTCTTCACTTCTAAATACACTTCAGGTTCTATTTTAGCTACTTGAGCAATTCATAGAACATACCATTCATTCACAACACGAATGTTTTTCACTTTCCTAATTAGGTATTCATCGATATATTAGGAAATTATCAGTTACTAACATTTCTACGAGTACTTGTCCAAATTATGGAATCATAACTCAACAACTGAGATTTTTAACAAACTCACAACCATTCATTCTAAGGAGACTTTTTAAATCAAATTCCAACACTATGCTAGATCAACATCTAGCAACCGCAAAATATCTTGTACACATTGGTACCAGATTCTAGTGCCTTAATTCATTTAAATCAATCGGTACCACATTCTAATACCTTTGTTCATTCGGGACAATTCAATGCCTAAAGAATTAGTTCCATTACCAAATTTCATTCTCAAGCCTCAATTTAGTTGGTAACATGCTTTAGTTGTCTCTCCAACATTCAGGTTTATCAACCTAATTCTAAAAATTCAACCATATTCCATAAACTTGCTAACATTTCCAAGATTCATATCTTACACCGAGATATTTCAAATTCCCATTACTTCCAGAGAGTCTCCTTTCTCGAGATGGCTTTAACTGATCAGACTTCCATTTTCAAATGCCAGTCTGACATCTCGAACCAACTACACGCTCCAAGACAAATTTCTTGAAGATACAACCGGCAATAAATGCTACACTGTCTTCTGTTTGGACCGAAAGTCTATAAGACTCCGACCTATAGAGGTGGCTAGGGCGTGTCAGATTGTATTAGGGTGCGGTGCCATAAAATTTCCACATAATAACAAAGTCTGCACTATTCTGAGCCAACGATAGATGAGAATCCGATGCTGCTTAACAAAATCCAGACGTTACTAGCCCAGCTATAAATCGAGTAAAGAAAGAGTAAATGTTTCACGTTCTCTCAAGCTTCACAAAACTTCCACATATTCATTTCCTCTCCGATCGTAACTTTCACTATAACCTTTCACATTATCCTTAAACATGGCCGGTTCAAGTAACTCTATTCCAGTCTCTGATTCATTCAACCCTTTCTTTCTTGAAGCCTTACTTCAGGACTATCAGACTAACATGTTGTCTGACTTGTCAAACAATGCATCATACCCTTATTCTTCTTTACTTCCCCAAAATCCCGTAAGTATGAACGTTCATTCATCTGCCTCAACGATTAACATTCCTACTCCTCCTCCAAGGATACAAGATTCTATTTTTACAACTACTAACAGAAAGGAATCTGAAGCAGGTCCATCAAGGCGACCTGTCCAAAGGTGTCGTAATGTGGCAGAACTTATGGAGTCTACGGTACCTTCTCAACCAAGGAATCCTGCTTCTACCTTGACTGAGACTACTAATCCATTTTCATGTGGTTGCTGCCATGTTCTACGAGAGATCATTCATACCAATGGACTTCAATACCATAAACTTGAAGTTCATGGGAGGATTGGTATGATATGCCACGCTGTCTTTCACCAGGACGTACAAGGAGGTTCTTCCAGTCCTCAAATATTTGACTTTGGTAAGAAAAATTTAGATGATGTCAAACATTTCCTAGAAAATTATTGTTTGAATCAAAAATCTTTAGGGTATGTCCTGGTGTTAGATCCCCTATCAGCCTACTATGAGGCCCTCTGTGTTGGTTTGGAATGGACTAAAAATCAAAATGAACTCCCTAATAGTTCATTTCCAACCAACACAGAAAATATATCCAATAAAGGAAAAGAGCTCATGGTTGTAAATAATAATCCTTCAGTCCCCATACCTAGTGATCCATACCGATCAAGAGCTGAACAGAATATTAGGGGTGCATCAATGTCAATAGATGATCTTAGAGACTTATTCCATTTACCTCAACAAGATGCGGCTAAACAAGTTCGTCTATGCAAAAATGTCTTAATGAAAATATGCCATAGGGAAGGAATAAGGCATTGGCCTTATGTAAAAATTCGAAGCACTATGAGGCAAATAGCTAGATTGAGAAAAACAATGTCTTCTGATGATCCTCTCTCAAGTGCAGCCGCTCAGGAAGAAATTAATAGACTTAAACTTGAGATGGTCCAAGCTTGTGGTGGGATTATGCCGACTGTTGCTCTCAATGCTTGAATTCATCTTGTCTTTTCTTCTTAGCATTCTAATTTCTGCTTGTACTTTTATACTAAATTTCATGGGAATTTCCAAGTTTGAATATTTTTCTCACCCATTTTCAATTAATCACATAAGTTCAAGCTCCAGCAGCTCATTCTAACCTATTGTCAGAACTTATGTTCTAACCGGACTTCGAAATTCTGAGTTGATAATTCTATCATCAAAATTTATATTCTAATTCCAACTTGTCACTCAGAATTATCTAACTTTCAATACAGATACTTTTCATATCATCAGAGTATTCTAGCCAAATGCCAGAACCTCAGCTCTGATACCACAACTGTAACGCCCGCCTCAAATACAACCTTTAATTGCGTACACGGAAGCGTTCTTTAAAAATTTAACGTGAAGTTACTATTCACGTATACGGCACTATTCACTATTCATGTATACGGTACTATTCACAAATATGTACAGATATACGTCAAAGTATAAATCTGACGGAAGTAAAAATCTCTTTCCATCTTGTACTCATACGTTTGCATCTTCTTCGTTCTTCAATCTTCTGACACGAGCTGCAAATTAACTAATTCAAAGATATATGCTGGGATTCAAATGAATCCCAGTAGTAACGTTAATCATCGCTCACATAAAATGCATACACAAAACATGCAAGTTAACCATCAATTATACATACAATTCATTCAACACATTCAACATTCAAAACATTCAAACAATATACATATATACGTACAACGGTAAATACATGCATGTAAAGGCACACATAGTATGTGAGAGAAGCGTTACTACCTGATGGTCTTTCCAATTCCTGATCTGGTTTTCAATCATTTGATCATCCCGGATAATATCGGCTCCTATATTTAAATATTCATGGATGGCCGAGTTATTATTTTTTCCAAATTCTTTATTTTTCTTATTTCCAAATAAACTTCATAAACTGGTAGAATTTTCAATTAACTTTGAAAATTCATATTTAATTACACAAAACTCCATTTGTCGTGATTCCAAAAATCACTTGTTCCTCATTATGTCTATATTTAGGGAAAAATACATTCAACTGTCAAATATTCGTACACTTTTCCCAGAATTTTCATTCATCATCACTGTTCCAGAAAAAACGTTCAGATTCATTGTCTAACTTCAAAAATACATATCTGGAGTTCTAGGTATCCAAATCAGGTGGTTCAAAAATCCATGAACTCCTCATTAAGTCTAGTTTCTAGGAAAATTGGTTTCAATATTTAATCATATTCCAATGATTCCCAGATTTCAAAAATGTAAACACTGTTCCGAAGATGTTTCAGAAAACATCCAGATTTCATGCTTAACTTCAAAAATTCACAACTTCCTGAATATAAATCCAAATAAGGCTTGTGACCTATCAAATTAAAGCTTGATAAGTCTACTTTCATTCTGGAAATTTTCATAGAAAAACTTAAATATTTACTATTTTAAAAGTGAATCCGAAATTTACTGTTCATTTCTGGAAACCAGCGTTTTTCAGTGTTCAATTTCTAACTTTGAAAAATCATAACTAATTCTATAGAACTCCGATTAAGGTGATTCAAAATTCTATTTGAAGTTCTATAAGTCTAGTTTATGGGAAAAATATTCGTCAAGCCAATTAATATCTGTACAATTTCCAGAAATTCGAAAACATAACGCCACTTAAATCTGGAAATAGAATTTTCCAGTTTTTATAACCAAACTTAGAAAAATCTTAACTAGAGTTCTAGACGTCGGATTAATATGTTCTAGCACTTATTTTAAAGTTGAGAAAATGTACTTTCATCTTACCAAATTTCACAATCAGAAGAATTCATCTGCTTGATCAAAGCCTTGCATGAACACGACATCCTCACAGATTTTCTCGAAGCAACACCAATGCCCCTTTTCTCTTCAACTCGCTCTCTCTCTCTCTCTCTCTCTCTATTCAGTCATGCAAACCGAAATGAATAGATGGAGAGATAAATGTGTATATCATTGGCGTGAGAGAGGGAAATGGGTGCATGTGAATGCATTTTGTCCCCATTTGTGTGTGTTATCCACGAGAGGGAGAGAGATGCTAACTTTGTCAAATGATAATGGAACGTGGGACATACATGTTGGGCAATTTTCAATGAAAAGGAGAGTAATTGATATACCTGCCCGTGAATGATTAAGGAGTGTGAGAGAAAAATATAAAATAATGGTAGTGGAATATGAGAGTAAAGGTGTCGGATGGAAAAATGAAGAATGAATATAAGTGTTAGAAATAAATCCTTAGTACTATATAAGAATATTTCTTTCTTAATTAGCTTCTAAAAGCCATAAAATATTCCTATATCCTTAAAATATCATTCATCATTTTTCCCAAATTTCAAAGTCCATGATATTTATAATAATTATCTTAAGCTTCTCCTCAATAAGCTTAATACTTTGGAATTTTACCGGCTTAGAAGCTTATTCAACTCAGTCTTATTTCTAAATTCATTGTCCCAAAATTTGGGATATTACATCTTCCTCAACTTCCCATGTAGCTTCCTCTTGCGAATGATTGCGCCACAACACCTTCACTGATGCAATTTCTTTTGACCTTAACTTCTTTACTTGCCTATCGAGAATAGCTATTGGATCCTCTTCATACGACAAATCATGACTTACGGGAACCTTTTGATACTCGATAACGTGGGAGGGGTCAAATAGGTACTTCCGTAGCATTGACACATGAAACACCGGATGAACACCAGACAACTCCGGAGGTAAAGCTAAACGATATGCCACCGGGCCCACTCTGTCTAACACTTCAAAAGGACCAACATACCTTGGGCTCAACTTGCCCTTCTTTCCGAACCTCATGACTCCCTTCATAGGAGATACCTTCAAGAACACCTTATCTCCTACCATGAATTCTAATTCTCTGCGACAGTTGTCCACGTAAGACTTTTGCCGGCTTTGAGCTGTCGCCAACCTTTGTTTGATCACTTGGACCTTCTCTTTAGCATTCTGAACGTAATCCAGTCCCAAAGTCCTCGGATCACCCACTTCAAACTACCCAATAGGAGATCTACATTGCCTACCATATAATGCTTCGAACGGGGCCATCTGAATACTTGCCTGATAACTGTTGTTATAGGCAAACTCCACTAATGGTAGATACTCGTTCCAGCTTCCACCAAAATCTAACACACAAGACCTTAGCATATCTTCAAGTATTTGAATTGTCCTTTCCGACTGACCATCGGTTTGCGGGTGAAAAGCAGTGCTAAGATTCACTTAAGTGCCCAAAGCTTTATGGAACGCCTGCTAGAACCGAGAGGTGAATTGAGGTCCTCTATCAGAGATTATCGATAATGGGACGCCGTGCAGTCGGAAAATTTGGTCCATATAGATTTTTGCATATCGAGACACCTTGTAGTTTGACTTGACTGGGAGAAAATGAGCTGATTTAGTCAATCTGTCCACGATAACCCAAATAGAATCATATCCGGACGCTGGAGGCAAGCCTGTAACAAAATCCATGGTAATATTCTTCCACTTCCACTCTGGAATTTCCAGTCGCTGCAATGGTCCTGCTGGCTTCTTATGTTCTGCTTTCACTTGTTGACAAGTCAAACAACACGAGACGAAATCTCCCACATCCTTCTTCATATCGTTCCACCAATACAACTGTCTCAAATCCTGATACATTTTAGTAGCCCCGGGGTGAACAGTATATGCAGAACGATGGGCTTCTTCTAAGATCTGTCTCCTCAAGTCCCTCACTTCAGGCACGCAAATCCTACCACCACATCTCAGCACACCTTCCTCATCAATCATGAACTCGGTAGTACTCCCCTCTTTAACTGCCTTCGCTAGCTTACAAAGTTGTGGATCTGATAATTGAGCACCCTTAATATCCTCAATCAAGGAAGAAGAGGCTTGAAGGTGCGCTAAGAATTTCCTCCCCTTAGATATTTCGAACTTCATGCCTTCCTGCTCAAGCTTGTGAATTTCTTGAATTAGTGGTCTTCTTGACGCAGTAATGTGAGCTAGGCTACCCATAGACTTTCTACTCAAGGCGTCAGCCACTACATTGGCCTTCCCTGGGTGATACAAAATCGTACAATCATAATCTTTGAGTAGTTCCATCCATCTTCGTTGCCTGAGGTTCAAATCCTTTTGATCAAAAATATATTTTAAACTTTTATGGTCGGTAAAGATCTCACAAGTCTCACCATACAAATAATGTCTCCATATCTTTAAGGCAAAGACAACTGCTGCCATTTCCAAATCATGAGTCGGATAGTTTTGTTCATGCTTCTTGAGTTTCCTGGAGGCATACGCAATCACTCGACCATTCTGCATTAAAACGCAACCCAAACCGACGCGAGAAGCATCACAATAGACTGCATACCCTCCGGTCTCTGTCGGCAAACTTAGTACTGGAGCAGAAGTCAAACATTCCTTCAACTTTTGAAAACTCTCCTCACACTCGTCACTCCAAACAAACTTCACATTCTTCTGAGTCAACCTTGATAACGGAGAAGCTATTCTTGAAAAGTCTTTAACAAAGCGACGATAGTACCCTGCCAAGCCCAAGAAACTGCGAATCTCAGTGACTGTAGTGGGGCGTGGCCAATTCCTTACCGCCTCCACTTTACTTGGATCCACTTGAATGCCGTCTTTAGAAACGACATGGCCCAAGAAGGTAACTTTATCAAGCCAGAATTCACATTTGGAGAGTTTCGCATAAAGCTGTTGTTCCCTCAATCTTTGCAACACCAACCGCAGGTGATGCTCATGCTCCTTTAAACTTTTAGAATACACCAGAATATCATCAATAAACACAATTACGAATTTGTCGAGAAAAGGTTTAAACACCCGATTCATCAAATCCATGAAAGCAGCAGGAGCATTCGTCAAACCAAAGGACATTACTAAGAATTCATAATGTCCATACCGAGTTCTGAACGCTGTTTTTGGAATATCTTCCTTCCTGATTTTTAATTGGTGATAACCCGAACGCAAGTCTATCTTTGAAAAACACTGAGCTCCTTGCAACTGATCAAAAAGGTCATTAATACGAGGCAAAGGATACCTGTTCTTTATGGTCACCTTGTTAAGTTGCCGATAATCGATACAAAGTCTCAACGACCCATCCTTCTTTTTCACAAAGAGCACTGGGGCACCCCAAGGGGAAATACTAGGCCGAATAAAACCTTTGTCCAACAACTCCTGCAATTAAGTCTTTAATTCCCTCAACTCTGAAGGCGCCATTCTATAAGGCGGAATCAAAATCGGCTGGGTACTAGGAATCACGTCAATGACAAATTCGATCTCCCTATCCGGGGGTATACCTGGCAGTTCTTTTGGAAAAAAACATCAGGAAATTCTCGAACAATTGGAATTTGCTCAAGGCTACCATGAAGCTGGTCAACATCTCTTACCAAAGCTAGAAATCCCTGGCAACCCTTCATCAACAACTGTTGTGCTTTTAACGTAGAAATCAAATTATTTGGCCTATCCACCACACTGCCTTGCAGCACAAAAGGAGCGTCATCAGGAATTTGGAACCTCATTAATTTCAAATGGCAGTCAACTGTGGCATAACAAGAGGCCAACCAATCCATCCCTAAGATCACGTCGAAATCAAGCATATCAAGAATCATTAAGTCAACAAGGGTTTCTCTACCCTCAAGGGACACCACACAAGATTTATACACCTGAGTGACTAACAAGGATTCCCCCACTGGGGTAGCGACCACAAAAGGATCATCAAGTTTGGTGGGTTCCTTACCCATCCTCACACAAAAATATTTAGAAACATAAGAATGAGTTGCTCCAGGGTCAAACAGAACATAAGCTTTCTGACAACATACAGTAACGGTACCTGTCACCACAACATTAGAGGCCCGAGCATCTTGTCGCGTCATAGCATACACCCTTGCCTGACCTGGCCCAGAAGAAGACTGACCTCGCTTTCCTGTTGGCTTTCCCGACATACCCCTGCCAGTGGAAACAGAAGCTGCCCTCTCAGACGGAGCTAAAGTTGAGACAGGCCGAGGAGGAGCTCGTACAAACCCAAAACTAGACGCTGATTGGATAAGCGGGCAATTCCTCCTCAGATGACCTGTCTGTCCACACTCATAGCAAGCACCGGAGGCCTTACGACACGGCCCTGAATGAAAGTTCCCACAAACTGCACAAGAGGTTCTTGAATAACTAGGCTGGCTCGTGACCGGGTGAGACTGGGGTCTAACATTCCCAAATTTAGGTCTGGCAAACGGAGTACCCACTGGTGAACCACGTGGTCTAGATGTTGTTTGAACAACGTGGCCTTGAGGCTGGCCCTGAAAACGATTAGCCTTGTGAGACCCCTGAAACTTTCCGCCTTCCTCCCTCTTACGCTTCGTAGCAGCCGCTTTGTCCTCATTGTGCCTCCGCTCAATTCTTAATGCACAATCGACCACCTCAGCATATGTGGTAAAGAGATTCAACATAGGAACCACAAAATCATGTATATATGTGGGCAGTCCATGAATGAATCGGGAAATCCTGTCTTTTTCTTCAGAGACCAAATGAGAGGCAAAAGAAGAGAGCTCAGTAAACCTCTTATCATACTTGGTCACTGTCATCTCTTCGGTACATTTCAGTAGAAGAAATTCCTCAACCTTGGAGTCCTTAGTGCTCTGCGGAAGATATCGCTTGAGGAACACATCTTTAAATTCCTCCCACGATAATGAGGGCACTCTAGTTTCTTTTAGACCAGGTACAGTTTTACTCCAGGTGCTAGCTATTCCTGTCAATTTGGAACACAGCAAACTCAACATACTGAACATCAGGGCACCTCAAGGCACGACACCTCTTTTCAATGCCTTCCAGAAACTCAAGAGGATCTTCCTGAGCTTTCGTCCCTGAGAAGGTTGGCGGATTTAGCTTGGTAAACTCTGTCAACTTAACTACAACGGTTTCCTCAGCGGTGGCACTACGAGTTCCTTCATGCGTCTCACGACTGGGTGAGGTAGAAATTCTGGTAGAACGTTGAGTGGATTGCTCCACCTCAGATAGAATCTCACGAACCGGTCTCAAGGGCCGACCTCCCCTGGCCCTACCTCCTCTGCGACCTCGCCCAAGATTTCTAGGGGGCGATTCGTTCGGCTGGCCAGAAATCCTACTCGGAATCCCGCCTTCATTGGAACCTCTACCGGCTATTTGGCGTCTCGGCGGCATTTACTACAAAGAATCATACCACATATTAATTTTCAATGTATGCATGATGCATCAACTAAACAGTAAATGACAAAACAAAACAGCAAACGACAAATTGACAATACTACCACAGCCTCCTAGACAAGGGTCTTCAATGATGTCTCGATTATGATTATGCCCGGGTTCATAATGATAATCAACACCCCATTGAAGAATCCCCGCTCCACGTAACCATAGGAAAACCTAGGCTTTGATACCAAAATGTCACGCCCCGAAATCCAGCAGCGTGACCGATACTGAAAATGAGGGAAAACCTACCTCCTCAGACCATAAGACCACAATTAAACCTGCTAACCATAACCTCCACTACACAAACATGCCACAAACTGAACCATAACATATTCGATAATACTCAAAATAATTATCAGTATAGCATTTGGAGCTCCGCTCCATCCATACATACTGGATACATGCTTTGAACCAAAATACGGGCCGAGATCCTGCCTAAGGTTTACGTGGAGCAACTAGCCTGATCAACAGCAATACAACCAAGCAACAAGTATTTACATCACAAAAAGGCTTTACAAAAGAAATGCCAGCAGCTTTGGACTCCAATAGACTTCTCACAGATTGGCCGCAGGCCCAACGTCAGCAGTACTATCTGAACCAAGCAAATTTTTCGGTGAATAACGTCCCATGAGCATAAATCAAATAAATTCAGATGTAAACAGTTAAGAATAATTTTTATCTTTTGGTAAACTCAAAATTAATATCATGTAAACACAATTTAAAACAGCATTGCATATGGGAATATAAATCACTTAGTTTGAAATGCGTATTAAATCCTCTGTCTAACAAAATCAGTTCAAAACAGAAAATCTCAAAACCACAGCTTTTAGTAGGACTTCAACAGAACGATGTGACAAGCGTGGACACACAGTCCACGAGGGTAAACTAACAAAGCGCGATAAAGCCACGAAACAAGCGTGGACACACAGTCCACGAGGGTAAACTAACCAAGCGCGGCAAAGCCACGAAACAAGCGTGGACACACAGTCCACGAGGGTAAACTAACAAAGCGCGACAAAGCCACGAAACAAGCGTGGACACACAGTCCACGAGGGTAAACTAACCAAGCGCGGCAAAGCCACGAAACAAGCGTGGACACACAGTCCACGAGAACAAGCGCAGCACGAAGCCACGAATCAAGCTCAGGTACAAGACCCACGAAAAACAAGCGTGAGAACACATCCCACGAATAACAAGCGAGCTCGAGATTAACCATGGTGCACCAAGGACTAACAGTACTGCTGTTAGTAACCAGCGTTCTGTGTTCAGTCCTCTCAAAAACGTTTTCAAGCATGCTTGGGGCTAATTTACCAAAAACAATGAAAAGTCCCTTTGTGTCGAGATAATGATAGCTTGTATCAAATACTTCATAATAAGATACCCCCAGCATGAAACTTTAATAACAATATCTCAAGCCTTCTTTCCAATTCAATATAACAACAAAATCCTTTTCAAATAATACGTTCTAGCGAATGAATTTTCCAAACTGCAAGATAATTTCGATGTGTCAACAGTATCGTTGTCCAATTTTAAGAACTCACATAATACAATTTCAAAGTTTTAAGACCAACTCAATATGAAGTTTATGAAAATATCACAAAACTCTCTTTGCCATTTAAGTGTATAATCATGAATTAGACTATGAAGTACTTAAGGAAAGAAGAATTTACTAATAACAAATAAAATCATCAATCTTTACTGATATGATTTCAATAAGAAAATGCAACAAACCTAATAAACTTCCCTTTGCAAAAACATACTTCTTAATATGATGATAACATAAAAATATAGCAAGTAGTAATAATGTCATTTATAAAATTGTAATGGGACGTTATCCACTCACCTGAGGGCCTATGCTACGCCTCTTCCTCCCCCTTATCAGTTTCCAAACGACGAATTCCTCCTCCTTCTAAAACCCAACAAATACATCAATTAAAATCCTGCGCAATTTAGCTATTCTAACATACAACTGATTCTTCTTTCTTTTTTTTTTTTTTTAATTGGCACTCAATCCCCTCTAAGACACATACACACTTTCATCAAAACTTGACGAACTCCCAAATATCCCTTCTAAAGCTTCCCTTTAACTCATGCCAATAACAAACAAAACCTCACAAGACAAAGGAATTTCTTTGCTTCCCATATTCAAATATAATACAACAGCCAGCCACACAAGTTCCCAGCCAGAAAAACCTTTAAGCCACAATTAACTAATTAATAATATTTTCCAACACGGTCAGCCCCCAGCAGCGCATATACCAATCATATAACAGCAATCAACACGCACAAACACAGGAAATATACCCATTCACCAAGCCTGGTTACAAGGACCCAACCGAATTACAAAAATCATGGAACTATGATTTCGGTCCTCACTTAACACCAACAGCAAAGAGGAAGAGGAAAAACAGAAAACCAATATATCAGATCAGTAAAGAGTTCTTAAGAACAAAACTTATTATACTCTCCTTCCAAACCCATTTACCAAAGACAAATCCATTCCTAATCCCTAATTTCAAGCAGCACGGACAAAAACACCCACAACCAGCGAACCCAAGACGCCAAACGAAACAGAAAAGAAACAAGAAACAGAAACAGCAGATTTGAACCAGAAAAGGGGACACCGGCGGCCACCACAGAGCTTCGACGGCGAGGACGAACGGACCAAAATGGCGAGCTAGGGTTGTATCGCTGGAGCCGAAGGATTTTCCCCAAAGTCGCGAAGCTTCGATCGTTTATTTCTTTTTCTTCCTCTAATTGCAACAACTGAATAGATATAAGGAAAATAAAAAATAAAAATAAAAACCGATTTCCCCCCTTTTTCCTCTTTTAACCCTTACTTTTCTTTAAAAAGAATTTTATTCACCAAGGGTCTTTTGGTAAAATCATCTGTCCATCCCTTGTAATATATTCTTCTTCTTCTTTTCTCTCTTTTCTCTTTTTTTTTTTTTATCGGGCTGTTACATAATATATTTTTCCTAAAAAGATCATCATTTACCAGGTCAAACCGCTGCACTAGATACTAGAAAGTTAAATTTTAGATATTGTTATCATTGGATGAGTTTTAACTGTGATTTTTTTTTTTTTGGATATTTGCAAATGTACGTATTATGCATATTCGTGATTGTTCTTTTTGATTAAAATATGATAATATGGGGTCAAGATTTCACAAAAGTGGGATGTTGAATTTGCACTGATATTAATCCCCCTCAAGTTTTTAAAGAAGATTTAAAGGAGAAACATGAAAATTCTAAGGCAAGTGCTTTCTCATGGGCTTATGGATATTGCTTTTAGGCAACAACTAAAGGCACCAATATTGGAGTTCCCAATGCCACAGTGAAACACCACACAATCTCACAGATGTGTTACAAACTTTGTCATATAATTAGTATTGGAGGGAGTAATTTTTTTTTTGGGAAAAGTGATATTTAATTTATTGAACTTCCATTTGATCATATTGTACACGAATTGTTTATAGATATTTTTCTCTTTTTAAAGTACGTAGATCTAATAATAGAGGTCTGACAAGAAGTAATGATATAGATATTCTCAAGTGGTAGATTTTATTGAAAGTGTAACCTGATATTTTAAAAGGTCTAGAGAAGTAAGAGAAAGGTTTAGAGAAATGGTGAGATGAAAATAATAAATGCTATATTTGTTGTTATTTATAATAATCTTTTCTTTTAATAGTTCATAATAAGTCATATTCGTTCAACGTAACAAACGGTCAAGCAAATATCTAGAAATGAGTTAATACTTTTTTCCTCCATAAATGAATATGATAATTTGGACATGAAATACTAGCTGCCTTGTGTTCCTTTTCTATGAGACTTTATTCCTTATTAACTCATTAACTACTTTCATGAGATTAAAACAATTAGTTAAAATTAGTTAAACATAAAAAACTTTACAACTTTCAAAATTTACATTTAATTGGTGTAGTTTATAAGAAGAGGGAGATGGAATAATCAATACATATGACTGGAGGCGAAGATTTTGTTTTTTTTTTTTTGAATGCAGGAATTTATTTTTTTCCTTAACAGAATAATTGAATTGGATAAGACTAACATATTATTGTGTGGCGGATTCAAAATTAGAAGAGTGGAGGCCAAATTATTTTTTTAAGGAAAATAATATATATATATATATATATATATATATATATATATATATATATATATATATATTAAATCTATTTTAATCATTATTAATATTCATTGTTATTTACACACGCACTATCGGATGTTGGAGGGCTGCGTATATATCCGCGCCATCCATTATGTGTTCTCTTGAAAATGTTAACAAAACCAAAAATAACTAAAAAGAAATTATATATAATTGTTAACAAAGTAATTTAACATTCTTTTTATATATCATGCAATTTATTAGTAGTTTTATATTGGATAAAGACTATATATAATGAATAATTGTTAACAAAGTAATTTAACATTCTTGAAACTACTAGGCTTTCGTGGACGCAGAGTTATTTGTGTCAAAGTGATTTGGATTTATCATTATACCGACTTCAAATTTAAATTTAAAATATTTCCCAAAATTAGTATGTTTGTGTGTTGGTGAGTGTGTCTCACACATGCACAAATGATAGGAACAGAAAATGACTTTTTTCTTTCTCTGCCAGCTGTGAATGATTTTGCTTTTTGAATTAAAATTATTTAAAAAAATTAAGGTTACTTTTTTTGTTTAAATTTTTTTATTTTGCTGGATGTTGTGGGATGCATGCACCCCATCCATTATGTTGTTAACAAAACTGTGAAAACGGAAAAAAGAAAACATAGAAAATATGCTATTTTAATTAGTTAAGAATTATTTTATTTGATATTTTTCAACAATCGAACTAAAACATCTCACTTATTTCATATTGATAAACTATTCATAAATTGATCTTTAAAATGTTGATATATAGTCTCAATTTCATATTAATTATTTTGGAATTTTTACATTTGTTTGATGCATATTTATATATTTGTTTCTTCGTCTCTATTTGAATATGGACGTCTTTTAAATTTTTTAATAATGTGAATAATTTTTTTTTGGATATTTGAAACTGTACGTATTATTCATATTTGGGCTAGTCCTTTTTTTATTAAAATAGGACAATATGGGGACAAGGTTTCACTAAAGTAAAGTGGGATGTTGAATTTGCATTGATATTAATTGGAATTGATGACTTACTTTTATTTGAAAATGTGTAGGAAATAAAACAGTATATGCAAGATGTGACAAGTGAAAGAGCGAAGGAATCGGAACTGCAAGAGATTGTGAATGTTGAAACACCACTGACCCCAACTGTGGGCTTCCAATATTTTCTCAACTTCCAGAATTTGAAAGAAATAGACATCTGGAAAAACAAGAAGTTGAAAACTCTGTTCTCTGTCTCTGCATGCAGAAACCTACCACAGTTGTCCAAATTAACTATAGGATACTGTGAGGAACTAGTCAATGTGGTTGAAGATGATTCTCATAATCATCATCATATGAACTCTAGCTCCATTTTCCCAAAACTGCTGGATCTATCTATCGATGGTTGCAACAAGCTGGAGTTTATATTTCCTCTCTCTCTTTTTGGTAATCTTCAAAAATTAAAATCTTTGATCATCAATAACGCTGCTGAGTTGAATTGCATTTTTGGGAATGAAAGTGATGAGCTTCATATTCATCTCCCTGCTACTTTCGAAAGACTATCATTTGTAGGCGTACCAAAGATTATGAACAAAATTCTTGCAAAAAAATATCACGTGAGTTTTATGTCTCTACAAAGCATTGCATTGGGGGATCTTCTAGAGTTCAACGGAAGATCTTTTCTAGATTTGATGGCCTATGTCCAAGAAATGCAATTGAATGAGGTAACTCATATTACTTATTATTTTATGATATGTGTTGCTCTGTTTATTTAACAACTTTTTATGCTTGAAAAATTTTCTTTGTTACAATGGATTGCGTAACATTCAAACTTCAACAACATGAAGAACATATTTTTGTGCATACCAATTCATCATATAGACATGAAATTATTGAATTTTTCATACGTACAAATATACAATTTAGTTTTCATTAATATAATTTGGTTTAATTAAGTTATGGCATCAAAAGCTTACAAAGTTCTGTTGAATAGTTTAGAAAAAGGACGAACCATATACATGGTTATCAATAGGAGCGATTAGGGGGGGGGGGGGGGAGGCGACATCTCTTGTTTATATAAATTATATAATTTCAGGTTGATATAATTAAGCGTCACTCAACTCCCTATGTGTTTAATTTGTAAGCATTCCAAGATTCGAGGCATCAATAGATGAAGTTTCTCTTTTTATAACTCGGTGTTTATTGAGATATCTATTAATAATAGTATCGAATGATTTTAATTCATGCTGAAACTTTGAGCTGATTTATTTTTATTAGGACTTGAAGAAAATTATCAAGAATGTGCGGCAGTTGACATACCTTAAAGTAATACACTCCAAAGTAGAAGAGATACTTAATTTGGAAGGAGTGGAAATTGAAGGTACAGAATTGACACTGAGCTTAAAAGAACTGTGGTTGAATGATCTAAGTGAGTTGAACCATATATGTAAGGGTCCCAAATATATTTTGAGGCTCTCCAATCTTCGCGAACTAGACATCGTAGCATGTAAAAAGCTAAGAGTAATATTTAGTGTCTCAATGGTAAAAAGCTTCCCACAATTGTCCTATTTAAACATAAAGGATTGTAACGAATTAATAGGCATCATTGAAGAGAGTGTTGAGGGCAATTTGCATCAAATATGCTTCCCAGAGTTGGGGATATTTTCCATCGATCGTTGTAATAGCTTGAAATGCCTTTTCTCAATCTCAACATGTGGCAAGTTTCCAAAGCTGCGAATATTTAAAATAGAAGAAGCCTCTAAGCTGGAACAAGTATTCATACACAAACAAGATGATATGCAGAAGAAGACAATGAGGGATGAAGTATTTCCAAATCTGTCAAGAGTAGAACTTAGAAAGCTTCCGATGCTTATTACTATTTGTGAGGGGATTGATTTTCAAACTCTGAAAAATTGTGAAGTAGATGGTTGTCCCAAATATCAAGGTATAAATCTAGGAGGAAAAGTCACTTCTAATAATTACTAGCTAAATTTATGACTATCAATATAAGATTGAAAATTCAACTGCAGGAATTGATCATATCCAAGAAAGATCTGAAGATAGGGATTTAGAAAATCAAACTGCGACAAATTCTAAACCAGACTTTGCAGAGGTAATCATCACAAGGAAAAAAATATATCATTTTTTGGTATTTTGTTTTACTAATGACTTTGACTTGTTCATAAATTTGATTATTACATCTAACTAATTTATTAAATATGGTGTTGCTTAGAGCTCGGACGAAGCAATGACGACAAGTGTTGAAGAAGTTGCATCATCATCTGTACGTACTAACACCATCTCTTTCCACATTCATTGGAGGACTTGTGTGTGTTTGTAAATTGATGGACCTATATAATAGCAGCAAAAAGCAATGATTTTAAATAGAATGCACCAAATAGAACATAGGAATATTCTATATGACTGCAACTGTCTTTTTTTCCCTAATTATTCATTATTAGTACTATACAACTGATGCATATGGTAGAACTATGACAGTAACTGCACCAACCCATTCAAAAATCTAGAATTAGCGAAGGTTTTTGGGGAAACATATTAGAATATCAGGGTGTTTTTTAAATTCAAATTTATCTTCTGCACATCAAAAAAGGGAAATTAATGAATAAATAAATTGTATCTTTTGATGTTGTAGAGTAAGACGGAAACCGTAAAGGAAAATGAAGCTAAAGATCCCACTCCAGCATTATTAGAGAAACCAGCATTGGAAGGTTCAACAACTAAACCACAATTGAGAAGCATATCTCTGCATGTAAGTTTATTGATTGCTTGTCTATGTTCGATATGATAGCAAGTTCATTTGAAACTTCAGGTGAAATACTGAACAAAGTAAAATATCCATGAACTAATGAAGTTCTGTTGGGTGAAATACTTAGTTCTTTCCTTGCTGTAATTCAGGATTATAAAGAAACAGAGAAGGAAGGTGGCAGAGTAGTTCCTGATCCTACTTCAAAGTTAATGGCACCTACTTCATCTTCTTTTCAGGTGAAAAAGAAACCCATTTATCTAAATGTGCTTTGCAAAAGGAATTGGTTATTGAATGGAAAGATAAATACAATCAATTGATTAAGTTGATTTATTGAACAAATATCATCATTTGGTGTTATTCAGACATTAGAAACAAGGAAAGCTTTTGCAGGATTAGCTTTAAATTCATCATGTTCAAATTCAAAATAAAATCTCCAAGCTCTTCCCCTATTATTACTTATTTTTTAAAAAAAAAAAAAAAAAACTTTTTCATGTGCTTTAAGACCAATACTTTTGTGAATTATGAGAATGATACGAATAAGCTCTTTCCCTATATATGTGTGTGGTTAGACACATATATGCAAAACTAATAGATGGATAAAGTGTATCTTTTTAATGTTCTAGATTATGGAGGAAACATTAATTGAAATTCAAGCTAAAGATTCTAACCGAGCTTCAGGGAAACAAGCATCAGAAACTTCAGCAGCTAAATCACATTTGAGAGGGACACCTTTACCTGTAAGTTTATATAGATTAGCTAAGTAAATTCCACATGATGAGAAGTTGCATTGGAAATCAGTCTAAATGGTTTTGGATTGATTATTTAATATTTTAAATAGGAGTTGGAGGATGAAGACAAAGCAAGTGAATCAATTATGCAGCTGCAACAAGAGGGTCTTGTAGAAACTAAAACCATTAAAGCATCTCATAAAACCAATATACCATTTCATGATGATGTACGTTATAGTATCAAAGATTACTTATTTTTAAGTTTGATCATTACAATACATGATACTTGGTTATTGTTCTGTGTTATTCAGAGTATTGATGCCATATTAAAAGAAAGAGCTGAAGAAAGTTCTATCTCAGATGATGTAGTGGCAGCAACTATGGTAGCTGATGTAGCACCAAGGAACTCATGGGTTAGTGTATCGTGACCCTTTCTTAAATAAAGGATTAGGAATATATTCTTAATAAATGGCTTAAATTTGTACCTTTTTCTGTAATTCATTGATTGATTTAGGATTTGATGCCATCAAAATCAAGAAGTGAAAGGCTGGAGCTAGCAGCAGATATGATGATTGTTGTATACATGAATCTTCAAATATTAAAGGACCTAAAGATTATAATTAAACATGGTTCTTATGTATCTTTTGGTACTTTTACAGAGTGTTACATCCTCGGCTGTTTCACAAGTTGAAGGCTCGAAATCTGGTCCATCTACATTGGTAAGTCTAGTAAGTTCATTTAAACTTATATCATGTCTTGATGTACTTACATTATCTTTTTGTATTTCTACAGAGTAGGATTGAAAATATTCCAGAAAACACTACAACTACGATAGCTAAAATAAATACTTCCTCAATTCATTCATAAGCACAAGATTTACTTACTCAAGTAGTTTTACTTCATTTCATTTTAAGCTTATAGCATTTCTTTATTGGAAGAGAGCACATTTGAAAGAGAACTTTCTTTATAATTATGGAACAATGTTATAACAATCACATTCAGGATGATTTCCAATTCTAGAAATATTACTAATGGAAACATTGTTGTCACATTTAGAAGTTTAGTTAAATGATATTTATGAACTTTCACAATCGCAGTGAAAATAAGATTCTTTTATGGAAGCCTTACCAAATAAAATATATTACATGGCTTTTGCTCATATCAAATTACTTTTTTGTAAATGATATGTGTAAATATTATTGGAATCAAAATTTACTAGAGACTAGAGAAAATTTATGTACTATATATGAATAATGAAGTTGTTGAATAGACAAATTTTAACTTGTGATGTTAATCAAAGCTTAGAAAAAACAGAAAAAGAGGTTGTTAAAATTCAAACTTCATAGCTATCAATTAATCTAAGTAAGACAAATTCAGACGTGAACAAATTGACATTTCCAATCTCAATTGAAATAAATTGAAGTGTGTTGATCAAGATCGTTTTGCGTTAGATTACTCACAGCATCAAAGATACAAAAGAACATAGTCATGAAGAGAATTATACAGAAGAATACTCATATTCCAGGAAGCAATCTAGAAGACCAATTGATAATCTCCCTATAAAAGATTCTGCACCAGTAAGTTTGTAACCTTTTTCTAATTATAAAAATTAAAGTATTCTATATGATTACCCTTTGTCCTTATTCTACATGCTCACATGTTGATGTCTATTAGAGTGAAAAGGAAACAACAAAAGGAATTGATGAAAATGCTAGTGCTACATACAAATCACCAATGGCAATTCCACTCATGAGAGCACTTGTATGTATTTTGAGCTCTAACATAGTAATAATCAACAACTCATTTTGAAAGAGAACCAAATGCAGACAATTACATGATTTTTTTTTTTTTCCATTTTTTCTGCACAGACTATTAAAGAAATAGAACATAGGAATATGCTAGATAACTGGAGCTTTCTTTTTTCAAATTAATTAATATTCAGTACTATATAACTAATACATCTGATGAAGATATAATAACAACTTCACCAACCCATTCAAAAATCTTAAATTAGCGAAGATTCCTTGGAGAAACATTAGAAATATCAGTGTTATTTAAAGTTTTAAATTTATTATGTGCACATTGACACGAGAAACTAATGCACTAATAAATTGTATCTTTTGATGTTGCATCAGAAACTAGTCAGTATGGTTTTGTGCTAATTATTTACCATTTCAAATAGGAGTTGGAGGATGAACAAAAAACAATAGAATCAGCCACGCAGTTCCAACATGAGGACCTTATGGAAACGAAAACAACCACTGAAACTTCTCACAAAATCAATACTCCATTTGGTGATTATGTACGTTATAGCATAGAAGACAAGTTATTTTCTAGCTTGATCGTTACAAAATATGATACCTCCTTATTATTACGATTGTGTTGTCCAGAGTATTGATGTCATGTTAAAAGAAAGATATGAACAAGGTCCTACCTTAGAGGATTTAGCAGTAGCTGATTTAAAACCAAGGAACTCATCGGTTAGTTTACTATAACCTATTCTAAATAAATTTATTCTTTGCTTGACTGAGGGTTTGAAGCCATCAAAATCAAGAAGCGAAACAAGCATGACACACCAACAATAGCTAGCAGATATGATGATTACTGTGAATCTTCACAAAATGTTAAAGGATCCAAGGATTATAATTAAACATGATATTTACATATACCTTCACAAGGCCCTTTTGCAGAATGTTACTTCCTCTGTTGTTTCACAAGTGGGAGGCTTGCAATCTGATCCATATATATTGGTAATTTAATTTATACCATATATCTAATTTCAATTTAAGTCTTATTATTTATAAAGTTAAATGTTTCTAGAAAAAGAATTGAGAATTAGAATACACACATAATATATATATATATATATATATATATATATATATATATATATATATGAACTAGTTACCCTACTGAATTACTCAGTTACATCTTTTGGTGTAATTCAGGCTTACAAAGAAACAGAGAAGGAAGTTGGCAAAGCAATTCCTACTTCAAGTTTACCAATGACAGCTTCACATGATTTTGAGGTGATTAAAATAGAATATCTAACTTACAATTTTTTTTTTAATATATCTTGTCAAATAAAAAACTTGCTAGTTCAAGTTAATGATATTTTAAATGGGGATTGAACTATAAGGTATTTGAGACTGGCTCTTTTATATATAACAGGTGATCGTTGGACAGCCAAGGATAGAACAAAATTTGGTAAATCAACCCAATCAATTTTATATTTCTACTTTTTGTATTTATAAACTTATCTTTTTAATTTGTATTTCTACAGAGTTGTACTAAAAGTACTCCAAAAGACACTACACCTGTACAAGTAATTTTAGTAAATTCATTTTTACACTTACAGCATTTCTTTGTTAGAAGAGCTCATTTGTATGAGAAATTTCTATGTTTTCTAGGTTGCTAGTATGAAAGAAAAACACGAGCAAGGATTTCAAGGGGATGATGCAACAAGGCAGGCTGCAATAGAAATTCAATCAATTGATTCAGAGTCAATGAAGCAAACTAGAGTATCATCTATTATTGCACAAGTAAACGTATTATAATTACAGATAAAATGCATTATCCTTATTAATATACCATATGAATTGTGAAGTAGGTAGATGGGAATTTTTTTTTTCCCGTTTACTTTCTCTTATTTATAATTACGGGAATAATGTTAAAACAATCACATTTAGGAAGATTTCCAACGCTAGAAATATTACTAATGGCAACATTGTTATCATATTCAAAAGTTTACTCAAATTTTTAACTTTGTTAAGCGTAGTGAAAATAATTTTCTTTTACGGAAGCCTTGCCAAAGAAAATATATTGCACGGTTAAGATTTTAATTGCTCAAATTATTTTTTATTTCAATTGATAATATCTAAATATTACTGGAATCAAAATTTATTAGAGATTAAAGAGAAAAATTATATTATATGAATATCTATCTTGTGATGTTCTTCAGAGTTTAGAAGAAATAGAGAAAGAAGCTGTTAGAAAGCGCGTTTCACAACTACCGATAGCTCCAACTTCCACAAACTTGAAGGTGATCAAATTGACAATCCAATCCCTATTTATTACCAACATGGAATTATTTTTTGTATGTTAGAAGCAAAACGACATGGCACACAGCCTGGTGCTTATGTATCTTCTGGTACTTCTGCAGAGCGTTACATCCTTAGTTGTTTCACAAGTAGAAGGCTCGAAATCTGGTTTATCTACATTGGTAAGTCTAGTAAGTTCATTTAAACTTATATAATGTTTTTATGTACTTATGTATTTTTTTGTATTCTGTATGATTACTTTTTGTCCTTATTCTACATGCTCACATGTTGATGTCTATTAGAGTGCTAAGGAAACAACAAAAGGAATTGATGAAAATGCTACTGCTACATACAAATCACCAATGGCAATTCCATTCATGAGAGCACTTGTATGTGTTTTGAGCTCCAACGTAACGTAGTAGTAATCAACAACTAATATAATTTTGAAAGAGAACCAAATGAAGAAAATTACATGATTTTTTTTTTTCATTTTTTTTCTGCACAGACTATCAAAGAAGCAGGAGATCACTCAAGTATTCAAAAAGAAGCTGAATCAGAGAAGCCTATAAAAGCAACCCTTCCCCAAGTGATTCCTTCTCTCCATTATGGTAAGTTTCTTTCTTTACTTGTGATTTTAAATCCAATATTCCAATGGAGGACAAAACAAACATGCATGATGTTATTCTTGTTGAAATTCGAAGGATCACATTGATACAGAGGGAAAACAAGATCCTCTAAAATACTATTGATTAATCCTTAATAAAAGAGAATACAAGTAGGCCTTTATATAGACAAACATAAAGCTAACACTAGAATCTAATTTGATCTAATCAAATCAAATCAAATCAAAATATCTAAGATATAATCGTAAGATATATTTTCCATATCTAACCTAATCATAAGATATAATAAATATTGAATAATAAACATTAAATCTAAAAATAAAATAATAATAACTAAATAATCTAAAATATCTCATGAGCTGCACGTGTTTGAGTCTAAGCAATACTCAACAATTTCCTTTTCTCATCATTGTAAGTATCTTTCTTTTTGTGATGATTTTATATTCTCTTTCAGTCATTTACTAACTTTCTTGGCTATATATATGGCAGAATCACAAACTGGAGCTGCTAGTTCTTCATCTCCAATATTAGAGATTGGTGAAATTTTTCAACTTGTGGAATTGAAGGATGGAGAACCTGCTTTACTAGCCAAAGCACTTGAACTATATCCCCAACTAAGGCTGTCTCGTGGACAACGTACCCACCCAATAATAGCTTTTTCCTACAGAGTCCTTGTTGATATTTTGGTCATGCTAGCTACCAAAACACCTTATACCCTTACAGCATCAGACCGAACCACCCTTGAGGAGAACTTAGGTGCTGCAACTTTTCTTGGGTTTGATAAGGATTGGATTGAGTCAGTTCGGGCCAAAGTTTTTGGCATTGACAAATCAGAGGTCTTGACAGCAGAAGAGAAAATCTCGGTCATGGAGGAAGAACTTGGGAAATGTGACATTGCATTTGAGCGTATGCAAAAGAAGAGGATAGAAGCTAGAGAGAAGTTAGCATTAGTACAAAATGAGTTTGAAGCAGTTGACACTCAACTGTTTGATCTGTTGGAAAATCGCAGAAACTTAGTTATGAAGATGACTGAGTTTAGGAAAATAACAAGTGTCAAGGATAGGCCCTTTGGCATTTAGGTATTCTCACTTTGTTTCTGTTTGTTTACACTAAATAATGGCAGTAAGTAGAGTTTAATCGTGCTCTATTAGAAATTTTAGACCTGTGTTTGATGCATAATTTGTATCAATAATTAAGAACAACAGAGAGATTGTAATAGATGGTACTTTCACCATGGCTCTACTAAGCCGAATCCACAACAAGGGATAGCCAGAGAGGTTGAATTTTGATACCAGTTCACCTAGGCTTTGCTAGGGCGAATCCATGGAGAAGGCAGGCTTCCATTCCATACTCTCTCTTAATATCTTCCTCTTGCATTCTTTCCTTCTTTTAACAGCTTCCTATGGTCTTTTTGAGAACTTCTAGAACTTGTCATCCTCCTCCTATGGGATGAAGGAATTTATGAACTCTTTAACTTTCACCAATTAACCACAGTTACATACATCTAGCTCATGGATTATCAAAAGTTTGAGTTTGCTTCTGTAAAAGCACATTTTTCTTTGTCTATTTCTATTTTATGCACAAAATGATTTCAAAACTAGCAAAAAGAAGGGGAATGTGATTACATGTATAAATTTTTAGATATTATCAACTTCCTACACTTCATAACTTCCCTAATAAATAGTTTTAAGGAGATTTTATTCCCATGAATCAAAGATTATAATTTGTGTACTCATGACGATTAAATTTGCTACTTTAGGTAATTCTTTGTTGAGATTGGGGCTTGTAAATAGATATAGAGGACTATGAATAAGAATTTCTCCATTTTTCTAATTTCTCTCGTCTTTCTTCATCTTTTTCATCTCAATCTCTTTTATTTTTCTTATTTTTATGACTTGTTATTAGCACCAGTTTTCTCCAAAGTAAGAGGCATAAACTCTTACATGACACTATTATTAATTACATAGTACCAACTTTAAATCAAGTCCCTATAACTTATTTTGTTTAAATTGAGTATTCATACGTAAATTTTACTATAGACTTTATAAAACATTCATTTATAAAATATGTACAAATGTTAAAACGGTGTGAAATGAAATGAAGAAAATTCCGTCAGGTCTATATTAAATTATATAAACTGAAATTAATGATTATACACACACAAACAAGATATGAATTTAAATAATGTAAACTATAGAAACTTAATTGAAAAAATAAGGTCAACGATAAATACCAACATATTAATTTTCACGTAAAAAAATAAAAGCATCTCACAAACAACCCAAATTGAGTTGTGATATTTAGATAACACAAAAAAAAAAAAAAAGGTTAAAAGCCAATATCATTTTACGGAATGTAACTCGTGTGTTTTGATACCAAAATGAGAACACAATACATTATAGAGTTGGGAAATTAGATTTAGTTTTGGGTATGGTGAGCACAATAACATTCGCCATTTTTCCTATTACATTTTGGGAAAGAATTAGCATCAGGACATGATAGATCGTTATAATCATAATCACTTGACCATTTTATAGCAAAAAAAAAAAAAAAAAATCACTTGAGCACTTTATTTCTAAAATTTGAGTGGTTTCTCCAGCACACAGTCATCTTTCTCTAACACAGAATTTTTTTTATACAATTAAGCTTCCCAGCGCAATCGTCACTTCTTCCTGCATGGAACAAAATCTTCTTGGCCTATTGAAATGCCTGCGTTTTCATGTTTCACAAAATCAGACTCACATGGAGGGAATAGACTTTTAAGGGTAATTTTGTGTGGTTATGATAACTCTTGATAAATCAAGAGGACTAACTAATTCTATAAACATTTTTTAATAAAATCATGCAATTCACAATATAAGTAACTTTAACTAATTCATCAGAATTAAGATATGTTTGTAAACTCATTGAATATGACTTTTTTTTAAAAAAAAAAAAAAAAACTTTACCTATATAAAATAAGATTTTGAAGTAGAGAAATTTTGAAGTATAGAGAAAAATACAAATAAGTCTTACTTAAGCATTAACTGCATGAGCAAAATTAACAAATAAGCATTAATTAATAATTATTCCTCAAGTGATTTATCCTGTCAAGTGTATACCAACACATTCCAATTCTTTCTTGTGTATCATTTCCAACTATTTTACCAAAACCAAGGAGAGGTTTAAAACTTACCGATTTGATTTGAAAATTAGTGAAGTTTACAACATTGCCTCTATTGAAAAAACATCCTTTAAAGACCCGGATATAGAAAGCATAAATCAATATTGACTAAACTCTAAAAAATAACATATTTAATATTAACAAAACAAAGTAATATTTACCATGACATGTAGATGCAGCAAGAAGAACAAGAAAGAGAGCTGAGATGAGAGGCCATTTCCATAATTTCTATTGTCGTCAAAAGTTATGAAAAAATTTATGCCAAATTAATCCAAGATAAGTGATTGTGCTTCTTTCAATATTAGTTCAACTCATCATATGATAAGTGGAGGGATATATAACTACATATGGTAAGTTCTTTTTTTTTTTTTTGCAACAGAATATATGATAAGTGGATTATAAATCAAGATTTAGATTTGATGAATTCTTTTGTTTAGAAAATAGTTATAATGACATTTGCTGCAGAAGATTTTAATAAAATTGAAAATTTACATATCTTGAGAAAGGATTCCATAAATAGGTTTTTGAAAGTAAAACTCAGAGTACATCAGGGGGAAAAAAATCTTACATAATTAATTCCTTAACTTCTTAGAAGAAAAATAACAGAAAAAAATGTTGTTTTGATCAATTTTAAATCAAATCTGTTTTTTCCGCTTTCTCTTTTTAAGCTTAGGTTTCTTTTCTTTGGAAGTTTAGGTAGATATGGTCGACCAGGTAGACAAGCCAAAACAAAAATTTTTTTTAAAAAAAGCTCTTTCAATGACTCCTGACTCTAACAAAGCTCTTTCACCGGCTGATGCTGGGCAGCGAAAGCTCCTGCCGGACCGCCCACCTGCAGAGGGCCAAGATGACCGGAAGAAAAAACTAAATGGGAAGAAACTCCACAGGAAATAATGGACGACAAAATGATAGATAAGGAAACAAAGCAACAGTCTGAACCAGAAAAACAGCCAGAGTGTATTGGGAAAAAATTCCCATCTTACTGTGCCTCCTTGCTGGGATTCAATGGCGTTGCACATGCTGATCATGTTATGGAGGAAGACGACCTCTTCACCAACGATAAAGACATATGCTGGAAGGTTCCTGAAGAGTCAGATGAGGTGAGGAAGCTAATGGAGCTGTATCCGGTCGCACCATGCACTGAGGAAGAATACAATGAATGGTGTGAGCCTTGGAACTACGCCCTTATCCTCACTGTCCTTGGAAGAAAATTCAACCTGTTTGTCCTAAAAGACCTGCTAAGCAAGCTATGGGGATTTTCCAACTTTGAGCTCATTGATGTTCCGAACAATTATTTTGTAGTTAGATTCCAAGATCAAGAGCAATGGAGATCGCACTACAGAAAGGTTATGTATGACGGCCCTTGGGTGATCAGAGGTCACTGTGTTTTGATTCAAAGATGGACACCCTATTTTAACCCATATCAGAATTAGCTGGGTCGTGTGGCAACCTGGGTTCGTATCCCTGACGTTCCCCTACATTGCTATAACAAACATTGTATTTCAAAGATAGGGGATCGAATTGGGAGAACACTGAAGATAGACATGAATACTCTTCAAGATTGTCATGAATCAACACCAAAAATTCAGAGGGGAAGATTTGTCAGAATTTGTGTGGAACTCAACCTTCAGAAAAAACTAATTCCTAAAGTGATTATTGCCGGATCAATATTCAACGTTGAGTATGAGGGTCTCACCATGATATGTTTTAGCTGTGGGAGAGCGGGTCACAGGCAGGAGAATTGTCCATACAAGGCCTCTTCATCGAGCAGTTCTGAGGAAGCAAGTCCAGCAACCCAGCCACCACGGCAACTTCCGGGCAAAAAGCCGTCGGAGTCCACGGAAGAAGAGGGCTTTGGCCCCTGGATGCTGGTTTCCCGGCGACCAAGCCGAAAAGATCAACGGCTACTGTAATAGCCCAAATATTTGAGAATTAAAAATGATTATAAATTAAGTTAATAAATTAAATTATAATATTATAAACTAATTACATATTTACCATTTATTGAAGTTGGGTATTAAGATGAAGCTTGTAGCTTGTTGGTTTTGGGGATGGTTAAGTATTCTTTAGGTTCTGGGTTCGGTTCCTCATTAAACTAGAGTGTGTCTTTATTTTTGGCCCCAGTTCATGTGAAATTACAGGAACACCCTTATTGGTGAAAAAAAAAAGGAAGAAAAAAATGGAGAGAAGGGGCAGTCAGTTTTTTTTAAAAAGAAAAAAAAAACGAAAGAAGGAAGGACCGGGGGTTTTCGCGAGAGACAGAAGAACGTGGGGAAGCTTCGCGATTTTGGAGACCAAACCCTCCTCCGTCGTTCTTCTGGGTTCGCCGCCGCCGTCTCTCAGCTGTCCTCTGCCGGCGCTTCTTTTTCCGGTTCGGGACTTCTGCTTTTGCGGTTTGATTGTTCTTTTTCTGTTTTGTTTTGCATTCTCGGCGTCGCTGGATGTTGACTGCGGGGTTGTTGGAAATCTAGGACCGAGGGATAATTCATTTCGGCTGGTTGACTTAGGGAGTCGGACAGATTGGGGCTGATCTAAGTGGTAGAGGATTTGGCTAGGAAGGGGCTTCTAGGTTTGTTCTGGATGCATTCTTAGCTGATCTGTTGTTCTGATTCCTTTAGTTTCCTTTTCTTCTTTGTTTCCGGTGTAGAGTAGGGACCGAAATTCATGAATTCATGAACCTTTTGACTCAATCATTTCATTTTTGTTGTGGCTTTATGGTATGCTTTGTATGGGGGACCAAAAGTATTAAATGTCATGGGATTAATTATTTTTAATTGTTGATTTCCTTTAGGATAAGCTGGATAATATTAAAGAATAGGGTTAGAAAGTAAAATTAATTTTATGCATATTTACACTCTGACGTTTTAGAATAATTGGTTAAGAGATTTGGAGGGTTGGAAGTTGATGAAGGTGTTTGGTTATTGTTGTTCTCTAGGTGTTTGTCAAAATGCTTGAGAGAGAGTTTGTAATTAAATATATAGATGAGACTAATGTTGCCCTTTTTTTTTCTCTTAATTCCTTTGTCCGTTGTATGTGTGTATACATACGAGTCATTCTTTGTATCTATTGAATTGGTATGAGCTTAGAACGGTGGATGTGCTTATAGGCTCATTGAAAGTTATTGCTATAATCTAGAGAAAATTGGATTGATCCTTGAACATTGGTGACCATAGCAATTGGATGGGTGTTGCTAAATAATTAGCCGTGCGGATTTAATTAAATGGGTTCCTTGCATTTTCATAAAGGTTGTGAGAGAGGAGTCACAATAGCTTTGTTTGGGCGTCAGCACATGTAAGCTGTGGACGTCACATGAATGTTGCTAGTAAGGTGAATTGTAGGTATTTGGCAACTTAGCAGGTGCGTGAATAACGTCCCATTGAATTTTCATAAGTGATGTTTTCTCATTACGATTTTATAAATAACATTGTTACTATTTGCCATATTTTTATGTTATCATCATATTAAGAAGTATGACCTTGAAAAAGGAAGTTTATCAGTTTATTGCAATTTTCTTATTGAAAACATATCAGTAAAGATTGATGATTTTATTTGTTATTGGTTATTACTTATTTTCTTCAGTTATTTCATAGCCTAATTCATGGTTTTGCACTTGATTCGTAAAGAGAGTTTTGGAATATTTTCATGAATTTTACTTTGGGTTGGTTTTGAAATTGGGAAAAGGTATTGGTGATCTATTGAGACCCAAGAAAGGTTTTGACATGTTGTTTTGTGAAAGTTCATGCTGGGGAAATTTGATTATAAAAATTGAGACAGAATTGCTATTGTTTTGAAAGCAAGTTCTTATGATTTCGATGAAGTGACCCCAGGCATGTTGTAAATGTTTTGAGAGGGCCGAATACAGAACGCTGGTACTAACAGCAGTACTGTTAGTCCTTGGTGCACCATGGTTAATCTCGAGCTCGCTTGTTATTCGTGGGATGTGTTCTCACGTTTGTTTTCGTGGGTCTTGTACCTGCGCTTGATTCGTGGCTTCGTGCTGCGCTTGTTTTCGTGGACTGTGTGTTCACGCTTGTTTCGTGGCTTTGCCGCGCTTGGTTAGTTTACCCTCGTGGACTGTGTGTCCACGCTTGTTTCGTGGCTTTGCCGCGCTTGGTTAGCTTACCCTCGTGGACTGTGTGTCCACGCTTGTCACATCGTTCTGTTGAGGTCCTACTAAAAGAAGTGGTTTGAGATTTACTGTTTGAACTGATTTTGTTAAACAGATGATTTATTAGATATTTCAAATTAAGTGATTTTTATATTTCAAAGTACTTGATTTTTCATTCTTATATATAGTTTTGCTCCAAAGGTATTTGCATGACATAGAACTGTGGTTTATTACTGAAACCGATATTATCAGAGATTCATATCTTAACTGATTACTTCTGTACTTATTCAATGACTATATATGGGACGTTATTCATCGGAAGAGTATTTTTGGTCTCAGATGGTGCAGCTGACTTGGGTCCTTTCTATAGTCTTTGGAGGTCCCCGCTGGTGGTCGAGGTTGATGTGTCAAGTTGAAAGTTCTCAGTTAATGTAACATTCAAACCTATGTAGTTAATGTTGTAATTTAGGTGCTCCATGTATGCTATAGATAGGGTCCTCACCTGAGTTACATGTTTTGTAATTGATGATGAGGAGCAGAGCTCCTCTGGGCAATAACAGACTACTATAGAGTCTTGGAAGGGTCCACTTGCAGAGTTGAACCTATTAAATTTTCTTCAAAAATTAGCTAGTCCGGTTTTACGAAATACGTTTATGATATTTATTTTTCCAAACGTTGTACACATATCTATATATGAGTATTAAAACTTCTTCATGTTTTAAGGCGTAATGCATGAGAGTCCGTGTCGGTCACCCCTAAATTTCTGGGTCGTGACAGCTACCATCGAAGAACGGGCTGAAGCTGACGCAAGCGTCCTCCCAGGGCCAAAAATCACGCTATGTTGCGATTCAGGATCTTCAAGATGACGCCTTACTGATACCTAGCCATACCTCGGTGAACCATGGAGGTCAAGATCGTGCCGATGGTACTGGGCAAACAATTAATGGCAGTGATAGGGTCCTAGTGCCTAGGACGGCATCTCAAAATAAAAAGAAGGAAAATCTACCGAATGTTCAGACGCACAGTATGGGGCAGAGGACAAAATCTGTAAATAGATTGAAGGAAGTCAAATCGATGGCCCCCACCAATGGACAATGCAATACTGATTGTGAAGGGCCAGATAATTCGCTGGTTCTAATGGGCAAAGCGCAAGTGGATCCATCACAAGGAGAGACAACCAATGACGCTGGGCCTATTTTGATTGGGCCAGTGGAGCTTGATAAAATGCAGGTGGAGCCTTCAAACTTGGCTGGGCTTAATTTTGTGGGGCCATCTCGTCCGGTTGGGCCATCCAGCTTGGTTCAAAATGAGAAAATGCAACAAGGCCAACCTGGTTTGGAGGACATGATGCAAGGCAATCCAAATAAGTCCACTAAATTGGTTAAGAATATTTCCAACAAAAAAACAAATGACAAGCCATCTAAGGGGCAACAAACACATAATATAGTTCATGGAAATATTATTTCAAAGCATCAACAGGGGTTTGCTATCTCGGATGTAAATGCTAATGTCTCCAACAAGGAACAATTCCTAGCCATCCCACCTTCAGGACCAATGCAGGATCTTTCTCACCTTAATGATTTAAAACCGCCTGAGCATTGGGATCCTAATGACGATGTTGCTCTAGAATTTCTTGAAGCCAATGGCACTTATGTGGCTGGAACGCAGGTTGAGAAGCAACACAAAGGTGGAGATGGAGGGCCCAGGTAAGTATTCCCTTCTCATTTCCTTTAATTTTATCTTATTGATGATTATTGTGTCTTGGAACTGTAGGGGTGCCGGTAGCCGGTCTTTCCCCCTAAAAATTAATGATATTGTCAATAAAAACTATGTTAACATTCTTTGTCTTCTGGAACCTCGGATAAGCGGTGCTAGGGCCGATAGGGTTTGTCGGAAGCTTGGCTTCAGTGATTGGATGCGTGTGGAGGCTACAGGGTTCTCTGGGGGCATTTGGCTTCTATGGAATTCGAATGAGTTTGATATTACATACCTTACTTCCACCACTCAATTATTGCATTGTTATGTTAGAGACCTTGCTAATAATACCATGAACCTCCTAACTATTGTCTATGGTGAGACTACCTTGGTTGGAAGAATGGCCCTCTGGAACTCTCTCCGCCTTCTTGCTTCTAATTCTACAATCCCTTGGCTTGTCTTGGGTGATTTTAATTCTTATCTTTCCCCTACCGACAAGTTAGGTGGAGCGGACCCTCCTTGGGCCTCCATGCGTCATTTCAAAGACTGCATTGATGATACTGGGCTCATTGAGGCTAATATTTTAGGTGAGAAATTCACTTGGGAAAGGCATGGCTTGAAAGAGAGGTTGGACTGGTTCTTCTCTAACTTCAATTGGATCAGTAGCTTCCCCACCTTTAGTGTTCGCCATGAGCTTAAGTTTAAGTCCGATCACAGGGTTGTGGTGGTGAACTCTAAATCTTCGAACCTTGCTCCTCGTTCTCAGAGGCCTTTTTCTTACTAGATTGCTTGGACTTTGGAAAATGAGTTCAAGGACATCACTATAGAGGCCTGGCGGGACAGGAGCTGGCTCTAAGGTCTCCAAAATTTCCAGATATCCGCTCGGGAGTGGAATGATAATCGTGTCGGCAATTTCTCCAAGAGGAAAAAAGAGCTCATTCGTCGCTTGGAGGGTATTAACCGATGTCAGAAATCGAATTTACGTACTGGCCTCTTCAAATTGGAAAAGCAACTTTGGGAGGAATATCATAAATTGGCTACTCAGGAAGAGATCTATTGGTTCCAAAAATCGAGAAGCAAATGGCTTCAACATGGAGATAGGAACACGAGATTCTTTCATGCATCTACTGTTATCAAAAGGAAGAAGCAGCGGATTGGAGCCATACAGAATGAAGCAGGGGAATGGATTGAAAAGCATGATCTTGCTAAAAATATGGCACACGAATTTTTCTCCAATCTCTATACTCGGGACCCACATGTCAAAGACCCTAACGGATGGTGCTCTAACTTTCCTATCATAGATAATCATGAATTACAAATGCTTTCAAAGAGGGTTACCAGGGTGGAGATAAAGAATGCAACTTTCACCATGGGAGCTTTTAAGGCCCCCGGCCCTGACGGCCTTCAGGCCCACTTTTTTCAATCGCAATGGAATGCCATTAGGAATAAAATATGTGAATTCATTGAGGAGTGCTTTAGCAACCCGTCCTCTATGGCGAGTATCAACAGATCCAAGATTGTCCTCATCCCTAAAGTTGATCATCCTTCCACCTTAAAGGAATTCCGGCCTATATCCCTATGTAACGTTAGTTTCAAAATCATAACCAAGATCTTGGCAAATAGGCTCAAAGACATTATGGGCCGCCTTATAAGCCCTGAGCAATGCAGTTTTATTACCAACAGATCCAGTTGTGATAATATTATCATTGCCCAAGAAATCATCCACTCTATGAGAATGAAAGGTAAGAAGAAAGGATTTGTGGCCATCAAAATTGATATGGAAAAGGCCTTCGACAAGCTTGATTGGGGATTCATAAGGAATACTCTAACTTGTTTAAGACTTGATAGCAACCTCATTGACCTCATCATGGCTTGTCTTTCCACCTCAACTTTGTCTGTCCTCTGGAATGGTGATGAAAGCCCAGGTTTTACACCTTCAAGAGGGGTTAGGCAAGGAGACCCTCTAAGTCCATATATCTTTGTCCTATGCATGGAAAGGTTGGGTCATTTAATCTAAGCTGAATGTGAGGCGGGGCACTGGAAGCTGTTCACCTATAAGAGAAGGAGTCCCACCATCTCCCATCTGTTCTTCGCTGATGATCTAGTTCTTTTCACTGAGGCCTCTACATACCAAATGACCAAGGTTCGCAATGTCATGCAAAGCTTCTGTGATGTCTCGAGACACAAAATTAACATAGCCAAGTCTTGTATGTTTTGCTCCAGAAATGTCAACTTTAACAGAGCACTTGAGCTCAGCCAACTCCTTGGCATTGGGATCACTCAGGACCTTGGGAAATACTTGGGAGTGCCGATCATCCATAAAAGGATGACCAAAGCCACCTATCATCATATTGTTCAAAAAACCAGGGAAAGATTATCCACGTGGAAAAGCAAGTTCTTAAATATGGCTGGTCGTTCTGTCTTGATTAAATCGGTCTTATCCGCTCTGCCCAACTATCAAATGCAATCAACCCTCCTTCCTATTTGCATTATTAACGAGCTTGATAAGATATCAAGGAACTTTTCTGGTCACAGGAAGAAGACGTGAAAAAGATGCACCTCATTGCTTGGGAGAAAGTTACCAAAGTTAAGAAGCAGGGGGGGCTTGGATTCAAAAATCTCAGGCGTCAAAATAAAGTGTTCATCATGAAGATATGTTGGAATCTCCTGACGAAAAAAGATTCTCTATGGGCCCAATGCCTCTGGACCAAGTATAATTGTGGTCGCTCCTCTGTTCCCCAAGTGTCTAAAAAGAGGAATTCCTTGTCTATCTGGAAGGCGGTCGTTGAAGTTTGGGACAAGTTCCTTGCTGGTATTGGGAGAAAGGTTAACAATGGGAGTGATACTAAATTTTGGCAGGACCTCTGGCTTCCTCTCGACAAGGCCCTCATAACATTTGTTCAAGACTCATCATTGGTCAACGCTGATAATACGGTTAGAGACCATATGTTGAGTAACGGGAGATGGAATGTTAGTGGATGGCGAGGCATCTTACCTTCGACAATTATAAATTCTATCGTTAAGATGCAACCCCCTTCTACTACCTATTCGGATTGTTTCACTTGGCGGGCTGCTAAAGATGGGTGCTTTACTGTTAAATCTGCTTATAATTATCTCTCTGATCGGGATTCGACAGGCACCAACAGCTTCTGGTCCCTTCTGTGGAAGTGGAAGCTCCTTGAAAAAGTCAAAATGTTCATGTGGGAAGTTGGTCATGAAAGACTTGTCACCAATTCCCTAAGAGCCAGAAGAGGGTTGTCTGATGGAAATCTTTGCCCTTTCGGTTGTAATAAGGAGGAGGATGTCATCCATGTTATCAGGGACTGTCAAAGAGCGAAAAACTTATGGACACAGCTTGTCATGCCTAATTCTCTTTCTCTTTTTTTCGTAGGTAACTTGCAGGATTGACTTAACTGGAATGTCAACCACAATCCAAGAAAGGGGCGCTTCCAGAATAGCTCTTGGCAGAGAACCTTCAGCTTGGCATGCTGGGTCCTTTGGACGACCAGATGTAGATTCATCTTTCAAGGCGAAAACACAGATACCAGGGAGATGCTCCACACTTGTAGCTATTTGCTCATGGAGAATGCATCTAATCAAACACTGACACATCAAATTTTTAACCTTGGCAGGAATGTGGAAAAAGCTTGGACCCCTCCTCCAGCGAACGTGGTCCGTATTGATGTTGATGGCTCTGTGCGTTGTCACCTCCAGGCCGCTTGTGGTGGTGTCATGAGGGATTCTCAAGGCCGCTGGCTGATGGGATTCCACAAGAACCTTGGCCTCCACAGTGTCATTGAAGCAGAGATATACGCGATCTGGCTAGGATTAAACCTAGCCAATCAGATGGGCCTTCGCAAGATCCTCCTCTACTCGGATTCATTAGATGCCATCAACATCCTTATGAGAGACTATCATGCTGATCACCCCCTCAAAGAAATTATTGGGAAGACTAGAGACCTGCTTTACAGAGTCTGGAGCGTTGAGCTCCACCATACCCCGAGAGGAAATATCTCATGCGCCGATTATTTGGCCAAACAGGGCCATAATGCTGCCACGGACGCTGATGCCATTTTGATTCCTTTTGTTCCCAGGGGATGCCTGGATATGTTTCTTAGAGATCGGATGGTCTGTTTTGGCTAATTTGTTTTGCTAGTTGATGTGCTAAGGACTAGTCCTTCATAGTCTAGTCCTTCTCTCATCACTCCAAGTTTCATAACTTGCCTGTAATTCTCAAAAAAAAAAAAAGGTAGACAAGCCAAAACAATGATGCAGCATTTTCTAGAAGAAAAACATTGAAGCACCATTGAAATACTAGTGTTTCAAAATGGTCTCTTTAAATGACTTTAATTCCTATAAATATTTTAGAGACTATTTTGTAATTTGGTGAAATGATCTTATTGTCATGAAAATTAGTTGTCGCCACCTTAGTTGTTATCATTTAATACGTTAAAGTGAATACTTGTTAAATTATTGTTATCATTGACGCCTAGCATACCAAAGTATAAAAGTTCGGAAAACAAAAATGAACAACAAACAAAATAGCAGCATAAATTTAGAGCTTAAATACAATCCAACATATTACACTTACAAAAATCCTTTTCTTCCAATTAAGGTTTGAACTACTTTGCTTGCCTCCTGCTTCTAAGCTCAAAATCTCCCCATAGATGCCTACTTATCTGAAATCCTACATTAATATAGCAAAACTGGACAAACAAAAAGAAGAAACATATGCAGTTCTCTACAACTCTACAAGCACGTTTTCTCCTAAAATAATGACCTAAACCTGTCCAAAACCCTAAGAAGCCTTCATTTTAAACTCAAGCCTCTCAAAGATGCTCAAATCAACTAAGTAATACATACAGCAATTCATGCTATGGGAATTTTAGGTTCTCCCAAGTTCACAAAAGCCTCGGCTCGCGCCAAGCGCCCCATTGCAGTGTCCCAAGAGACCAAGTGATCCATGAAGGTATTCACATACTTTGCTTTGTCATTCTGTCCAATAGATCACACAAGGATTGTAAGGAAGATATCTTAAAAGGAAAGTAAGACACAATTATACTTGCTTGTGGGTTCATCTGTTCTTCAAGCAAAGCTCAATTAAACCCAATATTGAGGACCCAATAAAGCTTGAACTTGGACATGTTTATGTAAATATAAAATAAAACTAGATATTCCAATGGCATTGTGGCCTAAAAGCAGGAAAGTTCCCTTTTAAGGAGGTTGTGTTCAATCTCAATTGTAACCTCAGGCTATTAGTGCCTATATCTATAAAATAATAAAATAAAAATAAATAAATAAATAAATAAAAAAGAGGACTTGGGCCATCATGTATTGCACATAACCTTAAAAATAAATTGTGTTGTCCATAACTTATGAATAGTGTACTGCTCAGCTTTAAGAAATTGAATTCAAGTATTTAACATGCATTACAAACAAATAACATATCCCATCTAAGAAATGTCAAAAATATAAATTTATAGTCAGTTTTATAACAAAGTAAACTTTTGTCCGGATACTTTTTCACACTTGATTTATTAGGAATAAAGATAGAATATCTGAGGTGAAAACTGAAAACTGAGGCTTGATAAAAAGGATACGAAGAATGATAATAAATAATGAATAATAATGCAAATTTAAAGGAGGTAACCAAAATTGGTGAATTTTATTGTTTGGGCTCGGGTCAAGCCCTTGGACTAAGATTTTAGGCCCATCATATAGGGTTAAGTACACTGAAAGGACTCTAGTCAGCCAGACCTATAAAAGAAGACCTAAGGCATAGGAAGACAAAACTAGCACAACAAAGGGGCTAGATGCTTTTTTAAGGTTGCAGGGTTGACTTGCTATATTAGAGTAATAGTAGGATGTTAGCTGTATTGTAGGGTGGCTCTTTTGGGGTACTGTGTACAATGTTTGTTTCTCTTATATTAGCTATTAGGAGTCTTTTTGAAAGGAGGAGATTTTGAGCGAAAGTTGTATTTGAGAGGGAACGGTTCTGTTTCCTTCTTGGCTGTGGAGAGTGTCACATTCTCACAAAGTTGTTGTATTAGGAGAGGGGGATCAGGTTTAGATCTGAGACTCATCTTGGCGGGAAGGGGTAGTTTACTCCATTCAGATTATTGTAACCAAGTTATATCAGTAAAGTCCTTCTGATTTCAACATTGTTTTGGTGCTTATTTGCTGGTTCCTAACATACACCCATGGGCTGGTCAAGCTGACGAGTAGCTAGTCCACTAGGTATGAATATTGTTACGTACCTTGTAATCCAAATAATACGCATGCTGCAGAAAAGGAAGCAGAGTCAGCTTGTCATAGCTACAAATCACAAAACGAATGTGTGAGAGAAAGAGAGAGGAAGAGAGATAAGCATACCTCCCACAGGTCCAAATTGACCAAGGGCTGCAAGAGAAAAAGATTATCAGCTCTAATGCTAATAATATGAACTCAAGGATCAAGCTATGGAGGGAAGTGAAATTATTTTGACTTACTATGTCATCCCACACAACTGGGCAAATGGCATTAGATGTTTTTAGTATTTCGAGTCGTCTCTCTTCTCTCTTCACTGAATCAACCATGCCATAAATATTAGCAAAATTCACAAGCGTAAAGCAAAATACTTGACAAAGACACTGACATGGACGTGAACATGGAACAGTCAAACATGCAAACATATCTGAAATGTCTAAATAGAGTTTGAAAATATCATGTACATAATATGACTGTTCTACATGTATTAAACAGGTACATGATTCCGTTTTTTAAAGTGTTTGTGCTTCATAGAGCTTGGAACATATTAAAAAAAGTATCATTCCTATATTGTTTATATAGCACAGGCAACAAAAAATTTTAACATACTAATTTTCTTACACGCCAAATAGCATCTCAGGGAAAATTTAGTTCAGCAAAATAGACTGGTCAAGAGATATAAAGAATTAGGAAAGTTTAGTAGGTCTAAGAAATAGTCATTAGTAGTACATCCAAAATAAAGGGTATAAGTAGTACTATTGTGTCACTATGTTAGTATAAATAGAATAATAATAATTAATATGTCAATAAAATGTATTTTGTTCAGCCTCTTCCTTCTCTCTATCTTTCTTCTTCAAACACGCACTACACACACATACGCACTCACAAAACCTTTATGAGAGAATTTGGAGTGAACTTACAAACAAGCCAAACCCAGCCAGAGCCAAACAATGTGAGGGCAGCTTCAATAAACTTCTCTCTAAAATTTGTAAACGAACCAAAATCCTTTTCAATCTGTTGAAGGAGACCTAGTCTAGGCATCTCACCACCTCCTGGTTGCATAGATTCCCAAAAGAAGTCATGATTCCAAACCTGCATATGAAAGCAGATTTAATGTCTTAATGACACTAATCCTAGATAAGACAGTGTTTAATAGCTATCTTAATGACACTAATCCTAGATAAGACACTGTTTAAACATGTTAAGGTGAAAATTTGCCCTAGAAGTTTTCACTGAGGAGAAATGTTTCCCTGAAAGTTTTTTCAAGTTCAATGTCACCTCGGAAATTTCAAAACGTAGCAATTTTTCCATATACAATTAAAAAACTAATGTTGGCCGTTAAGTTTTTAGCGACAAAGGGCAACATTGCGCTATTTTAACACTTCCAGATAAACATTGAACCTCAAGTTTTTTAACGGTATGGGGAAAAATTGCTACGATTTGAAACTTTCAGGGTGACATTAAACCTAAAAAAAGCTTCTGGGGCAAATTTACACCTTAACCCTAATTTTATTGCTAGATATTGTGGAAAGTAAAAAGGGTTTCCTTTCTTTATTGTCAATGAGATGAACAAGATAGGATATGCTAACAGATATATCCAAAAATGGAGTTAAGACAAATTTATTTTTTAAAATGTGAGGGCGCAGTTCTCCCTTGCAAGTCCATAACAAGCACAGCCTTGTAATTGGAGGGAATTTTAAAATAAAACCAAAAGGGAGATGCCTCCTTTAGAGAGGTAAACTTATACAGTTCTATGGTAATTCTAATAAAATGTGGCTAAAATACTGATATATGTGAATAGTAAATTAGAATACAGAAAATAAGAGAGGTGAAGGGTATGGAACAGACTCTAGAACCAGTATCTGAAATCCTAGAGAGAAAATGATAAACTGTCTGAATAATACTTCATTGCATATCTATGTTGTAGCATTTGCATATCTATGTTGAACATATTGAAACAACAGAATAATCTCCCTTTTCCATTGTTGAAGTGAAGCCACATTTCTTTTCTATTCTTTTTTGTTCTTTTATATTTTTTGTGACAAAAGTGAAGCCAAATTATCGCCAATCAGTTCCAGATATCTTCAACTTTTTTCCGTTTCAAGTATTGATCTGTCTTAAGTTACATCCACATAAATGTTATGGTATATATGGGAGTGATTCATATTTTAGCAATAATGATGAGATATGATAGTAAAGATGCAGTAGAAACGAAGCCACTGGGATGCAGTCTATTGATGAGGGTTTTGTAGCAAGAGATCAGATTCAATCCTCTACTCCATTACGTACCACCAAAAAAAAGACACATTGGAAATATAATCCTAAAATTGAAAGATCAAAGCTCGATATTTTAATAGGTATGTAACTATGTATACTCAGTTAAAACACAACTTTTATTCAGCACATAGTTACAGAAAAAGGTAAAATTCTTCTAGCATCTAGTCATATGGCGCAGTAATCAGCTTTATTTTGGAAAGAAATTCTCCAGAATATTAATTGTTACCCATGGACATTATTATCCATATAAAATACTTTTTATGAGAGCAAAATCCCGCAGCCAAGTCCATCATAACAATGTAGGTTACCAAAATTATGCGTATAATGAAGTTACCTTATTGTTATAAAGTTAGAAGCACCTAATGTGCTTTATTTATATATATATATATATATTATATAGAAGCAAGTAGCTTCCAAATCTCAAACAACTGAAACAAACCATCTAAGTCACTCTTCTGAATGTAATATAAGTACCTCGGCAGCATTGTTGAATTCTGGTAAGGGATTCCCATTATTAAATGTTTCTTTGACTAGTTCATCCATGGTGTAGCCATATAGTATGTCATCCTTCTCCAACTGCTTGTTTAACCCTTCCACAAAGTTCTGATGAAGTTCCCCCCAATGTACGTCGATTGTCCTCTTACTCATATATGGCTCTAATGCATCCTAAGAACATTGAAGCAACAAAATCATGCACAAGTCAAAATTGGTTGTATATACAAGGTTTAATTTGATATCTGCAAATAGTTGATTAGTTGTAGATATTAGATCATGCATGATTGTGAGAGAAAATAGTTTGTAGGAAAATGTTGCCTGAAAATAAACAAATTAATGATGATAATATGCAAGTCAGTTCACATCTAAGTTTTTAGTAATTAGTATCACCCAAATACCTAAAAGGCAGCAAAAAATAGAACAGAACAGAATAGAAAGAAAGAAAAGTGAACATAAACAAACTGAACCAAAATCAAAACCATAACTGAAACATGAAAACACCCTAAACAAATCATATTTCAAAATATCACTATGGTGGTTGAGAAAAAGGGGAAAAAAACAGAGAGAAATGTCATGCAAGTTGATTAAGATTTGATGTTCAGAATGAGGGGAAAAACAGTGGAATGTAAGTAGAGAGACAATGCATAGAAGAGTGAGAAAAAATAAGCAGAGAGAAAGTTGGGAATATTTATCTAAAATAATAATTTTCTAACCAAAAAAACAAAAGACACACTTGTTGTGAGTAAACTACCAGTAAGTCAGTAACTCTTGTCTTATTCTATAAGAACATTGATGTTTAAAATGAAAGCACTATGCAATTATTTCTTTCATATGCTCATTGCAGTTTGATGCATGTGCCAGCACAATAAAACTATTTTTACACGTGCACATGCACAAAGATGATATGAATAATTATGTGATTATTCACTTACAAGTTTATAGGGAGGGGTCTTCAACCCATAAAATGCAGTAACTTTTGTAGATCTTGGAGAAACATCAAACCTTCTTTTTGCCTGTGTTACAGGAAGTTGCCACAAAGATGACTATCTCATAACAAAAGATATAAAGAGAATTTCGATAGTATAAGAGTAGTCTATAGCAAATGCAGAAAACCAATTTGCTCAACCAACTACCATTGCCGTAAATCCCCAGGGACTAAATTCTTTTCAAGAAAGGATTAATATGGTGTCCCAAATCTTAATTTGTTAAAGTTACATGACAGCTTAAATTTTATGACATGAAACAATTTTGTATGCATTGTCATGCAAAACATAAGGATTATTACACATAATATATCTTAAAATAAAATCTGAAAATGGCAGAATTAGTATCATATTATTTAAAAAAGAATATGCAAAACTTCCTTTATCCATACTAGTCAAGAGACAACTATGGAACATGAGAACGAAATACTGAATTTACTATTAGCGCAATAATTGTCCATAACTTAAAATAAAGAAAGTCAAATATCATGAAAGGACAATGAATTAACCAAACAATGAATATCAGTAGCAGAGACTTACCCTGTCGAGAAGCTGTTGAGTTTTTAACTGCCTGAGGAAGTCTGATGAAATGAAATGAGATCTAGTTGGAAGAGAATTACAGCAATAGGAAGCCATAGCTGCTTTAACCCCTGGAATTCTAATAACTGTATCAGATCATTGGTTAATTATTATTAGTGCTATACAAAGCAACCACTTTAATCCCAAACAATGAATTCAATGTAAATTTGATATTGTATAAGCATCACTCTACCATTCACTCTGATGAAATTTTCAAAATCTCAATAGAACAGGATACATAGCGAGGCACTGGTAAAAGAAAAGAGGATACATAGCAAAGAAATAGACATCTAGGGATGGATAAAACAGTAACATAAATATTGAAAAAGTCAGATATCTCAAAGTTCTACAATAATAGAAGCACAAACTCTACTACCACAGATATATCATGTATTAGAAATATACCAATTTTTCATTTTGGTTGAGTCAGAGAGAAATATGCAATTTCCTATTTTAGGGGTTGAACAAAATATATGGGTTATATTCCAACGCACATAATCTAAAAGGCTTAAAAATCAAGAATAAAATGGACCAACATATCAAAATTCAAATGTCAAAAAGATTGATGATCTAAATCATGAAGTAACGAGACTAGCACTTAACAGGTTAATCATATATTGACTTAATTAACCACTTATCCATGTAATTTTTCCAAATATAGTCACACTTTTACCCCCAACTTTTAAGTTATAAATATCCTGTCATTATAATTTGCCATCTCCTTTTCCTATATGATTATAGTAGCATATACCTTCAAAAATTCCTCATTACTATTAACAAGTTTCCTTCAAAAAATAGGAAGGATTATACAACCTTCTCACAAGTCTACAATGACATGGCCTACACAACTCCAACTTCTTCATAATCTGTGAACTCAGTTTATGTCTCGATCCAACTATACCCTAGACCTTTTGCAACACCTCTCTCAGTCATTTTCTTCCTCAAGCTTGCAGCATCCTCCCAACTACCACTTTCAGAGTAAACCTTTCCCAACAGTACATAACCTGCATCGCTTTTCGGAAATAATTGAAGCAACCTCCCAGAAGCCCATTCCCCGAGTGCTCTATTTTCATATGTCCTACAACCGCTGAGTAAGGTTCTCCAAATAGCTGGCCAAGTAGGAAATGGCATTGCTTCTATTACAAGTTTAGCATCTTCAAGGTAACCATTCCTTGAAAGCATATCAACTAAACAACCATAAATTTCAGGAGATGGTCTCAAATGATAATTAAAACCCATTGATTCAAACAGAGAACAACCAAGATTGATAAGACCATTATGACTGCAAGCTGATATCAATGAAATGAATGTGACTTGGCTAGGATGTATATTAGCTGATTTCATCTTCTCAAAGATATTCATAGCTTCAACAACAAGGCCTTGGTGTGCATAAGCCATGATCATGGCATTATATATAACAACATCTTGCAATTTGAGAGACTGCTCAAAAGCCACTCTTGCATTCTCTATATCTGAGCATTTTGCATAGGCGTCTATAAGAGCACTTGCAACAAATGGATACACACAACAACCCAATTTTATAACTAAAGCATGACAAGATTTCACCTGTCGATAAGCTGCAATACTAGCACAACTATTTAAAATGCTAGCCAAAATAAAATCATCAGGCAATTCACCAGATTTCATAAGCAGTTGTAAGAATTTCATAGCTTCATGATTAAAGCCTTGGTGGGCCAGTGAAGAAATCATGGTTCCCCAAGAAACTAAATCTAACTTCTCAGGTCCATTGAAGAACTTGTAGCAATCATCTAGTAGCCCAAAGGTACTATAAATTTTAATTAACGAACTACAAACATAGTCATGAGAATGAAATCCAGATTTAAGGAGGTCACAATGAAGCTGTCTGCCAATCTCTTGGTTTTCAGATCTACAACAAGCTTCAAGAGTGTTTGAGTAGGTGTATACATCTGCTTCAAAATCCAATTCTCGTAGATTATTAAAGACTTTGATTCCTTCTTCAGAAAAGCCATTTGTAATATATCCAGAGATCAACTCATTCCAAGTATTCATGTTAATAAAAGGAGCAGTGTAGAATGCAGTGCATGCCATATCCATTTTCCCACATCTAGAGAACATACTGATTGCTGAATTTATGATGCTGACTTCATCAAATAATCCAAAATATAAGGCAACACAATAGAATTGAAGCCCAAGATTGAGATTATGTAGCTCCCCACATTTCCTAAGCAATACTGAAAAAGTGACATTATTTGGTTTCCCCCCTATTATCATTAGATTATGATATAAAGCAATAAGTTCTCTTGCATTTCCATTCTGAGAAAAGCCTGAAAATGCAGTATTCCATGAGATGATGTCTTTCTCCTGAATCCGATTGAAAACCCTCAAAGAAGAGTCCTTGTCACTGTTTTTAAAATACACATCCATAAGAGCATTCATTACCGAAGTAATACATTCCATTTTACTTTGAATAATAAATACATGAATTTGTTTTACACATTGCAAAGCTCCCATAGCTGAACAGGCCTTGAGAGCATTTATAAAGGTATATTTGTCCATTTTCACACCTACATATGGCATCAATGTTAGCAACTGCAAGGCTTTAAAGTCATATTTACATTTGATATATCCTCCAATCATGGCATTCCAACAACCAGCATCTAGGTCTTTCATGCAATCAAAAACCAATCCAGCAGATTCAATATCCCTCAACTCAACATACATGTTAAGAATTGATGTACTTACAAACGGGTTCTGCTCCAACCCAATTTTCAAAGCAGAACAGTGAATAGCTATAACAAGAGTATGCACTCCTATAGTAGCACATGCCTTCATCACACTGCCAAGAGTAAACTCATTAGGCCTCAACCCAACTCGCAACATTTCAAAATACATGTTTAAACCAAATTCAAAATTACTATTTTGAATTGCACCTGAAATCACTATAGTCCATGACACCACATTCTTTTCAGCCATCTCCTCAAACACCTTACAGCCATAGGACGAAACTCCAACTTTAAAATACATCTTAATCAAATTATTCTGTGAGAAAATGTCATTAGAAAATCCCCACTTGAAAACATGAGAATGGATTTGATTACCAAGAGAAAACGATTTCAAATCTGCGGAAAACAAAAGTGCATTTGCAATGGCAATTTGGTCTCTTTTCTCTAGGAAAACAGAGAATGAAAAGAAGGATTTGCCCATATGAATGTGGAATCTTTTTATGAATGGGTGCAGTTTGCAAGGTCCATAAGCAAGGGAGAACAAACATCTTGGTTTTGCAGTAAGAAGAGCATGTCCTATCCTTCCCATTAATTTCAACACAAAGCTCTGTCCAATCATGCAGACAGCTTTTGTAGCATCTAGGAAAATGGTGCCAAATTATTTCTGTTAAAAACCATATTGTGCTTAATGTCACTCAGAATGTAAATCTCATCTTCAATCAGCCATGGCAGATAAACTGTATAAAGTAACAATCAAGCAAAATGATAACATTAAATAAATCCAACTTCCCCACTCAACTTCAAATCCTACTGTGTTATTGTTAAGAAAAAAGAATCTAATGGCTTATATCTAAAATGTTTATAGGAAATAGGAAAGCAAGACAAAATTTGACAAACGATGACACCACTCTGAGCACAAGATTCATCTTGGTGTAAACATGGACAGCCAATGATGTAATGTATGAGCATATAAAACTATGAAGCCATAAATTATTCAAAGGGAAGAACTTTGATATTGAGTAAATTCACAATTTAGCCTCTGACAAATATCACTCCTATCATTTCATTCATTCGATTTATTGTTCTACACAAGTTAATCCTCAGAATTTGTAACTCGACATGTGCACCAACTTGTCAACTGCCCAGAGATATGTTAAAGATTAAATTGCATTAGAAAAATACATCTAAAGACAAATTTAAGACGGTATATTTCTTCAGAGAACTACTTGCTTTGTGTATTTTCAACAGGCCAAAGACAAGCATTGAAGACTTAAAAGTAACTCATCCATGAAAATAGACACAAATTAGCAACAACAATATCTCATATCAGAATATTTTAATGGAATGATGGGAAGGGTAAAGGAGGTTTCTTTTTTTGTTACATTTGCACCCAATATCTGAAAACACATTGGATTCCGACTAATCCAGTCTCAGCTAGGTGGGGCCAAAAGGGTAGAAAGATCTTCCAATGGAGTATTTAATGCAGCTGCACTCAAGGCTCAAGACCTCTGGTTAAGCTAGCACAGCCAGGAAGGGAGGGATTTTAACATTATCTTATTTGGTTTACGAGGTTGGACAATTATACCGTTTTTCCTCTTTTGTGTGAATTCAATAAAAACTTATATACAATTTGGAGATGAGATTATACCAATTCATTATCAGTTGATTATTCTCAAATTAAAGAAATGAAAATGGTAGGGCCATGGCTCATGCATCCATTGTTATATAATGACAATTGCCTATGCATAATTTGTTATACAGATAATTTCTTTGTTAATTATCTATCTCATATTTTCAAAAGAGTGGGTGGAACACAATGATAATAAAGTACTCAAGCTGTCAAGCATAGAACATACAGCAAAAAGCTAGGTCCTCAAAATAGCTAACAAAAGAGTGAGCAGGTAAACCAGGACACCATGCTAAACATGCAATCACATACTAACATAAACTTTACTCTCCAAGAACCAGATGTGAAATCACAGAAAATGGAAGAAAAAAGGGTCAGAGGAAAAAGAGGGAGTCATGCACTGTCATTGTAGAAAAGTAAGTTAGGATCCATTGAATCATAAACTCCTTGTGAGATTCTTCTACTTTTCATTAAAAATTTTAAATAACCCAAAACGCATTACATGGAACTTGGACTTAGAAAGAAGAACCGCAGAATCACATTGCCATAATGTACAGAGCTACATAGCCACAATTTTTTCAAGTAATATCAAATGCTTTGCAACAAATTCACACAAATCAGATTCATAGCATTTCCACAAATTATACTATTTATTTTGCTTTCATGAAATCTGGAAAAGGGAGGGGCGGACAGAACTAGAAATTTATAATATTTATGCTATGAATTAGAATTTAAAGAATCAATGTCGATCAAACTTACACATAAAAAAGTTGGATAAACATATGAACTTATATGAATCCAACCCATTTCATCAGAAAATCAAATTCCGTCCTTCTCTACGTTACCCAGTCGAACACCAAATAAGAACAAGAAGGGGAGAAATTATTTGAGCCACAAACAATTGTTCAGTAGCATTACCATCATTCCACCATAACCAGAGAAACCGTTTACAGAACCGCGATAATGCAAGAATAAGCACAGCAAAAGTAAATGGGTAGAAGAAACAGGATAGAGGGAGATAACGACTAAACCTGAAGGAAGACGGCGACGGCGAATTCTGACGGCAGTGGAAAATGGAACTAGGATTCTATCTATAAAAGCCGGAACAAGCTTCGAGAGGTTCCCATGAAGCTAAAAGGGTAGTGAACTAGTGATTAGCGAAGTATGCTTTGAATTCAGAAATTGAGAAGATATCTGGAAATGAGTGAAGTATTGCGTCCTTCTTGGCGCTCTGCTCAGAATGCAAGCAGATGATGTTGGGTTTGAAGAAGAAAGGATTAATGGTACTCCATCCAATGTTGTCAAAAACGAGATTACAGAAAGGGGTAGTAGAAACGTAAATCGTAAAAACGACACGGCACGTAAAGTTTCTACTTTCTACTACTTTAGGTTAGAGCTCAAAATTATATATATATATATATATATATATATATGCATAGAAAAAAAAATCATAAATCAGTAAATTACCACTCAAAAAGGCTTCAGCTTCAGCCCCTATATTGCTAGTGTTACTCTTACTACTACCAGCCCTAGGAGAAGGAGTCTGACAACTACCATCACTTGAAGTCATACTAAATAGGAAATATCAGAAAATCAGTGCTAGGGACTTATCACTGCCACAATAAACTACAGATTACAAAATGATTTCAATTTTTTTTTTTTTTAAACAGACAAATCATATAAGAGGTGAGGTCCCATTATTTTTGCCTATATCAGATGCATTAATTATCATGAAGGAATTACAACAATGAAGAGGATACACATGAAATACAAACACTTCGATTATAGGGACAGATCCAGCATAAATAAGACCGAGTAAAACAACATTCATGATGAACTGAACCCAATGTTTTTGCTCTTTTTCACTTTAAAATCTGGAACCACTTATCAGATAAATCTGAGTACAGATTCAAAACAATTTGGTGAGGTGAAGATAGAAGTTACAACAATTGGTATTTATCAAAAAAGATGATACAGCAATTGAAGAATTTCACAGAATATTGACATAGAAACTTCTTGTTTATTTCTAAAAAGTAGCAGCAAGATGAAAAGGAAGCCACAGAAAGTCAATCAACATCCACAAAGAAGAAACAAGTAGGGAGGGAGCCAGTCAGCCAGATATTGCTTCAGTATACAAATCAGAGCACAAAAAACAGCACGGTCTATACCACATTCCAGATACACAGGGACAGGGGACAACTAAAGCACTGTCAAGTGTCAACAGCTAAACCAGGGCTTATACCAGATACGAATCAGAGCCTAATTGTTGGAAATAGAAACAGCTAAAGCACAAGAAACAGAACGGTTTTAGCCTTGTCGAAGATTTATCTAGGTGACATTTATCCTAATTCCTACTTTATACTCGAATTTTACTAAAGCACAAGCAAGACCACGGTTTCAACCTAAATGTCGAAAATTGAAATCGCAACCTAGTAGCTAGTCAAATAACTGAGATTCTGAGAAGAGGAAATACTTGAAATTGAAAAAAAGTGAGAAATAAGCACCTTGGTGATGCCGATGGTTTGGGTCCGAGCAGAGGAGCGAGCGCAACGATTTTGGGTCCGATGATGCCGATGGATAATGGATAGGTAAACTTGAAAGCCTCTCAAGGGCGATGCCGCAATGCCGCGACGCCGACGGTTTGGGTCCGATGGATGACGATGGCAAAGCAACTCCAGTCCAGAGTCCACACTCAGTCGCTCACGATACCGAATAGGAGAACAGGTTTTCAATTTCAACCTGACCCTTTTTTTGTGTGCTTCAAGTAAAAACGGTTGACACTGCTGAGTTTTTTTTTTTTTTTTTGGATAAATCACTTGCTGAGTTTACGTTTCTACACGTCGTTTTTACCCGTTTTTGCTCCAACCGTGTTTACCTGTGTTTTTGCACGTTCGGGCCTAAAAAAAACGTACTTTTTACACTAGGTTTTTTACAACACTGACTCCATCCACTACATCTAAGACTGGAGGTAATAACATTGTTCTTATATTTTTTAACTATAGAAATTAAATTTAACAAATATTAAAACTACATAATAATTCGAGAAAATGTCGATTCAATACTTTCAAAATTTAAAAATCTCAAATTGGAGATTTTTCCTAAAACATGTTGGCATTTGTCATAGCTAGATGGAATTACGCGGTTTAAAAAAATGATTAAAATTAGTTTAAAATAATAAATATATTTAAAATAAAATTTTGTTTTTAAGTATGTCTTTAATTAAAAGAGGAAGTAAGATAAAGAAATAAAGTAAATGTAAGTATTTCGAATATTTTAATTAATGCAATATCTATAATTAATGAGGGCGAAAATGGAAAAAAAAAAATCATTAATTACTTAAACAACTCTTGTCGGGGTCTTATAAAAAAAAACTAAGTCAATTCAAATTTTGAATTCTTATAAAAAAGGACAAAAGGGACTAGCAACTAAAAATAATTTGTGATTTTGATATTTTCAAATTGTTTTATCTAAAATTTTGCCTAATATTTTTATATTTTAAATTTAGAATATAGTGTTTTTTATACTTTTTATATTAATTAATTTAATAATTGAAAAATTATGCGAATTTAAGAGGATTTGTCTTTAACTGGAGGAAAAAAAAAAGGTTATCCTTTAGTTTTGATTATTATTTATATTGTTTAAATAAAATGATAAATATGTATAATGCCAGGAAAAAAAAAAACATTGTACACACACAAGTAAACTACTACTGTAATTGACTAGATAAGTGGGCTCATTTATCACACCACTTTGACATGAAGTATGTATATTGTCATAAATTTGATGATTTATATTATTATAGTTTAACTAAAAATCATTTCTTTATTCTTTGACCAAAAAATTCATATCTTTTTTAAAATTAATTAAAATTAAAATATACCAAATTCATATCTTTAAGGTCATTGCAAATAATCTCCGCAACTTGTAAAATAGGATAAGATATTAAAATGATAGCTCTCAACAATTGTCCAGAATTGCTTACAGCCTCACCAACAATTTCACTGTTGCATGTATCGGCATGGCAAAGGAGGCCGCCAAAGTGAGCAACTTAACTCAAAACATACTATTTCATTTACAATAAAATCCTAAAAATCGCATAACCTCCCATTCAATAAACAAAATTATGAAATTCACTAATGTAGATTGCACTTTCATCAGTGAACCAAAAAAAATTAACAAGGAACAGTTTCTCTTCACTTCTTACCTATCAGGCAACCCTTGTTGCAAACTCTGGTTAAAATAAACCCTTGCAAAAGAATCTAACTTTGAGTGCACAAAGAATCTAGTCAACAAATTCAACATTTTTTCTCAAAATCTTGTAAGGCTTAATCAACTAGAATCATTCTACAACAAGAATCACTACATTAAGAAGTTGGCATCTTGATTCCTTCAGATAATGTTAGAAGTTCAAATCCTCAAGACAATATCCAAAAAAGGGAACTTATTGCCACTCTGGTTTCACTGTTCACTAGGCATTGTCTTAATAATATCAGAATCACCTGGAAAACATCAGATTATAGAACAGTTAGGGAAAGACAAGCCAAAAATTGCCTCATAGGAAGAAGTTTGTTTAAAGGACGCAATAAATACCGGGATCGACAATGCTAAGGCAACAAACCCGGAAATATTTGCCGCATGTTGTGCCCAAATCAACGTTATCTAGTAAACAAGAAACCCTTTGTTAAAGAAGTTTACTACAAGAGACAATACTCAAGAATCACTACAGATCATCATGTTTATGACCAGCTGACATCTTATCTAACATTGCGCATTTGATATAACAAGACAATTACAAGAGTTGCTCATGCATTAAATAAGAAAAAAGAAACAAGACATGTACCGCATTATTTGTTGGGTCAATTACTATTAGTTCCACATAAGTACCCACCATTAAAAGGAAGATTGATTAATAACAGACAATACAAATATAGAGGAATAATTTTATGGATAGAACTTAGGTGCAGATTCTTACACATTTGCTATCAGGGTTTTCAATAGAATAATGACATGTCTTGGGACTTGCCTCTTATTAGGAAGAGACAATAATTTGGTGATAAGAAGTATACATATTGTTTGTTTCATAAAATAAATGATAGCAAACATAGACAAACAAAATTGTTCTTGCATTCATTTGCTTAATCTAAAGTCTAAACAGAGCCACAGAGGTTTGCACTACCTTTTACAAGAGATATGTGTTTCCAACATCAAGTTGGCAAAAGCTACTCAAATATTGAAGTGAAAGAAAGGACCTTACACAATCCTGTATCTTAAGTTTAAAAAAGTATATTCTATGCCTATTCAAGTGCTGAGAAACGGAGATATTATTTTACAGGGTCAAAAGCATCCAATATCAAAAAGAAAGAGCAAATGTCTAGTGGCCATATTTCCTACTAGCTTCTATTATTAACATTGAAATGTTTTGAATTCTGTTCTAGTGCTAGCCTCTGTGAACTAGTAGGTTATCTATCTCAGATCAAAGAATTTCCAACGATATCTATTAGGGAGACACCAAAAGGAATATCAAATTACCCTCACAGATATCTATGTAAAAGATACCAATGAAAGCGATAGATCACTGTGCAACACAAGTATGACGTCTAGCCAAAAAGGGGTGGGTGTGTGCACAATGAAACTGAATAGTAGAATAGATGAATATAGAATGTGTACCTGTTAAGTAACCTTCTATTTATAGAGATTACTTCTAGGGTTTCGGTCCTTAAGCTTTGTGTGCCTCCAAGCCCGCAATGTTTTACTCCACTACCTAACGCGTCTCTGCTCCACTACCTGCACTATTCAAGATTATAACTTTAATTATAGACCAATTAGTGTTTTACCTAATTAAAAAGGGATTCTGCCATAAAGTGTCATTGCTGGGCCGCATCTCATCTGGGCCCAATACGCAAGTTTATAACAAATTCAGGGAGTTTTAGGTCAAAACAAGAAAAATATTCAGGGAGAAACATGAACTGTAACGCCATAATTGGATTTATTATCTTCTAAAATCCCAAGATATTCTCCCTTGAAATGAGAAAATGATCCCTACCACACAGGCTTACATTTTCTTCCATTCTGGTTTCTGAAAAGCCATTGAATAAGGTTGAAACCAAATATCAGAGTCCCAGAGAACGCAACTCAAATTTGCAGCCAAAGATCATCCCAAAACCGAGAATGAGCATAAGAGTGGTAGATTTGCCTTACATATAGGAGATGAAATCGCGAAGGGTTGACATCCTTTTTTTTTTTTTTTTTTTTTAAAACGATTTCAAACGGGTTTATTACCTTTTGTTTCTCTTTACTCCGCGATTTCAAACGGCTTTATTACCTTTTTGTATTTTTGTTATTTATTTTGTTGATGTGGCATATTTAATCTTAATCAAAGTTGCAGTTGTCAAAATAACTTATGTATTCACCACATCAGCATTTTTTAACATAATTTTTAGAGAAAATTAAAATAAAGGACTTAGATAAAATAATATTTAATTAAAATGACCCTAAAAATTGAAATTATTAAGGAGGACCAAATAAACTTAAAAGTATTAAATTGCCCTTCAAATTCTCAGTTACTTTCCCACCTCAGAAAACAAAGAAAAAAGCGCCTTCTTCCCTCCTCCTTATGAATATCAAAGTGAGGCCATTTGAAAATCTAGTACAACAATATTCGGTAAAAGTGTATACACAGAAGCAAGATCCGAATGATTGAAGGAGAGACGAGAAACGATGTAAGGATTTGCTGGACGTATTAGTCTATCCTTCTTAATTCTTGCATACGTCTATATCGTCTTTACAGCTTACTTAACCCATCAATATAAAACGTAACAAATGTAGGAAGCCATTCTAGATTACTATTTACTATCGTATTTCATTACTACTGCCAGAAGAAAATCAAACTGACAAATTTTGGAGTTTCGATTCTTGTTTTAAATTTCAACACTTTAACCCAACACTTGAATCAGTTTAGTTTTGTCTACAACGAAGTACACCTGAATCTAAATTGGCCTAAGGTGCTTCTTTATCTCCTTAACTCACATTATGTGGTAGATGGGGGTCAAATAAACTATTCTGTCTATTATGATGAAGCATAGCATTTGTCTGTTGAGGCTATTCAGCAGCCACTTTTAGATTCAATGGAATCTGAGACTTCATTTCAGTTATGAAGATGCTCGATGGACTATGTGGCTTACTCTGTTATGCAGGCACATTTGGTTGGTTAGAAATGCAAAGATTTTTAGAGGGAAGGAGTTGTATATGTTTCAGTTCCTGCTGATCATCCGCACCATGAGACGGATTTTGGTTGAAATTCAATTTTTACTGAAGCGGGAATGGAATGTCAAATTACTAGTGTGGAATCGACTTGCAAATTCAACAGCGGATGCTCTAGCTTTGGAAGCCAGGAAGCCATGGTGCAATCTCTAAGTTAGTTCTTCTGCATTCACCTCCGTCAGCGATAACGGATCTGGTTGAAGTTGACCGTCGTGCATGTGTTTCCTACCAGTTCTTTCTCTGCTCAATGTACTTTGATGCACTGTTATAATCAAGAAAATAAAATTACTACCTTCGGTTCTTTCTCTACATATCTCCTCTCTCTTATGATCATTTGGATCCTATTTTTATGCATATACTTCTACCAAATATCGCCCTTTTTAATTTCTAATATTAGATTCCCAAATGGCTTCACCTTGATATTCACGGAGAAGAGGGAAAAGGGTGCTTTGTTCTCTATTTTCTGTGTCGGGGAAGCAACTGAGAATTTGAAGAGTTATTTAGTATTTTTAAATTTACTTAATTCTCCTTAATAATTTCAATTTTTATGGTCCTTTTAATTAAATATTAATTTACCTAGGTCCTTTATTTTAATTTTTCCTAATTTTTAACACCATCAGCCAATATTTAACGGATTTAAAAATGAGGGACTAACAGATTTAACGGCCTAAACTTAAAAGGAACTAATAAAAAAATACAGGGACCTGACAAAAATCTGAGCAAAATTATCTCAAAATTAATTTTCCCTAAATTTAATACAGCCATATTAAAATCATCAAATAGTCTTCAAGGTTATAAGTTAATATGGATTTTGAAGTGTTCAATATAAATTTTTAGGGGAATTATCTATGGTTAGGATATAAATTTACATTGGAAGTTTTCATTTAGAATTTATATTACTCCAGAATTTTTTTTAAAAAAAGAGATTTAATGTCGTTTCGAAAGTTTCAAATTATAGTAATATTGTCCTACCTCGTAATGTTGTTTGTTGAAAATTTGATGTTAACTTTAATATTTTAATGGTAATAAGTCAACATTACTCTATTTAAACACTTCTAGGGAAATACAATTTTTTAGGTAAATTTACATCTTAACCTAATTATTAGTTTTGACAAAGTTATGATTTTAATAATTCTTGTACATCTCTTGTTAATGATTGCCAGATAGCATTGGGTCATTGGCTTATCAAAAAGAAAGGAACCAAGCTGCAAACTTACTATACAAAAGAATACTCCCTTCGATCATATTTATAAGAGCACGATAACTAAATTGAGCGGTATAAAAAAATGGTTAATATTATTTAAAAATAATAAGTATGTCTTAAAATAAACTTTTTTTTTAAGTACACCCTTATTTATGAGGGGCGAGTGAGAGAGAAATATAATAAATATAAGTATCACAAACTCTTTAATTAATGTAATATGTATAATTAATGAGAGGTAAAAATAGAAAAAACTTATTAAATATTGAAACAACTATTAACGGGTTTTGCCAGCGTAGTACAATAGTATGGGAACCAGTATTAACTAGCCTCTTTCTTCCATGTCCAGGGTTCGAACCTTGTCCCCTCCCCTACCATGATGTATAAAAAAAAAAAAAACTATTAACGGGTTTTTATAAAAAGGACCAAGACAATTACATTTTGGGCTCTTATAAAAACGCTTCAAAGAGTAAAAAAGAAGAGAGGATTTAAAGCAACAAAAAGTTGATCATAAGAATAAATAGAAAAATCTAACAACTTTCTTGGATTAACCTCAACAAAAGTGATTTTCATTGATTTTTGTAAAGTTAGAATAAAACTCAGATGGTATAATATGATTGATATTTGGACAGACTTGATGGGAAGAAAAAAAAAAGATATTTGAATAAAGAGTGCTCTTAATTATGCATATTTGAGATAAAATTCTTCAAAAGTGCTAACTTTTTTATCCATAATATAAGATATAGTTAAATTTTTATTGGATAGACTAAGAAAGCTAAATAAATTATTTTAAAGTATTAATATTTATCTTTTTTATGTTAAGTTAATTTGTCTGACTTATGAACTAATGTATAATCAAATAATACATGACATATACTATGATTAATTTATTTATTTAGTTTTCTTACTCTATTTAAAAAAGTCAACTATTTCTTATATTAAATGCATTAGGAGTATTAATTAAGTCAAGTTGACTTGTGGTTGAAGAGCAAGAGCTATGAATCAAGCCTTGATAAAAATAAATTTAAGACACCAATTGAAAGTTATATCTAATGAAAAAGGTTAGTCCCTTATAATAGAGTGAACTAAAGTCTGATTCTTAGTGGAAGAGGTTTTGTGCCTGATAGTGCATCGAATATGATTAGTGTACATTGAATATGATTATTTCCAATAGGAGGATAGATATGCTTAACCCAACCAAAAAATAATAATAATAATAAGACTTTTGAGGCATTTATTTGACATTGATGTTTGAATTAATTAATTAATACGTTGTCCTTCGACGGGGAAAAACCCTCATCCAAGACCAAGACCAAATAGGGAGCCAGGAAAAATCTTTTTTTTTTTTTTGATAAATAATATAATCATTACCTAAAGTTTTGTTTCTTCGATTTCGTTATAGTTTTCATGGCTTTTTAAAATAAAAATTTCCTCATTGATGCCCTTACTTTCTCTTTATGGCAATTATGCTTAAGTTGGCTTCATGCATTAATTTCCATTATTCTTGCATCGAAACATAATTTTTCTTGAAAAGTAACTTTTGGACAATGAAATTACATTTCCACCATACTCAATTAATTTTCATTTAAGGTCGATCTGCCCCACAATGAGTGAATCTTTTTTCTTTACATGGTGGTACTCTATATTACTAAAACTAGTAAAATACAACTCTGTACAGCAGCATTCTTCCAAAACTTAACTGAAACTATTCATAGATCAGGGAAAAAATAGTATCATAACATATTAAGCTGTAAAAGGAAATACAAGAGTAATAATGCAAAAAATTAACTCACAAAACATCTGGTTTTTAAGCCACATGCTCACATGGCACATCAGTACCATGCTAGTTGAGAACCTGTGATACAAGAGTGACTGCCAGAGGCTAAAGCAATTACATTTTCCCTGTCAGTGGCCATTTTAAGCAAGAATAAGAGGTAAAACATCAGCACATGAGAGATTTACTGCTACTGTGAGGCCAAGGTTGATGTTCCAGCTTCTGCAGGTGCAGAAGCTCCAGCTGGTCCTGATCCTCCTGGTGCTGATCCAGAGGGAGCAGCAGACAAACCCGGCTGCATGGACTGCTGATATTGCTGTTTTGCTGCCGGCTGCTGAGATGTAGACATCCCGGGGTTGTATGGGGGTGGGTACTGTTGATAACCAGGTACAGGTGGCATATAACCATACGGGGGAGGGGGATAATACTGATGATGGTGATATTGTCCAGGTGGTGGAGGCATCATTGGATGGGCAAAATGCTGTATTTGCTGCTTCTCCAAATTGGGTTTGTTGTTCTCTCCGGTCACAGTGGCCCCACCAGGAGGACCACCATCTTGGGACGGAATAACAGCGCCCATTCTCTGAGGATCCATTGATGGATAGTAGCTTCTGTCTTGCTGAGGAGGAGGTGGAATGTTATAGTAATGAGCTTCCTGGGTTTGATCCTGGTTCTGCTGCTGTGATATGACAGCTCGAGGCAACAATCCACTGTGAGCCACAGATGCCTGCTGCCTTGCTTGATCAGAACTTTCAGACTCAGGTTTTGCCGTCTGAGGTCTTCCCCACATTAGCTTCAACCTTAGGCCCTTGATGACTAACTTGTTAGAAAGCTCTTCCGCTGCTTTCTCTGCTCCTTCTCTGGTTGTGTAGGTTACAAAAGCACAAGCCCGTTGGAGCACCATCTTGATGGATTCTATTTCGCCATGGGCATAAAAGTGATCACGTAGGTCCTGCTCACTGACCCGAGCATCAAGCCCACCAACATAAAGAGTTCTAATGGTCTCATCCTCTGGAGGCTCCAGAGAGGTCATCTCTCCTGCCTTGCCAAGTAACTTTAATGCCACAGGATCGTTCACCCTGCAAGTTTATAATACGCAGAGAATGTACCATGAGAGAAAAAATCAAAATAAAAAATTTTAAGTAACAAATACTGTCACTGATTTTTGAAAGCTAACATAACAAAACATTCAAGTAATGTCACCAATTATCTATGCAATCAGTTAATCCAAGTTGTTGATTATCTTACTTGTTTTCCTACCTAATCAAAAGGAAAAACAAAAAAGAAAAAAGAAAATTATTCGATATGGAGTGTCGCTCTTACTGAAGACATAAATGTAAAAGCTAAGAGCCATGTAGCAAGCTAAATTTAAGTGAACCATATCCAACTTGAAGTCTGAATTAAATACAGAACATGAACACTAGCCAGATGTTAGAGAAAACAAAGAAATAACCAACTTGCAAATATATGATGATGAACAGATTCTGGTAATGGAAAAAGTTTCCCCAACTAGGGTACTCAAATGCTGATCTATATATGATATAAAATTTATATGAAACCATGATATATATAAGTTATAGATAGTATGGCCCATCTCAAGCTCCACATGAGTCCACAATCTAGTTCCCAGTAATGTTCAAATGAAGAAAAAGAACTCAATGCAGAAAAACTGTAATGGTATGCGGCTCTTAGAAGCATAACTATACCAAGACTTGGCAAGAAAAACACACAGCAAACATGTTGTCATAGTTCAACAGTAAGTAATCATAACTATATCAAGAACACAATGCAGAAAAACTGTAATGGTATGTGGCTCTTAGAAGCATAACTATATCAAGACGTGGCAAAAAAAACACACAGCAAATATTTTGCCATAGTTCAACAGCAAGTAATCACACAGAATGACAACGTATATGCTAATAAGATTGTCTAAGACACAACAACGACCTCTTTCTTACAGTCTCCCATACACAGAAAGCTAGGTTACTACTCAAACAATTTGGGAGAGAAGTCATTTGCAACTAAACTTACCCATAATAACGATCTTTGATATTTTGTTGAGACAACTCCCCCGTCACTGGCATCTCATGCCTATAAGGGCATTCAGCTCCTCTGGTACACTCACCCCTTATGTAGAAACTGCAAATATGAGCCCGGTTTCTTTTGTAGTATGGTGTTGTCCTTTGAAGCTTCAAAATAGTATCATTTGCACGTACTTTCCCATACGAGGATTCATAATCCAAGCCAGCTCTAGTCTAAACCATGATTCAATTGTTAGTCAAAATTGATTTGATGATTGAGAATAAAAGATCAAATCCAACAGTCCAACTCATATAAATTTAGATGAAACTGAGAAATAATGAGAAGGAAAAGCAATAATTAGGAACTAGGAAGCAATGAAAATGCTAGGAACAGGTGGAGGCATGTGTACACTTACCCATAATAATGAATCTATAAATCCAACAGAATTCAATTCTCCAAATTTATTTTTTTGCCAACACAATTCTTCAGATTGAACTAATAAAAAAGACTAAAATTTGATGAGACGTCGTTATGACAGAAACAACAATCAACCCCTCGTCTTTGGGTTCAACTGGCAAAGGGGTTAGACTTTCTTACTAAAAGAGAGGGGGTTCGATTCTGGAGTTGGTCAAGGTGTTGGGGGAGACATCCTAAGGGTCTGCAAAGCGGTAGAAACGTTGGGAAGAGGTAAAAGCATATGTATTCTCTAACCCAGTATACCTTGCGAACTAGGCTCTAAGCATCTTGCCTTTGAACTATGGATAAACCCAACCCCTTTCCTAAAATTTTAGTATATATAAAAAAAAAAAAAAAAAAAAAAGAAACAACAATCATTGTATCGACATATAATCAAAGCCTACACTAACCTATAGGAATTGGAGCTCGAGTATAGCCACATAAACACAACTTCTAAGTGAACATATGACCCTTTCAGATGCAAGACAGGGCTGATCCGTTATTACATAAGTATAGACTTTTGAGAGTTTTCCGTAACTTCCATAGGGAATTCATTTAGTTATTTGAAGTAGTTTTAGGGTAACTATAATTAAATTAGAGTAATTGTGAATATTACAAGGATAGGATAATCCTATAAGAATTTTTCATAGTAAATCAAATTTGACTAATCCTACACAGGGATCTCCTACATATAAAAAGCAACGCACATCATCTCTTAAAAAATATGAATCATATATTGAAGATGGCTTTTTACATAGGATTCTAGAGTTACCTATATGTTGCACTCTACGTAACATCCTACAACAGTGCCTACCCGTACTAACAATGCATTCCTGTCCTTCCACTGCATTACTTCCTAATAACTCATCCACATGATTTATGGACCAGAAATAAATTAAGAGCCACTCCATGACCTCTTCATTTTCTTTAAGTGTTATGTAGCATCAGCATAATTATAAATATTCATGTCTTGTACGCATCAATTTTACTAGAGATAGTCCATCACTGTGATAAATTTTACGAAATGAGACAACTAACAAAATTTATTCAAGCAATAAAAAGCAAAAGTAGTCCATGAGTGAGACTTGTCAAAATAGTAAAAGTAGAAAGCGATTACAAGTCAAGCTATCTGCACAGAGGCTTCCTCATTTTAAACTCTCATTGCAAACAAATAAAATACAAGATATTCCATAAAACAGGAAACTATAACAACGAAAATAGGATAAAACAATTTCTATCTTGTAATGGTCATACCTGCAGAACACAATGCAACATTCTTTAAAAGTATGAGCAAGTAGCATCAACTATAAGATATGGTTGTAAAATCAATCATATTCATACCTTGCGATCGTGTTCTTCAGCAAAATACTCCCGATTAACATCACTCTTTGGAATGGCATCATGGGAACTGATGCTGAGAGCCGTATCTCGGACTTGAACTGGTAACCCGTACTCAAGATCCAGAAGGCAGACTTGACAAACGTTTTTCAATTTACTACATGTTTGGCAGATTTCAGTTTTCTTATATCTTGCATCTCGACCAGGTCTCCATCGGAAAACAGTAAAGGGCCGTGTACAGATCTTACACTCCTTATCATACTCAGCTTTTGTCTGCACCCATTTACACCCATAAAAAAAGAATTTAAATAAGTTAAATGAAGAAATTTAACTCCCTCTAAGAGATAAGCTAATGTATGAAAAATGATTATTATGAACTCTTGAAACCTTATAATGCAAATGAAATAAAGAACTCCACAAATTAATCACTCTGCACAGGGCAAGCTTAGTTTTCGTGAACAAAACTGGATTTAAACATTCATTACTAACTACAGGAACTATAATATGCATTCTTCATAGTCGGTACTTGGTAATAGTTACGTCTGCAATTGCACCATACATGCTAGATAAACCAATATGAACGTGTAACTCACCTTTTCCTTTAACCTTAATTTCTATGGGGAAAACCCCCCAAAACTGAGGGGTTACAACAGCTTTTTCGAAACTAGAGACTACCACCCACTCACCAGTTTACAACATCAGAAACCTCGGTTATATAATTGGTACCAAGAGCTAACTTATGACGTAGGAACGCCCAATTCTTTTTTAAGCCCCTCATTCTGAAATCCCATGACCTAAATTCTTAATTCTCGGCATGTGAAAGCCCGCTCAACAGAATCAGAAAACACCGTTTATACGCATAATAAAACGGGTTAAACCGAGGAGGGACAGAGAAAAATACATACCATACGAACATATGGGTTGTCACCGAGGCATGATTCGCATATAATGGGAAAGTCAGATCGTTCCCAACCATCTGCTTCATGATCCCTCAGCAACCTATGCGCCATACTCGAATCTGAACTTGGTCGCAAGATCACTACTTCTAGATTCTTTAACCACTTTGCTTCAACGAGCCTCGAAGAGGTAGAAAGGGCGGCTTCGGACCCCAAGAACAAACAACAGCTAGCGATTATTGTCTCGAAATTCCTTCGGGAGACAGGGAAGACACGGGTCGGATATGGATTCTCATTTATACCATACGAACATATGGATTGTTACCGAGGCATGATTCGCATATAATGGGAAAGTCAGATCGTTCCCAACCATCTGCTTCATGATCCCTCAGCAACCTAAGCGCCATACTCGAATCTGAACTTGGTTACAAGATCACCACTTCTAGATTCTTTAACCACTTTGCTTCAACGAGCCTCGAAGAGATAGAAGGGGTGGCTTCAGACCCCAAGAACAAACAACAGCTAGCGATTATTGTCTCGAAATCCCTTCGGGAGATAGGGAAGACACGGGTCGGATATGGATGCTCATTTATACCCGAGTCCGCTGGTTATTTTTGACCCGATGACTCGCCCGCTTTCTTCTAGAACGGTCGGCTCACAGCCTCACATCCACCGAAGGGAGAGAGAGAAAGGAAGGGGAAAGAAGAAGTAAGGCCCTGTTTTAATCAAAAAAAAAAAAAAAAAAGAAGTAAGGCCCTGTTTGTTATAATTATTTAGGCCAAATTCTAAGTTGAATTTCCATACACTATTTCTAATTTTTAAATTCTAAAATTTAGGATGTTACACTACCAACCTATTCTAATGATCTTATCCATGGTTGTCAAAAACGCGAGTCAACTCGACGAGTTTGTCGAGTTTACATTTTTAGGTAATGAAATCGAGTTAACTCGATTGTAAAATCGTTCTATACACAGACTCGGTCAAACTCGGTCTTGACTCGGTCAAACTCGGTGAACTCACCATTTCTAAACCGAGTCAAGCGAGTCAGAGATATAGGTAGTAGAAGCTGAGATCTGGAGAGTGAAAGACTAAAAATTTTCAAAAAATAAAAAATAAAACAAACGCTAGTATAAAGTTAAAATAGGAAAATACATAATTTATAGAACTTGCCCTATTTTAAGTCTATAAACCTTGTGCCGCCACCCCATCGTTCTTCTTTCCCAAGTTTGCAGCCTGTTTTTCATTCTTCACTCAACGTTTTGCCTCTCGTTCTTGCTGGTTTTTTAGAAGAAAGAAGACAAAACGCAAGGAGAGGACGGAGGTAGAAGAAAGAGAGAGATTCAATTTTGAAATATGATAAATGAATGAGTAATTTGTTTGCTGTGAATTGTGATATACGAGGAGTGATTTGTGTGTCTTTTGTCTTGTGATACGTGAGGAGTGTGCAGTGTGCCGTGTGCCGTGTGCAGTGTGTACAGTGTGTGCAGTGAGTTTTTTCTCTCGTGATATGTGAATATATCTTTCAAGTGTGCTCTACAAGTTCTATGCTTTTTCTCTCGTGCTAAGGCATCCCTTCAAATGTGCATATTGGCTTTTAATTTATAAACTCTTTTCTTTTCTAATTTTATTAAACATTATTCTTGATTTAGGTGCAGGTTCACTGGTGAGGCTAAAAAAACACTTTTAATATTGTGAATGATCAAATCAAACGTTGCACTGCACATCAGCAAGGTATTTAGTCTTCTCCTTTAACTTTTATTGTTTTTAATTAATTATCATTTTAAATCAGAAGGTTTTTTTTTTTTAAAGGATGAGATATGATATGTCTTCTTTATAATTGCTTCTTTTTTCTTAATTTGAAAATAATTTCTTACTACTTATTAATTAGGTAATATATTAAATTGAAGATGTCTTCGAGTGCAAAGGAAAATATTGGAAAAAAAGTTATTGCTGCAAGAAAGAATTATCTGGGCAATAGATTTGATATAGGATGGAAACATGGGTTGGATGTTGATAGGAATGACAAAAAAGTGAAGTGTAATTATTGTGAAAAAATTGTTAATGGGGGTATTTATAGATTCAAATATCATCTAGCATGCACTAAAATAGATGTTGAAGCTTGTGTCAATGTTCCTGAAGAAGTAAAGACCACAATACTACAGCTTGTTTATGATGCAAAATGTGCTTCATCTAAGAGGAAAAAATTATGGGTTGATGTCGGTGATGAAGATGATCAAGGTGCACATGCACAAGTTGAGTCTCAAAATTCAAAGAAAGGGTTGACAGATTTCTTGAGAAATACAAAAAATAACAGTAAAGGGGTAGGCAACACACAATCAACCATTAATCATATGTTTAAGAGAGACTTGAGGGAAGAGGCTTGTCAACAAATAGGTCGATTTTTTCATACAAGTGCTATACCTTTTAATTGTATAAAAAATCCTGAATTTACAAAGATGTATGAAGTTATAGGAAGATTTGGTCAAGGATTTAAGCCTCCTGCTTATCATGAAATCAGAGAAAAATATTTAAACTTGGAATTAAGAAACACACAAGCCTTACTTGAGAACTTTAAGAATGAATGGACAACAACAGGTTGTTTCATAATGTCTGATGGGTGGACTGATAGAAAAAGGCATTCAATATAATTTGCAATTTTCTAGTGAATAGTCCCAAAGGGACAGTGTTTTTGTATTCATTAGATACTTCTGAAAATTTCTAAGACAACTAATAAAGTATTTGAGATGCTTGACGAGGTTGTGGAGAAAGTAGGTGAAAAAAATGTAGTGCAGATAGTGACTGAAAATGCTGCAAATTATAAGGTAGCTGGGCAAAAATTAATGGAGAAAAGAAAACATTTGTATTGGACTCCATGTGCAGCTCATTGTATTGACTTAATGTTGGAGGACTTTGACAAAAAAAATTATATTGCACAAGGAAACTATTAGCAAGGGTAGAAAAATCACAATATATATTTATGCAAGATCAATGTTCATTAGCCTTTTGAGAAAATACACGAATGGAAAAGATTTAATTAGGCCTGCTGCAACTCGATTTGCCACTGCATATATGACTTTGTCTTGTCTTAATGAGCATAGAGCACCCCTGGTAAATTTGTTTAATTCTCAACATTGGAAGGATAGCAAATTTTCATCTACAAAAGATGGAAAAGAAGTAGCAAAAAGTGTTATAGACAATAATTTGTGGAAGAATATTGTAACATGCCTTAAAGGTGCTGCCCCTCTTGTTAAAGTTCTTTGCTTAGTAGATTCAGAAGAGAAGCCAGCTATGGCATTCGAAGCCATGGAAAGTGTGAAGGAAAAGATCAAACAAAATTTTAATAGCGTTAAAAAAAGGCAAGTATTAAATTAAATTTTTGTACTTAATTTTATTATGCAAGTTTTATGTTTTTTATAATTTGATTTTTTTCTTTGGTGGAATGACCTTTTTTTATTGATTGTGATTTGTAATAGTTATGAGCTTATATGGAATATAATTGATGAAAGGTGGGAAGCTCAACTACATAAGTCTTTACATGTAGCAGCATACTACCTCAATCCTCATTTCCATTATGACACTGATTTTAAGCCTCATTATATGATCAAACAAGGGTTATATGATTGTTTGTCAAGAATGGTTGGGGATCAAGACGAGCTTAACAAAATTGAGTTTCAATTAACTGACTTTCATAACAAAAGAGATATGTTTGGGCGTGAAACTGCACAAGCACTAAGAAAAAAACTACCGCCAGCAGAATGGTGGGATTCTTATGAAGATGGATGTCCAGAACTTAAAAGAATAATTGCAATTCGTATTCTTAGCTTATGTTGTAGCTCTTCTAGCTGTGAACGTAATTGGAGTGCTTTTGAGATGGTAAGATTTTTACTTTTTTTCCCTTAATTTTCGAAGTAACTTTGCTTGAATGTTAGAAAAATAATGAAGTTTTGTTTTTCTTTTTCTTTTTCAATTTTTTTGTAGATTCATACAAAAAGAAGAAATCGTTTGCATAAAAAAAGATGAATGATTTGGCATTTGTCATGTGCAATTTGAAACTCACAAGGAAGCAAAAGAGTAGAGCTTTCAGTTATGATTTTGATGATATATATTCTGATGATGAATGGATTATTGAAGGAAGGATAGATGGAGACAATGTGGAGGAACAGGATGATAAGGTTCTTCAACCTCATGAAATTGATGAGAATATGGCTAATCCATTATTTGGTGTTGACCTTAATGTTGATTTTAACATTGATGACATTAGGGAAAATTATAATGATAATGATGATGCAGGTGATACAAGTGGAGATTATAATGGTGAAGGTGAAGAATTTGAAGACAATGGAGATAATGATAATCCAACATTTGATGATCTTTGTTAAATTTATACCCTTAGTTTTATTTAATTATGTTTAGTGACTTTATATTAGAACATGAATTTCGTATAAATTTTTATGTTAAGTATGATAAATTATAAATGTTAATGAATTTAATTTTAGTTATTTAGATTTTAAATATATTTAAACCAAATTGTTGTCATTTTTAGCATTTTAATTATTTTATCATATAATTTTAATTGTTATTTATTAATTTAGGTAAACTCTTACAAGTTTACGATACGAGTTTACGTTTCTGAATTTACATCCCTCTCACGAGTTTGCTTAAACTCGTGAGTTTGACAACCTTGGTCTCATCCCCTCGAGGCTCCAAAGAGGTAATCTCTCATGCCTTGCCAAGGAACTTTAATGCTAGAGGATGATTCACCCTACAATTTATAATACAGCAAGAATGTCCCATGAGAGAAAAAATCAAAATAAAAAAGGGAAAATTTCAGTTAGCCCTTTTGGTAGCAAATTAATTTCAGTCAATCTCCAAAACTTGTTGAAACTTTATTGTACCCCATCATCAAAATGAAATTAATTTTTGTGGGTGAAAAAACAATGATGTCTTTTACTTTAGTTGTCTTGCAAATTGTCTTCTTTGTTTTCTAAATACCTATATTTGTTTTGTAAATTTCCATATTTGTCTTGTAAATGACAAAGCATTTTTAATTTCTTGGGTTCTTTTAAATTCCTTTATTTGTTTTGTAAATATCTTTATCTGTCTTGTAAATGTTCAATTTTGTCTTGTGAATTTACATATTTGTTTTATAAGTATCTATATTTGTCTTGTAAATGCTGGCATTTATATAGTGAATTTTTATATTTGTCTTGTAAATAACCAATTTTTTTTTAAAATCCCTAGGTTATTTATAATTCTTTTATTTGTCTTATAAATCTCTTTATTTATCTTGTAAATACTTTTCTGAAAAAAAGTAAATAAAAAGTATCATTATCTTTTCACCTACAAAAATTAATTTTATTTTGACTCTAGGTACAGTAAAGTTTCAAAAAGTGTGGTGAGGGAAGAATTAGAGGCAACCCCAACATCCTTTTCAACTTGACTCAAGTGCTTCTCCACGACCAGCAATGGTGAAGGGACTTCCAAGTACCCATTGTCAGCAACTGATGTGTCTAGGGGTTTACGCAGATCACTCAGGCTCTCCACCAACTGATATGTCTAGCTACGTTTGAACTTTAAAATTAGTGATTTGCATTTGCTATAGCGTTATCTTTTCTTTTTTTGGTCAAGTATAGCGTTATCAGCTAATGTAAGTTGAGCTGGCTTACAAATTCACTCCGATACTAACTCTGTTTTTACTTTGCACAAATGTTTTTTTTTAAAAAAAACTTTTTAAAGTTAGTTTGCATATATTTAGGATTGTAGGAATACTCTAGACTTGTAATGCAACGGAAAATGGGAAAAAAATATTTTAAATAACTGTATATCGAATAACTTGAATGGTAAAGAGAAAGGGACATCTAAAACGTTATCGGATCAGATCATATGTGGGCTCAGAAGGCAAGTGTGATCGAACGGTTCACATTGGGAGGTAAAAGGTAAAAAAAAAAAAAACAGTATTTTCGCATGCAGTAGTACTATACGTATGAGCTTAATTAGCTGTTTACAAGTGAGATGCGTGTAAAGTTAAATTCTTCTAGCTCCTCCACCATATCTTCTTGTACACAATTTCCCACTTCTAGGATGATGCTTTTCTCAGTGTCTTTAGCTTATTTTCCCAAATTTAAAAACCAACCAAGGCTCCATTATTTATTATCAGTCCTTTAATTGATATTCGATTGATACAGTTATAGACCTGACATTTCCCTTTAATTTATTATTGGGAACAATCCCCCCATCAAAATTTTAGTGGTGATTTATGATGATTCATCACATGCGCTAGCTAGCTAGCAGCACATTCTTATCCTTTTATTTGACTATTTCAATTTCTTGGGAAGGAATTAGGAAAGGTAAGTCACGGAAGGCATCTTGAATTTTGGGTTTGAATTTGAAATAACAAAACTAAAATCTTAATTTCAATCACTTATTACACAACTAAAACGGATGTCCTCTAATTTCAATCACGACAACCATTTTATGAACTTCAGAATTTTTTGAAACTTTTGCTCTATTTTCTGACAAATATGAATCACTAATAGGTGTAAAATAAAATAAGATCATAATCCCCACCAACCAATTAATAGAAACGAAAAAATGACTTAATTATGGGTGGGTGAATGCACCTACCATGCACATATATGGTTCTTTAAAAAGTAGTATATGATACTGGAAAGGAAAACAAAAATGGTTACATCTTACAACATAAATAGAAGCTGAAAGCTAGCAATCACATGGGGATGCTCAGTTTAAGTCTATGAAGCTAAGAACGTACCCTGCCATTTCTACATATGATCCTGTCTAGACCTTTATGTGTGTACGAGTATTTTAATTTATTACCCAGTCAAAATTAGAGTTCGGGGTGAAAAAAGCGGTTGACCAAGGCTGAACAAGTTTAGTTAACTTTAGTATTGAATGTCATGGGATATTTATGTAATTAATCATGCCATCTACCCTTATGTTCAACGGTATATATATCAAGCCTAAGATTCATATCTAAGTGTAAAAACGGAAGAAATCTTTGTGTATAGATGAAACAGCCATTAAAATAATATATTTATGCAGCAAAGGGTAACTTTTTTAGGGAGTAGAATTAGAAGATTTACCATCAAAATTGTTACTATTGGAATACTAAAACTAATTTAAAATAATTTTCTTTGGACTTGTTTCATTTGCTTCTAAAATTTATTTTTATATGCTTAAACAACATTAACTTATTTTTTCACAAATAAAATTAAATTTTAATAATATTTTTTATAGTTATAAATTACTTTTATTTCCATATTTAAAAATAAAACATCAAGATGCAATTTTTAGAATTGAACTTCACGTAATTTTTATCCATGTGTGTGTGTATATATATATAGCAATAGTTTGAAGTGAAAATAGCTTATATAGTACTTAAAAGGCATCCCTTTTCAACGTGAGCTAACTTTTTTTTTTTTAAATATTTTTTAAAAGTTCATATATGATACTAAGGACTATTGCCATGGAAAATGAATGTATAAGGATTCATATCTGGCTTTGTCTAGAGTGAGGGTATGGGAGTCAACTACTGTATCTTTCAATACACCAAATAGTGATAGTATGACATCATAAATATATGCCATTTTACAAATGCAGTGCATATATCCTTGCATATTATGAGCTCCAAGAGTTTAAGAAACCTGCATATATTTAGCAAGAGTTTAAGAACATGACTTGTGTGTGGTTTCAGGGAACAAGAGCGAGAGGCTGTGTCTAAGAGCAGCAGGACAGTTGGAGAAACAAAAGTACAGGAACGAGGCGAAGATCGACAAGGCGAAAGCTGAGAGCACAATGAGGGAGCTAGAAGAGTACAGAGAAATAAGCAGAATCCTGGGAGTGGGATATTACGACGCGTTCAAGCTTCAAAAATATTCTAAAGACTTTCAAGCAAATGTGAAGAGGCTGGTGCTAGCAGGCGAGTGGGACGAGATCATCGAAGTGCTTAAACGCTACGAGCTCCCAGATGAGTTCGAAGGCAACCCAGAATGGGTGAAGATGGGAACCGAGTTCCGGCGATTGGTGGAGCCACTAGACATAGCCAACTATTACCGTCACCTGAAGAATGAAGACACGGGGCCGTACATGGACAGGGCTAGGCCTAAACGATACAGGTATACACAGAGATGGGTGGAGCATATGTTGAGATTAGAGACGGGGGCTAGCTCAGAGTCGTGCTTTTGGGCGGAGACGGAGGAGCTGGTAAGCAAAACCAACAAGAAAGCGTTCGACGGAGATTTCAAGAAGAGGGTTGACAAGTTAGAAGAAGATCTTAACAAGTGGCGTGGGAAGGATGATGATATTGTGAAGAATGTGTTGTTGGAGGAGACGACTTTTATGAAGTGGTGGAAGGGTGAGCTGCCTCAGGAATACAAGTTTGGCACAGTCATGAATTAATTTTAATAACATAATGATCAAAACAAGCTTCTCAAGACGTCCACCTTCAAGCTTCCTCCGCTAGCTTTAGCTTGCTTTCTACTTTAGGAGTACTTGCCCTTACTGTTGGTACATGAGAGAAAAGGTATGAGCTTCGGGGAACCTCAGTAGTAAAATACCAAATCAATATATAATGTGCATTGTAATAAACTAAGCATGTAAATAGTCAATCTAAGGACAACACCTTACAAGCAAATGCACATGGTCATGGCACAAACTCAAGCAAGGATATTTCATGTTCAAAGGACTAGCTATATGGTATACATGGCAAATAAACTTGCAAGTAAGCAAATACAAACTATATAAGAGTAAGTTTCACTACCTTTTGCTTCTTCTTCCAAGTTATTACCTCCTCTTTCTTGCTCCTCTTGCTCTTGCTTTCTTGTAGAATCTTGGCTCAATTAAAGCCTAACAATCATACACATATATACATATTAATATATATGATTTTTAGCGTCATTTAAACAGAAAACGATTAAAATCTTGAAACTTTCCAGATTCAAGAACAGTATTGGAGTCACCCTTTTGGCGTCTTGAACCATACTTCAATACTTAAAACACTTGTTCAACATTTAAGGACCCCAAAACATCAATTATAAATAATTCTTGGGATGCAACCATTTAGTTTAGCAATCGTCATTGTGGCAGCTCAAAAAGATTTTGCTTCAAGAGCATTAATTTAAGAATCCTTAAGCATAGTCCAGATAGCTAAACAATTAGTTATACTATATAACTTTAAACAGCAACTTCCCTGCATATCTCAAACTTAATAACTCGGGTCCCATATCTACCAACATCATATTTTGTAACTGATCTTACATAATTGATCTTCTTTCACATGTATAATAACTCTTCATACAACACTTTAACTTTCTTTTTGTTTAGGTAAGGAATCCAACTCAGCACCTTAAACACATATCACACTTACACTTCACATACTTTATCATTTAAACTGTCTTTCACATTTATTAAGTATCTAAATCAGTTTCTTTAAAAGGTTCATACAACAGCATATTATGCTCTGGAAAATATTCCCATTTCATATAAACCATCATCCTCAAAAACCAAACACTATGCAGTCACTTAAGAAATACCTACACAACCTTATAACACTAATTTCATAGTTTACTGAAAGTTTATACTCTCCTGAACCTCTTATTGAATGAATCAGATGCCACACACCAAAGATACAAAACATCAAATTCGAAAATTGTAAACAGCGCCAATCCCACACATGCAACAACAAAAATCTTTAATCTTCCTTCGGACACTATTACAGCCCTTTATCATCGTTTCCCTTACTCATAGTTGGAATCCGTACATCCCACCCAATACAAACAACACAGATCGAAGAAATCAGAGATGGGAAGGGGATGAAGAGGCTTACCTTGGTCGGATTCTAGTGTTGCGTGTGAATGTTCGGCCTTTCTTCCTCCACTTCTTCTCCGACAGCATTGGCTCCCTCTCTTGGTTTCTCTCTCTTTAACATAATCGTAAAAGGTCACCAACTTTAGCACAGTCGAAATTCGTTAAATATGTTATAAATTAAAAGATTTGTATTCCTGAGGCAGCTTACCCTTCCACCTCTTCATAAAAGTCGTCTCCTCCAACAACACGTTCTTCACAATCTCATCATCCTTCCCACGCCACTTGTTAAGATCTTCGTCTAACTTGTCAACCCTCTTCTTGAAATCTCCGTCGAACGCTTTCTTGTTGGTTTTGCTTACCAGCTCCTCCGACTCCGCCCAAAAGCACGTCTCTGAGCTAGCCCCCGCCTCCAATCTCATCACATGCTCCACCCATCTCTGTGTATACCTGTATCGTTTAGGCCTAGCCCTGTCCATGTACGGCCCTGTGTCTTCATTCTTCAGGTGACGGTAATAGTTGGCTATGTCTAGTGGCTCCACCAAACCAATCACTGGAACTCGGTTCCCATCTTCACCCATTCTGGGTTGCCTTCGAACTCATCTGAGAGCTCGTAGCGTTTAAGCATTTCGATGATCTCGTCCCACACGCCTGCTAGCACCAGCCTCTTCACATTTGCTTGAAAGTCTTTAGAATCTTTTTGAAGCTTGAGCGCGTCGTAATATCCCACTCCCAGGATTCTGCTTATTTCTCTGTACTCTTCTAGCTCCCTCATTGTGCTCTCAGCTTTCTCCTTGTCGATCTTCGCCTCGTTCCTGGACTTTTGTTTCGCCAACTTCCTGCTGCTCTTAGGCACAGCCTCGCCCTTGTTCCTTCAAACCACACAAAGTATGTTCTTAAACTCTTGCTAAAATATATGCAGGTTTCTTAAACTTTTAAAACTCACAAGCTAAATTCCTCTTGTTATTGATCCTTGGTCCAAGAGCATGTCAACTTCTTTTTCTTTTCCAAATATTAAAGAAACTAAATAAATTATACTAAAGTATTTATATTTATTGTTTTTTAAAAAATTATTTATTTAAATTATAAGCTGATATATGATTTAATGATATACAATATATTTATGATTAAGTAATTTATTTATCTATAATACCATTTTCCACTATGTGCATTAAAATTATCCCTTAATGGAAACCTTAATATGTTTAATCAATAGGGATATTTTAAAAAAATAAAAATAAATTTGGGAGTTAAAGTGGGAAGGAATCTTGTATTTGGGACTAAAGTAAACCCCACATTTAACTTCTACATTTATGATTTAGGATGAGAGGAAGTACATAAATAAATTAAAGTGCAATTTAAAAAATTCAAAAAATAAAAATATATACTTAACTTTAAGTAGTTAAATTAATATTTTTTCTTGCAGACATATAATTTTTTTTTTAATTTCAAGACAATCATGTTTGAGGAATAAGTATTTGATAAAAAAAATAAACTGATAAATGCATCTAAAAAAGAAATGAGATAGGTGCATTTGAGCATTTTTCATTTTCTCTTTAGAAAACATCTTTCTTTCTTTCCTTCTTTTTTTTGTTTTTGTTTTTTGGGACATTAAAGGGGCGGACACTAACAACTTGAAACTACAAGTAGATTGAACCCGTAACTTTTCATTGACAGAGGAACTTTCACATCACTAAGTTATGAAGTCATTGGCTTAGAAAATGTTTCTATGTATACACCCAACATTGTATAAATGTCCCAAGCAAAAAAAAAAAAAAACATTGTATAAATGTGGGCGAATCTTTTAACATAAATGAACTTTGATTAATCATTTTGTGAGATATTAACCTTTTATGCTAGATCCAACTTTAATTGATAAATTAATTTTTCTTAAAACATAAGGAGAGATGAGTAATCTACCTATACTCTACCATACCTTTAGCTCTTAAGTTAACTTCAATGACTTTTAGTTAAATTAATACAATGATCCTTTAATTTAAGATTATAAATCGATAAAACAATGGATTATTTTCGTAGATAAAGCTTAAAGAATCAAATTGAGACTAGAAAAAATTATAGAATTAAAATATTAACCTATACATTTTTTTTCCCAACATGAACTTGATCCTTCACCAGGATTATAAAAGTAAAAATATCCTAGCGCACCAGATTGAATTGATCTGAGGAAATGTTTTTGATGGTAACACCAAAGAAGAACGCTCAGAGAATATATTCTATCATGCTAAAAGAAGTAAGCATAACTCAGCAATGATATATATGCGATTTCTAAAAGATAGAAAATTTACATATGTGCTTGAGTTGTATGGAGCAACTAGCTCTAACTTTAAGTATAGACGAAGAAAGCATTAACTTTGTAACAAACAAGTCATTTTCCTAATCACAAGTATCAAATTTTTCCAGGAAGTGGTATTTATGCAGAGCTGGCACCTACCATATGCAGCAGAAGCAGGTAGGGTTTTCAAAATATGGCAACTTTCACTATATGGGGTTTTTTTTTTTGGTTTGTTCAAATATATGGGTTCGATTATCAATGTAAAGCAACAATATATATATATATATATATATATATATGGATATGGATCCAGAAAATTATTGAGGGGTACCATTGGCAGGGGATTCGAGGGTTTAAGGGTACCGTCCCTGATTTTTTTTTTTAAGAAAAATTTTAAACGCATTAAAAAACAAAAGACTATAAATAAGAAAAAAAACTATCAAAAAAATATTCATAAAATCAAGTGAACACTGATGATGTAATAAGAGAAGTAATTATTTTGTAAACCTTTCATTTAGAAAAAAAAGGCCAAGTGCTATTAGAAATGCAGCTACATATATTACAATGAAGGGTGGGTATTGCAATTCAATAAGTTCAAGTATATATATTTTAATAAAAAAATTATATTACAATAAAAATAATTACAATGTCATCCTTCTAAGCCTTATTTTTTTGGAATTCCATTATAATTGCCTTATTATCAATGCTATCAAGTACATCTTTTTCAATATATATAAGGCACTAAACAATCATTCAACAATTTATACCCAATCCGATTACGAAGTGTAGTCTTGATGTATTACGGGTGAACACTTAATATAAGGGTAGACAATTATTCAAACATGTATTATTATTATTATTTTAAATGCACTAATTCCCCAATTTAAGGGTGGGCACTTGCCCCTCAATCACATACCTGGGTTTGCCCATACATATATATATGTATATATATAGATATATACATAGCTGTATGTATGTATGTTTGTCTATATATATATATTGCTCAAGAAACAAACATCTTCACTATTAACGTGGGTAATTATGATGCCAAAGAAATCTTAGATCGGACAATTTAATTATACTCCCAGCGTCTACTTAATTAGTTATGTCTCTCGTCCCTACAGACAAGATTATTAAAAATAATTAAAATTAGTTAAAAATAATCAAAACACAGATAATATTTTTTTATTTAAAAAAATGCCCTTATATATGAATGAGTATGAAAAAAGATGATGTCAGAAAATAAAAGGAATTTAACAACGTTTTAAATAAAACTCTGTATAAAATTAGTTGATTGTAAAATATATACAAATGCATTTATTATTCAGAGAAACTTAAAGGGAAAATCTCATATAAATACCTTATGAATTTGCAAAAACCCTTAGGAGTCCCCTAAATTTGTAAAAATACTGAGAAGTGACAAGGACCTGAGGGATATTCGGGTGAAATTATCCTTTTACCCTTAATTTTAAAAAAATTTTAAAAAATAAAAATGATCCTCGCCTAAGGGCCGAATCGGTGGTCGGCTGACGACCACCGGCCACACTTTCAATTAAATTTTTTTTTTGAAAAAAACCCCACCCCCCTCGCTGGTGGCCGATGGTTAGCGCCCAACCGCTGGCGGCCCTCCGGCGAGGGTCATTTTTATTTTTTAAAATTAAGGGCTAAAGGGTATTTTCATCCAAATCTACATATCCCCCATAGATCCTTATCATTCTTCATTCTTATTACAAATTTGAGGGATTCCTGAGGGTTTTGCAAATTTATAAAGTATTTATATGGGATTCCCCCAAAGTTAAATGGGATAAGCCCGTAAAAAAAAAGGGGGGGGGGGGGGGAGGGGAGGGAATTGGGCGCACTTGTAGCCGGAGGCAATAGGATATTGGTTCCCCTTTTTTTAAACTGTCCCTTTAATAATATCCTTTATAGTCTTTGTTTTCCCAGAAAATACTCTTCTCCATTTTACTTACTCTCCCTCATTTTAATGGTTTTATTTATATCAATAAAAAATGATGTATTTACTTTAAACGAAATAAAAATAAATTAATACATTATTTTCACCCATATTTAAAATAAATTAAAGATATTTTTAAGGAAGATGACTCAACAAGATAAATTAAAAAAATTAATACACATTATTTCATAAAAAATCGGCAAAAATCTCTATTTATAAAATTTATTATTGAAACGAACTTGAATTTGAGTATCAGTATAAAGCACAAAATAACTTAGAGTGCTAGATGCATTTTAGAAGACTACTCGAGGATATTAGATGAATTTACTATATTTTTAATGTGCTTGATCAATTTTTAACCCAAAAAAAACTTCGGAAAAACAAAAATTTTCACCAATTTTGTTCTTCTTCTTCTTTAATTAATTTTAAGAAGTTAAATTATTTAACTCAAAGGCCAACAATATAATTGGAGGGATAATCAAGGCAGGGGGATGGAGTATGATTTTGGTTCATGACTAACTTCAAGTATATCATTTCTATCATTACCCTCCAAACCTCCTCTCTGAAGCTCTCTCTCTTCCTTCATTTCTTTGCCTTCTCTCCACCAGATCGGTTTCGACTATAAGTCCATGCTCTACCATTTCTTCTTCTTCTTCTTCATGTTATTTTAAAAAAGAAATAAAGTAATTCATTCCGGAAAAAATCATTAATAAATTTAGTTTTTTGTTGCCTTTAGATTAATATATGTTAACATCTGCCTCCTTAGCTTTTGCGCTCATACTCACACAGCCTTCCCAATCTGTCTTTGAATCCACCAACCTCTAAGAGAGTCATATGATCATATCACCCACAAAAAGCTCACTTTCGAGCCTTTAAAAAGAAATTCCTAACCTTAATGAAGAAAGTAACAGAGGGCTAGGCAGCTGTACGCTTGTCGTTGGCAAAGATTGTGGGTTTATGTTGGGGACTATGAGATTCACTTTTTGTATTTTTTTAGGTAGCTGTTGGCGTCTTTGTGACTGGGTAAGATCGATAGGGACTATTACTGTGTAAGGGAGGGACTATTCCGTAGATTATGGATCGCTATAATAATAAGGCACCTTGAAACACGAACTTGCCTGGTTTATGTTACTGAACAACCAAGAAAGGTGTTCTACGGTTTTTGTTATTCCGAGCAAATGGAAGCCAATGGTCCCTGTGTGATTAAAGACGCTGAAGCTGACAACTCACGAAATAAGAACACTATATATATATATGACAAAAAGCAATCAATTCAACGACTTGGTTTAAGACATTAAGGAGAGGATGGAGACATGGAAACAAAAGCATCTAGGAAAATGAGAGACAAAAATGGGTTGTGGCGCAGAGGCAGAAACGTCAAAACATACACAAGAACACAAAGTTTGTAACAGGTAATAACAATGGGGTAACTTCTACTGGTGAATCCACAATCATCTACTACTATCGAGTATCGGAGTTCGCTTATTTACTACGCTAGCTACATGTAATCTTTTTCTTAGGGATTCACTTACTTAACATGGCGAGACTTACTCATCTTATATATGAACTCAACCATTCCTGAATAATTTAAGCATCACCAATTCGCTGTTACACCTTTTTATAATTGATTTACAATAATTTATCAAATATATATATATATATATATATATATATATTTCTCTAAAGTCATATTAAACATGTTCGCCATCAGTGAATTCAAAAGGTATCTTTTTTTTTTTGTCATTTGAATAATAAAAACAAAGAAATAAAAGGTTAAGCTGTAAATTAAAAACCAACAAAATTTTGGCTAGGAAAAAGGGAAAAGAAAAACGAAGACAAAGAAATTACGAAAACTGATGCTTTCTTAAGATCAATAATAACATGGAACTGAAACTTTTCTAAAAGTTAACTTCAAAATAAGCATTCTCACTACGACCGAAAAAAAAAAAACATTCTTACTTCTATTTTGTTGTGTCTCTTGTAACACCCCACTGTTTTGAGCTCAGAACAGAGTAACATCTTCACCTATTATGAATTCTGATGTACCATTTAATAAAAATTTAAACCACTAATTAGGTTTGTTGCTGAAAATAAAAGCCCTTTTTATTTAGAGAGTTCAAAATAATATTAAAGTTCAAATGGGCTTTTTTAATACATTTAAAACATTGGAAACATTTTAACAGTGATTCAATCTTTCATTAAAACTACATTATACTTAAGGATCAATTAGAGTATTTTCCTTATTTCTCCATTTAATCTAGAGCTCTACCAAAACATTCATCATAATTTGGGCTTGTTATATACATGTCCGTCCCTGCAGCAACCGTTAGCAGCATATATATATATATATATATATATATATATATATATATATATATATATATATATATATATATTATCTACTTCTACGATCAAAAATATCTAATTAAATATATACATCCCAGTAGCCACATACGGCTATCTCAAAATAATATCTAAGTCATAAGGAAGTAGTAAAATTTGTAGACAAAAGTGAAACTAAATGTTTCATCTGCAATTCTTCATCACCTTCTTCTCAAAATCAGGCAATTACTATTCAAGGAAGGCTCTGAGATTTAAATGAATGAATTCCAGAGTAACATGTTAATCTCATATTCTAGCATATGCAATATATGTAAATCAACCAAACAGAGTAGTCCACATATCATATAAAGCATTCAAATTTAATTCCAATTCAAACGACAAGTATTACATACCAAATGCAACTTGTAATACAAGTAAATCATAAAATGATTTCATATATCTTATTGCAAGGAAAATTCATTTTGGCAATTCAATACCAAAAATAATGAATGCACTAGGCCTTGCTTAGCCACCGGGAAGTTGGCCCCATGGTCAGCGCTTCCGCTCAATCGAGCTACGAGTGGTGCTGGCTCCATACAGGCAGGACATACAATATGGTTTACAAAAACATATATAGCTATGCAAAGAATGTGAGATTATAGTTACTACATGTTGGTCTTACCAACAAAACCCCTTCCACCAGATTCTTATCACAATGCTTATCCTTCAGGCACGGGCGATTCTCAGCTCCTATAATTAACTTTTATATAGTGATGGGTCATTAACCAATCCAAACATAATTATAAATTCAACTTCTCTAGACCAACCCCAAAAATACTTGTCTTTTAATATCCTTATGACTAGGAATATATACTTATTGGGACTTATTTAATTAGATACTATTTACTATGGATCATTATCATCTTAGCCATTTAATCTTTCATTTCAACCAAAGAAACCTTTACTTTAAAGGTTTAATACAATTAACAACTTATATGACTTTTTAAGACTTATAAAAAAATTCAGCCTTTAACTTTTCTGGGAATTTAGAAAATTCATAACTTAACCAATATAACTCCAAATGGAGTGATTCCTGTAATACCCTAAGAATCTCACTTATTATAAATGTCATATTTTGACAAATAATACCTAATAGAAATAGGTGAATATGTGGTCTCAAATTTTGAGATATATTTATTTTATCTATTAGGTTATTTGCCCTTAGAATTTATGGTAGCTAATGCTTTATTTTCCTAAGTTTTGTTTAGAATCATAAAATACCATAAAAATACAAATAATTCCTAAAGTAGATTAGGGTTCTTATAGGACCAAGAAAGAGCAAGAAAAATGCTAGGGAAAATACATTAATCAAATTGGGGGAAAAATAATAAAGATTAGTAGACACTTAGAATTTCACTAAAATAAATAATTATGTAAATTTTCATAATTAATCCAAGGGTCTTAAACACCAATTTTATAATTGTTTAAGAGACCAAATTTTCTAAACAACCCTTAAATGATACTTAGTTCATATTTGATTTGTAAAGGCCATAAATATTATCTAAAACACTTAAACAATTAAAGGGCAAATACCACTACTTGAAGGGTAATTAAATTAGGATTGGTAAGTTTAAGATAATTACTTGCACTTAGTTTTAATAAACACCAATTAAAGGTATATTGAGCTAATAGAAATTCAATGACCAATAGAGATTTGAGATTAGTATAAAATAAAACACCAATGGTCATGAAATACCCTAAACACTTGTAAAGTAAAAATCAAGAGACAATTAGGCTTTGATTAGGATATTATTGATGAACAAGTAAAGGAATACTTACCAATATCTAGTGGGCAAATAATTAGCACTAATGGAATGATTAGATAATTAAATACAATTAAATAATTATAGTCATTAAATAGAAGTATATTAAACTAACTAAGGGTTGAGAACTAATAGGGGATTGGGATTAGCACTAAATAAATTACCAACAAACACAAATTAGTGCATAAACCAATAACACAACAAGCAAAAGATAATTAAGCCTGGGATTAAGATGTTAATCAAATGCTAATCAAGAGTTGAAAAGTCAACAGTTTCAACTATGATCTAAAGGCCAAGAATTAATCTCATAAAGCTTATCCAAAGGCCCTAATTAGTTCTAATAAAGCACAATCCATGAGATAAGGCAACAACCAATGGTAAAATTTCCTAATACTTGATATAACTAAAACATAAAAATTAAAAAAGAAATATAAAGGGGAGGGGGCGGTTTTTGGCATGGGAAAAGAAGAATTGTTCAAAAAAAAAAAAAAAGCCACATACCCCCCTTTGAGTCATAAATCTAGACCTATGTGAGTCATGGAGCTAAATATGAGATGAATCATCAACCTAAACATGAATCACCACTCTAACTAATGAATCATCATCCTAAATTTACATGAGTCACACACCTACATGATGAATCAGAACCCTAACTAGATAAGATGATGTAAGGGATGATGGAAGAAGATAATGTAAGGGGCTTAGGTGTAAAGATAGGTGGACCAATGAGGAAAAAGATAATTAAAATAACTAAATTGGTTCATAAAAATAATTCTAGATAAAAACTATAAAACCTATACAAATTAAATCATATCTTGAAATCCATGAACTAAGTATGGAAACCAAGTTGAGATTCTTAACAAGCATAAATCAAGCATGAAGACAAGTATAACCAAAGTCATTTTCATTATGGTTTGGGAAATGGAATCAATAGGAAAGATAGGCAAAATTGGTCTCAAAATGAAGCTAAAAATTCCTAGAATTCAAAACCAATGAGTAATTGAGCAAACAACTTCATTAGACTACCTAAACACATTTTTTTCTATGGATTCTAATTAGTAGAAAGCAAGCCAAATCCTTTGGATAATAGACATAAATGGTGGAAGAGGATAATGTACTAGGGTAATGACTCATGTAGGTGACTCAAAAGCAATTTGAAGGGTTAGGATTTGTGCTCTAAAAATACCCTAGATCCAATGGTCAAGATTCACCAAGAGGAAGATCCAATTAATTACCAAACTTGCCCAACTCCTCTACTATAAATAGGGGTCCTTGGCCCTTCACAAAACTCACACCAAAACCAAGCAATCTGAATATTAGTGAGAGTGGAAGAAGCTTGAAGGAGTTCAAGAAGAGGTAAGCAAGTTCTTTAGTTTCTAGCTTTTAAATTCTTAGTTAGAAGTAGCTTAAATCTTAAATAGTTTAGAATAATTTTAAATTCATGTTTTTATAGTTAAAATTAGCTTTATTTCGAAAAAATAATGGAGAAAGAGTTTTAGCAAAGTTTCCGGAAGAGAAACACCAAAGTAACGGAGTTCTGGCGTAATTTCATCGGTTCTGGAATTTCTGAACCAGCCATGAAAATGTTTATATTTTATGATGAAATCATGGTTAGAAAATTCTGAGAAAATTCATGGTTAAAGTAGACATATAGGGATTTTTAAATATGTAAAGAACATGTCCAAATGATTTCTGTAAAGGGAGATAAAAATTCCCAAAGGTAGGGCTACGAATTTCTGGAAAATTCTGGACAGATGTTCAAAACTAAAAACCTGGGAATGAACCATGGAATCTGGGCAAAGACTGTTATTTTTTTATTGAAACTAGACATCCTAAGGATTCTTATGAATTTTACGGATCCTCGTTTCGATTTTTCTACAATTAGTTATGATTTTTCAAAGTTAGCCCAGAATCTGTCCAGATGTAAGGATCAGCGTTTTTCAAAATAATAAAGGGAAATAATTAATTGATAAATCCACCAGGGGTAAAATAGTCATTTATGGCTAGGATATATATTGGGATATTGGTTGTGAATTAATAAGCGACATATTACCTCCTAGGGAATCTGTGATCGTCTCGCAACCGACAACTTACCGTGAACCCCGACAAAGGTATGGACGCGTATTGTAACACTAACTCTGATGCTTATGGTACACCTGTATGTGATAGATATGTTCAGAAACTATGACTCTGCTTTGCAAATTATTTAAATATATAGCTTTATACGGGTTACAGTTTTGGTAATGCCATTTGAGTCTTCCTAGCGCGCTGAGGACACGATAGGCCATCATGGCACTGGTGAAAAGTGCAGACAGGTTGTAGTATATATATATATATATATGGGTATATGATGGTTGTCTTTTTATCTTTGAGAAATGAATATTGAAAATGAATATTGTTGCTTTATCATGAATATCTGTCATACATAACTGTACATAAGCATGAGGTTAACCGTTACCTGGGGTTCAATGGGAATTGAACCCTAGCTTATAGTCTCAGATACTGGTAGAACCAGGACAAGAACAAGGATGAATAGCACACGAGAGGACACGGGCAGAGAAGTACCTAGGGGTCACTGTAATCGTAAATACCCAGAGATTTGTATCACTGTAATAGCAACCAGACTCAATAATAGGGAATGTATATCAGTTACTCACTCTTTTAAAGGAAAAATTTATTTTGATACTCTGATTGAGATATTGTTTTAACAAGAAAATCTTTTTCGATGTCACTCTGATTAATTTCTTCAAAGCTCTGATAATCCCATTTGAAAACCACATTTAAAAAGGCGGGATGTTACATTCCAATTTCTACATAATCCTTGATAAGTCTATTTCCATAAATTAAAGTCACCAAGTTGATTTATGGCTGAAAAAAATTCCCAAAATTCAGAAACATAAACATGTCCAGAAATTCTTCATATTTTCTGACCAATCTTTGAGAAACCATAACTTCTTTAATACTTATCGGAATTTGATGAATTACCTATCAAATTAAACCTTTAGGTGTATACTATTTAACTGGAAAATTTCACATTTTAATGATTTTGTTTATCACATTATAAGAAAGAATGGAAGAATTAGGGATGTATGCTGATCCCTCACTCTCAACTCCTTCTCTGCATTGGACCAAATGGGCTGAAGGAGGATGGGCTGGAGAATTAAATGAATTGGAGAAGTATATAAGCCTTGGTTTGATCGCCTACGACAGACTCTGATTCACTGGGGATTTCAGAACTCCAAGTCTGATATTTCCCTCTTCTTTCTCAAGACTCGAAATCTGGTTGTGTTTGTTCTGGTATTTGTCGATGACATAGTGGTTACAGGTACGTAGTAGTTCTAGGTACATAGAAAAATTCATTCATAAGCTTAATAGTGTATTTGCTCTGAAAGACATGGGCTCTCTTTATTATTTTTTGGGGCTGGAAGTTTTTCGAGACACCTCTGGACTCTATCTCAATCAAGGCAAATACGTAATGGATTTATTACATAAATTCCATATGACTAATTGTGCTCCTGCTCCTACTCCTATGGTAACGGGAAGACATTTTTCAGCTATTGATGGAACACCTCTTGCTGACCCTTCACTGTATAGGCAAGCCATAGGATCTCTTCAATATGTCACCACCACCAGACCAGACATCTCATTCTCAGTAAACAAGCTCAGTCAATTTCTGTCGTGTCCAACAGACGAGCATTTTAAAGGGGTCAAACGGATTTTCATTGAATCATCACCTCGTTTAGATATATTATAACCCAACTCATTTCTCTCACCATAGCATTCCATCCATAATTTTGTAAGCCATATATCAACAAATTAAACTTATTCTGCTCATTAACAGGTAGTCATGATGTGGGGCTCTACAATTTGTATCATCACCTTAACACAAATATATTCCTATCATATATCATCCTCTAATACAATGACTAAACTAAAATGTAAAAAACTCACCAGACAGATAATAAATTAAAAAACGTCGCCGTTTACCAAGTATGATCCTGTTCTTTTCGATCTCTTTTTTACGCTTACTTAAATTAATGAAATATATACTCCTCCCTCCCTCTGTCTCACTCAATACATGATCATATTTTTTATAAAAAATCTGTCAAAAAAGTTAGAATAACAAATGCATGCTGATTATATCGAATAATTATAAATTAAGTTAGATGAGGCCTAGTTTAAATTATATCCGTCAAGAATTCTACATTTGATCCGTACCTAGTGTTTACAATAATATTACAAGCTAGAAATTAGGAATACAAGGGGATAACTGAATTGAAAACGCTAGATTTGAATGCGTATGTTTTCTTTTTTGGCACTCTTTTCAACAAATGAAGCTGAGTTTCAAGAAACAGATATGATAATATTACAGAATATAAAGGGTGATGAAAAACTCGCCGCTAACTCGGTGAAATGGTAATATTTTGGAGGGTAGTGTGGGAAGAGTGTTTTCTTTCAGGGTGAGACACGGGTGCAATTGATGTGTCTGAGTTACTTATATGATAGTGTTAGACAGTATTGGTATAGAGCTTTTATTCATGTAATGTTTTCTGATTTTATTAGAGAGGGGCTTTTATATTTAATAAACAAAATATGATCAGAATTCCTCCCTCCTTTATTATTGTTAAGAGAGCAACGATTGGGTAAATTAGGAAAAGATTGATAAATATAAAAAATATGTTTTACATTTAAGAGGAAGACCAACTCGTCAAATATGTTTTTAAATTAAGTACAAAAGGAATAGGTTTTTGTGAAAATTACTCTTTGAATAAACTAACTAGAAATGAAACACTATTACTCATTCGCAGTATATTGAAGGGCACTGTTTAATTATCATAGGCAATTTATATGTGATCATGAAATTGGGAATTTTTTGGGATATCATGTGTGAAGCGACACTGGATTTCGTACGTTGCTTTTGCCTGCCTCTTTCACTTGAGGCAGTGAGATTGCTGGGAGACCAAGGTTGAGATTGCAGTAAAAGCAGCCATCACAGTCTCTCCTCAGTTATGCTCTGTTTGGCTGACTGGATTTAAATAATTAAATTTTTCCCATCTAACCAATTTTATTTGTTACAATTTTGGTGGGGAAATCCCTAAAACAAATACTATTTGATTTTCTAAATTCCAAAAGGTAAAACACAATTTGCTACAATTCAATATATATTTGTCAGTATAGTGGTAATGCTATTGAAACCACGTCTTCCAAAAGTCAAACTCGTTAAACATCAATACATCATCGTCAATATAATATTTATGAATTTTTATAATATAGTGGTAATGCTATTGAAACCACGTCTTCCAAAAGTCAAACTCGTTAAATATCAATACATCATCGTCAATATAATATTTATGAATTTTTATAAAATAATTACTTTGTGAAAATTGAAATATCACTCTTCTCAAATCTTGCGCAACATGGAATCACACACCTAATTGTTGTGGTACCCTATTTAACATCAAATATAAGTCACTGGTAACTAATTCAAATGAACTATTAAGAACTATTAAAGCATTAAATAATAATAATAATAATAATAATAATAATTATTCAAGTGATTTTTAATGATATGATTAAATAAAAAACTGCTCGTAGAAGTTGTATTGCAACAAGACTAGAGGCAAAAGAGCGTGAGTGGGCATGGTTGCAATCAGTCTGTGCAACATGAAAAAGAAGAAAATCCTATTCTTCCATAATAATCTTAACATTTTTATCTCATTGCCAAGACGGTTCCCTCAATATGATGCCACATTTTTTGTAAGATACAAAATAAACAAGAACGTTAATGTTTTGAAGAATTCAATTGTTCATGATTTTCTGGCTTGGTATATGAATTGGCAACCATTGTCTAACTCGGCCAATCTTTACAAAATAATAATGAAGTAACATTTTAAAAAAAATATGAACAGTCAAAATTACCAATCAGCCACTAACTAGTCTTGACTCAGAATCAGATAATCAAACAACATTATTTTAGTGGGACAACAGAGGCACTACAGAGACTAGAGCAGTAGAGAAATCGAACGCAACCAAACTTGCTAGTAACCCTAAGAGAGCCAAAAGGTAAAAGCTAGTAATCACTATATAGATGATGCTAGAAGCTTTCCCTTTTTAAGAGCCGCTGTACGTATAGGACAACCTCAGAAATAGTAATAATTTTGAACAATGTCATATAGTGTAGGAAGCTGCTCAATCATATCATGCACCTGCTGCCTGCACAATGTCATATAGTGAACATCAATAGCGCGTAAGTCACAAATAGGATGAAAATTATATTGAAGCATTAATTGTTACATGAAAAAAATATATTAGAACCTAACATGCATGAAACTAAAGCTTCATTTAACACCCAATAGAAACATACAACCATGAACGTCAAGTGTTATCTACAACAATAGAGCCAAGATAGCCAATCAAAGTAAACATGAAACCCAAAGAAACAGTTACGTAATTAAGTACCGGTCAACTTGATGCATTCCAAAATTATTCGCGACTTCAAAAGAAGCCAGAGAACGTAACCAAAAATCGCTGTAGCGAGCAACCCAAGATAGCCATGTCATTGAGGGCCACGAATCTCTGTACAAGTTGATACCCCATATAGGTTGTGGAAGCCGTTGGCGAACATTCTTTTCTGGGGGTCCCACCCTCCAAATCCCATTAGTATCTCCGAATAGGCAGAGAATCCCCGCTGAATCACCACGTTTGTTTATATATATATATATACATCATCATCTAATCTAACAAGTAAATTGTAAATTGAAAAGATGATAATGCTAATTTAAAACGCCGCTGTTTGCCAATTTTGATCATCTTTGATATTTTTCTCACTTCCATGTTACTTGTATATTTGAACTAAATTTAAGTAGCTTATATTAAATATTATAGGTGTAGTTTTAAAATATTAAAAACTCACCGCCGGGATCACACTGCCGATGTAACTCACTACTCTCTGCAGAAGAGAATCATATCACAATTGAAATTTTAAACAGACAAGAAATGAAATGAAATTGAAAAAAAAGTAAAGACCAAGAAAATTTAAAAAAATAAAAATAAAAATATATATATATACAAACATCAGGGCATATATATATACCCTCAGTGAGAGCCCTCGTGAGAGCTCTATTGCGATCCATGAAATCATTGAAAACTCGTTGCACCTGAGGACGAGCATTTCTATGGATTGTTACAACCTCCAATACTTGAGGAAGCTGATTAATCTTTTTAAACAACAGCATCCTGCACAAGTTGATTCCAGTATTGACAAGTCATTATACATGGCATGAAATTCATATTCAAGCATTATTAATTGTTGCTTTAAAAAAATGGAATATGTACCTTTGTTTTTTACAAAATCCACTGCACGTGCCTTCATAAAAAGCCATATAAAGTAACCAAAGATCGCTGCGACGGGCAACAAAATTCAGCCAATGATCCCTGGACATGAGATCCCTGTACAAGTTGATACCCCGTACAGGTTCTGGAAGGTCTGGAGGAGCTTCCTCAGGTGGCAGCGCCACCCTCCACCGCCCATTGGAATCTCCATATAGGCAAAGCTCCTCTTCTGAATCATCAGCACGTTTATATATATCACAACCCAACTCATTTCTTTCATCAGCATTTCACCCATATTTTGCAAGCCATTTATATATCAACATGTTAAACTTATTCTGCTCATGTAAACAAGTTACGATGTGGGGCTTTACAATTTGTATCGTCACTCCGACACAGATGTATTACTATCATATATTATCCTCCAATCTAACAACTAAACTGAAAGTGTAAAAACTAACAAGACATGTAAGAAAGTAAAAAATGTCGCCGTTTACCAGTTTTGATCTTCTCCTTTTCTGTGTTTTTTCACTTCCATTTTATTTGTAGGTTTAAATTAAATTGAGTAGCACAGGTTGAAAATCTTATAGACGTATTTTTAAAACATTTAACTTTTAAAAATCATATCAGCATAGAAATAGAGAATATAAATTATGGAGAACAATATTATCTAAAAGTGACTAATCGTGCCTCCTTTAATTTAAATTGCATGTCAATTTCTTACTTCGGAAAATTATTTTATAAATTTCAATAGAATTCAAATATTAAAAATATCATAATAAATTTTGATTTGAAGGTCCAGAACCACAAAAAAGGAAAAAAAAGAGAGAAAAGAATACAGGGATAAAAATAAAAGAAGAAGAAGAAAAAAGAGGCAGGATTAATCAATTTGATAATGTCCACCAAGAATTCTACATTTTCTCCGAACCTAGTGTTCACCAATAATTTTACAATCTAGAAACTAGGAACACAGGGGATAACTTAATGAGGATATAAAATAATATAAAAAAGTAATAATATGTAATTTCTTTCTTTCTTTCTTGCCTGAACATAGTTTATCACAGAATGCTTAATTAAATGAGCGGAATTAACTAAAAATGCCTATACTTTCGTTTTTTCCACCGTTTTCAAGAAATGAAGCCGAGTTTCAAGAAACAGATATGGTAATAAGGTGATCGAAAGCTCACCCTTGGGATCACACTGGGCACAGAACTGACGAACATCTGCAGAAAAGAAGCATATAACGATTGAAACTGAGAGGGAAATGAAATGAAATTATGAAAATAATGGAAATTAAATAGAGAAGAAAGAAAGGAATATACATATACATACCGTCAGTTAGGGCCTTAATGAGAGCGCTTCTACGAGCCCAGAAGTCCCTCAAAACTGGTCCCACCTTAGCACGAACACAGAGCTCAGCCGACCTAGCTTCCATTTACAGCAGAAATTGTAGTTTGTAACCAAAAGGAGGGAAAAGAATTGATAGGAAACAATTGACGAGGGCGTTCTTGACGGACAGGGATTTTATAGAGCTAGAGGTCGTCGCCCTTCAGGCCCAATAACTGAATTATGATGTCAGCCAAGGTGTTGAGACTGTTTCTTGAGGGTCACGCTAAAAGCCGAGCCCAGCTGTTGCTTACATCAAGTCGCTAATATATATATAAGTAATCACTTGGGAAATTAAATTGAAATGCCAATTTTCTCAAACCTTGACCTAAAGGGAATCACACCTAATTATTGTTGTACTCTCTTTAATCTCAAACATAAGTAATCACTTATAACTAATTCATTAAATGAAGTACAAAAAACAATTAAAGCATTAAATTTGTAATAAAGTTCAAGTAATTCCTAACATAATCTTTAATAAGTGTAATCAATTCCAACATCATATTAATTTCTCACTATCCTTATTATATATATGAGTATATATGAAAAAAATACCTAATACTCCTTAAAATTAACAAATGCCTTCTAAAAGTGATTAAATAACCCAAATTTTTTTTGAAGATGTATTACAACAAGACTAGAGGTATATAAACCAATGGGAGGCAAAAGAGCGTGAGTGGCATAATTGCAATCAGTCTGTGCATACAAGATGAAAAGAAGAAGATTCCTTCTTCCGTAATCTTCACATTTTTATCTCTTGTGAAGAGAGAGTACCTTCAATGTGATGCCCCCTTTTTTGTAAGACATGCAATGTAACACCCTATTTCACATGCAACTAATGTATTGGGTTAGTAAATGAAGCATATGAATTCTCATTAAGGTTATCTATCTATTTATTTGTTTCCCCTTCAACATAAATAATTAATTAAAGGGTAAAGGAAGTGGAATGATAGTTGGAAATTGATCAATTAACATTTTCCTAAGGACTTTGGACTATTGAGCTTATTAGGAAGAAGAAAATAACATAAAATAGAGAAAGGCCATTATTTTATGGGGAAATCATTTCTGCATTTGATGCAGAAAAAAAGTCTGCAACAAGCCACTACACTGCCGTTTCAATTAATATGCAGCATCACTGAAAAGGGTTTAGTGTTTTAACACCTCCAAGAACTCTAACTAAACCCTCCATTATTACTTGCATATATCTGTTGCTCGTTGATGTTCCACACGTGCCTTCCCCTCCTTCCGATGCTTTCTCACTGCAAATTGCAAAACACACACCGAGCAACAGCGTTTAGTGGCGAGTACAGACGCTAATATCAGCAAATATCAGGATCGTAATACAGACTCAAATAGTTGTAATCATAATAAATAAATAACAAAAAGGGAAGGGAAGGCCTACCAGCAAATATCACCGAGCAGCATCTATGGGCCAAACAATTATTCGCATATGAATCAAACAATTATTCGCATCTACCGAGCAGTATCTACGGGTCAAACAATTATTTGCATCTACCGGTGGCGTGTCATGCAAGAAGACAAGAAGAGATGAAATAGATAGGTTTGAAACTCTGCCCCACGAAATCAGAAATAAAGAGGTGGAAAACAAATAATTGAAACGGCAGCGTAGTAGCTTGCTGCAGACTTTTTTTCTGCATCAAATGCAGAAATGATTTCCCCTTATTTTATTTCAAATGAAGGAGCATTGGGAAGGAAAATTAAATCAGATTTTTTCCCCTTTTCCCTCCCTCATTTTCGTGCAGCAGAAGTGAGGAAAAGAAAGAGAAAAAAATGATGATAAATAAGGAAGGAAATGACATTTTATGAGGCCAAATAAGTGCCTATTACCTAGGGTTAATTATGGCCATCAAAGAGAAGTGACTCAAGCATTTAATGAGGGGTTTTTGGTGCAGATTTTTAGCTAATTTCAAACCAAATTTCCCTCCCCAATCAGCCCCAATTTTCGAAATAAAGAGAAGGGTAAGGAAAAAAAAAAGATTTCCAGAGAAAACTCTACAAACTTGAGGAGAAAATGAGGGCATGGAGGTAAATTACCATCATATAAGAATTGAGCATTTTAAATAGGCCATCACCCCCATTTTTTGTTGCATTTTTGTTGAAGAGAGAGGGAAGAGTGAGATCAAGTGGTTCCAAGCAAGAAGAGCTAAAGGAAGCTCAAGAAGAAGAAGGAAGTTGGAGCTAAGGTAAGTGCTATAACTTTGAAACCTTAAACCACTCTCTTCTACCTCTTCTAATGAGATTAAGACATTAAAAATCATCTCTCCCTTAATCTTTTGAAGAGTAGTTCGAAATTGGAGAAGGGAGACTCAAAGAGGAGAAGTGGGTCAAGGTGTTGGAAAGCCATCAAGTAAGCCATTTTAAACCTTTTTACTATTTCTCTTGGTTGTTGAATTATGAAATATCTATCTATTTGAACATGCATGTACATTTGGTTGCATGCATGTATATTTGGTTGCATGCATGTATATTTGCTTGTGAAGATAATAAAAAGAAAGAACAAAGATTTAGAGTTAAGGTTCATGGTTCTAAATGGTAGATTAAACTTGGTATATGAAAGATATGCAGCAAGTTGTGAAGTTAGAATGAAGCATGATATTTTGGTGATTAAATAGTAATTTTCGTGCAGATAGGTTTCGATGTGGTTATGAGTTGATTTTGGTGTTTTTGATGGCTTTAAAGTGTAATAAGATTTTCTATGAGGTTGAACTTGGATAATAATTTTTGGAAGAACAAATGAAAGTTTAGAAATGTTGGGGCTGCTGATTTAATATGTTTTATTTTATCATAAAGTAAAATTGGAATAAGTTTGACTATAGGAGATACTATGTAAATTCTTAAATTCATAATTTTTGAATTTGAACAAATCGTTGGTGTTCTCAACAAAAATGCCAAAAGACTAGCCTATTAGGGGGAGAAGCCTTTAAACTAACTCGAAATCCCACATTGCTCTTGAACTTATAAACCCACGGCACTTCACGCGCCCAACACGGTCAAAACCCTCCGTGGTAACCCCTTTCACAACCATCCAGGCCTCAATGAATGAATTGAGAGAGCCAATGTTAATTTCAAGCCTAAAGGGTGAGCTCAATCCCAATAGACTAGCCTATTAGTAGAGAAAACGCATAAAGCATATATACCCTTCTCCGCCCTTGAGGTTTCTCGATGTGGGACTCCTAGCTATAAGTTATGACTTGTAAACTACATTATTTATGAATGATGAATCAGAGCAGTTAGTTTAAGCTTACGCTGGCTTTCTTATATTACGATACAGTGACATTCTTTAACGGAAAACCCACTTCTTAACTTTCGCAGTGACGTGCCCACGTATACTTAAGATAGGAGGATAAAGAATGGTGAGATAGAAAAATGCGTTTAATAAGAATTGTGACCGTACGTACAATGTTCGGCATTGTACAAATCAAAGTTCCAATTTTTATTCCTTTTTGTCTACACTGGCATGTTGTTTTTTACGATCTGTTTGATTCACGAACATATTCCCTCCTCACTTAAGGATAGTGTCTCCATCCTTTCCTTTGATTTATATCAGAAACCGAAGTGCAGGGAAGTGAGGTAATTCATTGAAATGGTCAAAAGTATATATGTAAGAATGGAGAAGACAAAAACAGAAGGGGGCGATGTTTCTTCTAAAAGCGAAGCCGTAAAGTCATAAATTCATTGAAAACTCGTTCCACCTGAGCACGAGCGTTTCTACGAATTGTTACAACCTCCAAAATTTGAGGAAGTTGCTGCATCTTTTTAAGCAGCAGATTCCTGCACAAGTTGATTCCATTCATTAACAAGTCTCACTATATATAGCGTGAAATTCACGTTCAAGCATTAATTGTTACTTTATATATGTACCTATGTTTTTTACGAAATCCACAGGACATGCCTTCATAAAAAGTCACAAAAAAGTAACCAAAGTTCGCTGTGATTGACAACAAAATTCAGCCAATCATCTCTGGACATACGACCTCTGAACAAGTTGATACCCCATAGAGGTTATGAATGGTCTGGAAGAGCATCCTCAGGCATTGGCGCCACCCTCCACCGCCCATCGGTATCTCCATAAAGGTAAAGCCCCTCCACTACTGAATCATCACCTCAATTAGATATATTATATCCCAACTCATTTTTCTCACCATAGCATTCCTTCCATAATTTTGCAAGCCATATATCAACAAATTAAGCTTATTCTGCTCATTAACAGGTAGTCATGACGTTGGGCTCTACAATTTGTATCATCACTCCAACACAAATATATTACTATATCATATATCATCCTCTAATATAACGACTAAACTAAAATGTAAAAACTCACCAGGCAGATAAGAAAGTAAAAAACGTCACCGTTTACCAATTATGATCCTCTCCTTCTCTCTGTTTTTTACGCTTATTCAAGTTAATGAAATATATACTCCTCCCGCCCTCTCTCTACTCTCTCCATACAAGATCATATTTTTTATAAAAAAAATCTGTCAAAGTAGTTAGAATAACAAATGCATGCTGATTATATCGAATAATTATAAATTAATTTAAGTTAGATGAGGCCTAGTTTAAATTATATCTGTCAAGAATTCTACATTTGCTCCGTACCTAGATTTCACAATAATATTACAAGCTAGAAACTAGGAATACAAGGGGATAACAGAATTGAAAACGCTAGATTTGAATGCGTATGTTTTCTTTTTTGGCACCCTTTTCAACAAATGAAGTTGAGTTTCAAGAAACAGATATGGTAATATTACAGAATATAAAGGGTGATCGAAAACTCGCTGCTAACTCGGCGAAATGGTAATATTTGGAGGGTAGTGTGGGAAGAGATGTTTTCTTTCAGGGTGAGACACGAGTGCAATTCATGTGTCTGAGTTACTTATATAATAGTGTTAGACAGTATTGGTATAGCGCTTTTATTCATGTAACGTTTTCTGATTTTATTAGAGAGGGGCTTTTAAATTTAATAAACAAAATCTGCTCAGAATTACTCCCTCCTTAATTATTGTGAAGCGAGTATCGATGGAGTAAATTAGGAAAGATTGACAAATATAAAAAATATATTTTATATTTAAGAAAAATATCAATTCCTCAAATATATCTTTAAGTTAAGTGTAAAAGGAGTAGGTTTTTGAAAAAAATTACTCTTTGAATAAACTAAGTAGAAATGAAAAACTATTGCTCATTCACAGTATATTGAATGGCACTGTTTAATTATCATAGGCAATTTATTTAATTATTTTTATATGTGATCATGAGATTGGGAATTTATTGGGATATGATGTGTAAAGCGACACTGGATTAAATTTACATAACATTGCTATAAGATACTATTGCTTCCAATTCGTACGTTGCTTTTGCCTGCCTCTTTCACTTGAATAATTAAATTTTTTCTATCTAACCAATTTTATTTGTTATAATTTTGGTGGCGAAATCCCTAAAACAAATACCATTCGATTTTCTAAATTCCAAAAGGAAACACAATTTGCTACACTTCAATATATATTTGTCAGTATAGTGGTAATGCTATTGAAACCACGATTTCCAAACTCAAACTCGTGATCATCGCCAATATAATATTTATAACTTTTTATAAAATAGTATTATTCATCACTTTGTGAAAATTGAAATATCACTCTTTTCAAATCTTGTGCAACATGGAATCACACACCTAATTGTTGTGGTACTTTGTTTAACATCAAATATAAGTCACTGGTAACTAATTCAAGTGAACGATCAAGAACTATTAAAGCATTAAATTTGTAAAAAAAAGTTCAAGTGATTTTTAATGATATGATTAAATAAAAAACTGCTCTTAGAAGTTGTTTACAACAAGACTAGAGGCAAAAGAGCGTGAGTGGGCATGGTTGCTATCAGCCAGCTGCGCAACAAGAAAAATAATAATCTTGCCATTTTTATCTCATTGCCAAGACGGTACCCTTAATATGATGCCGCATTTTTTGTACGATACAGAAAAAAACAAGAACGTTTTGAAGAATTCAATTGTTCATGATTTTCAGGCTTGGTATATGAATTGGCGACCATTGTCTACACTCGCCAATCTTTACAAAATAATAATGAAGTAATGTGAAAAAAATGAACTGTCAAAATTGCCAATCAGCCACTAACCAGTCTTGACTCAGAATCGGATAATCAAACAACATTGCTTTAGTGGGACAACAGAGGCACTACAGAGACTAGAGCAATAGAGAAATCGAACGCAACCAAACTAGCTAGTAACCTAAAGAAAACCAAAAGGTAAAATCTGGTAATCATCTCTGATATTTAGGAGGCGCTGTACGTATAGGACAACCTCAGAAATTGTGATAATTTTTAACAATGTCATATAGTGTAGGAAGCTGATCAATCATATCATGCACCTGCTGCCTGCACAAGTAGTGGATATCAATAGCGCGTAAGTCACAAATAGGTTGAAAATTATATCCAAGCATTAAGTGTTATATGAAAAAAATATATATTAGAACCTAACATGAATGAAACTAAAGCATCATTTAACACCCAATAGAAACATACAACCATGAACATCAAGTGTTATCTATAAAAATAGAGCCAAGGAGCAAATCAAAGTAAACATGAAACCCAAAGAAACAGTTATGTAATTAAGTACCAGTCAACTTGATGCGTTTCAATATGATTCGCGGCTTCAAAAGAAACCAGAGAACGTAACCAAAAATCGCTGTGGCGAGCAACCCAAGATAGCCACGTCACTGAGGGCCACGAATCTCTGTACGAGTTGATACCCCATATAGGTTGTGGAAGCCATGGGGGAACATTCTCTTCTGGGGGTCCCACCCTCCACAGCCCATTAGTACCTCCGAATAGGCAGAGAATCCCCGCTGAAGCACCACATTTGTAAATTATATCATCATCATCTAATCTAACAAGTAAATTATAAATTGAAAAGATAATACTGCTAATTTAAAACACCGTTGTTTGCATTTGGAACTAAATTTGAGTAGCTTATATTTAAATCTTATAGGTGTAGTTTTAAAATATTAAAAACTCACCGCCGGGATTACACTGCCAGTATAACTCCTTATTATCTGCAGAAGAGAATCATACCACAATTGAAATTTTAAACTGACAAGAAATGAAATGAAATTGAAAAGAATGGTAAAGACCAAGAAAAAAGAAAAATAGAAAAATACAAACATCAGGGCATATATAAATATACCCTCAGTGAGAGCCCTCGTGAGAGCTCTATAACGAGCCATGAAATCATTGAAAACTCGTCGCACCTGAGGACGAGCATTTGTACGGATTTTTAAAACCTCCAGTACTTGAGGAAGCTGATTAATCTTTTTAAACAACAGCTTCCTGCACAAGTTGATTCCATTAATTAACAAGTCATTTACATAGCATGAAATTCATATTCAAGCATTATTAATTGTTGTTTACAAAAATGGAATATGTACCTATGCTTTTTACAAAATCCACCGCACGTGCCTTCATAAAAAGCCACAGAAAGTAACCAAAGATCGCAGCGATGGGCAACAAAATTCAGCCAATCATCTCTGGACATGCGATCTCTGTACTTGTTGATACCCCGTATAGGTATAGGTTCAGGAAGGTTCGGAGGAGCATCCACTGGTGGTGGGGCCACCCTCCACCGCCCATTGGAATCTCCATATAGGCAAAGCTCCTCCACTGAATCATCACCACGTTTATATATATCATAACCCCACTCATTTCTTTCATCACCATTTCACCCATATTTTGCAAGCCATATATATATGTCAACAAATAAACTTATTCTGCTCATGTAAACAAGTCAAGATGTGGGGCTTTACAATTTGTATCGTCACTCCGACACAGATGTATTACTATCATATATTATCCTCTAATCTAACAACTAAACTGAAAATGTAAAAACTCACAAGACATATAAGAAACTTATTCTGTGTTTTTTTCACTTGCATGTTATTAGTAGGTTTAAATTAAACTGCATGTCAATTTCATATTCCCAAAAATTATTTTATAAATTTCAATAGAATTCTAATATTGAAAATATCATAATAAATTTTGATTTGAAGGTCCGGAACCACAAAAAAGAAAAATAGAAAATAAGAATACAGGGGGAAAATAAAAGAAGAAGAAGAAGAAGAAAGAGGCAGGATTATATTAATCAATTTGATAATGTCCACCAAGAATTCTATATTTGCTCCGTACCTAGTGTTCAACAATAATTTTAAAGCTATAAACTAGGAGCACAAGGGGATAACTTAATGAGGATATAAAATCATATAAAAAGTAATAATATGTAATTTCTTTCTTTCTTCTTGCCTGAAAATATATAGGTTTATCACAGAATGCTAATTAAATAAGTGGAATTAACTAAAAATGCTTATTCTTTCGCTTTTTCCACCGTTTTCAAGAAAGGAAGCTGAGTTTCAAGAAACAGATATGGGAATAAGGTGATCGAAAGCTCACCGTTGGGATCACATAGGACATAGAACTGACGAACATCTGCAGAAAAGAAGCATATAACGATTGAAACTGAGAGGGAAATGACATGAAATTATGAAAAGAATAGAAATTAAATAGAGAAGAAAGAAAGGAATATATATATATATATATATATACACACCTTCAGTTAGGGCCTTAATGAGAGCGCTTCTACGAGCCCAGAAATCCCTCAAAACTGGTCCCACCTTAGCACGAACACAGAGCTCATCCGACTCAGCTTCCATTTACAGCAGAAATTGTAGTTTGTAACCAAACAAGAGGTAAAAGAATTGATAGGAAACAATTGTTGAGAGCGATCTTGAAGGACAGGGATTTTATAAAGCTACGTCGTCTTCCTTCATGCACAATAACCGAATTATGATGTCAGCCAAGGTGTTGAGACTGTTTCTTGAGGGTTACGCTCAAACCGAGCCGAGCGGTTGCTTCCATCAAGTCGCTAATATATATATATATATATATTGAAAAAAATAATACTATTAATCACTTGGGAAATTAAATTGAAATACCAGTCATCTCAAACCTTGGCCAATATGGGATCACATCTTTAATCTCAAATATAAGTGATCTCTTATAACTAATTCATAAAATGAAGTGCTAAAAACAATTAAAGCATTAAGTTTGTAATAAAATTCAAGTAATTCCTAATATAATCTTTAATAAATGTAATAAATTCCAACATTATATTAGTTTCTACTCTCTCACTATCCTTATTATATATATGAGTATATATGAAAAAAAAAATACCTAATAGTCAAAATTAACAAATGCCTTCTAAAAATGATTAAATGACCCAATTTTTTTTTTTTGGAAGATTTATTACAACAAGACTAGAGACATATATATAAACCAATGGGAGGCAAAAGAGCGGGAGTGGCATAATTACAATCAATTTGCAAGTGCAAGATGAAAAGAAGAAGATTCCTTATTCCATAATCTTAACTTCTTTATCTCTTTGTCAAGAGAGAGTACCTTCAATATGATGCCCCCTTTTTTGTAAGACATGTAATAAACAAGAACATTAATGTTTAATTGAAGAATATAACTTGGTTTATTGATTTAAATTTGTTTATGATTATTAGGCTTTGGTATATTAATGGGCAATCATTGTCCACGCACGCCAATATTTAGTGAGGAGGAAGAAGTAATATATAAAAAATGAACTGTCAGAACTGCCTATCACCCACTAAGTAATAGTCCAGACACAAAAATAGGTAATCAAACAACATATCATTTTAGTGGGACAACAGGGTATTGGAGAGACCATAGTACGTAGTAGAGAAACCAAGCACAACTAAACTAGAAATCCTAATGTAAAAGGTAATCACTATACAGATGAGGATGATCGATACTTTCCCGTAATAAAAAGCTATGCACGTGCAATACTACCTCATAGATGGTGATCATCAACAAACTCAGATCTACCTCATAGATGGTGATCATCAACAAACTCAGATAGTACGTTGGAAGCTCTCGTCAATCTATCATTTAGCATCGCTGTGGTTAGCAACGTAACCCAATATAGCCATTGCTTTTTGGGGAGCGTACACTGCTGGAAAAAACGGTTTTTGCGACGGAAAAAATCCGTCGCAAAACCATGAAAATCCGTCGCAAAATCATTTTAAAAAACTGGTGGCAATTGCGATGGAATCCAAAATTTCCGTTGCAAATGCCACTTTTTGCGACGGATATAAATCCATCGCAATTTGAATTTTGAGACGGATTCTGAATCCGTCGCAAAATTTATTAATTTTTTTTTTAAAATTATTAACTTAAATTAATTTATTATTTTTTTGTTTTAATTTTCTTTGAAAATTATATTCTTTTCCATTATTTTTTTAAATTTATTTATTTTATTTTTTAATTTTGTTTAAAAATTATATAATAAAATATTAAAAAAAAGTTGTATAACATAAAAACCGAATTTTCATAACACAAAGAGTTTACATAGAAAAGACAAAATATAAATATAGTGTTTCAACAGAGATGTACTAAAAAAGTAGTCTAAACAACAGCATTGTCATCATCATCAGCAAGATCACCATCAGGAGCCGGCATCGGACCCTTGTCTTTCATTAGGGACTTGATTTGAAGTTGCATCTGCCTAACCATCTCGTGTGTCTCGTGGAGCTCATTGGTTGTCTCCATTTGTTGTTGCTTTGTCTGGTTTAGCTCAGCTGCTTGCTCCTCCACCAATGTCACCAACGCCTTCATCTTCTTCAACTCATCTGCCAAAACATTAGGAAATATAATAATCTTTTTTGCACTTGATTTAAATGGACTAGAGTATGAAATGTAACAATCAATATCAAATGTATTACGTTTACCTGCAGAAACATCTTCACTGCTGGATGTGGAGCGCTTTGTTTGCCTAAGTCGGCTGGCAGAGGAACCTAACCCAAAGACTCTACCTTTGCTGTTAAATCCACCTGCAGCCTCAAAGAATAGAGTCTCGTTATCGGACTGAGAGGATGAGGGGTCGGTTCGACTCTACGAGTCTCTCTCCTATGTCAGCCTCAGATAGGTGTCCTATAAACAAAAAAATATATCACAAATAAGCCATGTGAAATGAAATAAACATGTTGGTGTCCTAAACAAAGAATCAATGCAATATAAATGTCTCATCGCCAGTTGCTCCAACCTGGCGTTAATCCAGGTCTTCTCACCCCCTTCAGTCTGCCAGGTATGGGTCCGCTCAAAGGCACGCCACTCAACATCTTCTGGAGGAACATCCCCAGACAGTGCCTGCAAACACATGAAAAATCGTTAACAAATTGTTTCAAAGTACAAAACATTGAATACTTTAATAGAAGATTATGTGTTCTCACAATTTTTCGTCTATGCTCACTCAGTGGAATGGAGCTGCCAACATATGAAGGCCCTTCCTGCTTGGCCCTATTCTGCTTACTTTTCTGACTTCTATTATTAAATTTCTCATCGTTGGCCCAATTTTGAAATAATAGGCCTGCAGTCTCAGGGTCAATCCAATCTTGCTTGCCTGTACCCTTTCTCAATTTATGACATCTCTCAGTCAACCACCGGCTTCCCTTATGGTTAAAAGCTTTTTTCAGATTTTGACGATGTTCAGGTAACGTCCTAAACTTATCCTGAAAATCAATAATGAACAATTAGTACTCCAAATGTTAAAAATACTTAATCAGTTTGTATTTGGATAAGAAATTAATAACTATAAATCACTTAACTTACCAAAAACTCGTTGAACCAAGTATCTCGAGTCAGCTTAGGAATGTCTGTCCACTTGCCCCAAGGCTCATTGAAATTACGGAATATTTGGGTTGACATGACATTAGCCACCTGAATATAAGGCACAAATCTGTAGATAGAGGATATGATGCAAATATGAGCATAAAAACTAAAGGTTAAAAATCGTAGCGTTATTAGTAACTTTATATGACTCACTCCTCGGTGCCATCAGGACGGATCCAAAGCTTCCCTGTCGCAGGATCTTTCTCTCCCCATATTGGTGTATGGGAGGAACTACCTCCTTCGTCAACCTGGCTATGAGGCGACGAAATGTGCTGAATGAAGGAATGTGAATTATTGAAGAGTTTGTACATAGATGGTTAAATAAAACTAAACATATGTAAATCAATCAGAAATGGTAAAGTAAACCTAGTGTCCCCCTTACTGTGGATCACTGGAGGAAGATGGAGACGATGACATATAAAGCGACAGTGAAGTGGACAAATAAACTGACGGTGAAGATGATGTCTCAAATGGTGAAACCTCTGGGGAAGTGCCTCTCCCCCCCATGCCTACGAAGGGAGCAGATGGCGTTGCCCTACCCCCTCTGATAGGATGAGGTCGGGTTCGACCACGACCACGTCCACCATCTGAACGTCTTCCAGGATTCTCCATCTCTGAACACTTACAAACATTATGTGAAAATATACATAAAAATAAGATATTTATTACTTAATATGACAGTAGTGCAATTACGGAGTATGTAGTATAACAAATCGTCATAAACAAAGAACTAACACAAATCAATCGGATGATTCCTGTTCTTTGTCATCCGCTTGCATGCCTTCCTCTGGAGTCTCATAGTCATCGAACTCAGATTCACCATCAGAGTAAATCACTTCTGTCTCATTGTCTGATTCCTCACCGTCAACTTGGATAGGAATCAACTCTAAGTTCGTAGCAGAATCAAACAGATTACTTGGTACATCGTCGTCGGCAATGTTTATGGGCAGTACATGTTTCACATCAGCTTGGAATGGTTCCTTCATGCCATTATTTGCTTCCGACTCTTTCGACTTAGGTATAATATTCTGTGCTTTGGTTTTAATAACTCCCACCCACCCTTGGCGGGATGTGGGGTATAATGTATAGTAAACTTGTTCCGCCTGTTGAGCAAGGATGAATAGGTCATAACCAACCGTATATCTCCTTGTCCAATGGATCTCAATAATTCCATGTTTGTCCACTTTTGTCCCACGCGGACTGTTATCAAACCACTCACATTTAAAAAGTGTCACCACCTTGTCCCACTGGTAACTCAGCTGAATTATGTCAATTAACATCCCGTAGTAGTCACTCTCCACCCCGTCAACTTGGTCACCTCGACAACATACACCATAATTGCAATATAGTGTACCTATGTTCGCTTCAACAGTTGAAAATCGATACCCGTTGATTATATATTTGTTGCACCGGGTAACACTAATTGCAGTTCCATAAGATAAACTCCATGACACTTTATTGGGATCTAATGGATGTGCCAAAAAGTAGGAGCGAAACCATTTTGGGAACACAGAGTTCGTGAATTGATCAACTTGGGATTCCGACATTTCAAGATTTTCCGATCGGACCAAATTAGAAAAATGACTGTAACAAAAAAATGAAGTTAATACTATAATACTTACCGTAACAGTGAAAAGAAAACAAATCTTACTTTAAGTATTGGGCGGCCTCTTCACAGTTGTTTAGAATGTACCACTCCGCTACTCGCTTATCTCTTCCTTCAAGAGTTGATCTCCAACGTTTTCCCACGACTCGGCCTGGAAAATCAAATATTGATTTTTGTTCGCTCGTATTACCGCCATCATCGTTGCGAGGTACCCCTCTCCATCTTGATATCATTTCAGGGGGATAATAGTATGACGCAAATTTTGTGGCCTCTTCGACTAGATACGCTTCAGCGATAGATCCTTCAACGTGGGTTGGATTTTTGATTTTGTGCTTAAGAGTGCGTAAAAACCTACAATGGACAATTAGAGGGTATTTATAAACTAAAGTGCGTGAAAGAAATAACTGAATGAAAGAAATATATATATTACCTCTCAAACGGATACATCCACCTATATTGTTAGGGACCTCCTACTTTTGCTTCGTAGGCCAAGTGAACGGGTAAATGTTCCATTGAGTCAAACATGCTAGGAGGAAACACCATCTCTAACTTGCATAGTGTAATTGGCATGCTCGCCTCTAGGTGCCGTAACTTTTCCATATTAAGCTCAGAAGCACAAATTTCTCTAAAGAACCTGGAAAATTCTGTCAGAATAGACCATATATGGTTCGGTAATTCTTTGAAGGCCCATGGCAACAATCTCTAGAAAAAAACATGACAATCATGACTCTTCATCCCGAATAACTTCCCCTCGTGCAAGTTGACACATCTTTTCAAGTTTGATGCATAACCGTCCGAGAGTTTCAGATCTTCAACCCATTGCAACAATTCTAAATTCTGTTGTTTGTTTAATGTGTACGGTGCTCTAGGTTTGGAAATCCGTCCCCTGCCATTCTGCACCAAATGCAAAGCAGGCCTTCTACAAATCGCTTCTATGTCCGGTCTTGCATTGATTGTGTCCTTCGTCTTGCCTTTCGTGTCCATCACGGTGTACAAAATATTGCAAAACACATTGCTCTCAATGTGCATGACATCCAGGTTGTGTCTTAACAATTGATCTTTCCAATATGGTAGTTCCCAGAAGATGCTGCGTTTGTTCCAATGATGATCAACACCATATCCCTCAGGTTTGTTGGAAGCAGCACCCTCTTTGACATTTTGAATATACTTGACCCTGTCCCATATTTCTTGGCCACTTAAACGACGAGGTTGATCTACTCGTTCAACCACATTTCGCGTAAAGTCTTTTCTATTTCTCCTATACGGATGGTCGGGGGGTAGGAATCGCTGGTGTCTGTCAAACCAACAGACTTTGTGACTGTGTTCCAAGCTAAAACCCATGCTCTGTTCAAGACATACCGGGCATGCAAGCTTTCCTGACGTTTGCCAGCCACTCAAGATCCCATATGCAGGGAAATCATTTATCGTCCACATTAAGGCAGCACGCATTGTGAAATTCTGACTCAATGATATATCATACGTTAGAACCCCGTCACTCCACAACATCTTCAACTCGTCTATCAAAGGCCTGAGGTACACATCTATCTTCTTTTTGGGGTTGGATGGCCCATGGATTAATGCGTTCAGGAACAAAAACTCCCTTCTCATGCACATAGAAGGTGGGAGGTTGTACGGTGTCACAATGACAGGTCAACAGGAATAATTCCTGCTTGTTTTATCAAAAGGAGCGAATCCATCCGAGCATAGACCATGACAGACATTACGGGGATCCATAGCAAAGAAAGGATTCACCTTGTCAAATTTACGCCAAGCTTCAGCATCGGATGGATGCGTCACAAAATTTTCATCCCTGTGATGCTCCCGGTGCCATCTCATGTGAGCAGCTGTTTGTTCTGATGCATACAATCTCTGAAGTCTGGGCACCAGAGGAAAGTAGTGCATCTTGCTTAACACTTGACGGGTCATTTTCCTTCCTTTCCTCACAACTTTATATCTGTCATGTCCACAAAATTTACAATTGATCAGCTCAACATCATCCTTGTAATACAACATACATCCTCTAGGGCAGCAATGGACTTTTTCACATCCAAGCCCAAGCTCTTTCACCTTTTTTTTTGCTTAGTAAAAATCCTTTGGCAAATTATTGTCTTTGGGAACAACTTTGCTTATGATCTGCATCATTTCGTTGTTATTCCTCTCACTCATATGGTGATCAGTCTTCAAGCTTAGTGTTGCTAGGGTAGCCGAAAGCGATGAATATTCACTACTTTCAAAGTGTTCGCAACCTTCCCATAGCGGACGTTGCGCTTCTTGAAGCATTTTATAGAACCTATCGGCGTCCGGATGAGGATCCTCTCCCATGTATGATGGTTGAGTATGTGTACCGGTCTCCTCTCCCATGTATGACGATTCGGCATGAGTAACGGGATCAAAATATATGTTGATGGACGGTCCCGCGGCATCCATAACCAACTGCTCATATCGATTAAGGTTTTCTCGATGACTACTGTCCCCGTAATAACCACTCGGTGTCTGTCGGACTTCGCTATGACATTCCCAACACTCATAATCCTTCTTGAATCCATTTTGACACAAATGAATTTTGACCTTGCTCGGATTTTTAAACCTTAAACACTTACATTTGGCACACGGACACATGATCTCCCTACTTGAATTATTTGAATGCATCAAAGCAAATTTGATGAACTCTTTCAAACTCGCCAAAAATGCTTGATTTAGTTCTCTTCCAGTTAGACGATTGTACATCCAACTCCTATCATGATTGTCGTCCATACTTCCTAGCTAGTTTAGTTACTAACCTAATTAACATCTCAATTTGCCACAAATATATCTATAAGTAGCTAATACAACTAGCCACTTATGTCAACCAATTGCCACTTAATCAAGAAAGTGAAAAACAAACACATGCATTGAACAAAGAACATATCCCAACAGGCAACCAGAAAATGAGAATAGCACACCAGAACATGGGGAAATGCTTGTGGAGGGGGCAAACAAAGAATAGAATACTATAAGTATTTTGGAGTTTCTAACATATAAAGATTATATAAGACTTAATCAAATTTATATAATTTGTAAAATCAACTTTATCTTTTGTATTTATAATTACCTATTTATCTAAACAATATTTATAATTTTGTTTTTTAAATTATCGATCTTTATTGTATAACTTGTTAAAGATAGATTCAAATAAAAAATTGAAATGGAATTTTTTTAAAAAAATTATTGCCTTATCCCTAAATATTATTTCTCAACACTTCATTTTTCTAATTTCAACACCATACTATTTATAGATTTATGTATCATTACCAACTAATAAACTTAACAATTTACAAATTATTTAAATAAAAGAACCATTGATTTGAAATTTTAAAATGCAATTGGTATTTTTTTTCATGTATACTTTTTTAGTTATATTTATAAGATAATTATAACCTAAATAAACAATAATATTAAATTATAACCTATTTATTCATGAGTAATAAATATGACTAATTTTTTCAATTTTTATCTATATTAATTTCTCATGATAAATAAAGTGGTGAAAAAAAAGAACAAAAGAAAGGGAGCTTATCGGATGGGGAGGGTAGTCGGACGGTGGAGAAGAACACCGGTGATTAGAGAACGGTGACTGTCGAGACCTATTTATTCATGAGCAAAAAAAATGACTAATTTTTTCCATTTTTATCTATACTAATTTCTCATAATAAATAAATAAATAATTTAAAAATAATTTAAAAAAATAAAAAACTTACCAGCGGTGGGGGAGCTGTGGGGGGTGGGGACGCGGCTGAGGGCTTGGGGGAGGGAAGTTGTGGGGGACGGGGGAGCTGTTGGGCGGGGGAGGGGAGCTGTGGGGGTGGAGGGCGGGGGAGCTGTGGGGTGGAGAGGAGCTATGGGGGTGGGGCGGGGCAGCTGGGATCGGAGGGGAGTTGTTGGCTGGGGGCGGGGGAGCGGTGGACGGCGAGCTGGGGGCGGCTGAGGGTTGGGGGAGTGAGCTGTGGGTTCGGGCGAAATGAGGAAGAAGAAGATATAATTAATGGATTTTGTGACAGAATAATTTATGATCCGTCGCTAAAATGCTGCACATGGCTGCCTTATGGCTGCCAGTTAGCGACGGATAAGGAATCCCTCGCTAGATTTAGCGACGGATTTAAAATTTGTCGCTAACTGGGGAAAAGGCCGCCAGTTAGCGACGGATTTTAAATCCGTCGCTAAGTTTAGCGACGGATTTTGAATCCGTCACTAAAAGGCGGGACTGGCGGCCTTTTTGGCCGCCAGTTAGCGACAGATTCATAATCCGTTGCTAAGTTTAGCGACGGATTCTATCCGTCGCTAATTCTTTAATTTTGCGACGGAATTTTATTTCCGTTGTAAAATTCCATGAATTTCCGTCGCTGTTTGTATTTTTCTAGTAGTGGTATTTCTGACTTAGTTGTTATCCACCACAGGTTCTAGATTCTCTGGAGGAACCAAAGACGGAATTAGGGGGGGCTAGGGGTGGCCCCCGCCCCCCCTAAAATTATATAAAAAAATTTAAAATTGAAATTAAGAGGGGAAAAAATTACAAAAAACAACCCAAAATTTTATGAAATAACATTTTTGCCTCATAAAGTTTTAGTATTTTCACTTTAGTCTCCCTCTATATAGTTTTATGGAGGGACTAAACTAAAAATTGAAACTTTTTATGAGGCATAAATGTGATTTTCTAAAACTATGGGTTCATTTCTATAATTTTCGCCCCTCCTAATTTCAATTGCTGGGTCCGTCCCTGGGAGGAACAACCGTAGATGGTGCTTCCACTCTCCACTGCCCATTAGATTCTCCTAATAGGTCAATAGCCCTCCCTGTTGAATCACCACTTTTGTCTATATATTAATTATACAGCAAAATAACAAGTCACGAGATATAATTTGTATCCTCACTTCAATGCAAATGTACTACTATGATATTAATTCTAGATTATTTTAATAAAAGATTCAATTGATTGTATTTCACCAAACCAATTTGTGTGACTTATAAATTGATATATAATCTAATGATCTATAACATATATTATTTTTTAGAAATTTATTTAATTTTCTTAATCTTTCAAAAAAAAAATCAATAAAGTCTTATAAGTAAGAGTACTATCATATATCATTATCTAATCTATTAATAATAAATTATAATTAAACTGAAAATACTGATAATAATGCTAAACAGGCTGCCGTTTGCCAACTTTGATGCTCTCTTTCTCTATTTTTCTCTCAGTTACATGTTAATTGTATGTTAAATTTCAAATCTTGTAAATGCACTTTTAAAATATTAGATTTTTAAAAATAAATCGATTTAAATAGCCCTATTAGTATAGAAATATATATATATAAAGAACAATAATATTTAATACTGTAGTAACTAATCGATGGCGAAACATATTGTTGCACCGCATTGGCAGATCAAACAATTTTACTAGCAGAGAAGAGCAGAAATGGTACCCGAGGGGCATATTTTCAATATTTCAGGACCTACTTATCTCATATCCGTTGACTGGTACATATGTTCATGATCTCCTAAAATTTCTTGCCACACAAAAGCTTAAGCTAACAGCAACAACATTAATTTATAGCGATATACTCATGGGCTCTAATGCATGCATGTGTCTTCTATGGTGAAAGCAGGAGTCCCTGTTTATACTTAGGGCAATGAAACGGAATATCAGTTTTCTGCCTTATCTGATTGAGTGCCATGTTTGTTCTTGAATCCAGGTGACACTATTTGTTCTGGCTATATTGGGTATGTTGAGCAGAGGTTGGAGAATGTGGCCACAAAGCATACTCTTGAGAGCTTTATAATGTCTTATGTGTTTGACATGAATTCGGAGCCTCGCCATTTGATTCCTTCCGCTGAGTTGATCATCAATCAAGCTCACTCACCTTGTTTCAACGTGTCTCACAGGGTTCAACAATGGTGGGACCCTACTCTGCTTTATCACCCTGTTATATATCATTACAGGTGATAATAACTTGACAAGGTTTTAAGTGAAGTGATGAGGCTTACTTGTTCATTTCCCTAGTTCACTTAAAATGCTTTAAAGATGCATAGTATAAAAATGAGAAAACCATGAACATGCAATTCCTTGAAATGGTCTAGAATATAAATCATTTAGTGACGGTACAACTGTAACACCCCTATTTTCTAAAGCGTTTTTAAAATAGTTTAATCAAAGTAGAGCATTGGAATAATTTAAAGGAGCGAGTATCTGATAAACATTCACTGTTGTTGTATCTGGTTGCTTATACACACTACCAAAAAAAAAACAGTTTTTTTGCGGCGGAATTTTTCCCTCGTAAAAAAGCAAATTTCCGTCGCAAAACTTATTTGCGGCGGAAAAAATTCCGTCGCAAAAATCGCCTACGCAAACCAATTTTCCGTCGCAAAAATGTATATTTCCGTCGCAAATTTAGAATTTGCGAGGGAACATTTTTCCCTCGCAAAATTTCCAACTTTATTTTTTAAAAAATAAAAATAAAATAAAATAAAATAATTACAAAAAATATTAAAAATTAGAAAATAAAAAGATTTGTATATCATAAAAATAAATTGTAACAATCATAAGAAGTTACATAGCAAAAACAAAATATTACAAATTATAATGTTATGACCAACATTAGACTCAACAACTAATTAGTGTATGCCTTTTGTCAGGCAAGGAACTCCATCAGCTAGCTCAAACGAACCCATCCAAAAACCAGCAAACAAATCATCCCTTGAGTACTTGACTGTGGGGACTTCTAAGTCACAACGCCTGCTATCAAAGGGAAGTATTTCAGATCTTCCTTTCAATGAATCCCAGTCATTTTGAAGCACAAAGCTTATAAAAATTGCCTGAAAATTGGAATGAGAATTAGGTAATACAGGAAGGGTGGTTAAAAAAATAAAAATAGATACCACAGAACACATACCGTAGAATGAATACTTGCTATGGTGGCATATAATGTAAGAAGAAAGAAAGCCTTATAATTCCAATAACCAACACAATTATTTATCCACATGCAATGATGGTCCTGCATCAATAAGGCAACAAAAGAAAAGAAACCACAGAGCCCACTACCAAAAAAAAAGAAAACAGTTTTTAGAAAATAAAAAAACTTGTATATCATAAAAATAAATTGTAAAACTAGGGAAAAAAAATACTAAATTATAAAACTGCCAATTTTTGATAAAAGAAAATATCAAAAGTTAGGGAAAAAAATACTAAATTATAAAACTGCCAATTTTTTATATATATTTTTAAAGGAAAGAAAAATCTCTGTTTTTAATGCTTATGTGTTTAGTGTGTGCCTCAATCTTGTTATAATACGAAGATGATCAACTCAAACAATACTGAACTCTATTTTATTCTTTAATTCCAATGACCAAGGTAGACAAGGCCTAAGGTGAACAACACAAAAAGGAACACATGCTTGTTCAATAATACCTATAAAGTAATTATAGAAATCATTTTTTAAAAACAAAATCCAGTTTTATTGGCGACTTTTCTGTTGTATATAAAAAAGCAATTATAGGCATGGAATTATGAATGATTTCCAGAAGTGTACCATGCTTAAAAGAATTCCAAAATAGAAGCAGAGTCAAAAAGCATACCTGATGGGAAAGAACAACAGAATTAGAAACATCAAAATCCTCAGTGCGTGCTTCACTAGCTTCAGGGATGTTATCACAAGCATCTCTACTTGATTGCAACTTGTCAACATCAAAATCACCTTCATGTGAAAAAAGAACTCTTTTTACATGCTCCTTTCTTGAAATTGAATTTTGGGTGGTCAAAATATTAAGCTTAACATCAGAATTGGGCGCCAATCTTCTAGGTGTTGACTGAGCAGGTGTCTCTGCCATTAACACATCAGTGGACAATGCTATCTTGAGACAAGAGCTTTTACAACTACCACAACTAACTGACTGTGGAGAGCAAATCAGATGTGCTGGTGTATTAACAACACTACATTGTAATCCCATAGAACATGATTCATTCACTGTGACCTTCACCTCCTTCATTATCTAAGCAGTAATATGAATGATGTGACTGAGAAATTTGACTTGCTACAACATTATTTTCTGTCTCTGCCACAACATTCTTCTTTGAGAAATACCTTTTAAGAGGATATGGCTTACATTCCTTTGATAGCTGTTGATTTTGATCAGAAGTTGGAGGTGAGAGTATTGTTGAAAGATCTACAAGCAAGTCCTCACAAATCAAGCTATGAGCTCTTGGTTGAAAAGGTTCTGGTAGTGTAGCTTCTGTAATATCAGTATTCTTGTCCACAGGAGTAAAGAAAAAATTGCAAAAAGGATTGATTAGTAGCTATGAACTCTTGGTTGAAAAGGTTCTGGTTAGTAGGCGTTATCTGTTTCTTCTCAAACAAAGCTAGATTCCTAGCTAGCCACAGCTTCCAACACGTCAAACCAAAAAGGTACGCCCAGTTACCCATGCCCGAACCACTTCTGCGCTGCTTCAGGAGATTCTACAGCATCCACTCACGAAGATTCAGCTGAGCAGACCTCTGTAGCTTGGTCGGTGACAGCAAACAGCTCCACACCTCCTTCGCATATGGACAGAAACGAAGAACGTGATCAACATCCTCTCTGCCCCCACCACATCTGAAGCAAACATCATTATCCGACATATGTCAGCGACGACGTTCTGCATTACTCAAAAGACTCCTACGTGCCGCGAGCCAAAGAAAGACACGCACCCTTTGTGCCCCTTCCCACCGCCATATTGCCTCCCAAAGACTGCGCAACTCTAATCCATCGGCCTCCCCAATTAGCTCATATGCTAAGGAAACTGAGGATTTGCCATCCGGCGAAGGACCCCAATACACATGGGCCTCACCATCCTCTACCATGGGCGGTTTGATCCCTGAGATTAGCCCCAAAATGTGATCAGGGAGCTCACTGCGAACATGATCCAGCGCCCAATTGCCATCAGATGAAACAAAGTCCGAGACCGGCCGACAAGCCTCCTCCAAGGTAATGTCCTTCACAGCCAGCAGTTTCAATGGCCCAGCCTCAGGCACCCACGTATCAGTCCAAAATCGTGTGTGTGCGCCATTCCCCAAGTCCCAGCAAGTCCCAAGCTCCATATCATCCCACGTGTTTTTAAGGTGCCGCCACAAATAGGAGCACTGTTGATTCCTTTTATAAGGCCCCCTATGCTCGTCCCACCCATACTTGTGTCTTAGGACCTGCACCCAAAGAAGATCATGTCGTGATCTTAGCATGAAGCTGACCTTCATCAGGAACGCCTGATTCTGTAGCTTCACTTTCCTAAAACCACAACCCCCATCCTTAAAAGGCCTGTACATCTCCTCCCATTTGACCAAACATGGCTTAGAATCGGCTCCCTGGCAACCCCACACAAAATTCCTTATCAATTTTTCCAGCCTACTACACACTCCTGAGGGTAGCTTTGTAGTTTGCATTGCATAAGTAGGTACCGCCGACAAAACTGCTTTAGCAAGCATCATGCGGCCAGCTAGTGAGAGTGATTTAACTGCCCATCCTGACAACTTACCCTGTACCTTCTCCACCAGATATTCATACATCCCTATTGAGACCCGTTTGTGAAGCAGGGGAACACCTAGGTACTTCCCTAAATCATCCGTTTTGCTATAACCTAGTTCCTCACATACCATGTCCTGTCGGCTCACAGGGACGTTATTAGAAAAGGAGACAGCTGTTTTGGATGTGCTAATCTTGTGTCCAGAGCTATCGCAGAAGTCATTCATTACAACGTTGATTAGCCTAGCGAATCAACGTTGTAATGAATGATTTCTGCGATAGCTCACGTCCCATGCGAACCGATTCCCATTGCTGCCCAGCAACCTTGCTAGCAATCACCTGAGATAATCTCTCCATGCATAAAACAAATATATATGGAGACAAAGGATCACCCTGACGAATACCACGGGAAGGAAGGAAATTCTCCGACCGTTCTCCATTCCAAACCACTCTTATGCTACAGGTTTTGATGCAAACCATTACCGTTTGAACAAATTTAGCTGGAAGGCCCACATCATTAAGAGAGTCCTCAATGAAATCCCACCTTAGCCTGTCATAAGCTTTTTCAAGATCAACTATGATAGCCATCCACCCTTTTGAACCTTTCTTCACCCTCATGGAGTGTATTACCTCCTGTGCAATTATTACATTATCAGATATTTGCCTTCCAGCAACAAAACTTGCTTGTGTTGGGAGAACCAGTCTTGGCAACCACTTCTTCAACCTATTAGCCAGTACCTTAGTAATAACCTTATAAGGCACTGTGCAAAGGCTAATGGGTCAAAACTCCTTCAGACGCTCCGGAGAGGGAATCTTAGGGATTAAGGTTATAAGTGTCTCATTAAGTGCCGGATCAAAAGTACCCTCCTCCAAACATTGGATAACCAGCTGGCACAAGGCAGGGCCCACGATATTCCAATGCTTTTGGAAGAACACTGCATGCCACCCATCAATCCCAAGTGCCTTAAAGGGCTTCATCTAAAAAAGAGCTGTGTGTACCTCCCCATATGATATGGCAGCATTAAGTGAGCGAGGCAAAGCATCATCAAGGACCGGAAAGAGGCCCCTACCGGGGTATGGTGGGACATGATCTCGCTCTTTCGCATACAGACTCTTGTAGAAACAACAAGCCCAATCCCGAAGGGTATCCCCATCCGTACACCACTCCCCGTCATCCCCTCGTAATGCTGTAATGGATTTCTGCCGGCTCCGCCTAACAACTTTTGCATGGTAATAGGCAGTGTTCCTATCACCCAGTTTAAGCCAATCACACCTCGCCCTATGAGCCCACGTCTAGCTTTCTTGTTCACATATTAGTTCATACTCCTGCCGAAGTTCCCTTTAAATTCGATCTAGATGAGGGGAGGGCCTACTTTCTTGAGCTTTCTGTATCCCCCAAGTCTAGCCATTATCCTCCGCTTTCTTTGATTAATACTCCCAAACACCTCCCGATTCCACACTTTAACGAACTCAGTCAGTTTATCAATATTAGAAGTGATGGACCCCTCAGGCGACCAATTCTCCTGAACTACCTGTGCAAAAGAATCAGATGATGCCCATGCTGCCAAATAACGAAACAGAGGCTTCCTGCGTCTCGAGACCAGACCGCCCTCGAACTGAATGCATAATGGGCGATGACCAGAACTAAGCTTCAACAGGTGGCGCACTACAGTCCCCCCATAAGCGTTAAGCCATGTTGAATTGCCTAGAGCCCAGAGTTGTGTTTTCTAATGTCTTTGATTTATAGTATTCAAAGCTTCCTATTGGCTTACCAAGTTTCACATGGATTTAACTTAATTGCTTAATTATTTTAGAACCATTAGACTTTTTTTAAACTTAATCTTGGCTCTTCATTTATGAGACATATTTTATGAACAAAGAGATTACCATTGGTTAATATTTAATTATGTTGAATTTAGGCCATTTCTCTTAATTTTCCTACTGGTTGATTTAATTAATTGAGTATTTATTAAAACATCCCCCTTAGACACACACACACACACCTACACTCACACCCACACGTCCTCCCCTCTCTCCTTATCATTCAAAATTTCCACAATTAATGTTCCCATGTGCCTTTGTACTAGTTTGCTATCCTCTTCCATAATATTAATTGTCATTAATGCAACTTATCCCATGTGTTTTTTGGTTAATAATAAACAATTAGTCTTCTTCTTTGACAAGCAATGTTAGCCCGCCCCCCCCCCCCCCCCATCTTCATCCAATTTGATTCAATTTTGTATTTTTAATGCCTCACAAATCAAGAAGAAAGGTCTCCTATTGGTCTATCAAATTCCACATGGATTAAGCTAAATTTTTATGATTAATTAAGACCATTAGGTTTAGCTTTATTGTGTTTAATCCAAGCCTTTGGAAAAATCCTATCACTATTGATGATGTTTTGGATGTTGTTAAGTGTAATTGTCAAAGTGTGGTTGCCTCTTAGATTAATCATGATCAATAGTATCCCCTTTTATGCTAATCTTGGTACTTAATTAGCTCTTGGTTCTTAATTAAGGTAATACATCCTTAATTATGCTAATTTAATTTAGTTATGAATTAATTTCAAAAATTAATGTTTTTATTTTAATTATTGCAAATTTAATTGCCCATTAGTTGTTGGTGATTTCTTCTAATTGATTTAGGTATTTCCTCAACTCTTTATGGCTTTTTAAGAGTCAAATATGAACTATGTAATAGTTTGCTAATTATAGGGCATTTTATGATCCTTAAATGAAAATTAGAAAATTTAGTCTTTAGTTAGATTAATTTCAAGAGAAAATTCCCTAATGTTAAAATAAATAAGCTACAAAATTTTTGAGACTACTTATTCACCTATTTAAATAGGTATTATTTATCAACATGTGATATTCATAATAAATGAGAATTTTAGGGTATTACAACAACTCAAGTGCTAACTTGTAGAGCAGTAGAGAGTATATTGTAAATATAGATTTGTCCCAATAGTTCAACGCCATCAACAACATATAGAGAGCAACATATTTGAGATTTCTAGGATTGAAAAGCCCAAGTATATTGATATACCATTAACGGAAAGACAAGTTTAATTTCGTCATGACGAAATGGATGGTAGAGAGATGGACATTGGGGCAAAGATTTCTAGTTGGAGATACTATATCCGGTCCTTAATATAAAACATATTTACTTAATGTAAAGACAAATCACAATGGGCTTACATTGGGCTATAACAGGCATAAGCTACTAAAGGCATAAGCCCAATATCTGTACTGTAATCAGATTTTCTGTAATAGTCCAGGTGTCATAATATTGTACAATCTAGGGTTATTCCCCTACTATAAATATCAATACAACAGCTGTGGTCTGAGTGCCACTATTCATACAGAATATTTTACCCTATTTCTTGTTTTGGTATCAGAGCCACCTCTAGGCAAAAAGCCATGGCTAGTCAGACGCCACCTTCAGAAACCTCCTCTCTTTTGACAGCTGTAGCGTCTCTGTCAAAACCCACAGCCAACAACACAATCAGTCAAGGGTGCTCCATCAAGCTGGGTGGAAACAACTATCTAGTGTGGCAATTTCATGTTCTACCTATAATCAAAGGAAACAAACTTGAGGGTTTTCTTCATGGGACCAACCCGTGTCCTCCTCAATTTATCACTGAAAAGGATAAAACTAGCATTAATCCAGCTTTTGAGGACTGGATAGCTGCAGATCAGCTACTCTTTGGATGGCTTCTCAACACTATGACTCCTGAAGTTTCTTCACAAATGGTCTCAGTCTCAACTGCTGCTGGACTGTGGGAGGCAACTTGTGTATATGCTAGTGCACACACAAAATCAAGAGTGTTAATGCTCAAATCTGAGTTCCAACGAACCAGAAAGGGAAACATGAAATGGCTGAGTATCTAACCAAAATGAAAACATTATCTGAACAGTAGAGCCTTGCTGGAAGTGCAGTCTCTTTACCTGATTTGTCTATTCAAGTTCTTGCAAGTTTGGATGCTGATTACAATGACATTGTTGTGCAACTTGGCAAAGAAGTTGATGAAATTATCTGGATAGAATTTCAGTCCAGTTTGCTAACCTATGATAATCGCATGGAACAATTAAATCAGCTTTCCCAACTGTATATTAATAACAATTTCGCTAACTATGCTAGAACTGAACAGTCTTCCTCACGTGGCCCTTGGCATGGAAATCGTGGTTCTGGTGGTCATTGTGGAAGAGGCCGCTGTTCTCAGGGAAGAAATTCTGGTGGTCGGAGCAGTTTTAATGATGGTTCAGCTCTCCAATGTCAGCTATGTGATCGAGTTGGTCATATTGTTGAGACTTGTTGGTATCAGTTTGACAAGTCATTTGTCAAGAACAGCAAGAAGAAGGAAGGCAGCTCCTCAGGTTCAGAATCTGGTTATGCTTATTGGGCCTCTCCAGAATCAGTTAATGATGATGCATGGTACCTTGACAGTGGAGCAACAAGTCATGTCACTAATGATCTCACTCGCATTGATAATCCCAACAATCCAAAGGGTAAGATGAACATTATTGTTGGCAATAGTAATCGCATTAAAGTTAAGAAAATTGGCTCATCAACTATCTCTAATGTTCCAAACAAAACAGTTCAGCTAGATAACATTCTGTATTCACCTGAAATCCAAAAGAATCTGCTGAATGTGTTCAAAATAGCCAGTGACAATAGTGCAAATGTTGTATTTAATCAACATGGATTTTGTGTGAAGGAACAGGAAACAGGGCAGATAATGCTGACTGGAACACCAACTGAAGGAGGCATGTTCAAAGTGGCTAAGATCCATGAAAGTGACAACAAAGTTACTGAGTTAGCTTTTACCTCTATTCAAGAAGCTGTTTCAGCATCAAAGTTATCAAATAGGTTTCTATTACATTGTAGACTTGGACATCCTAGTGATAGGGTGCTAAATCAAATCATTAGTGATTGTAAACTGAAAGTCAACAAGAATGAAGTTATTTTCTGTGACTCTTGCAAATTTGGAAAGTTTCATTCACTACCATTTTCTACTTCTGATTCTCATGCCTCAAGGCCACTTGAATTAATTCATACAGACTTGTGGGGACCTACCCCAATAGCTTCTCTAAATGGCTTTCGTTACTACATACTTTTTCTAGATGACTACAGTCGTTTTTCTTGGATTTTTCCCTTGAAAACCAAGATGAAGCACTTAATCACTTTATTCAGTTCAAAAGCTTTGCTGAAAATTAGTTTGATAGTAAGATTAAGACCGTTCAAAGTGATTGGGGAGGTGAATACAGAAGTTTCACAAAACTCTTACAAGAAGTTAGGATTCAATTTAGACATTCATGTCCTCACACATCTCCTCAAAATGGGAGGGCTGAACGAAAACATAGACACATAGTTGAGATGGGCTTGACACTATTGGCTTAGTCGAAAATGCCTCTTCACTACTGGTGGGAGGCGTTTCACACAGGTGCCACTCTTATTAATAAGCTTCCCTCTACTGTCTTACATGGGACTTCACCTTACTCTAAACTATTTAATAAGAATCTTGATTATGATATGCTTAAAGTGTTCGGTTCAGCCTGTTTTCCCTGCCTAAGACCTTATAACCAGCACAAGCTTCAGTTTCGCACTACAAAGTGTGTTTTCTTGGGTTATAACAATTCTCACAAAGGATACAAATGCCTCAGTCCAACAGGAAAAATTTATATGTCCAGACATGTTGTTTTTAATGAATCTGAGTTTCCTTTTGCTACAGGTTTTATTAACAAGAAATATATACCTAAAGAGCGAATTGTTTCAGGGGATTTCTTTCAGTTGCCTCTGTATCACAATCTTAAGACTGCATCTGCATCTGCTCCCATTTTGTCCTCAACTGAGGCTGAACAGTTAACACCAAACTCTCCAGCCATTATAGAAGGCCAGTCTCCAAATGCATCAGCATCCCCTGTTTCTACTTCCTCACGGATCTCTTGTTCTTCTATGACTTCTGTTCCCAACAACAATTCAGGAAATCAATTAGTTGCTGTTGAAGAAATTCCACAGGAACAAAATATTCAAACAGAGGGAACAAGCTCAGATGAACAGCAACTTACCTTAAGAAAGTCACATTCAATGGTCACCAGAAGCAAGGCAGGAATCTCCAAGGCCAAGATGCCCTATATTGGCTTAACCACTACTGAGGCTGCTAAATCTGATGTACCTAAAACAATAACAGAAGCACTTAGACATTTTGATTGGCGAAAAGCTATGCAAGAAGAATTTGATGCTCTAATTAAAAACAAAAAATGGAAGCTGGTTCCCTACAATGGTCATGACAATCTAGTTGACTGTAAATGGGTACTAAAGAAAAAACTCAATGCTGATGGTACACTACAAAAATACAAAGCCAGACTTGTCGCCAAAGGATTTCAACAAAGTCCAGGCATTGATTTCGAAGAAACTTTCAGCCCTGTACTGAAAGTCTCAACACTTAGATTTGTACTCAATCTAGCTGTGACATTCAACTGGTCACTGAGACAGATAGACATAAATAATGCGTTCCTAAATGGTGAGTTAGAAGAGACTATTCTTATGAGACAGCCTGAAGGGTTTATCAATCCTAAGACTCCTAACCATGTTTGCTTGCTAACCAAGGCTCTGTATGGCCTCAAACAAGCACCCAGAGCCTGGTTTGAGAAGCTTAGTTCCACCTTGCAGGGCTGGGGTTTTATACACTCAAAATCAGACTCCTCTTTGTTCTTCCTGAAGATTGAAAAATTTGTCATGTTTGTCCTGGTCTACGTAGATGACATTATTGTCACTAGAAACTCAGTAAAGATGATAGATTTATTTGTGAAGAGACTAAATAGTCAGTTTGCTCTGAAAGATCTAGGTCAGCTACGTCATTTTCTAGGTATTGAGGCATACAGAGATGAAACCAGTGTATTTTTGAAGCAGGAAACATACATACAAAGCATCTTGCTAAAGTGTGGAATGCAAAATTGTTCTCCTGTACCCACACCTATGGTGGTAAATCAACATCTAGTCAAAGAAGAAGGCACTCCACTCAAAGAACCCACAAGCTACCGACAACTAATTGGTGCGTTACAGTACCTCACAAATACTCGACCAGATATTTTGTTTGCAGTAAACAAATTGAGTCAGTTCTTGAGTTGCTCGACAACGATTCACTGGAAAGCCCTAAAAAGACTCCTCAGATACTTAAAAGGTACTATGGATTTAGCTTTACATATCAAACCCAGTTCGAATCTCACCTTGAAAGGGTTCTCAGACGCCGACTGGGCCGTATGTCCCGATGACCGGAGATCCATGGCCGGCTACTGTGTTTATTTTGGGGATTCTCTGATTTTGTGGTCCGCCAGGAAGCAGAGAGTAGTTTCGAAGTCCAGCTGCGAATCAGAGTATTGATCCCTCTCTGATCTCTCTTCTGAACTCGCGTGGCTTCAGTCGCTCATGGAAGAAATTGGACTCCATCTCAAAGCTCCTCCTATCGCTTGGTGTGATAACCTGAGCGCGTCGGCCCTTGCCTCAAATCCGGTGTTTCACGCTCGCACCAAGCACATCGAACTGGATGTGCATTACATTCGTGACAGAGTACTCAGGGGACAGCTGGTTGTCAAGTACATCCCATCGTCAGAGCAAGTTGCAGACCTATTTACTAAGGCCTTGTCTCATTCCAAGTTTTGGGCCTTTAGAGACAAACTTGGACTTGTTCGATCACCCACTCCAAGTTTGAGGGGGACTGTAAAGACAAATCACAATGGGCTTACATTGGGCTATAACAGGCATAAGCTACTAAAGGCATAAGCCCAATATCTGTGCTGTAATCAGATTTTCTGTAATAGTCCAGGTGTCATAATATTGTACAATCTAGGGTTATTCCCCTACTATAAATATCAATACAACAGCTGTGGTCTGGGTGCCACTATTCATACAGAATATTTTACCCTATGTCTTGTCTCTTAATGAAGTTAATTGACTTAGTTACATGACATGTTTGTTTTTTAAAAACATCCTAATCATATTCTTTTATTGCCCTCTTTGCTCTTCTCTTTGATTGTTTTTGAGGAAGTATATCAACTAGGGCCAAATAGAAAAAGATTGACAAATAAGAAAATTATATTTTATATTTATGACCACGATCAACTCTCTCAAATATATTTTATATTAAGGACTTTTTAGAGTATATTAATTTAATAATATACAAACTGTTGAGAATATTGACAATTATGTTTTTTTCAGTCTTTTAAAGAGGAGTAATTATAGGCCTTCGTAGAACCTCTGGGATTCAACGCTCTCTATCACAGAGATCTTTGGGTACTTGAGCTCCTAGTCGGTCATGGATGTGTATTAATAGGCCCATTCTCTTCGGATTGGCCTATCCATATTTAAAGCATCTAATGTTGTTCTTCCATCAGATTTTGTTAGCTTTGTTTTGTTTTCACTACTCTGTTACTTTTGGTTTCTGCTTGCGTTTTATCAGTCCTCTGTACTTATCACTTGGATTTAATTTTTCAACTCTACAATCTCTTTGGCCAAAAAACAAAAACACAACTTGGCGATATATATATATATATATATATATATATATATATATATATATATATATATATATATATATATATATATATATATATATATATATATATATATATATATATATATATATATATATATATATATATATATATATATATATGGGGCATCATAAACCATTGCAGGTGCGAGTTGAAAAACTGTGGCAGAGCAAAAACATCTTACAGGATCATGAAATCAGGGTTGAGGAGGAGGAAATATAAAATTTAGGGGAAAAAAAAACTATGAAATTTGAAGAAAAATGAGATGGGAATAACAAAGAATTCAGCTTTTATTTTAAATAAGCATTGACTTCCCGCTTTTATTTGAATTCTAATCAATATATATTCAATCATGCATCAATTAGTTCCACCGACTTCATCTTTCTGCGAGGCATGCAAGATTGACATAGACTGAAATGTCATGAATGTGCCAAAAAATAAATTGTCACCTACATCACAAAAAACGACTTCATCATTAAAATGAGGCGTTATGAAACAATACGTAATATTCACTTATCTCTAATCATAAATACTGTATTACATTTCACATGAATGAAACTCAACCTCTTTTTTTAACACCCCCCCCCCCCCCAAAAAAAAAAAAGAAAAAGAAAAAAAGAAAAGACTTAACCTCTTCCTCATTGGGGTCTTCCAAAAGCCACCTTACAACAAACCATGAAAACAAAGAATAGTCCCAATAGCCATTAGAGTCTCTCCGACATTGTTATTATCAATGTCAACAACAACCAAGATAAAAATTCAAAATGAGCTGTACATAACAGAATGAAAGTAGCATTATTAACATATATATTTGGAAAACCAAATCTCTCCATGTTCCTGCCAAACATAAAAAGCGCAGAGATATGTAGTATATATATCCTCCCAGATATTAAGTATTTTTTCTGTCAACTGCTGTTCACTCCCAAATACCAATTGCAAAACTTTGTTCAGCAAGTTGTAAGCAAGCCATAGCATTCATCAGCAATTAATGAAGCCATTGAAGCTTTCCTTTGCTTTTCTTGTTACAAAGTGAAGAAAGTAGCAAGTCATAAACTTCAATGCTCACAAAACCCCAACGATTCTTCAATAGTATACAATAAAAGTTTAGTGGACACAAGTAGATTGGATAAGGTTCGGATTAATCCTCAAAACTAATGTTGTCAACACTGCTACTAGCAGCTCACGTGAGTTGAGAGCGGCGTTTTATTGTTGTATATATAGGCTTTGTGGTTATTGGTCGGAGTAGTTAATGATTAGGAATTTAGGATTTCAAATCAACATATTTATTCTTTAGATTTGAAGTTATATGTACAATTCACCTATACATAAAGAATCAGCAGACAAAGGCACATCTTAGGCTTTGCAGTTTTAAGCTTCCACTTTCACCTCAGATCTTGCAGCATCCTTCGCGTATTTACAAGGTTTGTGGTATAGGTTATATATGCTCTATGGCGATGGTTTCTCCACTCTTGAACGTTCTCAGTTTTTGTTCATAATAATTCTTCGTTATTGGGAATGCGTTGTTTCAAGTGATGCAAAACATATAAGCGATATTGATATTATGGGTGTTAGCTTAGTAATGGTCTCAAGTCTCACGTGGGGAATAAATCAGAATGAATTAGAATGTGATATATATATATATATAAAAGTTTAGGTGGAGGCTAAAACATGTCTCCAAGCTTAAAGAGCGCTTACAGAGGTACTTACATCGCCTATCAATGAGGCTTTTATATCGACCAATAGGTATTGAACCTCCTCCCTTTTGAGATGAAGGACGACGCCTTAGCTAACTGTACCACTCCTCAGTAGCCAGAATGTGTGATATGGTATTAGGAGCTTCATTGTTTTTAAATGGTTTGGGCTGTCACAAGATGGGCTTTTTATGGTCCAAAATAATGTTCCTCGGTGCTGGGTTACTTCTATATCTTCATCCAATTTGAAGTTGGTTACGTGATCAAGGAATTTTTTTTTTTTTTTTTTGAAGTTGGTTAAGTGCTATCTTTTTTTTAAAAGAGAAGAGAGAGAGAGAGAGAGACTTGGCTCAACATTGCATTTGCAGTTCTCTGCTACATCTTCATTCTTCTGTGCCCAGTGGATCCCAGAATATGAACACAAGGTACAGGGAGTACTTCATTCTTCCGCTCAATGAATTCCAAAATATGAACATAAAATGGCATTATCTATTTAACGATATGTAAATTTGGGATTCTTTTCACCAAAAAAGTAATTGGTTTGTTGAAGTGCTAAGAGGTCTTACTTCCCTAAAGAGAAGAATACTAATTTGAATTATAAGAAGCGCACTTAGTTGAGAGAAGTGAGAACCTTTAGTCCTCTGAGCCTCAAAAGTTTCCCTTTATCAAAATATAAAATCAATAAATTTGGGATTTTTTTTTTCCCTTTTCTGGTCGTCCACTTCAACAAAAGGCAACATATGCCGCCAGAATTACCAGTGAAGTTAGGTATTGGACCCTCCTAGTTAAGTTAATTATTTGTTAAAAAACGTGTGTTAACTTTCCTAAATTACAATATTTGATCATTTGTACCATAATTGACCCTTAATAAAAACTCCATTTATATGTGCAATCAACCGAGATTATTTAAGAAAAATTATAAATATAAAGGATAAAGAAGAACAAAGCCTTACATTTATGGATAAAGTAAGCCCCTCACTAACATGAGTTTAATTGGTGAAGGTGGTTGCAACATCCCCATTTTTCATGTGCCTCAATGTGAATTTTATTTGCATATATTAATTTTTATATGATATTATGTGTATTAAATTTGATTGGGGGGGGGGGGGGGTGAGAAGAAGGTTACATGAAATTTTATTAGGGATTACGAAGAAAAATTAAGGGATAATTAATAAAGGGATGATTTTAGCTTAGAAATTTTAGAGGCAATATCTTATGGCATAGAGAAGTTAATTGAGGAAGAGAGATCCTTATATGGAATTAAGGATTTATTTTCAATATTGATCCAATATTTGCGACTAAATTAGTAGTAAATTAAGTTGCAAATAAAAGTCTTGTGGACGATTAAATAGGATCATATTAGAATGATGTCTTATGAATTCACAATGCCTCCACCGACTTTAACTTGCTAATATTCATTAATTCCATTCTCCAATTGAACACGTAGCATCAGCCCTCCTGACCTATTCATCTTTGGTCAACAAAGTAAGTTAAGTCAAAAAGCATTGGTATTATTGTAAATAGATGGAAGGTTGAAGTCCAATTAACTGCTCCATGCTTCCACTGACTTTTAACCCTTCAATATTCATTAATTGCCATGTTTTACATCATCTTCATTCTCGGCCAGAACCAGCAGGAAAGAGGTAGAGAAGTTTATTAATGGCGTGAGAAAATTCAAGAAGAGAGAGAAACACACTTCAGTTAAAATCTCCTACCAAACCACTCCCAATCCAAAAATTCCCTTCACAAATATTGTCCTACACCTTGAGAGCTTCGATTCTACGGTTTTAGTTTTCTCATTGGAGGAGTTTCAAGTCATTGGGTTAACTGAGTTGCTGCTGAAATTCCAAACCCACTGTAGAATCGTGATAAGGTAAGCGCAAGCTTCATTTTAAACCGATTGGCTTGAAGTTTGGATGAGTTTTTGGAATACTTTGTAAAATCCTACATTTTGAGATAACTAAGGTTCTTGAAGTATCATGGTGTTTTATTCATGAACATGTGATTATATGATAATTTGGGAACATATGGATCTAGTTTGGTGGATAAATTGTGAATTCTTAATTTGTCATATTTAAGGTTAAATTTCAGACTGAACAGGGCATGGTCAAGGAGTAGGATTTTGGTCATTTTGATGGTTCTATTGTGTTCAGAATGCAAAATTGTGTGGGGTAAAGGTTCGGTAGAAATTTTGGAAGCATAAATGGAAGTTAGAAAATTATTAGGTGTTGTTTCTAGAAATTTCCCGGTAGAGTCAGTCACCTTCTTCATGATATTTGACATGGTAAATGGACTTCGAAAATTATGAAAATTTTCAGGGAGAAAGTAGACATCTCAAGGATTATTTTCATATATAATATGTAATTTTTCAAGTTCTGGACTGGGAGAAATTTATTTTCGAAAATGACCCTCTGATTCTGGGCATTATTTCAGACAGCAGGGGAATTGTGGGATGTGGATATATTTTCGTCTTGGTCTGGCCTAAATGAGTATTTTTGGTTGGAAATAGACACATTAAGGGTCATTTTGGCTTTGGAATCAACCCAAAAGGATTTTTCTAGATTTAATTATGAACTTTTGAAGATGAGTCACTAATTGCTGGAAAATTCTGGAAAGTGACGAGAATTAAGAGAATGAAGGCCCATATTAAATCCCTTAATAAGAAAAGGAATTTAGTAAAAATGGACCTATGAATTGGGCTTATTTTAAATTATCAAGGGAGTATTTATTGAAAGGAATTTAATTATATTTACATTTTACGATTTTAGGGATAATTGTGATATTTTGCATCGGGAAGGTTATTTTTATCCGTAATCGACTACCAGGTAGTAACCTTAATCTTCATATACTATGTGTGACTTGTGTATGTATGTTTTACCATTATGTTGTTTTTCTATGTATATCACATACATTCGGTTATCGTTCATTTTCCTAGCGCTATGGAACCGGAACATGCTGTGTGCATAAACGGGCCTTGCTGTGTGCCGTACCCGGTGGTCTGTGCTGTGTGCTATTAGGACCACTGCAGTCTGTGTTGTGTGCTATTAGGACTGCTAGTTCCGGATTGGCTGTGTGCCTTGCTGTGTGCATGATACTGAATGAGATGTGGTTTGAATTTTTTTTTTATTTGTGGTTGCTTACATGCTTTGTTATACATTTTATATGAAATTAACGGTTACTCTGGGATTCAATTTTGAATCCCAACTCCTTTTAAGCCATCTGGCAGCTCTTCGAGACCAGAGCAGGGAGACAGGGGTAAGGCTCCGGAGCTGGAGTAGTGTGGAGGTGACTGTTATTTTTGGGTACTTACTTTGATTACCGGATGATTGTATTATATTATTTTGGCTGGTCAAGCACCATTGTCCGGATGACTGTATATTTTGATCCCTTTAGGGAATGAATTTATCTTTCCGTATTTTTATCAGTATATTTTTGTCCAAACCGATGTGTGCTATGTTGCTTATACTCTGATATGTGTTGTAAATTAACGAGGGAAATACAAGCTAAAATTAAACAAAAGTAAAGGACTGCACTACCCGCCATCCGAAAGGGCGAGGCCGGTAGGTGTGTAACAATTGTGGTATCAGAGCCTAGTTTAGACGATACTGATAAATAAAATTGAGACTGATATACTTGTGGTTAACTGTAGTAGAAAGAAGATAAGTGTAAGGTTTGAGAAGTACTATGGTAGAAGGAGCGCGGTTAGGGGAATATATGAATGGTGTTATGAACCAAAGGTCTAATAAGGAGTTTCAGGTCTTTAAAATGATATGTATCAGTCTCTGCAGACTTATTTTAGTGTCCTGATCTGATTATCGGTGTGTGGAAGTAGATTATGATAGCCTTGTAAGAAGTAGTTTGATTGTGCAATTATGTTGAACAGTTTATGAACTGTTAATATTATGATATTTTGAATTAATGATAGGTTTTGAAAGTGGCGTATTATGTAAGTTATTAGTATGATTCTTTATGATTTGGCGGATATGGTTATAATTTGATAATAATTTGTGAAAATGACATTTTCTCTTGCTTGTGATAAGCTAAATTTTTAAAATGGCAAGGGGAAAAGGTAGAGGACAAGCTAGGGAAGTCAGGCCAGAATGTGAGCCAGAAATACCTAATCCCCCAGGTCCTGATAATTTAATATAGTTTGTGATTGAGAAATATTGAGAACTATGTCTATATATAACGAAAATGTGTGATATGAAATATTAGGCTAAAGTATACATTTGGTCTTTCATGTTTGCCTCTCGTATCGTTTTAGTCCCTTAAGTTTGTAAAATATACGTTTAGTTCTTTAATGTTAACACTGTTAGTCTGACTTAACAGAAAATATTGACTTAATAATTTTAAGTGATAACTGTGCAATTAAATACTGATAATTTATCCTTATATGCTAGTATTTTAATAAATTAATATTTTAAATCTTATTAATCGAAAAATATTTAATCTTATTTGATGAAAATAATATATTTAATCTTCACAAATTGTGGAAAACCGTAAACTAGTCTGTGGAGATTAAATATTTTTCAATTAATAGGATTTAAGATATTAATGTATTAAAATACTAATATATAAGTATGCTTGGTCAGCTTTTAATTACATAGTCATTCCTTAATATTGTTGAGTTAGTATTTCCGTTAAGTCAGACTAACGGTATTAACATTAAAGGACCAAACATGCACTATATTTTGGATAATGGGCAAAAGTGATAAAACTTATTTGCTGCATTACATATAACATGTTTAGTTCCTATATTTTGGACTAAATTAACCCTCTAAAATGTCTACTGCATTCAAGATCAAAGAGAGTAATAAAGATCGATAGGAGGCAATATTATTTTTCAACTTGGAGAGATTTTATAATGATCTCATTTAAGAGGATGATTGTATGTCATTTTTAAGAATTATGATTGTAAATTGTAAAGATAAATATGGATGAGAGGCAACAAGGCAAGATTTGTCATCCAAATCTTTGTGGTTTCTGTCAGATCACGACATGTTTCGTCTCCACCCACAAATATGAACATTTGCGCAAAATTGGATCACATAATTAATGCATCGTGAGCACAAAATCTTTTTTTTTTAATTTCGTGATCTTTTTGTATAATAGTATAACTGAATATTGTTCTAAGCATAATAAATTTAATATTTTTTTAAAAAAAAGAATCAAATTTTTATATTTAAATATTATTACAACACAATACAAAAATACGTACACAAAAGACAATAAAATGCATGAAGAATTTTACTATTTATAATTTATAAAGCAACTTATAAAGTTTACATTTTATATAGGCTAATATATACGTTTGATATTTTATGTTTGTATCGAGTTTCACATTAGTCCCTTAAATTTAGAAAATGCATTTTTTTGTTATTCTATTTTTAACGTAGTTAGTTTTATCTAATTAAAAATTTTGACTCATAACTTATGAAAAAGATTTGAACATGATGGAAAAAACCTGTCAATGGAGTGTTGGTCACTTCCGATGAGTAGAAAGGGCAAAGATTTGAACAAGACGCTGCTCATCACCCACTAGAGTTTTCATGTAATAATATATATTCTCGGCTGCATTTTTTTAAAATGTCAAGTTGTAGAAAAAAGGGGGACGGGGAGGATGTCAAGTTAACTAGCAAAAATCTGCTTCTTACTTAGTGTTACCAAACCTATTGGCATCCTTCTCAAGTAGGCCCTCTGGTCCAAATTACAGAACAACATTTGAGAGTTTATTTTGGTCCTAATTATAAGACAACATTATAATTTTTATCAATTTTTTCCTAATAGATCTTCATTAGTACTTTTTCAATGATAATTAAACACAATAATAATTTAACAATGCACCTATGTATTCTATAAAATAAATAATGTTTGCAACTTATTAATATCACATATACTTCAATTCTATTGTTTTTAATAAAATAATTTTGAACAATTTTTGTCATATTTTTTCCATACCACCCCTACTAATATTTTCTCTACAATAATTAATTTAATTATACACTTATATTCTATTAAGTGAAAGATTCTACTTTCTTTTTTTATTTTTTAAATAATTTTTTTTCAGATTTCTTTAAAAATATTTTCTTATAATAACTATCCATCCAAAGTGATTGATTTTTCCCTACAAATAACCTAATAAAATATTAATTTCATTATCTTTTTTGCATGGCTAAAAAAAATAACCTTGCATTTCTATTATGCCCAATTAAATAGATGTTCTCTTGATAGAAAGATTTTTCTTTGGAAAAATCCATGGAAAATATATACTCTCTCCGATCCTAAATATAGGATATAGTTGACTTTTTTTGGAGAAATTAAGGAAGTTAATTAAATTACTTTAAAATATGTTTATTTTTATTTTTTAAACTAATTAGTTTGACTAATAAACTTATATAGTCTAAAGATATATGACATATAAAATGATTAAGTATCTTATTTACCTTCCTTAATCTCTTTTAAAAAAAGTCAAATAGGTTTTATAATTAGATTCAGGAGTAGTATATAACAAATATTTCTATATATTTAAATTTCATAAAATATACTACAAAATTTTATGAATTCATCCATTCGAGACAATGAAACGCAGCATACATGGTGGGGCCCAATCATTTTAATTATTTTCTTTCAAAATTGAAATCCACTCCATTTTGTAATGAGTTCTATCAGATATTAATGGTGTCCATACAAATTGTGGTTTCTATTCTAATTTACTTATTTACTATTATTAATATTGATTACGCATTCGGCAGAAAACATTCATATTATAAATTTAATTATTATTCTAAGTTATTCTTAATTTTGATATTGTTTCAAAAAAGGTAATAGTAAAAATAGTACCACCCAACTATCGGCCAAATAACAGTACTTCTAAGCATTGATAGTCACAAATTGCTACTCCCTTCGGTAATTCTTTATGGGAATCCAAAAATTGAATTATTTTGATGTTTTTTATAATAGTCTGATAAGAATTGTATGAACATTTAATGAGTTTTTATCATTTTTATCCTAATTAATTATATGTTTTATATTAATTAAAAGATTGATGATATATTTATTTATTTTATTTCTCTTTCTTACTTATCCCCTTAATAAGGTCACACTTGAAATAAAAAATTTATTTCAATTTATAATAATTATTTTTATTTAAAATTTTAACCGCTTTCTCAAACCCCGTAATACAGTTATTGAACCCTTATAGATAGGACCGAAAGGAGTAATAGATATTAATATCAATTGACTAATTGTTAGCCATCTTAAATTTTTAAATCATGTAAGTAATTGACTGTTGTAATACTCCAAAAATTATTACTTATCATAAATATAATATTTTGATAGATGACATCTATTTAAAATAGGTAAATATGTTATCTCAAATTTTGTGATGTGTTTATTCTATTTTCTAGGTAATCTCTCTTTAGGATTAAGGAAATTAATGATTGAATTTTCTAAATTTTGTTAGGCATCATAAAATACAAATAATTACCATATTAAACTATGGTTCATGCATAATAAAAAAGAGTAAGAAAGTGTTATGGAAATACTTAAATAAATTAGGAGAAATCAATAAAAATTAATGAGCAACTAGGCCTTCACTAAACTAAATAATTGTGCAACTCTTTATAATTAATCAAAGGACTAATTAATGAGGACTTAAGCCTCAATCCTCATAACTTATTAAGAAACTAAATTTTCTAATTAAAGAATGCCCTACAATTAACAAACTAATACCTAGTTCATATTTAGTTCATAAAAAGCCATAGAGAATTATCAAAATATTTAGACCAATTATGAGGCAATTACCAACAATTAGTGGGCAATTAATTTGCAATAGTTAGAATAAAAACATTAAATTTAATAACAAAATGAAAATATGCATAATTAAGGATATATTACCCTAATTAAGAACTAATGGCAAATGAAGACTAAGTTTAGCATAAATAGATTTTTAAGGGCCATAATTAAGCTAGGAGCCAATCATAATTTCACAATTATACTTAACCACTTTATTAGGGATACTAATTAGAATTAAATATGGAGGGCTAGAATTAAACCTCATAAAGGTAAATCTAAAGGCTTTAATTAATTATGATAGAGCTTAATCCTTGTAATACCCTAAAAATCCTACTTAACTTAACCACTATGTTTTGATAGTAAATACCTATTGGAAATAGGTGAATATGTGGTCTCAAAATATTATAGCTTATTTAATTTAATTTAGGGAATTTTCTCCTACAATTAAATAAAACAAACACCCAAATTTTCTAAATTTAATTAGAGATCATAGAATACCATATGAGTAACAAATTAATCTTTAGTCTATATTTAATCATAAAAGGCCTTAAAATGATGAGAAAATACCTAAACCAATTAAAGGAAATTACCAACAACTAATGGACCATTAAATTTAGATTAATTAAAATATTAACATTTAGTTCTTATATCATCAAGAAGGAACTATAAAGGGTTGTGAAAATAACTAAGGTGATTAAAGAACATTAAAAACAATTATGGGGCAACTAAATTGATATTAATTGAGTTAATTGCATGAACATTCATAATTAACCTGGTGGCAATTATTAATCAACAATTAGGAATATTTTGGCCCAATTAAATATTAAAGACTAATAAGGGTTCAATATTTGTATCAAATGAATTTCTAAAAATCAAAATTAATTTGGTAATCAATCATACAATTACAACTAAACCTAATTAAGCTAAAAGCCTTGATTAATCATCATAAGGTAAGAAGGTTCTAGATGTTTAAAACTTGGAGAACAAGTTGTAAAGCTTGGAGAACAAGTTGTAAAACTTGAAGAGCAAGTTGGGAAAAGTTGAATGTGCAACAACTTGTTGTCTAAGGTAAGGACCTTGTTGAAGAAGTAGGAGATAACTTAGGAAGCAAGTTGGAAGAAGGAGTGAGAGAGTGTGTGTGTGTACAAGAAGGTTAGCTTAGTGGAGAAGTTGGGATTTTCCTATAAATAGAGGCCTTTGGCTTCATAATCCTCCACACCAAAAACCAACTCAAACCAAAGTGATTGAGTAGAGAGGAAGGGACGAAAATCATAGAGTAGGAAGAATGAGGATGTTCTTCAAGGGTAAGTTCTCTTGTTCTTGAGTTTTAGCTTTGAGTTCTTATAGTTTTTAGAAAAAATGTTAGTTTGATCTTTTAATCTTCCAATATAATTTTGTTTTCATGTTTTTAATGGTTAAATACGTCTTTATTTTGAAAATATGATGAAAAATATTACGGAGCAAAATTCTTGGAAGTTATAGATCAAAGCAATGAAATTCTGGTGAAATTTTCGGTTAGGCGATTTCTGGAGTCAGTATTAAAAACTCCATAATGTTATGTTGAAGATGAAGTTCTAAAATTCTGAAAATTTTCATGGTTAAAGTAGACATATAGAGATTTCCAAATATACCTAGAGTTTGTCAATTGGAGTTTTGTGCAAGGAGATAAAAAATGTAGAAAATACGCTACGAAATTCTGAAATTTTTCTGGGCAGGATATGAACACGTGAAAAATGGGAATTTTTCTTAAGTTCTGCGTAAAAACTAGTATTTTTTTTTCCAAAAATAGACATCCTAAGGAGTCCTGGGAATTTGACTGATCTTCATTTCGATTTTTCTAGAATTAGTTATGATTTTTCAAAGTTAGGCGAAAAATCTACCCTAAATGTTGTAATTAGCGTTTTTTACGAAATTTAAGGGGAATAAATTGAAAAATAATTCCACCAGGGGTAAAATGGTCATTAGTGACTAAGATATCCATTAGGATATTATTGGTGAATTAATAAATGCGATATTACCATTATAGGATACACGTGACCATACTCCGACCGACGAACGTACCGATATCACCGATGAAGGTACGGATGTGTACTATAACACTAACTCTGATGCTTATTGTACTTTTATATGTGATAGATGTATTTATAGATTAAGACTCCGTCTTAAAGTTTTTCATATACATTCAGCTATACATGGGTTATGGTCTTGATAATGCCGTTGAGTTTTCCTAGCGCTGAGGACACGATAGGCCATCGTGGCACTGGTGAATAGTACAGACTAGAGATAACGGACATATGCAGTCACTGTGTACTGTTATCTGTTATGAGTTTTTATATTGATTATTGCTGTAATGTCATGAATATCTGTCATACATATATTGTTTACATAAGCATGAGGTTAACCGTTAGTTGGGGTCCGATGGGTATTGAACCTCAGCTCTTACCACAGCTTTAGGTCCGGGGAACTGAGGACTGAAGACATGAGTAAGCAGAGTAAACAACACACGTAAAGACCTGACTGTAAATCCTATTTCTAGACTTGTACCGTTATGACATTACTCAGATAAATGTACTGTACATTATGAACAGACGGACACGCCACAGTTAATAATATATCAATTACTCACTCTTTTACTTGCTCCGATGCTCTACTGTGATTAAAAAAAAAATTATTCCGCTTTTGAAAATTGGGGTGTTACAATCCTTGTGAACAAAAATAGACTAATGGGAGGCCTTCCACATGGAGTTTGTGAGGCCAATAAAACACAAAATAATAATAATAATAATAATAATAATAATAATAATAATAATAATAATAATAATAATAATAATAAAAAGAATTAAAGGGGAGGGGGACGGTTTTTGGAGGGAGACATGGAAGAGGGATTTTTGTTTTAATCAAACACACAGATGTTAAAATATTCACATGCAAACCATTAATATTTGAAGAGGATAAGAGTACTTATTAGAAGAAGTTTTCATTAATTTGGAAGAGGATAAATGAAAGAGAAAAGAGTTGTGAGTGTGTGTGTGTGTGTGAATAAAAGAGAGAGTGTTGTGAATGTGTTTATGTGCAAATGTTGTGAATGATGTGAGTCTAGTATTTGAGAGAGAGAAAAGTCAATTAGACAACCAATAGAAAAAGTGAACATAAATCCTATATAAACTAATCAATGGAATTAATTCATGACATAAGCAAATGAGAATCCATACAAAATAAATTGTATCTTGAGATACGTTAATCATAGATCAAATATAAGAAATTATTATTAACAAGCATAATCTAAGCTTGAGACAGGGTATAACCAAAGTCATTTTCTCAATTGGTGAAGTTTTATTCCAAATGAGAAAAAGGGATTAGAGGTTTCTAATTAAAGTCATAAGTTCCAAGATTTCAAAACCAATGAGAAAACTTGACTAAAACTTCATGAAGACCCCTAAATATATTTTTAGCTAGTGAAGTGCAAAACAAAGAATAGATGAAGGAGGAAACTGTGACTTGAAGAAGGAGCCAAGAAGTGTTTAAACACACATGGGATAAAACTCTTCAAACTTAGAAGAGGATAATGTACTTTGGGGGGGGGGGGGGCTGAGTCATAAAGCAAGTGGAAGAGGATAGAATGGAGAGAGGGAGCATGGTCTTGGGGAGTAATATGTGAAGATTTGAGCTTCCCAAATGACCTAGATCCAAGGGTCCAAATTTGAGAAGATTAGGTTTGAAAAATTTATCATAATTGCCACACCAATTTACTATAAATAGGGGTCATTGGTCTTCATACTCTTTACACCAAAACAAAGCAAAGCAATATGAAATTGAGAGTAGAGAGTAGAGAGTAAGAGTGAGGAGCTTCTTGAAGGAGTAGTAAGGTTCTTGGTAAGTTCTCTAGCTCTAGCTTTAAGTTCTTTAAGTTTTAGTTATTAAATTCTTATATAGAAGTAGCTTAGATCTTAAATATTCTAGAATAATTTTATTTTCATATTTTTATGGTCAAAATTAGCTTTATTCGAAAAACTGATGAAGAAGGTTATAGAGCAAATTGGAAGAGAAACATCAAAGTAACGAAGTTCTGACGAAATTTCATCGATTAAGTAATTTCTGAAATCAGTGATAAAAATGTCGATATTTTATATTGAAAATGATGTTGAAAAATTCTGGGAAACTTCATGGTTAAATTAGACATATAGGGCTTTTCAAATATGCCAAGAACATGTTAAAATGAGCTCTGTACAGTGAGATAAAAATTCTCAAAGTTTAGCTACGAATTTCTGGAAAAATTCTGGGCAGAGGCTCAAAACATTAAAACTGGGAATGATTCATGTAATATGGGAAAAATTGATTATTTTTACTTAAAAATAGACATCCTAATGATTCCAAAGAATTTTACGGATCCTCGTATCGATTTTTCTAGAATTAGTTATGATTTTCCAAAGTTAGGCGAAAATCTGTCCAAAATTCTGGAACAACGTTTTTTCAGAAAAATAAAGGAAATAAGTTGAAAAATAATTCCACAATATAAAAATGGTCATTAGAGACTAAGATATCTATTAGGATATTATTTATGAATTAATAAATACGATATTACCATTATAGGATATGCGTGATCTCAGTCCGACCAACGAACGTACCAAAATCGTCAACAAAGGTACGGACGCGTACTGTAATACTAACTCTGATGTTTATTGTATACTTATATGTGATAGATATATTCATAGTCTGAGACTCTTTTTTTTTTTAAAAATGTTGTGCATACACATACATCTATACACGGGTTATGGTTATGATAATACCGTTAAGTTTTCTTAGAGCTGAGGACACGGATGTACACCGTGGCACTGGTGAATAGTGCGGACTATAATAACATGCATAGGCAGTGACTGTGTTCTATTATTATCTTTCATATGTGGTTATTGCTGCAATGTCATGAATATCTGTCATACATAACTGTTACATAAGCATGAGGTTCACCGTTACCTGAGGTTCAATGAGAATTGAACTTCAGCTCTTACTATAGCCTCAGGTTCCGAAGGAGATAGGACTGTGGACAAGGGTAAGCTGCTCGTGTGAGGTCTCAGATGGCGGATTTCTTTTTGATTTTTGTATAACCCTGCTTTTGAGTATTTGAATATTCGGATGATTGTAATAGCAACCAGACACACCGGCTATGAATGTTTACCAGTTACTCGTTTTTAGAACTATTCCGATGCTCTACTCTGATTAAACTTTTTCGAACTCAGATCAAACTATTTCAAAAACGCTTTAGAAAATTGGGATGTTACAATTGCGCATGCTAATTTATTTTATTATTACTATTTTGTTTTACTAATTTTTTTGGCCAACATTGATTTACTAATTTAAAAATTGTTTTCAAATTAAATAATTATTCTGAGTTAAAAAATGTTAGGTTATATTTATTGAAGCCAATGTTCACACTTGTACAATTATATGTTGTTTTATCAAGAGTCAACAATATTGTAGGTTCGAAGATTCTTATATAATAAGGGAATAATCATGGAAAGCGTACAACTACCAATGTGGTTTATAGGGAGATCTTTAGAAATGTTAAACAACATATATATATTGTTTGCTCATGTTATATATGGGAATGTTTATGTACTATAATGGCTAGTACTCTGATGTAATTTTTTGTTGCTTTTGAGCTGATAGAGAAGTTGCTAAACACATAAGAGGACAACTACTGATGTGACTCTGGTGGTTCATATTATGTTTTTGGATAGTGAGACAACTTCTATTTTTTGTTAATAGATTTGAAATAAAATTCTTTTCTTTTATGTTCATTTGTGTTTTATTCAATTTCTTAATAATTTGGATGAGTGGAAGATGAGAGTATACTTTTATGTTAGCGAATTGTTACACTCACACATCACGCGGGGCGAGTTGGTGGTTGTTGGAGTGATGACTATTGACCAGAATTTGCCAATGCCTCCAACAACAAAGAAGGTTGAATAGATCAGACCCAAACACTGTACTGAGGTATTGTGCCACAGAAATGAAAGAACTACAAATCAATTCTTGAAGAGGACATTCCAATTGGTATAGAGAAGGTGATGAGATCGAAGTGTGACATGTTCAAGCACAGAAATCCAATGTTGCAATGCATTACTCTATTGCCACAGAATTCTTGCATTGCAATACAAAAGAAGAGCTTGAAGCAATTGTGGGGGAGGGAGCAGATTGTTATAAACTTTCTGGAACAGAAGGAATTTAAGTTGCCTCGGTTTACAAAAGATAAGCAATTTAAGCTAATCATAGAGAGAAATATGTGCTTGATCAGCTTATTCTTTATGTAAATTATACATACCCAAAAAAATTTGGTTGTGGAATTGAGAACTTTTGGGTTCAGATAGCACTGTACCTTTACTGCAAAACTAAGGGCTAAATCGTATGGATTTCTACTCAACAATTTATCGTTGTATTTTTTGGGGAACAGAAAGGGAGAAGGGAAATAATAGGAAACTTTATCTTGTACATTTAATTATTAATCTAATTGTAGCTCGTAGCTAGGATGCTACCATATTTGTCTTCACCGCAATTGTTGTTTGTCAAATTTGGAAAAGGAAAATCCAACCTGAACAAATTTTGTAAATTTATTGTGAAACTAAAGAGCTTCCTGGAAATTTGGCTTAAATCAACTTGATATTTAGAGGTTGGATAAACAAGCCAATTACTTCTTGAATTAATGAATTTCTTTGCTAGAAAAATACTATAGTGTTTGCACTATATATTCCTATTTGCGCAAATCTTCCTTCACTTTCTCCTATTCTCAATTGTAAGAACTATAAAGATTGTAATATGTTTACTTTGAAAGGAACACATTAGGAGAGAAAAATACAACAGAATATATAAGGCTATAATACAAGCCACATGAAAAATGTGGACCACAGAGTAAGAGAAACAGCAGCACAAGCATAAGTGACTAGCATGATAAGTGAGCATTCACTCTCACCAGCCCCAAACATCTGAGTAACTGTACCTAACATAATCAACAAGAAAGTATGAATAAATTATTATAAGCTAGAAATGGTTCATTCATCTATGAAAATTTAAATGGAAAAAAATCTTGAGCATGGTAAAAAGCACAAGTGCCAGGAATACCAAACATAGTATTAGAATAATTTAAGAAACAGCAATTGAATTTTTTTAAATAGGACAATACACTTACTAATGCTTATTATGCAGGTGGAAAAGAATATTGAAGTAGTAAAAGAAAGAGATATAATGGATCAAGACGGTGAATCATGCCGACATGCATTGCGCCTTTAAGAATGCCTATGCAACACATTGGTAAAGCAATGTATCTAACAAGAAAGATTCCCAAAATAATTGAAGGCCTCATCCCTGATCCTTTTAAACCTGAACAAAATCCACTAACTCTCATTAAATTGTTTATTCTCAGAACAAATGACTTCAAATAGCTTAAATTGAAATTGAACGCCAAATATTTACGCATGTCCTTGATTACCATCAAGTAAAGTTGCCCCAGCTAACAAAGTCATAGTTGGAACGGCAGCATCACTGCAAAGAAAAAAGAAATTACATATATTTGAGAGTCACTTCGAGTATGTCGTGTGTTTTTAGTCTACCTGCTGAAACCTGAGACTCATATTAAGCTATGGTCTTCAACACTAGGGAAAAAGGAGAAAATAGATGCAATACTTACCCCAGCATGGATATGGAGCTTTGAACCACACGAAAAGGCGCTTTATCACCGGCTAAAGCGTTATGAAACACAGGGACTATACCAATTATCAAGCCAATAATCTACATGTGGAAAAGGGTCGTCAGAGTCACATGAAGTAATCCTAGCTTAATAGGAGGGACTTTGGAAAGGAACCCCTTTCTTTTCTCCTTTCCCTTGTGTAATGTCTAAAAATTTACTTCAACAAAAAGATGCCTCCCTTAAGCTTTGGCATTACCGGTATCAAGTATGATTCCCGTGATCTTGTCAGGAAACATTTCACTTCGTTCATCATTAGTTGGATATACATTTAGCCTCATTTTAGTATTCTAGAGTTGAAACTTTTTGTGAGTGATGCATTTTCTTCACATAACATGTCTCCTTCATGCTGAAGTTTATAAATATTCTGTCTTTTAATTAATCAAGATAAGTTTATTAATATTCTTTCTTTTAACTAATCAACATAAACTAATGTCATACCGCTCCAATTGTTGACGGTGATAACAGGCCTTCAGATTGGTCGTTTCTACTAATGTTCTAAATAGCTTCCTTATCTTTTTTGGTTGTTACCTGCAAACTTTAGAAAAAAAATGCAAGATCAAAACTCCTATAACGTCACACACGTAAACATACAAATGCTATAATACTCATTGTTCATCAATCATGTAATATCCTAAAATTGCTCTGACAAATTTCATATATGAAGTATGTGAAAGTAGAGAAATGAAATAGTGCAATTTTGGCAAGTCAAAATTTTACCTGAATTACTCGATTTTGTTAAAACTGAAAATTTTGGGATATATATATTGGCACAACATGAGATAAAAGGAATTAATAATTATTTGTTCCATTTTAGTTTGTTAAATTTTACCAAGAGGTTGAGAAGAAGGTCACATGAATATTTATAGGAGATTATGAGGAAAAATTAAAGAGTAATTAATAAAAGAGTAATTAATAAAAGGGTAATTCTGGCTTGGAAATTGTAGGGGCAATATCGTGTGGCATAGAGAAACTAATTGAGGAAGAGAAATCTTTATATGGAATTAAGGATTTATTTTCAATATTGATCCAATATTTGCAACTAAATTAGTAATAAACTAAGTTGCAAATAAAAGTCTTATAGACGATTAATTAGGATCATATTGGAATGAACTCCCACAACACCCCAAAGCACCTATATATTAAAATGTCTATGACACAAATAAATTTCATATGCTTCATGGTTCACACGCCACATCAGCCCCTTGCTCCATGAAATTTCCGTCAACCCAAACAACTGGATTAAACTTCATTGGCAAGATGGTAATTAAAAGCAAGAATGATGTCTTATGAATTCCACAATGCCTCCACCGACTTTAACGTGGTAATATTCATTAATTCCATTCTCCAATTGAACACATAGCATCAGCCCTGACCTATACACCTTTGGTCAACAAAATAAGTTAAGTCAAAAAGCATTGGTATTATTGTAAATACATGGAAGGTTAAAGTCCAATTAACTGCTCCATGCTTCCACCGACTTTTGACCCTTCAAAATTCATTAATTGCCATGTTTTACATCATTTTCATTCTCGGCCAGAACCAGCAGGAAAGAGGTAGAGAAGCTTATTAATGGCGTGAGAAAATTCAAGAAGAGAGAGAAACACACTTCAGTTAAAATCTCCTACCAAACCACTTCCAATCCAAAAATTCCTTTTACAAATATTGTTCTACACCTTGAGAGCTCCGATTCTACGGTTTCAGTTTTCTCATAGGAAGAGTTTCAAGTCATTGGGTTAGTCAAGTTGCTGCTGAAATTCCAAACCGACTGTAGAATCGTGATAAGGTAAGCATAAACTTCATTTTAAACCGATTGGTTTGAAGTTTGGATAAGTTATTGAGTACTTTGTAAATTCCTATATTTTGAGACAACTAAGGCTTTTGGAGTCTCATGGAGATTTACTTATGAATATGTGATTATATGATGATTTGGAAGCATATGAACTTAGTTTGGTGGATAAATTGGGAATTGGTAAATTGTCACACTTGATTTTTAAATTTCGGTCAGATCAAGGCATGGTCAAGGAGTGGGATTTTGGTCATTTTGATGGTTCCATTGTGTTCAGAATGCAAAATTGTGTAGGGTAGAGATTCGGTAGAAATTTAGTAAACATGGACACATGAATTGGGCTCATTTTAAATTATCAAAAGGGGAATATTTACTGTGGAGGAATTAATGATATTTATATTTTGTTATTTTAGGATTGTTTGTGATATTGTGCACTGGGAAACTCTATTATTATTTGTGGTCGACTGCCAGGTAGTAACCTTAATCTTCATAGACTATGTGTGACTTGTGTATGTATGTTTTACCATTATGTTGTTTTTCCATGTTTATTGCATACATTCGGTTATCATTCATTTTCCAAGCACTATGGAAACGGAACATGCTATGTTCATAAACGGGTCTTGCTGTGTGCCGTGCCCGGTGGTCTGTGCTGTGTGCTATTAGGACCACTGTGTTAGTTTCATATGTGTTTTGATGATTAACAACAATTGTAAACATGTTTTGAAGTTTCCAAAATCTATTAAAAACCATCTGACAGTTGCATACTCGAGTACAGGTATGCATACTCGAGTATGGGATTGACAGAGGATTGCTCAACTGCATTTTGAAAGTCAATACTCAAGTATGGAAAGCCATACTCGAGTATTGAAGTCACAGAGAGCAATCAAGTTTTGAAAATAGGTGCCATACTCGAGTATAGGTATGCTTACTCGAGTATAGGTCATCCAGAGAGCAACCATATTTTTGAAACTGAGTCAATACTCAAGTATAGGAAGCCATACTCGAGTATTGGACTTACAGAAAGCAAATGTATTTTCAGCTTGAATGCATACTCGAGTATGATACTTACATACTCGAGTATAGGCCTTACAGAGAGCCCCCAAAAATTTTGTAACTGATACATACTCGAGTACAGGTTTTGCATACTCGACTATTGGGCTCTTAAACTGTTTTCAACTTGACACCTGACCTTGCATACTCAAGTATGGATCTGTATACTCAAGTATTGACATTGAATAACTTCACACATTTTGAAAAATGAGTTGCATACTCGAGTACAGAGTTGCATACTCGAGTAAGGGATCATACAGAAAGGTTGTTGGTTTGTCAAGGACTTGGATACTCCAGTATACAAATGGATACTCAAGTATAGAGGCTTTTTGAACTTAAAATTTTTCAAGTAAATAGTTGCATACTCGAGTACACTACTAACATACTCGAGTATAGACTTTGGTTTCAAGATCAACTCACGATGGTTTGCCTCTGGAAGCTGCATACTCGAGTATCACTTTGGATACTCCAGTATAGACACTTGTACACAGTGCCATACTCGAGTATACATGAACATACTCGAGTATACAACGGTAAAAATTGATTTTCAAATCACATGAATTTGTAAAACACTATTGTTTGATCTTATTGCTTTCATATATCATTCACTTATGTTCTCAGCTATGTTTAACAAGTTTGTTAAGTGAATTTTAGTTAGAACAGATGAAGATTAATGAAGATCAAAGCAAAAAGCAAAAAGGTGCTCAGTGCATTTAATGCACTTCAGATAATCAACCCCCTTTTGGTTAATCCACCTGAGCACGCATTCTCAACGGTCAAGAATGCTTTCTTCTTCCAGTAAACACTTCTTCAACAGGAAAAATTCCAGAGAGCCACATCAGATCATATTAACACCTGGATTAGTTGAAGATAAGAGAGAGAAGATGACCAGACTTAATGCTAATCACCTACAACGGTTGGATTCATCATACAACGGTCAATTAATGCCCTCTACCTATAAATAGAGTGCATTAACTTCTTCTCAAGTATATACACCAACTGGGAGCGAAAATTTATTAAGTGTCATTTATTGTGTTCAGCTTTCATCAGTATTGTATCATTTTGATACTTGTGCTTCAGTAATTACCTTATCTACTCTTTAAGTGAGTCTTTCTTGTAATCATTCATTGATTGTGATAACCAAAAGTCAGGGGACTTGGTGGTTGGGTGTATTGATTGCAACTTGTAAGGGGGAGTGAGTTCTAGTGAGAGAACTACTCTTAGTACAGAGTTTGTAATCAATTGTTGAGTATAGTGGATTGAAAATCCCAAGTGAGGCTTGGGGACTGGATGTAGGTCAAGGATAAGACCGAACCAATATAAATCGTATTGTGCAAGCTTTCTCTACTCTCCATCTCTGTTATACCCTGTTTTACCTTGCTAAAAACAGAGCCTATTCTTTAAATCTTTTAAAGATACCCAATTCACCCCCCTCTTGGGTATCAAGCTCCAATCTTCATTTGGTATCAGAGCAAGGTCTTCTCTAAGAGCTTAACATCTCGAGAAGGATCATCATAGACGGTATTCTACCCGATGGAGCTTCTACCAACAGACCACCCAGTTTCAATGGTGAACACTACTCTTTTCTGGAAAGCTAAATTCAAGTTGTTCGTCAATGCAACTGAGTATGGTCTTTGGAGAGTGTTCGAAAGAGGTGACTACATGCCAACTGTTCTTCAAGATGGAGTGAGAGTTTTGAAGCTAGAAGAAGACTATGATGACAATGATCGAAGAAATATCACTCTGAATAGCAAGGCTGTTCTACTCCTTCAAAGTGCACTGAGTCAACAAGAATATTTTCGTGTTTGCACTTTACCATCTGCTAAAGCCATGTGGGATGCCTTGGAAATCGCTCATGAAGGCACAGCCGGTGTGAAGCAAAATCATGTAAATACTCTTATGGCAGAGTATGATCTTCTTAGAATGAAGCCCGGTGAATCTATTGGAGAATTTCAACTGAGGTTCACTCATCTTATCAATCAACTCGCTGCTCTTGGGAAGGAATATGACCAGCCGGTTCAAGTGAGAAAGATTCTGAACATCCTTAACAAAGAATGGGAGGCTAAGGTCACTGCTATAGAAGAAGTGCGAGGAGAATCAATGATGTCTGTGGCTGCTCTCTTTGGAAGCTTGACTAAGTATGAAGCCAAGCTAAAATTCAAGAAGGGTCTGGATGAATTGCATGGAAAGAACAAAGGAATAGTCCTCAAGTCATCCAAAGAAAGCAAGGAGTCAGATGATGATGAAGAGATTGGAATGATGGTTCGGCGTTTCAAGAAGTTCTACAAGAAGGATCAAGGTTTCAAGAAGTTCCAAAAGGGTAGCTCCAGCTATGAATCAAAGAAGCCTATCATATGCTACGAATGCGAGAAACCCGGACACATCAAATCAGAATGTCCTCAGCTGAAAAACCAAGAAAAAGAAAAGAAGAAGTTCAAGAAGTTCAAGAAAAAGGCATATGTTTCAGCCATATGGGGAGATAGCTCATCCGATGAAGATGAAGCTGAAGAAGAAGAAGAAAAGGCTAACATTTGCTTAGTTGCTGAGGAAGAAGAACAACATGATGAAAGCAATGAGGTATATGAATCAAAACCTTCTTATGATGAACTTTTTGATGAATACAATCTTGTGCAAAGGGAATTTGAAAAACTTGCAGAAAAATATTTTGCTTTGAAAAAGAAAAATACTACTCTTGAATTGCAAGTGGAAAAACTTTCTTCTCCTGAAATTCTAGTTTGTGATGAATGCCCTATTTTGGAGAAAAAGAATTTACAATTAACAAAAGCACTTGAGAAATTCACTAAGGGAAGTGAAATGCTCAATGTGATTCTTAAACAACAACATTTTATAAATGATATATCAGGCATTGGTTATAAACCAGATTTTGATAAGAAGAAAGGCAAGAAAAAGAGTGGTCAAAAATCCTATATGAATTATTTTACAAAATCGGTTCACTCTTCAAATCCCTTTGCACATTGTAATTATTGTAATAGGAAGGGTCATTCTACTTCATCATGTTTTCATAAAAATGAAAGAAAAGCTAAACCTGTAGGGAATTATCAATGGGTACCGAAAGGAACTTATGTTCCCAAGGTCCAAGCTAACCCTAAAGGACCCAAGAAAAGATGGGTACCTAAAACTTGATCCCTTGTGATTTGCAGGTGTGTCTTAGAGCATCAAGGCCCAACAAATGGTACATAGACAGTGGGTGCTCAAGACATATGACTGGAGACAAAACCAAATTCATTTCAATCAAGCCTAAAGATGGTGGTAGAGTCACATTTGAAGGTGATCAATCGGGAAAGATTGTTGGAATTGGTGAGATTGGAAACAATGAAGGACCTCTCATCAAAGATGTCTACCTTGTAGAAGGATTGTGTCACAACCTCCTAAGTGTGAGCCAAAGCACCGACAAGGGTAACCTAGTTATCTTTGATTCAGATGAATGCTTTATTGTTAAAAAGAATTTGGTCTCCATAAATGATTTGAAAACTAAAGCTTTATTTAGAGCACCTAGAGATGGAAATTGCTATACTCTCAATCTCTCTAGCAGTGCTTCAGTCTCTGAAAATTGTTTTGTAAGTAACTTGAATGAGAGTTGATTATGGCATAAGCGATTAGCTCATGTGAATATGTTTCAACTTGACAAGTTACTGAAAAAGGATTTGGTTATTGGTATTCCTAAATTGAATTTCAAAAAGGATATGATCTGTGATGCTTGTCAAAAAGGAAAACAAACCAAATCTTCTTTTAAAGCAAAAAATGAGATTTCAACTAGTAGACCTCTTCAATTACTTCATATGGATCTAGTTGAACCAGCTAGAGTAAAAAGTCTTGGCGGAAATCTTTATACTTTGGTCATAGTTGATGATTATTCTAGATTTACATTGACAATATTTTTATCATCTAAAGATGAAATGTTTGATCAGTTTGTTGCCTTTGCCAAGAAGGTCCAGAACGAGAAAGGTTTCTCAATTTCAGGTATACAGACTGATCATGGTGGCAAGTTTGAAAACAACGCCTTTGCTGAGTTCTGTGACAATATGGGGATCAACCACAACTTCTCAGCTCCAAGGACCCCTCAACAAAATGGTGTTGTTGAGAGGAAGAATAGAGTGCTCACTAAGATGGCAAAAGCAATGTTGAACGAGTATAACACTTCTCAAGTGTTTTGGGCCGACGCGATGAGTGCGGCTTGCTACATCTCCAACAGAGCTTACTTGAGGAAGAAGCTAAACAAGACCCCATACGAGCTTTACAAAGGAAGGAAGCCAAACCTCAGCCACCTACACGTCTTTAGATGCAAGTGCTATGTGCACAATAATGGTAAAGAAAATCTTGGTAAATTCGATTCCAAAGCTGATTTAGGTATATTTATTGGCTATTCTAATAGGAGTAAAGCATATAGAGTCTTTAATACTAGAACTAAGGTTGTAGAAGAGTCTATACATGTTATGTTCAGTGAAAATGATTCTGATAAATCCTTGGATGATGAGGAAGAGACCATTTTCAAAAACCAATTCTTTTCGAAAACTACTCCTTCTCAACCTGAAAATTCTGAAAATATTTTTGAGGCTGATCCTGAAAATAATTTGGAAAATCCTGATCAATCTCAGCCTAGAGCTTGGAGATTTATAAGGAATCATCCTTTAGACCAAGTTATAGGAGATGTAAATCAAGGAGTAAGAACTAGAAATAGTGCTTTGAATGAAGTAACCTTTTTAGCATTCATATCGCATATAGAACCCTCTAAAATAGAAGAAGCCCTTTCAGACAATGATTGGGTGATTGCTATGCAAGAGGAGTTACATCAATTTGACAGAAATCAGGTTTGGGACTTAGTACCTAGACCCAAGGACCATCCGGTTATTGGGACAAAATGGGTATTTAAGAACAAACATGATGAGTCTGCAATCATTGTCCGTAACAAGGCAAGATTGGTTGCAAAAGGTTACAACCAAGAAGAAGGCATAGACTATGAGGAAACTTATGCCCCAGTAGTAAGATTGGAGGCTATAAGAGTCCTACTAGCCTTTGCATGCACTAAAGGTTTTAAACTCTTTCAAATGGATGTGAAAAGTGCATTTTTAAATGGTTTTATTCAAGAGGAGGTATATGTGGAACAACCTCCAGGTTTTGAAAATGATCAATTTCCGGATCATGTTTTGAAGTTAAAGAAAGCTTTGTATGGCCTTAAGCAAGCTCCTAGAGCTTGGTATGAAATATTAAGTCAATTTCTACTTAATCAAGGATTTATTAGAGGAAAGGCTGACACAACATTGTTCATCAAGAAAAACAAATTAAATGAAATTTTAATTGTCCAAATATATGTTGATGATATCATATTTGGTGCTACTAATGATGCCTTGTGTGAGGAATTTTCCAAGACTATGCAGGGTGCGTTTGAGATGTCAATGATGGGAGAGCTCAACTACTTCCTTGGGCTACAAATCAAGCAACGAAAAGATGAGATATTCATTTCTCAAACCAAATATCTGAATGATTTGCTGAAGAAGTTTGGGATGGACAAGTGCAATGGAGCTGACACACCTATGAGCACAACAACCTCATTGGATGCTGATGAAGAGGGCAAGGATTTCAACATTACAAAGTATAGAGGAATGATAGGTTCATTGCCCTATCTCACCGCAAGTTGCCCGGACATCCAATTCAGTGTTGGGATGTGTGCTAGGTTCCAATCCGCTCCTAAAGAGTCTCATGCTGAACACGTGAAAAGGATATTCAGATATCTTTCAGACACGAAGACTCTTGGACTATGGTTTCCCAAAGGTCAGCCGGAGCACTTGGTGGCATACTCAGATTCAGATCATGCCAGCTACAAGACTGATAGGAAGAGCACAAGTGGCCAATGTGAGTTCTTTGGCAACTCACTTGTGTCTTGGTTCAGCAAGAAGCAAACAACGGTAGCCGTGTCATCCACTGAAGCTGAATATGTAGCTGCCTTAAGTTGCTGTGCTCAAGTGCTATGGTTGAAGCAACAACTTGCTGATTTGGGAGTACACTTGAAGGAGATCCCAATATTGTGTGAAACAAAAGCACAATAAGCTTGGCCAAGAATCCAGTGCAACATACAAGAACCAAGCATATTGATGTGAGGCATCACTTCATTCGGGATCATGTCCAGAAAAGAGATGTCAAAGTGATGTTCATCCCAACCCATCTCCAACTTGCTGACATCTTCACCAAGCCTCTAGCCAAGGAACAATTCACCTTCATAAGGAGAGAATTGGGAATGGTAAATCCCAATGAGTTGTAAGAAATTCTCTCTTAATTTAATGTTAGTTATGTTTTTTATGATTAATCCTTACTAACTTAAGCATCGGAGTGTATAGCCATTGTTTTTTTTTTGTAGGATGTTTTTGAGGTTTCAGAGGTTGCATACTCCAGTAAAGGCTATGGTACTCGAGTATGGAAGTTGCAGAAAGCAAAAACTGAAGTTCAGAAGAGCTATACTCGAGTATAGGAGTGGATACTCGAGTATCCAGAAGGCAGAGAGCACATTGTTGAGAAAAATGACTGTATACTCGAGTATGGAGTGCTATACTCGAGTATGGGCCAGACAGAGACCAAAGTTGCAGTTGAAGGAACTGCATACTCGAGTATGTTAGTGACTTACTCGAGTATGGGTGTTGGGCTCTTCAAAAACTCACCTTACATTTTTGAAGTTCAGGTCAGTATACTTCCTTCAATACTCGAGTATGTTAGTGAAAGTATGCTATACTCGAGTATACAAGTGCAATACTCGAGTATAGGTGCTCGTCTATATAAGTTGCGTCTGTTCATGTTCCTCATTACTTGCACTCATACTCCAGTAAAGCCCTAACGGTAGTGTCTTTCTCTCTTCTTTCTCTCTGAAACCGTCGTGTTTCCCCAACTTTCTTCGTTAAATCCTCTCAAAATCACTTCCCAATCTCATTTTCGCTCAAACCCTAACCTCCCAATGTCGAAAGAGCAAAGTAAATCCGATCAACCGGTTTCTTCTCAACCATAGAGGCCACCACGAATGAAGTCGATTCCGAAGAGGTTGCAAATCGGCATTGATCGTTCAATACAAGGAGTGAGCGATAATATCCCTGAGGCTCCTTCAACAAACCCCAAAAAGAGGGGTGTGTCGATTTCTGGAGCGACACCGTCTTCCACAACTAAGAGGAAGAAGACCACTGAGCCAAGCAAGGACAAGGGGAAGAGGAAAGTCATTCACCGGAAGACGAGGTCCAAGAGGGCTTCTACTACTGTCGTCTCTTCTCCTTCTACGGTTGAAGTTACTGGTTCGTTTTCGGAGACAGAGTCTGAGCAAGTCTCTCCGGTCATCGCCAATGTCGTTGAAGAGATAAAACTTCACAAGTCAGCGCCTGAAGGATTCAAGATTGCCCCGGTTCCTCTCCCGCCTGGTCTGAACGCCAAGTTCAAGGACCAGTACACTGACAGGGGATTCTGTGCTGTTGTGTCAGTTGATTTGGCACAAGTCTACCAAGATTGCAACGTTGACTTGTCACCATGGTTTGGGCCATACGAGACGTTCGTATCTATTGAGGCGGCTTACTACCCGGAGCTAGTGAAGATGTTTTACTTCAACATGGTCGTCGACCACATTCTTGATTCTGAAGGCACATTAGTCGAAGAGCAGGTCACGACTTCTGTCAAAGGAGTCCAATTCACACTGTCAGCGGCTATCATCAACCGAATTCTGAAGGTTGTCGACCCTCCTCAGGCTTTCACACCGACATACACCAATGAGGAGGTGTTCACTACACTTGTGCCAGGCAAGGACATGCCGGATGATCAAAGGGCACACTTGTCATTCAAGCCATCGGATATGCCACCACTAAACAGAGTGATTTGGTATATCTACTCAAGAAATTTCGTGCAGAAGGGAGGAAGCTTCACTCACTTTACTCAGAAGGACTACCGGTTCTTCACGGCCTTTGTAAAGAAGCATCCGATTAACATAGGCCAGTGGATCTTCAAAGAAATCAGTCATTTCAAGTTCGTCTCTCGGAAAGGATCGTATATGCCTTTTCCTTCGCTGGTTTCACTAATCTTGTTCTATCACAAGATCTGGTATGTGGGGCCCCCTGAATCTATGAAGAATATTCTGACCTTCGGTCGGCAATACACAGTTCAATTTCATGAAGATACACTTCGAGCCAGAAGGATCCGGCCAATCCAGAGCCCCACTGAGGTCTCAGGCCCGTGCATCTCAGTCGGTCGCGCACGAGGCCCAGTCAGCTCCTCCTCCTCCTCCAGTGGATTTTGATCAGAGAGTACAGCAGATTGTGGATGCTGCTCTCACCTCTCTGTACTTGAAGCTGCAATTTGAGTTCGGCAAGCTGACAGCCAATCTCAAATTTGATCTGAACGAGGTGATCATTGGTCAGCAAGAGATGAGGACTCAGTTGGCTCAGATGAAGGAGCAGTCCGAGAAGAAGTAAGATGAGATTTCTGACCAGATCATAGATTTGGACGCCCGACTGTCTACTACACTCGTTACTGTTGCCTCAGCCGGGGACAATGTCGACAAACTTATTAAACATTTCGACATTGGAGCTTCCTCGTCCACATTTGGCTTCCCTACCGGTCCTTCCTCATCCACCTCTGTCCCAGAAGCTCAGCCATCCACTATACCAAAGACTCAACCCTCTCCACCTTCCTTACCATCCTTCGCCTTCCCTAGCCCACCTCACACCACATCATCTCCCGTCTCATCATCCCCAGCTTCCACTTCCACCCCAGCCACTGTGGTTCTTTCTTCACCAGTCACTCCCTCCACAGAGATCCTACCTGATCCACTTCCATCTCCAGAAACCCCCTCCACTAAGCTTTTCCATCTTCCCACACCCTCTGTACTCTTGCCTCCCACACCAGCTGTCATATTCCTACCTCCACCTCCCTCTACCTCTGATACTCCTCCCCACATTGATGATGACAAAGGGGGAGAAGCAGAGAAAGATGCTTAGGCCTTAGGGAGTCTGTCTGTGTAGTTAGGGAGAATTTGTGATCTCAAGAATTTGATCTCTCTTTTGTATTTTTTTTGATATCAGTGACTTTTTTGATGATTATCAGTGAAATTTCAGTATTTTGTCATTTCTGATATCAGCTCCAGTTGTATGTATTGTGCTTAATGAATACACTTCAAGTTGCTCATGACTTTGAATGCTTTTCTGCTGCCATTCTCTGAGTTTTTATTGTTTAACATGCATATTTGAATGGTTTCTGAACACTTTGCACTGATAATTGAAAACTTCATTTTAATAAGCAATCCATCTTTCAAATTCTTTAAAAAGATAGTTTACAAGTGTTGTCATCATCAAAAAGGGGGAGAATGTTAGTTTCATATGTGTTTTGATGATTAACAACAATTGTAAACATGTTTTGAAGTTTCCAAAATCTGTTAAAAACCATATGACAGTTGCATACTCGAGTACAGGTATGCATACTCGAGTTTGGGATTGACAGAGGATTGCTCAACTGCATTTTGAAAGTCAATACTCAAGTATGGAAAGCCATACTCGAGTATTGAAGTCACAGAGAGCAATCAAGTTTTGAAAATAGGTGCATACTCGAGTATAGGTATGCTTACTCGAGTATAGGTCATCCAGAGAGCAACCATATTTTTGAAACTGAGTCAATACTCAAGTATAGGAAGCCATACTCGAGTATTGGACTTACAGAAAGCAAATGTATTTTCAGCTTGAATGCATACTCGAGTATGATACTTACATACTCGAGTAAAGGCCTTACAGAAAGCCCCCAAAAATTTTGTAACTGATACATACTCGAGTACAGGTTTTGCATACTCGACTATTGGGTTCTTAAACTGTTTTCAACTTGACACCTGACCTTGCATACTCAAGTATGGATCTGTATACTCAAGTATTGACATTGAATAACTTCACACATTTTGAAAAATGAGTTGCATACTCGAGTACAGAGTTGTATACTCATGTAAGGGATCATACAGAAAGGTTGTTGGTTTGTCAAGGACTTGGATACTCCAGTATACAAATGGATACTCAAGTATAGAGGCTTTTTGAACTTAAAATTTTTCAAGTAAATAGTTGCATACTCGAGTACACTACTAACATACTCGAGTATAGACTTTGGTTTCAAGATCAACTCACGATGGTTTGCCTCTGGAAGCTGCATACTCGAGTATCACTTTGGATACTCCAGTATAGACACTTGTACACAGTGCCATACTCGAGTATACATGAACATACTCGAGTATACAACGGTAAAAATTGATTTTCAAATCACACGAATTTGTAAAACACTATTGTTTGATCTTATTGCTTTCATATATCATTCACTTATGTTCCCAGCTACGTTTAACAAGTTTGTTAAGTGAATTTCAGTTAGAACAGATGAAGATTAATGAAGATCAAAGCAAAAAGCAGAAAGGTGCTCAGTGCATTTAATGCACTTCAGATAATCAACCCCTTTTTGGTTAATCCACCTGAGCACGCATTCTCAACGGTCAAGAATGCTTTCTTCTTCCAGTAAACACTTCTTCAACAGGCAAAATTCCAGAGAGCCACATCAAATCATATTAACACCTGGATTAGTTGAAGATAAGAGAGAGAAGATGACCAGACTTAATGCTAATCACCTACAACGGTTGGATTCATCATACAACGGTCAATTAATGCCCTCTACCTATAAATAGAGTTCATTAACTTCTTCTCAAGCATATACACCAACTGAGAGCGAAAATTTATTAAGTGTCATTTATTGTGTTCAGCTTTCATCAGTATTGTATCATTTTGATACTTGTGCTTCAGTAATTACCTTATCTACTCTTTGAGAGAGTCTTTCTTGTAATCATTCATTGATTGTGATAACCAAAAGTCAGGGGACTTGGTGGTTGGGTGTATTGATTGCAACTTGTAAGGGGGAGTGAGTTCTAGTGAGAGAACTACTCTTAGTACAGAGTTTGTAATCAATTGTTGAGTATAGTGGATTGAAAATCCTAAGTGAGGCTTGGAGACTGGATGTAGGTCAAGGATAAGACCGAACTAGTATAAATCGTATTGTGCAAGCTTTCTCTACTCTCCATCTCTGTTATACCCTGTTTTACCTTGCTAAAAACAGAGCCTATTCTTTAAATTTTTAAAGATACCCAATTCACTCCCCTCTTGGGTATCAAGCTCCAATCTTCACACTACAGTCTGTGCTGTTTGCTAGTAGGACTGCTAGTTCCGGATTTGGCTGTGTGCCTTGATACTGAATGTTATGTGGTATTTGCTTATTTATGGTTTTTCTTACATGCATTGTTATACATTTTATATGAGATTAATGGTTACTCTGGGATTCAATTTTGGATCCCAGTCCCTTTTAAGCCTACTGGCAGTTCGTCAAGACCGGAGCAGGGAGACAGAGGTAAGGTTCCGGAGCTGGAGTAGTGTGGAGGTGGATGTTGGTGGCTGTTATTTTTGGATATTTATTTTGGTTACCGGATGATTGTAATATTTTATTTTGGCCTGTTTAGACATCATTATTCGGATGACTATATATTTTGATCCCTCTAGGGAAAATTTATCCTTCTGGATTTTATCAGTATATTTTTGTCCAAACCGGTGTGTGTTTTGCTGCTTATACTCTGATGTGTGTCGTAAATTAACCGGGGAAATATAAGCTAAAATTAAATAATAGTAAAGGATTACATTGCTCGCCACCCGAAAGGGCGAGGCCGATAGGAGTATAACAGTTGTGGTATCAGAGCCCGGTTTGGACAATACTGATAAATAACGAAACCGATATTAATAAGATATGGTTCTTTATTATCCTGTGGTTATGGTTATAATTTGACATTATTTTGTGAAAATGACATTTTCTCTAGCTTGTGTTAAGCTAAATTCTTAAAATGGCAAGGGGAAAAGGCAGAGGACAAGCTAGAGAAGTCAGGCCAGAACGTGAGCCAGAAATACCTAATCCCCTAGGTCCTGACGCAACCCAACAAATATTGAATATGTTGCATGAGCAGAGAAATATGATCTTTGAAATGCATGGTGAAATGAATGAAATGAGAGCTCGACAAAAGTGTCCAAACCGGTGTGTGTTATGTTGCTTATACTCTGATGTGTGTCGTAAATTAACCGGGGAAATATAAGCTAAAATTAAATAATAGTAAAGGATTACACTGCCCGCCACCGGAAAGGGTGAGGCCGGTAGGTGTGTAACAAATCAAGTAATATACAGAATGGGAAATGTCATTATAAGTAGGCAGCCTATTCAGCACTGAAATTGTACTATTCAAGTTCTTCTCCTAAATAGTTATTTCGGCAAACCACAAATGGTCTCAAATATTCTATCCACACTAAACTAAATGTACAAGAAATCAAGACTTCAATAGTGAAAGGGTTCAAAGGAAATGACAATATACACAAAATCATATTAGAATTTTGACCAACTACCTTAGCATCTCCCTTTGGCTTTGCAGTTTCAACTTCAAGTCCGATTGCACAGTCATTTGTTTGTGAGATGTTATGTGAAGTGACCGATGGCTCCATTTCACATGTTGAACCGTTTTCAAGATCGGCTTCTGGTGTAGGCGATGACTGTACTAAGGAAATTTCATTGGAACTCTTGCATGCATATATCTGCAGGAGATTGTAGGCATACGTCCACATTAAAATGTTTCCTATCTGAAAACCTTAAAAATCAGAAGATTTTACAGATTTTTCTGGTCCTATTTCCCCCTAATTTTTGGAAGTTAGTTTCTTACTGCTTGGCTTAGAGAGGCATAAGCCAGTCCATTTCTGTTACAGACATCCTTATCTCCAAAAGGACTACTTGCTTCATCACATAATGCAGGAATAATGATCAGAGACATGCTTCCCATATTTCCTCTACACATCACCCAAAATAATCAAAATATTTTAATGAGGGCTCTATAATTATAAGCTTACATAGATCAGAAAAGCAAATTTTAATCTATATAAATGAACCTACCTGCTGCACAGCATGCCAAAATAAGCCCTTGCAAGTGATGAGGAACTCTTGTTATTTGAATCAATACCCATCCGAGTGAAGACCCAATGATAAATCTGAGAAGAATATTTAATGGCATGAACCACCTACACATTTAAAGAAATTAATAGAAACTAAGTTTTCCCAATATAGAAAAGAAAGGGGAAAAGAAGATAAATCCAGTTGGTGAGAAAAGAACATACAACATGACAAGGCTCTTAATTGTCAGGGCTTTAGCCAGGTTGCTGAGAGAAAGAGTAGGAATTGTTGGGAAAAGGAATTGTAAATACAGAAAGTATTGAAATAAAGGGAGGCAGATAAGACAATGCCATGGATCACTTTTTATTGCTTAAACAAAATATGCAGTACATAGACTCTTTAAATAGATAAACTAAATGACTAATAATTAATAAAATAATAAGGGCTAAGAATCAGAATCACACTAAAAACTGACCGAAAATATAGGATCTACTAACACACTAACATACCCATTAAATTAATAAATGAACGAGAGCCTAAACCAACGGAATTTTGCTAACGTGACTAGCCCACTACTTGAATCATTCAGCCAACACCAACACGACGTAACTTTTTGAATCATGCTTCAACATCGCCCCTTGATTCAAAAGCGCACACATTAAGCAGTCTTCTAAAATAGCAGAATTTATCTTTTGATAAGGCCTTTGTTAAGACATCAGCTAACTGCTCCTCCGTGCTGCAATATTTCAACGCTATCTCCTCCTTTGCTACGAGATCACGAATAAAGTGATAACGAATGTCAATATGCTCGGTTCTGCTATTAAAGGTGGGATTCTTTGTCATGGAGATAGTTGCTTTATTGTCACAAAAAATCTCTGTTGGTCCCTTCTGCTCTTGTTGAAGATCTGCTAATACCCTTCTAAGCCAAATTGCCTGACAAGCTGCAGAAGTTGCTACAACAAATTCTGCTTCTGAGGTTGATAATGCTACTGTAGCTTATTTTTTAGAACTCCAATAAATCACCCCTGAGCCAAGAGTGAAAACATTTGCTGAGACACTTCGCCTATTGTCCAACGAACTTGCCCAATCGCTATCAGTGTACCCACACAACCTGAAATTAGAAACTATAGAGTACCAAATGCCATACTTTAAAGTTCCAGCAATATAGCGTAAGACCCTCTTTGTTGCTCCATAATGAGCCTCTGATGGTTGTTGCATAAGCCTGGAAATAACACCAACAGAAAATGCAATATCGGGTCTAGTGTGAGTCAAATAAATTAGACCTCCAACCAAACTTCTAAATCCCCTTACATCTGCCATATCTTCTCCATCTTCTTGTCGGAATTTTTCATTTATATTCATGGGTGTAGCTGCAGACTTGCAATTGAGCATGCCAAATTTATTCAAAAGATCTCTAGCATATTTCGTTTGTGACAGAAATATTCCTTCTTTAGCTTGATGAATTTCAAGGCCAAGAAAGTAATGTAATAAACCCATATCTGACATCTCAAACTCTTTCATCATTTGTGACTTAAATTCATTCACAAGAGCATTAGAGGAGCTAGTGTAAATGATATCATCAACATAAAGACAAACAATGATGAAATCGTTACCTTCTTTCTTGGCATATAGGGTGGGTTCATTTTCACTTCCCATATACCCCTTTTTTTGAAAGTATCCATCAATCCTGCTATACCATGCTCGAGGAGCTTGCTTCAATCCATACAAAGCCTTTTTGAGCTTGTATACCTTTGTTTCATTCCCTCCTTTATGAAACCTTCTGGTTGTCATACATATACTTCTTCTTGTAACTCTCCATTAAGGAATGCCGACTTGACATTAAATTGATAAATTGACCATTGTAGTTGTGCAGCCAAAGCAAGAACAAGTCTTACAGTTTCAAATCGAGCTACTGGTGAGAGAGTTTCTTCGAAATCAACACCATATTGTTGTGCATAGCCTTTTGCCACAAGACGAGCTTTGTGCTTTTGTAGGCTCCCATCTGCAGCATACTTTGTCTTGAACACCCACTTCAAGCCAATTATATTTTTTTCTTCTGGTAAGTCCACCATCTCCCATGTCCCATTCTTTTCAATGGATTTTATCTCTTTCACCATTGCTCTCTGCCATTCTTCCCTTTCTGCTGCTTCTTCGTAATAAAGTGGATCTAAAACAGTAAGAGCAAATTGACATGTATATATGTCATGAGTATATTTAGGATTTGGTTTTTTGACTCTTGTTGATCTCCACAATGGAACTGGCTCAGTTGACACTTCTTTAAGGGTGGTAGATGAAGGATTGCTGTTATTTTGTGTTGCCTACGGTGATGAGATAACATCAGAGCTTGCTACCATTTGCTTTTCTTCTCCATCTATAGGCACATCAACAGGGTCATAAAGTTCTTGTTGTACATGCTTTTCATTCCAATTCCAGCTTGCATTTTCATCAAATACTACATCCCTTCTAATTAAAATCTTGCCATTAAGAGGGTTACACAATCTATATGCTTTGGATTGAGGACAATAACCAATAAAAATACACTTTTTAGATTTTTCATCAAGCTTTTGTCGAGCTTGAGAATTTATCAAAACATAAGAAATACATCCAAAAATTCGCAAGTGACTTACATTTGGCCTCCTTCCACACCAAGCTTCATATGGAGTCTTATTCATGACAGCCCTTGTTGGTGAAAGATTCAGTAAGTAGATGGATGTTGCTACAGCTTATGCCCAGAAGTGATTTGAAAGTTCTTTTGCTTGCAGCATGCTTCGTGCCATCTCCACAATAGTTCTATTATTCCATTCAGCGATCCCATTTTGCTCTGGAGTATAAGGAGTTGTTAGCTCCCTACGGATGCCATTTTCTTCACAATACAAATTGAATTCATTGGACATGAACTCTCCTCCTCTATCTGTGCGGAGAACTTTGATCTGACAACCACTTTGATTTTCTGCCACAGCTTTAAATTTCTGAAACTTCTCGAAAGTTTCTGATTTGTTAATCAGAAAATACACCCAACTCATACAACTATAATAATTAGTAAACAACATGAAATAATGACTCCCACCAAAGGACTTAGTTTGCATAGGCCCACATAAATCAACAAGAATTAATTCTAAACACTCTGAAGCTCGCCAAGCGTTTCTAACAGGAAATGATTTCCTCATTTGTTTTCCATAAATGCAACCCTCACATAAATCAATAGAATCAATTGTAGGCAGTCCAAAAACCATACCTTTATCACTTAACAGTTTCAAGCCCTTTATATTGAGATGTCCATACCGCAAATGCCCTAGCTTTGAGTCAATCTTTGCACTAGCAACTAGAGCAAAATCCTGCATATTTGCAACATCTAATGGAAACATCTTGTTAGGAGTCATGCTTATGTGAATCTTTTTGCCTGACTTCTTATTTGTAATGACACATGCATCATCATCAAACAGAATAGAACATCCACCAGCCATTAGTTGTCCAACGCTCAACAAATTGTATCTTAAATCAGGTACAAATTGAACATTGTCCAACATTTTTGCTTTGTCATGGTGTTCGCCTCGCAAGTGTACGAGTTTCACAAGTAATAAAGTGATAAGTACAGTATTATTCCCACAAGGATTTGTTTAACAAATTTGGTCAAGCAAGAGGCTTAGTAAATTCAATCAAGTTGAGCTAGAACAAAATTTTCATGTAGAATGAGAATTTTTAAAGACTTTTTCTAAAACTAAAAATTGCTAAAGGAAAATGACTTTTGACTTCAAGGATAATGGAGCCTAGGATTCTTCTTCCCCTTTTGCATTTCATAAAACTTGGGTAACTTCCTCTCTAGTAGCATTTCAATACATATATGTGTTAGTCTAGGGTTCAAAAACACTTGAAACGCTCTCTCAAGTCAAAATCAAGTTTCTCTTCTCATTAAAATGCACAATCTCTTGCTACAATTAGTGAGAACCAATATTTAAGCAACAACCCTAATTGACAATGCAAGGTTAGTAAACATATCTCTATTTTACCAACAAACCATCCATTTATCAAGTAAACTTCAAGACAAGCATGATTTCAATCAAGTTCTATACCTAGATTAGCTCTCTCGAGTCAAAACCTATGTGAATAAATCATCTAAATGGAGGCCAATCACTTAGAAGCATTAAGCCAAGGTTGAAATCAACACACATATATATTTATCTACTCAAAGAGAGGAATATTCAAGTATTAATCCATACAAAAGGGTAAAAGAACTCTAGAATGAAAGGTTTAGCTACTCATGTTCAAATACAAAGAAATTCTAAGCAAAGAAACTGAATACATGAAGAAACTAAGAAGAAAAGAGGAAGAACCAAGGTGAAATCCCTAAAATCGCTCTTGAGAAGAGTCCCCAAGCCTCCAAAATTCTCCAAATCTCTCTCCCAAGCTCTTCCCTTGTGTGCCCACTTGTTTCCTTAGGTCAAGAGTGTGTTTTTCGGCCCTTCCCTTTAAGTTAAATAGGGTTTTTCTGTTTTTGAAATGTAAAACACGTAGCTGTACTTTCTGCACTTTTTCACGATTGGTTGCAGCCAGTTGTGACTTTCCGCGGAAACGACTGGCTGCGGCCAGTTGTGACTTTCCGCGGTCAGTTGTACAGGTTCTTCTAACTTTGAACTGCTTCACCTCCTTTATCTCTTTTCTTGTTTTTTGGTTCTTATAGAGCTTCCAAACTTTTCTCCATCTTCCTACAAAAGAGGAAGCAATTATCAATTCTCAATTGAATCATAAACTCTATAATAACAAGAATTTCTTTGATTTTTGCCTTATACTTTGATATGGACATTTTCCTCCATAACTTCATTTCTATGCATATTTTGAACCAAAAATAGGTAAAAAGAGAGAGAAAATGTGCTGGAATGTTGTCAATTTCTAAGAGTTAACACATGGTTAGTGTCAACAGTCACTGTGCCTTTTCCTTCAACTTGCATCTCCCTTTTGTTACCTTGCTGAATAAAATGCCTTCCTCCGCTTCTGGCACCACGACCACGGCCACGACCACCACAAAATCCTCCTCTTCCACGTCCTCTACTTGATGGCCAATCATTTTCTTCATGCTTGCTGACTGTTGTTTTCACTTGGAATGCCTTTTCCTCAGTCTTTTCCACTGATCGATTGATTCTTGCCTCATGAGCTTGAAGAGAACCCATCAATTCATCTATAGATATATAGGATAGACAAATCCTTGGCTTCTTCTATAGCAGCTACAACATGATCAAACTTTGCAGTCAAGCTCCTCAACACTTTTGCAACGATCGTCTTATTCGAAATTTGTTCTCCATAGGATCGCATCTGACCAACTGTTGCCATTGTTCTTGCCAAAAACTCTGCAATTGATTCATCATTCTTCATTAATAAGGTTTCAAAGTCACATCTTAGAGATTGCAATTTCATAACAATTACCTTTGAATCACCTTGAAATTCCTTCTGTAGAATTAACCATGCTTCCTTTGATGTGGAAGCTGCTGCAATCCGTGAGAAAATGGTCGCATGTACTGCTTGTTGAAGGATGAACAATGCCTTAGCATCTCTCTGCTTAGTTGCTTTCAGCCTCTTCTCCTCTTCTTCAATGGGGTCTAAGATGTCAACGAACCCATATTCCACTAGGTCCCATAGGTCTTGTGATTTGAGCAAGGTCTTGACTTTGATGCTCCACCACTCATATTTTTCTCCAGTAAAAATAGGTAAAAGTGACTGGGAAGAAGAAAATTCAGTAAGTGTTGCCATTGTTTACGAAAAGTGCTTTATTGCTGTCTTGGAAAATCTTTACTCGTGCTTTAGAGTAGAAGAAAATCGAGGCTCTCTCACTCTCTCTCGTGTTTCCCTTGCCTAACACTAATACCCGATGAACTCAAAAACTAAAAAGGCTCGGATACCATATTTGTTGGGAAAAGGAATTGTAAATACAGAAAGTATTGAAATAAAGGGAGGCAGATAAGACAATGCGATGGATCACTTTTTATTGCTTAATCAAAATATGTAGTACATAGACTCTTTAAATTGATAAACTAAATGACTAATAATTAATAAAATAATAAGGGCTGAGAATCAGAATCACACTAAAAACTGACCAAAAATATAGGATCCACTAACACACTAACATACCCATTAAATTAATAAATGAACGAGAGCCTAAACCAACGGAATTTTGCTAACGTGAATAGCCCACTACTTGAATCAGTCAGCCAACACCAACACGACGTAACTTTTTGAATCATGCTTCAACAGGAATGAAGATGAAAAATACCAACTAACATTAAAACGAAAAAGAAAGAAACTTTCTCATGTTAGTGGTTGATAATACTACATAATGTGTACGAGGAATTTTTTCTTCTTTATCCTTTTGTTCTTGGAGGGGAAATAAACATGCTCATAAAACTTTAATTCAGCCAATATGACCTGAGGACAAAAGGAGGGGGACATAGGCTTCAATAATCTTCCAAAAGGAAAGGGTGTATATTTCTTTATCATCCTCAAGTTAGATAATAAAAGTTCAGTTTTATATGATTTTTAACAATCTTAGCAAGTGGTTTTGGATACATCATTTTAATGCATTACATTGCAATCATTCATTATAAATATATGAACTACTCCCTCCGGTCTAATTATAGGAACATTTGTATAGTGTAAATTGTACTATAAAAGTGCTCTTATAATTAGAAATGGAGGTAATATTCTCTTTTACCATTTCTTTTTGGCTTGTTGGAGTTCAAAACCACAAAAAGTAATATAGGGTTCATGACTGGTTTGTATTCTTCATTTGATTTTGAATACAAGAGACAAGCTAATGTATATTGTAAGCAAATTTTATATCAAGGAACAAGAATATAATATAATATTTAGGAACATGAAAGAAAGAAATGAAAAAGATGAAACTTACAGAATTCACGTGCTTCCTGGCATCATCCTTCAGTAAACTAAATCGATCGAGAGCCAGAATTGTCCCAACAAGAGTGATCAAGAGTACCTTGAGAACTGGCATTAGTGTAGTAAGGAAGAGACTCCAAAAGTGCATGGTGTATGTCTTTTACCCTAATTACAAAAGGATTGTTATTAGTTCTTGATTTTAAAGTAGATTCGATCAAAATGGATGAATAATTCAATCTTACATTCAGCAGGATCTTACCTGAGGTGGGACCTTCTACTTATTCTTGAATAAGGTTGCTGGAGGACTGTGACACTCCCACATACGAAGTCCAAGTGGAACCACGCTCAAGTGTACTTTTGATATCTCCTTCCCTAGTTCGTCTGGAAGGAGTTAAATGTCATGTTGATGTTGGGCAACATGAGTGTGCAGTGATATACAAACTTTTAATTATCGTTTGTCAGGATATATTTATATATAGTCTGAAAGCTTCTTTTGATAGGTAATGACTCCAACATTTTTATGTTTGTTTGCTTGAATACTGAGATGGAAGGAGTTAGTCATCTGAAATTGAAAAGGCTTAATATAATAGGTTTAATCTCTTTAAAAAGGTTACCTCTGTTTTATGAAATTAAATAAAAGAAGGTAAATAAGTGACTTAATCATATCATATGTTGTGTATTCTTAAATTATATATTAACTTATAAGTCAGACAAATTAATTTGGAAAAGAATAAAAATAAAAATACTCTAAAGTAATTTAATTAGTCTCCATAATTTCTCTTAAAAAAAATCACTTTATTGTATGTTTAAAACATGAAGAAGCATGCAAGAGTATGAAGAATGTTTTCATATTAATCCATTGAAGAACAATACTCACACATTGCCTTCCCCAAACTCCGTACAAACTCTGTCTGCCAACTCTCATAATTAGGATCTCAGTCAACATATCGTTAGGCAAATCAATTAAATTCATGGTTTTCACGGACATAAAGGAGAACAACGTTAGCTTCAAGTCCAACCCACAACACACAGCCAAGATATGACTCCACATTATATACATATATCTTATGTGTTTTTTAATAGAGGTATGAGTATATTTTTTAAAATTTTTTTATATATTGTATTTGTTTATATTTAGATACAAGTTTACAATGCCAAAATGCTGATACTCTGCTTCTTCATCATTCTCACTCTGTTTTTCATATCTAAATAGCTTAGAGAGTGAAATGAATTGTATCTGAACTTCAGTGATCATTTATTCATTCCTTTGAGAGGAAATTTATTGTAAACACATTATCTTTCTGAGAGTAACTCAAGATTGGGTAATCTTGAGTGGGTTATACATTGTGTTGATTACAACTTGTAAGGGGGAGTGTATCCTAGTGAGAGGAAAATCTCTAGTACAGAGTGTGTAATCAAGCAGTGTATTGATTACAGATTGTAAGGGGGAGTGAATCCTAGAGAGAGGATTGCTTCAGTTACAGATCGTGTAATCAAGCATATTAAAGATAGTGGATTGAAAATCCCAAGTGAGGCTTGGGGACTGGACGTAGGTCAAGGATTGGGCCGAACCAGTATAAATCTGTTTGCACACTCTTCTCCCTTATCTTTTATATTTCCAGCATTCGCATTTGATTGTTTTGTCATCTAGTTTTTCAACTCACATCCTTTTGGGAAGCTAAATTTACTTAATTGCAAAAACATTTTAAAGAAAGAAAATTTTTATACTTCACCCAATTCACCCCCCTCTTGGGTTCAGCCAGAACTTACATAAACTATATACTACTTTCTAACATGTTTTTTGCACCCAATATCTCAAATTAATTGGTTTTTAGTTCAGCATTCAGAAATTTTTGTTTGTAACACCAATATCATGGAAACTAATTAATTTGCGATATTAGATACAAAAAAACATGTCAGAAAATAGTACATACTTTAAATATAAATAAATACAATATATAAAAAATTAAAAAAAAAATAAAAAAATGGCTCATACCTCTAATGGAGGTATGAGCGTATGAGAAACACATAAAATATTGGGAAAATTACGCACAGGTCCCAAGGACTAGAGATAACAACAATTAGGTCCCTTCAAATGACAAAATTACACAAAAGTCCCTAAGGACTTCTGTGTAATTAATTCATAGTAGTAAAAGACCTTATTGCCCAAAGGAGAAAACTCATTAAAGCAATCGACCTTATTGATCTCCACCGCATTCGACAGCGAGTGCCAAGAACCCAAGGACTGTGCTCTTCTCCGTGAAGATTACCTCCAGTGCCTCCACCATTCTAAAGAGGTTAACTGCCCGTCTCTCTATTCTTGCATAAGCAAACGCATTTTTTCCGTTACATTGATTGAATCCTTAATGTAGCATCACTCAAATATCAACTAATTTATTGGGTTTCTGATAACCCTAATTGATGCATAAAAATCGTCCGTTGACCTGATTGGTTTTCATCGTCGTTGAATAGGATTTTGATTGATTACGACTGATTCTTCCTTCCTACTAATTCATGTAATTGATTCACTCATTGCATTATTATAGCGATTGATGTCATATACGTTTGTTTCTTGGAACGAGATATATGGGGGTCTCATGCATTTGTTTGAATAATGTAAATACATGCTATGTCTGGGCTCTGAATCTTAAAATTTTTTAAAAGCACCAAAAGTAAGAGATATTTATCTTGAATGACAATTCCTTGATTTTACTCAAAGAGGCATTGTATGTGCAAGTGGTGAACTTTATCTTTTGTACCTTGTTGGTCGGGAAAACAAATCTTTTATGCCAAAATTCTGTTAGCCAAATCGCATTTACAATCAATAAGACAACCCCTTTCCCCATTAAGACGCTACCTGTAAAGACCACTATTAACCCTTAGAAATTGACAATATTCCAGCACATTTTCTATCTCTTCTTACCTTTTTTTGGGTCAAAATGTGCATAGGAATGAAGTGTATAGAGGAAAATTGTGCATATCAAAGTATAAGACAAAAATCAAAGAAATTCTTGTTATATTCTATAGAGTTTGTGGTTCAATTGAGAATTGATAATTTCTTCCTCTTTTGTAGGAAGATGGAGACAAGTTTTGAAGCTCTATAAGAACCAAGAAACAAGGAAAGAAATAAAGGAGGTGAAGCAGTGCAAAGTTAGAAGAACTGTACAACTGGCCGTAGCAAGTTAACAACTGGCTGAAGCAAGTAGCTCTCTATGTCACTGGCCGTGGCAAGTCGGCAACTGGCCGTAGCCATTCGTAAAAAAGTGCAGAAAGTACAGCTGCGCGTTTTGCTTTTCAAAAGCATAAAAACCCTACTTAACCTAAAGGGAAGGCCCGAAAAACGCACTCTTGACCTAAGGAAACAAGTGGGCACACAAGGAAAGAGCTTGGGAGAGAGATTTGGACAATCTTGGAGGCTTGGGTGCTCAACCTAAGATAGATTTTAGGGATTTCACCTTGGTTCTTCCTCTTCTCTTCCTAGTTTCTTCATCTATTCAGTTTCTTTGCTTAGAATCTCTTTGTATTTGAACATGAGTAGCTAAACCTTTCATTCTAGGGTTCTTCTTACCCTTTGTATGGATTAGTACTTGAATATTCCTCTCTTTTGGTAGATAAATATACATATGTGTTGATTTCAACCTTGGCTTAATGCTTCTAAGTGATTGGCCTCCATTTAGATGATTTATTCACATAGGTTTTGGCTCGAGAGAGCTAATCTAGGTGTAGAACTTCATTGAAATCATGTTCTTGAAGTTTACTTGATAAATGGATGGTTTGTTGATAAAATAGAGATACATTTACTAACCTTGCATTGTCACAGTAGGGTTGTTGCTTAAATATTGATTCTCACTAATTGTAGCAAGAGATTGTGCATTTTAATGAGAAGAGAAACTTGATTTTGACTTGAGAGAGCGTTTCAAGTGTTTTTGAACCCTAGACTAACACATATATGCATTGAAATACTACTAGAGAGGTAGTTAACCAAGTTTTATGAAATGCAAAAGAGGAAGAAGAAGCCTAAGCTCTTTTATCCTTGAAATCAAAGAATCATTTACCTTTATCATTTTTTATTTTTATAAATAGTCTTTAAAAAATTCTCTTTCCAAATCAAAACTTTGTTTTAGCTCAACTTGATGAAATTCACTAAGCCTCTTGCTTGACCAATTTGTTAAACAAATCCTCGTGGGAATGATACTTTACTTATCACTTTATTATTTGTGAAACTCATACACTGGCGAGGCAAACAACCACCAGCTCATGACAAAAATAATGATATCATACTACTGCTGGAATATACAAGAAAAAATAGAGCCTGCAAACTGTTGCATAATTTGGATATGCTTAGCTCCTGACACTCTTGCCATTGGCTAAGGAGTTAATGGCTCAGTTAAAATTTGATACATGTGTAGTGATAAGGGTTCAATCTCTACTTCCATCTCTTGTGGGGAAAAACTTTTGATTCTCTGTTGTAGGGTGGTGTTGAACTTTAACAACAATTTACTGATCTTTTGTCTGGAAACCTTGATTCTCTATTTTGGGATGTTGTTGAATTTAAGTACAATTTACAGATCTTTTAGTTCCATGTTTTTCCTTTGGTAGTGGATTTAAAAATCCTCATATCCTAACTAGTTTGTTTGAAAACAACTTGGTTGGGCCATTCCCAAATGCTTCTTTTCATTGCCATCTATTTCCATTTAATGGTGTTTGCTTGTTAAATTCTTAGTTGCAACCTTTCTCGTGATAAGTAAGTATTCCCTTTTAGTTTATTTATTGTTTTATTTGATACCTTAAAGCTTGTTTTCTGTCACATCGGTCCTTTTAACCGCTAATCTGTGTTATATGTACTTTAAGCAAATTACTCTTGATATTTGCATCCATGTCATTGGCAATCAACAAAAATTTAGTAGTTCTTTAGGTTGTTGACACAAATGAATTCTGGTTTCTTGTAGGCCCATTTAGCCAAGTTTTCCCTCCCTATATAATACTTCTCCTGGTTTTGTTCTTCCTTCTCAGAACCAAACCCAATTCCCTTCAAAACCTTTTGCAAAAAATAACCTCTCCTTTCTTTGCTTATTCATTGGTTGAGTTTAAATTATAAAAAAACCATGCAAGCCAGAGACGTTTCAGGACTGAATTATCAGTTTTAGGTACATAATGTTATTTTCTCAATAAGTAACACTGTAGGTAGTCCAATAGTTTATTTTCTCTAATCTAGAGAAATGAAATCAAGCTACTAATGTTAATTTTCAGGTAACAAGAATATGGCGACAGATCAAGAGGTCAAACCAAAGGTGTTGGGGTACAAATTGTTCATGAAAGCATATTGCAAGCAAAAGAAGAAGAAGAATGATGAGATGGTGCCGTTGGGAAAGAAGGCTCAGTCCGTGAAACAAGCATGGAATGCATTAAGAGAAGAGGAGAAGGAAAGATATAGGATAAGAGCCCAGAAATTAAGTAGGAGCCAAGGGAAAAAATATGTTGTTCCTTTCATGACCCATTGTGCCCCAAATCAATTCATGAAAGTGTGCCAAATTATTAAAAATACACCTGATATGATGGAGAGGTTAGAGAAGATAGGATTCCATAAGTTGGTTGATATATGTTGTGCACAAATCCCTCAGTATTTATGTGGTCGGTTTATGGACTCTTTTGACCCTCCAACCAAGAATGTCTCCATTCGAGGGAATTCACTCCATGAAGGCCCTGAGGATGTGAAACAAATGATGGGGTTACCATGTCATGGCAGGAAGATTGAAAGAAATATGAAGGAGCAAGATAAATCATTTAAGGAACTAAAGAGAATGTATGGCTCAATCTCATACAAGATGATAGGCAATTGGCTAGTTGAAAGGAAGAAGGGTACAAATTTTGAAATCCTTTTTATTATTTATGCTTTGGGAATGCTCTTATGTCCTAGTGGGGCCATTAAAGTCAGTGACGTAGTTCTAAAGGTGATTGTGGCAACAAAAGAAGCTTTTATGGAGTATGATTGGTGCACCTTCGTTCTTGATGAACTTTGTAATTCGATTGGAGTGTACAAGAAAAAATTAAGAAAAGGGATAGTGGCTGCTCCAATAACTATAAGAGGTTGTATGTATTTTCTGATGGTAAGTGCAGCTGTTTTTTCATCATTCTCATGTTACTTAACTAGTCATTGTATTATGCATTGTAAATAGTTGTAGTACAAGTTGTCATTAGCTGCTAATATGTTCTTATTAACTTATGTAGATTTATTGCTTGCAACATTTTCATTGGGCCCCGTACAAGCCCTACAGTCGAGGATGCCATCAAATTTTGGGATGACAATAAGGTGAAGAGAGGGTGCAAACAGAGAGGGAAAGCAATAAAGGGCTGCTACTACCTTACGGTGATGGAATTGGCCACTCATCTACGCAATTACAGCTAGAAACAATCTTCAATCACTCGGTAAGTGTGCAATCTCGAAGTTACGTCCACAATGGGTACAAATATATCATTAATTTACAAATTCTTCATACTTTTCAGGAAATAAAGAGAACATATGATCGAGTGAGTTCTAGGGTGATGTCCATAGTGCAAGAAGAACTGGTTTCCCTTTAACCAAGTCTCATCAGGTGGCGAGAAATTGGTGAAGATGATGGCAATGATGAGAGTCAAAGTGAAGATGAAGAACCTTGTTCAAAACATGAAGATGATGGGGAGACACAGAAGAAGAGGATGGGGGAGACACAGAAGAAGAGGATGAAGACATTCGGTCAACTAATGAAGATGACTAAAAGTAAAGGTGGTAGCTCACAACAAGGAGAGGAATGTGAGGACAACAATTACTCAAATGAAGATCAAGTGAATGTGGAGGAAGAATTTCATAACTTGAGGAAATCTACAAAGCTAAAAAAACCTGCAATTGGGTCCCCATGGGTGGTGACAACTAAAGGTAAAAAGAGAGCAAAAATTGATGACGACAAGGAAGCTTTATATCAATTCTCTACCGCTAGATGTACTAAAGAAGAGGAGATGGAGTAAGTTAGCAAACTTATTAACTTTGTATTCAATTTAACTATGATAACTAACTACCTACACTTGTTTGTGTATCAGAGAATTTATAGATATGTATCACTATTTCCTCACCCGTCACGAACTTCATTGTCTACACGAAAATGCATGGATAAACAACCGGGTCGGTGCCATGTAACATTTTATAATTCACTTTTTACCTTAATTTTGCTGATTAGTAACATTTTCCTAAATGCGCACAGATGATGTCAATGGTTGGCAAGACCTTGGTTGGGGATGGATTGTAGAGGTTAGGCCATGTGAGAAGACCCATTTTCTCTGCAGATGATAGGATAAAACTTTATAGCCTATAAACTACGCAAGTATCCGGGCCATATCATATAATAAAGAGTAAGTAAAATATTATTCCCACGATGACTTGGTATCACAAACTTCGGTTAAGCATTAATTTTACACTTTCTTTTAAGTTGAGCTAACCAAATTGAATTTAATTAAGAAAAAGGAATTAAACTAAAATTAAAATAAGCAAACCACCACAATAATCAAATGAGCAATCCAGAGTCACTAATCCTTTATTAGCTTCATAAACTTTGATTTCACTAATTTAATTACTCTTAATATCAATTTTGTTAATTTCAAGTATAAATAGCTATAAGTGCTTGTCAGTTCACTTACAACCCTCTCTTGAGTATAATTTGTTATGTTTAACATAATTACTCAGAGGCAATAAAACTCATACACACTCTTCAACAATTATATGGGACCATTAGGTATATGTATATCTTAATCGCAAATTAAATCGTAATCTAATCCCATATTACTTAATCTCAGAGCCTAATTAAAATCCTCTTCGTCAAGGTAAATCCTAATTCTCAAATTGATATTTAATAATGACCAGTCACTAAATAGATAAAGTCAAACAAGATTAAGTAACCAAAATTAATATTAATCATAACTAATTAATAAAAACAAAGTCCAGTCCACACCTATAAGTTCAAAGTTCCTCTAGGTTGCAAAGAGAAATTAGCCAAACATGGCTTTAACAAAAATCAGAACAGCACAGAAAAAAGTAAAATCCAAATTCAAAAGGCAAACAAAACGAAAAGGATTAAGGAACCAAATCTGCCTCTGGAACTTTTAAATCGCGGCTGTGTGTCTAAGATGGTGAGGGGGAGAGATGAAGTTGGATGGTGGTGGAAGAAAGGAGGATTTCGTCGGCGACCGTGGTGGAGAGGGAAGCCGCCGGCGAGGAAGAAGAATGGGCAAAGTGGAGAAGGATGAAGATGGTGGTCTCCCCTTTCAGAATCCTCTCGTGTCACTCGTGCTCTGCTCGGTAGCTATTCTGTTCCTCTCCCCAGTCGTGCGCCTCTTTAGGTTTTTCCTTTATTCAATTGATTCGGCCCCCAATATCACACGCACACTGTAGCTTTTTAGGTATTCAAATCAATTCCAAAACGGCGCAGCTCTTGCTTTCATTGCTCCCTGATGCTTTCTATGATTGTAAAAAAAAAAAAAGAAGAGATAATAATAATAATAATAATAATAACCTTTTCTCTTTTTTCCCCTTTTTTATCTACCTTATATCATTATAATTTATTTATTATTTTATATAAGCCTACATATTTCTATTTACTTAAAATTGAGATATTTCCAATAACTTCCCCTAAATAATGTGCCAAATTGATATCTTTTAAAATCTCTTTAAATTAGTAATAATGACTCATCAAATATATCAAAATGTATCTTAAATCTATTAAAAATGAGAAGACATCACACCCCCACACTTGCATCAAATCTTGTCCTTAAGATTTTAAATTTTCAAACAATTAAATTCAAGAAAACCATGAAAGCAAGATTTTTAAAGCAAGCACTATAAAATTGAAGTCAATTCAAAGTTTCTCAGAAATCTTTTCCACCTTTCAGAAATGCAAGTAGCAAGCTAATTGATTTAGCAAAGATAAATCACAGTAGAATGTCTCTCACAAGTCAAGTGTTTACACTCATATCTCAAGATACTCAAGGGCTTGTGTTTCACTCATTTCACCTATTGCAACTTATGTAATACCCTAAAAATCCTATTTAGTATAACCACTATATTTTGATAAATAATACCTAATAAAATAGGTGAATATGTGGTCTCAACTTTAGAAGCTTATTGATTATTATCTTAAGTAATTTCTTTTTTGAAATTTGATACTAAAGATCAAATACTCTAATTTCTTTTAAATCATAAAACACCATAAAATTAGCATCATTAAGCATAGTCTTAATTTAATCATGAGAGACAATTAAAAGTCATGGAAATACTTATTCCAATTAAAGAAAATTGTCAACAACTAATGGGCAATTAAATTTACAATAATTAAGATATTTACCTTAATTTTTGAAATTAAACAATAATTAAGTTAAAAAGGCATAATTAACAATATATCATAAGTATGAAGAGCAATACCTAATATTTAATTTATACCACAAAATACACATATTAAACCTTGGGATAAATATCACTTTGATTTTACCCAACCTATACATTTAATTTTAGGATGATTAAGGGCAATCAGAGACATCTAATGGATGCCATAGTTTTCGAAAAATTAGGGTTAATTATACTTAAACATAATTAAGCCAATAAGGATGGAATAATACTTGCCTAATTGAACACTAATTTTTATGATTAGTTATTAATCAATTAGCTTAATATCAAAGGCAATCAAGGGAGAAGATTTAATCTAAACAAATACAATGAAATCCAACGGTTGTGATTAAACCAATAATTAACCTTAATCTTTGTGAAATTGAATTGGCCAATGATAAATCAAAAAAATATTCTTAATCCTCATGAAATTAATTGGACCAATAAGAACACTTGAACCATAGGAATTTACCACATAAAAAGCAATTCAAGTGACCAAGAAAGAATGTGTATTTCGTTTGAGCATAAGGGAAGGAAGAGGAAAGACTAATAAAGCATAAAGTAGTGTTGAAAAGTCAAACCTTGTAACTAGCCAATAGGAGGATGGAACCAATAGGAGTCTTGGGTTATTGATTATTAAAGGAAACACAATTTTTGAGCCAAAGCAAAAGAGGAGCACGATTTTGCCTAGCTAGAAGAAGGAGAATGAGTTTGTAATATCTAGATATTATTAAAGCAAGCACGTGAGATAATAAATGGGGGGACAATTAGGAAGAGGATAATGTACTTTTAATTAAGAGACTTAATGACCATGGAAGAGGATAAATTGGAAAGAGAAAGAGGTGTGGTGTGTGTAGTATAAAAGTTGTGAGTGTTGTGAGCCTAGTATAAGAGAGAGGAAAGTGTGTAATTAATTAAGTTGTGAGTTAAACCATTGGGAGTAATTCAATACACAAGTAAATGAGAATATATACAAAATAAATTGTATCTTGACATACGTTAATCATAGATCAAATATAAGGATTTATTATGAATAAGCATATTTTAAGCTTGGATTAGGTTATCTCCAAAATCTTTTACTCAACTTTTGGATTTAATCTTAAAAATGATTAAAAGGTTAGTTAAGACCTCTAAAGAAGCCATAATTTTGAGATTAGTGAATTGAAGAAGAAAAACTTGAATAAGCTTCATAAAAACCTCTAAATGTATTTTTGCTTAGTTAGCAACCAACTATCATTTGCATCTAGTTTCAAAGGACATTCAGAATCTAACTAATGTCATAAATGTAATACCCCAAAAATTAATATTCCTCATAAATATAATATTTTGACAAATGACACCTATTTAAAATAGATAAATATGTGGTCTCAATTTTTGAGGTACATTTAATATATTTTCTAGGAAATCCTTATTTAGGATTAAGGTGATCAATGATTGAATTTTTTTAAGAATCATAAAATATCATAAAAATACAAACAATTACCAAATTAAATTAGGGTTCTTGTTTGATCAAGAAAAGCAAGAGTTATGAAAATACATAAATAAAATTTGGAGAAATGTAATACCTAAAATTCATATTCATTAAAAATATTATAATTTGGCAAATCATACCTATTAAAAATAGGAGAATATGTTGTCTCCAAATTTTGTAGTTTATTTTATCTCTTGGGTAAATTTTCTCTAGAATTTGGATAGGGCAAAACTCGATTTAAAAAAATTACATGATGGATCATAAGATATTAAAAAAAATGCCCTAAAGTCTCTACAACTAAGTATAATCCTAATTTAATCATAAGAGATAAATAAATGGCCTGAAGATGCGTATACCAATTAGAAGAAATTACTAACAACTAAGGAACAATTAAATTTACAATAACTGGAATAATTATATTAATTTTCATAATTAATCAAAGGGTCTTAAACACCAATTTTATATATTGTTGAAGAGACCAAATTTTCTAAAACCCTAGAACTAATACGTAGCTCATATTAATTCATAAAGGGTCATGAAGAATTACCAAAACACTTGAACAATTAAAGGGCAATTATCAACAATTAATGAACAATTAAATTACACTAATAAACTAGTTAGAAAATTATTTACATTTCATATTAATAATCATCAAGTAGAGGTGTATTGAACTAATCAAAAATCAAAGGCCAACAAGGGGATAAGGTTAACATAAAATGGATTAACAATAGTCATAAATTATCCTAAGAACCAATAACACAATAATCAAGGGGCAATTAAGTATTGGATTAAGATGATAATTAAATTCTAATCAAGCTTTGAAAAGTCAATAAAAATCAACTATGATCTAAGGGTCAAGATTTAACCACATAAAGCCAATCTAAGGGCTTAAATAAATTATAAAGCTTAATCCTTGTGAAATTGGATTAGCCAATGATAAATCAAGAAAATGTTCTTATCCTCATAAAATTAATTGGACCAATAAGAGATTAACACAAATTAAAGGGTTGGATGAAATCTAGTAAAGTTAAATCCTAGGGCTTAAAGTTACTCTCATAAAGCATAAACCTTGTGAAACAAAAATCAACCAATTAGAAGAGTTCCTCCTTGATTATGTGAGATAAATGAAAAACAAGTGGAATGGTCAAAGGGGGGAGGGAATACACGGTTTTGCCATAAGAAAAGGAAGAAGGAAAAATTGTTTAATTAATCAACAGTACACATGCATAAATGAGTCATAAACAAAGCATTAATGCAAGAAGACTTTGGGGGAAAATTGGAAGAGGATAAGGTGATGCATGTGATGATGTAATTGTTGTGCATATGTGTGTGTCTAGTATGAAGAAGGAAAGCAAGTCAAGGAAAGAGCCAATGAGAATTTAGATAAATGAATAAATAGAATAATCCAAGAAAACTAATTCTATACATAAACAAATGAAAATTCCTACAAACTAAATTATATCTTGAAATCCATGAACTAAGTATGAAAACTAAGTTGAGATTCATAACAAGCATAAATCAAGCATGAAAACAAGTATAACCAAAGCCATTTTCATAATTGTTTAAGAAATGGAATCAATAGAAAAGATAGGCAAAATTGGTCTCAAAATGAAGCTAAAAATTTCTAGAATTCAAAACCAATGAGAGAGCCTCCACATGCAACTAATAGGATCATCAAAATAGGAAAAAAACTGAATATAAGGGGGGAGGGCACGGTTTTCGCAAGCTTATAAGGGAAGGAAGAGCAAAAAAATGATTTAATATGAGTCATGAACCTAGGTATGGATGAATCACTACTCTAAATGATGAATCACAAGCTCTATGAATGAATCACCACCCTAAACAAGCATGAGTCATTAGCCTAGTTAAGAGATGAGTCACAACCCTAAACCATGAGTCATGTATCTAGTGGAAGACTTTCAAGGCTTTGGAAGAGGATAAGATGATGTAAGGGATGATGTAGGGAGGGGTATTATGAGTCTTTTTGCACGTGGAGCTTCTACTATAAATAGGACCCTTTGCTCTTCACAATCCTCACCAATTCACGAGCAACAACATCTGAAATCTAGAGAGAAAGAGAGTGTGAGAGTCTTGAAGAAAGGAGGAGCAAAGTTCTAGGTAAGTTCTTGAGCTCTAGCTTTTAAGTTTTTAGTTATTTTGTAGTTTAATCTTTAAATCCTTTAGAAATAGTTTTTTTTTATGTTTTTCTGAGTTTAAAATTGGTTTTATTTCAACAAAATAATGAAGAAAGAGTTTTAGCAAAATTTCCGGAAGAGAAACACCAAAGTTACGAAGTTCTGGCGAAATTTCATCGGTTCTGGAATTTCTGAACCAGTCATGAAAATGCTTATATTTTATGTTGAAAACATGGTTGAAAAATTCTGGGAAAATTCATGGTTAAAGTATACATATAGGGATTTTTAAATATGTACAGAATATGTCAAAATAATTTCTGTACAGGGAGATGAAAATTCCCAACGTTAGGGCTACGAATTTCTGGAAAATTCTGGACAGATGTTCAAAACTTAAAAACTGGGAATGAACCTTGGAATCTGGGAAATTCTATTATTTTTCCTTGAAACTAGACATCCTAAGGATTCTTAGGAATTTTACAGATCCTCGTTTCGATTTTTCTAGAATTAGTTATGATTTTTCAAAGTTAGGCGAAATTCTGCCCAGATTTGCACCAGCGTTTTTCTCAAAATAATAAAGGAAAATAATTAATTAATAAATCCACCAGGGGTAAAATAGTCATTTGTGGCTAGGATATATATTGGGATATTGGTTGTAAATTAATAAATGCAATACTATCCTCATAGGAAATCTGTGATCGCTTCGCAACTGACAACGTACCATGAACACCGACGAAGGTACGGACGCGTACTGTAACACTAACTCTGATGCTTATTGTATACTTATATGTGATAGATATTCTGAGACACTGATTTTGAAAAGTTGTAGACTCTGTTTTGGAAGTTGTGCATACATGCAGTTATATACGAGTTATAGTCATGATAACGCCGTTGAGTTTTCCTAGCGCTGAGGACACGGATGTACACCGTGGTACTGGTGAATAGTGCAGACTGGTTTGATGTGAATATGTGGTGATACTGGAATGACATGAATATGTGGAGACTGTGGTTTTGGGTATATATGTGAATATCGTATTTGAATATTATTGTATTGTCATGAATATCTGTCATACATAACTAATACATAAGCATGAGGTTAACCGTTACCTGAGGTTCAATGGGAATTGAACCTCAGCTCTTACCATAGCTTCAGAATCCGAAGGAGCTAGGACCAAGAGTAAGGATAGGCAGCACACGTGAGGACACGGGTGGAGGACGTATTCCTTTATTTAGATACTATATTCGGATAGTTGTACCACTGTATGTATAAGTAACCAGACTCAACAACAGGGAAAATATATCAAATACTCACTCTTTTAAATCATTCCGACGCTCTACTCTGATTAAACTATTTTAAACTCTGATCAAATATTTTGGAAACGGATTTTGAAAATGAGGATGTTACAATAAATGAATCACAAAATCATCCCTAAAGTCTTCTTGCACATGGGAAAGAGAAAGGGAAAAAGAAAACTTGAAGAAGAAGGATGAACTAGTCAACACATGGGATAAGCTTAGTTGATTATTGTTTAATCAATATATTATAAAACAATCCACATAGGATTATTTAATACAAATTGGAGGAAGGGGAGAGATGAGGGGACGTATATGTGTGTGAATGTGTATGTGTGTGTGTATGAGGAAGAAATGAATTAATTTAATTCAATATTTGCTAAATCAACCAATGAGAGAAATTCAAGAAAAATGGGCTTGATCCTTAGTAATTGAGAACAACCAATGGAAGCATTTCTCTTCACATTTTGTGTCTTCAAAAAAGACCAAAGAACATGAGCCCTTGATTAGGAAAAGCAATCCAAAGGTTTAGAATCATGGAGTTTTACTAGAAGTAGGAGGCTTTGCCCTCTTTATTCTTCACACCCAACTCAACCAACATAGGCGAGTTTTAGAGAGCAAGAGTAGAGAGAAAGAGAGTGGGAAGCATGAAGGAGGAGGAAGTTCTCTAGCTCTAGCTTTTAAGTTCTTTAAGTTTTAGTTCTTAAATTCATAGTTAGAAGTAACTTTGATTTTAAATATGCTAGAGTAATTTTAATATCATGTTTTTATAGTCAAAAATAGTGATATTTCGAAAATTAGATGAGCCACATGATATAGCAAAATTTATGGAAAATTATGATCAAAGTAGCGAAACTCTGGCGAAAATTCATCTGATAGAAATCTCTAAAACTAGTGATAAAAATGCCAATATTTCATGTTGAAAATGAAGTTACAAAATTCTGGGAAAATTCATGGATAAAGTAGACATAAATGCCAAGAACATGTTAAAATGAGCTCTGTACAGTGAGACAAAAATTCTCAAAGTTTGGCAACGAATTTCTGGAAAAATTCTAGGCAGAGGCTCAAAACTTTAAAATTGGGAATGACTCATGTAATCTGGGCAAAATTGAATGTTTTATTTAAAAATAGAAATCCTAAGGATTCCAAGGAAAATTACAGATCCTCGTTTCGAGTTTTCTAGAATTAGTTATGATTTTACCAAGTTAGACGAAAAATCTGCCCAAAGATGCTAAACCAGCATTTTTTCCAAAAATTAAGGAAAATAAATTAAAAAATAATTCTACCAGGGGTAAAATGGTCATTAGTGACTAAGATATCTATTAGGATATTATTGGTGAATTGATAAATGCGATATTACCATTATAGGATACACGTGACCACACTCCGACCGACGAACGTACCGGTATCACCGACGAAGGTACGGACGCGTACTGTAACACTAACTCTGGTGCTTATTGTACTTTTATATGTGATAGATGTATTCATAGATTAAGACTCCGTCTTGAAGTTTTTCATATACATTCATCTGTATACGGGTTACAGTCTTGGTAATGCCATTTAGTTTTCCTAGCGCTGAGGACACGATAGGCCATCGTGACACTGGTGAATAGTGCAGACTGGGGGTAACGGACATATTGCAGTGGCTGTGTACCGTTATCCAGACGAATCTGTTATGAGTTTTTATATTGAATATTGCTGTAATGTCATGAATATCTGTCATACATATTTTGTTTACATAAGCATGAGGTTAATCGTTACCTGAGGTTCAATGGGTATTTAACCTCAACTCTTACCATAGCTTCAGGGTCCAGGGAACCGTGGACTGAAGACAGGAAAAAGAAGAGTAAACAGCACGCGTGAAGACCCGACTGTAGACCCTACTTCTAGACTTGTACCGTTATGACAAATGTACTGTACACTATGAACAGATGAATACGCCACAGTTAATGATATTTCAGTTACTCACTCTTTTACTTGCTCCGATGCTCTACTCTGATGAAAAAAACAATTCCGCTTTTGAAAATTGGGGTGTTACATTTTGGTATTAGAGCAAAAATTCTGGCATGAAGTTAACTAAGTTACTCCAAATAGTTTGGTGTCTAGAAAGGGTTTTGTGGTTGTCAATCAGTCCCTGTGAATTCGGCGAGACTTCCACAAATACATCGGCCTGGCCAGACTGTTTGATTAACAGAGTTAGGTTCAGAGCTTTTCAACTAAGAGTATTTTACCTGGCAAGAACCTAGCTCAGTTATAATAAACCATTGGTGCCGAAGGCAGAGCTAGTCTATGTGGGTCAGTCAATCAGTCACCGTAAACTCAGTGAGACCCCCATGATAGACACCTACCTGGACAATCGGTTTTATTAACTAAGTTGGGCTCTAAGCCATTACCTTAGAGCATATTTTGAAAATGAGTACTGATATAACCCTATTGTGATGTTGTAGTGATGAACGGAGATAGATCTCCAGACATAAACTACTAGAGACGGGTAAGACATATCACACAAAAATCAGTGAACCCTAGGCTAGTGTACCATCCTAACTCGGTATACCATCCTGAACCGGCGTACCCCATCGAGTCAGTGCATTACCCTAACTCAAGAAAACCCCTACACTCATTCGTGACCGCAAATCTTCGAACATATACCCGTCGTAGTCGGTATACAAACTCTAAACCTGTACACAATCCTAATTCTGCTCACTACCTCGAATCAACGGCTACTATACGTTCTGAACAGGAGGAACCTATAGTATCGAATCATATATCTGATATCGACAACAGTGAATATTTTCAGCTGTCAAAATAACTCTGAGAGTGAGTCCTCTTACAAATCCAAAAATCTCTTGAAACATGTCTTGAATACAAACAAAAGGTTGATAAGCGCTCTACGCATAGAGTATTTGATAGCAAGTCGACACAGTAAGACCATTTCTGGATAGAAAAGACTAATGAACTCTTAGAGAACGTACAGGCAATTTCCACTTCTTTCTATATTATCTCCAAAGGCTATTCTTAGATAACGTGTAGTCAAAAAACGAAATATGAACCTAGTACCAGTCAAGGGAAGCTACGAAAATAGTGATAACTAAACATATTTTACTATTATGAAGTAGCAACTACAGTAATATAATATACATATGTTTGCAATAGGTGCTGATTACTGCTTCATTCCGATGCTTATAAGGGACTAGAGTTCCGCAAGGGTAGAGATAGAGATAGATGAAGAGGTAGAAATAGACAACCACAATTAAAATCAATTCCAATACCTAGAGCAATGTTTTTCATTGGGGTCTCGATTATTGTTATGAACCCGGGCATAATCATAATCAAGGCATCATTGAGGGCTATATAGGTGGTCCATTTTGCTCTATGCCTCTAAGCCAGTTTGTCTTCCTAGATAGTGAAAGTACAGCTAGATAGATACCCAAGAGGGGGGGTGAATTGGGTATCTATAAAAATTTTCGAGATTGCTCTGTTTTGTGTTATGTAAAACAGGGTAAAACAAAGTGAGGGAAGAATAGCAAGACACAAGAGAATTTATACTGGTTCGGTCCTAACCAATTACCTACGTCCAGTCCCCAGCCTCACTGGGATTTCTACTATATCAAAGATTACACACTCTACACTCAAGAAGTGATTCTCTCACTAGAACTCACTCCCCCTTACAAGTTGTAATCAATGAACCCAACCACCAAGTCCCCTTGACCTGTGGTTCCTTTACAATAAATGATAATCTGAAGAAAGAACTCTCTCAAAGAGTGGATAATGATAAACATTGAAGCTTAAGTATCACAAGATACAATACAGATCAAAAACTGAAAGAATTGAATGAAACTTAATGAAATTCACTCTCAGTTGTTTTGGTTGTTGAGAAGTCTTGAATGCATCTCTATTTATACTTAAAGAGCATTAAATGACCGTTGTAAAGTGAATCAAACCGTTGGAGGTGATTAGTTGCAACTTGGGTCAGCTTCTCTCTCTAATCTTCACTTAATCCAGGTGGATAATGAGTCTGAGTTGTCTCTCTGTGGATTAGTCCATTGGAGAAGACTTTACTTGTTGTAAAAAATTCTTTAACGTTCTGTAGGCGTGCTCAATTGGATTAGCCAAAAATAGGCAAGTTTATGATCTGCATTTAATGTTCTGAACCACCTTTTTGCTTTTGTTCCAACTCATAATTATCCTTCATTAATTTGTCTAAAACTCACAAGTAAAGTGGTTAAACATAGCTAAGAATATGAAGGATTAATTCTGGAAAGCATTAAGATCAAACAACAAGTCATTCCAAAATCGTTAAAATAATTTGTGAGCTACGATGGAAACTCGAGTTTTCAACTGTGTACTTAAGTCAAAACTTGAGTTTCAATACTGAAACTCGAGTTTTCTATTTCCAGAGAGCAAGGTCGAGTTTAGAGCTTTTGGACCAAGTTTGTATAATTCTCAAGACTCGATTTTTCAAACCAAAACTCTAGTTTTGGACTTTTAATGAAAATAGCACGTGGAAGTCCAAAACATCAAAACTTGAGTTTTCAAATTAAAAATTGAGTTTTCAAAAAGGTTGGAAAATCATATGCTCTCTGTTTGGCCAAAACTCAAGTTTCCAAAGTGAAACTCGAGTTTTCACATAAACTGTGAAAACATTGAAAAGTTCATAACAGGCCAAAACTTGAGTTTCAAAACTGAAACTCGAGTTTTCAAGTCATCGTGAAAATGCATTGCTCTCTGCCTGATCAAAACTCAAGTTTTGAAATCAAAACTCGAGTTTTCATATAGTTATGAAAACTTTGAAATTTGGCAATGCTCTTGGGTTGGATCAAAACTCGAGTTTGTAAAACAAAACTCGAGTTTTCATCCAATGATGAAAACTTTGAAAAATCAGCTCAAGTTAGAAACTTGAGTTTTCATTTTGAAACTTGAGTTTTCAAAACACAGTTAAAACTTGAAAAACTCTCTGTAAGGACAAAACTCGATTTTTGAAATCAAAACTCGAGTTTTCTCTTAACTTAGAGAAAACTCTGAAATTCTCAAAAGCAGTTTGAAAGATGTAGTCTTGGCATGAAACTGGGTTCAAGAATCAGGGACTCTCTGTATGTTCAAAACTCGAGTTTTGAAAACAAAACCTTGAGTTTTGTCTTTAGTTGAAAAATGTCATGAGTCTCTGTAAATTCCAAAACTCGAGTTTTCACAGGAAACTCGAGTTTTGCTTTGTTCAGTGAAAACGAGCATCTCTCTGTCAGGGCCAAAACTCGAGTTTTGAAATCAAAACTCGACTTTTGTCTTGACAGCAAGTTTTTCAACTTACCAAGACAAAACTTCATTTTTGGGTTTGCAATTGTTAGATCATCATCAAAACACATAGAGAACTAACAGATAGTACGAAAAATCTTAATGAGGAGGGACAGGCTAGTGTTGAAAGACTCTTTATAAAGTATGTACTTAAGGAAGAAAAGTGTTAGTAGACTAAAGCCTAAGTATGTGGAAACAAGTCTAGAAGACAGTTAGTTTCTGTTAAACTATCGGCATCCATACTAATGTTTAAATAAAAATTTGAAAGCACAAAAAAAGGGAAGGGAGGTTTATGTGATATATCATATTAAGTTCTGTTTTTCCTTATATGCATAACTAATTAATTTCGTTTTTAAATGTTTTAGATATATCGTGGTAAATTTGGAAAATCCCTTTCCTTATGTTGTTATGAAGAGATATGTCTTATTGGATAGAATTTAAGTATAATTATGAAGCCTATGATAAATCAAGTAATGCCTTGTATGAACTCTCTCTTATCATTTAGACCATCTGCATGATTAGATTTTTATCTGATTTTCTCTAATTTGGCATTGAAAATGTTTTGTAATCATCTCTTCATTGTATGTTTTTTAATGTCTATTTTAAATGGGGAAGGAAGGAAATTGTTATAGTTTACGTCATACCTCTTATACTATTCATCTTGTTGAATAGATATATTTCTAAAGATTGTTTCACCTTTTGAGTGAAAGTATTTATTTTTCCTGCTTTAAAACTAAATTTCAGTACAATCATCCCTTAGTTTCTTTATTCTACCGCATTCTGCTTAGGGTTAATAAAATTGTTGACTTTAATTTGGTCTGTTTTGCTAGATTACTATTGTTTTATAAGTAATAGGAATTCTTTGTTTTATTCTACAAAGAGTAGGAAGGGCTTACTATTGGGCTTTCCCTAGTATTTGAAATCCGTATTACCCAAAAAAAGGGGAAAAAAAAAAGAAAAAAGAAACCTAACCTAAGTGTTTCACTTAAATTTCCCAAACTATGTATAAAACTATGTTTTAAAAAGTCAATCTTCTGTGAATTTGTTATATTAAAAATTTGAATATTCTTAAATATGCATAGTTGTGGTACTCTATTGAATCCTGTGCATAAAATTATTTTAGTTCCAACCAACTAGCTATAAGAACTCTAAAACGTGACATTTGCATAGAATTTTTGTGAAAACTAATCATATGTTGGAAATAGCACTTAATTCTTCTAGGTTTCTATCTAAGTGTTTTTTTTCGTATTAACCTATTCTAGAAAAGGGTGGCATCTAAATGATTCTATAAAATTTATACACTTTAGTTACATTACTTGTCATATTTAATTATGTTGGAAAAAGGTGAGTTAGGGAATTTTTCTTTATTGTACCAGAAATTTTTTAACAGATTAAATTTATGAAAGTGGCTTGGAGTATACTATTTTAAGTTTCATTCTAGTGTACATTTCCACCCTTTGACTTTGTGTTATCACACTTTGTGAAAGTTGGACCAATGATTAATGTTGATATCATTTTTCTCAAAAATACCTAACTAGTTATTAATGTTGTTTCGATAACCTCTTCGGTTGTAATTCTGATTGTTAATCATTGGTATGTTAAACAGTATTAGTTTCCAAAAAAAAAAATACATGTTAGAACTAGGTGAAACCTAATTGGTAAACCAGTTTTAACTACTGAAACAATATTTGGTTGAATATCATGGCATGCATTATACTAAAACCCTGTTTTTAGCTGCATTGTACTTTGGTCCGTTGAAATTAAGGTTTCTTATCACTTTATCATAATAAAATAACCATGAATTATATATCCTTGTTTCATATTGAAGGTTATCTATTGCGTTTGTTAAAAATAGAAACCATAAGGATTAGATCCTTGGACGTTAAAGAAATAAAGCTCTAAAATGAGATTTTGAGTATACAATCTAGTACATCTGGATTAATTAAGAGTCAGTATTGTTGTTGTTGATATTTTGTAAAACCTACTTTAATGCACCACTATACAAATACTTTGTGCTAAATTTATGTCCACACCATTAGATCTCAAATATATGAAACATGAATTAGAATTTCTTTGATACTGTAATAGTTGGAATTGAATATTGTCTTCTTATAACATTTGCATCTATTATGCTCTTGTAGTGAGCATTGGACATGGAGATTGTAGTATCATATGAATTTCTTAGGAACTAAAAGAGTACTTAAAAGTTGTTTTGGATATCATAGAAATTGTTTTTCGGTTACTTTGAGAATAGTGTTGGCTCTTGTGTTTTTGATGATAGCAATTCTCGAAGTTAGAAAAATAAATAAGCAAAGATCATGGCTAATAAATCTGATAATGGAGTTCTCAGAATGTTACTCGAGCAAAGAATTAAGTTTGCTAGAGAAACATTATGTGCAAGGTAAATCAGAAGTGTTCTGAAGGAACCCTACTCGAGCAACATCGAACCTGTTGAATAAATCAACTGCAGAAAGCATACTCGCCCAGGGAGCAAAAGCATGCTCGAGCACTTTGGTCGAGCAAGCTCAAAAGGTTGCTCGAGCAACATCGAGCAACCTGTGTTTTGCTCTGCAGAAATCCTTACTCGAGCAGCATACTCGAGCAAGCACAAAAGCTTCTCGAGCAGCAGGAGTTTCTCTCTGATTTGAGAAGGTTGCCCGAGCATGAAGTTTTCATGCTCGAGCATCATGCTCGAGCAAGCATTAAAACATGCTCGAGCATCAGCGCATTCCAAGCCCTTCTAACTAAACCAAAGAAGGTTTGCTCGAGCAAGGTCTGAAAGTCTGCTTGAGCAAGATCGTGCCCAATGCAATTTCTCCTCTTTGAAAGAGAGCTTGCTCGAGCATGATTTCATTCATGCTCGAGCAAGCTAAAAAGTGTGCTCTAGCATCAACAGGCAAGAACACTTTCTTCAGTGTTTCAAAGGAGTTTGCTTGAGCAAGTATGGATCATTACTCGAGCAACTTTTTCCTGTTTTTCAAATCACCATGTTCGAAATTCATGAATCATCGAATGGATTAAATCTTCTTCTGATTATTATTATTCTTGATTACTAAATGCTATTAACCAATTTGTTCATGAGTTTCAAATCATTTAGACATAAATTACCGGCGAATTTAAATGAGCCAATCTCGATTGTCAGAAGCATTAAATGCAGCTACATAAACCGTTGTATTCTTGAAGATCGATATACTGAGCAAAGTAAAGCAAACTCTAATATTCTCCACTTCGCAATTAATGCCATTTCACAACGGATACAACAGAAAGAATGAAAGAGAATGTTTGATCTGAACATTCCACCCAAGATGGCGAAATCCTCAATAAATGTGTCATCTGTCTAACGGACATATTGAGGAGTCTCAATGGCTACTTCATGAGTTGTAACAACGGTCATTAATAGAGACAACTATAAATAGCCAAAGCATTCAATTCGCCATCTACCGAAACGCTGCGTAATCAATTCGATATTAATTTCACTTGTTGTTTCAACTATGTTACTAAGTCTGTTCTTCAGTGTTCATTATCTATCAACTCGTGAGGATTATTTATATACTTATTTCCTTATTGATTGTGACTTAAGGTTGCGGAACCTTAAGAGTGGGTGTATAGATTACAACTTGTAAGGGGGAGTGGAGTTCGAGAGTGGAAGGGACCTTCCTTCGTTTGCAGAGTCTGTAATCGTTCGAAAAATAGTGGAATCCCAGGTGTTCTAGGGACTGGACGTAGGTCGAAGCTTCAAACCGAACCAGGATAAATTCTCTTGTGTTCATTTATCTTATTGGTCTCTATTTTGCTCATAACCGAAAATAAGTTGTTAAAATTATTGAGATCACCTATTCACCCCCCTCTAGCCTCTAGGTGATATTCCATCTTCATTTGGTATCAGAGTGTTGGTTTCTCGGTTGGGACTAACATCTCAAGAAATATCATGGAAGGAATATTACCTGACAGTGCTTCAATCAATCGACTTCCTGGCTTCAACGGTGAGCACTATTCCTTTTGGAAAGCAAAATTCCGAGTGTTCATGATGGCTACTGAATATAGTCTTTGGAGAGTATTTGAGACTGAAGACTATATACCTGTAAAAACTGAAGAAGGAATTACTGTCCCGAAGACGAAGGCTGAGTTTGACGAGAATGATAAGAAAAATATCACTCTCAACAGTAAGGCTATTCTGATGCTTCAAAGTGCTCTTAGTCAAAAGGAGTACTTTCAAATTTGTAACCTGTCAATTGCAAAGGAAATGTGGAAGGCTCTGAAGATAGCGTATGAAGGCACTTCTGGAATCAAAGAAAATCGTATTAATACGTTAACCATCGAGTATGATTTGCTAGGAATGAAGCAAGGAGAGAGCATTGCCAAATTCCAGCTTAGATACACTCATCTGACAAATCAACTAGCAGTCTTGGGAAAGATATATGATCAAGGGCCTCAAGTGAGGAAAATACTCAATGTTCTGACAAAAGATTGGGAAGCGAAAGTTACTGCAATCGAGGAGGCTCGTGGAGAATCAATGGCTTCAGTTGCTGCCTTGTTTTGTAGTCTGTCTGAATACAAAAGCAAATTGAAATTCAAAAAGGACTTAGACGACGTCAACAACGGCAACAACTGCAACAAGGAAGTTGCCCTTAATGCTATGAAGGATAAAGAAGAGAAAGATGAGGATGAGGAAGATGATGATGAGATGACAATGTTTCTACGAAGATTCAAGAAGTTCTATAATTGCGGAATTGATGCTTCATAATATATGACTTGTAGTACGATAATTGAAACCTTTATCATTCTCTTTACCCTTCATTACACGCTCTCCCTTCTTGATGGAAAACTAGAGGCGTCTCTTATGGTCAGAGAGTGAAAGGACAAATTTCTATCCTTTAAATAACATTTGTATCCAAAAGACATGTGCATCCAATGGATATGACTCCTCCCATCAAGCAGTCAAGAACCTCTTCCCAAAAGTCATTTACCAATAGTTATTTAGCCCCTTCATTAATTATTAAATCATATATATTTCTCATAGTCACATGAGACATTTCTTACATTCTCCCACTTGGCTCATGTGATATATGTCATTTCATGATTTAACAAAATATCAATAATTTTGCACATAATCTTTGCTAAAAGTTTCCATATATATTGGTTACATTATAAGTCATGGTTAAGGATAAAACTAATACGAGTCATGGCGGTTGTACATCAGTATATCGACATAGTCCCTTTTATGTACTACTTTATTAGTCTTTCTCCTTGACATGACACTTTAATAGAAATAACTTTAATGTCCATCAATAAAGTCTTCATAACAGACAAATTCTGTTTTCCAACAACATCATTTATGCATGCATACATAAAATTGAAAATAGGAGAATCTCAGAAACATAAATATAATAATGAGCTCAAAGTGTCAATGACTAGAACATAACAATAATTTGAACATTCGCTAACAGACATAATACTCATACTATACACACGACCAGTAAATGTCTTGGGTGGTAATCCTTTTGTCAAGGGATCAACTATCATAAGATTGGTGCTAAAATGTTCTATTGACACTCTATGTTTCTGAACCTCTTCTTTAACGGCAAAGTATTTCCATTCTATATGCTTAGCACCTTTAGAATACTTGTCGTTTTTAGAAAAGAAGATTGCTGCAGAATTATCACAATAAATTTTCAGCGACTTGGCTATACTGTCAACTAATCCAAGCCCTAACATTCCGTAGCCATTTAGCCTAAACCATAGCCTTAAAGAATGCCACAAATTCAGCTTCTACAATGGATGCAACAATTACTGACTGCTTATCCAATCACTTCAAGGTTGCTAAACCTCTTATTAGTAAGCATGTAACTTTTAGTTCCTTACAAACCTTGCTCCCACTGACCTTTAGATATATACACCGATCAACAGTGTTTTCTTTAAATCTAAAGGAAACAACGGTATCATTTAAGTCCGTATATTGATTTCTTTAGTTTGCACACCATGAGCTCCTTTTCTTTTTCTAGACATTTTTCACATCTATTTGATGTAACTCTAAATCATAATGAGTCACCAATGTCATAATGATTCTTAGAGAATCCTTCTTAGAAACTGATGGTGAAAAGGTTTCTTTATAGTCAATGTCATCTTTCTGAGTAAATCCCTTTGCAACCAGTCTAACCTCGTAATGTTCTAAGTTACCATGAGAGTCACGTTTGATCTTAAAGACCCACTTACAACCAACTCTCTTACAACCTTATGGTAACTCAACAAGGTTTCAAACATCATTATGTTCTATAGATTTCAACTCATCTTTCATGACATCTAACCCCTTGTCACCATTTTCACCATTCATGATTCATTAACAATAATATCATCATGAGTAGTGGGATTGATGAGTATATATTTTATGATTAAATAGGTGTATATTTTATGAGATTTGATTGTAATTATTGATATTATATACCTATTTAATTATCTTTTATGAATGTTTCCATAATTGAATGAAACTTGGGATCAAAGAATAAATCGACATAAAATCTACTCATATCCTTTTTTTATTGTGCAGGAAATATTAGCTGATTTGGAATGAAGTAAAAAAGGCAATAAGAGGATATGCAATCAGTCAAATTCAGTAGTCCCTGCAAGAAAATAGAAACAAAATCAATTGTTTGATCTGATGGAGTAAATTACAAGATATGAGATATCTTTGTAATAAGTAAAAGAAGAATCAATGACCCAAGATCTAAATTATTATAAATAAGGAAGTAGAGACAAGCAAAAGGAGGACGGAGAAGGCAGATCGGGAGACGCAGAACGAGAAGGAAGGGACAAAGAAGCAGAGAAGTAGAGGCTGAGCGTTTCGGTTCTCTTCATCATTTCCACGGAAGGACGGAAGGACTGTGGAGGCGACGAAGAAATTTTCTTTCCTCTCTCTTCTTCTTCTTCTTTGAACCTGAATTCTTATCTTTTTGTTTTGGATTTGAATAAAGCCATGTGTGGCTAGTTGGTTTTGCAACCTAGAGAATCTATGAACTTGTTTGGGTTTTAGAGATTATTCTCACTTTTTAGTTTTGATTAATTTTATTCAGTTTATTTAATCCTGTGTTTATCGCTATTGCTTAGTGAGTGGCCACCATTGGGCGTGTTTTGGGGATTTAGGGTTGGACTTGGAAGAGGGAATCCTAAATTGACCTTGGGAATAAATAATGTGGAATTAGGTTTAAATTTAACGTGAGGTTAGGTTTTAATCTAATTTGCGTCTAGGATAGGAATATACCTAGAAGCTCCGCATAATCAAATTAGAGTGAGCCCGATTTAAAACGTGTCTTATTTAATTGTGTGAGGCATTACATAATTAATTAAGATAGGTATATAAATGGACCGGAAGGCATTTATAAACATTAATACTCTAGATTAGCTGATTAGATTAAGTCAAAGTTAATTTAGTGGGGATAAAATCTAAGAATCAAATAAGGGATTAGTGACTCTAGGTTGCTCATTTGATTATTGTGGTAGTTTTCTTATTTTTATTTTAGTTTTGATTTCTTTTTCTTTATCTTAATTAAATTCAATTTGTTTTACTCAAATTAAACGAAATTGTGAGATTAATGCTTAACTAAAGTTGTGATACCAAGTCTTCGTGGGAACGATACTTTTCTTATCACTTTATTACTTGATACGGCCCGTGCACTTGCGGAGTTTTTTTAGGCTTTAAATTTTGCCCTATCAAGTTTTTGGCGCCGTTGCCGGGGACTTGTGTGCCACAACTTTCTTGGTTGAAATTGATTGAGCATTAGTAGTTTAAGTCTGAGTTTGTAAATATTTTTTTTTTTTAAGAAAAAAAATTTTAAAAAAAAATGCATTTCAATTGGCAATCAACTGGTCTTAATATTGAAAAGGAGATGAATTCTTTGTCTTCTACACAAGATGAATTGATTGCTACTTTAAAGTCTTTGAATGAATATTGGCAACGTAAAATGAGCATAAATGATGGTTGTATTCCATATGTTGATTCTTCTCAATATGTTTGCATGTCTTGTGTTTATTGTGGAGGGAATCATTCATTTGAGCATTGTCCATATAGTACAACTAGTCATTTTGTAAGAGATGATTTCACTAGGAACCAAGCTTGTTTTGATAACTCATTTTGTCCTAGTGAAGGTTTTGAGCAACAAAATTTTAGGGATCAACATGTCTATTGTTCCTATGAAAATTCCCCTCCTTGTTACTCTTATCCATATGTTGAAGAATACACCATTGAGTATAGGGAAAAATCTAATTTGGAAAGATTAGTTGAGGAGTATGGGGAAGCATTAGAGAAATCTAGTAGAGAGCAAAAGGAATTTATCACTAGGGTTGAGTCAAATGTCCAAGATAATAGATCCAAGTGTGGAGGTTTATTGCTCTTTGTTAAGGAATTTCATAAGCAATGTTCTTTTCAGATAATGAATTCTTTTGCTTTTGCTTGAGGACAAGCAAATATTTAAGTGTGGGGGTGTTTGATGAGTATATATTTTATGATTAAATAGGTGTATATTTTATGAGATTTGATTGTAATTATTGATATTATATACCTATTTAATTATCTTTTATGAATGTTTCCATAATTGAATGAAACTTGGGATCAAAGAATAAATCGACATAAAATCTACTCATATCCTTTTTTTATTGTGCAGGAAATATTAGCTGATTTGGAATGAAGTAAAAAAGGCAATAAGAGGATATGCAATCAGTCAAATTCAGTAGTCCCTACAAGAAAATAGAAACAAAATCAATTGTTTGATCTGATGGAGTAAATTACAAGATATGAGATATCTTTGTAATAAGTAAAAGAAGAATCAATGACCCAAGATCTAAATTATTATAAATAAGGAAGTAGAGACAAGCAAAAGGAGGACGGAGAAGGCAGATCGGGAGACGCAGAACGAGAAGGAAGGGACAAAGAAGCAGAGAAGTAGAGGCTGAGCGTTTCGGTTCTCTTCATCATTTCCACGGAAGGACGGAAGGACTGTGGAGGCGACGAAGAAATTTTCTTTCCTCTCTCTTCTTCTTCTTCTTTGAACCTGAATTCTTATCTTTTTGTTTTGGATTTGAATAAAGCCATGTGTGGCTAGTTGGTTTTGCAACCTAGAGAATCTATGAACTTGTTTGGGTTTTAGAGATTATTCTCACTTTTTAGTTTTGATTAATTTTATTCAGTTTATTTAATCCTGTGTTTATCGCTATTGCTTAGTGAGTGGCCACCATTGGGCGTGTTTTGGGGATTTAGGGTTGGACTTGGAAGAGGGAATCCTAAATTGACCTTGGGAATAAATAATGTGGAATTAGGTTTAAATTTAACGTGAGGTTAGGTTTTAATCTAATTTGCGTCTAGGATAGGAATATACCTAGAAGCTCCGCATAATCAAATTAGAGTGAGCCCGATTTAAAACGTGTCTTATTTAATTGTGTGAGGCATTACATAATTAATTAAGATAGGTATATAAATGGACCGGAAGGCATTTATAAACATTAATACTCTAGATTAGCTGATTAGATTAAGTCAAAGTTAATTTAGTGGGGATAAAATCTAAGAATCAAATAAGGGATTAGTGACTCTAGGTTGCTCATTTGATTATTGTGGTAGTTTTCTTATTTTTATTTTAGTTTTGATTTCTTTTTCTTTATCTTAATTAAATTCAATTTGTTTTACTCAAATTAAACGAAATTGTGAGATTAATGCTTAACTAAAGTTGTGATACCAAGTCTTCGTGGGAACGATACTTTTCTTATCACTTTATTACTTGATACGGCCCGTGCACTTGCGGAGTTTTTTTAGGCTTTAAATTTTGCCCTATCAAGTTTTTGGCGCCGTTGCCGGGGACTTGTGTGCCACAACTTTCTTGGTTGAAATTGATTGAGCATTAGTAGTTTAAGTCTGAGTTTGTAAATATTTTTTTTTTTTAAGAAAAAAAATTTTAAAAAAAAATGCATTTCAATTGGCAATCAACTGGTCTTAATATTGAAAAGGAGATGAATTCTTTGTCTTCTACACAAGATGAATTGATTGCTACTTTAAAGTCTTTGAATGAATATTGGCAACGTAAAATGAGCATAAATGATGGTTGTATTCCATATGTTGATTCTTCTCAATATGTTTGCATGTCTTGTGTTTATTGTGGAGGGAATCATTCATTTGAGCATTGTCCATATAGTACAACTAGTCATTTTGTAAGAGATGATTTCACTAGGAACCAAGCTTGTTTTGATAACTCATTTTGTCCTAGTGAAGGTTTTGAGCAACAAAATTTTAGGGATCAACATGTCTATTGTTCCTATGAAAATTCCCCTCCTTGTTACTCTTATCCATATGTTGAAGAATACACCATTGAGTATAGGGAAAAATCTAATTTGGAAAGATTAGTTGAGGAGTATGGGGAAGCATTAGAGAAATCTAGTAGAGAGCAAAAGGAATTTATCACTAGGGTTGAGTCAAATGTCCAAGATAATAGATCCAAGTGTGGAGGTTTATTGCTCTTTGTTAAGGAATTTCATAAGCAATGTTCTTTTCAGATAATGAATTCTCTTGCTTTTGCTTGAGGACAAGCAAATATTTAAGTGTGGGGGTGTTTGATGAGTATATATTTTATGATTAAATAGGTGTATATTTTATGAGATTTGATTGTAATTATTGATATTATATACCTATTTAATTATCTTTTATGAATGTTTCCATAATTGAATGAAACTTGGGATCAAAGAATAAATCGACATAAAATCTACTCATATCCTTTTTTTATTGTGCAGGAAATATTAGCTGATTTGGAATGAAGTAAAAAAGGCAATAAGAGGATATGCAATCAGTCAAATTCAGTAGTCCCTACAAGAAAATAGAAACAAAATCAATTGTTTGATCTGATGGAGTAAATTACAAGATATGAGATATCTTTGTAATAAGTAAAAGAAGAATCAATGACCCAAGATCTAAATTATTATAAATAAGGAAGTAGAGACAAGCAAAAGGAGGACGGAGAAGGCAGATCGGGAGACGCAGAACGAGAAGGAAGGGACAAAGAAGCAGAGAAGTAGAGGCTGAGCGTTTCGGTTCTCTTCATCATTTCCACGGAAGGACGGAAGGACTGTGGAGGCGACGAAGAAATTTTCTTTCCTCTCTCTTCTTCTTCTTCTTTGAACCTGAATTCTTATCTTTTTGTTTTGGATTTGAATAAAGCCATGTGTGGCTAGTTGGTTTTGCAACCTAGAGAATCTATGAACTTGTTTGGGTTTTAGAGATTATTCTCACTTTTTAGTTTTGATTAATTTTATTCAGTTTATTTAATCCTGTGTTTATCGCTATTGCTTAGTGAGTGGCCACCATTGGGCGTGTTTTGGGGATTTAGGGTTGGACTTGGAAGAGGGAATCCTAAATTGACCTTGGGAATAAATAATGTGGAATTAGGTTTAAATTTAACGTGAGGTTAGGTTTTAATCTAATTTGCGTCTAGGATAGGAATATACCTAGAAGCTCCGCATAATCAAATTAGAGTGAGCCCGATTTAAAACGTGTCTTATTTAATTGTGTGAGGCATTACATAATTAATTAAGATAGGTATATAAATGGACCGGAAGGCATTTATAAACATTAATACTCTAGATTAGCTGATTAGATTAAGTCAAAGTTAATTTAGTGGGGATAAAATCTAAGAATCAAATAAGGGATTAGTGACTCTAGGTTGCTCATTTGATTATTGTGGTAGTTTTCTTATTTTTATTTTAGTTTTGATTTCTTTTTCTTTATCTTAATTAAATTCAATTTGTTTTACTCAAATTAAACGAAATTGTGAGATTAATGCTTAACTAAAGTTGTGATACCAAGTCTTCGTGGGAACGATACTTTTCTTATCACTTTATTACTTGATACGGCCCGTGCACTTGCGGAGTTTTTTTAGGCTTTAAATTTTGCCCTATCAAGTTTTTGGCGCCGTTGCCGGGGACTTGTGTGCCACAACTTTCTTGGTTGAAATTGATTGAGCATTAGTAGTTTAAGTCTGAGTTTGTAAATATTTTTTTTTTAAGAAAAAAAATTTAAAAAAAAATGCATTTCAATTGGCAATCAACTGGTCTTAATATTGAAAAGGAGATGAATTCTTTGTCTTCTACACAAGATGAATTGAATTCTACTTTAAAGTCTTTGAATGAATATTGGCAACGTAAAATGAGCATAAATGATGGTTGTATTCCATATGTTGATTCTTCTCAATATGTTTGCATGTCTTGTGTTTATTGTGGAGGGAATCATTCATTTGAGCATTGTCCATATAGTACAACTAGTCATTTTGTAAGAGATGATTTCACTAGGAACCAAGCTTGTTTTGATAACTCATTTTGTCCTAGTGAAGGTTTTGAGCAACAAAATTTTAGGGATCAACATGTCTATTGTTCCTATGAAAATACCCCTCCTTGTTACTCTTATCCATATGTTGAAGAATACACCATTGAGTATAGGGAAAAATCTAATTTGGAAAGATTAGTTGAGGAGTATGGGGAAGCATTAGAGAAATCTAGTAGAGAGCAAAAGGAATTTATCACTAGGGTTGAGTCAAATGTCCAAGATAATAGATCCAAGTGTGGAGGTTTATTGCTCTTTGTTAAGGAATTTCATAAGCAATGTTCTTTTCAGATAATGAATTCTCTTGCTTTTGCTTGAGGACAAGCAAATATTTAAGTGTGGGGGTGTTTGATGAGTATATATTTTATGATTAAATAGGTGTATATTTTATGAGATTTGATTGTAATTATTGATATTATATACCTATTTAATTATCTTTTATGAATGTTTCCATAATTGAATGAAACTTAGGATCAAAGAATAAATCGACATAAAATCTACTCATATCCTTTTTTTATTGTGCAGGAAATATTAGCTGATTTGGAATGAAGTAAAAAAGGCAATAAGAGGATATGCAATCAGTCAAATTCAGTAGTCCCTACAAGAAAATAGAAACAAAATCAATTGTTTGATCTGATGGAGTAAATTACAAGATATGAGATATCTTTGTAATAAGTAAAAGAAGAATCAATGACCCAAGATCTAAATTATTATAAATAAGGAAGTAGAGACAAGCAAAAGGAGGACGGAGAAGGTGTTAGTTCTCTGATGGTTTTGATGATTGTCAACAACTACAGACAATTGAAGAGGTTTTGCTCTTAAGTGTCAAAACTCTGGTTAAGAGCAAACCTCGAGGTTGGGCTTGTAACCTCGAGGTTTGACCTTACAGAAGCTTTAAAAATCAAGTGTTCGAATGTTGCAAAACTTGGTTTCACAAGTTATATGTGAAACCTCGAGGTTGAGAAGTCAACCTCGAGGTTCTGGTTCAGTTGGAGAACCCAAGTTTCTTCATTATCACTTGTAACCTCGAGTATGCAAAGCTAACCTCAAGGTTCAACTCATACAGAAAGGTCATGTTGTTCATCAAGCACATGAACCCCGAGGTCCATATTCCAACCTCGAGGTTGGACACTTTGCTTTGAAACTTAAGCCCGATGAAAACACCTTTGACCTCGAGTATGATGTTGCAACCTCGAGTTTTATCACTTACAGAGAGCACACTGGTTTTCAAAGTATTGAAAACCTCGAGGTTAACATTGTAACCTCGAGGCTGGGCTTTATGTTTAACTTTGAACTTTGTTCTTTCAAGAGCCAACCTCGAGTACAGAAGTACAACCTCGAGGTTGTCGGGCTCCCGTGAAAACTGAAGGTTTGAAACAAACTTCAGACCTCGAGGTTACCTTTGGAACCTCAAGGTTTGCAAGTTAATGAGATTTATCAGAAGGTTTCTTCTCAAGAGAAACCTCGAGGTTCACTTTGCAACCTCGAGGTTGAATGATTTTAAAACGAAGGTTTGCCTGAAGATTTCAGGCCAACCTCGAGGTTGGATGAACTAACCTCGAGGTTAGTGACCGTTGAAGCTTTTTCAAATTTGTGAAATCTGCTATATCTTGTTGTTTGATCTAATTGCTTTCATAAATCATTCACTCATGATCCCAGATATGTTTAACAAGTTTGTTGAGTGTTTTTCAGTTAGCACAGATCAAGATTATTGAAGATTTGTGAGAAAAAGCAAAAAGGTGAACAGTGCATTTAATGCACCTGCACAATCTCATCTACTTTCGGCTAATCCATCTGAGCACGCCTTGTTAACGTTAAAGAATGCTTACTATATCAAGTAAAGTTAATTCCAACGGGCAGAAACTCAGAGATCCACATCAGACTTCATTAAGACTTGGATTAGCAGAAGTTTAGAGAGAGAAGATGACCAGAACTTAAGCAAATCACTTCCAACGGTTGGAATCATCTCACAACGGTCATTTAATGTTCTCTACCTATAAATAGAGAGCATTAACTTCATCTCCAGCATATACACCAACTCTGAGCGAAAAATCTACTAAGTTCATTTATTGTGTATTAGCTTACATCTGTATTGTATCATTTTGATACTTAGTTCTTCAGTGTTTATCTTATCTGCTCTGTAAGAGAGTCAAATACTTGTAAATCATTTATTGATTGAGATAACTACAAGTCAGGGGACTTGGTAGTTGGGGTGTATTGATTACAACTTGTAAGGGGGAGTGTGTTCTAGTGAGAGAACAACTCTTAGTACAGAGTGTGTAATCAATATTTGATTATAGTGGATTGAAAATCCCAGGTGAGGCTTGGGGACTGGATGTAGGTCAGAGAAAGGACCGAACCAGTATAAATCGTTGTGTGCAAAGCTCTTCACTCTATCTCCTCTGTTCTGCCCTGTTCTGAGAGTGTAAAAACAGAACCAGTTTGCGAAAATTTTTAATATACCCAATTCACCCCCCCTCTTGGGTATAAAGCTCCTCTTTCATTTGGTATCAGAGCAAGGTCTTCTCAGAAGAGTTTTACCACTCGAGAAGGATCACTATGGAAGGAATTCTTCCAGATGGAGCTTCAATCAACAGACCTCCCGGTTTCGACGGCGAACACTACTCTTTCTGGAAAGCAAAATTTCGTGTGTTCGTGATGGCTACAGAATATGGTCTATGGAGGGTCTTTGAGACTGGAGACTATGTTCCAGTCAAGGTAGAAGGAGGCATCACTGTTCCCAAGACAGAAGCCGAGTTCAATGATGATGATAAGAAGAACATCACTCTCAATAGCAAGGCTATCCTGATGCTTCAGAGTGCTCTTAGTCAAAAGGAGTACTTTCGTATCTGTAATTTGTCAACAGCTAAAGAGATGTGGAAGGCGCTGGAAATAGCTTATGAAGGAACATCTGGAATCAAGGAAAATCGCGTCAACATTCTAACCACTGAGTATGACTTGTTGCGAATGAAGCAAGGCGAGAGTATTGGAGAATTTCAGTTGAGATACACTCATTTGACCAATCAGCTAGTGGCCTTGGGAAAGCTTTTTGATCAAGGAGCTCAAGTGAGGAAAATCCTCAATATTCTGACAAAGGATTGGGAAGCAAAAGTTACCGCCATTGAAGAAGCTCGTGGAGAGTCAATGACTTCAGTTGCCGCATTGTTTGGTAGCTTATCTGAATACGAGAGCAAACTGAGGTTCAAGAAGGAATTAGAAGATGTCAATGGTGGCAACAATCGCAACAAGGGAGTGGCTCTCAATGTGGAAAAGGATGAGGAAGATGAGGACGAGGATGAAGAGATTGGCATGATGGTCCGGAGATTCAAGAAGTTTTATAAAAGAGATCAAGGCTTCAAGAAATTTCAGAAAGGAAGTTCGAGCTATGAATCAAAGAAGCCTATCATCTGCTATGAATGCGAGAAGCCCGGACACATCAAGGCAGAATGCCCTCAGCTGAAAAACCAAGAGAAAGAAAAGAAGAAATTCAAGAAATACAAAAAGAAGGCATATGTGTCAGCTATATGGGGAGATAGCTCATCGGATGAGGATGAAGCTGAAGAGGATGAAAGTGAAAAAGCCAACATATGCCTGGTTGCTGAGGAAGAAGAACAACCTAGTGAAATAAATGAGGTATATGAATCTCTTCCTTCCTATGATGAATTGTTTGCTGAATACAATGTTGTTCAAAAGGAGTTTGAAAAACTTGCAGACAAGTATATGTCTTTGAAAAGAAAAAATTCTTTTCTTGAACTGCAAATTGAAAACCTCTCTTCTCCTCAATCTCTGATTTGTGATGAATGCTCTATCCTAGAGAAAAAGAATTCACAACTTACAAAAGCACTTGAGAAATTCACTAAGGGAAGTGAAATGCTCAATGTGATTTTGAAACAACAACGTTTTACAAACGATAGATCGGGCATTGGTTATAGACCAGACTTTGATAAGAAGAAAGGAAAGAAAAAGAATGGACAAAAATCCTATATGAATTATTTCACTAAATCTGTTCATTCCTCAAACCCTTTTGCACATTGTACATATTGCAATAGGAAGGGTCATTCTACTTCATCTTGTTTTCATCGAAAAGAAAGAAAAGCTAAACCTGTAGGAAATTATGTCTGGGTACCAAAAGGAACATATGTTCCCAAGGTGCATGCTAACCCCAAAGGACCCAAGAAAAGATGGGTACCTAAAACTTGACCTCTGGTGATCTGCAGGTATGTCTTAGAGCATCAAGGCCGAACAAGTGGTACATTGATAGTGGATGCTCAAGACACATGACTGGAGACAAATCAAAGTTTTTATCAATAAAGCCAAAAGATGGAGGTAGAGTCACATTTGGAGGTGATCAATCCGGGAAAATCGCTGGCATTGGTGAGATAGGCAACAATGAAGGCCCACTCATCCAAGACGTCTACTTTGTAGAAGGATTGTGTTACAATCTCCTAAGTGTGAGCCAAAGCACCGATAAGGGTAATTTGGTAATATTTGACTCTGATGAATGCTTTATTGTTAAAAAGGATTTGATCTCCATAAATGATTTGAAAAATAAAGCTTTATTTAGAGCACCTAGAGATGGAAATTGTTATACCTTGAACCTCTCTAGTAATGCTTCTGTTTCTGAAAATTGTTTTGTGAGCAATTTGAATGAGAGTTGGCTTTGGCACAAGCGATTAGCTCATGTCAATATGTATCAACTTGACAAATTGTTGAAAAAGGATTTGGTCATTGGTATTCCCAAATTGAATTTCAAAAATGATATGATTTGTGATGCATGTCAAAAGGGAAAACAAACCAAATCATCTTTTAAAACCAAAAATGAGATTTCAACCACTAGACCACTTCAACTTCTTCACATGGATCTAGTTGGACCAGCTAGAGTGAAAAGTCTTGGTGGAAACTTATACACTTTGGTCATTGTTGATGATTTCTCTAGATTTACTTGGACAATATTTTTATCTTCTAAAGATGAAACCTTTGATCAGTTTGTTTCATTTGCCAAGAAGGTCCAAAACGAGAAAGGGTTATCAATTTCAGGAATACGGACTGATCATGGTGGAGAGTTCGAGAATCAAGCCTTTGCTGAGTTCTGTGACAGTATGGGGATTGATCACAATTTTTCAGCACCAAGAACACCACAACAAAATGGTGTTGTGGAGAGAAAGAATAGAGTACTCACTGAAATGGCTAGAGCAATGTTGAACGAGTACAACACTTCTCAAGTATTTTGGGCTGATGCCATGAGTACGGCTTGCTACGTCTCCAACAGAGCATACTTGAGAAAGAAGCTGAATAAGACTCCATACGAACTCTACAAGGAAAGAAAGCCAAACCTAAGCCACCTTCGTATCTTCGGCTGTAAGTGCTATGTGCACAATAATGGTAAAGACAGTCTTGGTAAATTCGATCCTAAAGCTGATTTAGCTATCTTTATTGGTTATTCTAATAGGAGCAAAGCATATAGAGTCTTTAATACTAGAACTAAAATTGTTGAAGAATCTGTACATGTTGTATTTTGTGAGTCTGAATCTGATAAATCCCTTGATGATGAAGAAGAGACTATTTTCAAAAACAAATTCTTTTCGAAAAATGCTCCTACTCCTTCTGAAAATTCTGAAAATATTTTTGAGGCTGATCCAGAAAATAATCTTGAAAATCCTGATCAGTCCCAACCTAGAGCTTGGAGATTTATAAGGAATCATCCTTTAGACCAAGTTATAGGTGATGTAAATCAAGGAGTTAGGACCAGAAATAGTACCTTGAATGAAGTTACATTTTCTGCATTTATTTCTCATATAGAGCCCTCTAAAATAGAAGAAGCTCTTTCAGACAATGATTGGGTGATTGCTATGCAAGAGGAGCTACATCAATTTGATAGAAATCAAGTTTGGGACTTGGTGCCTAGACCCAAAGACCATCCGGTAATTGGGACAAAATGGGTATTCAAGAACAAACGTGATGAGTCAGCCATCATTGTGCGTAACAAGGCTAGATTAGTGGCCAAAGGTTACAATCAAGAAGAAGGAATAGACTATGAAGAAACTTATGCTCCAGTAGCTAGATTGGAAGCAATAAGAGTTCTTCTAGCATTTGCATGCACAAAAGGCTTTAAACTCTATCAAATGGATGTCAAAAGTGCTTTTCTAAATGGCTTCATTCAAGAGGAGGTGTATGTTGAACAACCTCCAGGTTTTGAAAATGATCAATTTCCGGATCATGTTTTTAGACTTAAGAAAGCCTTGTATGGTCTTAAGCAAGCTCCTAGAGCTTGGTATGAAAGATTGAGTCAATTCTTACTCAATCAAGGATTCATTAGAGGAAAGGCTGATACAACATTGTTTATCAAGAAAAATAAATTAAATGAGATTTTAATTGTACAGATATATGTTGATGATATTATTTTCGGTGCTACTAATGATTCTTTGTGTGAGGAATTTTCCAAGTCTATGCAAGGTGAATTTGAGATGTCAATGATGGGAGAGCTTAATTACTTCCTTGGGCTGCAAATCAAGCAACATAAAGATGGGATATTCATATCTCAAACAAAGTATCTGAATGATTTGCTGAAGAAGTTTGGATTGGACAAGTGCAATGGGGCTGACACACCAATGAGCACAACTACTTCTTTGGATGCTGATGAAGAGGGCAAGGACTTCAACATCACCAAGTATAGAGGAATGATTGGATCATTGCTCTATCTCACTGCAAGTCGCCCGGACATTCAATTCAGTGTTGGAATGTGTGCTCGGTTCCAATCCGCACCCAAAGAGTCTCATGCTGAACACATGAAGAGAATATTCAGATATCTATCTGATACAAAGACTCTTGGGCTATGGTTTCCTAAAGGTCAGCCGGAGCATCTTGTGGCATATTCAGATTCAGATCATGCTGGCTATAAGACGGATAGAAAGAGTACAAGTGGGCAATGCGAATTCTTTGGCAACTCACTTGTCTCTTGGTTTAGCAAGAAGCAAACTACCGTGGCGGTGTCCTCAACAGAAGCTGAATATGTGGCTGCCTCAAGTTGCTGTGCTCAAGTGTTGTGGCTGAAGCAACAACTTGCTGATTTAGGAGTGCACTTAAAGGAGATCCCAATACTGTGTGATAACACTAGCACAATAAGCTTGGCCAAGAATCCCGTGCAACATACAAGAACCAAGCATATTGATGTGAGACATCATTTCATCCGGGATCATGTCCAGAAGAGAGATGTGAAAGTGATGTTCATTCCAACTCATCTTCAATTGGCAGACATTTTCACCAAACCATTAGCCAAGGACCCATTCACATTCATAAGAAGAGAATTGGGAATGGTAAATCCCAATGAGTTGTAAGTAATTCCTGTCTACTTTTATATTAAATTGTGGTTTTGATGATTATAGATCACTAACTTTAGCATCGGAGTACATAGACAATCTTATGCAGGACTTAGGTTTGCTGTCAAAGGGGCAAACCTCGAGGTTCAGTAGCCAACCTCGAGGTTGGAAGAGTGTCAAAAGGTTCAAGGTATCTGATGGATGGAACCTCGAGTATGGGATTAGAACCTCGAGGTTGGTGGCAAACAGAAGAGACATCTCATCTATCAGACAGTAGAACCTCGAGGTTCTGGAGGCAACCTCGAGGTTGGCGGTAAGAATTTCAATGGTTAGTGAATTTTTTATTCATCTAACCTCGAGGCTGAGATATCAACCTCGAGGTTGATCGCAGAGATTAGTGAACTTTTGTTCATCTAACCTCGAGGCTGAGAAGTCAACCTCGAGGTTGAGCGCGTGTCTATATATATGCTGCTGTGAAATTTCATTTTTACTGAACCCTAACCTCGAGTTCACTCCTTCTCTCTCGTCACTTCCTCTTTCAATCTTCATCTTTCTGCACATTTCCTCCACTCTCTGTCCACAAATGGCTTCGAAATCTCCTTCACAGTCAAAATCTACCTCCCATTCGAACGATGAGACAGAATCTTGGTCTCCATCTCCACCTCCAAAACGTCAACCTTCACCTGAACCTCGACCAAGCAAGCCAGTGAGGAAGAAGACTCGGTCTATTCGCTTGCGCTCTGGGGTTGATAAGCACATCCCAGGGATGCCCATTGATCCTCCTCCATCTCCTCCTCCGAAGAGCAAACCGAAGGGCATTTCCATCAAAGAGCCCAGTCAAGTTGAGTCTAAAAAGAGGAAAGTGCCTGAAACAACCGGTAAAGGGAAGGAGAAAGTAAGAGAAAAGGCCAAGAAGGCAAGGACCAAGAATCCCTCAAGGCCTCAAGTTCAATCACCCTCTCAGGCCTCTCAACAAAAGAAGTTGGAGAAGTTTGCTGTCAATGCTATTGAGGACATCCGGCATATCAGATCACCTCCAGAAGGATTCATCATTGCTGCCTCATCCTTCTCAACCAAGGAGGAAAATGATAAGTATAGAGAAATTTATCTCCCAAAAGTCTTTTGTGCTTCAGTTGCAATAAACCTTGAAAGTTTCTATAAATAGTGCAACTTAGATCTTTCACCTTGGATAAAACAATATGAACCTTTTGTTTCCATATACTGTCCCTATACCCCTAGTTTGGTTAGGATGTTTTACTTCAAGATGAGGGATAGTAGTACATTGGATGATGATGGTGATCTGCTAGAAGAGTCAGTATCCACTGTAGTCAGAGGTGTTGAATTCTCATTGACTGCTGAGAAGATCAATAAAATTTTGAAAATCAAAAACCCACCTCCTGTTCCTGAGTTTTCATATACCAATCAAGAGGTGTATGAAACTCTCATCCCAGGCAAACCCTTCCCTCGTGACCAAGCCATTAAGCTTTCATTCAAACCAAGTGACATGCCTCCTGTGCATAGAATCCTTTGGTACATATATTCTAGGAATTTCATTCCTAAGGCTGGGAACTACACTCACTTCACATCACTAGACTACAGACCCTTCACTGCATTTGTGAAGAAAGTTCCTTTCAACATTGGGGATTGGCTGCTCCAAGGGATGAAGAGTTTCAGATTTGCCAAGAAGGAATTGACACACATACCTTATCCTTCTCTAATCTCTGTGATACTTTTCTATCACAAAATCTGGTATGTAGGGTCAACTGATACGCTTGAATACCCTCTCTATTTTGGCAAACATCAGATCAACCTCATGAAGATCAAGCTTGATACAGAAGGTACAGCACAGTCTCAGGCATCTCAAGCTCCTGAGGAAGCACAGTCAGCTCCTCCACCTTCTCAGGCCCCTCTACCAGATGATCTGATGGGACAAATCAGACAGATTGTGGATCAAGCCCTCATCTCCCATCGTGCTCTCATGAAGACTGAGGTCGACATTTTACGGGCTGACATCAAGTTGGGACTTATGGATGTCATTGTGGCTCAGACTGAGGTGATGTCCCACTTGAATAAGCTAAAGGAGGAAGTGGATCACAAGTTTACTGAATTGGACTCCTCTTTAGCTGTCACACTCTCAGCTGCATCTGATGCCAGAGACAGAGCTGACATGCTACTTAGACATTTTGGTCTCGGGGCTTCCTCATCCACTCCTGGTTCATCCTCAGTTCCAGTACAAGCTTCCACTGCTATTCCTGCTCCTGAGATGGATTCTGATCCTATCCCTGCTACAGCTGATGGCCCTAGTTCATCACTCCCTATACCTGACCCATCTTCACCTCCCTCTCCTGCTGATTCTCCTGCTCACTCACCCCCTCACTCACCTCCCTCTCACTCTTTCTCATTCCCTAGCCCTCCACACTCTTCTCCACCTCATACCACTCCTGTTGCTCAGTCTCAACCTTCCCCAGTCACCCCTACCACAGAAGTTCTTCCTAACCCACTTCCATTTCCATCCACTCCTGCCACTGAGATCTTTCCCACACCTTCTCCCTATACCTATCCTTCCCTTCTTGATCCCTCCTTTGATCCTACCACTGCTATGGTGCTTTACCAGCCTCCTCTTGTTATTCTCGACCCAGAGTATGTTGATGACGATGACAAAGGGGGAGAGACAAGCAATGAGTGAGGACTAGAGTCTAGGGATCTAGTTTTTTTTTTTTTTTGCAACAGCATGTGTATTTTCATGTATTTTTTTGTAGTACTGTCTGTATTTTGTTTTCATTGAATTCCATTATATCTTGTATAAATTTATTGAAATGGAATGTCAATTGAAATATCAGTCTCGATTTCATGCTTCTGCTTATCTCTGAGAATATATGACTTTTTATCTAAGAACTCTACTTGTGCAAAAATCAGTTTTTCAAACACTCTGATAATCTCACTGATGATCTTTTAAATGTTTAAAGAGGTATTGCTTGTAGATGTTGTCATCATCAAAAAGGGGGAGAATGTTAGTTCTCTGATGGTTTTGATGATTGTCAACAACTACAGACAATTGAAGAGGTTTTGCTCTTAAGTGTCAAAACTCTGGTTAAGAGCAAACCTCGAGGTTGGGCTTGTAACCTCGAGGTTTGACCTTACAGAAGCTTTAAAAATCAAGTGTTCGAATGTTGCAAAACTTGGTTTCACAAGTTATATGTGAAACCTCGAGGTTGAGAAGTCAACCTCGAGGTTCTGGTTCAGTTGGAGAACCCAAGTTTCTTCATTATCACTTGTAACCTCGAGTATGCAAAGCTAACCTCAAGGTTCAACTCATACAGAAAGGTCATGTTGTTCATCAAGCACATGAACCCCGAGGTCCATATTCCAACCTCGAGGTTGGACACTTTGCTTTGAAACTTAAGCCCGATGAAAACACCTTTGACCTCGAGTATGATGTTGCAACCTCGAGTTTTATCACTTACAGAGAGCACACTGGTTTTCAAAGTATTGAAAACCTCGAGGTTAACATTGTAACCTCGAGGCTGGGCTTTATGTTTAACTTTGAACTTTGTTCTTTCAAGAGCCAACCTCGAGTACAGAAGTACAACCTCGAGGTTGTCGAGCTCCCGTGAAAACTGAAGGTTTGAAACAAACTTCAGACCTCGAGGTTACCTTTGGAACCTCAAGGTTTGCAAGTTAATGAGATTTATCAGAAGGTTTCTTCTCAAGAGAAACCTCGAGGTTCACTTTGCAACCTCGAGGTTGAATGATTTTAAAACGAAGGTTTGCCTGAAGATTTCAGGCCAACCTCGAGGTTGGATGAACTAACCTCGAGGTTAGTGACCGTTGAAGCTTTTTCAAATTTGTGAAATCTGCTATATCTTGTTGTTTGATCTAATTGCTTTCATAAATCATTCACTCATGATCCCAGATATGTTTAACAAGTTTGTTGAGTGTTTTTCAGTTAGCACAGATCAAGATTATTGAAGATTTGTGAGAAAAAGCAAAAAGGTGAACAGTGCATTTAATGCACCTGCACAATCTCATCTACTTTCGGCTAATCCATCTGAGCACGCCTTGTTAACGTTAAAGAATGCTTACTATATCAAGTAAAGTTAATTCCAACGGGCAGAAACTCAGAGATCCACATCAGACTTCATTAAGACTTGGATTAGCAGAAGTTTAGAGAGAGAAGATGACCAGAACTTAAGCAAATCACTTCCAACGGTTGGAATCATCTCACAACGGTCATTTAATGTTCTCTACCTATAAATAGAGAGCATTAACTTCATCTCCAGCATATACACCAACTCTGAGCGAAAAATCTACTAAGTTCATTTATTGTGTATTAGCTTACATCTGTATTGTATCATTTTGATACTTAGTTCTTCAGTGTTTATCTTATCTGCTCTGTAAGAGAGTCAAATACTTGTAAATCATTTATTGATTGAGATAACTACAAGTCAGGGGACTTGGTAGTTGGGGTGTATTGATTACAACTTGTAAGGGGGAGTGTGTTCTAGTGAGAGAACAACTCTTAGTACAGAGTGTGTAATCAATATTTGATTATAGTGGATTGAAAATCCCAGGTGAGGCTTGGGGACTGGATGTAGGTCAGAGAAAGGACCGAACCAGTATAAATCGTTGTGTGCAAAGCTCTTCACTCTATCTCCTCTGTTCTGCCCTGTTCTGAGAGTGTAAAAACAGAACCAGTTTGCGAAAATTTTTAATATACCCAATTCACCCCCCCTCTTGGGTATAAAGCTCCTCTTTCAGAAGGCAGATCGGGAGACGCAGAACGAGAAGGAAGGGACAAAGAAGCAGAGAAGTAGAGGCTGAGCGTTTCGGTTCTCTTCATCATTTCCACGAAAGGACGGAAGGACTGTGGAGGCGACGAAGAAATTTTCTTTCCTCTCTCTTCTTCTTCTTCTTTGAACCTGAATTCTTATCTTTTTGTTTTGGATTTGAATAAAGCCATGTGTGGCTAGTTGGTTTTGCAACCTAGAGAATCTATGAACTTGTTTGGGTTTTAGAGATTATTCTCACTTTTTAGTTTTGATTAATTTTATTCAGTTTATTTAATCCTGTGTTTATCGCTATTGCTTAGTGAGTGGCCACCATTGGGCGTGTTTTGGGGATTTAGGGTTGGACTTGGAAGAGGGAATCCTAAATTGACCTTGGGAATAAATAATGTGGAATTAGGTTTAAATTTAACGTGAGGTTAGGTTTTAATCTAATTTGCGTCTAGGATAGGAATATACCTAGAAGCTCCGCATAATCAAATTAGAGTGAGCCCGATTTAAAACGTGTCTTATTTAATTGTGTGAGGCATTACATAATTAATTAAGATAGGTATATAAATGGACCGGAAGGCATTTATAAACATTAATACTCTAGATTAGCTGATTAGATTAAGTCAAAGTTAATTTAGTGGGGATAAAATCTAAGAATCAAATAAGGGATTAGTGACTCTAGGTTGCTCATTTGATTATTGTGGTAGTTTTCTTATTTTTATTTTAGTTTTGATTTCTTTTTCTTTATCTTAATTAAATTCAATTTGTTTTACTCAAATTAAACGAAATTGTGAGATTAATGCTTAACTAAAGTTGTGATACCAAGTCTTCGTGGGAACGATACTTTTCTTATCACTTTATTACTTGATACGGCCCGTGCACTTGCGGAGTTTTTTTAGGCTTTAAATTTTGCCCTATCAGGGATCATTCATTTGTTGTCTCCATTAATATTAATCAGTTCAATAATAGGAGAAACAACAACCTAACATTAATGCTTCGAGTCATACATATCACATACTAATATGCTTCAAAAACTTAGACATAATTCATTCAATGCATATCAATGTTCACCTTTGGGTACCCACTAATATACCACATTCAATCATAATGATGCTATAAAAGTTTTCACATAATTTGATAGTGATGCATATCCCAACTATAAATATTTATCATCTTTGGTTGTCTAAATAAAGCTATAAGTATATGGACAATACCAACTTTTATGTTTAATTATTATAAGAACAAATAACCAACCTTTAGGTTGATCCCTAACCACCTTATAATAATAAACTACAATTTACCCACAAACACAAACATAATTATATAACATCAAGATTATGGGTAATTTGAAATATCACGTTAATAATTGGAATTAAAATAATTCATAAGGATTTGGTCACTTTGGTAACTAATAAATCTACCATACTTAATTCCAAAACTTAAATGTTTAATATTCCTATAATTTCTATTCACAACATCTAAGTAATTTAATTTTAGATCAACATATAGAGACTTTAACAAAAAAATAATTTGTTCCTTTTCTAAGCCGTCAATAATAACTAGTTATATGTAAAACTAGATGATCTAAAATTAAAGCTTATAACACCTCTTTTTTAAATTAAAATCAGACCAAAAATATATTGTACAGCCCAAACATATTTAACCCAAATTAATTAAATTCATCCCATAAATCCAGCCCAAGGAAAAGGTACAGGCCGAAAACGTGCAGCCCAACAAGAAAATGTGTAGCCGAAAAACAATTCTGGTCCAGCAGGAAATGAGCCCCATATTAAATATGTTAAATAAATATTTGGCCCATATATTACCAAAGAAGTGCTATTTGCACAGTGGTCAAGGCATCTTTTGGCAAACCAATACGTTGCCAGTTCGATCCTCCAGTGGCGCGTTTGTTTCATTTTGTTTCTTAAAAAATGCTTTGCCAAAAAAATGCTCCCTGGCAGTTCGAACCAAGGATCAAAAGGCGCGACACATTCCAAAGGCTATCACGCTACAAGTTGAGCCAAGCGCTGTTTCACCTATGGTTGGAGACACCAAAATTTATAAAATAGACGTCTTGAACCAGACCCATATAAATCAATAGACTTGACTTTTCTTTCCTCCCTAACCAGACGTTCCCGATATCGAATTTAACGTCTATTTCTTTGTTTTTTCGAGATCTTTTCAATGAAACTGACTTTAGAGCTTAATAAAATCATTTTCTCATCACCCAATTTCAAAATTCCCAAATACTTTCATTTGGCACACAATAAACTATAAATAATTCATTAAAAAAAAAAATAATTGCAGTCATATGCATTTCTATTTCAAACAATAATTCCACATAAAACAATAATATGTGTACTTTCGATTCAACAAATCAACATTACTTGTTTGAAATTCATTTCAATCATTTTGTATACGTTTGAAAATTAATATATTCATTCAAGAACAAATTCAAAAGTATCATTCATATATCAATACAAGATTAATAATTGGAAAATCATAAATTCTAAAATCAAAAGCTCTGATACCACATGTAAATTTTTCTATAATTTCATGCTCAAACATCAAGTAATAAGAACATGAACAAGGATCTTAAAAACTCATGATTTTCACAACACTATAAGTACTTAGTTTAAGTTAAGTTACACTAACCTTTATCTATAATTGCGGAATTGATACTTCATAATATATGACTTGTAGTACGATAATTGAAACCTTTATCATTCTCTTTACCCTTCATTACACGCTCTCTCTTCTTGATGAAAAACTAAAGGCGATCTCTTATGGTCAGAGAGTGAAAGGACAAGTTTCAATCCTTTAAATAACTTTTGTATCTAAAAGACATGTATATCCAATGGATATGACTCCTCCCATTAAGCAGTTAAGAACCTCTTCTCAAAAGTCATTTATCAATAGTCATTTAGCTCCTTCATTAATTATTAAAACATATATATTTCTCATAGCCACATGAGATATTTCTTACAGTTTCTCAATGTGGGACTCCTAGATATAAGTTATGACTTGTAAACTACATTATTTATGAATGATGAATCAGAGTAGTGAGTTTAAGCTTACGCTGGCTTTCTTATGTTAAGATACAGTGACATTCTTTAACGGAAAGCCCACTTCTTAACTTTCGCAGTGACGTGCCCACGTATACTTAAGATAGGAGGATAAAGAATGGTGAGATAGAAAAATGCGTTTATGAAGAATTGTGACTGTACGTACAATGTTCGGCATTGTACAAATCAAATTGCCAATTTTTATTCCTTTTTGTCTACACTGGCACGTTGTTTTTTACGATCTGTTTGATTCACGAACATATTCCCTCCTCACTTAAGGATAATGTCTCTATCCTTTCCTTTGATTTATATCAGAAACCGAAGTGCAGGGAAGTGAAGTAATTCATTGAAATGGTCAAAAGTATATATGTAAGAATGGAGAAGACAAAAAATAGAAGGGGGCGATGTTTCTTCTAAAAGCGAAGCCGTAAAGTCATAAATTCATTGAAAACTCGTTCCACTTGAGCACGAGCGTTTCTACGAATTGTTACAACCTCCAAAATTTGAGGAAGTTGCTGCATCTTTTTAAGCAGCAGATTCCTGCACAAGTTGATTCCATTCATTAACACGTCTCACTATATATAGCGTGAAATTCACGTTCAAGCATTAATTGTTACTTTATATATGTACCTATGTTTTTTACGAAATCCACAGGACATGCCTTCATAAAAAGTCACAAAAAAGTAACCAAAGTTCGCTGTGATTGACAACAAAATTCAGCCAATCATCTCTGGACATACGACCTCTGAACAAGTTGATACCCCATAGAGGTTATGAATGGTCTGGAAGTGCATCCTCAGGCAGCGGCGCCACCCTCCACCGCCCATCGGTATCTCCATAAAGGTAAAGCCCCTCCACTACTGAATCATCACCTCAATTAGATATATTATATCCCAACTCATTTTTCTCACCATAGCATTCCTTCCATAATTTTGCAAGCCATATATCAACAAATTAAGCTTATTCTGCTCATTAACAGGTAGTCATGACGTGGGGCTCTACAATTTGTATCATCACTCCAACACAAATATATTACTATATCATATATCATCCTCTAATATAACGACTAAACTAAAATGTAAAAACTCACCAGGCAGATAATAAAGTAAAAAACGTCACCGTTTACCAATTATGATCCACTCCTTCTCTCTGTTTTTTACGCTTATTCAAGTTAATGAAATATATACTCCTCCCTCCCTCTCTCTCTCTCTCCATACATGATCATATTTTTTATAAAAAAAATCTGTCAAAATAGTTAGAATAACAAATGCATGCTGATTATATCGAATAATTATAAATTAATTTAAGTTAGATGAGGCCTAGTTTAAATTATATCTGTCAAGAATTCTACATTTGCTCCGTACCTGGATTTTACAATAATATTACAAGCTAGAAACTAGGAATACAAGGGGATAACAGAATTGAAAACGCTAGATTTGAATGCGTATGTTTTCTTTTTTGGCACCCTTTTCAACAAATGAAGCTGAGTTTCAAGAAACAGATATGGTAATATTACAGAATATAAAGGGTGATCGAAAACTCGCTGCTAACTCGGCGAAATGGTAATATTTTGGAGGGTAATGTGGGAAGAGATGTTTTCTTTCAGGGTGAGACACGAGTGCAATTCATGTGTCTGAGTTACTTATATAATAGTGTTAGACAGTATTGGTATAGCGTTTTTATTCATGTAATGTTTTCTGATTTTATTAGAGAGGGGCCTTTAAATTTAATAAACAAAATCTGCTCAGAATTACTCCCTCCTTAATTATTGTGAAACAAGCATATGGGTAATTTAGAAAAGAATGACAAATATAAAAAATATGTTTTCTATTTAAGAAAAATATCAATCCCTCAAATATATCTTTAAGTTAAGTACAAAAGGAGTAGGTTTTTGAAAAAATTACTCTTTGAATAGACTAAGTAGAAATGAAAAACTATTGCTCATTCACAGTATATTGAATGGCACTGTTTAATTATCATAGGCAATTTATTTATTTATTTACATAACATTGCTATAAGTACTATTGCTTCGTACGTTGCTTTTGCCTGCCTCTTTCACTTGAATAATTAAATTTTTTTTCTATCTAACCAATTTTATTTGTTATATTTTTGGTGGGGAAATCCCTAAAACAAATACCATTCGATTTTCTAAATTCCAAAAGGAAACACAATTTGCTACACTTCAATATATATTTGTCAGTATAGTGGTAATGCTATTGAAACCACGTTTTCCAAAACTCAAACTCGTGATCATCGCCAATATAATATTTATAACTTTTTATAAAATAGTATTATTCATCACTTTGTGAAAATTGAAATATCACTCTTTTCAAATCTTGTGCAACATGGAATAACACACCTAATTGTTGTGGTACTTTGTTTAACATCAAATATAAGTCACTGGTAACTAATTCAAGTGAACTATCAAGAACTATTAAAGCATTAAATTTGTAAAAAAATTCAAGTAATTTTTAATGATATGATTAAATAAAAAAACTGCTCTTAGATTTTCAGGCTTGGTATACGATACAAAAAAAACAAGAACGTTTTGAAGAATTCAATTGTTCATGATTTTCAGGCTTGGAATATGAATTGGCGACCATTGTCTACACTCGCCAATCTTTACAAAATAATAATGAAGTAATATGAAAAAAATGAACTGTCAAAATTGCCAATCAGCCACTAACCAGTCTTGACTCAGAATCGGATAATCAAACAACATTGCTTTAGTGGGACAACAGAGGCACTACAGAGACTAGAGCAATAGAAAAATCGAACGCAACCAAACTAGCTAGTAACCTAGAGAAAACCAAAAGGTAAAAGCTGATAATCAGTATATAGTTGATGCTAGAAGCTTTGCCTTTTTAAGAGGCGCTGTACGTATAGGACAACCTCAGAAATTGTAATAATTTTGAACAATGTCATATAGTGTAGGAAGCTGATCAATCATATCATGCACCTGCTGCCTGCACAAGTAGTGGATATCAATAGCGCGTAAGTCACAAATAGGTTGAAAATTATATTCAAGCATTAAGTGTTATATGAAAAAAAATATAGGGATAAGGGTCTTATATGCCATAGAAGTTTTCGCTCAGGAGCACTGGTAAGACGGAAGTTTTTTTTTTGACCAAAAATGCCACGGAAGTTCACAGGAAGCATCAATTTTACCCCGGAAGTATCATTTTTGGCACGAAAGTTTTCGCTGAGGAGCAATTTTGACCCGGAAGTTTTCACTAAGGAGCAATTTTGCCCCGGAAGTTTACAAAATGTAGCAATTTTCCTAGCAATTTTGCTCTTCTGTACCTAAATATTAAATTTTACTACTAAATCAGTCAAAGACCACACATGTCATGCCTTGAAAAGGTTGAACTTGGAGCCAGAGAAAGAGATTCTTCAGATGTTGATCTCAAGGCAGCCAGAATTTGAGAAGCCGAACTGGTCAAAGGACTGAAAGGTCTTTCACAAAATGCAAATGAAACGCAAAACGAGAAATGGTTTGTTCCAAAAATTGGTTCAGTAAAACAAATCAATAGTGATAATATTTACGTTTGTATAAACTATCATTTGCTTAGATCATAATTGATGCTTTCTTTGGGTTTTGTGACAGTCGACCTTTCAGTCCCTTTGACAAATTCGGCTTCACAAATTCTAGCTGTCTTGAGCTCAACATCTCAAGGATCTCCTTCTCTGGCTCCAAGTTTGACCTTTTCAAGACATAACATGTGTGGTCTTTAACTGATTTAATAGTCAAACTTAATATTTGGGGATAGAAGAGCAAAATTGCTCCTTAATAGAAACTTTCAAGACAAAATTGCTCCTTAGTGAAAACTTCCGAAGCAAAATTGCTTCTCAGCAAAAGCTTTCATGGCATTTTTTATCCAAAAAAAACTTCCGTCTTAACAGTGCTTCTGAACAAAAATTTCCATGGCATTTAAGACCCTTATCCCAAAAATATATTAGAACCTAACATGAATGAAACTAAAGCATCATCTAACACCCAATAGAAACATACAACCATGAACGTCAAGTGTTATCTATAAAAATAGAGCCAAGGAGCCAATCAAAGTAAACATGAAACCCAAAGAAACAGTTTTGTAATTAAGTACCAGTCAACTTGGTGCATTTCAATATGATTCGCGACTTCAAAAGAAACCAGAGAACGTAACCAAAAATCGCTGTGGCGAGCAACCCAAGATAGCCACGTCACTGAGGGCCACGAATCTCTGTACGAGTTGATACCCCATATAGGTTGTGGAAGCCATGGAGTAACATTCTTTTCTGGGGGTCCCACCCTCCACAGCCCATCAGTATCTCCGAATAGGCAGAGAATCCCCGCTGAATCACCACATTTGTAAATTATATCATCATCATCTAATCTAATAAGTAAATTATAAATTGAAAAGATAATACTGCTAATTTAAAACACCGTCGTTTGCCAATTTCATCATCTCTGATATTTTTCTCACTTCCATGTTACTTGTATTTTGGAACTAAATTTGGGTAGCTTATATTTAAATCTTATAGGTGTAGTTTTAAAATATTAAAAACTCACCGCGGGGTTCACACCGCCAGTATAATTCATTAGCATCTGCAGAAGAGAATCATACCACAATTGAAATTTTAAACTGACAAGAAATGAAATGAAATTGAAAAGAATGGTAAAGACCAAGAAAAAAGAAAAATACAAAAATACAAACATCAGTGAATATATATATATACCCTCAGTGAGAGCCCTCGTGAGAGCTCTATAACGAGCCATGAAATCATTGAAAACTCGTCGCACCTGAGGACGAGCATTTGTACGGATTTTTAAAACCTCCAGTACTTGAGGAAGCTGATTAATCTTTTTAAACAACAGCTTCCTGCACAAGTTGATTCCATTAATTAACAAGTCATTTACATAGCATGAAATTCATATTCAAGCATTATTAATTGTTGTTTACAAAAATGGAATATGTACCTATGCTTTTTACAAAATCCACCGCACGTGCCTTCATAAAAAGCCACAGAAAGTAACCAAAGATCGCAGCGATGGGCAACAAAATTCAGCCAATCATCTCTGGACATGCGATCTCTGTACTTGTTGATACCCCGTATAGGTATAGGTTCAGGAAGGTTCGGAGGAGCATCCACTGGTGGCGGCGCCACCCTCCACCGCCCATTGGAATCTCCATATAGGCAAAGCTCCTCCACTGAATCATCACCACGTTTATATATATCGTAACCCCAGTCAATTCTTTCATCACCATTTCACCCATATTTGGCAAGCCATATATATGTCAACAAATAAACTTATTCTGCTCATGTAAACAAGTCAAGATGTGGGGCTTTACAATTTGTATCGTCACTCCGACACAGATGTATTACTATCATATATTATCCTCTAATCTAACAACTAAACTAAAAATGTAAAAACTCACAAGACATATAAGAAACTTATTCTGTGTTTTTTTCACTTGCATGTTATTAGTAGGTTTAAATTAAATTGCATGTCAATTTCATATTCCCAAAAATTATTTTATAAATTTCAATAGAATTCTAATATTGAAAATATCATAATAAATTTTGATTTGAAGGTCCGGAACCACAAAAAAGAAAAATAGAAAATAAGAATACAGGGGGAAAATAAAAGAAGATGAAGAAGAAAGAGGCAGGATTATATTAATCAATTTCATAATGTCCACCAAAAATTCTACATTTGCTCCGTACCTAGTGATCAACAATAATTTTTAAGCTATAAACTAGGAGCACAAGGGGAAAACTTAATGAGGATATAAAATCATATAAAAAGTAATAATATGTAATTTCTTTCTTTCTTCTTGCCTGAAAATATATAAGTTTATCACAGAATGCTAATTAAATAAGTGGAATAAACTAAAAATGCTTATTCTTTCGCTTTTCCACCGTTTTCAAGAAAGGAAGCTGAGTTTCAAGAAACAGATATGGGAATAAGGTGATCGAAAGCTCACCGTTGGGATCACATAGGACATAGAACTGACGAAAATCTGCAGAAAAGAAGCATATAACGATTGAAACTGAGAGGGAAATGACATGAAATTATGAAAAGAATAGAAATTAAATAGAGAAGAAAGAAAGGAATATATATATATATATATATATATATACCTTCAGTTAGGGCCTTAATGAGAGCGCTTCTACGAGCCCAGAAATCCCTCAAAACTGGCCCCACCTTAGCACGAACACAGAGCTCATCCGACTCAGCTTCCATTTACAGCAGAAATTGTAGTTTGTAACCAAACGGAGGGAAAAGAATTGATAGGAAACAATTGTCGAGAGCGATCTTGAAGGACAGGGATTTTATAAAGCTACGTCGTCTTCCTTCATGCACAATAACCGAATTATGATGTCAGCCAAGGTGTTGAGACTGTTTCTTGAGGGTTACGCTCAAAGCAGAGCCGAGCGGTTGCTTCGATCAAGTCGCTAATATATATATATATATATATATATATTGAAAAAGTAATACTATTAATCACTTGGGAAATTAAATTGAAATACCAGTCATCTCAAACCTTGACCAATATGGGATCACATCTTTAATCTCAAATATAAGTGATCTCTTATAACTAATTCATAAAATGAAGTGCTAAAAACAATTAAAGCATTAAGTTTGTAATAAAATTCAAGTAATTCCTAATATAATCTTTAATAAATGTAATAAATTCCAACATCATATTAGTTTCTACTCTCTCACTATCCTTATTATATATATGACTATATATGAAAAAAAATACCTAATACTCCTTAAAATTAACAAATGCCTTCTAAAAATGATTAAATGACCCAATTATTTATTTATTTATTTATTTATTTATTTATTTTTTTGAAGATTTATTACAACAAGACTGGAGGCATATATATAAACCAATGGGAGGCAAAAGAGCTTGAGTGGCACAATTGCAATCAATCTGCAAGTGCAAGATGAAAAGAAGAAGATTCCTTATTCCATAATCTTAACTTCTTTATCTCTTTGTCAAGAGAGAGTACCTTCAACATGATGCCCCCTTTTTTTGTAAGACATGTAATAAACAAGAACATTAATGTTTAATTGAAGAATATAACTCGGTTTATTGATTTAAATTTGTTTATGATTATTAGTGTAACATCCCCATTTTTCGTGTGCATTAGTGTGAAGTTATTTGCATATATGATTTGTTTTATGAAGTTATGTGTTAGTGAATATAGGTGATTGTGTGAAATTACTTGTTATGGGTATTAAATTTGACCAAAAAGTATGAGAAGAAGGTTGCATGAATATTTATTGGGGATTATTCTGGCTTAGAAATTTTAGAGGCAATATCATGTGGTACCGAAAAGCCAATTGAGGAAGAGAAATCCTTATATGGAATTAAGGATTTATTCTCTACATTTATCCAATCTTTGCAACTAAATAAATAATAAACTAAGTTGCAAATAAAGGTCTTGTGGGCGATTAATGGGATCATATTGGTATGAACTCCACATCACCTCACTTCACCAATTTATTAAATTAGCCAAGGTGCATATAGGTTTTACGTGCCTCATGAAGATTGATAATCATTAAATTCATATTATTTTAAATGCGAAAAGGAGTTAAGAACTCTATCATTGTCATGGTTTAATGGATCAAATTAGTTGAATATGTGGTTTCATCTTCATAATGAGTTTTTAGACTTCATTTGCATTAATTTTGGTCATATTTGAAGTTTGGTTAAAAATTGGGCTTAAATCACACCTCTTTTACAATCGGGTGATAAACACTGTTAGGTATTTTGATCATAACTTGAGTTATAGAAATCTAATTGATACCCAATTTGCATTTTCAGAAAGCTAAGAGGAAGCCCTACAACTCCTATGAAGAGCCCAAAAGCTAAATCAGATGTTTAGAGGGCCAAAATTGGCCTGGAAACCGAAACAGGCTGCTTTCACTGGACTCTGGAATGACGTTCGGTATTCGACCCATATCTAGAGTTACAGACCTCCAAATGGGGCTCCGTTTGAACGACTGGAAAGCTGACATCCGGGGCGACACTTCATATGAAGATCACATGGCCAGATTCGGATTATTTCGTGGCCTAACATGGGCTGGAAAAGAGGACATTGTTTTGGAGCTGTAAAGTGATTCAAAGATGCTTCCAAGTTGGCCACTAACTAAAGTGACGAATTTGAGTTGTAAAGTGCATGGAAGAGATGCTCCTAGCTGCCTATAAATAGAAGGGTGTTATGAAGAGCAAGACACCTTGGAGATGATCCTTCTCTCCCATTCTAACTTCCTTCTTGTATTTCTTACCTCCTACATGGAAGGTTTTAGTTTTGCTTTATGTATTGTCTTTAATTCTTGTCTTTAATTTCTTGCCTCCTACATGGAAGGCTTTACTTTTCCTTATTAGTTTTATGTATTGTTTTTCTTTTGTATTCCTAGCCTCCTTCTTGGAATGGTTTAGTGTTAATCTTTCCTTTTTATTTTATTTTGATTTTATGTTCTTCATCTTTTTCTGTATGGATTCACTATGTTGTTGAGATTTATTTTGGAATAGAAGCTTTCATTTTCTTTAATTGTTCTTTGTGTTCTTTATGTTCATGTTGAACTTGTTCATGTTCTTCGTGGTCATGATGAACATCTTTACTTCTGCATTTTCATTTTATCCAGCCATGCTTGGCTAAGTTTCTGTGATCGACCCATGAGTTGAGGATTCCATGGTGTCATCCGGAGGACTTGTGCTTTAATCAGTAACTGACTTGTTTCTGTTAATTTTAATCGGATCCGATTATAATTATGGATTGGGTATTAGATTTAATATCCAGATTGAAATCCCAAGGACTTAGGTTGGACCGGGTTGCAGAGAACGTTGTGCGATTGTGCAGCGAGCTCACCACGTGTTCGATCAAATGCTAGGCGATCGTCTAGTCGAGGGAGTTTCTGGACAAATGCAGAGATCTCGGTTTGTCTAGAATCAATCACAGGTTCAGTTATTTTATTTTTGTTCAATGATGGAAGTTCTTGGAATCCCAATTCTGGGTTGATCCATTTCAATTTGACTAATCTCATCTTTCTCCATTCTGTCTTTAATTCCTGTTCTAAATCCAACAAAACCCAATCCCCCCTTGTTTTCATTTCATTTGCATGACATCTAGATTACTTAGGATTTAATAAAAGGCTCCTCGAGAAGAGAGAACGATCCTAGGTTTGCCTATATGCAATCCTTGGTTAATTGTTGATTGTAGACCCCAAGGCTAATGACAAAAGGTCTTCATCAAATGGCGCCGTTGCCGGGGAGCTAAGTAATTGGCTCCCTAGGTAATCTAATTGTCGAATTGACTTTTGACAAGGGGTTTCTCGTGTGAAGCTGATTAGATTTACATTTTTGGTAACTTTTGTTAACTTGTTTTCTTAAAAAAAAAAAAAAAAAAAATTTGGTCTAGCATCAGGTTTTGTTTTGTTGTACTTTGCTGTTTTTACCACTTCTGGTGGCATTTTTGAAATTTTGTGTGTTTGATGTTGCATGAGTACTAGGAGTACCACTCATCTAGAAAACTTGCTTGCATTTGATCCTGAAATAGAAAGAACAATTTCTATTGCTAAAAGAGCTGTTAAGTCAGGTCATAAAATTAATACAGAATTGGACACTGGACTAGAACATTTTGATCTTAAGGATTCTGATTCTAGTAGTAATTTTTCTGACTCTAAAAATATGGCAGAACAAGTAATCCGCCCTACCTTGAAAGAATTAGCTACCCCTGATGTTGGGAATCAAAATTTGTGCATCCGATATCCTGAACTTGCTGCTAACTTTGAACTAAAATCTGGACTTATCCATTTGTTGCCCAAGTTTCATGGTCTTGCAGGTGAATGTCCTCACAGACATTTAAAGGAGTTCCATGTGGTATGCAGCACGATGAAACCACAAGCAATTGATGAAGGCCACATTAAGCTGAGAGCTTTTCCATTTTCCCTAGATGGTGTGGCTAAGGATTGGCTATACAATTTGCAACCAACATCTGTTGGGAATTGGGATGACATGCAGAAGATATTCCTAGAGAGGTTCTTCCCTTCCTCAAAAGCCATTGCTATCCAAAAGGAGATCACTAGTATTAAACAAAACAATGGGGAGACCCTGTATGAATATTGGGAAAGGTTCAAGCGACTGTGTGCTAGCTGTCCACACCACCAGATCTCAGACCAACTCTTGATTACATATTTCTATTCTGGTTTGTTACCATTGGACAAAAGTTTTGTTGATGCATCTAGTGGTGGAGCCTTAGATAGAAAGACACCTGAAGATGCCCGAGAGTTGATATCTACTATGGCTGCTAATTCTCAACAGTTTGGCACTAGAGCAAATTCTACTCCTACTGTTTACCATCTTCAAACACCTCCAGTGCAGTACGATTCTAAGAGGTTAGAGAATAGACTTGATGATCTGACCTCTCTAGTGAGGCAGTTAGCAGTGACACAGACAGTACAATCTTCTCCTCCTCAGATTGGGTACTCATGTGGGTTCTGTCCTGACCCTTATCACTCTACTGACTCTTGTCCTACCTTGCATGACCCTACTCATCAAGACCAGTCGGTTGCTGCAGTCGGTGTTTTTCCAGGGAAGCCACAACACCAGCAGAATAATCCATTTTCTAATACATACAATCCAGGCTGGAGGAATCACCCCAATTTCCGTTGGAACCAGAATCAGAACCATAGTGACCAACATCAGCAAAATTCTGGGAATTACCAACACAGACAGTACAGACCACAGAATTTTCAACAGCAATCTGCTCCTTCTTTGCCTTTGCCAGCAGCACCCCCTCGACCAGCCATATGTGCACCTCCACAGGCAACACAACAGCAGGCTAGTAGCAGTGGTAGTGGTGGTCCCTCACTTGAGGATATGATGAAGCAATTTGTCGCAGCCAATATGCAGTTCCAACAGCAAACATCCCAGTTCCAACAGCAAACTGACACTGCCATTCAGGGTTTGCAAACACAGATTGGCCAGTTGGCAACATCATTGAATCAGCTTCAACCTCAAGGATCCAACACTCTTCCTTCACAGACCATTCCCAATCCTAAGGGGAATGTGAGTGCTATCTCCCTACGGTCTGGCAAACAATTAGGGGAACCTACACCAGCTGCAGATGTGACTTCTACATCAGAAAAAGCGTCAGACAATGTGAAGATTGACTCTAAAAATAAAAAGACAATGCAGCAGGTTGAAGAAGAAGACACCCCCATTCCTCTTCCCTTCCCTCAGAGAGCGATTCAGTCCAAGAAGTTGGCAGAAAAAGCACAAGAGAAGGATATACTTGAGACATTCAGAAGAGTAGAAATCAACATTCCTCTCTTAGATGCGGTCAAACAAATTCCCAAATATGCCAAGTTTTTGAAGGAGCTGTGCACCAACAAGAGGCGACTGAAGGGGAGTGAACGAGTGAGCTTGAATCAGAATGTATCAGCACTCATCCAGCCTACAATGCCTCGCAAGTGCAAGGATCCAGGGATGTTTTCTATCCCTTGCTGTTTTGGTAGCTACAGATTTGATAATTGCATGCTAGATTTAGGTGCTTCTATTAATGTCATGCCTGCATCTATTTACAAATCTCTTGGTCTTGGTCCTTTACGTCCTACTGGTGTTATTGTTCAGTTAGCTAATAGGAGTAATGTTCATCCTTCTGGTGTAGTTGAAGATGTATTAGTCAAAGTTAATGAATTGATATTCCCTGCTGACTTTTACATCTTAGATATGGAGGATGAGTCTCCTAGTAGCAGGTCACCAATCATTCTAGGCAGGCCTTTCATGAAAACAGCCAGGACTAAGATAGATGTGCATTCTGGTACTCTTTCCATGGAGTTTGGTGATATATCTGTGAATTTTAATATCTTTGATTCCATGAAACATCCTAGGGAAGATCATTCTGTTTTCTCCATTGATGTGATTGATGATGCTGTGGATGATATTCTTGCTAGTTGGTGTGCTGAGAGTGATTCTCCCATTTGTGCATGTGCTGATAATGAATGGTGCTCTGTTTGCACTAATTTGCTTAATGCTGCATTGCTTGGTGAATTTGACTTGCTTGATGATTCCGACTTGCTTGGTCATTCTACATTACATATAGATTCTGATATTGATTCTGAGTTTGAGCTCAATCCTAATCCTAATGAGCATCCTGATCCAGATTTTGATGAGCTTAACTCTGATTTTGATGGGTTTGATTCTGATGTTAACATTGAGCTGTATAGACACAATTCTTCTGCTTCTTTGAATGTGGTTTCAGGTATTTCTAATGTCATGACAGCAGACTTGTTGCAACAACCACCCAAGCTTCTTCCCTCTACTGAGCAACCACCCAAGATTGAGTTAAAAGCCCTTCCAGATCACTTGAAGTATGCATTTTTAGAGATGGACGAACAATTGCCAGTCATTGTGGCCAACAATCTTCTTCCTGACCAAGAAGAGAAGCTGCTAAGCTTATTAAAGGCCAACAAGAAAGCCATTGGGTGGACATTAGCTGACATTGTTGGCATCAGCCCTACCACGTGTATGCATCGAATTCTGTTAGAAGAGGATTCTAAGCCGGTAAGGCAACCCCAAAGACGCCTTAATCCTCTTATCCTTGATGTGGTGAAAAAAGAGGTAACTAAGCTTCTGCAAGCTGGTATCATTTATCCCATTTCTGATAGCCAGTGGGTTAGCCCGGTCCAGGTGGTTCCCAAGAAGTCTGGAGTCACTGTGGTAGCCAATCAGAACAATGAGCTCATTCCTACTCGAGTTCAGAACAGTTGGAGAGTTTGCATCGATTACAGGAGACTTAACCAAGCTACACGCAAGGATCACTATCCTTTACCTTTCATTGATCAGATGTTAGAGCGATTAGCTGGTAAGTCTCACTACTGCTTCCTGGATGGCTACTCAGGATATTTCCAGATCCATATAGCTCCTGAGGATCAAGAAAAGACAACCTTCACATGCCCCTTTGGAACATATGCTTACCGGAGGATGCCTTTTGGCCTTTGCAATGCTCCTGGCACTTTTCAGCGTTGTATGGTAAGTATTTTCTCTGAGTTTCTAGAGGATTGCATGGAAGTTTTTATGGATGATTTCACTGTATATGGGTCTGATTTTGATGCATGCTTAGCTAATTTGTCAAGAGTTTTGCATAGGTGCATTGAATCTAATCTTGTACTGAATTATGAGAAGTGTCACTTCATGGTTGAGTCAGGTGTAGTCTTGGGACACATAGTGTCTAGGAAAGGGATTGAGGTAGACCCTGCTAAGATAGATGTGATTACTACTTTGCCTTACCCTGCATCTGTGCGGGAGGTTCGCTCTTTTCTTGGTCATGCAGGTTTCTATCGGCGTTTCATTCGGGACTTTAGCAAGACTGCTCGACCTTTGACCAACCTTCTGCATAAGGACACTGACTTTGTGTTTGATGACGAGTGCAAGGCGGCCTTTGATCACTTGAAGCATTGCCTGACCACAGCCCCAGTGATCCAGCCCCCAGATTGGTCCCTTCCCTTCGAGTTGATGTGTGATGCTTCCAACTACGCGGTCGGCGCTATCTTGGCACAGCGGGTCAATAAAGCATCTCATGTCATTGCATATGCCTCCAAGACCTTGGACCCTGCCCAGTCTAATTATACCACTACTGAAAAGGAGTTGTTGGCCATTGTATTTGCTTTTGATAAGTTTAGGTCATATCTATTAGCTAGTAGTGTGATTGTTTTCTCTGACCATGCTGCTTTAAAGTTTCTTTTGAAAAAGTCAGATGCAAAGCCACGACTCATCCGATGGATGTTATTGCTCCAAGAATTTGATGTTGAGATTCGAGACAGAAGTGGAGCACAGAACTGGGTAGCTGACCATTTGAGTCGTATTACCCATTCAGTCTCTCATCCCTCTTCTATTCAGGATGATTTCCCTGATGAGCAGCTTTTACAGCTACAAGGTAAGATTCCTTGGTATGCTGATCTTGTTAACTACTTGGTAGCTGGTGTTTTTCCTGCAGACTCCACTAGGGCCCAAAACCTGAAATTGAAAAGTGAGTCTAAATATTATGTTTGGGATGACCCTTATTTGTGGAAATTTTGTAGTGACCAAGTAGTTAGAAGATGTGTGCCTGATCATGAATTTCACTCCATATTGCATTTTTCTCATGCTTCTGCCTGTGGTGGTCACTTTGGACCCCAAAGAACTGCTAGGAAAGTGTTAGAATGTGGGTTATTTTGGCCTTCCCTGTTTCATGATGCCCATCTGTTTTGCAAATCATGTGATAACTGTCAGAGGGCAGGAAGTATTTCCCGTAGGCATGAGATGCCCCAGAACCCTATATTGTTTTGTGAGATCTTTGATGTTTGGGGCATTGATTTTATGGGTCCATTTCCTGCCTCATATGGTTATACTTACATATTGCTTGCTGTTGATTATGTTTCGAAATGGGTTGAGGCGAAAGCCACCCGGACTAATGATTCTTCTGTGGTGGTGGATTTTGTTAGGTCTAACATTTTCTGCAGGTTTGGCATTCCTAGAGCTATTATCAGTGACCAAGGCTCCCATTTTTGTAATCGAAGCATAGGTGCCTTGCTACGCAAGTATGGAGTGCTTCACAAGGTTTCTACAGCCTACCATCCTCAGACCAACGGTCAAGCTGAAGTCTCAAATAGAGAGATTAAGCAAATCCTTCAGAAGACTGTCAACTCTACCAGGAAAGATTGGAGTAAGCGATTGGATGATGCTTTGTGGGCATACCGCACTGCCTACAAGACTCCGATTGGGATGTCTCCCTATCGACTTGTCTTTGGTAAAGCGTGTCATCTTCCAGTTGAGTTGGAACATCAAGCCTATTGGGCCATTAAGAAGTGTAACATGGATTTGGCTAAGTCTGGGTTGGAACGGAAGCTGCAGTTGCAAGAATTAGAAGAGCTTAGATTGGATGCCTATGAGAGTTCGAGGTTGTACAAGGAAAAGACTAAGGCATTCCATGATAAACATATTCTAAGGAAAGAATTTTCTGTGGGCCAAAAAGTTCTTCTTTTTAACTCCCGTCTGAAGTTTATGCCTGGTAAGCTTCGATCTAAATGGGATGGCCCTTTTGTGATCACTAACATATTTCCATTTGGTGCTGTTGAGCTGTGTGATCCACCCACAGGACGAACCTTTAAGGTAAACGGGCATCGCCTTAAGCAATTTCACGAGGGACCCCAGCAACAGCCTGAGGAAGCAGAGATTCTCCTCATCGATGCCACTTATCCTCCATAAACCCTTGGGGAGTATTCTTCTTTCTTCTCCCTCTTTCTCTTTTATCTGTTTTCCTTTTAACTCCTTTGCTTTTCAAAATAAATTCAGTCTCTCTTTCTATGATTGCTACATATTATGAACTTGAACATTTTTTTTTTGGATGGATCATTCCATTTGTTTTGCAATTCTGAACTCTTCGATTTCATGTCTTGGTAGTTGAATTGGTGATGTTGATTGTATAAGATGGTATTGACCCGGTGAGGTTTTGAGCCTACATGAATGGACTTCATCTTTTGCCATTCTTTCTTTCATGTGTGCATCTGCTCATGATTTGCGTTCTCTAGAACTTGCTCCTTTTCTTTTTGAAACTACATTTTCACTTATGTGCATAGGTATGATGGAAGCTTGTTTTTGTTTCCTTTTGTTTTCCCCACTTTGGCCAAATAGCCTTTCCCATACATTATTATTCTTTTGGTAACCCCTTTGTGCCTTTTTGTCCATTCTGTTCTAAGCCACATTACAAGCCTAAGCGTTAAACCATTTTATTCCGCACCATGAAAAATTATTGAGCATTGGTTTACCTTGGTTTTGTGTTTAAGTGTGAGGGTTGCTCAGGAGCGCAACAGTTTAAGTGTGGGGGGAAGATATTTGAGTTTGCCATTGTGATTATATATATAGCACAGTTCAAAAAAAAAAAGAAAAAGAAAAGAAAAGAAAAGAAAGAAAAAAAAAAAGAAGAAAAAAAAAAGATAAAGAAAAAAAAAGGGGTGTAAAAAAAAAATTAGAAAGAAATGAGGTATTTGAGTTAAATAAAAGTTTTCATACATAGAGAATGATTGTGTTAATCAGTGCTCAATTTAATTTCTTTGGTGCTTAGCCTCTCATTCCATATTTTTACCTACCTTTACCCTAACCCCATTACAACCTGTAATAACAAGCTCTCTTGATTTGTGCATGTATGTGTTATGAGTAGTAGAGACGTAGAAATTGAGCAAGCTTATGGTAGAACAATTTTCTTGGGTAGAATTTGAGCGATACACTTATATACCTTAAACACTTGAGAGATTCATTTGAGAGGTTGATTGATTGAGCGTATCATTTGAAAGACCATCTTATGTAATTAGTGTCATTGATTGAAATTGCCAAAATTGTGATTGGAGATAAAAGAATTTTGGTTTTCATTTATCGATCTTTTGAAGCTTTCTATCCCTTGTTCAATTTTTACATTACTGGCAACTATTTGAAAAAAAAAAAAAAGTTTTCTTGCTTTAGATTTTTGCCCAGGAGTGCAAAAGGCTAAGTGTGGGGGAGTTTGATAATCATTAAATTCATATTATTTTAAATGCGAAAAGGAGTTAAGAACTCTATCATTGTCATGGTTTAATGGATCAAATTAGTTGAATATGTGGTTTCATCTTCATAATGAGTTTTTAGACTTCATTTGCATTAATTTTGGTCATATTTGAAGTTTGGTTAAAAATTGGGCTTAAATCACACCTCTTTTACAATCGGGTGATAAACACTGTTAGGTATTTTGATCATAACTTGAGTTATAGAAATCTAATTGATACCCAATTTGCATTTTCAGAAAGCTAAGAGGAAGCCCTACAACTCCTATGAAGAGCCCAAAAGCTAAATCAGATGTTTAGAGGGCCAAAATTGGCCTGGAAACCGAAACAGGCTGCTTTCACTGGACTCTGGAATGACGTTCGGTATTCGACCCATATCTAGAGTTACAGACCTCCAAATGGGGCTCCGTTTGAACGACTGGAAAGCTGACATCCGGGGCGACACTTCATATGAAGATCACATGGCCAGATTCGGATTATTTCGTGGCCTAACATGGGCTGGAAAAGAGGACATTGTTTTGGAGCTGTAAAGTGATTCAAAGATGCTTCCAAGTTGGCCACTAACTAAAGTGACGAATTTGAGTTGTAAAGTGCATGGAAGAGATGCTCCTAGCTGCCTATAAATAGAAGGGTGTTATGAAGAGCAAGACACCTTGGAGATGATCCTTCTCTCCCATTCTAACTTCCTTCTTGTATTTCTTACCTCCTACATGGAAGGTTTTAGTTTTGCTTTATGTATTGTCTTTAATTCTTGTCTTTAATTTCTTGCCTCCTACATGGAAGGCTTTACTTTTCCTTATTAGTTTTATGTATTGTTTTTCTTTTGTATTCCTAGCCTCCTTCTTGGAATGGTTTAGTGTTAATCTTTCCTTTTTATTTTATTTTGATTTTATGTTCTTCATCTTTTTCTGTATGGATTCACTATGTTGTTGAGATTTATTTTGGAATAGAAGCTTTCATTTTCTTTAATTGTTCTTTGTGTTCTTTATGTTCATGTTGAACTTGTTCATGTTCTTCGTGGTCATGATGAACATCTTTACTTCTGCATTTTCATTTTATCCAGCCATGCTTGGCTAAGTTTCTGTGATCGACCCATGAGTTGAGGATTCCATGGTGTCATCCGGAGGACTTGTGCTTTAATCAGTAACTGACTTGTTTCTGTTAATTTTAATCGGATCCGATTATAATTATGGATTGGGTATTAGATTTAATATCCAGATTGAAATCCCAAGGACTTAGGTTGGACCGGGTTGCAGAGAACGTTGTGCGATTGTGCAGCGAGCTCACCACGTGTTCGATCAAATGCTAGGCGATCGTCTAGTCGAGGGAGTTTCTGGACAAATGCAGAGATCTCGGTTTGTCTAGAATCAATCACAGGTTCAGTTATTTTATTTTTGTTCAATGATGGAAGTTCTTGGAATCCCAATTCTGGGTTGATCCATTTCAATTTGACTAATCTCATCTTTCTCCATTCTGTCTTTAATTCCTGTTCTAAATCCAACAAAACCCAATCCCCCCTTGTTTTCATTTCATTTGCATGACATCTAGATTACTTAGGATTTAATAAAAGGCTCCTCGAGAAGAGAGAACGATCCTAGGTTTGCCTATATGCAATCCTTGGTTAATTGTTGATTGTAGACCCCAAGGCTAATGACAAAAGGTCTTCATCAAAGATCATGACACATCAGCCCCTTCCTCATGAATTCTTGATCCAATCATATAAAACACCCATATGATTATATGATTCCAAAAGGTCAAGCCAACCCGTCACTTTTCTTGCCCAAAACGACCTCAAACTTCTTGGGCTAATAATTTGAAGTGTTGGTTTAATTATAACCATTAGTCAAACTGAAACATTATTTCCCCAAGGGTCTCGGCCAACAAGGGCAATTGGATGAGAACCAAATGTTATTATTGTAAATAAGTAGGAAGTTTAAGTCTAAAAGATACTCCCCTCCTCCAACCGACTTAAGCCTCTTTATACCTAATAATTCTTCATCACATTTATCCATTTCGGATACACACCCAGAGCACACCGAAAGGGAGAGTGAGGGAGTGAAAGGCTAAGAAGGAGTTGGAGGAAGAAGAGCACCCGAAAACTTGACGGTTTACCGATTAAAACATTTGAGGTAAGTTTCTAGAGTTTCTCCTAATCTTCTTTTCTACAAGTATGATATTTGGAGAGGCATATAAAGTTACGAAAGTCTGGTTTTGGAAAGGGGAAATGAAGAACACTATACAATAGTACAAGAAAACGTTATGGGATAAAAGAATATAGATTATATTTTCACTTCATTGCTTGTATGACTGAATAATGTTGTATGGAAGATGAGCTTGAATATATTTTAGTCCAAAGGATTTTTGTTTGATTCCGTGCTGAATATAGGTGTTGGAAATGCTGAAATAGTCTTATGTTAAGTAGTATTGGGATGACATGTTAGAACTTCATGAATATCATGTCTCCCCTGTTCGGTCAGACCTTGTTTGAGCATGAAGGAGGTGGATTTTGTCTAATCTAATGCTTCCAACGTGTCTAGAGGATGTTTTTGTGTAGAGTAGCGATAAGAATGTGAATTTAGAAAGCATAAATGGAAGTTAGAAAATTGTTAGGTGCTGTTTCTGGAAATTCCCTGTGGAGTCAGTCACCTTCTTCATGATATTTGACATGGTAGATGGATTTCGAAAATTATGAGATTTTTCAGGGAGAAAGTATACATCTCAAGGATTATTTTCATATGTAATATGTAATTTTTCAAGTTCTGGACTGGGAGAAATTTATTTTTGAAAATGACCCTCTGATTCTGGACATTATTTCGGACAGAAGGGGAATTTTGGGCTAATGGATATATTTTCGACTTGGTCTGGCCTAAATGAGTATTTTTGGTTGGAAATAGATATATTAAGGGTCATTTGGGCTTTGGAATCAACCCAAAAGGATTTTTCTAGATTTAATTATGAATTTTTGAAGGTGAGTCACTGGTTGCTGGAAAATCCTGAAAAGTGACGAAAATTAAAAGAATAAAGGCCCATATTAAACTCCTTAATAAGAAAATGGATTTAGTAAGAATAGACCTATGAATTGGGCTTATTTTAAATTATCAAATGAATATTTATTAAAAAGAATTTAATTATATTTACATTTTATTATTTTAGGGATAATTGTGATATTTTGCATTGGAAAGGTTATTTTTATTCGTAATCAACTGCCAAGTAGTAACCTTAATTTTCATATACTCTGTGTGACTTGTGTATGTATGTTTTTCCATGTTTACGACATATATTCGGTTATCATTCATTTTCCTAGCGCTATGGAACCGAAACACGCTATGTGCATAAACGGGCCTTGCTATGTGCGGTGCCCGGTGGTTTGTACTGTGTGCTATTAGGACCACAGCAGTCTGTGCTGTGTGCTATTAGGACTGTTAGTTCCGGATTGGCTGTGTGCCTTGTTGTGTGCATGATACTGAATGAGATGTGGTTTGAATTATTTTTATTCGTGGTTTGCCTACATTCTTCATTATACATTTTATATGAGATTAACGGTTATTCTGCGATTCAAAAATTGAATCCCAGCTCCTTTTAAGTCATCTGGCAGCTCTTTGAGACCGGAGCAGGGAGACAGGGGTAAGGCTCTGGAGCTAGAGTAGTGTGGAGGTGACTGTTATTTTTGGGTATTTATTTTAATTACCGGATGACTGTAGTATATTAGTTTGGCCGGTCAGGCACCATTATCTAGATGACTGTATATTTTAATCCCTTTGGGGGGAAAAAAACGTTATCTTTCCGTATTTTTATCAATATATGTTTGTCCAAACCGGTGTGTGCTCTGCTGCTTATACTCTGATATGTGTCGTAAATTAACGAGGAAAATATAAGCTAAAAATTAAATAAAAGTAAAGAACCGCACTACCCACCACCCGAAAGGGCGAGGCCGGTAGGTGTGTAACAATTAGGCTTTGGTATATTAATGGGCAATCATTGTCCACGCACGCCAATATTTAGTGAGGAGGAAGAAGTAATATATAAAAAATGAACTGTCAGAACTGCCAATCACCCACTAAGTAATAGTCCAGACAAAAAATAGGTAATCAAACAACATATCATTTTAGTGGGACAACAGAGTATTGGAGAGACCGTAGTACGTAGTAGAGAAACCAAGCACAACTAAACTAGAAATCCTAATGTAAAAGGTAATCACTATACAGATGACGATGATCGATACTTTCCCGTAATAAAAAGCTATGCACGTGCAGTACTACCTCATAGATGGTGATCATCAACAAACTCAGATCTACCTCATAGATGGTGATCATCAACAAACTCAGATAGTACGTTGGAAGCTCTCGTCAATCTATCATTTAGCATCGCTGTGGTTAGCAACGTAACCCAATATAGCCATTGCTTTTTGGGGAGTGTATTTCTGACTTAGTTGTTATCCACCACAGGTTCTGGATTCTCTGGAGGAACAACCGTAGATGATGCTTCCACTCTCCACTGCCCATTAGATTCTCCTAATAGGTCAAGAGCCCTCCCCGTTGAATCACCACTTTTGTATATATATTAATTATACAGCAAAATAACAAGCCACGAGATATAATTTGTATCCTCACTTCAATGCAAATGTACTACTATGATATTAATTCTGGATTATTTTAATAAAAGATTCAATTGATTGTATTTCACCAAACCAATTTGTGTGATTTATAAATTGATATATAATCTAATGATCCATAATATATATTATTTTTTAGAAATTTATTTAATTTCCTTAATCTTTCAACAACCTAAAAAAAAAAAAAATCAATAGAGTCTTAAGTAAGAGTACTATCATATATCATTATCTAATCTATTAATAATAAATTATAATTAAACTGAAAATACTGATAATAATGCTAGACAGGCTGCCGTTTGCCAACTTTGATGCTCTCTTTCTCTATTTTTCTCTCAGTTACATGTTAATTGTATGTTAAATTTCAAATCTTGTAAATTCACTTTTAAAATATTAGATTTTTAAAAATAAATCGATTTAAATAGCCCTATTAGTATAGAAATATATATAAAGAACAATAATATTTAATACTGTAGTAACTAATCGATGGCGAAACATGTTGCACCGCATTGGCAGATCAAACAATTTTACTAGCAGAGAAGAGCAGAAATGGTACCAGAGGGGCATATTTTCAATATTTCAGGACCTACTTATCTCAAATACTTGACTGGTACATATGTTCATGTTCTCCTAAAATTTCTTGCCACACAAAAGCTTAAGCTAACAGCAACAACATTAATTTATAGCGATATACTCATGGGCTCTAATGCATGCATGTGTCTTCTATGGTGAAAGCAGGAGTCCCTGTTTATACTTAGGGCAATGAAACGGAATATCAGTTTTCTGCCTTAGCTGATTGAGTGCCATGTTTGTTCTTGAATCCAGCTGACACTATTTGTTCTGGCTATATTGGGTATGTTGAGCAGAGGTTGGAGAATGTGGCCACAAAGCATACTCTTGAGAGCTTTATAATGTCTTATGTGTTTGACATGAATTCGGAGCCTCGCCATTTGATTCCTTCTGCTGAGTTGATCATCAATCAAGCTCACTCACCTTGTTTCAACGTGGCTCACAGGATTCAACAATGGTGGGACCCTACTCTGCTTTATCACCCTGTTATATATCATTACAGGTGATAATAACTTGACAAGGTTTTAAGTGAAGTGAGGCTTACTTGTTCATCTCCCTACTTCACTTAAAATGCTTTAAAGATGCATAGTATAAAAATGAGAAAACCATGAACATGCAATTCCTTGAAATGGTCTAGAATATAAATCATTTAGTGACGGTACAACTCAAGTGCTAACTTATAGAGCAATAGAGAGTATATTGTAAATATAGATTTTGAAGTAGCAGATTCTGCTTTGCTAATATTTTTGTCCCAAAAGTTCAACGCTATCAACAACATATAGAGAGCAACATATTTGAGATCTCTAGGATTGAAAAGCCCAAGTATATTGATATACCATTAACGGAAAGACAAGTTTAATTTCGTCATGACAAAATGGATGGTAATGAGATGGACATTGGGGCAAAGATTTCTAGTTGGAGATACTATATCCGGTCCTTAATATAAAACATATTTACTTATATTAATTAGATTAATGAAGTTAGTTGACTTAGTTACATGACATGTTTGTTTTTTAAAAACATCCTAATCATATTCTTTTATTGCCCCCTTCGCTATTCTCTTTGATTGTTTTTGAGGAAGTATATCAACTAGGGCCAAATAAAAAAAAGATTGACAAATAAGAAAATTATATTTTATATTTATGACCACGATCAACTCTCTCAAATATATCTTATATTAAGGACTTTTTAGAGTATATTAATTTAATAATATACAAATTGTTGAGAATATTGACATATATGTTTTTTTCAGTCTTTTAAAGAGGAGTAATTATATAGGCCTACGTAGAACCTCTGGGATTCAACGCTCTCTATCACTGAGATCTTTGGGTACTTGAGCTCCTAGTCGGTCATGGATGTGTATTAATAGGCCCATTCTCTTCGGATTGGCCTATCCATATTTAAAGCATCTAATGTTGTTCTTCCATCAGATTTTGTTAGCTTTGTTTTTTTTTTTTTTATACAGCCAGTGGGGGCAGGGGGAGGCAGGGCTCGAACCCTGAATAAGGGGAAATGCCAGCTCCTAAGGCTGGCCCTAGTGCCATCGCGCTACGAGGCGCTTGGCAATTGTTAGCTTTGTTTTGTTTTCACTATTCTGTAACCTTTGGTTTCTGCTTGCGTTTTATCACTTTGGATTTGATTTTTCAACTCTACAATCTCTTTGGCCAAAAAACAAAAACACAACTTAGCGATATATACATATATATATATATATATATATATATTGGTTTGTACTTTGCAGAGGGCATCATAAATCATTGCAGGCGCGAGTTGAAAAACTGTGGCAGAGCAAAAGCTTCTTACAGGATCATGAAATCAGGGTAGAGGAGGAGGAAATATAAAATTTAGGGGGAAAAAAAACTTTGAAATTTGAAGAAAAATGAGATGGGAATAAAAAAGAATTCAGCTTTTATTTTAAATAAGCATTGACTTCCCGCTTTTATTTGAATTGTAATCAATATTCCCAATAGATTCAATCATGCATCAATTAGTTCCACCGACTTCATCTTTCTGCGAGGCATGCAAGATTGACATAGACTGTGTTACGGACCGGCCCAATAGGTTTAGGTCCAGACCTCGGCCCAACTACGCCCACAACAGAACCTGCGATATATTTGGAAGGGATCCGAGATCCCACAAATATAGGATCTCATCAATGGAGATTCTCCTACAATCATGGCGCCAGCCAATCAGCCCCTGACGGCTCAATCTCAGATATCGCCCATTAAGGCAGAGATACGCGCACCAGACTCCTATAAATAGAAGGAAACCCTAAACAGGTGCACACGTTCTATCCTATGCTCTATTTACATACTGCCACACATAGCACACACCCCACTCCCCTAGCTACACGCCTTACTGTTTGCTACGAACTACGTAGACTTTGATCCCTTCAAAGGATACGTAGGCTCTAGGCTTGACAACCTAGTCAAGTCCGATATCTGTGTTCTTAAGACAGAACAGACTGAAATGTTATGAATGTGCCAAAAAATAAATTCACCTACATCACAAAAAACGACTTCATCATTAAAATGAGGCGTTATGAAACAATACATACTATTCACTTATCTCTAATCATAAATACTGTATTACATTTCACATGAATGAAACTCAACCTCTTTTTTTACCCACCCCCCCCCCCCCCAAAAAAAAAAAAGAAAAAAGAAAAGAAAAGACTTAACCTCTTCCTCATTGGGGTCTTCCAAAAGCCACCTTACAACAAACCATGAAAACAAATAGTCCCAATAGCCATTAGAGTCTCTCCAACATTGTCATTGTCAACAACAATCAAGATAAAAATTCAAAATGAGCTGTACATAACAGAATGAAAGTAGCATTATTAACATATATATTTGGAAAACCAAATCTCTCCATGTTCCTGCCAAACACAAAAAGCGCAGAGATATGTAGTATATATATCCTCCCAGATATTAAGTATTTCTTCTGTCAACTGCTGTTCACTCTCAAATACCAATTGCAAAACTTTGTTCAGCAAGTTGTAAGCAAGCCATAGCATTCATCAGCAATTAATGAAACCATTGAAGCTTTCCTTTGCTTTTCTTGTTACATAGTGAAGAAAGTAGCAAGTCATAAACTTCAATGCTCACAAAACCCCAACGATTCTTCAATAGTATACAATAAAAGTTTAGTGGACACAAGTAGATTGGATAAGGTTCGGATTAATCCTCAAAACTAATGTTGTCAACACTGCTACTAGCAGCTCACGTGAGTTGAGAGCGGCGTTTTATTGTTGTATATATAGGCTTTGTGGTTATTGGTCGGAGTAGTTAATGATTAGGAATTTAGGATTTCAAATCAACATATTTATTCTTTAGATTTGAAGTTATATGTACACTTCACCTATACATAAAGAATAAGCAGACAAAGGCACATCTTAGGCTTTGCAGTTTTAAGCTTCCACTTTCACCTCAGATCTTGTAGCATCCTTCGCGTATTTACAAGGTTTGTGGTATAGGTTATATATGCTCTATGGCGATGGTTTCTCCACTCTTGAACGTTCTCAGTTTTTGTTTTTAATAATTCTTCGTTATAGGGAATGCGTTGTTTCAAGTGATGCAAGACATATAAGCGATATTGATATTATGGGTGTTAGCTTAGTAATGGTCTCAAGTCTCACGTGTGGAATAAATCAGAATGAATTAGAATGTGTGATATATATATATATATATTTTATATACAGAAAAGTTTAGGTGGAGGCTAAAACATGTCTCCAAGCTCAAAGAACGCTTACAGAGGTACTTACATCGCCTATCAATGAAGCTCTTATATCGACCAATAAGTATTGAATCTCCTTCCTTTTAGAGTAAAGGACGACGCCTTAGCCAACTGTACCACTCCTCAGTAGCCAGAATGTGTGATATGGTATTCGGAGCTTCATTGTTTTTAAATGGTTTGGGCTGTCACAAGATGGGCTTTTTATGGTCCAAAATAATGTTCCTCGGTGCTGGGTTACTTCTATAGCTTCATCCAATCTGAAGTTGGTTCCGTGATCAAGGAAAAAAAAAATTGAAGTTGGTTAAGTGCTATCTTTTTTTTCAAAAGAGAAGAGAGAGAGAGAGAGACTTGGCTCAACATTGTATTTGCAGTTCTCTGCTACATCTTCATTCTTCTGCCCAGTGGATCCCAAAATATGAACACAAGGTACAGGGAGTAGTTCATTCTTCCGCTCAATGAATTCCAAAATATGAACATAAAATGGCATTATCTATTTAACGATATGTAAATTTGGGATTCTTTTTACCAAAAAAGTAATTGGTTTGTTGAAGTGCTAAGAGGTCTTACTTCCATAAAGAGAAGAATACTAATTCGAATTCTAAGACGCGCACTTAGTTGAGAGAAGTGAGAACCCTTAGCCCTCTAAGCTTCGAAAGTTTCCCTTTATCAAAATATAAAATCAATAAATTTGGGAATTTTTTTTTTTTTTTGGTCGTCCACTTCAACAAAAGGCAACATATACCGCCAGAATTACCAGTGAAGTTAGGTATTGGACCCTCCTAGTTAAGTTAATTATTTGTTAAAAAACGTGTGTTAACTTTCCTAAATTACAATAGTTGATCATTTGTACCATAATTGACCCTTAATAAAAACTCCATTTATATGTGCAATCAACCGAGATTATTTAAGAAAAATTATAAATATAAAGGATAAAGAAGAACAAAGCCTTACATTTATGGATAAAGTAAGCCCCTCACTAACATGAGTTTAATTGGTTAAGGTGGTAGGTACATTAGTCCCTCAACCAAAGAGATATCGGATGCACAGAAAAATTCCCTTGATAATATAATTCAGTTACTAGTTTATTGGATAATGGGCAAAAGTGATAAAACTTATTTGCTTCATTATATATAACATGTTTAGTTCCTATATTTTGGACTAAATTAACCCTCTAAAATGTCTACTGCATTCAAGATCAAAGAGAGTAATAAAGATAGGAGGCAATATTATTTTTCAACTTGGAGAGATTTTATAATGATCTCATTTAAGAGGATAATTGTATGTCATTTTTAAGAATTATGATTGTAAATTGTAAAGATAAATATGGATGAGAGGCAACAAGGCAAGATTTGTCATCCAATTCTGTGTGGTTTCTGTCAGATCACGACATGTTTCGTCTCCACCCACAAATATGAACATTTGCGCAAAATTGGATCACATAATTAATGCATCGTGAGCACAAAATCATTTCTTTTTAAATTTCGCGATCTTTTTGTATAATAATATAACTGAATATTGTTCTAAGCAAAATAAATTTATTTTAAAAAAAAGAATCAAATTTTTATATTTAAATATTATTACAACACAATAAAAAATATGTACACAAAAGACAATAAAATGCATGAAGAATTTTACTATTTAAAATTTATAAAGCAACTTATAAAGTTTACATTTTATATAGGCTAATATATACGTTTGATATTTTATGTTTGTATCGGGTTTCACATTAGTCCCTTAAATTTAGAAAATGCATTTTTTGTTATTCTATTTTTAACATAGTTAGTTTTATCTAATTAAAAATGTTGACTCATAACTTATGAAAAAGATTTGAACATGATGGAAAAAACCTGTCAATGGAGTGTTGGTCACTTCCGATGAGTAGAAAGGGCAAAGATTTGAACAAGACGCTGCTCATCACCCGCTAGAGTTTTCATGTAATAATATATATTCTCGGCTGCATTTTTAAATTGCACCTATGTATTCTATAAAATAAATAATGTTTGCAACTCATTAATATCACATATACTTTAATTCTACTGTTTTTTAATAAAATAATTTTGAACAATTTTTGTCATATTTTTCCCATACCACCCCTACTAATAATTCCTCAACAATAATTAATTTAATAACACACTTATATTCTATCAAGTGAAAAATTCTACTTTCTTTTTTTAAAAAAAATATTTTTTTCAGATTTCTTTAAAAATATTTTCTTGTAACTATCCATCTAAAGTGATTGATTTTTCCCTACAAATAACCTAATAAAATATTAATTTCATTATCTCTTTTGCATGGCTAAAAAAAATAACCTTGCATTTCTATTATGCCCAATTAAATAGATGTTCTCTTGATAGAAAGATTTTTCTTTGGAAAAATCCATGGAAAATATATACTCCCCCCCGCTTCTAATAATAGGATATAGTTAACTTTTTTAGAGAGATTAAGAAAGCTAATTAAATTACTTTAGAATATTCTTATTTTTATTTTTTAAACTAATTAGTTTGACTAATAAACTAATATATAATCTAAGGATACACAACATATAAAATGATTAAGTATCTTATTTAGCTTCCTTAATCTCTCTAAAAAAAAAAGTCAACTAGGTTTTATAATTAGGATCAAGTAGTATATAAAATATTCTATATATTTAAATTTCATAAAATTAACTACAAAATTTTATGAATTCATCCATTTGAGACAGTGAAACGCAGCATACATGGTGGGGCCCAATCATTTTAACTATTTTCTTTCAAAATTGAAATCCACTCCACTTTGTAATGAGTTCTATCAGATATTAATGGTGTCCATACAAATTGTGGTATCTATTATAATTTACTTATTTACTATTATTAAGATTGATTACGCATTCGGCAGAAAAAATTCATATTATAAATTTAATTATTATTCTAAGTTATTCTTAATTTTAATATTGTTTCAAAAAAGGTAATAGTAAAAATAGTACTACCCAACTATCGGCCAAATAACAGTACTACTAAGCATTTATAGGGAGATCTTTAAAAATGTTAAGCAACATATATATATATTGTCTGCTTATGTTATATATAGGAATGTTTATGTACTATGATGGCTAATACTCTGATGTAATTTTTTGTTGCTTTTGATATAATACCCCAAAAAATTTTATTTATCATAAATACAATATTTTGATAAATGACACCTATTTAGAATAGGTGAATATGTGGTCTCAAATTTTGAGATATTTTTATTCTATTTTTTAGTTAATCTTCCTTTAGGATTGAGATAACCATGGTTAAATTTTCTAAAATCTGTTAGGCATCATAAAATATAATAGAATGCAACATAGTTCATATTTAATCATAAGAGACAATTAAATGGCTTGAAAATGCTTAAACCAGTTAGGAGAAATTACCAACAACTAAGGAACAATTAAATCTACAACAATTGGAATAGTTGTATTAATTTTCATAATTAATCAAAGGGTCTTAAACACCAATTTTTATAATTGTTTAAGAGACTAAATTTTCTAATACCCTAGAATTAATACCTAGTTCATTGTTAATTAATAAAGGCCATAAAGGATTATCAAAACACTTGAACAATTAAGGGACAATCACTAACAATCAATGGGTAATTAAATTAATACTAATATAATGTTTAGATAATTATTTACCATCAACATGGATAGTCATCAATTAGAAGTGCATTAAGCTAATTAGAAATCAAAGGCCAATAAAAAGTTAGGATAAGCATAGAATGGATTAACAATGATCATAAATTACTCTAAGAGCCAATAAAACAATAATCAAAGGACAATTAAGCATTGGATTAAGATGTTAATTAAACTCTAATCAAGCTTTGAAAGATCAACAAATGCAACTATGATCTAAGGACAAAGATTAAACCTTATAAAGCTTAATCCTTGTGAATAAGAGAACAACCAATAAGATACCTCCCGCTTGGAATTAGTAAGATCAATAAAACACAAAACAAAAATAAAAGATTGGGGGGGGGGGGGGGGGACAGTTTTTGGTGATGGAAAAGGAAGAAAGGAATTGTTTAATAATCAAATGCAATATGAGTCATAAGCTAACATTAATAGCATGAAGACTTCTAAGACCAAATGGAAGAGGATAGTGTACTAAAATTTATGAGTCACAACCCTAAGCATGAGTGAGTCATAAACCTAAGCATAAAATGAGTCACAACCCTATGCATGATGAGTCAATACTCTAACATTAAAGCTTGAAGACTTTGGGGCAATTGGAATAGGATATGATGTACAATTGTTGTGAATACAATTGTTGTACGTGTGTGTGTGTAGTATGAAGAAGGAGAGAAAAGTCAAGGTAATAGCCAATAGGAAAATTAGATAAATGAAAAATTAAATAAATCCATGAAATTAATTCTAGAAATAAGCAAATGAAAACCTATACAAACTAAATTGTATCTTGAAATCCATTAACCATAGATCAAATATAAGAAAATATTATGAACAGGCATAATTCAAGCTTGAAAATGAACCTAACCAAAGTCATTTCCTTAACTTTAGAAAATTTCTCCTAGTTAGGAAAATATGTGTTTAGAGTCTCTAAATGAAGCTAAGAACTTCAAGATTTCAAAACCAAAGAGGAACTTTGAATAAAAATTCATTAAGATCCCCTTTTACCTAGTGGTTCCATCTCATGGAATGCAAAACAAAGACTTAAAAGATTTCTAAACACACATGGGATAATTGGGTCAACTTTGGAAGAGGATAAGGTACTTGGATAGGAAAATGGAAGAAAATAAGGGAGAGAGAAGGGGGGGACGGTTTTGAGGCTTATAAGGTGAGGATTTGAGCTTCAAATTTAACCTAGATCCAAGGGCTAAAGATGCATAAAAATTGTTAGGAAGTTAACCCCCCAAATTGCTATAAATAGGGAGGCAATGCCTTCATTGTTCCTCACAAATTCACAAAGCAATAGTCATATTTGAGAGAGAGTAAGGAAGAGTGGGAAGAGCTTCTTGAAGAGTAGCAAGGCTCTTGGTAAGTTCTCTAGCTTTAGCTTTAAAGTTCTTTAAGTTTTAGTCTTTAAAATTCTTAGATAGAAGTAGTTTAGATCTTAAATATTCTATAATAATTTTAAATTCATGTTTTTATGGTTAAAATCGGATTTATTTTGAAAAATTGATGAAGAGGGTATTTTAGCAAAATTACCGGAAGAGAAACATCAATATAACGAAGTTCTGGCGAAATCTCATCGGTTAAGTTCTTGCTGAACCAGTGACGAAGATGCCTATATTTTATGTTGGAAACCTGGTTAGAAAATTCTAGGAAAATTCATGGTTAAAGTAGACATATAGGGATTTTTAAATATGTCAAGAACATGTTAAAATGATTTCTGTACAGTGAGATAAAAATTATTGAAGTTTGACTGCGAATTTCTGGAGAAATTCTGGGCAGAGGTTTAATACGTTAAAACTGGGGATGACTCAGGTGATCTGGGCAAAATTGATTATTTTTCCTTAAAACTAGACATCCTAAGGATTCTGAGGAATTTTATGGATCCTCGTTTCAATTTTTGTAGAATTAGTTATGATTTTCTAAAGTTAGGCGAAAATCTGTCCAAAATTCTGGATCAGCGTTTTTTCAGAAAATGAGGGTGATAAGTTGAGAAATAATCTACCAAGGGTAAAAAGGTCATTAGTGACTAGGATATCTTCTAGAATATTATTTATGAATTAATAAATGCGAAATTACCATTATAGGATATACGTGATCATACCGACTGACATACGTACCGCGATCACCAACAAAGATACGTTCGGGTCTTGTAACACTAACTTTGGTGCTTATTATATGCTTATATATGGTAGATAACTTTACATCTGCTATGTGCTTATGAGATACATATGCTGTATGCTGGGATACATCTGCTGTGTGCTGGGATACATCTGTTGTGTGCTGTTGGAATACATCTGCTATGTGCTTATGTACTGTTGGAATACATCTGTTGTATGCTTATGTATGGATTATTGCTGTAACGCCGTGAATATCTGTCATATACTGTCATATATAAGCATGAGGTTAACCGTTACCTGAGGTTCAATGGTCATTGAACCTCAACTCCTGCTATAGCCTCAGGATCTGGAGGAATTAGGGCCAAAGACAAGGATAATGAGCCAGCGTGAGGACGCAGACGGAGAGATTTTATTTTAATTTTTGATGAGGGCCTTTTTGTCTTTAGCCTTGGAGTCCACAATAAAAAATTGCCAACGATTGCGTATAGGCAAACCTAGGATCGTTCTCTCTTCTCAATGAGCCTTTTATTGAGTCCTAGATAATTTAAATGACATGCAAATGCAATTAAAACAAGGGGGAAATTAGTTTTGGATTTTTCAAATTGATAAACTAAAATAAGATGGCAATTAAATTAATAGCTAAACTATTGTTTTTGGAATTTTCAATGAAATGGAAGGAATATGAAATGTACGAATGAATGCTCTCGGAAATGGAATAGTGACTATCCTAGTTCAATTAAATGTAGGAGTAAATTTTCACTAAGTCTAGATGAAAAACCCCAAGATACCACTTGAGTCCAATATTCCCAATTAATAGTAGCTCCTACTACTAACTACTATTTCTTTAGGTTTTGTTTAAAACCGCTTAGTGTGTGATTAGGATTAAATTAATGCAATTTGCTTCCTCTTTACATGAATGCGATACCACGTCACTCAATTAATTCAAATCAATCATACTATCTAACAATACCACGTAGAAAGCACAATTTCACTGAATTAATAAAGAAATACATATATAAAAATCCAACAAGCTACAAAATTAAATCCAATCACAAAGGTTCAATCCACAAAGTTATCCAACCGGGTAAACTAAGTCTCAACAATACAAATCAATATTCCTAAAACTAGAAAATTAAAATGTAATTAGAGAAAATAAATTGAACAAATAAACTCCCATTTGAAGCTTTGGAACTCAAATCAATATCCACCACCAAGAAGGAAAGGAATTATCTATACATAGCAAACCAGGAACCACTCACAACCTGCAAACTCCAACTGGCCATAAAAGATGAAGATAAAATAAAATATAAATGAATGTAATCTGGGAAGGAAAAATTTGGGAGGAAAGAAGAATGAAGAGAATCGATGGTGGTGAATAGTGGTGAAAGTGGCGGCTGTGCAATGGTGGTGGTGGAAAGGGGTGCTCTTCACGGCGATTAGAGAGGAAAGAAGAAGAAGAAGGTGCTGGTTTGGAGGTCTGGGATGTGGCCTACTGTGGAGGGAGAAGGTGAGAGGGAACGAGAATGGTGGATGGTTTACGGTGGAGGTTTGAGGTTCTGCGTTGTCGGAAATGATGGAGGTGACGAGGGTGGTAAGTCGCCGGCGGTGGTGAAGGTGAGGGTGAAGCCGCCGGCGACTATGAAGGAAAAAGGAAGAAGATCAATGAGTGTGTGATTCCAGGAATCAATCCTCCCTCTCGCGGCGCTGTTCCTTTGTATATATCAATTCATTCCAGCTGCCTCTCGGGTCCTCACGGGTCAGCATTCTGGAGAAGAAGAATCAAAGTATCAAACCTAATAATAATCAAAACGCATAGCTTTATGCAGGGACCTGAGTGAAAATTTAAAAAGTTTTGGAGAGGGACTAAACTGAAACTTTTAAAACTTAAACTTAAATTTCCATTTTCAAATTTAGTCTAATTTCTTCAAGTACCTACAATTTAAACTAATTAATCTAACATCAAATATTCTCATGAAAATCAATAATTAAAATTAATTACATTTTGTGCCACAGAAATGAAAGAACTACAAATCAATTCTTGAAGAGGACATTCCAATTGGTATAGAGAAGGTGATGAGATCGAAGTGTGACATGTTCAAGCACAGAAATCCAATGTTGCAATGCATTACTCTATTGCCACAGAATTCTTGCATTGCAATACAAAAGAAGAGCTTGAAGCAATTGTGGGGGAGGGAGCAGATTGTTATAAACTTTCTGGAACAGAAGGAATTTAAGTTGCCTCGGTTTACAAAAGATAAGCAATTTAAGCTAATCATAGAGAGAAATATGTGCTTGATCAGCTTATTCTTTATGTAAATTATACATACCCAAAAAAATTTGGTTGTGGAATTGAGAACTTTTGGGTTCAGATAGCACTGTACCTTTACTGCAAAACTAAGGGCTAAATCGTATGGATTTCTACTCAACAATTTATCGTTGTATTTTTTGGGGAACAGAAAGGGAGAAGGGAAATAATAGGAAACTTTATCTTGTACATTTAATTATTAATCTAATTGTAGCTCGTAGCTAGGATGCTACCATATTTGTCTTCACCGCAATTGTTGTTTGTCAAATTTGGAAAAGGAAAATCCAACCTGAACAAATTTTGTAAATTTATTGTGAAACTAAAGAGCTTCCTGGAAATTTGGCTTAAATCAACTTGATATTTAGAGGTTGGATAAAGAAGCCAATTACTTCTTGAATTAATGAATTTCTTTGCTAGAAAAATACTATAGTGTTTGCACTATATATTCCTATTTGCGCAAATCTTCCTTCACTTTCTCCTATTCTCAATTGTAAGAACTATAAAGATTGTAATATGTTTACTTTGAAAGGAACACATTAGGAGAGACAAATACAACAGAAAATATAAGGCTATAATACATGTCACATGAAAAATGTGGACCACAGAGTAAGAGAAACAGCAGCACAAGCATAAGTGACTAGCATGATAAGTGAGCATTCACTCTCACCAGCCCCAAACATCTGAGTAACTGTACCTACAATAGTCAACAAGAAAGTACGAATAAATTATTATAGGAGAAATGTTTTATCATGTTGTAAGAGAAATGTTTTCTCATGCCACACATACATAAAATAGTGGGACCCACATATATATATAATTAGCATTATATATATATGTGGGTCCCACCATTTTATGTGTGTGTAGGAATCTTATTTCTCTCATGCAACATGAGAAAAGTAAACCTCATTATTATAAGCTAGAAATGGTTCATTCATCTCTGAAAATTTAAATGGAAAAAAATCTTGAGCATGGTAAAAAGCACAAATGCCAGGAATACCAAACATAGTATTAGAATAATTTAAGAAACAGCCAATTGAATTTTTTTAAATAGGACAATACACTTACTAATGCTTAATGCAGGTGGAAAAGAATATTGAAATAGTAAAAGAAAGAGATATAATGGATCAGGACAGTGAATCATGCCGACATGCATTGCGTCTTTAAGAATGCCTATGCCACACATTGGTAAGGCAATGTATCTAACAAGAAAGATTCCCAAAATAATTGAAGGCCTCATCCCTGATCCTTTTAAACCTGAACAAAATCCACTAACTCCCATTAAATTGTTTATTCTCCGAACAAGTGACTTCAAATCGCTTAAATTGAAATTGAACACCAAATATTTACGCATGTCCTTGATTACCATCAAGTAAAGTTGCCCCAGCTAACAAAGTCAAAGTTGGAACGGCAGCATCACTGCAAAGAAAAAAGAAATTACATATATTTGAGAGTCACTTCGAGTATGTTGTGTGTTTTTAGTCTACCTGCTGAAACCTGAGACTCATATTAAGCTATGGTCTTCAACACTAGGCAAAAAGGAGAAAATAGATGCAATACTTACCCCAGCATGGATATGGAGCTTTGAACCACACGAAAAGGCGCTTTATCACCGGCTAAAGCGTTATGAAACACAGGGACTATACCAATTATCAAGCCAATAATCTACATGTGGAAAAGGGTCAGAGTCACATGAAGTAATCCTAGCTTAATAGGAGGGACTTTAGAAAGGAACCCCTTTCTTTTCTCCTTTCCCTTGTGTAATGTCTAAAAATTTACTTCAACAAAAAGATGCCTCCCTTTAGCTTTGGCATTACCAGTATCAAGTATGATTCCCGTGATCTTGTCAGGAAACATTTCACTTCGTTCATCATTAGTTGGATATACATTTAACCTCATTTTAGTATTCTAGAGTTGAAACTTTTTGTGAGTGATGCATTTTCTTCACATAACATGTCTCCTTCATGCTGAAGTTTATAAATATTCTGTCTTTTAATTAATCAAGATAAGTTTATTAATATTCTTTCTTTTAACTAATCAAGATAAACTAATGTCATACCGCTCCAATTGTTGACGGTGATAACATGCCTTCAGATTGGTCGTTTCTACTAATGTTCTAAATAGCTTCCTTATCTTTTTTGGTTTTGTTACCTGCAAACTCTAGAAATAAAATGCAAGATCAAAACTCCTATAACGTCACACACGTAAACATACAAATGCTATAATACTCATTGTTCATCAATCAAGTAATATACAGAATGGGAAATGTCATTATAAGTAGGCAGCCTATTCTGCACTGAAATTGTACTATTCAAGTTCTTCTCCTAAATAGTTATTTGGGCAAACCAAAAATGGTCTCAAATATTCTATTCACACTAAACTAAATGTACGAGAAATCAAGACTTCAATAGTGAAAGGGTTCAAAGGAAATGACAATATACACAAAATCATATTAGAATTTTGACCAACTACCTTAGCATCTCCCTTTGGCTTTGCAGTTTCAACTTCAAGTCCAATTGCACAGTCATTTGTTTGTGAGATGTTATGTGAAGTGACCGATGGCTCCATTTCACATGTTGAACCGTTTTCAAGATCGGTTTCTGGTGTAGACGATGACTGTACTAAGGAAATTTCATTGGAACTCTTGCATGCATATATCCGCAGGAGATTGTAGGCATATGTCCACATTAAAATGTTTCCTACCTGAAAACCTTAAAAATCAGAAGATTTTACAGAGTTTTCTGGTTCTATTTCCCCCTAATTTTTGGAAGTTAGTTTCTTACTGCTTGGCTCAGAGAAGCATAAGCCAGTCCATTTCTGTTACAGACATCCTTATCTCCAAAAGGACTGCTTGCTTCATCATATAATGCAGGAATAATGATCAGACACATGCTTCCCATATTTCCTGTGCACATCACCCAAAATAATCAAAATATTTTAATGAGGGCTCTATGATTATAAGCTTGCATAGATCAGAAAAGCAAATTTTAATCTATATAAATGAACCTACCTGCTGCACAGCATGCCAAAATAAGCCCTTGCAAGTGATGAGGAACTCTTGTTATTTGAATCAGTACCCATCCGAGTGAAGACCCAATGATAAATGTGAGAAGAATATTTAATGGCATGAACCACCTGCACATTTAAAGAAATTAATAGAAACTAAGTTTTCCCAACATAGAAAAGAAAGGGAAAAAGAAGATAAATCCAGTTGGTGAGAAAAGAACATACAGCATGACATGGCTCTTAATTGTCAGGGCTTTAGCCAGGTTGCTGAGAGAAAGAGTAGGAATGAAGACGAAAAATACCAACTGACATTAAAACGAAAAAGAAAGAAACTTTCTCATGTCAGTAGTTGATAATAGTACATAATGTGTACGAGGAATTTTTTCTTCTTTATCCTTTTGTTCTTGGAGGGGAAAGAAACATGTTCATAAAACTTCAATTCAGCCAATATGACCTGAGGACAAAAGGAGGGGGACATAGGCTTCAACAATCTTCCAAAAGGAAAGGGTGTATATTTCTTTATCATCCTCAAGTTAGATAATAAAAGTTCAGTTTTATATGATTTTTAATAATCTTAGCAAGTGGTTTTGGATACATCGTTTTAATGCATTACATTGCAATCATTCATTATGAATACATGAACTACTCCCTCCGATCTTAATTATAGGAACATTTATATAGTGTAAATTATACTATAAAAGTGCTCCTATAATTAGGAACGAAGGTAATATTCTCTTTTACCATTTCTTTTTGGCTTGTTGGAGTTCAAAACCACAAAAAGTAATATAAGGTTCATGACTGGTTTGTATTCTTCATTTGATTTTGAATACAAGAGACAAGCAATGTATATTGTAAGAAAATTTTATATCAAGGAACAAGAACATAATATAATATTTAGGAACATGAAAGAAAGAAATGAAAAAGATGAAACTTACAGAATTCACGTGCTTCCTGGCATCATCCTTCAGTAAACTAAATCGATCGAGAGCCAGAATTGTCCCAACAAGAGTGATCAAGAGTACCTTGAGAACTGGCATTAGTGCAGTAAGGAAGAGACTCCAAAAGTGCATGGTGTATGTCTTTTAGCCTAATTACAAAAGGACTGGCATTAGTTCTTGAATTTAAAATAGATTCGATCAAAATGGATGAATAATTCAATCTTACATTCAGCAGGATCTTACCTGAGGTGGGACCTTCTACTTATTCTTGAATAAGGTTGCTCGAGGACTGTGACACTCCACATACGAAGTCCAAGTGGAACCACGCTCATGTGTACTTTTGATATCTCCTTCCCTAGTTCGTCTGGAAGGAGTTAAATGTCATGTTGATGTTGGGCAACATGAGTGTGCAGTGATATACAGACTTTTAATTATCGTTTGTGAGCATATATTTATATATAGTCTGAAAGCTGCTTTTGATAGGTAATGACTCCAACATTTTTATGTTTGTTTGCTTGAATACTGAGATGGAAGGAGTTAGTCATCTGAAACTGAAAAGGCGTAATACAATAGGTTTAATCTCTTTAAAAAGGTTACCTTTGTTTTATGAAATTAAATAAAAAAGGTAAATAAGTGACTGATGAGCCTGCTTTTGTCGCTAAAGCAGTCAATTAAACTAGGTCCTAATTAATTATGCAATATAGGGTCAACCTAGGTCATTTTCCCAAGGAGCAAGTTGTGGGTTTTTCTTTAGGTTGAATTTAGGTAATGAAAAATGCAATAAAATGAAATTAAACTAACTAAATGCACTAATGCAATTGACTTTAAAACCTAAATGAGAATGCAACTAATGAAACTAACCTATATGAATATGGATGCAATTTTGGGGGTTTTTGTTATGAGAGAAAAATTAAAATCCTAAGAAGAAAATTGATTGAAATCAAATTAAATGACAGAGATCTAGTTCAGTTATGAGGAAGAAGGGGACAACTTAGGAATTGTATTATTATCACCGTCCATATTGACCTTAGATTCAAAGGATTCAACAATGGGCTTAACAGAGGAACTATTGCCTACAAAAGTACTCACTTTAGTTCTTCTTCGTTGGTGAAAAGTCCTCTCAATTTCAGGATCAAAGTCAAACAATTTCTCAAAAGAGGATCGGGTCATGCAATAAAACACCACCTACGAAGTCACCTAAAAACTCAAACCTAAAGCCTAACCGTTGCTCCCCGGCAACGGCGCCAAAATTGATGAGCCTGCTTTTGTCGCTAAAGCAGTCAATTAAACTAGGTCCTAATTAATTATGCAATATAGGGTCAACCTAGGTCATTTTCCCAAGGAGCAAGTTGTGGGTTTTTCTTTAGGTTGAATTTAGGTGATGAAAAATGCAATAAAATGAAATTAAACTAACTAAATGCACTAATGCAATTGACTTTAAAACCTAAATGAGAATGCAACTAATGAAACTAACCTATATGAATATGGATGCAATTTTGGGGGTTTTTGTTATGAGAGAAAAATTAAAATCCTAAGAAGAAAATTGATTGAAATCAAATTAAATGACAAAGATCTAGTTCAGTTATGAGGAAGAAGGGGACAACTTAGGAATTGCATGGAGTTAACTTTCTTAGCCCAAACCAATTAATTAGACCAAAGGAAGATTAATGAATTTAATTACCTAATTGAACATGGAAAACCCTCTAGCTCAATAACACATATTCCACTAGAAAACTCATAATGAAATAAGTGGTGGCTAATTAAACTCATTAAAAATCAATCATAAAATAGTTTTGAAAATCTTGTTTGCAATTATCCAATTGAACAACTAGATAATTTATCAACCCAATTAAACAATTAAGATGACAGACCTAATTGACAATTAAATTAATAATGAAAACTCAATTAATAATTCAATTGACAATCAAAAGGTTGCAAACAAAACTCCAACAATTGTCTCAAACATAAAAACTTCAAATTATCAATCCAATCCAAAAGAAATATGTTTACAATCTAAAACTAGATTGTTCTCAATTAACACAACTTAAAACCCTTTAAAACTAAAGAACCTCAAGTTTGGATTAAGAAGATAAAAAGAATAACACTCCCTTGTGGTCTTCAAGTGTAAGTTTCTAGACTTTAGCTTTCTCCATGCTCCTCCCAAGTTGTCTCCTAAAAATGCTTAAGCTTCCATGGAAATCGTGCCTCCATCAACCTCCAGACATGTTACGGCCATGATGAATAATCAATGGAAAATTCAATAGGTGCAAGAGAAATAACGTGGGTCCCGTGAGCAAATTGAATGAATTGATGATTCAATTGAATCAATCCTATGAACCAGTGATGCGGCTGTGTCTCCTTTTGCGTCTTTCTCCACGTGCGTGTAGGTTTCAGCGTGAATTCTCCTTGGCTCCTCCCGCTGCTAGGTTAAATAAATGGGATGAAGAAAGAGTTTTGGGTACCAATTTGAGCCAATTAAAATTCCAAAAGCCCAACAAAATTCCACCATTAGATCTTCTTTTAGCTTCCAAGGTTAATTCTGCATCGTAGGATCTTCCAATATGCTTTTCTTATCCTACAAGAATTAAATAAAATCGTGATCTATCATATATTTAGAAATATTATTCAATCACAAGATCTCAATCAGAATATTGATAATTTAAGTCCAATAATCTCATATTTAATTCTGATTTATATTATTTCCTAAAATAGGCTAACAATCCAATTATTGTCTAATAAATCCAAATTAGCCTAAAATAGTCCCCAAAATAAATGAATAAGGCGTGATAAAATATATTAAACTGGGATTTATCAGTGACTTAATCATATTATATGTTGTGTATTCTTAAATTATATATTAACTTATAAGACAGACAAATTAATTTGGAAAAGAATAAAAATAAAAATACTCTAAAGTAATTTAATTAGTCTCCTTAATCTCTCTAAAAAAAATTAACTTTATTGTATATTTAAAACAGGAAGAAGTATGCAAGAGTATGAAGAACGTTTTCATATTAATCTATTGAAGAACAATACTCACACATCGCCTTCCCCAAACTCCGTACAAACTCTGTCTGCCAACTCTCATTAGGATCTCAGTCAACATATCGTTGGGCAAATCAATTAAATTCATGGTTTTCACGGACATATAGAAGAACAACGTTAGCTTCAAGTCCAACCCACAACACACAGCCAAGATATGACTCCACATTATATACATATATCTTATGTGTTTTTTAATAGAGGTATGAGTATATCTTTTTAATTTTTTTATATATTGTATTTGTTTATATTTAAACTATATACTACTTTCTAACATGTTTTTTGCACCTAATATCTCAAATTAATTGGTTTTCAATTCAGCATTCAGAAATATTTGTTTGTAACACCAATATCATGGAAACTAATTAATTTGAGATATTAGATAAAAAAAGAAAACAGAACATAATTTAAATATAAATAAATACAATATATAAAAAATTTAAAAAAAAATTTTAAAAAAATGGCTCATACCTCTAATAGAGGTATGAGCATATGAGAAACATATAAATTATTGGGAAAATCGTAATTGATGCACAAAAACCATGCGCTGACCTTATTGGTTTTCATCGTCGTTGAATAGGATTTTGATTGATTATGACTGATTCTTCCTTCCTACTAATTCATGTAATTGATTTACTCATTGCATTATTATAGCGATTGATGTCATATACGTTTGTTTCTTGGAACGAGATATATGGGGGTCTTATGCATTTGTTTGAATAATGTAAATGCATGCTATGTCTGGGCTCTGGATCTTAAAATTTTTAAAAAGCACCAAAAGTAAGAGATATTTATCTTGAATGACAATTCCTTGATTTTACTCAAAGAGGCTTGTAAATGGAGCTGAATACCCAAGAGGGGGGGTGAATTAGGGTATTCACAAATTTTTCGGTTAAGTACTCTGTTTTTGTATAATGAAAACAGGGGTTAACAGAGATAAGGAAGAGAAAGCTTGGACACAAGAATTTATACTGGTTCGGTCCTATCAACTTGACCTACATCCAGTCCCCAGATACCCTGGGATTTTCGCTATATCAATGATTACACACTCGGCACTCAATAAGTGATTCTCTTACTAGAACTCACTCCCCCTTACAAGTTGTAATCAATGAACCCAACCACCAAGTCCCCTGACTTGTGGTTTCTTACAATAAATGATTAACAATCAAAGAAAACTCCCTCTAAGAATAGATGATGATAAACACTGAAGCTTATAATGTCAAAAGACAGAATACAAGTGAAAACTGAAAGATAGTTGAGAGAATTGAATGCTTGTGTATTTTTAGATATTGTAGTTGTTGGAAAGACTTGAATACTCTTCAATTTATACTCAGAGATCATTAAATGACCGTTGCTTTCCAAATAGATCCGTTGGAGAAGTTGTCCAAGTGTTCTGAAATGGTTTAGGGACTTTCTCTCTCTTGTTTTCTCTTAATCCAGCTGACTAGATGATCAGAGTTGACTCCCTGCGAATTAAACCGTTGGAGAAGAGTTTACTTGTTGTAGAAAACATTCTTTAATGTTTTGGAGGCGTGTCCAGTTGGATTAGCTGAAAGAATGTAACTTTTCTGCACTGCATTTATTATGCTGACATGCTTTTTGCTTTTACTGAGATCTTCAATAAACTTTCGTTAATCAGTCTAAAACTCATCAGGAAAGAGTTAAATACATCTAGGAACATAAAGAATTAATTCTGGAAAGTATTAAGATCAAACATGACAGATTTTCAGAAATGCAAAATTCAAATTTCAAACTCAGCTGAGAAACCTCGAGGTTTGTTCATCAAACCTCGAGTTTTGGACTTGCTATGAGAACCTGAGTTTAAGTCCAAAACACCAAACCTTGAGGTTTCAAAGCAAAACTGGAGGTTTTCAAAACTTTGAAAGACTTTATGCCCTCTGCCTGGGAAAACCTCGAGGTTTCAACACAAACCTCGATTTTTCTCTTGATATAGAAAGTTTTGAAAGATCTTTTAAATGTAAAACCTTGAGGTTTCCACTGAAACCTCGAGTTTTTAACTTAGTGAAAAACTTGTTTGCTCTCTGTCTTGTAAAACCTCGAGTTTTCTTCACAATACTCGAGTTTTGTTCAAATATAAAAGCTTTGAGATTTTGTGCCAGGACAGAAACCTCGAGGTTTCAAAACCAAACTTGAGGTTTTGAAACCTTAGAAAGTTTAGTTCTTCTCTGCCTGGATAAAACTCGAGGTTTATCCCTAAACCTCGAGTTTTCACACTTTGTGAAAACTTAGAGACTTTTGTCAAAAGACCAAAACTGGAGGTTTTTCAGTAAAACTGGAGGTTTTGAGACTTGGTTAAAATCTAAGTTTTCTGTCTTAGTCAAAACCTCGAGATTTTTCACTAAACCTCGAGTTTTCTCAAAACTTGTGGAAAAGTGAAGTTTCAAAACAGATTCCAAACCTTGAGGTTTTAAATGAAAATCGGAGGTTTTGAAAAGTTCAAAAACTGAGAGACTCTCTATGTGACAAAACCTCGAGTTTTCTTTAGGAACCTCAAGTTTTCTTTAATCTCAGAAGGCTTGAGTTTTTCCTTGTAAAGCCAAACCTTGAGGTTTCACTGCAAACCTCGAGTTTTGCATTCATAGTGAGTTTTTCAAAGTTGACAGCAAAACTTCAAGCATTGTTTACAATTATTGGCAATCATCAAAACCCTTAGAGAACTAACATTCTCCCCCTTTTTGATGATGACAATACTTGTAAAACAAATATCTTTGAGAATTTGAGAAAGATTTAAATTAAAGTTAAAAATACAATGTGAAAGCTTTGCATTTAGAAAAGCATAGCATAAATAACAGAGTGAAAAACAGCAGAAGCTTAAAGCACATATAGTTCATATCAAATTGCATTTTCATATATGAAGTGACAAAGTACAGGACCACAAAATGAAAATACAATGCATAAACAGAATGAAAATACAATGCATACCCAAAGACTCACAAAAGTTAATTGCACCAAGGGAGTAGAGGGAGGAGAAAGGTGAACAACGTCAGTTTCTCCAGAAGGATGAAAAACTTCAGTATGACCAGAAGGAGGAGGCATATCAATAGTGGAGGTGGATGGAGATGGAAGTATTTCAGTAGTGGGGGTGGATGGAGATGGAAGTATTTCAGTAGGAGGAGTAGTAGCTGTTACAGGAGATGGGAAAATGGGAGTGGATAGCTCTGGAGAGGATATGGAAATCTGGGGGCTAGTGAAAGTAAAGGAAGGTGAGGAAGAACCAGAAGCTAGACTGGAGGTGCTGGGACCAGCAGGAGCTCCAGAGTGAGGAGTGGATTCAATGTGAAGATGCTTGAGGATCTTGTCCACTTTGTCATCGAGTTCCATGTTGGAGATAGCTTGAGTGGACAATCTGGCATCAACTTCTTCGATCTTGCCTTTCATCTCAGCAGATTGTCCAGAAATCATTTCAAGTTCTTCCTTAATGGCATCCTGAATCTCGATTAGACCATTAGTTCCTCTTACCATTTCAGCCTTCAACTTTCCCAACTCAAATTCCACTCTCATAGATATTGAAGCAAGTGCAGCATCCACAATTGCTTTGATTTGTGCAAAGATATCAGCTGGCACAGTGGATTGAGGAGGAGGAGGTGCAGATTGAGCCTCCTGAGCATGTGACTGAGTTCTTCTTGGCTGAGACCTGAAGGGTGCTCTTGATTGATCTGACCTTTCTTCTCCAAACTTGACTTTCATCAGTTTCAACATATTCTTTCCAAAGAATGGAGGATATTCTAGAGAATCAGGGGAACCCACATACCATATCTTGTGGTAGTACAGAATGACTGATACTAAGGATGGGAAGGGTATGTGAGACAGCTTGCGACGAGAAAATTTAAACTTGGTCATAGCTTGCAGAAGCCAGTGACCAAGATTAAGAGGAACTTTCTTAACAAAAGTTGTGAAGGGTTGGTAGTCCTGTTGGGTAAAGTGGGTGAAGTTCCCACCTTTTTGAATGAAATTTCTGGAATAGACATACCAAAAAACCCTGTTCTCAGGAGACATGGACCCAGGGATAAAAGACAACCTCAGTTGTTGGTCTGGTGTAAAAGGTTCTCCAGGTCTGAGAGTTTAAAAAACTTCACAGTTTCTATAGTTGAACTCAGGGATTTGTGGTGGATTGGCTATCTTCAAAATTTGATTGATGATTTTTGCAGATAGAGTGAATTTGACATCCCTTACAACAGTAGTAACTTTTTCTTCTAGGATTTCGCCATCTGGCCCTAACTCATTTGCATACTCCATATAATAGTAGAATAAACGAACAAGGAGAGGAGTATAAGGGGCTGAAATTGAGACAAAGTTCTCATATTGTTTCAACCAAGGGAATAAATCCAAATGGTTTTCTTCTAAAAATTTCTCCAAGTCAACAAAAACTACTGGGCAAAAATCTCTATGGAGGTAGGCCTCCCTAAACTTATCATTGGCTTCTCTGGAAGGGAAAGTAGGAGTGGAAGTGGAGAAACCTTCAGGAGGAGATATGTTTCTATAGATGTCCGAGATTGCATTTTCCATAACTGTAGGCACACGATCCTCTCGACTTTGTGTAGACTCAGTGGCTTGAGAAGATTGATCATTGGTGCTTGGCTGGACAGATGCAGTGGCCCTCTTCATTCTTGGTTGTCTCTTCTTCTTGACCGGTACACCCTTCTCAGTAGCTTTCTTCTTAACAGGTCCAGATTTTTCGGTCACTTTTTTCTTTTCCTTTCCCTTGTACCTCTGGTTCTTTCCTCTTCTTTGAAGGAGTTGGAGTGGGCTCGACGATCTGAATTCCTTTGGCTTTGGTGTGTTTGGAGGGAGGAGGAGAGTTTTCCGATGGAATGTCTTGAAAAATCCCTCCAATTTTCCTGTCTGCCCCACGGTGAAGTCGTTTGGCTACTGTTTTCAACCTCACTGGACGTTCAGAGGTAGAAGAAGGTGGAGCAATTGAGGGATGACGAGAGGGAGGTGGAGGAGGTGACCAAGATTTGGAAGGTTGTTCGGTGGATTTAGGGTTGCTAGGGGCCTGGGTATTTCATTTCGAAGTCATCTTGGGATTTTAGAGAGAGATTGAGCAAGAAGAGAACGAGAGAGACGAGAGAGTGAAGAGAAAGACTAGGGCAAAACTTGAGGTTTGGGTAGAGTTTTGAAGAACACTACAGACCCATATATATATAGACAGGCTCAAAAACTCGAGGTTTTTGGCTAAACCTCGAGGTTTAGTAAAAAATGAACTAACCTGGACATCAAAAGTGTTTTGTGAACTTTTGAATTTTCAGACCCCAAACCTCAAGGTTTTCTCCAAGAACTCGAGGTTTTGCTATCTTTCAGATCAAGGATCTCTCTGTCTCATCCAAACCTCGAGGTTTCTCTGAATACTCGAGGTTTCATTTCTTTGAAGCTCTCTGTCCTTGACCATGCACCTCCAAACCTCGAGGTTTTCCCCAAAACCTCGAGGTTTTGCCCTTTTTGACAGCAAAACCATGATTTGCCTATGTCCTGCACAAAAATCATCTAGACACTCCGATGCCTAAGTTAGTGACTTGTAATCATTAAAACCATAATTTAGCACTAAATTGAACAGAAAATACTTACAGTTCATTGGGATTTACCATTCTCAATTCCCTCCTTATGAAATTAAATTGTTCTTTGGCTAGAGGCTTTGTGAAGATATCAGCAAGTTGGAGATGAGTTGGGATGAACATGACTTTAACATCTCTTTTCTGAACATGATTGCTTATGAAATGATGCCTTACATCAATATGCTTGGTCCGGGGTATGTTGAATTGGATTCTTTGCCAAGCTTATTGTGCTTGTGTTGTGACACAATATTGGAATTTCTTTCAGATGGACTCCCAAGTCAGCAAGTTGTTGCTTGAACCATAAAACTTGTGCACAACAACTTGATGCGGCCACATATTCAGCTTTAGTTGATGAGACGGCTACACTAGTCTGCTTCTTGCTGAACCAAGACACAAGTGAATTGCCAAAGAATTCACATTGGCCACTTGTGCTCTTCCTATCAGTCTTGTAGCCGGCATGATCTGAGTTTGAGTATGCCACCAAATGTTCAAGTTGACCTTTGGGAAACCACAATCCAAGTGACTTTGTGTCTGCAAGGTATCTGAAAATTCTCTTCACATGTTCAGCATGTGATTCCTTTGGAGCAGACTGGAACCTTGCACACATCCCAACACTGAATTGGATGTATAGGCGACTTGCAGTTAGATAGAGCAATGACCTAATCATCCCTTTATACTTTGTGATGTTGAAGTCTTTGCCCTCTTCGTCAGCATCCATTGAAGTGGTTGTACTCATAGGAGTGTCAGCTCCATTGCATTGGTCCATCCCGAACTTCTTCAACAGATCATTGAGGTATTTTGTCTGGGAGATGAAGATTCTATCCTTTCTTTGTTTGATTTGTAGCCCAAGAAAATAGTTGAGCTCTCCCATCATTGACATCTCAAATTCTCCCTGCATAATCTTAGAGAATTCCTCACACAAAGCATCATTAGTAGCACCAAAAATTATGTCATCCACATAAATTTGCACAATCAAGATTTCATTTAATTTATTTCTTTTTATGAACAATGTTGTGTCAGCTTTTCCTCTGATAAACCCTTCATCAAGAAGAAATTGACTTAATCTTTCATACTAAGCTCTAGGAGCTTGCTTGAGACCATATAAAGCTTTCTTAAGTCGATAAACATGATCAGGAAAGTGCTCATTTTCAAAACCAGGAGGTTGTTCAACATACACCTCCTCTTGAATAAAGCCATTCAAAATGCACTTTTAACATCCATTTGAAAAAGTTTGAAACCTTTAACACATGCAAAGGCTAGAAGAACTCTTATGGCCTCCAATCTTGGTACTGGAGCATAAGTTTCTTCATAGTCTATCCCTTCCTCTTGATTGTAACCTTTTACAACCAATCTTGCCTTGTTACGAACAATGATTGCAGATTCATCACGTTTGTTCTTAAATACCCATTTTGTTCCAATGACTGGATGGTCCTTGGGTCTAGGTACTAAGTCCCAAACTTGATTTCTGTCAAATTGATGTAATTCCTCTTGCATAGCTATCACCCAATCATTGTCTGAAAGGGCTTCATCTATCTTAGAGGGTTCTATATGCGAAATAAATGCAGAAAAGATTACTTCATTCAAGGTACTTTTCCTTGTTCTTACTCCTTGATTTACATCACCTATAACTTGGTCTAAAGGATGATTCCTTATAAATTTTCAAGCTCTAGGTTGAGACTGATCAGGATTTTCAATAGATGTTTGAGGATCAGCCTCAAAAACATTTTCAGAATTTTCAATAGAAGAAGGAGTAGTTTTCGAAAAGAATTGATTTTTGAAAACATTTTCTTCTTCATCAACTCGAGGTTTATCAGATTTATCTTCACAGAACACAACATGAATAGATTCCTCTACAACTTTAGTTCTAGTATTAAAAACTCTATAGGCTTTGCTTCTGTTTGAATATCCAAGAAATATGCCAACATCAGCCTTGGAATCAAACTTACCCAAATTTTCTTTACCATTATTATGAATGAAACACTTACAACCAAATACATGCAGATGACTCAGGTTGGGCTTCCTTCCTTTGTACAGCTCATAAGGAGTCTTGTTCAACTTCTTCCGTAGATATGCCCGATTTGAGATGTAGCAAGCGGTGCTCATTGCATCAGCCCAGAATACTTGGGAGGTATTATTCTCATTCAGCATAGCCCTTGCCATCTCGGTAAGAACTCGATTCTTCCTTTCTAAAAAACCATTTTGTTGAGGAGTTCTTGGGGCTGAGAAGTTGTGGTCTATCCCCATGTTGACACAGTACTCAGTGAACGCATTGTTTTCAAATTCTCCTCCATGATCAATTCTAATACCTGAAATAGAAAATCCTTTCTCGTTCTGGACCTTCTTGGCAAACACAACAAACTGATCAAATGTTTCATCTTTTGATGATAAAAATATTGTCCAACAAAATCTTGAAAAATAATCTACAATAACCAATGTGTACAAATTGCCACCAAGGCTCCTCATCCTTGCTAGACCCACAAGATCCATATGTAGCAATTGTAGTGGTCTATTAGTAGAGATTTCATTTTTGGTTTTAAAAGATGATTTAGTTTGTTTCTCTTTTGACATGCTTCACAAGTCAAATCATTTTTGAAACTGATTTTGGGAATGCCAATTACTAAATCCTTTTTGAGCAACTTCTCAAGTTGAAACATATTGACATGAGCTAAACGCTTGTGCCACAGCCAACTCTCATTCAAATTGCTTACAAAATATTTTTCAGAAATAGAAGCATTGCTAGAGGTTGAGAGTGTAACAATTAGCATCTCTAGGTGCTCTAAATAAAGCTTTTGATTTCAAATTTTCTAAGGGAAGTAAATCCTTTTTCACAATCAAGCATTCATTAGAATCAAAGATAACTAAGTTACCCTTGTCGGTGCTTTAGCTCACACTAAGAAGGTTGTGGCATAATCCTTCTATGAAGTAGACATCTTTAATGAGTGGTCCTTCATTGTTCCCAATCTCACCAATGCTAGCAATCTTTCCAGATTGATCTCCACCAAAGGTTACCTTGCCACCTTCCTTAGGCTTGATTGAGAGAACTTGGATTTGTCTCCCGTCATATGTCTTGAGCATCCACTGTCAATGTACCATTTGTTGGGCTTTGATGCTCTAAGACATACCTACAAACCACAAAGGATTAAGTTTTAGGTACCCATCTTTTCTTGGGTCCTTTGGGGTTAGATTGGACCTTAGGAACATATGTTCCTTACGGTACCCATTGATAATTACCGGCAGGTTTAACCTTTCTTTCATTTCTATGAAAACAAGATGAAGTAGAATGACCCATCCTATTACAATAATTGCAGTGTGCAAAGGGATTTGAAGAATGTACTGATTTTCTAAAGTAGTTCATATAGGATCTCTCTCCATTTTCCTTTTTGCCTTTCTTTTTATCAAAAGTAGGTTGATAGTCAATTCCTGATCTGTCATTGATAAACCTTTGTTGTTTCAGAATGACATTGAGCATTTCACTACCTTTAGTGAACTTCTCAAGTGCCTTGGTAAGATGCAAATTCTTTTTCTCCAGATCAAGACAATTTTCACAAACAAGAATTTCAGGAGAAGAGAGATTTTGAACTTGTAACTCAAGAGTTGTGTTTTTTCTTTTCAAATTCGAATATTTATCAGCAAGTTTTTCAAATTCAGATTGCACACAAAGATACTCAGTGAAAAGTTCATCATAGGAAGGTTTAGTGTCATATACCTCATCACTTGTATCATGTTGCTCTTCTTCTTCAGCAACTAGGCATATATTTGCTTTTTCCTCCTCATCCTCATTATCTTCATCTGAAGAGCTATCACCCCAAATGCTTGATACATAAGCCTTCTTCTTGTACTTGTTGAACTTCTTTTTTTCTTTATCTTTGTTGTTGTTCAGCTGTGGGCATTCTAATTTGATATGACCAGGCTTTTGATACTCGTAGCATATGATGAACTGTGGACCAAGGCTTCAAGAAGTTTCATAACTGGAGCTACCCTTTTGAAACTTCTTGAAGCCTTGGTCCTTCTTGTAGAATTTCTTGAATCATCGAACCAGCATGCCTATCTCTTCATCATCGTCTTCATCCTCCCCATTTGATTCCTTATCTTCTTTTGCAGTCTTGAGAGCGATGCCTTTGTTCTTCCCATGAACTTCATCAAGTCCTTTCTTGAACTTGATTTTTGCCTCATATTCGGAAAGACTACCAAAGAGAGCAGCTACTGAGGTCATTGATTCTCCTCATGCTTCTTCTATAGCTGTGACCTTAGCTTCCCATTCCTTGTTGAGGATATTCAGGATTTTCCTCACTTGGACCGGTTGATCGTATTCTTTCCCAAGAGCAGCGAGTTGACTGATCAGGTGAGTAAATCTCAGCTGGAACTCTCCCATAGATTCGCCAGGCTTCATTCGAAGGAGATCATACTTTGTCATAAGAGTATTAACTCTATTTTGCTTGACTCTAGCTATCCCTTCATGAGCAATCTCAAGAGCATCCCACATGTGCTTTGCAGAAGGCAAAGTGCAAATACGAAAATATTCTTGTTGGCTTAGTGCACTTTGGAGTAGAAGAACCGCCTTGCTGTTGAGTGTGATGTTCCTTCTGTCATTGTCATCGTAAACTTCTTCTAACTTCATAACCCTCACACCATGTTCAACAACTATTGGCATATAGTCTCCTTTCTCGAAGACTCTCTAGAGACCATACTCAGTAGCCATGACAAACACCTTGAATTTAGCTTTCCAACACGAATAGTGTTCCCCATTGAAACCGGGTGGCCTGTTGATTGAAGCTCCATCAGGTAGAATACCTTCCATGTTGATCCTTCTCGAGATGTTAAGCTCTTTAGAGAAGACTTTGCTCTGATACCAAATGTAAATGGAGCTAAATACCCAAGAGGGGAGGTGAATTGGGTATTCACAAATTTTTCGGTTAAGTACTCTGTTTTTGTATAATGAAAACAGGGGTTAACAGAGATAAGGAAGAGAAAGCTTGGACACAAGAATTTATACTGGTTCGGTCCTATCAACTTGACCTACATCCAGTCCCCAGACACCCTGGGATTTTCACTATATCAATGATTACACACTCTGCACTCAAGAAGTGATTCTCTTACTAGAACTCACTCCCCCTTACAAGTTGTAATCAATGAACCCAACCACCAAGTCCCCTGGCTTGTGGTTTCTTACAATAAATGATTAACAATCAAAGAAAACTCTCTCTAAGAGTAGATGATGATAAACACTGAAGCTTATAATGTCAAAAGACAAAATACAAGTGAAAACTGAAAGATAGTTGAGAGAGTTGAATGCTTGTACGTTTTTAGATATTGTAGTTGTTAGAAAGACTTGAATACTCTTCAATTTATACTCAGAGATCATTAAATGACCGTTGCTTTCCAAATAGACCCGTTGGAGAAGTTGTCCAAGTGTTCTGAAATGGTTTAGGGACTTTCTCTCTCTTGTTTTCTCTTAATCCAGCTGACTAGATGATCAGAGTTGACTCTCTACGAATTAAACCGTTGGAGAAGAGTTTACTTGTTGTAGAAAACATTCTTTAATGTTTTGGAGGCGTGTCCAGTTGGATTAGCTGAAAGAATGTAACTTTTCTGCACTGCATTTATTATGCTGACATGCTTTTTGCTTTTGCTGAGATCTTCAATAAACTTTCGTTAATCTGTCTAAAACTCATCAGGAAAGTAGTTAAATACATCTAGGAACATAAAGAATTAACACTTGAAAGTATTAAGATCAAACATGACAGATTTTCAGAAATGCGAAATTCAAATTTCAAACTCAACTGAGAAACCTCGAGGTTTGTTCATCAAACCTCGAGTTTTGGACTTGCTATGAGAACCTGAGTTTAAGTCCAAAACACAAAACCTTGAGGTTTCAAAGCAAAACTAGAGGTTTTCAAAACTTTGAAAGACTTTATGCTCTCTGCCTGGGAAAACCTTGAGGTTTCAACACAAACCTCGAGTTTTCTCTTGATATAGAAAGTTTTGAAAGATCTTTTAAATGTAAAACCTTGAGGTTTCCACTGAAACCTCGAGTTTTTAACTTAGTGAAAAACTCGTTTGCTCTCTGTCTTGTAAAACCTTGAGTTTTCTTCACAATACTCGAGTTTTGTTAAAATTTAAAAGCTTTGAGATTTTGTGCCAGGACAGAAACCTCGAGGTTTCAAAACCAAACTCGAGGTTTTGAAACCTTAGAAAGCTTAGTTCTTCTCTGCCTGGATAAAACTCGAGGTTTATCCCTAAACCTCGAGTTTTCACACTTTGTGAAAACTTAGAGACTTTTGTCAAAAGACCAAAACTGGAGGTTTTTCAATAAAACTGGAGGTTTTGAGACTTGGTTAAAATCTAAGTTTTCTGTCTTAGTCAAAACCTCGAGGTTTTTCACTAAACCTCGAGTTTTCTCAAAACTTGTGGAAAAGTGAAGTTTCAAAACAGATTCCAAACCTTGAGGTTTTAAATGAAAACCGAAGGTTTTGAAAAGTTCAAAAACTGAGAGACTCTCTATATGACAAAACCTTGAGTTTTCTTTAGGAACCTCGAGTTTTCTTTAATCTCAGAAGGCTTGAGTTTTTCCTTGTAAAGCCAAACCTCGAGTTTTGCATTCATAGTGAGTTTTTCATAGTTGACAGCAAAACTTCAAGCATTGTTTACAATTATTGGCAATCATCAAAACCCTTAGAGAACTAACAAGGCATTGTATGTGCAAGTGGTGAACTTTATCTTTTGTACCTTGTTGGCCGGGAAAACAAATCTTTTATGCCGAAATTCTGTAACACCCCATTTTTCTAAAGCATTTTCAAAATAGTTTGATCAGAGTGGCGCATCGGAGCAATTCAAGAGAGCGAGTAACTGATGATTGTATTTCAAAATATTAACCAGGGTTGGTTATAGTAGTGGTACATTCATCCCAATATTTCCAAATATTATGCAATAAAAAAAAAACAAAAAAGAAATTCCGGCCAGATCTTCACATGGACTACTTATTCCTGTCGTGGCCTCTCGGTCCTCCAGACCCTGAAGTTATAGTAAGGGATGAGGTCCAATGCCCATTGGACCTCAGATAACGGTTAACCTCATGCTTATGTATGACAAAATATGTATGACAGATATTATAACATTAATCACCACACAATCACACAGTATATTTAAGTTTAATATATCCACAGTACACATCGCATGTACAGTTATCCGAGTTAACAATACACATCACATGTAAAGTTATTTATGTCATCAGTACACATCACATGTAAGGTTGTTCATGTACACATCACATGTACAGTTGTCATCTATCACATATATAAACATATCATAAGCATCAGAGTTAGTGTTACAATACGCGTCCGTACCTTCGTTTGACAAATACGGTATGTTGCCTGTCGAGTAGCAATCACAGCTTTCCTATGAAGGTAATATCGCGTCTATTAATTCACAACCAATATCCCAATAGATGTCCTATCCACAAATGACTATTTTACCCTTGGTGTATTTACTATTTAATTATTTTTCCCTAAATTTCGGGGAAAAAAATGCTGATATTCAGCATTTGGGGCTGATTCTCACCTAACTTTGAAAAATCATAACTAATTCTAGAAAAATCGAAACAAGGATCCGTAAATTTCCCTGGAATCTTCAGGATGTATATTTTGAAGGAAAAATAATAGATTTTGCCCAGATTTCACGGTTCATTCCCAGATTTAAAGTTTTGAGCATCTGCCCAGTACTTTCCCAGAATTTCATAGCCTAACTTTGAGGAGTTTTATCTCACTGTACAGAAATCATTTGGACATGTTCTTTACATATTTAAAAAGCCCTATATGTCTACTTTAACCATGAATTTTCCCAAAATTTTCCAACCACGTTTTCAACATAAAATATAAGCATTTTTATCACTGATTCAGAAATTCCCTAACCGATGAAATTTCGCCAGAACTTCGTTACTTCGGTGTTTCTCTTCCAGAAATTTTGCTAAAACCCCTTCTTCATCATTTTTTCAAAATAAAACCAATTTTAAACTCAGAAAAACATAAAAACAACTATATCTAGAAGATCTAAAGATTAAACTACAAAATAACTAAAAACTCAAAAGCTAGAGCTCAAGAACTTACCTAGAACTTTGCTCCTTCTTTCTTCAAGACTCTCACTCTCTCTTTCACTCTTAGAATCAGATGTTGTTTGAGATTTTGGTGTGAGGATTTGTGAATGCTAATGCCCCTATTTATAGTAAGAGGGTTGGTAATTTTGCAATTAATTGAAACTTTCTCTTGGCAATTTTTGGCCTTTGGATTTAGGGTACGTAATTGGGAGCACAAATCCTAGCCTTACACCACACCCTTCTAGCCTCTTCCATTACTTTATGACTCACCTTATCCTCTTCCAATTTTCCAAAAGTCTTCCAATAGAGTTGTGATTCATGCATGGAGGGTGGTGACTCATTTCATGAATAGGTTAGTGACTCATACATGTTTAGATTAATGACTCATTCATGTGTAGGCTAATGACTCATTTCTAGAGTGATGACTCATTTTGCATATGTTTAATTGCTTCTTTAAATTAGAATTTCCTACTTCTTCTATTTTGTGGTCCACTAGATAGAAATTCATTTAGGGATCCTAATGAAGTTGTATGTACATTTTCTCATTGGTTTTGAATTCTTGAAGTTCTTAGCTTCATTTAGAGACCAATATCACTTACTTTCTCATTTGGTATCAATTTGCAAATTTTGGGGAAATGACTTTGGTTATACTCATTTTCAAGCTTGAATTATGCTTGTTCCTATTCTCTTCTTACATTTGATCATTGGTTAATGGATTTCAAGATACAATTTAGTTTGTTTAGATTTTCATTTGCTTATGTCTAGAGTTAATTTCATGGATTAATCTAATTGTTTTAATGTCTAATTTTCTTATTGGCTAATGCTTTGACTTCTCTTTCTCACTCCTTCCACTAGACTCACAACACTCACAACATTTGCACACACACACATTCACAACTCCCTCTCTCATTGGTCAAAACCTTTTCTCATGGATTAAGAATATTTTCTTGATTTATTATTGGCCAATTCAATTTCACAAGGATTTAGCTTTATGGTATTTAATTAAGGCCTTAGGATTTAGCTTTATAAGGTTTCATCCTAGCCCTCCACAACTAATCCTTAATTAGCATTCCTAATAAAGTGTTTTAGTGAAGTTGTCAAATTATGATTGGTTCCCAACTTAATTATGACTCTTAGAGTAGTTTATGACCATTGGTCATCTACCTTATGCTAATCCTAACTTCTTATTGGTTGTTGAGCTTAATACACTTCTAATTAATGATTATCTAATATTAATTGTAAATAATTATCCAAATATTTTATTAGTGTAAATTTAATTGCTCATTAATTGTTAATAATTGCCCCTTAATTGTTCCAAGTGTTGTGATAATTCTTTATGGCCTTCTATTAATTAAATATGAACTTGGTATTAATTATAGGTTATCAGAAAATTTAGTCTCTTATTAATTAATTATGAAAATTAATACAATTATTCCAATTGTTGTAGATTTAATTGTTCCTTAGTTGTTGATAATTTCCCCTAACTTGGTATAAGTATTTTCAAGCCATTTAATTGTCTCTTATGATTCAATTAGGGTTCTACTTAGTTTTAGAGACTTTAGGGTATTTCATAACATTTTATGGCTCTTTAAGATTAAATATGAAATATGTTGTATTTATGATAGTTTTATGGTGTTTTATGATCCATAATGTAATTTAGAAAATTGAGTTTTGCCCTATTTAAATTCCAGAGAAAATTTGCCTAAGAAATAAAATAAACTACAAAATTGGAGACAACATATTCTCCTATTTTAAATAGGTATTATTTGCCTAAAAACGGTATTTATGAGAATTATAAATTTTAGGGTATTACAAATTCTGTTAGCCAACTCGTGTTTAAAATCAATAAGACAACCCCTTTCCCCGTTAAGACGCTACTTGTAAAGACCACTGTTAACTCTTAGAAATTGACAACATTCCAGCACATTTTCTATCTCTTCTTACCTATTTTTGGGTCAAAATGTGCATAGGAATGAAGTGTATAGAGGAAAATTGTGCATATCAAAGTATAAGGCAAAAATCAAAGAAATTCTTGTTATATTCTCTAGAGTTTGTGGTTTAATTGAGAATTGATAATTTCTTCCTCTTTTGTAGGAAGATGGAGACAAGTTTTGAAGCTCTATAAGAACCAAGAAACAAGGAAAAAAATAAAGGAGGTGAAGCAGTACAAAGTTAGAGAAACTGTACAACTGGCCGTAGCCAGTCGTGAAAAAGTGTAGAAAGTACAGCTGCGCATTTTGCTTTTCAAAAGCAAAAAAACCCTATTTAACCTAAAGAGAAGGCCTGAAAAACACACTCTTGACCTAAGGATATAAGTGGGCACACAAGGGAAGAGCTTGAAAAAGAGATTTGAACAATCTTGGAGGCTTGGGTGCTCAACCTAAGATAGATTTTAGGGATTTCACCTTGGTTCTTCCTCTTCTCTTTCTAGTTTCTTCATGTATTCAGTTTCTTTGCTTAGAATCTCTTTGTATTTGAACATGAGTAGCAAAACCTTTCATTCTAGAGTTCTTCTTACCCTTTGTATGGATTAATACTTGAATATTCCTCACTTTTGGTATATAAATATACATATGTGTTGATTTCAACTTTGGCTTAATGCTTCTAAGTGATTGGCCTCCATTTAGATGATTTATTCACATAGGTTTTGACTCGAGAGAGCTAACCTAGGTGTAGAACTTGATTGAAATCATGCTTGTCTTGAAGTTTACTTGATAAATGAATAGTTTGTCGATAAAATAGAGATATATTTACTAACATTGCATTGTCACATTAGAGTTGTTGCTTAAATATTGATTCTCACTAATTGTAGCAAGAGATTATGCATTTTAATGAGAATAAAAACTTGATTTTGACTTGAGAAAGCGTTTCAAGTGTTTTTGAACCTTAGACTAACACATATATGCATTGAAATACTACTAGAGAGGTAGTTAACCAAGTTTTATGAAATGCAAAAGGGGAAGAAGAAGCCTAGTCTCTTTTATCCTTGAAATCAAAGAATCATTTACCTTTATCATTTTTTTTAGTTTTAGAAATAGTCTTTAAGAAATTATCTTTCCAAATCAAAACTTTGTTTTAGCTCAACTTGATGAAATTCACTAAGCCTCTTGCTTGACCAATTTGTTAAACAAATCCTCGTGGGAACGATACTTTACTTATCACTTTATTACTTGCGAAACTCATACACTGGCGAGGTGAACAACCACCAACTCATGACAAAAATAATGATATCAAACTACTGGTGGAATATACAAGAAAAAATAGAGCCTACAAACTATTGCATAATTTGGATATGCTTAGCTCCTGACACTCTTGCCATTGGCTAAGGAGTTAGTGGCTCAGTTAAAATTTGATGCATGTATAGTGATAAGGGTTCAATCTCTACTTCCATCTTTTGAGGGGAAAAACCTTTGATTCTCTATTGTGGGGTGGTGTTGAACTTTAACAACAATTTACTGATCTTTTGTCTAGAAACCTTGATTCTCTATTTTGGGATGTTGTTGAATTTAAGTACAATTTACAAATCTTTTAGTTCCACCTTTTTTCTTTGGCATTGGATTTAAAAATCCTCATATCTTAACTAGTTTGCTTGAAAACAACTTGGTTTGGCCGTTCCCAAATGCTTCTTTTCATTGCCATCTATTTACATTTAATGGTGTTTGCTTGTTAAATTCTTAGTTGCAACCTTTCTCGTGACAAGTAAGTATTCCCTTTTAGTTTATTTATTGTTTTATTTGATACCTTAAAGCTTGTTTTATGTCACGTTGGTCCTTTTAACCGCTAATGCGTGTCATATGTACTTTAAGCAAATTACTCTTGATATTTGCATCATTGTCATTGGCAATCAACAAAAAATTTAGTAGTTCTTTAGGTTGTTGACACAAATGAATTCTGGTTTCTTGTAGGCCCTTTTAGCCAAGTTTTCCCTCCCTATATAATACTTCTCTTGGTTTTGTTCCTCCTTCTCAGAACCAAACCCAATTCCCTTCAAAACCTTTTGCAAAATAACCTCTCCTTTCTTTGCTTATTCATTGGTTGAGTTTAAATTATAAAAAAAGCATGCAAGCCAGAGATGTTTCAGGACTAAATTATCAGTTTCAGGTACATAATGTTATTTTCTCAATAAGTAACATTGTAGGTAGTCCAATAGTTTATTTTCTCTAATGTAAAGAAATGAAATCAAACTGCTGATGTTAATTTTTAGGTAACAAGAATATGGCATCAGATCAAGAGGTCAAGCCAAAGGTGTCTTGGTACAAATTGTTCATGAAAGTATATTTCAAGCAAAAGAAGAAGAAGAATGAAGAGATGGTGCCATTGGGAAAGAAGGCTCAGTCCGTTAAACAAGCATGGAATGCATTAAGAGAAGAGGAGAATGAAAGATATAGGATAAGAGCCCAGATATTAAGTAGGAGCCAAGAGAAAAAATATGTTGTTCCTTTCATGACCCATTGTGCCCCAAATCAATTCATGAAAGTGTGCCAAATTATTAAAAATACACCTGATATGATGGAGAGGTTAGAGAAGATAGGATTCCATAAGTGGGTTGATATATGTTGTGCACAAATCCCTCAGCATTTATGTGGTCGGTTTATGGACTCTTTTGACCCTCTAACCAAGAATGTCTCCATTCGAGGGAATTCACTCCATGAAGGCCCTGAGGATGTGAAACAAATGATGGGGTTACCATGTCATGGCAGGAAGATTGAAAGAAATACGAAGGAACAAGATAAATCATTTAAGGAACTAAAGAGAATGTATGGCTCAATCCCATACAAGATGATAGGCAATTGGCTAGTTGAAAGGAAAAAGGGTACAAATTTTGAAATCCTTTTTGTTATTTATGCTTTGGGAACGCTCTTGTGTCCTAATGGGGCCATTAAAGTCAGTGACAGGGTTTTAAAGGTGATTGTGGCAACAAAAGAAGCTTTTACAGAGTATGATTGGTGCACCTTCGTTCTTGATGAACTTTGTAATTCGATTGGAGTGTACAAGAAAAAATTAAGAAAAGGAACAGTGGCTGCTCCAATAACTATAGGAGGTTGTATGTATTTTCTCATGGTAAGTGCAACTATTTTTTCATCATTCTCATGTTACTTAACTAGTCATTGTATTATGCATTGTAAATTGTTGTAGTACAAGTTGTCATTAGTTGCTAATATGTTCTTATTAACTTCTTATGTAGATTTATTGCTTACAACATTTTTATTGGGCCCCGTACAAGCCCCCACAGTCTAGGATGCCATCAAATTTTGGGATGACAATAAGGTGAAGATGAGGGTGCAGACAGAGAGGGAAAACAATAAAGGGCTGCTACTACCTTACGGTAATGGAGTTGGCCACTCATTTACGCAATTACAACCAGAAACAATCTTCAGTCACCCGGTAAGTGTGCGATCTCGAAGTTACGTCCATAATGGGTACAAATATATCATTAATTTACAAATTCTTCATACTTTTCAGGAAATAAAGAGAACATATGATTGAGTGATGTCTAAGGTGATGTCCATAGTGCAAGAAGAACTGGTTTCCCTTCAAGCAAGGCTCATCAGGGGGCAAGAAATTGGTGAAGATGATGGCAATGATAAGGGTCAAAGTAAAGATGAAGAACCTTGTTCAAAACATGAAGATAATGGGGGAGACACAGAAGAAGATGATGGGGGAGTCACAGAAAAAGAGGATGAGGACATTCGGTCAACTAATGAAGATGAAGGGTTTGAAAGTGAAGGTGGTAGCTCACAACAAGGAGAGGAATGTGATGACAACAATTACTCAAATGAAGATCAAGTGAATGTGGAGGAAGAATTTCATAACTTGAGGAAATCTACAAGGCTAAAAAAACCTGCAATTGGGTGGTGACAATAATAGGTAAAAAGAGAGCAAAAATTGACGACGACAAGGAAGTTTTATATCAGTTCTGCACCATTATATGTACTAAAGAGGAGGAGATGGAGTAAGTCAGCAAACTTATTAACTTTATATTCAATTTAACCATGACAGCTAACTACCTACACTTGTTTGTGTATCAGAGAATTTGTAGATATGTATCACTATTTCCTCACCCATCACGAACTTCATTGTCTACATGAAAATGCATGGATAAACAACTGGGTCAGTGCCATGTAACATTTTATAATTCACTTTTTACCTTAATTCTGTTGATTAGTAACATTTTCCTAAATGCACACAGATGATGTCAATGGTTGGCAAGACCTTGGTTGGGGATGGATTGCAGAGGTTAGGCCATGTGAGAAGACACATTTTCTCTGCAGAGTTAATGGAAAAGATGTCTGACAATCCGCAGAGGTGTTCATGGGAAGCACATTAAAAAGAGATCCTACCGGAACATATTGGATATAACATAGGCGATTGCGACTTCATCTTTGGTCCTACACTCCACTTGAATCACTAGTTTTGTTACGTTTTAGAGATGAAGACAATGTGTTTCTACACCCTTGACTCATATATGGACAACATAACATATCCAAAGTTACAAAATGAGGAAGAAGAAGCAATGAAAGGGTGTGAATAGACAAAAATACCGAAGAGATTGACTAAAACGCAACAACAAGAATTCAAAGCCAAGGAGTGGATGACCAGCTGATGTGTAAGAACAACTACTAAACTATATGCATTGTGTAAGAAGAATTCAATTATGCTGACGTGAAAAAACTTTTTTGTTCATGTAGAGAGATTGCTTCCATAAAATTCTTCGATGAGTTAAACCAACACTATTTGCCAAAGGAAGACAAATTCCTGACCAAGTCAACTGGGCCAAAATGCACTTGCAATGTGATACGTAAGCATTTTTGGTTCATTGTTGAGAATTAGTTTTTTATTTTTGGTTCATTGTACATGACATTTTTCATTGCAAGAATTCTTATGGTGTCCATGTTCTATCATGGTTACAAGGATGGGATGGCTCTCCCCAAGACAAAGAAGGCTATACTGTGACTACTTTGTCTCGTGAGCAACTACGGTAGATAAAGCTTGAATGATTATCGTGGCTTGTAACGCATGACAAAAACATACTTAAGTAGAAGGTGTTGTCCCAACTGTTAGGCAACCAATAGTCGAAGAAGAACAAGAAATAGATGTAGTTTTATTGTAAAGTAGTTGAAAGTATTGGCTTTCATATGACCTTATTTTGCCAATGTATATAATTGGAAGTGAATGTACAAACTTTGCCCAGCCTTAGAGCAAATACTAATTATTTTTTTGACTAGCCTTAGAACCAAATGTTGAATATAGCAACAAGAAATGCTATATGCATGAATAGAGTTACAATTGTTTAACTTATTGCCATTTTGTGCAAGAAATTAAATCTTTGATTCTAAATTTGAGTGCTGTTGGTGGTTCTTCATTATCTTGAATTGGCATTCAATTGCTTAAATCTATTTGCTACACATTCTTCAAAATCTTAAGAATGTTATTTTGCTATTATATATGTCTCAATGCTTGCTTGCTTGACCTTGGTGAATTCATTAAGTTTAGCAAGTATTAGTACCTAAAATTTGATTTTGACTTGTCCCCGTATATGCTAAATCATTGGTAATTCAATTCTGAGGTCCAGAAGCCATTTACAACAAGAAATTCTATATTTACAATAGGAAATTCCTATTTAACAACAACATTTTAAAACGTGCATTTTTCAATTATGAGGTCCAGAGGCCATTTACAACAAGAAATTCTATATTTTCAACAGAAAATTCCTATTTTAACAGTAATATTTTAAAACATGCATTTTTTTTCAATTCTGAGGTCCATAGGCCATTTACAACAAGAAATTCTATATTTACAACAGAAAATTCATATTTTAACAAAAACATTTTAAAACCTGCATTTTTTCAATTCTGAGGTTCAAAGACCATTTACAACAAGAAATTTTATATTTACAGCAGAAACTTCCTATTTTAACAACAACATTCTAAAACGTGCATTTTTTCAATCCTGAGGTCCAGAGGTCATTTACAACAAGAAATTCTATATTGACAATAGGAAATTCTTATTTTAACAACAACATTTTAAAACCTGCATTTTTTTAAATTCTGGGGTCCAGAGGTTATTTACAACAAGAAATTCTATATTTACAACAAAAAATTCTATTTTAACAACAAGTTTTGAAAGCCTGGATTTTGTCATTTCTGAGGTCCAGAAGCTATTTACAACAAGAAATTCTATATTTACAACAGAAAAATCCTATTTTAACAACAAGTTTTGAAAGCTTGGATTTTGTCATTTTTGAGGTCCAGAGGCTATTTACAACAAGAAATTCTATATTTACAACAGAAAAATCCTATATTATAAACAAATTTTGAAAACCTGGATTTTGTCATTTCTGAGGTCCAGATGATATTTTCAACAACAAATTCTATATTAACAACAACAACAAAAACATATATCAACAAGTTTTGAAAGCCTGAAATTTTGTCATTTTTGAGGTCTAGAGGCTATTTATAACAACAAATTCTATATTTACAACAGAAAAATCCTATTTTAACAACAAGTTTTGGAAACCTAGATTTTTTCATTTCTGAGATCCAGAGGCTATTTACAACAACAAATTCTATATTAAAAATAGAAGAAGCATATATTAATAACAACTTCTGAGAATTTTGACAGCTGACTAAGGCTAGCTGAAGAAGTGAATATCATTTCAAAATATTAAGTTGTATGAGTAAGTGGGTATTTGCACCTACTCATTGAACTTAATATCACATATAGTTTGACGTCCATGTGTAAGCTGTAATTACAAGTTCTTGTCCACCCACAAAAATACAAAAAGGTGTTACAAGAAGTCACTGATACAAGGTGTGTATAGACAAAATGACTAAGCAATTAACAATCAAAAGCATGTACATCATGTTTTCAGTTGAGATTTGAATTTTTGCATGTCTTCACCATGTGTCCAGCCTCATGGCATCTCCGACAATGATAAACCTTGTTGTTTTGAAATTGAGATTCAATTCGTTTTCTTTTTGGTCTCCCTATTGGCCTTGTAATAATGGGAGGCTCCAAGAAAGTCTGTGTCAGCATATATGTCACAGTCGGAGCATCAGTACATGGACAATCATGTGTTGCAACTGGCCTCATGCTATTCGCATATATTTTCTCTTGGGCAGAAACTTTAAAGCACTCATCAACAAATGTGTACACATTACCATTAGAGTGCTTTATGGCTGCACATGCATGTGCACAAGGCAGGCCACTCATTTCCCATGCTAAACACGTGCATTTTTTCCACGAAGATCTACGTTAACATATCTTGGACCATCACCACATGTAGTTTGCACTGAAAACTGATGGTCTCCAAAATATTGCACAGGCATATTTTCAGCATATTGAACTTGAAGGAACAATTTTTTTTCAATATTGGGTCCAACGCCATTTTTCCAATTCGCCAAACCCATCTTGCTCGCAACCAATTTATGTGCCAATTTCTCTCTATGCTCTTGTATTAAAATAGTGACGGTGTGCTTCCTCTCTTTCAGCATCCATGCATTGAAGGACTCAACAAGATTAGTGGTTATGTTATCCCACCTCTTGAAGGCAAACTTACTAAGAACCCTTCGGTCTATATCCCCATTTGTCTCCACCCATTGTGCCAATTGTGGATTGGACATTGTTAATTTTCCCATCACATCAATGAAATCCTCCTAGAGGCTTGCACAGGCGATTCCATAAAGGAGCTTAAGTGCAATGTCCTTGCTATATCCCAATGTTCGTCTCACACCTTTACTTAATTTCAAGAACTCGGCACTATAATTTTCCTTCAAATGCCAGTAGCAAAAAGCATGTCTCTCACTGCCAAATATGTCTTTTACCGCACCAATAATGACATTATTGCGATCAGACACGATTGTTATTTGCATTGATCCAATTATTTCTTTCATAGTCCACAGAAACCAAGCCCATTAATCATATGTCTCATCGCTAACAATGGCATATGCTAAGGGAAACATTTCCTTGTCTACAGCATATGCACAAGCTGACAACATTGTCCCCTTGTATGGGCCACTCAGATGACATCTATCAATATAAAGTATGGACCGGCATCCATCTAAAAAGCCTTTAATCGAGCAACCATAAGCAATAAATAGCCTCTGAAAACTATTGTTTGCTGAGGCTTCCCATTTAGCAACTGTGTTAGGATCACTTTCAATAAGTCTTTCACATATCCAAGGGATAACCCGGTAAGACTCTTGTACTGGACCATGTATTTCCATCAATGCTCTTTCTTTGGCCCTATATGCTTGGGAATAATTCAGTCACACCCCATACTCTTTATACATGTCTGAACAAATTTCAGGGGCAGTCTTGTCGATATTGCACCTTAAACCATCCATTACAATTGAGGATGTCAAGGTGGAAAGGGGTGGATGAGAAACAATTAGGTTGTCCTGCGCTTGGTGGATGTGTGCACTTCGGTATGTTTTGATTGTTAGGAACTCTATATCTTGATGTTCTCCCGATGAATATGCACCAATGTACCAAGGACAACCATCAACCTTGCACTTTGCAATTACCTTTTATTGATTGTTCTTCACAAAATGGTACAAAAACTTGTGTGCAATGTTGTATTTGTATAACGTTTGACGAAGGGTCAGAGCATTGACAAAAATCTGTCCTTTTCCAACAATCAAATTCCTCCATTTGGTATGATTAATCTCCAATCTTGGTGTTGGCACAATTTGAGTACACCATGTCAAAGGTGACCGCTCTTCACTTTCATTTAACAAAGGAGGTGGAGACGTAGACAATCCATTTGGAAATCTAAACAAGTCCTCATCCCTGCAATAAACAACAAGTTACTGTATTAGCAATGACAATGTATGAGCCGTTATTCAACACTTATACAAAAACAAATTAGCTTTCTTATAGCAATTAAACCTACACTTCTTTTCCTCTTGCATTTCAGCATTCAATGGTGGTTGTATATTGTCATTACTCCCTTTATCTTCAATGTAAACATGCCCAGATTCTTCATTAAACTTTATTGAATGATCCACCCCTTCATCGTCTACAAGATCTATATATGTTGATGGATCAAAGCTAACTTTGAATTTCACACAAATGTCATTGCTTTCTTTTGTCAAATAGAGATGATATGATTCTTCGCAATTCGTCATAGGTTGTGCCTTCCTTTATAAATTTTGTTCTTATCAAACCTCCAACATATTGACTTTCATCTCCCCCACCATTTAAAAACTCCCCCCCCCCCCGGAAAACGAAAGAAACAAAATAGATTTTTTCTAGAAGTACCTGCCATATTTCAGAACAATCTGCAACAACAAGATTGTATTAACAACTAAAAAAGCCACCATTCACAACAATAAATTTACGTATTAACAACAACTTTATTGAATCCTATCATAACTTTTTACTGAATGTTCCATCATCACATCAACCAGAAACCAGTGAAAACAGAGCAGTCCCTCTTGTTACCTTCCCAAAAAACAGAGCACAATGTTATTAACACTACCCAATAACATGAAACCCCAACTTCAATGGTAAAGAGGATATCTTTAGCAAAATCTTAGCATTACTTACCTAGGTACCAGCTTATAGTCCACTAATGTCCACTAATGAGCTCAAACTTAAACCCTTTACCAGGCCTTCACTCTCTGAATGCAAAGAACATACAACGAAAAAATAAATTATTCAACGAATATAGAAAAGATGACAGCTTCACAATCTAAGCTTTGCCTAGGACATGAAAATGTCACTTATTTACCTTCTACGTTGGAGATTCGATCGACCTTTATTGCTTACTTGATTTCAGCGTTTTTCCTTTTTCCCAACAGCTATCTCCCGCGCGTTTTCATTGCTTTGTTTGTTTCATTCCTTTTTTATGTTGAATGGGCTATAAAGACTTTTACTACTATGAAATAATTAACAGAAGTCTCTAGGGACTTTTGTATAATTTTATCATTTGAAGTGACCTAATTGTAATAATCTCTACTCCTTGGGACCTGTATGTAATTTTCCCTAAAATATTTGTATATAATGTGTACTCGCTGATATATAGGGGACACTAAAAATTGGAAAAGCCAAACATCAACACACAAACCAAGAGATAAACTCATTAAACGACGGGACAAACTCCAAATACTAGGTACAAATGCAACAAAATGTGAGTGCACCAAAAAATGGAAAATATGTAGAGAAGATTCCAATAAAATACATAGAGAGAGGAGTTGAGACTGTTTAGTGTTTCTACGCTATTTCTATTATTTTTTTCCACAGTAAAATATGTTGGCAGAAGATGGTTGATACTGTTTAGATTTTAGGCTATGTACATTGAATTTTATGGTAAAAGCCACCGCATAAAAATCTATTAGGGCCAGTTTGGCAATTGGAAAAAAAGGAAGATTAGCAAACTCCCCTGTTTAATACGTATTTTGGACAAATCTTCTCAGAAACTCAAGTTCTCATGCCTACCCAATGGTGGATCTACATATATGATTGGGGGGTAAATGCCCACCCTTCAATTGGAGATTTGGGGATTTTTTTTTTTTTTAAATAATACATGTTTGAATGATTGCACACCCTTAAATTAAGTGCTCACCCTTAATACATCAAGACTGCACTTCGTAATCATATAGAAGATGAATGATTGTTTAGTATTTTATATTGAAAAAAATGTATTTGATAGCATTGATAATAAGACAATTATGATGAAATTCCAAAAGATAAAGCTTAGAAGGATGACATTATAATTATTTTTATTGTAATATACTTTTTTTGTTAAAATATATGTATTTGAACTTATTGAGTATCCACCCTTCATTCTAATTTATGTAGCTACATTTTTAACAGCACTTAGCCTTACTTTTCTAAATGACAGGTTTGTAAAATAATATTCTTTCTTATTATATCATTAGTATTCACTTGATTTCATGAATATTTTTTTAATATTTTTTTGTTTATATTCTTTTGTTTTTTAATGCATTTAAAACTTTTCTTTTAAAAAAAATCCACTGAAATTGATGGGATTTCAAGTTCCTACATGAACAGTAACATTTCTTAACAAATTTACCTCTCAAATTTGAACTTGGCAAGAAAGTTCGAACTTAGTGAGAAATTTTTTTACAAAAATTCATACTTGATAAAAGCATATTTTTAAAAAATATATTTTAGCAAAAAAAAATTATTTTTATTTTTCATTTTAAACTAATTACTTTTGAGGGTAAAAAGCATTTATTAATTCTTTACTAACTATTATCCCTTCATTTTCTTCTTATCAAACAACTCATCTTCCCTCATCTTTTAAAATCTTTTCTTCTCTTCCTTTTCCTCTTTTAAGTTCCTTTTCCTCCTCAAATTTTCTCCGGCCCCAGGAATATTCATATATTCATTATTGACCTGATTCAAATTATCGCATTTACTATTGATTTAAGTAAATAAGTAAATTCACATCTATCTGAATACGTCGCACATAGACAAGAAGCAGTCACAAGCCACGAACTTGAAAGGCCATCCGCATAATGCAAGAAGGGATGACTAAGGTGATGATTAATTAGATGCTCAAGTGGATCAATCAAATCAACACTTGGAGATTTACATAAGCATATGGATTGAAGAGGATTCTATATATTTTAACATCAAAATAAAACTCTATACTTAATTATTACTCAGAGAACATCAATAAAGATAATTTTAAAAAATATTATGAAATATGAAAAAAAGATATTACATTTAGAACTAAAATTAACTCCCCAAATAAATCAAAAAAGGTGGGAATATTAAACGTTAGCTGTCTGTTGGTATCATGTGAGCTGTTTATGTAGATCATATTAAACGTTAGCTCCTACCAAACCCTGACCTACACGCATGGTGAGCTGTTTATGTAGGTCATATTGAGCGAATTTCTTAATTGATACAATTTCCTTTAGAATTAATCCCCAATTACTCAAACTGCTTCCACCAGTACATACATGCATGGAATGGAACAATACCATAATTTAATGGGAAAATTACGATTAGATCCTAAGGTACAGAATTAATCATAAAAAATCCTATACCAAATTCCTCTAAAAAAAAAAAGTCCCTAAATATTTTTTGTGATTAATTGTTGAACTTCCCTTACAAAAAGGTTCGTTGTCAAAATAGTTTTTTATGTTGTTAAAATAACTTTATTAGTTATTAAAATGTCTCTATGCAAATTTCATTGTGAAACTGGCTTGCATGTTGTCAAAAATTCTTCAATTTTTTCCTCTTGCTTGTAGAATTTTAGAAACCTGGACAATTTTTGGCAACATGAAATGTCATTTTAACAACAAAAAAAGTCATGTTTATAATGACATTTTTATAGAGGTATTTTGACAACTAATAAAGTTATTTTAACAATAGTTTTTTTTTTTTAAACCCTGTAACTTATTCACAATTAAAAGATTTTCGTGTAGGACTCTTTTATGATTAACTCTATACCTTAAGCCGTAACAGTGATTTTCCCTTATATTTAGAAAGAAAGTGGGTCCTATGGTGAAGATGGGTAAGTACACGGCATAAATGCAAGCTAGCATGCTCATCAAAAGGACATGCTGTCTTCATGAGACCAAATAAAACAAGATCACAGCTTCATCAGATGTCGTGTTCACATTATCAAGCAAGACGCCATTAATGGGATTGATAAGGTCCTGTAACTAAGAGAAGGGGATTGTCAAATCAACACAGTGGGCCCCCCTCTTCTCCAAATCTTTCAATTGGTTCACATTATCAAGCATGACGCCATCCACGGAGTTCCGCAAGGAAGAGAAGGGCTTGGTCACATCAACAATGTGGTCCCCACTCTTCTCTAACACTTTAATTTTTCTTTTCTTTCCTAATATAGATTAGAGTTATGGTCGAAACATGTTACTAGCAACAAAAGGACCAAAATAATGGGAAAATTCGTTTGAGGGTCCTTATTGGACAATTAATTCCAGAAAGACCCACAAAATCTGAAAATACAGAAAAAAGCCTGAAATTCTGATAATACCTAAAAAAGCCTAAAGATTCTGACAGAGTTGTTAATGAGGCTGATATAGTTGTTAGTGGGGGGCTGATATAGTTGTTAACCGGGCTGATTTAGTTGTTTAAAAAATTTTAAACAACTTAATCAGCCCGGTTAACAACTATATCAGCCCTCTGTTAACAACTATATCAGTCTCATTAACAACTATATCAACCCCCGTAAGAATCTTTGGGCCTTTTTAGGTATTGTCAGAATTTCAGGGCATCTTTCCGTATTTTCAGATTTTGTGGGCCTTTTCTAGAATTAACTGCCCAATAGGAACCCTCAAACAAATTTTCTCCAAAATAATAGAGAACGTGAGGATTGTTATAGTGAACAAAAACCAACATCAGGTCTCTACGTTTCCCGTGCTAATAACCAATCTGCATATTGACTGAGAAGCGTTCAACTAGTTATATGTTTTTCGAAAGTTGTTATATAATTAATACTAATGAGATTTAAGAGACGTCCCACAAAGACTAAAAAATTAGAATAATTAGTGTGATTTTAAATTTTAAATAAGGATAATTCAGGAAAACAAATATAACCAATTTAACTATTATTTTTAATCTCTCAAAAATTAGGTAAAAATGTCTTAGAATTAATTAGGAACGGATGGAGTAATAAATAGCACATAGTCTTTGTTTCAACTACACATGGTCTTTAATATTACCCCAGTCCTAATTATAAGACATCGTTAACTTTTTTTAGAGAGATTAAGGAAACTAAATAAGTTATTTAATCATTTTATATATTATGTATCCTTATATTATATATTAGTTTATCAGTTAAACTAATTAATTTAAAGAAAAATAAAAAAAAATACTCTAAAGTAAGTTAATTAGGTTCCTTAATCTCTCCAAAAAGATCAACTAGGTCTTATAATTAAGATCGGAGGGAATAATACATAGCCCATGGTCTTTATTAAATATGGTTCATGCAACTCCTTGTTCTACGTATATATGCCTTCATATCCTATCCAATGTACCTCCCAGTTTTCACAAATACACACACAGTATATCGTAGGAAGGAATGAGGTCGATCAAATCCTGGTCCCAGCAAAATAAATGAAGTGTATTAAAGACCAAGTGTAGTTGAGACAAAGACCATGTGCTATTTCTCATTTTTGAAAGAAAAACTACACATACATGTTTGCGTTCTATAAAGTCTTAAAACTGCTATCTCTTTTTTTAACATCCCAATTAATTTAGCTGATCACATTGCACATGATGCCATATATTTTAACATCAAAATAAAACTCTTTACTTTCCATGATAATAAACACTAGGAGTAATATTTTACTCCCTTTAATCCTTAATATAAGATATATTTATCTAACTTAATTAGATAAGGAAGTAAAATGAATTAGTTAATATGACGTGGATTTTCTAAAATATTATAACCATCTTTTTTAATTTCCTTATTCTCTTTCCTCTTGATTATTGTTAAGAGAATATTAATAGGGATAAATTAAAAAAAGATTATGAAATATGAAAAAGAATATTATATTTAGGACCAAAATTAATTCTTTAAATAAGTTCTATATTAAAAAAAAAAGAGAATATTAAATGTTGACGGCCACGAAACTCCTTTCAAGGATGTATAGGGTAATGAGTTTAGGTGTGTTTTGATATCATGATGAGTTTTAATTGTACCGGTGGGTCATGGATTGAGGCACAGGGCACCTGTGCCCGCCTGCTACCCGCTTAAGTATTTTAATTCCTACCCCCGCCCCCCTCCAGCTGTCAACTTCAGAGCCTCAGAGACAGAGTTCCTTCCCCCCCCCCCCCCCCCCCCCAACCCTTCTTCACTTTTAGTCTTCAATCTCTACTCTTCACTTTAGTTTCACTCCACCCACTACCCGAATACCCGTGACTTGTGAGACTAAAGAATCGTAGAACACTCAAACTCAAACCCTTACACACTGGTTAGGCACTTTCTTAGGTTTCCTGTTCTCGCTGTCGCCGACCAAAGCTGCCACCATCTCAACCTCTCACGATCTATCTCGATCTCGCTCATTACCTCCATCTCTCATCTCCTTCAGATCCAACCTAGCGCCTCAGGACTCTAGCCGTCTCTCTCCATCGTGATCTCGTTCACTATCATCGATTTGCCGTCTCTCTCAAAGTCTCAACCTCTCGCTTGCTATGAATTTGCTTCCTGTTGAATAGGTTTGCTTCCTGGTTTTTGTATGAATAAGTTTGCTTCCTATTGAATCTTGTTTCAGTTTCCTTGAGTTTTTTGTATTTGTAAGTTTGCTTTAGTTTACTCTTGGCCCATTCATAAGTTTGAATTTGACTTGTCTTATGTATCCCTGTTGTTTCCTTGAGTTTTATGTTGAATCTTGCTTACTCTCTGCTTGAATCTCGCTCACTACCCCTGCAGTTCCTGCCCAAGGGGAATTTCTTAAACGGGTTAATTCCTTAGACCCATTTAGGCATACCTGTTTTATAAGGCACGGGCATGAGGTTCCTTGTACCCGTGTAAAATAAACGAGTGGGTCACGAGTTACTCTCGGGATATAGCCCTGCCGGCCCGTTGCTCACCTCTAGTATCATGTTTTGACCAATTCCTACTCACATGTTATCAAGCATGATGCCATCCATGGGTATGTATCCATAAGGAAGAGAAGGGCTTTGTCGCATCAACAATGTGGTCCCCACTCTTCTCCAACTCTAATTTGTCTTTTCTTTCCTATTATATATCAGAGTTAAGGTAGAAACATGTTATTAGGTACAAAAGGACCAAAATAGAGAACATGAGGATTGTTATAGTGAACAAAAACCAACATCAGGTTTATACGTTTCTCGTGCTAATAACCAATCTGCATATTGACCCTGAGAAGCGTATAATTAATTATATGTTTTTCGAAAGTTCTAATATAATTAATACTAATGAGATTTAAGAGATGTCCGACTAAAGAATAAACAATTAGAGTAATTAGTGCCATTTTAAATTTAAATAAGGACACTTTGGGAAAAATAAATATAATTAACTAATTTAACTATTAATATTAATCTCTCTAAAATTAGGTAAAAATGTTTTATAATTAGGATTGGATAGAGTAATAAATAGCACATGCTCTTTGTTTCAACTACACATGGTCTTTATTAAATATGGCGCATGTAACCCCTCATTCTACATATATATATATATATATATATATATATATGCCTTTATATCCTATCCTATGTACCACCTAATTTTTCACAAATGCACAATCTGTACATCGTAGGAAGGAATAAGGTCGATCAGATCCTGGTCCCACCAAAATAAAGTATTAAAGATAGAGCTGTCAAAACGGGTCATCCCTGCTCGTTAGGCCCCAGCCTGCACGGGCTAGGGCCAAAAAGCCCGCACGGGCCAAACAATTATATAATCCTAAGGGTTAGGGCCAGCCCGCGAACCAAAAATTATTTTAAAATAATCAACTTAGGCTTGAATAAAAAATTTCGTTGGGAGACTCTCCCACCATAGCCAAGTGCGCTACGTGGGTCGGATCCGGATTAATTGGGGCGAAGCCCTGGTAAACTGGGTGGGCAACCAAAAAAAATCATTATATGGAAAGAATGAAAAAAATTAGTATTAATAAAAAAAAAATCCTATTTTGTGATGTTTGTTTAAACTTTGCTACCATTAAAAAAAGAAAATTTCCGATTATTTTGGATAGCTTCTAAAAACAATCGGGCCAAACAATTATATAATCCTAAGGGTTAGGGCCAGCCCACGAACCAAAAATTATTTTAGAATAATCAACTTAGGCTTGAATAAAAAATTTCGTTGGGAGACTCTCCCACCATAGCCAAGTGCGCTACGTGGGTCGGATCCGGATTAATTGGGGCGAAGCCCTGGTAAACTGGGTGGGCAACCAAAAAAAATCATTATATGGAAAGAATGAAAAAAATTAGTATTAATAAAAAAAAATCCTATTTTGTGATGTTTGTTTAAACTTTGCTACCATTAAAAAAAGAAAATTTCCGATTATTTTGGATAGCTTCTAAAAACAATCGGAAAGTTAAATTTTAAAAAAAAATTGCAAGAGAAAATATAATAAAAAGTCAAAAAATACAAAAGCGTGATAAGATTTTAAAATAACCAAATAATAAATTATTCTTGATGAGTAGAGATACGCAAAAATATTATAAAGTCTAAAAATTAAAAAGTAGTAATAAGTTTTTATTATTGTAACCAAACACAAAATAATTCTGTTTTTTTTTTAAAAAAAAAATGTCTAAATTAGTTTAGCATCTTTAAAAAGCTGCACAATATGAGGTGGGTGTTTAGAATTCTGAGAAAGACATGCAGTGATGGAGATCGCCCGTAAATGGGCTCGCGTACGTCTCTGTCTATTTTATGCTGAGCAAGAGATTCAGACAATATCTCCGCTCTCTTCTCATGTTCTTGTTTTTTTTTTTTTTACCAACATAGTCTTCTCACGTTCTTGTTTTTTTTTTTTTTAAACCAACATAGGCACAGCAAGAAATTAGAATTGAGCCCGCGGGTTGGCCCTATCTTAGCCCAAGAGAAGTGGGGCTTATATTGGGCTAGGGCCAGAAATAACCCCATCATATGGGGGCTAAAAATATGGGAGCTAAAGATGAAGCTCAACACGGACCAGCCCATTTTGACAACTCTAATTAAAAACCATGCTGTATTTGTCATTTTTGGAATAAAAACTACACATACATGCGTCTGTATTCTATAAAAGTCTTAAAACTGCCATCTCTTTCTTTACATCCCATTTAATTTAGCTAATCACATTTCACAAGATTGGATTTGGCCCCCTTTATTTTCACATTCCACGTAATTTAGCTTATCCTTAATTAATGCGTATGTTATATTGAGAAAATTTAGTTACTTTTAACAACAAACAAACTTGGATTAATTTCTTAAAATGTGGGACCCACATATATATAATGCTAATTATATATATATATATATGTATGTGTGGGTCCCACTATTTTATATGTGTGTGACATAAGAAAACACTTCTCCTACAACATGAGAAATGTTTTTTCCGTTTTCTAATCATGCCTGCTATAGCTATCCTTGATTAAAATATTTTTAACATGTGTAATTAGTAGAGATATTTTTTATAAAAAAAATTATAAATTTGAGAGTCAATTTACGTTAGGGTTTATATTTACAAGCAAAATAAATCCCTTCCCTTGGACTCTTTTATATATATTTATAATTTGTAATGGTTAATGGGCAGACCAATTCAGAATAGTATTGGACTGTTGGGGGCCCATTGGCTCCACACACTTGTAGTCTCTTAGTTTCAGTAAGTCATATTGATGATTTCTCATTTTTAATACATTTAGGATGTCATTAATATTAAATTAAAGAGGTTTTCTTTAGATTTTATCATATATTAATTTGGTGCATCATTGTGAGATTTCAAATTAAAATAGAATTTTTTAAACTTATCGGGAAAACCTAATAATAAATAATAATAGGAATTTTCTTAAATAAAAATTCAGATTTATTCTCATTATTATTACTTCCTTTTCTTTTCATTAATAGGAACAGCATTGCTTTAGAAGTTTTGAGAGGAAGCAATCAGCCGCAAGTCTTGATATATCATGTATAAAAGGAGATCAATGCAAGAAGAGAGGTATGTTCTATCAGTTGGATAGATCGCTGTTTTGATTTTTCTGCATCGTACCCTCTTGTCTTTATTACATGGTACTTAGTATCTGTTTGGCTTAGCTTATTGTAACTTATCTTCTACTTATAAGTATAAGCTAGGCCAAAAAAGATTTTACAATACAAGAGCTTATTTTATAATGAAAAAAAGAACTTAAAAATAAGAAAACAGAGCTTAAAAACAAGCTCTTATAAGCTCTTTTGTTTTATTTTTTTTAAAAAAGAGAGAACTCGTAATCTTTCAATCAAACATTACTGCCGCCGCCGCCACCACCACCGCCACTACCATTGCCGCCACCGCCCTTTGATAATATACTTTTTATAATAATTTTTATAAGAAAAAATGCTTATGACAAAATTTTTTGTCAAACAGTTTATTTTTAATTTCAGTTTTTAAGTAACTTTTAAATTAAAAAATTTATATAATTACTAAATAGTTTTTAGCTTTTTTAGAAAAAGCTTTTTTTTAAAAAAAATTAATTTAAAAGTAACTTTTAAGATAAAAATAAGAGGATACAAACCAGCATTTAATATCCTCTTCGTCTTCCCTTAGGCCTTCCATTAATTGTATGCCTATTTATACATATCCCCCTTACTACCAATAGTTCACTCATCACTCTCTCTGATTTTACATATCTTGTCTCGGCACCATGGCTTCACCACCTACAATTTATGCTTCCTCCTCAAAACCTCCCAAGCTTCACGCCTCTGACATTGGAAGCATCAAAGCCTTCGCCGACGCCAATGGACTCTCCCCGATTCCTTCTTCCTACTATTCTATCGTTGAAGGCCGAGACGACGTCGCCGACCACCTCGCTTCCTCTATCCCCGTCATCGATTTCTCTCTTCTCACCTCCGACCACCCTCAGCTGCACGCCAACGCCGTTTCCCAACTCGGCAAGGCCTGTGCGGAATGGGGTATTTTCATGGTAAGAATTGCAATCATTCGATTAATCGTTTTATGTTCGAGGTTATCAATGTGTGAATATTATGGAAGGTCACAAATCATGGTATATCGGAGAAGCTGATGGAGGAGGTCATGAACAAGGCTCACGAATTCCATAACTTGCCGGTGGAGGAAAAGAAGGAATTCGGCGACAAGGGTCCCTGGGCACCCATCCGACACGGCACAAGCTTCTTACCTCAAGGAGAGAAGGTTCATTACTGGAGAGATCACCTCAAGGTCCTCACATTCCCACAATTCAATTTCCCACACAAACCTCCTGGTTTCAAGTAAGATCATCAACCCTCTTTGTTTCCATTGTTTCTTGGATTACTATAATCCACTCCATCTTACTATGTGTACAGGGAGGTGGCTTATGACTATAGTAGGAAAATCCGGGCGGTTGCAAGGACTTTGCTCCAAGGGATATCAGAGAGCTTGGGATTAGAATCCAAGGCTTTGATGGAGTTTACTGGTTTTGATTCTGGTTTGCAGGTTTTTATCGTCAACTTGTATCCTCCGTGCCCTCAACCAGAGCTGGCCTTGGGTTTGCCTCCTCACACCGATCAAGGACTCCTTACGCTCCTTTACCAGAATGGAATCGGAGGCCTTCAGGTCAACCACGACGACAAATGGATCAACGTCAATCCTCTCCCCAACTGCCTCATCGTCAACGTTGCAGATCAACTTGAGGTCACTCCCTCCCTGGCTAGGGTGTCAGCTGTGCCTTCACAGCGCCCCTGATATAAGTGATATTTTAATGTTTTATAAGCAAAAAAATGGAATTGATTTCAATATTTTTAAATTTGTAAACATTTAAGGCTACAAAATTGTGAAAATTCTTTTTAATCCAGATTTTTAACTTTTGAATCTTTGAAAAACCATTAAAAAAGTGAAAACAACTCCCCTTTTAAGCTATAAAATATCAAGATGTCACTTATTTCAATTTTTTAAAAAAAAACATTTGAAGAGAGCCCAAAATTGAGCGTCATCAGCAGGGGCGCAACTGTGATGGTATAGTTGACACCTTCAATCCCTCCCACTGCTCATCTCCTACATATGTGTGTGTAATATTCCCATTTATGTGTAAACCATTAAATCTCATAGGTTGTAAGCAATGGAAAGTATAAGAGCATATTGCACCGGGCAATATTGAACAACAAACACACAAGGATGAGTATACCACTCCTGAATGGACCAAAGCTGGAGAAAGAGATAGGGCCGGTGCCGGAGCTGGTGGAGAAAGAGGAGCCATTGTACAAGACCATTAAGTATAGGGACTACTTCCAGGTTCAGCAGCAGGCCAGGCTTGCCAACAAAAGTGTTTTGGATGAACTTCGTCTCAATTAGGGTTTAAAGTTCAATTAATACATTGGACTGAAGATTTGCAGTGGTTGCCTGCAATTTATTAGATCCGATGTGTATTTGGATTTAATGAGATGTTTTTGACATTTTGAACTTTTTTTTTTTAATACAAAGCAGATACCTCAACTAATACCTAAGAACGCATCACAACTATGCCAATCCTTACAAATCAAATCTTGTAAGTAATACATTTTGAACTTAATTACTAGCAATTTCATGTAATTAATTTGGTATAGCTTTTGCTTGAATTAGTTATGAATATATAATTGTGATCATAATACAATGATTCTTGGTTTCTCTTGTCAATATTCAATTTCATTAATTTAAATTACTAGTGTTTGAATTGGGTTTTGGTTAGAGGAATAAAGTCTTGCCCAGTTTGGCATTTTTGTCGAAGTAACACACTGCTAACATATTTTGAAGCAATGATAGTTAAAATTTATTATTGTAGGAGGTATTCATCCTATTTTCAAAATCAATTTTCATTTCAATCCATTTTCATTCCAAAAATATTTGTTTTGAAAGCATTTTAATTTAATTGCAATATAGTTGTCAGATAAAAAGCTCAAATAAATGTTTTTATTCGCATTTAGTTGCTACGTAATTAACAAAAAAACTCTTCAAGAGACAATCTAGGATTGCACCCTATATTACAATCTTGGGTTATGTTTTTGTAGTTACTAAGGCAAAAGCCGGAATACTCTCCTTCCTTTAGGGATATGTGGATAAATTGAAATCCATCTCTGCCTTTATATCTGAAGCTATAGCATCAAAAGGGTTATGTTGTTAGCATTTGATATGGGACATGATAATAAAGCTATCTTTGATACAGATTCCCTTCCCCTCCAGGACTATGTTGAATCTAAGTCACCAGACCTATTAGATTGGAGGAGTAGGAGTGTCTTACAGGACATCATTAATCTTCTTTCTTTTAATTTGAGGTTGAGTTCTCATTGAATTTTACTCTTAAAATGGGTTATCACATAGCTGACTTACTTGCAGGAGATGTTTACAAGGATGTGTGTCCTTTGATGTGGGTTTGTCTTCTTTTTTTTTTTATATTATTATTATTATCTTTGTTGCTTTGAATTGTTATTTTTGATTATGTATTTTCAGTTATTTGATATTTTAATAGAATTACCCTTTGAGGGGGGGAAAATACTTGAGCATAAAAACCCTTAATCTAAAGGCTAATGTATACTTTTAATCCTTTAAGTTTACATGAGGTATACTTTTGATCGCTTAACTTTATAAAGTATAATTTTAGTCATATAATTCTTACATTGTTAATTTTACTAACAAAAAATGTAAACTTAAGTGATAACGGTGGAAACTTAAGTGATGATTGTGTAATTAAATGTTATTAGATTTAAATTTAAAATATGGGTATATTGAAGAATATATAAAATTTGTGTAACTAAATGTTATTAGTCAACACTTAAGTTCGTTGTGTCAGCATTTTTCATTAGCAACATTAACGGTGTTAGAATTTTAGAACCAAAAGTATATTTTATGAAGTTAGGGTTCAAAAGTATACCTTATGTAAAACTTAAGGGACTAAAAGTATACTTTAGCTTAATTCAAATATATAGAATTTCATAGACTATGGAATTTTATTCATTTCATTTCACCCCCTTTTAACACTTGTACATTTTTGTATAAAGTCTATATTAAACTTAACGTATGAATCAAGCAGTATGAACTCTTTTTTTAAAAAAAATAAAAATAAAAATAAAAATTATAGGGACTTAATTTAAAGTTTAGATAAATTATAAGGACTTACTGTTTGATTGTTCTTTTTTTCCCCTAATATTAAAGAGTTATGCCAGAATCATGTATTTACATCCAAAAGGACCACAATATAGAACGTACACTCTTTGGTCCAAGTCGATCAACTCCTTGCACGATAACAGAGGGACTGATAAAAAAAATGTCTAATTAATTATTTTTAATTTGAAAGTTTGGTACTAGCTATACAATTGATAATAACGCCATGTAAGATTAGATCAAAGTAAAGAGATGGTGAAAATAATATTCGTGTGGATATTTATATCACTCCATTTTTTTTTATTATCTCCTATCATCCTTCCATTATCTCCTATAATTTGGGAATTAGTTTAATTGTGCTTATAAATAAAAGGCATCCGTTATATATTTTGTACCTTTTAATAGTAAATATACTATTTTACTCTCTAATTTTATACTCATTCTTCCTTTATCTCATCATATTTCCTTTTATCTTATAACACGTAAGTCTTTAGCAACTTCTTTCAAAAACGCAATTCGCAGGTAACCCAATTGGCTCTTTGGTAACTTCTACTTTTGGAAAGATCTTTGTTGTAAAAATAAGAACTGGGGGTTTATTGGTAACCCAATTGGCTCAAAAACGCCTATTTTCAAACTTGGGCAGATAATTTACACAGCATTGTTACAGAATTCAATCTCAAATTTAGAAAAATCACAACTTTTAATCTACGAATCCAAAAATAATGTTCTAGAACTTGCTAGAAAATTTGGGATGTCTTCTATATGCCAACAAAATCTAAGGCCTAAATCGCTCATATGCTTTCTTAGCATGCATGCATCTAACAACTCATAACTCAAATAAACTAATTATAACTTTAACTGTCTATCTTCAAGCATGTTAGCGTATATATTGTATATCGATTATGTACCTTGGCTTTGAATAGCTCTTAACTTCTTATAGAGTTTAGTTCCAGCCCATAATTATAATATAAAACTTAAAAAAAGCTTCCAAAATAATAAATATGTACGTAGAGGATCACAAAATTAACAATGATTTCTTCATCTTCTTCAGTTTCATACCCACATACCCATTATACTTTATAACTCACATACACATTAGGCCATTATACATTTTATAGACCATTTGAACCCACAATCTAGAACTTGATTAAAAAGGCCTCAAAAGAGGTTCTTGCCTTCTTGGTGGCAGCAAGGCTACAAGGCCTCCACTATGGCTTAGATGTTTAATATTAGATCGAATATCAATTTATAGTTTAGGAAAATTAATTTGAAGGAAAAAAGGACTTGTTTAAGGACAAAAATCTATGAATTTTTTTTTTTTTTTACTAAACATGAAATGTTTTTAAATTTGTATCATTCATATGCCTTAGTATTATATGTGAATTTATTTTTGATAAAATTTAATGGATATAGTATAATTTATTTTTAAAAGGAGAAAGACAAAAAAAAAATTGAAATTGCAAAATCTCAAATCAGGTTTGTTATAAGAGTCGATAAGGGAATGATGAAACTTTATAAGCAATTCATAACTTATTTTTTTGAGAAATACCTTATTTGAAATTTTGCAATTTCAAAGTTCTCTCTCTTCCCCCCTCCCCCCCCCCCCCCCCCTTTCACCTTTTTAAATCAACTATTTAAAATAATATACAAAAATATGATTTTGTTACTCTTAAATGGGAGAGAAATTAGTGAGACCCATGAGCTGTAAATTGCGTGGCTTTCACACAGACTTTCCCTAAAAAATTAAGGAATTAATTATGCAGGATTATTCTTTCTTAATATATACACTCTCTTAGTTTTTATTTCAATAAACCATTTTAGGAATCATTTATTTAGTTATGTAAGATTTATTTTCAACTATACTAAAATCGGCTGTATTAATTGTCTTTATAGTGAAAATTATTTTCTAAATTAAATACTTTATCAAATCCAAATCTTGATTCATAATCCATTACCGTATATTTCTATTCCCAAAAAAAGCCCCCCAAAAAAAAAAAACCGTAGCATAAGTAATTATATCCCTCCACTATAAATAGTTGAACCAATATTGCGGGAAGCACAACGTAACCACACTTTTCTTGGTTTGTTATAAAATTGTTCATAAATTTTGAGAACAAAGAAATTATGGAAAATGCTTCTCTTGTCTCGGAATTTCTTTATTGTTCTTCTTGCCATCTGCGTTATGTCATGGTAAATATCACTTTCTTTAGGTGATACTAAATATTTTATATTAATAGATTTTGATATAGATAGATATTTTTTTTTCAATTTGTTGGTTATACTATTCAATCAACCATACCATATATGTGATACCCCAAAAATTGTTAATTATTAAAAATACAATATTTTGGTTGATGACACCTATTTAAAATAGGTGAATATATGGTCTCAAATTTTGTGACATATTTATTTTATTTTCTAGAATATTATTCCTTAGGATTTAGGATAGTCAATGTTTTATTTTCTACATTTAGTTAGGAGTCATAAAATATCATAAAAATGCAAATAATTACCAAATTAAATTATGGTTCTTTTATGATCAACAAAGAACAAGGAAGTGTTATGAAAATACTTAAACTAATAGGAGAAATTAATAAGAATTAATAAACAATTAGGTTTTCACTAAACTAAATAATTATGTAAATGTTCAAAATTAATCAAGGAATTAATTAATAAAGACCTAAGCCTCAATTTCCATAATTAAGAAACTAGATTTTCTAATACCCTAGAATTAATACCTAGTTCATTTTCAACTCATAAAGAGTCATAAAGGATTACCAAAACACTTGAACAATTAAAAGAACAATTACCAACAATTGATGAGCAATTAAATTAACACTAATAGAATGTCTAGACAATTATTTACAATTACTATTAGTAGCCATCAATTAGAGATGTGATAAGTTAATTAGAAATCAACAACCAATAAGAAGTTAGGAGTAGCATAAAGTAGTTTATCAATGATCATAAATTACTCTAAACACCAATAATGCAAGAGACAATTAAGCTTTTGATTAGGATGTTAATTAAACTTTGATCAAGCTTTGAAAAGTCAATAATCTCAACTAATATCAAAGGTCAAGATTAAACCTCATAAAGCTAATCTAAGGGCTTGAAAACCAATTTCATAAAGTGGAATCCATGTGAAATAAAACTAACCAATGGAAAATTTTCTTCCAAATATTATAAAACAAGAAAAAAAATTAAAAATAAATTAAGGGGGGTGGGGGCAGTTTTTGGATGAAGGAAGAGCAAAGAAAAAAATGGTTTAACACATCCATATATAAGTCACAACCCTAAACATGAGTGAGTCATAAACCTATGCATGAAATGAGTCACAACTTTATGCATGATGAGTCAATACTCTAACATTAAGTCTTGAAGACTTTTGGGCAAAATGGAAGAGGATAGCATGGAAGAGGATAAGGTGGTGGAAAAAGCAAGAGGGAGGTGTAGTGTTTGTGTGTGTGTGTCGTATATGTGTGTGTGTATGTGTGTGTGTGTGTGTGTGAAAGGGGGAGAGAGTGAGAGAGTATTGTGAGAGAAAGGTCAAGGTGTTAGCCAATAGGAAAAAAATTAAGCATTGAACAATTAAATTCATCCATGAAATTAATTCTAGACATAAAAACCTATACAAACTAAATTGTATCTTGAAATCCATTAACTATATATCAAATATAAGAAAAGATTATGAACAAGCATAATTCAAGCTTGAAAATGGTTATAACCAAAGTCATTTCCCCAACTTTTGAAGATTGATACCAATTAAGAAAATAGGTATTTATGGTCTCTAAATAAAACTAAGAACTTCAAGATTTCAAAACCAAAGAGGAAATTTGAATAAAACTTCATTAGGATCCCCAAATATATTTTTATCTAGTGATTCTATCTAGTGGAAAGCTAAAAAAAACTTACCAACACATGGGATAATTTGGAAGCACCTTTTGGAAGAGGATATGGTACTTGTGATAGGATAATTAATGGAAATGGAAGAGGATGAGGGAGATAGAAGATGTAATACCTCAAAAATTATTATTTCTCATAAATACAATATTTTGATAAATGACACCTAATTAAAATAGGTGAATATGTGGTCTCAAATTTTGAGATGAATTTATTCTATTTTTAGGAAATCTTTCTTTAGGATTAAGATAACCTAAGATTTAATTTTCTAAGGAATCATAAAATATCATAAGATGCAAATAATTACCATCTTAAAATATGGTTCTCATGGAATTAAAAAGAGCAATGAGGTACTATGGAAAATACTTAAACAAAATAGGGGAAAATAATAAAATCAATAAACAACTAGGTATCTATTAAGTTAAATAATTGTGCAAATCTTTATAAATAATCAAGGAATTAATTAAGCACCATTTAACTTATTAAAAGGCTAAATTTACTAAAACACCCTTAATTAACAAACTGATGCCTAAGTTCATATTTAGTTCATAAGAAGCCATAGAGAACTATCACAAACAAGAATGCCAAGGACGGGAAACTGGCGGCAAACTGGGAAGAGCCCTACCGGATTAAGGAAAAGCTCGAGGACCCACATACCATATTTTATAGTAGAACATGATCAAGGAAACCAGAGAGGCGAAAGGCATGTAGGATCCTTTGCGGGACACGAACTTGAAGTAGCTGAATTCACAATACTAAGACCAATTAAGGGGCAATTATCAACAATTAATGAGCAATTAAAATTGCAACAATTAAGACACTAAGTTTAATTAAATTAAGCACAATTAAAGATGTATAATCCTAATTTAAAGCCAATGGCTAGTGAAGAATTGAGATTAGTTTGAATGAATTTCCAAGGACAATAATTAAGTTAGGGTTCCTAAAATATTATAAAATATCATGAAAATACCTAAGAGAATTAGAGGGAATTTCCAACAATTAAAGAACAATTACACCTACATTAAATAAGACATTAACATTTGACTCTTTATATTGCCCAAAAATAAGCCATAAAGTAGTATGAAGAGGCTAAAGATAATTAGTGGGCACCTAAATTAATATTAATTGGATTAACATTTATAATTAATCTAGTGGCAAATATTAATAAGTAATTTGGGATATTTGGCTTAATTAAATATTAAAGACTAACAAGGGTTCATTATTAGTATCAAATGAATTTTAAAAGATCATAATTGATTTGGTGATCAATTAAACAATTACAACTAAACCTAATTAAGCTAAATCAAGTAGCAAATGAAAGGACCTAATTAGGAGTATTTTACCATAATTAACAATCAAAGAACCAATGATATGCCTCCAAAGCATTATCTAAGTAATTAAATAAATAACAAAACAAACAAAAATAAAAGATGAAGGGGGGGCGTATGAAATGAAAGAGTGAAGAGGAAGGAAGTGTGTCAAACACATGTGCTCAAACTTGGTGACTAAGCAACTTGTTGACTAAGGAGAAGCTTCCAAACTTGGTGGGCAAGTTTGCAACCTTCTTGAACAAGTTTTGATCCTTGGAGAGCAAGGAAAAAAAGATGAAGGAAGAGAGAGGGAGGGAAGCACGGATGAGAGGAGTGGAGAGTGAGGATGAGAGTTGCAATGTTTAACTTTGATCCATTGGCTAAAAATCAAGATGAGATAGGTTAGGAAAAATTACAAAAGTTGCCATTCCCTTTTCCTATAAATAGGGGCATTGGTCCTTCACAAAACTCACACCAAAGCAAAGCAATCTGAATATTAGAGAGGAGTGAAAGAGAGTGGAAGTAGCTTGAAGGAATTCAAGAATAGGTAAGCAAGTTCTTGAGTTTTGGGTTTTTTAATTCATAGATAGTTGTGTTTTAATCTTAAAAATACTAGAGTAGTTTTATTTTCATGTTTTTATGGTTAAAAATAGCTTTATTTGGAAAAATTAATGAAGGAAGGGTTAAAGCAAAATTTCTGGAAGAAAAACACCGAAGTAACGAAGTTCTGGCGAAATTTGTCAGGTAGGCGATTTCTGAAGTCAATGGCAGAAATGCTAATATTTTATGTTGAAAAATTCTGTGAAAATTTATGGTTAAATTAGACATATAGGGCTTTTCAAATATGCCAATAACATGTTGAAATGAGTTCTGTACAGTGAGAAAGAAATTCTCAAAGTTTAGCTACGAAATTCTGGGAAAATTTCTGGGCAGTGTATGAACACGTAAAAACTGGGAGCTGTTCTTGAATTCGGGGTAAAATATGATATTTTTTCTCAAAAATATACATCCTAAGGAGTCCGGGGAATTTTACGGATCCTCGTTTCTATTTTTCTAGAATTAGTTATGATTTTTCAAAGTTAGACGAAAAATCTGCCCAAAGATGCTGAACTAGCGTTTTTTTCCCGAAAATTAAGGAAAATAAGTTGAAAAATAATTCCACCAGGGGTAAAATGGTCATTAGTGACTAAGATATTTATTAGGATATTATTTGTGAATTAATAAATGCGATATTACCATTTTAGGATATCTGTGATCACATTTCGACGGACAAGCGTACCGTAAATCATCAACTCAGGTACAGACGCGTATTGTAACACTAACTCTAATGCTTATGATATGCTTATATATGTGAAAGATGACAACTGTACATGCGATGTGTACATGAACAAATTTACATGTGATGTGTACTGTTGACATGAATAACTTTACATGTGATGTGTATTAATAACTCGGATAACTGTACATGCGATGTGTACTGCTGATATATTAAACTTACATCTGCTGTGTGATTGTGTGTTAATTAATGTTATAATATATGTCATACATATTTTGTCATACATAAGCATGAGGTTAACCGTTATCTGAGGTCCAATGGGCATTGGACCTCAGCCCTTACTATAGCTTCAGGGTCTGGAGGACCGAGAGCCGACAACAGGAATAAGTAGCCCGTGTGAAGATCTGGCCGAAGTTTCTTTTTGTTTTTTTGGTTTGCATAATATTTTGAATTATTGGGATAAATGTACCAATACCATAACCAACCAAGATTAATATTTTAATACACTCATCAGTTACTCGCTCTCTTGAATTGCTCTGATGCGCCACTCTGATCAAACTATTTTGAAAACGCTTTAGAAAAATGGGGTGTTACAGAAGAGGGGGGATGGTTTGGGGGGTGGTGTAGGGCTAGGATTTGTGCTCCCAAATACCCTAAATCCAAGGGTTGAGAATGAACAAAAAATGTTAGAAAGTTAACCCACAAATTGCTATAAAAAGGGAGGCAAAGCCTTCGTTATTCCTCACCAATTCACAAAGCATTATCCATATTTGAGAGAGAGTAAGGAAGAGTGGGAAGAGCTTCTTGAAGAATAGCAAGGCTCTTGGTAAGTTCTCTAGCTTTAGCTTTAAAGTTCTTTAAGTTTTAGTCTTTAAATTCTTAGATAGAAGTAGCTTAGATCTTAAATATTCTAGAATAATTTTAATTTCATGTTTTTATGGTTAAAATCAGTTTTATTTCAAAAAAAATTGATGAAGAAGTGGTTTTAGCAAAATTTTTGGAAGAAAAACATCAAAGTAACGAAGTTCTGGCGAAATTTCATTGGTTAAGTAATTTCTGAATCAGTGATGAAAATGCCAATATTTTATGTTGAAAACGTGGTTGGAAAATTTTGGGAAAATTCATGGTTAAAGTAGACATATAGAAATTTTCAAATATGTCAAGAACATGTTAAAACTATTTTTGTATAGTGAGATAAAAATCCTCAAAGTTAGGCTATGAATTTCTGGGAAAATGCTGGGCAGATGCTCAAAACTTAAAACCTAGGAGTGAATCGTGTAATCTAGGAAAATGTTATTATTTTTACTTGAAAGTAGACATTCTGAGGATTCTAGGTAATTTTACGGATCCTCATTTTGATTTTTCTAGAATTAGTTATGATTTTTCAAAGATAGGTGAAAATCAGCCCCAAATGCTGACCAGCAGCGTTTTTTCCGAAATTAAAGGAAAAATAATTAAAAAAATAATTACACCAGGGGGTAAAATGGTCATTTGTGGCTAGGATATCTATTGGGATATTGGTTGTGAATTAATAGATGTGATATTACCCTCATAGGAAATCTGTGATCGCTTCTCGACAGACAACGTGCCGTATTCGTTAAGCAAAGGTACGGACGCGTACTGTAACACTAACTTTGATGCTTATTGTACACTTGTATGTGATAGATATGTTCATAGACTGTGACTCTGTTTTAAAAATTATTCATACACTTACAGCTTTATACGGGTTATAGTCATAATAACGCTGTTGAGTTTTCCTAGCGTTGAGGACACGATAGGTCATCGTGATACTGGTGAATAGTGCAGACTAGAGTAACATGAATATGTGGTGACTGTGATTGTTAATATCTTTGAGATGTGTGCTGTAATGTCATGAATATCTGTCATGGTTACATAAGCATGAGGTTAACCGTTACCTGAGGTTCAATGAGAATTGAACCTTAGCTCTTACCATAGCCTCAGGTTCTGGAGGAGGCAGGGTCGCAAACAAGGGTAAGCAGCCCGCATGAAGACTTGGCCGGAGAATTGTTTTTTTGATTTTTGTGTAGTCATGATTTGAATACTTGAATATTCGGAAGACTGTATTAGTAACAAGACACACCGACTATGAATGGTTATCAGTTACCCGTTTTTTTAAAAAACAAAAAACAAAAAACAAAATCTATTTTGATGCCACTCTAATTAAACTCTTTGGAACTCTGATCAATCCTTTTCGAAACCACATTTAGAAAATTGGGATGTTACAATATATTTTAAAAACTAAAGGGAGAAGAAATTTAATATTAATCATGTTGTTTATCACTTGAGTATGGCTTTGGATATTTTTTATAATTTCTCCTGATGCTTTTATAATTAAGGTGCTTGGATGAGAGATGTTTAGCCTTTTTATAAGGCATAATAAGAAATATTTATTACATTTTTCTCATATTGTATTTATTCAATATTGATTCATGCTTCCAATACTCGGGTCTTTACAGAATGGGTTTATTAGAGGCAAAGTTGTAGCAGACTTTGTTAATTTTAAAACCGAATCAATAAATGTTAAACCCCTCCTTGGTTTCGGTAAAATGTTGGAATTGACATTGAAAAAGAATTAAAATTGCTATTTTTAACCAAATCACATAGTTCCTCATATCCTTAATATAACACCGAGTTGATTAATTTGAGAAATAAATAAAGGTGAACAAATTTCTTTAAAGTATCTATAGTTATCATTTTTACAAACTAATTTTCTTAACTTATAAATTGTTTTACAAAATGGAGGCATTTCAATAGAGCAAGATGATTTTATTCCATGAAGAGTAAATAAAGATTGCGATGGGAAGTTTAACAAGTGCAGTAAAAGAACTTCGTGTATTGAAGAAAGATGCGGATGTAATTACGAACAAGTCACACAAAATTCAGTAAAAAAGTGCAATAATGATGGTCATTGTGCCTGCCTTGCCCAAAACTAAATCTAATCATCCCAACTCTATCATGTATTGTGTGTTCTCGATCATTTTGATATCAAAACCATAAATTTAATAAAAGGACATTTGTTTTTTCCTTTACCAATTTTTATTCAAATACTACAGCTCAATTTGGATTTTATGCTTATAAATTTCTTTCATCTTTTAGGAAAAATTAATCTGCATGTCCGTATAGTTTATCTCATTTTTTAATTGAATGCCAATAGTTTATTTTGTTTAAATTGAGCTCTTAAAACCTTTTTTCTTTGTTATCTAAATATTACAGATCAATTTGGGTTGTTTATTAATTGCTTTCATTTTTTAGGGAAACTTAATTTGTGGGTCCTTATAGTTACCTTATTTTTAATAAAGTCCCTGTAGTTTATTTTGTTTAAATTGAGTTCTTAAAGCATTTGATCTGCTGTATATGAGAATCCATATATACTTGAGTATAAAAATCGTTAATTTTAATTTATAGAATTTGATAAACTTTATAAGATTTTGTTCATGTAATTTTACACCATTTAAACTCCCATATATTTCAATAAATTAAATGAAATTTTATAAAGCTTCTATATTAAAATTAGCTTAGGAATCAAGCAATATGGATTCAATTTAAACAAGATATGTTATAGGGACTTAATTATAAGGACTTGCGCTTTAATTTTTTTTTTTCCTTTTCTTTCCTAATATATATAAGAGTTATGGTAGAAACATGTTACTAGATACAAAAGGACCAAAATAGAGAACGTGAGGATTGTTGTAGTGAACAAAACCAACATGTTTATAAGTTTCTCGAGCTAATAACCAATCTGCATATTGACTGAGAAGCGTATAATTAATGGTTTGTTATTCGAAAGTTGGTATATAATTAATACTAATGAAATGTAAGAGTCGATCAAAGGAAAAATTCTGAATGAATCTGAAAAGAGAATATTTGGAGGAGAATTGGAAGGTTAAATCTTAAAGAGGAGAAACCTGCCACAATGGAATATAAAATTAAGTATAGGGTTCTAATTAGAACTTAATAAAATAGGTTTGAGGTCTAAGGAAAGACTCTCAATCGAACGAATATAAACCCTATATCAGTATATTTAGACCTAATTTGCAAATCCTAGGGAAAGATAATAAAGTAAAACATGGGCTTTGATGTTTCTTTTCTTTTTTCTTTTTCTTTTTTCCTGTCATAACTCATACATTCATTATACAATCTCTATACTCTCTTTAGAGGGTTCAAGCTTACAACAAAAACTTAAGATAGCCTTAAAGAATGTACTTAGTGTCACTTTGGGCTACAAGACCTCAACTATGACTTAGATAACTATAAGTCCAAGAGAGAAGTTTCTTTGTTCTTATTTACAAGTGTTTGCTGTTTAGCTTACCGCAATTGCATGGGTCGCAAGCTGTATAAAAAATTGTCGTTCTTACGAGAACTAAGGAGTAATCATCACAATTATGCTATCAACAAGTTGAGTAAAATTAAACCTTTTGAAAAGTTTTGTATTATCAAATTCAATTGTATCAAGTATAAAAATAGTTTTTTTTTTTTTTTCTCAAAGAACTACTTGCATTACCATAATAGAAGCAATGATACAGCTATTAAACGAGTACGAAAGAAACAACCAATCCAGCACTAGAACAATAACAGTTCGGAGATAAACTGCCTAAAATAGAGGTAAAATACAAATAACATTGGAAAACAAACTTAACCCCCAACCATTACATGACTGGAGTGCAGAATATCACCCACAATACTATTAATTATCCTCCTCAGCGTCCAAGGTTAGCAATGAAGACAAAAAAGGTGTTGGTTCTGGAACCCACCCCACAGGGTACACCTCCTTAAAAGCAGTTGCTACAAGAGAATCAGCGACTTGGTTACCCTTTCTCACAATAAAAGATAGATAGAACCCAAAATTGTCAAAAAAGAGACAAATAATGTCATGTATAATACCCCTACTTCTCCAATCAAATAAAGCAAGAGATTTGGCTTTAACACAAGACAGTAGAGGAAGACAATCAATTTCAAAAACGACTTTATCGTGACCTAAATCCACAGCTAGCAACAAAGCCCTTTTAAGTGTAATACCCTAAAATTCTTATCTATCATAAATACTATATTTTGTTAAATAATACATGATAAATAAAAGAGAGTTTGCTGTCTCAAACTTTGTAATTTATTTATTATAATTTTTGGGAGATTTCCCCTTGAAATTAAATCAATCAAAGATCTATTTTAATATTTCATATTTAGGAATCATAAAATGATAATTGTTTATAGCTTAAAATAAGCAAGTTAATGCTATGTATACACTTAAACAAATCAATGAAAATTAGCAACAATAAAATGAACAATTTATCTTGCATGATACGGATCCCTCGAAAACTGAGGGCTTAATTACGGGCACTAATCATGGAAGTGGGCCAGGTACAGGTAAGGTCATGGGAAATGGGAAATGGGCCGGTTTCAGTTAGTAAGGGAACACAGGCCCGTGAGGTCTCGGGACAGAAACAAGGTAGTAGCAAGAAGAAGGCGAGGGCATCTAAGCAGGTCCAAGAATATAGAATAAAAATTCCTTTGGTGGACCCAGTGGTCCAGGCACTTGAGGAGGCCAATAACGCACTTATCAGGGGGTCCGACAAACCTGAGGCTCGCACGAAGGAAGGGACGACGGATAAGGCTGGGGACAATTCAACAGGGGAGACATCGTGCATGGATGGCAATGGAGGTGATGGTGAAATGTTGTCTTCTCCGAGTTTGGCGTTACAGGCCGTTGAAGCTCCCTCTTCTCTGAACTCGGAACACCACACGGTGGTCATGATGCAACAACCGAAGCAAGTCCTAGAGGAGGTCACATCGTCGGATCTTAACAAAGCCGCTCCATCGCAGAATGAGCCTTTGGGGACATGGGAAAAGGGGAAGGGTCGGGAGAATGTAGCCATTTTGACTCAAGGAAAACACTCTTCACAGCAGGGAGTTAGGCTCCAATCAGCTACGTCACGGAACTTGAAGGTACGTAAGAAGAAAACTGGTGGGAACATCTCGAAAGAGGCTATCGAGGTGCTTCAAGAAGAATGGGCGCCACCGTCAAAACTTAACAAGGAGCTGCAACGCCCTATTGACCGTCCTGGTTGTAGTAATGAGGGTGGTGATGGTACCACAGGGTCTGGTATGTTTGTTTGACCTCCCCATCCTAGTTTATTTATGATGATGCACATATTTGTATGGAATTGTCAGGGTGCTGCTAGTAGGAGTTTCCTCAGGACCTTTCTGCACTTTATGGAAGAACATAAGCCTATGTTAGTAGTCCTTGTTGAACCACGGATCTCTGGAATAAAAGCTGACCGATTTATCTCACTTTCTGGTTTTGATCGCTCTTATCGACTAGAGGCACAAGGGTTCTCTGGTGGCATATGGTTGCAATGGAAAGACGAGTTACAAGTATCAATTGAGCAGTGTCACAGTCAATTCTTGCACTCGCGCCTCACCGTCCCGGGTTTCCCCAGCCCTTTTTTCTTCACAGCCGTATATATAGAAGCCCAACGTGCTCTGTGCGTCGTAACTTATGGACCTCTCTACAGCAGATTGGGATGTCAGTGTCGGAACCTTGGCCTGTTGCGGGTGACTTCAATGCAATATTGGGGATTGGGGATCGTACTGGGGGTGTGGCTACACGTTCTCATCATGGATGTGGGCTTTTTCGTTCATGTGTTTTTAATTGTGGGATTTCCAATCTGGGATTTTGTGGGCCTAAGTTCACCTGGCGTAGAGGTACCTTATTTCAGAGACTTGATCGAGCATTGGGCAATAATTCCTGGTTGCACCTCTTTAGGGATACGGTGGTCAAACATCTTCCGAAACTGAGCTCGAATCATCGGCCTATATGTATACAGTTCCGTGGGGGGAGGTGTTGCCACCTCGTCAGAAACAGTTTAGATATCTAGCCGCTTGGGCCACGTCGGATTCTTTTGAAAAGATTGTGCAGGAGAGCTGGGCAAGCGGGGGATCTATTGTTGCTAACACCCAGAATTTCACGTCTAATGCTATGAGGTGGAATAAGGAGGTATTCAGTAGTATCACACACCGCAAAAAGAGGATTTTGGCCAGACTAGGTGGAATTCAAAAGGTGCAAGAGACATGACCGTCGCCACATCTAGATCATATGGAAGGCATTCTACGCAAAGAGTTTGAGCTAATCTGTGAACAGGAGAGTATGACCTGGGCACAACGTGCTAGAAGTGATTGGTTGAATCTGGGGGATCGCAATACTTCATTCTTTCATGCCAAGGCTGTCCAGCGGGGTCATCGGAAACAAATTCACGGCCTGAAGGGTGAGGATGGGGAGTGGTGCATGGATGGTGAAACACTTCAGTCATGGGCCTTTCAGTTTTACAGGAGCCTTTATTCTAGAGAGGGGGACATTGCACCCACGTATCCAGGTAGATGTTTGTTTCCGGTTATTGAAAATGGGATGGTCAAGTCCCTTATCATTGACATTGACCCGAAGGAGGTCCACACCGCTTTGTTCCAGATGAAACCTCTAAAGGCACCGAGTGTAGATGGTTTGCACGCTGACTTTTTTCAAAAGTTCTGGAGGTTTGTAGGCCCCTCTCTGGTAGACATGGTGACTAAGCTTTTTAATGAAGGCACACTTGCCCCAGAATTGAATGAAACTCTTATTACTTTGATCCCGAAAATTCCATCTTCGGAACGATTAAAGGATTTCCGACCCATTAGCCTGTGTACGGTTCCTTATAAGGTCATTACTAAGGTCTTAACAAACCGCCTGAAGAGATGGCTCCCAAGACTCATTCTCCCCAACCAGTCTAGTTTTGTGGCTGGGCGGCAGATCACAGATAACATTATAATTGCCCAGGAAGTGATCCGCACGATGAGAACTAAAAAAGGCATGGAGGGGTGGATGGCCATTAAAGTCGACTTAGAGAAAGCGTATGACCGCCTGCGTTGGGACTTTATAAAAGAAACATTGTATGATGCTGGTCTTCCAAGGAAATATGTTGAGGCCGTTATGGTGTGTGTCTCCTCCTGCAGTATGCGAGTCTTATGGAATGGTATGTGATCTGAACCTTTCTCTCCATCCTGAGGAATCAGACAGGGGGACCCCCTTTCCCCCTATATATTTGTACTATGCATGGAGCGTCTGTCTCAAATGATCTCAAAGGCGGTGGCGAAGAAGCATTGGACCCCATTCAAATGGGTAGAGCGGGGCCACCCCTCTCCCACTTATTTTTTGCCGATGATTTGGTGTTATTTAGCTCCACTGCGGCATCCCAGGTCCATCTTATCAACACCATCTTGGGTGCCTTCTGTGATAGCTCAGGCCACAAGGTTAGTAAAGCGAAGTCTACAATTTATTTTTCTAAAAATGTTCCTCACTCCAACCAAGTTCATATTAGTGAGGCGCTGGGCTTCGGATGCACAAATGGTTTAGGAATGTATCTTGGTGTTCTGCTTCTTCATAAGCAAGTACGGGCTAGGACATATGCATACATTGAGGAAAGAGTGATGAGTCGTCTATCAGGTTGGACGGTGAAGACCCTTTCTTTAGCCGGACGAATTACCTTAACCAAAGCAGTTCTATCTGCTCTGCCGATGTATGCTATGCAAACGACTAAATTGCCAACCGGCCTTTGCCAACGAATTGAGAGACATATCCGGAAATTTGTGTGGGGTGGGGCTGGGTCAATTCGCAAGCCTAGCTTGGTTAAATGGGAGGAGATGTGTAAACCATTCAATGTTGGGGGCTGTGGACTTAAGAGGCTCGAACAACAAAATCAGACCTTCCTCATGAAAATTGGGTTTGGTCTCATATCGCAACCTGATCTCTTGTGGGTCCAGGTTTTACGGCATAAATATGGATGGGATGAGATTAAAGGCCCCTATCAGCGTAATCAGCAATGTTCCTACTTATGGAGGCACTTGAGGACACTTTGGCCAAAGATAGAGTTGGGGGTCCGCTGGCAGGTTGGGGATGGATCTAGGATTAGGTTCTGGTCGAATAACTGGGTCCTGGAAGTGGGGCCTTTGCGCCACGTTGCTTTTCGGGATGTGACAGAACCAGAGCAAGAGCGTCCACTGCAATCCTATGTGACGGCCGATGGTACATGGGACTGGATTCAATTTGGGAGGGAGCTCCCAGAACATGTTCTCGCACTGATTTCTGGTTGCAACCCGCCAAATAAAGCTAATGGAGTTTATAGGTGCTTCTGGGATCACACATCTGGTGGCAGGTTTTCAGTGGCATCAGCCTATGAGATGCTTGGCGATGTGGAACCCAATGAGTCACACAAACTATGGGAGGGTGTATGGAAGTGGTAGGGGGCCTACAGAGTAAAGGTCTTTCTCTGGCTCACTGCCCGGGAAAGCCTTTTGACTAACCAGGAGAGGAGAAGGCGCCATATGACTGATCAGGACTGCTGTACAAGGTGTGGGTTGGCTGTGGAAGACACGGATCATGTTCTTCGGCGCTGCAGCTATGTGAAGCAGGCTTGGTCTCAACTGTTGTCGGCCACACAGATCCAATCGAATTTGCAGATGGAGTTTAGGGAATGGATGCTTCGTAACTTATCGTCCCATCATGGTTATGGTAAGGACCAGCTGAGTTGGTCTTGTGTATTTGGCTTGATGTGCTGGAAGTTATGGGAAGCCAGAAACAATGCTATTTTCCAGAACAAGCAAGTATCACCGGTTAGCCTTAGCCGGGAGGTGCTAATCCTAGCAGGTTTCAACGTGCAAGCTATTGCAATGATACGAGATGCCCAGGGAGTAGGGACCTGCAAGCAGGGGAAGATTATCACCTGGTGCAAGCCAATGAGTCGGGAGGTCTCTCTCAATTGTGATGGAGCAAGGAAGCTGAACTCCTCGAGTGCAGGAGCTGGAAGTGTGCTACAAGACCATGAGGGGCGCTGGCTTGGCGGATGTTGCAGGAAAATTGGAAGATGCACTTCGTTACAGGCTGAATTGTGGGCACTACTAGACGGTCTTGAACTAGCATGGAACTTTGGCGCCAGAGACGTGTTTGTTCAGGTGGACTGCTTAACTGCGTTGAGTTTAGTGCGGAGCGTGGATGAGCACCCAAATGCAAATGCCAGCCTACTCAAATCAATACAATGGCTAATGCAGCAGGACTGGAGGATCAAAATATCCCATGTCTACCGAGAGGGTAATCGTTGTGCAGATTTCTTAGCAAATTATGCGCTAACCTTGGCTGTCGGCAACCATACCTTGGAAGAGCCGTCGGATGCTATGAAAACCCTTCTTCATGATGATGCTGAGGGTGTGGGGACTATGCGCCTCTGCCATGTTAATCTCTGATTTGTAACAATCAGCCATTTCAACGGAAAAAAAAAAACAACAACTTATCTTGCATTAATTGAGATTAGTGGCAAACACATGTAACTACTTATTATGGTTATATTTTAGCCTAAATAAAAGAGGTAGATGGCAATGAAAATAAATAGGTACTAAAGGGAATAAAATACCTAATATTCATTGAATTTATGCCACAAATACACATATCAAGCTTGGGACAAATATCACCTTGATTTCACCCAACTCATATATTTAATTTTAAAATGATTAAAGGCAAATCAGAGACATCTAAGGGATGCAATAATTTTCGAAAATTAAAGACTAATTGTACATGAGCATAATTAGTCCAATAAAGATGAAATAATGTTTGTCTAGTTAAACACTAATTTTCATGATTAGTTAATAAATCAACTAATTAATAGCAAATGCAATTAAGGGTAAAGATTGAATTTAAACAAACACAATTGAATCCAATGGTCCTAATTAAACCTATAAATAACCTAAATCCATGTGAATTTGGATGAGCCAATGATAAATCAAGAAAATATTCTTAATCCTCATGAAATTAATTGGACCAATGAGAGGTTAGCATAAATGGAAGGTCAAGATTAGATTTAATAAAGCTAAAATAATGGTCTAAATTAACTACATAAAGCTTAATCCATGAGAAAAGGTTTTAACCAATGAGAGAGGGGAGTTGTGAATGTGTGTGTGTGCAAATGTTGTGAGTATGTGTGTGTCTAGTGAAAAGAGTTGTGAATGTGTGTGTGTACAAATGTTATGAGTGTTGTGAGTTTAGTGGAAGGAGTGAGAAAAGTCAATTGAACAACCAATAGGAAATTGAGCATATATCCTATATGAATTAATTAATAGAATTAGTTTAAGACACAAGACTTAAACAACCAATAGGAAAATTAAGGGGAAAATGCTCTAAATCCTAAGTAATTAAAATGAACCAATGATTAATTATAAGACATTATTTAGGGGCTATTTAATATAAATAGCACATAAAAAAGAAAGTAATTAATTTATAATCAAAGGGGATAAAGAAAGGGTTATGAAGACCCTTAGCCAAATTAACATAAATTAGTAATTCATAATTAGTAAGTTAGCTTGTGCTAATTGAGGTTAGTAGCATATGTCTTCAACTTGTTAAAAGACAATGGAAGTAATTAAGTAAGGATTAAATTGCATAAAGCTTAGTTAATAAAGCACTAATAATCATGATTAACTAACAAACCAATAAGGCATAGACATGTGGCATTAAGAGACACCTAAGCCTTGATTAGGTCATTAAGATGACATCACAAGAATGACATCACAAGAGCACATGTTTTATAGTGGAGGGTGAGGATTAAAACTTCTTCATTAAGTTTTGATCTAATGGTTAGGATTTAAGAAGAGGTTTTGGGTGATTACCATTGTTGCCCTTAAGCTTTTCCTATAAATAGGGACCTTGAGCTTCATCATTCTTCACACCAAACTCAAACCAAATAGGTGAGTTTAAAAGAAGAGTGAAGCAAGAAGGAAGAAGGAGTAGCAAGGTTCTTCAAGAGGTAAGGTTTTTTAGTTCTTAAGTTCTAGTCTTTAGTTTTTATAGTTCTTGAGTTTAGTTTTTAAATTCATAGATTATTTATGCTTTGATCTTAAATCTTCAAGAGTAGTTTTGTTTTCAAGTTTTTATGATTAAAAATGTCTTTATTTCAAAAATATGATGGAAAATATTGTGGAGCAAAATTCTTGGAAGTTGAAGATCAAAGTAGCGAAATTCTGGCGAAATTTTCGGTAAAATTTCTGGGCAAACAACGAAATAAATGCTAATATTTTATGTTGAAAATGAAGGCCATAAATCACAAAAATTTCCAGAAATAAAGTAGACATGTAGGGCTTTCTGAATATATATAATATTAGCGTTTTGATTCTTGTACAAAGAGATACAACCAGTTGAAGTTAGGCTATTTTTCCAGACGAAATTCTGGGCAACGTTGTGAAAAATGAAAACTGGGAGTTTTTCATAAATTCTGGGTATATACAAGTATTTTTTCTTGAAAATAGACATCCTAAAGATTCCAAGGAATTTTACAGGTCCTCATTTCGATTTTTGTAGATTTAATTATGATTTTGCGAAGTTAACCGAAAATTCTGCCCAGAAATTCAGCATAGCGTTTTTTAGAAAATGTGAGGGCAAAGTTGTAATAATAAATCCACCAAGGGTAGAGAGGTAAATAGAGGTGGAAATATCTCTTAGGATATTATTCTAAGTGATATGGTGATATGTTAGGATATCCGCGAAGCCCGGGGCCGGATTCAAAGGTTGGACATTTGACAAATACCCGGTGAAAGATACGTTCGCGTACTAGTAATTTTAGTCATCTATATCTTGTATGGTTATATATGATTGATTTATTCATGAAGTGATAGACAAGACTAGGTATTGGGTCATGCACTGTGACTAAGTTTATGGGGCTTAGATCACATGTCTATACATTCAGCTTTATGCGGGTTACAGTCTTGATAATGCCGTTGAGTTTTCTTAGTGTTGAGGACACAATAAGCCATCGTGGCACGGTAAGGTGTAGACATAGATAACTTTACATGTGATGTGTAGGTGTTGATATATTAATCTTACATCTGCTTTGTGCTTATGTGTTGATTAATGCTGATGTGTAATGAATATCTATCATATTAATGCTATGGAGGTTAACTGTTACCTGAGATCCGGTGGGTATTGGACCTCAGATTTTTGTCTAAGGTTCAGGAAAGGAATCAGGATCAGAGAAGTTACTAGTAGATGGAGCCGTGAAAAGGCACCAAAGGGAGAAGCCGATAGGAGGCACCGGTAACAGCAAATGCCGGAAGAGCGTCAACAGAGCATTCTTTCTAGCATGGATTTAATGAAGTTATTTCAAACCATTTGGTGTCTAGAAAGGGTTCATCTATGTGGTTCAGTCAATCAGTCACCGTGAATCACTAGACGCCGGTCTGGCCAAATTGTTTGATTAACTGAGTTAGGTTCATTTCCCTAAGTCTGGCTGAGGCTTGGTCTAAGGTTGTATAGTTATCATGAAGATTTGTAATTATACAAAGCTCTGTAATTGTATCACAAGAATTATTCCTCCGGGAAAATTTTTAATATATCAGCTTATGTTGGGACATCGACATATGTCCGGGCATTTTGTATCAGTTACTCATAGTCCAAATGTTAGCACATGCTCTCCTTCCACACTACTCTAAGCTGGAGCACCTCAAATGCTATCGATTTTCTTAAAACTAAGTGTCAACCGACACGATTTCACGTATGGAATTTGGGGTGTTACATTAAGAGCCAAAGCTTCCATTATAAAGGCAAAGATAGATTTCACTTTATTCACATAACCCCTCCTAAAGTTGCCAAGGTAATCACGACAAACCACCCCGATTGCAGCAAAATCCTTTTTAGTCATGTAGGCCCCATCATAATTAACTTTCAAATAGCCACGTTCAGGAAGATACCAACAAGAATGAGAATTAACAGACTCATTCGTCATGCCAGGCTTCATATTAATTTCCCTTTCATTGAAAAGTTGTTGAATTTTAAGATAAAGTAAATAGGTTTTAAGTTTTTCCTTTATTTCAACAAAACATAACACATATTTGAGAAGTAATTCATAATTCATGTTTGCTCTCTGGTTTTGAAATAATTTAATACTCCCTTAGGTCTTTAATATAAAACATATTTAAAGAGTTGATCTTGACCTTAAACATAAGATAAATGTTTCATATTTGTCAAATTTTTCCTAATTTTCCCTTACCATTGCTCCTTCAACAATAATTAAGGAGAAGAAGGAATGAAGGCGTTAAGCAATATGACTAGGGTAGTTTGAAAAATACATATTATATTAATTAACTCAATTAAGCTTTTTAATCTAATCAAATTAAAAAAAATATCTCTTATATTAAAGTCGGGGAGGAGGACAAGTAGAAAGTTATGAACATCATGCCGAATCAAGGAATCAAACAAACACATATCACAAATGTTTCCTTGATTTGTTATTATTCTTCTAAAAAGTTAAGTAATTAATTACGTGGGATTTTTATTGGTGAAAAAATTATTTAGGATTTTCTTTGCTAATATAGTAACTTAGTTTTTCATTCAATAAACCATTTAAGGAATCATTTATCTAGTTATGTAAAATTTTTAAATATACTAAAATCTGCTGTATTAAATGTCATAGTAATTATAATTATTTTCTAAATAAAAGACTACCAAATCCATATCTTGATTCATAATCCACAAACCATATTATTCTGTTCCCACAAAAAGTTTTTTTTTTAAAAAAAAAAAAAAGGCGCATGCAATTATACCCCTCCACTATAAATAGCTGAACCAACATTGCAAGAAGCACAACCACAATTCTCTTGGTTTGGCATAAATGTGGATAACAAAGAAATTATGGAGAAAGCTTCTCTCATCTCAGTTCTCTTTCTAGTTCTTCTTGCCACATCTGCATGCCATGGTAAAAAAATGTCACATTCTTCAAGTGATACTAGATATATATGTTATTATAGAGTTTAATCAACGTTTACGACTGGTATATATATAACGCAACTTCTTATAAGTTTTATTTTTATATTGGTTTATATTGATATTAACATTATTTATTGGTTATACTATTCAATCGTAACATATCATATATTTTAAAAACTATAGGGTCATAGGGAGACGAAATTTAATATAAATAATCAGGTTGTTTATGTACCATTGAGAAGAGTATGACTTTTTATATTTGTTATATTTTCTCCGGATACTTTTATAAGGGGTTTGGATGAAACATGTGTGGTCCTTTTTGTAATAAGGCATCATATGCATTAATGTCAAACTTGAGACTTGGCTTCTGAGTTTACTATCTTACGTTTCTAGTTTATAAAATCGTTTTCAGTTATTCTTACACTCGTGTTAATTGTAAACTCGATCAAACTCGTAAGTTTATACACCAAGTTTACTGTTTTTAAGTTTCTAACTTAAAAAATTAGGTTAACTCTCTCTTAAAATCGTCTTAACCTTTTCAATTTGATTATACTTAGTGGCTTTATATATGCATTTTAAAAAAAGTTCTTTTTTGAGTATGAATAATTATCAATGTTAATATATTTATTTCAAATAATTGGATTTAAAGGATATTTAAATCAAATTGTTTTTATTTTATAAATTTTAATTATTTAATTATATACTGTTAATATCCATTTATTGATAAAAGTAAATTCGAGCTTACGATTAAAGTTATGATGCAAGTTTACATCACTTCTATAAGTTGGCTTAAACTCGTGAGTTTAAACACCACCCCCCAAAAAAAAGATATTTGTTACATTTTTCTCATATTTTCTTTATTTAATATTGATTTATGTTTCCGGTTAAAATGTTGGAACTTATAATATATAGAAAGAACCCTAAGGAGTATCCTCACTAGTACCAAAAAAAAAAAAAGAAAAGAAAAGAGCTTTAAGAACCCTTCGTTTAGACCGGACTATTGGTGGGATAAAAGCTCTGCAGTAAGTCATTAACGCGTGCCCTTTAAATTAAAAAATAATAAATGTATACAGAATTAGTTTTTCTTACCTGAGTCTTTAGAAATAGTTAATGCCCTCAATTTTTTTAAAAATAATTATAAAATTTCAAAATTACCCCTAAACTTTATTCCCTCAATGTCACTTTTCTACTACTCCTCAGTCCTATTTATAATAAGCCATCTCGTTAGCTTTATCGTATGAATTTTCAATTTAACCCCTATTTTTTTTTTTTAGGCCGTTATTTTCTTGAGCTTTACACTAAAATTTTATACATACATATATGTATGTATGTATCCAGGCATTTCAACAGAGGAAAAAAGTGTTATTGAATGCAGAAGAAGTGTTGATTGCGCTGGAAAGATTAAATGCATAGGAGAAGCTTGGTGTTTTGCAGGAAGATGCCGATGTGCTGATGAACAAATCACACAAAACTCAGTAAAAAAGTGCAAAAATGATTATGATTGCAAGAATAGTGGTCTGTATTGTATCCAAAAGCCTTGTTCTTTTAGGCCAAAATGTAACAAACAACAAGGCCAATGTCATTGTCCCTGCCATGCCCAAAACTAAGTCTATAATATAATCCCAACTCTATCATGTCCGTTGACTATTATTGTGCTCTCATTGTGGAGCTTAAAACCTATGAGTTTAATATATAAAATCGTATCAGTTCAGCTCAATTTGCGTTGTTTATGAATTTCCTTTTTTTTTTAATAGTGAAGAGTTATTTGGTTGAATCGAGTAATTACATGCCAAAAAAAAAAAAGTAAAATAGAGAATCTATGCGATATACTGTAATACCCTAAAAATCCTATTTAGCATAACCACTAAATGATACCTATTAAAGTAGGTGAATATGTGGTCTCAAAGATATTATAGTTCATCTAGTTTAAAATTAGAGAATTTTCTCCTAGAATTAAATAAACCAAAACAACTCAAATACTCTAAGTTCATTTAGGGATCATAAAATACCCTATAAATTTTCATATTGAAGCATAGTTCATATTTAAATTTTAAAGGGGCATAAAATGTTATTGAAATATCAAACAAATTAGAGGAAAGTGTCAATAATTAATTGGACAAATAATTGTACATTAATTAAAGTAATTGCATTAATTTTTGCAATTAATTATTGAATCCTCTTAAGAACCATAAAATATCATAAAATGCAAGTAATTACCAAATTAAATTATGGTTCACATGGAATTAAAAGGACCAATAAGGAACTATGGAGAATACTTAAACAAGATAGGAGAAAAATAATAAATAGTTAGGTATTCATTAAATTAAATAATTGTGCCAAATCTTTATAAATAATCAAGGAATTGATTAAGCATCATTAACTTATTAAGAGGTGAAATTTACTAAAATACCCTTAATTAACACACTAATGCATAAAATCATAAATTGATTCATAGAAAGCCCTAAAGAGTTATCATCACACTGAGCCCAATTAAGGGGTGAATAATAACAATTAATGAGCAATTGAAATTACAACAATAAAGACACTAAATTTAACTAAATTAAAATAGGCATAATTAAAGATGTATAATTCTGATTAAAAGCCAATGGCTAATCAAGAGTTGTTTAAATGAATTTCTAAGGACTATAATTAAATTGGAGTTCCTAAAATAGTATAAAACATCATGAAAACACCTAAAACAACTATGGGGAAATTCCAACAAGTAAAGAACAATTAAATCTATATTTGAAAAGATATTAACATGTAATTCTTATATTTTCAAAAATAAGCCGTAAGAGTATATAAAGAGGCTTAAAATAATTAGAGGAGACTAAAAATCATTATATGGCATCAAAAATTAATCTTAATTGAATTGACATTCATAATTAATCTAATGGCAAACATTAGCAAACAATTTGAAGTATTTTCGGCTAAATTATATATTAAAGCTTAACAAGGGATCAATGATTGAAACAAATGGATTTAGTAGGATCGTAATTAAGTTAGTAATCAATAAAATCATTACACACTAAACCTAATTAAACTAAATCAAATAATAAAACAAAAAGAAAGTAAATTAGGGTTTTTTATCAAAACAATTTTCATTGGGTCAATTTTTGGTAACCCAAGTTTTTGCCAACAAAGCAATAAAGCCCAAAACCAACCCAAAACCCAAAAATTCAGAGAAGGCCACGGTTTTGAGGGAGCTTCAAGGGGAAGGAAAATGATTTTTCATCACATGTGCCAAATGATAGCTTCTAGGATACAAACTACTATTGCATTCTTGCACCCCAAGGTCTTTAGCTTCTAGGAGAAGGAAAAAGAAAGAGAAGAGGGGAGAGAGAGAGAGAGAGGACAGATGAGTGATTGAGTGGTGAGGATGTGAGATTTCAATAAAGCCCTAGATCCAATGGTGGAGTTTTATCAAGAGGAAAGTTGCATTTTATTACCGAATTGCCCAACCTTTTCACTATAAATAGGGGCCAAGCTCTTCACATTTTCCTCACACCAAGCAAAGCCACACTTGCTTATTTGAGAGAGAGTTGAGAGAGTTGGAGAAAAGCTTGAAGGAGTCCAAGCTTTAGGTAAGCAAAGTTCTTTAGTTTTGAGTTTTAAATTCATAGGTAGAAGTAGTTTGATCTTTAAAATTCTAGAATAAATTTTAGTTTCATGTTTTTATAGTTAAAAATAGCTTCATTTCGAAAATTTAGTAAAAAAAATGGTCTTGCAAAATTTCGGGGTTAAAAACACGGTAGTAACGAAGTGCTGGCGAAAATTTGTCGGTTAGGCGATTTCTGAACAAGTCACAGAAAAACGCATATTTTATGTTGAAAATGTTATTGAAAAATTCTGAGAAAATTCATGGTTAAAGTATACATATAGGGTTTTTCAAATATGTAAAGAACATGTTGAAATGAGCTCTATACAATGAGAAAGAAATTCTCAAAGTTTATGTTGCGAAAATACTGGAAAATATGGGCAGAGGATGAACACGTGAAATCTGGGAATGATTCTTGAATTCTGGGAAAATTTTGATATTTTTTATGGAAAATAGACATCCTAAGGAGTCCGGAACATTTTACGGATCTTCGTTTCGATTTTTCTAGAATTAGTTATGATTTTTCAAAGATAGGCGAAATTCTGCCCAATATTGTCCAGCGTTTTTCAACGAATTTTGAGGAAATAAAATGATGGTTTAATGTATCAAGGGTAGAATAGTTAGTAGTGGCCAAAAATATCTTTTAGGATATTATCTTTAAATTAATAGGACGATATTGCTCTGATAGGCTGTCCGAAAGAACGCAGACCGATCAATTACGTACCGAGACTATCGACTCAGGTACGAACGCGTATTGTAACACTAACTCTGATGCTTATTGTATGCTTATATGTGATAGATAGTCTGAAACTCTGTTTTGAAAATTGATCATACACATACAGCTTGATACGGGTTATAGTCGTGATAACGCCGTTATGTTTTCCTAGCGCTGAGGACACGATAGGCCATCGTGGCACTGGAAGATAGTGCAGACTATAATAACATGCATATTGCAGTGGCTGTGTTATGTTATTATTTGAATATGAGAATATTGTATGTGATTATTGCTGTTTTGACATGGATATCTGTCTTGCATATTTGATACATAAGCATGAGGTTAACCGTTACCTGAGGTTCAATGGTAATTGAACCTCAGCTCTTAACATAGCGTCAGGGTCTGGAGGAACCAGGGCCAAGGACAAGGATAAGGAGCCAGCGCGAGGACGAAGACGGAGAAATTTTTATTTCAATATTATTTTGTTGAACTATTTTTAGACTACTGTACCGCTGTGTAAGCAGCCAGATACTACATCAGTAAATGTTTATCAGATACTCACACTTTTGAAATTATTCCAATGCTCTACTCTGATCAATTATTTCAAAAACCCTTCAGAAAATTGGGATGTTACATATACTCTGTTTGTCCAAATCAATCAACTCCTTGCAAAATAATAGGAATTGATCAAGCGCACAAAGCAATCTAAGAAAATAATAACATAATAACTGTGATATGTGATATATGTATATGTTAAAATAATAACATAACTCACAATTATTAACAAAGAACCGTAATAAATTTAATCAAATAAATAAAAATTTTATCAATACAACAGTTATGCAAAATCTTAGACATGACAACCCTACCTTTCCTCTTCTATTTGAGCGTCTAAAAATTATTACACTTAACATTGAGTCTATTCAAACGAAACCTACCAACATTGTAACCCTTCTACTCTAATTGTCTTTCTCGGCCATCAAGAGTAGTTTTCAATCAAACCCCACCACAAATATCCTTCGTCTTACTTCTCAGTAACAGTTGCATTAGTGTATACCTTCACACTTGTCTCAGCGATTGCCGAGAGATTTACTCACATTTTCATCTTTCATGAGACCTGGCCTAGTCACATTCCTTTGGTGTTTTGTTCTCCTTATTAGATTAAGGTGCCTTGGTGAAGTCATAACACGACAAAACATTCAATGTGACATTAACTTAATTTTGTGAAATTATGTTTTTCTGGAAAACCTAGTATTGCTCTAATCGAATATTCATTTCTTATTATAGGAAATTGCCAGCACATCGCTTTGACTAAAAGTTCTTACTTTATTGATCTTTTTTAATGTAACTTCTAGATATATGATCCCTAAGCAAAAACATCTCTTTTTTTGGAAGTATCTATATCTCCGGAAGTTACTTCGAAAAGTTTAATAGGGATGTGATGAATAAATTAGTTCAGTTTTGTTAGTATTAAGGCAATGGCGGACCCACGTGGGGGGGGGGGGGGGGTGGGCCCCCGCCCCCCTAAATTTTTTGTACAAAAAAAAATATATGAGGAATGGGGGATGCCAAGAATAATGGTATAGGTCTGGTTCTTTGTGTTGTAGTCTGTGTAAACAAATTGCCGGTAAGTTTGCCACTGAGGTAGCAAGTATATATAAAAAATGATGTTCAAAGTTAACCTTTTAATTACTTATTGGAATATTTTGTTCAGTTTTTCCTTTTTTTAACTCGTCATGATTCAAAAGTATTGCAGCCTATTGGGGAATTTCGTCACAATTATTATGCTAGTTTATTATTAAGAGGATCCAGATCTTATTTAACATTAGATTAATTATGATATACTACCTCCATTTTACACAACAAACTTTGACATATAATTAGGATCGGAAAGAGTAGTCTTTTTTATTTTCGCCCCCTGTCATTAAAATTCCTAGATCCGCCCCTGTATTTAGGTGTCCTAGAGACAATCTGTAAGGACAGATTAGCACCATTTCTACGTTATAGTATTTCGTTATTAATAAATGAGTATATTTTATCTTCATCATATTTATGTCTCGCCTTTATTTTTAAGATAAATATGTGTTTGAAGATAAAAGCCCTAGAAATAGAGTATGTGTTAATCTCGAGGATCAATGATAGAGATCATGATCAAGAAGACTCGAGAACACTGTATATCTATTACCTAAAACTTGTTCCTAGTCTTGAATCACTAAGAAAGGGCATTGATGATCTCAATAAGACTAGTACGACATCTTCTACTTGTATAGAGATATAAGGTAGGGACCTCATGGAATACAGGCATGGTGATGCCTTAATTGATGTCGTGGGTGGATCTGTTAGAAAACAGATAGCATCGAATTGACCCGCCGAGAGACTCCATAAAGATTCATTGTAGAGAGTATCATTGGATATATAAAGTCTCTCATCATTTGGTAGTACAGATCGTCCTAGACTTAAGGATGTCATCGAACACTATGTCCTAAGGTTATACTTTAAATGTACAACTCTATCCATCTGAAAATGGGGAGAACAATATACTCTTGGGTGTAACCCAAATACATGAGTGTAGATGGACATGTTGAGAGGACTCATAGTCCCCTACAAGGGATTAGTCATTCACAAGACCGGTAGAGCTTCGATAGCTTCTAATTAACTCGAGAGACTTTGCGCACAGCAAGTGATTATGAAGAGTCATGATCAATTATAGAGTTAATATAAGAAGATTCCTAGTTCTGTGAAATAGCTACATTTAGTCAATTAAGAGAAATGATACTCTATCTTTGCTCTCGACTAAATGTGAATGACGATGTGAGGGATGATGCCTACACAATATCCAAATATGAAAGGTAGATCACTTGATCAACTCAATTAGTTCTAGGGTTGCAAAGCATTGCTAGTGTCTTATGAGGTCATTAAATAAATTGGGCCCGTTAAAAGGGTTTTTAATTGGTCCAAGTTTATTTATATCAGTGACTAATTGGGCCTAATGGATCACACACAAAGGTTATTCCCGATTGTTTAAATTTAGCAAACTTGGGCCAAAAATTGTTATTGGGCTTTATGAAGAGTAAAGTTGTAATTGGGTTGGAGTGGGATTCCAAACCCAATTAGGAGAAAATGGCGTCATATATGGAATCCCCAGTGGGAAATCAGTTTCTCCACAAAAGGGCCAAATATGTTAGAAGACCTAACGGGGTCTTAAGCCAAGTTGAATTTGGAATTCAAAATTTGAATTTAAATTCAAAAGGATAGGTTATATTAGATAATTCTGAATTATCTAATATATATATATATATATATATTAAGATCCAACAATGATTGGATGAAGATAAGAGAAATAATAAGTTTGGATTGATTTAAAATGATTTTGAATTTTAGTTTAAGAGATGAATGTAATTCATCATCTTAAATTATTATTCAATTAAGATATGAATTTAATTCGTTATGATTTGAATTTTCCCATTCAAGTTTGGATTTGGCTTGTGAGCACTTAAATTAAGGTTAGACTCTTATAAAGTGCTGATTTTTTTAGTACCATTTTTATGCACGTTTTTTGAAGGAAAAAAAAAAGAAATAAATGTGATCCATCATCTCAAATTTAATCCATCAATCAAGATATATGATTCATCATATTAAATTCAATTAATCAATCAAAATGTGAATTTAATGTGACTTGGTTGACAAGCAGTGGACTTATTACCTAAAATCCCTTTCTTAATGCATAAGCTGAAAATTCCTAAGACAATTAGAGCTAGGAATTTTTGGCCCATCAAGGCTATAAAAGGGGAAGGGTTGGACATTTTATGATAATCCTGATGCTCTCTAAATTTAGGTCTTTACCAAAGGTTTAGAGAGGAAAAGGCACCATTCATTAAAGGGTAAGGTTTCAACCTTATTCGTCCTATTTTTAACCTAATCCTAAGAAATCATCATCTTCTTGAAAAGATCAACACCTAAAGAAACCAAAACTCAACCTTGTCTTCTCCTAGCAAGCATTTAGAGAGTGGGAGGTTTCAAGAGAAGGAGTTCTCATTGCAATCGGGAGATAGCCGTGTGGATCAACGTTAGAGGACATCAAGAACCTTGAAGTCTTCGAATGATTTTAGGTAAATCTAATCTCCAATAATTGTTTTATCAAATTATCCTAAACCCAATAGTTGTTTTAACGAGTAATCCTAAAACTCATGAATATTATAAATTGTTATGAATTCTCATGAGTACTGTAAGGAGTTATGTAATACCCCAAAAATTACTATTTCTCATAAAAACAATATTTTGATAAATGACACCTATGTAAAATAGGTGAATATGTGGTCTCAAATTTTGAGATATATTTATTTTATCTATTAAGTTATTTTCCCTTAGAATTTAAGGAAGCCAATGTTTTAAATTTCGTTTGAATCATAAAATACCATAAAAATACAAACAACTCCCAATTAAATAGGGGAGCATAATAGGAATTAGTAGACACTTAGATTTTCACTAAACAAAATAATTATGTAAATTTTTATAATTAATCAAGGGATTAAATTGAGAGGACATAGATCCCAAAATTCATAATTAATTAAGAGATTAAATTTGCTAAAACCCTAGGACTAATACCTAGCACATTTTTAACTCATAAAGAGCCATATAGAATTACCAAAACACTTGAACAATTAAAGGAATAATTACCAATATTTAGTGGGCAAATAATTAGCACTAATGGAATGATTAGCTAATTAATTACAATTAAAACAATTATAGTCATTAAATAGAAGTGTATTAAACTAACTAAGGGTTGAGAACCAATAGGGGATTGGGATTAGCACTAAATGAATTACTAACAAACACAAATTATTGCATGAACCAATAATACAACAATCAAGAGATAATTAAGTTTAGGATTAAGATGTTAATCAAATGCTAATCAAGAGTTGAAAAGTCAACAATTTCAACTATGATCTAAAGGCTAAGAATTAATCTTATAAAGCTAATCCAAAGGCCCTAATTAATTCTAATAAAGCTTGATCCATGAGATAAGGAAACAACCAATGATAAATTTCCACATGAATGGAGGAGGATTAAAAAACAAAACTCAAAAATAAAAATAAGGGGGAAGGGGCGGTTTTTTTGAAAAAAAAAAAAAAAAGAAGAAGAAGAATTGAATAATCAATCAAATACACATGTGCACTATGAGTCATGACCCTAGGTATGAATGAGTCACTATCCTAAAAGATGAATCACAACTCTACCAAATGAATCATCATCCTAAGCTTGCATGACTCACTAACCTAAGCATGAGATGAGTCACACACCTACATGATGAATCACAACCCTATCTAAAGACTTTCAAGGCTTTGGAAGAGGATAAGATGATGTAAGGGATGATGTAGGGGGGGATTATGTGTAAAAGAAGTGACTAATGAGAAAATAGATAATTAGAATAACTAAATTGGTTCATAAAAATAATTCTAGAGAAAAACTAATAAAACCTATACAAATTAAATCGTATCTTGAAATCTATGAACTAAGTATTAAAACTAAGTTGGGATTCATAACAAGCATAAATCAAGCATGAAAACAAGTATAACCAAAGTCATTTTCATAATTGTTTAAGAAATGGAATCAATAGAAAAGATAGGCAAAATTGGTTTCAAAATGAAGCTAAGAATTTCTAGAATTCAAAACCAAAGAGCAATTGAGGATACAACTTCATTAGAATACCTAAACAAATTCTTTTCAATGGATTCTAATTAGTAGAAAGCAAGCCAAACTCTTGGGAAAATAGTCATTAATTGTGGAAGAGGATAATATACCAAATGGTGACTCATATAGGTGACTCAAAAAGAAAAAGAAGGAGCTAGAAGGAGAGGGGCACGGTCTTGGGAGAGAGAGAGGGAGGAGTGAGCTTATTCAAGAAGCAAGGGCAAAGTAGGAAGAGAATAAGCAAAGGTATTGTGAGTCTTTTTGCACATGGAGCTCCTACTATAAATAGGGGTCCTTGGGCTCATTAGTCCTCACCAATTCACAAGCAACAACATCTGAAATATAGAGAGAAAGTGAGTGTGAGAGCTTTGGAGAAAGGAAGAGTAAAGTTCTAGGTAAGTTATTGAGCTCTAGCTTTTAAGTTTTTAGTTATTTTGTAGTTTAATCTTTAAATCCTTTAGATATAGTTGTTTTTATGTTTTTCTGATTTTAAAATTGGTTTTATTTCGAAAAATAATGAAGAAAGGGTTTTAGCAAAATTTCCGGGAGAGAAACACCAAAGTAACAAAGTTCTGGCGAAATTTCATCGGTTCTGGAATTTCTGAACCAGTCATGAAAATGCTTATAGTTTATGTTGAAAACATGGTTGAAAAATTCTGGGAAAATTCATGGTTAAATTAGACATATATGGCTTTTTAAATATGTAAAGAACATATCCAAATAATTTCTGTACAGAGAGATAAAAATTCCCAAAGTTAGGGCTACGAATTTCTGGAAAATTCTAGACAGATGTTCAAAAATTAAAAACTGGGAATGAACCGTGGAATCTTGGAAAATGCTATTATTTTTCCTTGAAAGTAGACATCCTAAGGGTTCTGAGAAATTTTACGGATCCTCGTTTCGATTTTTGTAAAATTAGTTATAATTTTTCAAAGTTAGGCAAAATTCTGCCCAGATTTTGCACCAGCGTTTTTCTCAAAATAATAAAGGAAAGTAATTAATTAATAAATCCACTAGGGGTAAAATAGTCATTTGTGGCTAGGATATATATTGGGATATTGGTTGTGAATTAATAAATGCAATATTACCCTCATAGGGAATCTGTGATCGCTTCGCAACCAACAACGTACCGTGAATACCGACAAAGGTACGGACGCGTACTGTAACACTAACTCTGATGCTTATTGTATACTTATATGTGATAGATAGTCTGGAACTCTGATTTTGAAAAGTTATAGACTCTGTTTTGAAGTTGTGCATACATATGGTTATATACGGATTATAGTCATGATAACGCCGTTGAGTTTTCCTAGCGCTGAGGACACGGATGTACACTGTGGCACTGGTGAATAGTGCAGACTGGTTTAATGTGAATATGTGGTGAGACTGAAATGATATGGATATATGATAGTTGTGTTTTTTTAATTAAATGTGAATATTATTATTTTATCATGAATATCTGTCATACATAACTAATACATAAGCATGAGGTTAACCGTTACCTGAGGTTCAATGGGAATTGAACCTCAGCTCATAGTCTCAGATATGGTGGAACCCGGGACAAGAACAAGGATGAATAGCACACGAGAGGACACGAGCAGAGAAGTAATTATGGGTTATTGTAGTCGTAAATATTCAGAGAATTGTACCACTGTAATAGCAACCAGACTCAACAACGGGGAATGTATATTAGATACTCACTCTTTTAAATTATTCCGATGCTCTACTCTGATTGAAATATTTTGAAAACGGATTTTGAAAATGAGGATGTTACAAGTTACAGATAAATAATTATTAACTAATTAGTGTAATGAGTTAAGGGTAATAATTCTTGAGGACCATAAGGAGTTATGGGTTTCCGCAACGATTAAACAAAATTTTTGTTTTCAACCTCATGAAACTTTGCATGAAAGTCATGTAATAGGCAAAATTAACCATTAAGTTTTACTGATGAGAGTCATACATGAACAAGCTCTATGAATAAACTAGTTTAGGTGACATATTGAATTGCTCTTGCGAAGTTATATTTTTTTAGGGATCTCCCATTATTATTCTAACTGAAGGTTCGTCTCCTGTTTTTCTATTGAATATAAAATTTTTCTTATTATTATTATTATTATATTTTATTGTTGGTTTATGGTTTCAATGCCAAGTAGCCTCACCCAAAGCATACTCAAAGAGCATTTTGAGAATAGGTCATTTTCTAAATTTAGAGTTATAGTTGAAGAGTAATGTCCACTGGAAATTGACCTCTGTGTAAAATTATCAACTTGGAAGTATTCAGCGGAAATCTTTTTTCGTCACTCGAGTGAAGGATCACTCCAGTGATGTGCCTTATTACCAGCAAGGTAGCTAATAATAACTCCCTACTCAAAAAAAAAAAAAAAAATCTGGTCAAGCACTTGAGTGATACCTATAACCCTCGAGTGATGCTAAACAAATACGTGCATAAAAGTAGCTAACTAAGAGAAATAATATCAAGGTACCTAAACAAGAACACTCAGTGGTGCCAAATAAATATCAAGGTATCAAGCTCTTATTCTAAAGAAATGTCAAACTCTTATGCAAAGCTTTGAGAAAAACTCAACACAGAACCATAGAGTTAAAAACATCCTGATTCCTAAAATTTACATGTTTTTTAACTACGAACAGAAATTCACCCCCAATTTGACAAGTAAATCAACAGTATTCAAGTGTATCAAGGTAAGGAAAAGGAAAGGCAAATTGATTTTTGTACATTACACTATAAATGTGTTTCCCAAAATTCGAACTTAAGATTTTTCATCTCTTCCTATAATTTTCTTCTTAAAATTCGAACTTATGTCCTTTTTCTTTCGTGATGAATCCGTTGCCGTCTCAACCAATAATTTGTTGATTCTCTTCTATATTTTTATTGAGGATTAATTGAAGGCTTCTAACAACCAAAAGAACATGATGTTCGATTAAATTTTGTCATTCACTCTAAACACATACATATGAGAGAAAGCAACAAACCATATTGACTCACAAAAACTTGACAGTATGATCGTTTGGAGATTGAATAATGTTTTTTTCGGGTGAAAAACCACATATTGCCGGCTTTATTCCAACTGAAAATAAATACCATCAACCCAGGCATACCATATATATATATATATATAAACCATCAACTAGAGATGCTCAGAACCTGAAGTGATTTGTTATATAAAATGATAGACTTCATTAAATTAACACCGATATGCGTGCTTTGTTTTTGTTCCCTTGTGCGTATGGCTTACCTAATCGAAATTTTCAACAGCATTAAACTTTTCAATCTATTTTAATTTACCTGTTACTTCTCTATCACAGAGATTAGAAAGCTGCTTAAGATGCTTCCCACACCAAAGATAAGGGAGTAGAGAGCAAAACCCTACCCACCGTTTCATAGGCAAAGAATTCCCAAGAAATCCACCCCGCCAAGGGCTCCTACTGTTTTTTGGTAGAAGAAAATGCTCCAACAAAAACAAGCACAGATCTAGAAATCACAACGGAGAGAATTAAGGAAAAAGAAAATGCAAATGCAAGAAAAAAACTAACCCAGCAAAAAAGAAGAGGACTGAAATCTGTGAGAGTGTGACAGGCTCACAGACAGGGGTGGAATGAGGGGGGTTAGAGGACCCCGCCCCCAAAATTATACAATCAGACCCAAAATTTTTGAAAATTATGATTTATTCTCACAAAAATTTCAATATTTTCACTTTAGTCCCTTTTAAAAAGTCTCATGAAGAGACTAAAGTGAAAACATTGAAATTTTTATGAGACTAAATCATAATTTATGAAAATTCTGGGTTCAATACTGTAATTTTTCGCCCCCTAATTTTAAATGCTAATTTCACTAAATTTCAATCTGTAATTTTCGCCTCTCCCGATTTTCATTCTTGGTTCCACCCCTACTTACAAAAGGAGACAATGCGCCATGTCGAATAGATGATAGGAATTAGGGTTCTTTTTTAAAAAAAAAAAAACAGAGAGCTTAAATAAAGCTCCTCTAGGGGAGCCTTTGGCTTTTAGCTTTTTTTTTCGTATAATAAAAAGCTCTTTTTTTTTAACCTAAAAAAAATCTTTTTATTATAGAGAAAATTAAAATAAAGGACCTAGAGAAAATAATATTTATTATAAAGGACCATAAGAATTGTAATTACTTAGAAGGACCAAACATAATAGTATAAATTTTAAATTACTAAATTGGCCCTAATCAAACCTCATAATATATCATATCCTTTTCTTAAATTGGCCCTAATCATACCTCATGATAAATTTTAATATATTACCTCTTGTATTCATAATTTTAAAAAAAAAATAACTAATTTTAAAACTAAAAAAGCCCATATGATATATCATATCTTTTTCTTTTAATATATCATTTAATGAACAATCGTTAACCTCATCTTTTTCCACCAATTTACATAATCAAATTGCCAGATTTATGTTATCAATGATGATATCAATTAAGTTCTTTTTAAAAAAATTAAAACTAAGCTTATTTCATTTTTTTTTAGGATATAAGAGGTTGATTAGATTTTTTAATAAAATTTTATTAACATTACATGAGTTTTTTAACCCACATAAATTGCTTCTAAAAAAAATCATATAAACTTTCTTAGTTTAACATATATGATAAATTATAAAAGATCTTAACTTTTATTAAAATTTTAGTTGATTTTAAAAAAATGATAATTTGACAAATTGAAGAATGCATAATTTTTTATTTATAAATATATATTCAAGTTGTGAAAATGAAAATTGACAAAACTATTTTTAAATTTAATGAAACCTAAAACTTTATATTAGTTTTAAAAATAGAATGGGAAAGAGAATATAGAAGAGACTTCAGAAGATTTTGTTAAAGGGCATTTTAGTACTCTTAATTTTATATTTTTATATTTGGTCCTTCTAAATCATTACAATTTTTATGGTCCTTCTCCATAAATATATTTTTTTCTAGATCCTTCATTTTAATTTTCTCTTTATTATAAGAGTTTTTATTTTTTAAAAAAAAAAAAGAACTGTTTAAACTAGCTTTTGTTTATAAGGAAAAGATAAGCTAAAAAAGAAAAGAGCCAAACAGAAAGTTAAATAAATTGACAAGGATACTGAGCTCGTGTGGGACTATCCCACCTTCGTCCCAAAATGCAACTAGTGTGTGATATTGGACGAACCGCCATGTGGTATTCTTGGGTGGTGGCACGCGGCTATTGATGGTTAGGTGGCGGCCGTTGGTGGTGGACAGGGGCGGATCCAGGGGGGCTAGGGTGGGCCCCCGCCCCCCCCCCCCCCCCCCCAAAAAAAAGATATGGGATTATTTTTTTTAATACAGAATGAAATGGCAGAACATAAGCACTACACCTGTAAGGAAATCGGCAATAATCCAAATGTGGTCCTTCTCCTTCTCGTCTGAACCCAGAACACCCAACCCAAACCAGCAAGCCCAAATCACACCAAATCCAAGAGAGCCCACCAAATACCAATGCTCATTAATTCAGAATCTAAAAGGCTTCTGCACGTTCGCCCCCACACTCGCACTATTCGCACAATTTTTCAACCTTTCAACCTTCCTTTTTTAATTTACGGCACACTCACAGCACACAGACAATTTGATTTTGATTTTTGAAGAAGCAATTCAACAGTCCTAGGGTCCCACGCGCAGAAGATTAAAACTTAGAAGATTAGGTAAGTGATATAATTTATTTTTCTAGTCTCTTATCTTTTAGTTGGATGGAATTTGTTTTATGAAAAATTTAGGGATTTGTTAGATTTTGAAATTTTGAGGCTTCTCGATGATCATTTTGCTTTTAATGGAGTTAATGAGGTTTGAATAAAAGTTATACCGTTTATATTTTTACTTGAGTAGTTGATTTGAGAAAAATAAAGTTAGGGTTTAGTTAGAAAATTTGTGATTTAAAATTTTTTATATGAAGTTTGTGATATGGGATTTGTGAGATGGAATGTGTGATATGGAATTGTGTGTATTAATTCATACTCTTTGTAGGTGATTATTATGGGCAAGAATGCTACCATTGATACTTTTTTTAAGAAAAAGAATAGTGAGTCTTTGCCCTCATCTACTTCTAATGTTGAATTGTCAAATACTGAAACTCCTCCTTCAAAGTCTCCAAGAATTGAAAATAAAGAAGTAGTTAAAGAAGTTAATCTTGCTTCATTGGAAAGAGATCCTGCACTACGCCCTCCAATATAGAAATATCCTATAAATCAACAAGATGAAATTCGTCGTGCTTATCTTAAACTTGGTCCTTTTCAGTGTAAGCTTCAAAATTATCCTTTTTCTGGGCCAGAGAAGAATCGACGTCATTTTTGCTCTTCTTGGTTTGATTTATATCCATCTTGGTTAGAGTATTCTCCAAGTAAAGATGCTGCATTTTGTTTGCCCTGTTATTTATTTAGTAAACCAAGTGGCAGTGGTCGTTCTGGACTAAATACATTTGTTGATGAGGGATTTAGAAACTGGAAAAAGGTTAATGATGGAGAAAATTGTACTTTTTTACGCCATGTTGGGAAAAATGTTATCTCAACACATAAAAATGTTATGAGTTCGTGTAATGATCTTATGAACCAATCTTAACATATTGAGACATTTGTTGAAAAACTTACTTCTCAAGAGATTGCAACTAATCGTTTGAAACTACGTTTCTGTGGATGTGACCAGATGGCTTGCTCTTCAAGGATGTGCTTTTAGAGGTCGTGATGAAAACTTAGATTCACTGAATCGGGGTAATTTTCTTGAAATGATAAAGTTTTTAGCTTCCTACAATCAAGAAGTTGCAGTGATTGTTTTAGAAAAAGCTCCTCAAAATGCATCATATAGTTCCCCTCAAATTCAAAAGGAAATTCTTCATGTTTTCTCTCAAAAGGTAAAGAACACAATATGGGAAGAAATTTCCAATGCCAAGTTTTGTCTTATTGTTGATGAAGCTAGTGATGTATCTAAAAGGGAGCATATGGCTATTGTTTTGAGATACGTTGATAAAGATGGTTTTATACGAAAAAGGTTTTTCGGTCTTGTACATGTGGAAGATACAAATGCTAAGACTTTAAAACAAGGAATATTCAACACTCTTCGTCACTATAATCTTGATGTTGACAATATTCGAGGTCAAGGCTATGATGGAGCTAGCAATATGCGAGGTGAATGGAATGAACTGCAGGCTTTAATTTGTGCTGAGTGCCCATATGCTTATTATGTCCATTGCTTAGCTCATCGCCTTCAACTTGCCTTGGTTGCTGCATCTCATGAGGTAAAACATGTTCATCAATTTTTTGAAAAATTGAACTTCATAATTAATATTGCTACTTCTTCTTGTAAGCGTAATGATGAGTTAAGAGTTGTCCAAACTAATGAAATTGCAAGAATGATCGCTACTGATGAACTCGAATTAGGAGTTGGTCTTAATCAGATTGGTACTTTGCATCGAGCTGGAGCTACTCGTTGGAGTTCTCATTACAATTCTATATGCAGTTTGCTTAAAATGTTTCAAGCCACATGTGAAGTTCTTGACAATATTTCTAATGAAGGAAAGACAGCATCACATCGTGGAGATGCAGATAATGCATACTCATCATTGACATCTTTTGATTTTTGTCATCATATTGCACCTTATGAAAGAAATTATGGGTATTACTGAAGTCCTTTGTCAAGCTTTGCAACGAGAGTCTCAAGATATTTCAAATGCTTTACATCTTGTTTCAACTACAAAAGAGTTACTTCAGGAATTAAAAGAGACGGGTTGCGATGCTTTCTTGGTTCATGTTCAAGAATTTTGTATAAAACATGACATTGACATTCCAGATATGAGTGCAAAATATATTGGAAGGAGAGGTCGTGCTCGAAATGAACAAGGTGATTTTTCTACTGAAAAATTTTATAGGGTAAATATCTTTTGTGCTACAATTGATTATCAATTGTAAGAATTAAATAGTAGGTTCAATGATAATGCTGTTGAATTACTTGCTTTGAGCATAGCTTTGGATCCAAGAAATAGGTACAAGTCATTTAATAGTGATGATATCTGCAAACTTGTTGATAAATTTTATTCTCGAGACTTCACAGAATTAGAAAAATTGCGTTTGAAGATGGAGTTACAACATTTTGAACTTGACATTCCTAAACATCCAGATTTGATTAATTTATCAACTACAGCTGAATTATGTCAAGGGCTAGCAAGAACTGGAAAGTCCATCATTTACCCTCTTATTGATAGAGTGATTAGACTTGTACTCACTCTTCCAGTTTCTACAGCAACCACTGAAAGATCTTTCTCTGCTATGAAGATAATCAAGAACAGGCTTCGAAATATAATGGAGGACCAATTTCTTGATGATTCTTTGAGTACATACATTGAAAAAGAAATTATTTTGAGTTTTAGTACAAATTCAATTATAGATGAGTTTAACAATATGAAAACACATAGGGCAAGAGTCAAGTAAAGTTATCTTAATTTCTGTAATATATTTCTCTTAATTTTTTATATATTAGGTTTGTATTGTATTTTCAGTACTTTTATTTCTGATATAATGCTTCATATTCTCGCCCCCCGTCATTCAAAATCCTGGCTCTGCCACTGGTGGTGGACACATGGAGACTCATGGTGAGAACACATTTTTTTATTACAAAAAGTTGATTTTGCGATGGATTAGGGACGAAAATTTTCTGCTGATTTATTTTGGTTCTAAGACCTTATTCTATATTTTCTTTGTCTCTCACGTTCATAATGTGTTACTAAACAATTATGTTGATTCCATATTGATGAAAATTAAGGACTATTTTAAAGACGGGAAAATAACAGAAAAATAACTTTAAAATGGTAAAATCTCAAATCAGTGTTGTTACTAAGAATTGATAGGATAATAATGAGACTTGATAAGAAATTCATAATTCATTTTATGAAAAATACCTTATTTAAGATTTTTTAATTTTAAGTTCTTTTTCTATATTTTCCCTTTAAATAAAGCATTACTGAAAAAAATTTATAAATATTACCTCCAGTCCTAATTATGAGAGTAAGTTTTTTTTTTTTTGAGAGATTAAAGAATCTAAATTAGTTATTTAATCAGATCATATATTGTGTATCATTAGATTATATATTATTTTATTGGTAAAACTAATTAGTTTAGAGAAAAAATAAAAATAGAAATACTCTAAAGTAATTTAATCAGGTTACATAATTTATTCTCTAAAAAAGTCAACTTTGTCTTATAATTAGGACCAAATGGAGTAACAAATATTGTGTGTATGGGAGAACTAGTTATTTGATTTCTACATTTAATATCGGAAAAAATGTTACGCAATTTATTCTACATTCACCCTTTATATCTCTATTATGAATAATTTAGTCAATTAAATTTTTTGTTGTGAAATTTTTGAAGGTGGAATCATATTTAAATTTAGTTAAAATACCAAAATCTAAATCTAGGTCTACACTTTATACAAATTCTTAATCTGACTAAGGGTCCTTATTTGAAATTTTTGAATGTTCTTAAAAGACCAAAATACCCCTCTATAGTTAAAAAAAAAAAAGAATATTAAAAGTAGGTGTAATGATTATCTCAATTAAATTTAATTGGAATTTTTCCTAATAAAACAATTAAGATAAAATAATACATGATAATGAATCAAACATTTATGAAAATTTTTGATATATGTCAAGATTAATTTTACGATTTTGCGAATCATGTTCAGGCGGATTAATTCATCTTCAATTTTTTTTCTAGGAATTGGGGGCCTGGTCATACTTTTAGTGTTAAGGAGAATCGGTGAAACAAAGGAACGATAATCTCTTGGATATTATTCTTAGATGTAGATAATATTTAATCTTTTATTCATCAGGGAAAAAAAAATATATAATCTCCTATTCATTATTCAATTCATTCACTTAATTATCATTGTTTTGGCTTAAAATTGAAAGCGTAATCCTTGAGATAATCATAGCATATGATAATTTGCATCTGTACTAACCATGATGAATCTTGTAGAGTGATCACAAAAATTGTAAAGTTCGCCTAGACTCAATTATTACTTTTTAATTTTTTTTATTCATAGAAGGGTTAAGGTGCGATTTAATTTGGCGAATAAACTATTGGTTCAGGAGTTTCCAATATAATTAACTATTAAGTGAACCAAAAATACTAACAAACTTTTAAAAAGGAGCGCCCAACACAACGCTGTTAGCAAAAAGTTAACCTCCATTATCTAAGGTATTGATTGTCTAACGAACTTTGACTTGAGAGAGGCTAGCACAAAATTCTAAATTTTACTAAATTAAATAATTTTTTTCTCAATTGTCATTATTTTTTTTTTGTCTGAATTGTCATTATTCAAAACTATTTATATAAAATATCTATGGACAAAAATTACTCGTGCTTTAATTTTGTTAAAATTATAATTTTCTAAAAAAAAAGTTTTAATTAAAAATATAATTATATGATTTAAATAAAACTCAAGATATTTTATAGTTTATTATATATGTTTAAAAAAAAATTATATGATTTATTTTTCTTTTTCTAAAAACAGACAAAATGGGAAATGGCCCATAGATGAAGACAGCTAAAAGAAAGTTCGCCAGTATCAATGCCAACTTTTGGATTTTTTATATCTTATTAATATTAATAAATTTTTTAGCTCACATAAATTTCTTCTAAAATAAAAATAAATCATATAAATTTTTTTGTTTAACATATATAATAAATTATAAAACATCTTGAGTTTTATTTATATCATATAATTATATTTTTTATTAAAACTTTTGTTTATTTTAATAAATTATAATTTTGACAAAATTAAAGAATAAGTAATTTTTGTCCATAGATATCTATCTAAGTAGTTTTGAATAATGACAATTAAGAAAAAAATTATTTAATTTAGTAAAATTTAGAATTTTGTACTAAACACTCCTAAAATAAAAGTTTCGTTGGTCAATCTGCATCTTAGATAACGGAGGTTAACTTTTTGCTAACAGCGTTATACTGGGTGCTTCTTTTTTAAAAGTTTGTTGTTCTGAGCTCTCATTTTTAAAAGTTTATTAGTATTTTTAGTCCACTTAATAATTAATTATATTGGTATTCCTGAACCAATAATTTATTGGCCAAATCACACCTTAACCTTTTATACAATGAAAATGTGATATTGACTAAATCTTGAAGACAAATTGATTAGCCCAAGGTGTAATCGTAGAGTGAATCTTGATATTTTTTAGATGATACCCATAATGTTTTTTAAAAAAAGAGAGAGAGAGAATCTCAATTAAATCTTTTAAAACAATTAAAACAAAATTATGTATACACCTACTTTCAATTTTTTTTAACTACATGGGGATATTTTGATCTTCTAATAATTTTTAAAAATCTCTAATGAAATCTTTTGACTTAATAAATAATTTGTTAAAAGCATATGCCTGAATTTAAATTTTAGTATTTTAACTAAATTTAAATAGGATTCTCAAAGCAGCTTTTTATATACATGAATACAAACATATTCGTTAGTGACTTTTTTTATAGAGTTAATAAAATGCTCCAGCTCAGGTTTTAAAAAAAATGGATGCTTGAGCAATTATACGTATTTTTTTAAAAAAAAAATAAGAATATGTTGAAAAAAGGTTGAAAAACCATATAATATTGGTTCTTTCCAGCTTCACGGTAATGGAAAGGGGACGAAGCTGCTCAGTTCGGTTGGTAGATCTCAGGAGGCAGAGCATTTCCGCTTTATAGTTTCGATTACTTCTGCGGAATTTATCGGTTCGTAAACTGTAATGGATAGTTTCAGCGCCGAAGATCTTTCAACTATCGGTGGAATCGCCACTGTTTCAATTCTACATTCCTTCATTCCCACCCACTGGCTTCCTTTCTCCATTGTTGGTCGCGCCCAGAAATGGACTCTCTCTCGCACTGTGCTCGTCAGTACGTTTCTCTCAACTCCTGATCTCGCAAGTGGTTGAATTTGATTTTTAGATCTCATTGTCATAATGAAGTTATTGTTCCAGCTTTCTTGGTGCCCGAAAAATCGTGGGAAATTGTGATCCTAATATGAAGTTGGATCTTATAAATTTGAAATGGGTTTTGTTCTGTTTTTGGTGATGTACATATGAATCATTCTACTTTTATTTTCTCCCCAAAAATTTTGTAACGACGATATATGTGCTTCTTCGAACTTTACAAGCATTATGTTTTCGTGAAGGATGGATACTGGATTGAATAAAAGCAACATTGATGAGCAAATTCCCTCATTAATTGACTTGATTTCTGTAATTATACGTTAGATTTGGTGATGGGAGGGATTCTGATGATCTTCCTTGTCCTTGTTCTTATTAGTTTTTATTTCGATCTGGTATAGTTAGATGCCCTTTGTTTGATTTAATTCGATAAATATTTTGCTTCTAATATCCCATAGCTTATAACCGACAATTTTAGAATATGACAGAGTGGATAATATATAATAATGCTATTCTATCTTGCTAAAAGGTTGTACTCTAGTGAGACAGTGTTGCCTAGTGAGACTTAAGAACGAAGCCTTAAAGTTTAAGGATATTCTTGGCTTTTCCTCTTTCAACTCTATAAAAGTATGACAAATGCAAAGATTATTTTCAATGATCATTTACAGATTGCCTTTCAATGTCCTTTGTCATTTTATTCTTACAGCTGCACTTGGAGCTATTTTGCATGTAATATCCACTTCACTTCTTGGGATAACAGCAATCACCATGGCAAATACTATTGCTGGTGAAGAAACAGTGCATAAGCTTGCTTCAATTTTGCTTATATTTCTTGGTGGTGGTTATGTTCTGTTGTTTTTGTCTGGAAAGGGTGGCCATAGTCATTCTCACAACCAACCCATGGAGAAAATGGCCGTTGCTGGACTTATTCTTGTTCCTGCATTATCTCCTTGTGCAACAACACTTCCGGTATTTCTTGCTGTTGGAAACTCATCTTCCATGATGGTTCTTGCCATCATAGTGCTGCTACTCAGGTTTCCTTGTTTTCTATTCATTAAGATTTTGCTTCTGCTACTTGTGTGCATATGGGGGGATTCTTCTGTGTTTGCTGTCGATGTGTGATTATTTGAAAATCTGCCTTTGATTATGGAGCCCAATTTAATTATTGTATTATTTATATAAACCAAGCTGAGATTTCCTCAAATCAGCGGATGACATAGAGGAAAGAACTGAGGGATTGCAACTACAAAGTATCGACAGGAGAAGCATAGATGAAGATGATTGATTACCCTTCTATAGCATTCAAGAGGCTAGAGCACCCTCCCATTGACATGCTAACTGATATAAGCTTGCCTCTTTCTAACCTCAACCCACATAAATATCTCATTTCCAATTTCGCTCTCACATCTCAGAGCCCATAAATCAGTGACACACTAGGCCCATTAGTAATGGGCTCATCAGAAGGCCATTTATTTGCCTATTGTTTGAATGAAGGAAGCCTCAAAATTTACTTTACACCAACAAGCTCTGTAGAATTTAAGAAGCAAGTCTGGCAGTAGTGAACATCACTGACTAACCTTCCAACTCGATGCCTTAGTTGATATTCAAAGTTTTGGTTAATTGTCGGTCTTGTTTTCTCTATTGCTCTGCAGACTGGAAATGCACAATCTTTTAAGCCCCATAGAACATCTTGTGCGAAATTCTAAAAATGTCTATTCAGTGTGAAAGTCTTGTTTGGATATGTTCCACTGTTATCTAGCCTCACTCATGTTGTTGCTTTTGTAGCACTTTAACTGTGATGACGTCACTTGTAGCACTGTCATTCTATGGGGCCAGTCAGCTGAAGTTTCATTGGGTGGAGCGGTATGACAAACTTCTTGTTGGTTCAGTGCTGTGTTTGGTAGGAGTTCTGACCCTAATTTTCCATCATCATGATCATGATGGAGAACTAAGCTCTCTTGGAGCGCACTCCCACAGGAAAATCATTTCCTTATGAGAAGCATGCATGCTCTGTTATTGTGAAGCTTCTGGGCATTGCAACTTTTGCTACTTGCCATACGGAGATTTGATCAACTTGGTCTTGTTAATAGTGGGTGGAAACTTAATTTACAACTCTAAAGGGGTGGTTGGTGAATGAGTTGCTTTGTTTATTTCTGGGGTATATTACAGTTTTACCCTCATGTGTTTGTCGGAAATTAGTTTTCCCCCATTTAACTTTAAGTGTGTCATTCACCCCACCTGTGTAGTGTCCAGTTTTGGATTATTTAGATTAATTGTTATTTTATTATTAAGTTTGATATTTATTATATCTCAGGATTAGGATTAGGTGTGGATGTATTATATCTTAGGATATTATATCATAATTATTTTGATTAGATTCTAGGATTAGATTTCTTTTTGCTTATATAAAGGCGCATATGTTCTCTCTTTTATTCATGGATTCAGAATATTATTTTTCACTCAAATTGTCCACAAGAACCATTGTCCAGGTATCTATACTTTCCATCAATTTTTAATTTGGTGCCTATGTGTTTTTCTTTCAATTAAATCCTTTAATTTTGGTCCGTTAGCTCCGTTAACCCATTTTATCTTATTCACCTAGCACCGTTAGCCCTTGCATAAGAGCTAATTGTGCTAATAAAGAAAAGTTAAGGATTTCAGAGAGAAAAACATGTAGGTGCCATATTAAAAATTGAGGAAAAATATAGGTACGTAGATGTAAGATAGTTTTCCCTCTAAACAATTTCATGTTCTCATGATTTGTTTTGGCAACACGAGCAGGGTAAATGACAAACCGTAAACCAGAGCCAACTAATTTCAAGGTCAATCACATTTGTAATTACTCCTTTCTTTGTTGTTTAAATAGTAAGTTCATATACAGTTTCTGACATCTTTGTAATTTAACAGATCACTTATGGTATGCAATTTTTGTCGTTCAAAAGCAAACAAGTGTGCCCTTTTATTGATATCAGCATGACTCTTTTTTGATATCACCATGACTTGTATTACTTGCAGTTTCTCATTCCGTGTGTTATTCAATTGGATGATCAAATGATACAGATGAGACTTGAGACTTTAGTGCTATGAAGGGCTTCATACTTCACGAGTTTCAAGGGAAAAAAAGGGGGGGAAATCCTTGAAAAGTTGGGACTTTTTCCTTAATTTGATAAGTGTGATACAAATGTTTGAAATTCCTAGACTTTTACAGTTTGAAATATGAGAGAACCTCTTGTCTTATGATTTCATTAAGGTAAGTTGATAGTAGAAATATAGATGGTGTTCCAAAATTTTGTAGAGGACTCGTTAAGATTCCTCTATGAAATGTTCATCTAAACAAGCCCTTTGTAAATAAAGTTGATATGCAGGGAAAATCCATTTGACAGGATGACGGTCACTCAATATGCCATGGAGGTTTTAATTTCTCCAATATCGAGCTGGAATATCCTTTTATTGATACAATTGCCAATTTATAAAACATTTCATACAATGTTATTTACCTATTTAATTAGATTAATAAAATAAGTTAAGTTAATTAATATGACATTTTTTTTTAAATGTCATAATAATTTTCTTTTATAAAACTCCCATCTCTCTTACTTTTTTTTTTTTTGGTTCAAAATCTCTCTTTTACTTGATTATTATTGTGAAAGAATCAATAAAGATAAATTACAAAAAGATTAACAAATGTGAAATATTTCTTCCATTTAGAAACAATATCAATTCTCCAATTAAGTTTTGTATTGTTGGCAAAAACCAAAGGGAGAATTACTCCAGTTTTTATTATAAATTCATTTTATAAGAAATTTTTTGTAATAAATATAATTCTGCGTAGACGGTTATTGTAGATTGTTGTCTAATCCTTATTTAAACAAAATGAAAGTGAAAGAAATACGGGCGCGCGTTTCTTTTTTTCTCTTTTTGGATATATTAATACGCGTGTGTGTTGCCACAGATTATTTTACCAACCATATAAATATCATTATACACAGCTTGGATTTAATCTTGAAGTTAGTCAAAACTCTAGAAAAGGGGTCGGACTTTCTCACTAAAAGGGGATGAGGTTTGATTCTGGAGTTGGTCAAGGTGTTGGGGAAGACATCCTAAGAGGTTTATGAAGCAACAGTAACCTAAGCTAAGATGTAAGCAGTGGCGGACTTAGAAAATTGTTGGGGGGGCACCATTAGTGGGGGAAAAATTTTTTTTAAGCAAAATTTTTAATGCATTAAAAAACAAAAGAATATAAAGGCAAAATAAACATATATCTTATCTTGATGATTATATGCTAATGTTTGAGGACTGAACACAAAAGCCACAAGATAAGAAGAAAACGTCACATTTAAACTACTATACAGTGTTTATATATACATTTATCCCCTCCTTTTTAGCAATGATCACAAAATGGTATAAAGAAATTGTTATTCTTATCATGTAATTGTAATTCTTTGCCAAATAAGTGAGTGCATTATGATAAGATATAGTATCTTTAGCAGAAGCAATTATAAATAATTACAAACCTCACAAGAGAAAATAGTGGGGGCTTTTTTTAAAATAAAAAAAAATTTAAAATTTAAAATTTAAATTTAAAAAGAAAAGAAAAAAAAAAGAGGAATTTCAGTGCCCCCCTCTATTATACCTCGGTCCGCCATTGGATGTAAGCATGTATACTCTTAGTCCTAAATTCCTTGTAGAGTGGGTTTCAAACGCCCTATCCTTAGACTGTGGGTAGGTTCAACTCTTCTCCTAAAATTTTTGTATAAAATATATATATATATATATATATATATATATATATATATATATATATATATATATATATATATATATATTATCGACCAATATACAAAATTATGAATAGGTATCAAATAAAATCAAGTCCCGTCATTTTGTGAAATTACTGGCAAATTTCTTGGAATATTATTGTAATTTGGTCTTGCTGTAAAAATAACAAACTGCCCTCTAGAGGAAAGAATGAATCTAGCAATCAAATTCAAAAGTAAGAGTGTAAGAAGGAAGTCGGGCTCTGATAAAAAAATAATGCAAAGACAAGGAGGACGGAAAGAGCAGTGGGAGGACAGAAAGAAAAAGACAGATATATACGAAAAAAGGGAGAGAAAGGAGGGGGGAAAACTCAACTGTCAATACTCTTATTTAATTCGTCAAAAGGCCTGCAGTAAAAATAATTTTTGCTATATGTATTATAAATTTTTAAACAACCTAGACCCAACTTAAGCTTTGAGCAAAATAATTTTTTTCCATTTGGTTTAGTCTTTTTGTTTTTTTTTTTGGAGGTTTAAAGCATAAAGGATTTTCGTTTATATAGTCATAATGTTGACAATAATAAAATTAATTATACATATTCTTAATTTAAGGTAAACTCCACATGTCCTTCATTAATCTCGTATCCCATCATCAACAACTTGTTTGCATATGCTTGATGTAGGCACCAGTTTTCTAAGTTAAGCATGGCAATAAATAAAGATCCCTACCTCGGAGGATATGTTTACATCATCCAAGGCAAATATGGCCCGTTTGACACGTTGATTTCACGTGAGGGAAAGGGAACTTGATGGCTTTCCCACTGAAAAAAGTAGTTTGGCACATAGCTCTTCTGAGCATTTCCCGCCTAGCGCCATCTTTCTACAAAGGTGAGAAAATTGAATCCCTCAAAAAGTGGCGGGATAATGGTGAAATTCCTGGGAGAGTGAATTTTGTTGACAAAAAAACCCCTATAAATAGTGGAATAGTTTATAAAAAAGACATTTGACGCAGGAGCTGAACAAATGACACGAACTTGAAATCGACGATAGTGACAATTGCAGACGCAACACAAGTTCAATGCAGGGACAATTACAGGTGAGTTTCGATGGGTATGAGTGAATTGATTTGTGTTTTATCCGTCGTTGGCCAATGCCCTATGTTGATTTCTTTTTTTTCTTTTTCTTTTTTCTTTTTTTTCCCCTTTTGCCAAAGCCGATGCCTTGTGTTCATTCTTTAGTGTCATAATACGTATGTTTGTGGGTTAACAAATGAGAGGCAGTTAGAATAGGGCATCAGGTTATTCCTCTACACGTGTCTCTATTAAGTTTCTGTGTTCTGATGGTCTGGTTTCTATCTCTAGGATTGTAAAATTGTTGATGTAAACCTCAAACCACTGTCAAATTTTACGTTCGAACACATGTGATTGGGTGCTTATTACATTCAAATAACTTTTTCGTTCGAATGTCCGAACAAACATAGGGGCATTTTAAGAATTTCACCTCACCTTCCCACTTAACCAACACCCAATTCTTTCATACCAAATAATTCTTTTTCCCTCAACTAAGTTTCTTTTTCATATCTACCAAGCAACTCAACTTTTTTAGTTTCCTTTTAATCTTCCCTTCTATTCTTTTCCCTCCTTTAAGTTCCTTTTCTTTCTTAAATCTTCTTCGTACCAAACAAGCCCTAAGACATATTTGGACCACTAAGAAACCTTATACAGCTTGGATTCGATGTAAAGTGTATCATTTGAAGTGAAGAAAGAGATAAATACAAACCATATACATGCCCCACACTTTTGTTAATGTAGGTCTCACATAACCTAGGCCCTCATTTTTGTGCATACGTCTCTGTACTTTAGGCAAAATAAACTTGATACAATAAATGTCCGAACTAGAATGAGCCACAAACCAGTTGCTTCCAACCAAATTACATTGTAGCAATTCAAATGTAAAATGTAGCAAATGTAAAGAGCCACAAATGAAATAAAGCTGTCGGACAAAATATAACACGCTACAAATTAGACTTTGATACAAGAAACAACTAATAACTCATTTTCTATGGTGCCTCATCATTCTCAGCATTTGAATTGTTGGAGGCTCTGAATAATTTATGCTCAATTGCCATCAGCCTGGACAAGATATTCACGTTCACTTGTCTAAGATCCTGATTCTCTTGTCTAAGCTCTTTGATAAGATTTTCATTCTCCAGTATCTTGGTGCGCAATTCTTGTTCAAAATCAGGATGGAGTCCTAAGTTGTTGAAGTTAGCATGAGAATAAGGTGTGAAACCATTACCTTGAGCCTTGGATCTTATTAACCCATCGATGCGGGCCTTCTTGTTCTTACCACCTGCAATTTCTTCTTTATCATTTACATCATATGATCGCACACTTGGAGATATGGGTGAATCATATTTATATCCTGCACCATGCTTACTCCATGTATAATAGTCTGGCATGAACCCCCATTTATAAATGTGTACCTTGACCTCATCAAGAATTAGATGAGGCCTACATTTACATTTGACACATGGGCACCTAATCTGTCCTGATTTTTGAGAAAAAGGTGATTGCAATGCATAAGCAAGAAACTCCTCTACACCTTTCTCAAAATCTGCTGTAACCCATTTAGTACGCGGATCTATTCTATTATACATCCATCTTCGATTTTCTGGGACTTCCACTCTATGGAGTCCTGAGTTGATGGGAGCATGAGAATAAGGTGTGGAACCAATATCTTGAGCCTCAGATCTTAACCCATTAGTGGGTGCCTTCTTGTTCTTACCACTTGTAATTTCTTCTTCATCATTTACATCATTTGATTGCACACTCGGAGACATGGGTGGATCATGTTTGATTTCTGTTTCGCCATGACTAGTCCATATATAATAGTCAGGCTTGAACCCCCATTTATAAAGGTGTACCTTGACCTCGTCCATAATTAGATAGGGCCTACATTTACATTTGACACATGGACACCTAAGCTGTCCCGATTTTTGAGAATAAGGTGCTCGAAATGCGTAGGCAAGAAACTCCTCAACACCTTGTTCAAACTCTGGTGTAACCCATTTAATAAGCGGATTTATTCTATTATACATCCATCTTCGATTTTCTGGAACTTCCATTCTCTATAGAAAAAGAAAAGCTGCCTTACAAACTGGATTAGGTGGCATAAAGATAAGGTTACAATGGAAAAGATAAAATATTAAAACAAAAGTAGAATAATCCAAACAATAAATTTTAAATACAAAGAACCTAAATTGCAGTCATTCAAAATCATTGCATTTGAAATCACAAGGAACTCTAATTACAAAATCCAAACACAATCAAAAGAAAAGAAACCTCACTCCATTCTCAAATCTCATCAATATCAATTATAAACAGCAGAAAGCCTCAAATTAATATATGTCACAATCAAAGCCACATAAAACGATATATTTGTCTTTATAATAAATAAATACTAATATATTCATATCTTAATTGTCAATGACGCTCAGTCCTTCATGCCTTTTACCTTCAGTGTGTCCAGTGATAGGAATAGACTCAACTCAATTTTATCATTCTCAATTTCTTATCTTGCCCAATATCTTTATCAAAAACCTAATTACAGAATCATGGTATAAGAACAATAAGGTTGCTTGGCCCAAGAAAACAATAAGATTAATAAGGTTTCAAAGGCAACGTTAGAATGAGGAAAACAACAAATTGTGAGACAAACTCCATTTATGTTAAAAAGAATTGTTAAGACTCAAATTAGTTGCATCATGTAAAATATTATAAGTTGTGCTTGACAGTTTGATATTGATCATATATAATTCCAAAGATGCTCATGAACAACATGTGAACTCAACCTCAAAATGCTCTTGCGCCTTATGAATCCCAAAAGATCAAAAATTAAAACTCACAAAAAGAAAATCTAGTACTCCCTCTGGTCCTAATTACAAGAGCTAGTTGATTTTTTTGGAAAGATTAAGGAAGCTAATTAAATTACTTTAAAGTATTTTTATTTTTATTTTTTCCTTCAAATTTATTAGTTTGACTAATAAACTAATATATAATATAATGATACATAACAAATGAAATGAATGAGTAACTTATTTAGTTTCCTTAATCTCTCTAAAGAAAGTCAACTAGCTCTTATAATTAGGACCGGAGGGAGGTAGTATTTTTTTAGACGACTGAAAATAACTTCTCAGACTAAGCAAATGCATACATACCTCTAAGTCAGAGAACAGGGATTAGTATCTGGGTGTCAAGCGCTCTTGAAATTCAAACCGATTGTGAGCTCTAGTGGGATAATAACATGCCTTATACATCGAATAAATGAACTAACTCCAAAAAAATGTAGAGAAAAAAAACAAATTAAACACCATCACCATCTGAAAGAATAAAAGACAAGATAATGCCTTTCTGCTTCAACAACTTTACACATAGACAAGAACATGCATAGAGCAGCAAATAATTTTCCCCATCATATACAGACAGAAATATAACCAGTGCAAAGGTTGCAAATACCCTTTATTCCTTCAAAAATCAATCATCCACCCATCACAAACACAAAACCAGCACAACAGCACAATCATGCAAAAATTTTCAGCAGAGATTGATACAATGGCAGATCAATTCAAAAAAAAAAAAAAAAAAGAGGCCGAAAGAATCTGAAAAGTGGAGTAAGCAAAAGCAAATAACCAACTGAACAAAAGCAGAAACTGAATAGCCTCCGAGAACAGAGAACGCAAAACATGCACATACGAAGACATCAAGTTGAGAACGAAAAAGGTTATCAATCAGAAGAAAGAAAATTACCAATTTAGCGACAGCGGCAGTTCAGTTCTTCTGGACGGAAATGGAGGCGGAATTCGAGCTTCAAATCTAGCTGCGACTGCAAAAATGACGATCTTGAATAAGAGACGTGGAAGAAGGAGGAGGAGTTATCAGATCGAAGAAGGCGGCAAATGGACTTAGGATTCGCGCCTTCGCGAAATGAAAGGACGAAATCAAAAAGGTGAATGGGCGCGAGCGAATTCGCAAATGGGCATAAGGGGCAAAAGGCATAACTGCAGAAGAAATCATCTCAAGTAAATCCCCAAGACATAAACGACGTCGCTAACCGCATAGTAAGCTCCTCAAGAAAATCCTTTCATGTATAAATTCATTTAATTAAGATTAATTATAAAATAGGCTAAAAAAAATAGATTTTTTTATCTTTTTTTCACTTGGATAAAGTTACACCTAATTGCTGTGATAAGAGGTGTCTTGGTGATGAGTTATTAGTTTCATTGGGTTGACTGGTCGAGGGAGTGCTCAGTTTGGTTCAGAATCTTCCCATCAATTCCCTCTCTTGTACTATTTTTTCCCTTCGTTACATTTGGATTGAAGTTTTAATGGTCTAAATTTAATATCTTATAAAAACATTATTATATTTACTAAAAAAGATGCAAAAATAAATTTCAATTGCTAAAATTTAATTTGAAGATGTATATTTTATTATTATAGAGTAGAATTCTTCTCATTTTTTTTAGTGTAGTTGTCAGCTATTCATATCAAATTTTAACAATTTAAATTTATTTATATATCTTTTTTAAAAAATAATTATATTAAAATTTTTATAAGATGTTAAATATAAACCATTGAAATTTTAATCTAATAGTAGAAAATAGAAAAGAAGGGTAAAGGAGGGAAAAAGGATGGCAATGGTATTGGAGGGAAGGCAATGTCATTATTGATGTGAGAGGATTGACGCGTAATCACCATTGATAACCCAATGTTATAATCTAGAAAATAAAAGGATAAATAGGAGAAAAGGGAAGAAAGATATGAGAGAGATAGAAGAGAAGAAGAGAAACTATAGAACCAAAATCTATTGTCCTAAAGAGGAAAGAAGAAAAGATAATAAGAGGGAAGAGAGAAGAAATAAGAGATTATAACTAAAATTTAAGTTATAGGGAAAGAGATGAAAAATTTATCTCAAAGGATAACTTCATCCATCCATCCATCTTTTGGCATAATATATATATGATATTTATAGGCTAAGACATAAATTGGAAATAATTTCTTTATTAGATCCATATAAAACTGACAGTAATGTAATCAACTTTGGGCACTTTAACAATTAACACAAAACACATAATAAAACATAAAACACAAATAATGGCATGTTGCTATCATTATTAAACTCTACTAACTGCTTTGTTAAGGCCTTTGCTTCATATATATATATATATATAACCAATCTAAGAGTATGACATTATGGAATTTGTTGAAGATAGTGAATGGTTTGGTGAATAAGTGGGATATTAATTTTTAAATGGATATGGTGATGATTTGTGGAATTTTTCAGTAGGGTGATTTATATGGGGTAATAGGACATGCATAAAGTTCTAAGCTGCTTTACTGTATCTTAAGGAAAATTTTGATGGTAGTGTAAAATTGAAAAGTGGCTAAGTACCATTCCGATCCTATTTATAAGTCTATTTTGGCCAAATCTCATATACCAAGGATAGATAGTTGACACAATAATTATGGAGGTAAATTTTCAATTTTGCCCTCATTTATGATTGGGTATTTTTCAATTGTTTCTTCTCCCTCTATCTTCTTGGGTATAATTAATATGAATAAAATTGTCACAATTTCATTTATTACATGAAACTAGACTTATAAATAGAACCAAATTTTGTTGGTTAAAATAGACTTACAAATAAGACCAGAGTGATAATAAGATAGCATCTTCATTTACTCTTTCCAAGAAGGAGACAAGGGGGAAAGTGTAACATCCCAAATTTTGGGATTTAGAAATAAGAAATAATATGAGGAAAATTAGTTATGTAATTTTGTTTTTAATATTGGTCCACAACACAATACATCACTTTTTCCTCTCAAACTCCACGGGATATACCACACATGTACATAATCTTTTCTATGTAAATTTTAGGAACACATGTACATAAATAATCTATTTCTTCATTCTCTAAACATTCATATTGGGTTTACATATATTCTTTCCAATTGCAATTTTTCTACTCCAATCCATCTAACCCACACGGCCCATGCCATCTTTGAGCCCAAACCTTAAAACTCATAAAACCTATGCAACATCCAATATTACAGCTACCAAGTCCTCATGCCAAGTCCAATTCGTTTTAATGAGCTTAACAATAAAAAAATCAGCCCAAAACCAATGCAAACCCAAACCACTCTATAGTTATTGTCCTAATAAGCTAAATCACCGGTCCATACACCATCTCTGTCAAAACACGCTGCCAAAGTGAAAATGGACAGCAAACAAACTCAACCCATATATTATTATGGTTGAACACGGCATCAGAGGCAGCGAGATTATAGCAAAAGAAAGTCTACCCCATTATAACCTCTCGGCCAGATCATGCAACCACACTACAGTCAACAAAAAGAAAACAGCGCCGTACACGAAACCTCGGCAGCGGAAGACGTTATCAGCTTTCTCAGACTATTGCGCCAAAACTCGAAACACAAGGGAGCAAAGGAGAGAAACATTGCGCCGCTCACGCAAGACAGAAGGGAACAGAAACGCAACCTCAACGAACCGTTAGACGATTCCCTCGAACTGCACCTTTGAGCCTCTATATATTCAGTACTCCTCGTTTCTCTTCATCACTCACGCTACTTAAGCTGAAAACTGAAAACGCAAAGAGAGACGGGAAAACACAAAGGATGAACCGAGAGTGTAGGGCCGAGAGAGAGAGAGACAGTAAGTGAAGGAGAGAGGAAGTTCGACACTGCTGTTCTGTTCTGCAAATCAAAAACAGAGGTAACTCTTGTGTTCTTTTCTTTCCTATTTCCTTGATAAACCAAAGCACGGATAAAAGAGAAGGAGTTGCTGTCATATGTGTCTAAACTGTTAGAAAAGAAACATAGAAGCTAATCTCTTGCTAGTTTAAGTCGGCTTGTTGATAAGTGCAAAAGAGAAATATAGATATATATAGATATGGCTACTCATCGTGACACCGTAGTAGATTATAGGCATACAGGTATAAGTTAAAACCTTACTACTCAAACGAATAGGAAGATAACCCCCGGGGCTGTGTATGTGTATGTATGTCGCTGATACATATAATATAAAGAGGGAATCCATGTGAGCATGAAACACTTGTAAGGGGTTGCTGTGTTAGGTAGAGCTTGGAACTTATTTTCACTGTCCACTATAGATATATATAGGTTTTGTCACTGTATGTAAGGAAAAGAAGAAGAAGATTTCGGTGGTTGAATATATAAACATGAAATCATAAGGTTCTGGAAAACCTAGCTGCTGGAACAGTGAACTTTGGTTAAAGCAAAACTAGGGCAAATGAACTCATTTAAATCTGAAATTTTGTGGACATATAGTTCACATAACCATCTTCACACCAAGCTTTGAATCACCCAAATCAGATGTCTGTAGCTCAAGTTATGATTTTTCAAAGTTGAGTCAAAAATCTGGGAAAATTCCTGGTATGTTTCTGGTGTCAGTGGATGGCGTTGGATTTCGAACTGACTAAACAAAATCATAAAATTGTGAGATTTTCCAGTTGAATAGTAGACACATAGAGGTTTAATTTGATAGGTAATTCGTCGAATTCCGATAAGAATCGAGGGAGATATGATTTTCCAAAGTTTAGCCAAAATCTGAAACGTTTTTCTGCAACTTTTGGTGAACAGCGATTTTTGAGCTTGATTTTGAAATGACAAACATTTGAGTTTAATCTTGAAATTTTTACAGTAAATAGTATACATCTGGACCTTTCCAACTAGCCAAAGAACACTTAAAACGGAAGTCTACAACTTTAGTTATAATATTTGGAAGTTAAGTCAATATTTTGGAGGGTAGTTTTAAGTATTTAGATCTTCTTAAGAGCAACTCTGGGGTAGTATGAAATATATATATATATATATATATATATATATATATATTAATAGATATTTATATGTGACTTTGCAGACTCTCATTGAGAGCTTTGGTGTGACACTTGTGTGATTGCCTATATACTAGGGAGTAACAGGTAACTCTGGATATTCTTCCATATACTTGTGAATTGTATGTGATTGTGAGTAACTATCTTTTATTTAAAATTAAAGGACTGAATTATATGTATATGTGTATGTATTGTAAATTGATATTTATATGAATTGAAGCATGAATTATTGAAATTTAATTATCTTATTGGTGATTTAATATATGTATTGCATGGCGGATACATATGTGATGGGTTGGAGTAAGGAGGGACTTGTATGTTGAGATCTTTTACCACGTGGTATGTCATCACTCGGTGCACAGTGGATGACACTTGTCAGGGCCCCTTCTTCCATGCTTTTCCTTTGGCCGGGAGTTGCATTGGAGCTGTGGGACATGTATGGGACACCTCCTTAGTTGTATTCTTTAAAGGAGGGGAGTCATAGTCCATACTTAAGCTCTATACCTTTGGCCGGGTATATCTTAAGTTTTGGTGAGCTTGTGACAGTCCAGTCAAATGGACGAGTTGCTATTGGACTATGTGTTAGCCTATGGCTCCGGTCAGCAGTTGAGGATGGATGGAGATATAAGGGAGGCTGCATATTGCATATCGTATAATTGTACGGTTCACATTGATATAGCGATAATTAATGTTGCATGAAAGTATGGTATATACAAATATATGTGTAATCAGCCCTTACTTTTTGTCATATGTGATTTGCTTGTGTACGGTAGAAACTTTCAGTAGTTACTGGGATGTCAAATCTCACTCTATATTACCAATTTTCAGGTGATGGTTTTAGTAGGGAGCAAGGGAAGGATCATATGGAGTGAGCCTTGAAGGCTCGGTTATGCTTCTAGAGCTTATATTATGATGTTTTATTTGCCATGACTTCAAAACTTCCGCTTTGTACTTTATTATGAAATATTTTGAAAATTTATGATGACTCAAAAACATATTTTGATTCGAATCAGTTATGTATTTTAAGGATTTGGGATGTTGAACATCTATGTTGGTGATATTCCAAGTGTTTTAGCTAAGGTTTTAGGTGTCGGATATATGGGTTTTTACAGAAAGTGTTCTTAAGCATTCAATGTAACATTCTAATTTTTATATTAAGATTTAATTACAAATAAGAAAGAATTAATTATGAAATATGAATTTGTCATGTAATTATCAAGATAAAAGTTTTTATTTAAAAAGAAATTAGTTGTGTTAAAGGAAAAAAAATGATGGGCCTTTTATAATAATTTTTCCAGAAATAATAATGATTTTAATAATAAAATTGAAAAAATACTAATAATTAATATATATATATATATATATATATATATATATGGCAGCCATGCTGCCATGTTTTGGAAAACGTGGCAGCATGCTGCCTGGTTACTTGGGAGAGAGAAATTAATTCAATTCCACCGCCTCTCCCATTAAACATATATGTAGGGGTGTGTTAAATATATGTGTGTGTTGTGTTGTGTTGTGTTGTGTTATGCTTGTGTGGAGTGGTGGAACCAAAAATTTATATTTGTGGGTGCACAATTTATAAGGGAATTTGGGGGTTCGGTGGCAGCGTCCCCGATTTTTTTTTTTAAAGAAAATTTTAAATGCATTAAAAATCAAATGAATATAGATAAGGAAAAAAAAAAGGAAAACTTCTTTCAATGGGTTCTAAGCAAATCAAATGTGTATAAAATAGGATTAGCATCTATCATCAAATCAGCAATAAATTATGAATTTTCTAAATCCTAACACATTTCATCCGATGTCAAGAGGCACAAACAATCTATCACACTTTTGTAAGACAAAAATTGGAGAATTTTACATAAAACCAAAGTTTCAATCACCAAACTCATTACAATTTTAAATAAAGCTAATCAATGAAATTGGACTACTTAATGATTTCTGAATTAAAGAAACTATCCTTGCCAGTTTAACCAAATCACAAAAATCTTTCTGCTGTTTATAGTGGCTGGTTATAAAAAATATATTTTCTTGCTATTTTGAAATCACAGATAAAACTATTGCTACATATGTTTTCCATAAGGAGTAAAAACTTGAAAAAATAATAAGAAATAAAAAAGGGCTGTTTTTTTTTTTTTTTTTGGTTTAGAGATGAGGGAGTATAAATATCAGGCTCGCCCCAAGAATCAATGAAGTGACCCAGAAGGCTGCGACCTGCGAGGGAGAATGGTAGGAAAAAAATAAGAACTAAAAAGGACCTTCCAGAGTTTGAACCAATGACTTGGTGATCAATAATAAAATGCTCCACCACTTGAGCTATAGGTCCAATAGACACATATTGCAACTAAATAATATATATATATTAAATTTTTGTGGGTGCACTTGCACCCATAGATACACACGTGGCTCCACCATTGCGTGTGTGTGTGGCTGAATTGAGGTTGAGGAGAGCAGCAGCAGCAGAAAAAGAAAGAGAAAGAGTGAGACCAGAAAGAGGAGAAAAAGAGAAGAAAAGAGAGGTTATTTAAATCTTTAAGGTAAGTTATTTATTTTATAAGATCATTTATATAGTTAAATTAATTTCTTTTTAATAAATTTTCCTCATGAAAGTTATTCTACACATTTTTTTCTTTCTAATGAAAGTAATATAGTACTGGTTGGTGAAAATTTTGGGGTTGGAATTTTGATAGAGTTTTGAGTTTTGATAATAGAATGTTGTATATATGTAGAGCATGATTAATAAATAGATTTAATCGGTTTAGATTTATTAGTTGGTTGCTGTGGGAATTTAAAGTTATTTTTTATCTAAAAGAATTTAGGATTTATACCATATAGGATACTTTTACCGATTAAATGAGAGTTTAAGCATTTAGTTGGATTACTAGAGGTATTATTTAAAGTTTAATTGGTTAGTTTTGCTAGATCTTGAAATATATAAAATTATGAATTGAGATTTGAAATTTTAAATTATAGCTGATATGATTTTGAGTATGTGGAGGTTTGAAGATTACTTAATAAAATTGGGTTATATTTATAAAAGTTAGTATTCCGTGAAAAATGGAGGAATAGATAAATTGTCATTTTTCTAGGAAAACTAAGGTGAAATAATAGTTTAATTAATTATTTGATTATGATATTAGTGATTATTGTTAATTCTAAATATATAATTATATATTTATTTTTAAAGGGGACTAATTTCTCTTACGCTTAGTGTCGTGTTAAGAACTTGAGGTAATCACTTTCCACTCATTGTACTGCTTGTATGATGATTTGTGAGTAATTCTTAATTTATGAAAGCTATATTTTTTATGAAGTTGCCTTGTGAGATTTATTCTGGAATAATTAGTAATGTTATTTGTTATGGAAAATGTATTTTTTATGGTTTCTTGAGCTGAAATAATATTGTTATCTTAATGATTATTGTGATGATGTATAATTGTCATAAATCTTGTTTGGAATTTCATATATTCATGCCAAGATTATGATGAAGAGGAGCAGTGATGGTTGTGGAGTGATGATGGGAATTATTGTATATATAATACCATGTGGTATGCCACCCTCGGTGCACAGTGGATGGCTTTGATATTTTTAAGGCCCCCTTGGTATCACCCTTTTCCTTTGGCCGGGTTAAGAGTCAGCCTTTGGGACAGTGACACCTTTCCATATTCGAAGGAAAGGGAACCCATAGTCTGATATGAGTTATGTAGTCTTTGATCCGGCTAAACCTCATCATCGGAGAGCTTGGTGTAGTTTTGTTATAGAGATTAAACCTATTATTTTATAGCCCATGGGTTCTGTCAGCGGTTATAAGGATGGGGGGTGATAAGGATTGTCAAGGTATCGACCTATTTCATGGCATGTTATATATGTAATTCGTGATATGAAAATTTAATTTAGAAATTGTGATATAAAAATTGTGATATGATAATTTTGTAAGTTGACTATACGATACTTTGTTATTTAAAAGGTTCCACTTGGCACCTCGCAAGCACTTATTAGCATTTACAATGAGATGGATTGATGATTACAAATATTTTTCAAGTGTTAGTTCTTGTGTAAGTCAATCAAGGAAGGCTTCGAAAGCTTAAGTTTCTTTTGCTAACAGTAGTGCTTCTACCTTTTTGGTACATGTTGAATTATTGTATATTGTCACGTAACTAGGGTTCACTTGGCATATTCTAGTATATTTTGGATATTCTGGCAAATTCTAAAGAAATATTTAGTTTTAAAATATGGATCTAGTAAAAATCCAAAACTTAAATGTTTGTATAAAATATTTTAATGAATAGTTTAGTTTAGTTAATAATTAATAAATTGTCCTAAATAGAGGATGTTACATTCAACCCCTAAATGGAAGAATAATAAAACGCCATCTGATTTTAAATATAAGACATATTTGAGAAGTTGATTATGATCATAAATATAAGAGATAATTTTCATATTTGTCAATTTTTTCTTAATTTATCTCTATTGATATTCTCTCAACAATAATCAAAGAGGAGAGTGAGTGATGGAATTAAAGCATATGATTCAACATTTTAGAAAATTCATGTCATATTAATCAACTTTTTTAATCTAATCAAATTTGTTGTTGTTCTCTACCCATAAATAATTGTCTCTTTGCAAGTTCTATAGAACATTTTGGCAATAAAATCCAATTATGAAAAGATCATAATACCCTTAGCAAAGTAAGAAAAAGCAACCAAAAGCAAACCTACCCCCCCCCCCCCCCCCCAAAAAAAAAAAAAGAAACAAAACAGAGACTGGCCACCATAACAGCAACTGCTCCTGCTCATGTCTTGAGCCTTTTACATCTTTCTTTTGTTTCCATCATTATAGGAGACACTGCGGACGAAAATGTTAATATTCAGTGAACTCTGTTTTGGTTGTGATGCGAAAATCGTTTATCATCGTTAGTCACCGAATTAATTTGTCTTTAGTTAAAGGTATTGGTTTCTTTATGGATTTCACCACATTTTTATAAACACCTTTTGTTTGAGGATTATTGAGCACCTGGAGATGGCAGGTGGCTGCAGATTTTTCTTCTCTAACTCTCAAGGATGCCAAGTATTATTGTTAAGATAAAGAGTATCTAATTGGAGTTTATATGAAGGACCCCTTGTTTTTTACTCATTGCATGTTCATGATGAGAGAATATCACCTAAAGGGAGGTAAATAAGGGATTTCGAAATTCTTTTTTGGATTGAAGACGATGAGTAATTAAAACAAAGAAGAGATAGAGATAGATGACCAAGAGAATTTATACTAATTCAGTCTAACTCCTCGATCTACGTCCAATCTCCAAACACTTTGGGTATTTCACTAATCCACAACCACGGTTACAGTTTCATAATTTGTACTCAAGATGATCCTATTACGCTAGGACTCACTCCCCCTTATAAGTCGTAATTGTATACTCACACTTAAGATTTCACAACCTTAAGATTTAACAACTAAACAAGTAATTAAATAGGTGTTTAAACTCCTCACTTAGTAGATAAATGATAATTACTAAAGTACAAGAAAATATCCAAAGATATTAAGAGAAGTTAATGAAACAGTAAATAACAGTTAAGTCGAATTGATTGCACAAAGTTTTAGTAGTTGGGTGGTAGGGGGAATTGAATGTGGTGGGCATTTATAGGCAACTCCATTAATGCCATTATGAGGAGCTTTGAATAAAGCTGTTGAATCTCTTTAAACTTCCGTTAGGCACAGATGAATTCCATTGAGTTTAATCGACTGTTACTTCATTAAATATGTTCGTCGTCAATTGTACTTGTGTAGAAGTTGACTCAAGATATAATTGCCGGAATAAGTACGTCTCAAAGGAATGTATTCGTCTGCTCATAGCGTTGATTCCATTTGTAGACTTTGTTTACGGTGAGCATTAAATGCTACTAACACGTCAGATGCTTTTCGGCTAATATCAAATTAAACCAGGTTAATCAACTTGATGCACTTGATTCCTACAACCAGTCATTTCTCTTACATTCAACTTTTATAACTGATTAATTTTTATCATTTAATCCTACATCTTAATAAACATTATGATTAAAAATATCCATGGACCAAAAGAGAATTCATGGATTATAAAATACAAAAAACAAAAACAAAAAACAAAAAACAAAAACAAAAACGAAAATAAATGTATCAAGCTTCATATATCATAAGAATATTGGGACTTGGCTTTAGTCTTATACCCTTTACCATCCTTTTCTTTTTTTTTTCTACTGTTAGATTAAGATTTCAATGGTTCAGATTTGCTATATGATAAAAATATTATTATAAAAGAAAAGAAGGAAAAAAGATGGTAAAAAATGATGGTAAATCTAGACCGTTGAGATCTTAATTCAACGGTAAAAAAGGAAAAAGGAGGGAAAGAGGTATAGGATCAAAGCCAAATCCAAAATATTGTGGGTATAATTTAACAGAAAACTAATTGAAAAAGAGCATTATTTCTTTATAGCCATTTCATGTTTTGTTAACATTTTCAAGACAACACATAATGGATGGGGTGCGTGCAGCCCTGCAACTTCCAGGTTCCAGCATATAACAGGACATGTTTGTCTTATGATACAACATAAAAGCATACAACAGCTTTATCAATTTTAATAAGGACTTATCTTATTGATCAATGTTATAATTGTAAGAAAATTGAGTAATTAAATTAATATTTTTTTTTATCATTAAGAATAAATTCTTCGGCGCCATCTTCATATCTCCTTCGCTCATTCTCAGTCCTGCTTCGTCTTTCTCAGGTTCTGTTTAGCTTGGAATAATGCTGCGCAAAAATATCCGCTAGAGGAGAGAGTATCCGTATAGAAAGAGTTTGGAAGGAAAAAAGTGTCTTCTTTATGAGAAGAAGCGCGAGATAAGACAAGCGCTTCAAGGTTACTATTGCCTTTTGACCTTTCATACTCTCAAAGATACATGCTACCACTCTGATCCTATTTATAAATCTAGTTTGATCAAAAAATTTGGTCCTTTTTATAAGTCCATTTTAACCAAATAAATGAGATTGTGACAATTTTGCTCATAGTAATGATGATGAGAGAGATTAGCTAGTCATGTTGAAAAGAGAAAAAGATGAGAGAGATTTGACAATAAATTTTAAGAAATATTCATTCATAAATGAGGGTAAAGTTGAAAATTTGTTCCATAATCATTGAGATACTTACTTTTTCTTGGTATGTGAGATTTGGTTAAATTAGACTTATAAATAGGACCAGAGTGGTATGTGTAATCAGGTTGTTACTAATTGTGAACGTTTTATTTATTTATTTATTTTGTTTTCCTTATTGCAGAAGGAAAATTAATGAATATATTCATATGGGGCCCTTTTAACAGAAAAAAAATTCCAAAAAAAGCTAAAAGATTCTGAAAATCCTAAAAAAGGCCTCAGGACATTTTCTAGTATAAATTCATTAAAACGTTAATAACTAAATCAGTCTCATTAACAACTAAATCAATATTCATTAACAACTAAATCAGTCACATTAATAACAATATTTTAACAAATCCCAAAAAAGGCCTCAGGACATTTTCTAATATAAATTCATTAAAACGTTAATAACTAAATCAGTCTCATTAACAACTAAATCAATATTCATTAACAACTAAATCAGTCGCATTAATAACAATATTTTAACAACTATATCAATCATATTAACAACTATATCAGCTCCCATTAACAATATATCACTCCGTTAACAATACATGTAGATTCTAAAAATCTCAGAAAAAGCCCCAGACCTTTTCTGAGATTTTCGGAATCTTAGGGTCTTTTTTAGGTTTTTTTTTGTTTCCTATAAAAAGGGTTCTGATGTGAATTTTCTCAAAATTAATGAGGAGGCGGCTCTTCACCGAGAGATTGATCTTGACAACGAAAATACGGCTGGTATGCTTCCTTCAGTTCTATATTTATGTGGTTATCTTGGTAAGCCATTCTGAAACATGTTTGCATGCTCAGAGAATAAGACTGACAATAATATTAACCTCCTTCATTAATAATTTGCTTGATTGTTAATGACAACTGTATTTCTACTGCCTTTTGGTTTGGGTTAATGGACACCTTATATGCTTGTTCAAAAGTCAAATTGTGTATAGATTGTGGTGTTCGTTGATATGTAATGTGTGCAGTGGGACAAGAATTTAGTTAGGCCGATTTAAATTGTTCATTCCAGTATGTTCTTCTTTTTTTGTTTATATTTATTTCTTGATTCTTAATGTTGTTAGAGCACCATAGTAGGGTCTTCTGCCTCTCATCACAAATCTAATTCCCTATGTTTAGCTCTCTCAATTTGGTAACTTCAGCTGATATTTTTTTCCAAAAAAAAACTATGTTCTTCACTTCAATAATCTTAACTTGCACGGTACAGCTCCAAATCCTTATGTTACATAATGAAGTAATTAAAATGAGTCTCAGTATAATGGGGAACTAATAGCAAAATGTTCCTTTGAATCAGGTAACATGGACATTTAATGTGATACATAATTGTAATTGAAGAAGTTGAGTTAGTATGGTTAGTTGAGATATTAGCTTGTTGTATAGTGTCAGGCAGTTAATAGAGTGTATATAGTTAAGGCATAGATATGTATCGTGATGTATTGTGTGTGATCCCTTTTCCCTCTGTTACTCTTTTCCTCTCTCTCGTCTATCTCTCCTCATTCCCTCTACTTCCCCTCTATTTACTATGTTTTTCCTTTCTCTCTCTTTTCCTCTCATTCCATATTGCATGCTTTTAATGGGGTGTTTGACGTGGCTTGTAAATTGGTCTTCACTGTAGTTTGCTTTGTTGCACTAAATTGTATATTTTAATATGATGTGTGACATGGCTTGTAAATTGCTGATATTTTTCTTCTTTTGGTCCATGCTCTATAATTCAGTCCCAAGAACTCACATTGATTATGAGTATGCAAATGCTACGGAAAGGGATCCAAAAATTTTGATAACTACCTCTAGGAATCCAAGTCCTCCTTTGACTCAGTTTGTAAAGGTTGTATGCTTTTATTGTGGGCATTTTCTTAATTATTCATTGGAAGTTAACTTTATTAAAAAAATTTATGCTTGCAGACAATTTTTGAGCTTCATTTGTTTTATGTGTGTGTAGGAATTGAGTATTGTCTTCCCAAATACACAAAGAATGAATCGTGGTGGTCAGGTTTGTATCTTTTTATTCTTAATCACTGTTTTACACTCAAGTGTATGATTAAGAGTCTTTTATTTTGGGTTTTTTATGCTAATGGTCTTAATGATTCCAATTTAAGAAGATACGGTGGGTCATTTGTGAAAATTTTATGTGTACTTACATGGTCCTCTCACTTCTTTCCCCATACAAATGTAGAGCCTGCGTAATCAACATCAGAATACACTTCAACTTACCTGTTATTTCCCTTGAAGGACAGCCCTTGACCAAGTGTGAAGTTCAAGTAACATATTCTGTATATTGCAGCCTTATTTTCCTTACTACTGGGATTACTAACAAACTGACTGACTAAGCTAACTGGATAAGAAATATCTGGCCTTGTTTGTGATAGATAAACTAATTTCTCAACAAGTTGTTGGTATCTCTCTGTTTACAAGACATTTTTCATTTGTCCCCAACTTGAGATTTGCTTCCATATGTGTTGCTGCTGTGCATTCGAGCACCGCAGTTTGCTTCAACAAATCAGGGGTGTACTTTCTCTAAGAAACCACAATTTCAGTCATTGATCTGGCCACCTCCATATTGAGGAAGTATCTCAAATTTCAGTCATTTATCTCAAATCTGCTGTCAATAGCTTCTTTAGCTTGCCTATTTCATCAATACAATCTCCTGTGACAATGATGCTATCTACATAGACTATTTGTCAGGCTATCTTTCCATCAAAATGCTTAACAAACTAGGTTTGATGGGCTTGGCACTGGCTATGTCCATTTTGTTATGTAGGGTGTGGAAGATTACGTAAATATAATAATAGGGGGTAAGCGTGATTAATGGCAGTATTAAATCTATGAAGCTGTTAAGTAGAGGGGTATTAGGAAGGTTAGAAGTTAACGGTGTTACTGAGTCTATGAGACCGTTAATTGGGGACTAAGGTTACTGTTGGGTTGGAACCTATAAATAGGAAGATAGTAATCACTGATGAATGCTTATGTTGATTGTTGATAAGAATATACAGTAGAATCTTTCTTCTCTTCTCCTTCTTGTTACCAATTTCTTCTTTTACGAACCACTTAACACATTTCCCTTCATAACTTTAGTGATCGCGCAAACCAAGCATGAGCAGTTGGCATGTGCAGGCTGTTCTGGGTTGGTTTCGAGGTTGGCTAGGGGCTGAATGTAAGATGTATGTAAGATGGGTTAACTTGCGTTGTGTGCTGTTGTTGAGCGTCATAAATGGCCATTCACTCCCTCCAATGGGTATTTTAGGATATTAGGGCTGATACTTAGTGAAGGTTACATTATTGGAGACATAGTATTTATGAGTTGGGTGGTGGTAGCACTTGTATCCCATTGGGGCACGGGCCTCTAGTTTGGTGCCATAAGGGATGTGCAAGGCAGTGTGCCCAAACACCTTGAGTGGAAAAGAGTGAACAAGTCTATTTGTGGGATAAGTTTCAAATAGAATTTGATGTAGACATAAAAAATTCAGGGTTTTTAAGGAGCGTGTTTTGTTGGTTTGGTAACATAGGTGAGGAGAACGTGCTCCACATTCTCAGGCACTGTGAGAGAGCAAGGAATTTTTGGAAAGAAATTTTAAAACCTAATTACTTCTTTTAGTTTTTTGCAGGTAACTTGCAGGTTTGGCTAAATTGGAATACCAGGCGCAACCCTGGAAAAGGAAGGTTCCAGAGTTACTCGTGGGCACGAGTCTTCAGCTTGGGATGTTGGATCCTTTGGACGTCCAGATGTACCTTCTTATTCCAGGGTGAAAACATAGATATCAGGGAGTTACTCCATTTATGTAATTATCTTCTTATGGGCAGTAGCATCAATCATAATTTATCTTACCAAATCTTTTATCTTGACAGGCACGAAGAGGCATCTTGGACTCCCCCTCCTGCTAATGCAATTCGAATTGATGTAGATGGATCGGTACGCCACCAATTTTAGGCAGCTTGCGGAGGAGTGATCAGGAACTCTGAAGGGAGCTGACTGACGGGGTTTTGCAAATCCCTTGGTCTCTGTAATGTTATTGAGGCAGAACTATATGCCATCTTGCTAGGATTGAAGCTGAGCCATCAAATGGGATTCCGGAAAATCCTTATCTACTCTGACTCCCTTGATGCTGTTAATATCCTCATGAGAGACTGCTTTCATGCTGACCATCCCCTGAGGGACATTATCAGGGAGACCAGAGATCTTCTCTTCCAGGACTGGGACGTGACTCTTCATTACACCCCAAGGGACAACATTGTCTGCGTTGACTATATGGCAAAGGAAGGTCATGATGTATCTGCTGATGCAGATGTCTTTTTAGTTCCTACTATTCCGGCAAGATGCCAGTATATGGTCTTCAAGGACCGATTGGCTTGTCACCCCTAGGTCTTACTCTTTTTTATGTATTTTTGGGCTAGACTCCCGTAGTCTAGCCTTTTCAATCTTAAGCGTCTGCTTGCCTGTATCTTATAAAAAAAACATAGGTGGTTGTAACTGTGTAAGTATTGAATCATGTTAGAAGTGGTTAGGAGCACTAGAGGCAAGAGTGACCTGGTCATGTCAAGAATGTGGCATTTTTTTCCTTTCTGAGACTCATTTTGCTTGGTGCGTAGCAGCAAGAACTTTAGTGAAGTATGCCATTTAAGTTTAGGTATTCTTCAAGGTCGGAGCAGAAATATTCTGGAGGATTTTCAACTATAAGTATTTTGATTTTGATTTTTTTTTGGAGGGTTTTCAATCAATTCGTGATACTTTGTATCTTTTTTAAGTACTTAATACTAGGATCAACTGAACGAAAGTGAACAGACTTGGAAACAGAACTAGTAGGAGTTTGACTAGGTAAAAATCTAGCTGTACTTGCCTTCATTTTTCCTTCGAGAGCTTTGGAACACATGAAAATCACATCCTGAAAATCACACTCTGTTGAAATGAAAGTTAACATTATAGCCATCAAATTTAAGTTTACCTGCTGAGCTTTGGAACACATGAGAAATCTTTCTCTACACATGATGCATCTGCAATTCTCACGATCCACCTCTGTGTACAGGGTCTAATTTTCTGAAAAAGAGGGATATGACCTGTCATATGATTGGTTGCCCCTGAATGTACAATACACATATATGGACCTTGTTGAAGATGGGGAAAAACAACTGAAATCTTACCCGACTTGATTTCCACTAAACCAGTTGTTGTACTCACTTTCAGAGCCTTCTCTTTCTCTCATGGATACAAACTCTTCACTTTTCAGGTTATCTCTGAGATTATAGACACATGCTGTGCCCATGACTTTACTGATGTTATCTTGGTTCATGAACATCGTGGTCTGCCAGATGGTTTAATTTATTAACCACCTACCACTTGGTCCAACTGCATATTTTGGATTGTTCAATGTGGTAAGTGTTTGGTCTTGAGATAGTTGTTATTTATTAAAAAAAAGGAAGAAATTTGGTAGTTAATTATTTTCCTATAGGTCGCAAGGCATGACATTAAATATAGGAAAGCTATCAGCACCATACCTGAAGTGTATCCACATTTGATTCTTGATAATTTCTCAACTAAGGTATAGCAATTTCATTTAATCAACCCGTCACGGTACACTGCTTATTTATGTGAAATTACTTATTAATTTTGGAATTCTAAATTGGCATCATCAGCTAAGGCAGAGGACAGCAAACATTCTGAAGCATCTTCTCCCAATGCCCAAAACCAGATAAAAAACGCATTATTACTTTTTCCAATCAATCTGATTATATCTTGTTCAGGTTAGTTTAACATTTCTGCTTTGGATGATATGATGTTTAGCTATTGTTTTAATCAATACCAAAATTATAATATGATGTTTAGTTAGTGTGTAATCAATAAAACCTCCATAATGCAAATCAATAATGATAACTCTTTGCAGCCCCTCATTCGGTTTTTGTAGAATTTTGTTCATTCACTTGCCATATGAAATTACCAAATTCTTAAACACTTCACTTCATATGCATATATACTTCTTTAATTAATTTTGCATACAGGCATCATATATTTGAAAAGCATGGAAGACCTAAATCTATTGAGTTGAAGGACTTGGACCTCGATTTGAGTTGTGGTTTTATCAGGTTTGTCCCCTCTCTAGATTGTTGTTTTGCAAGTAAGATTATTATCAAGAAACTAAATTTTCCAGCGGTCATTCAAGTACACTTTTATTTAGGTTAATGCCAAATATTCAATGAAATAATATTTTACTGGTATATAATAAACAATATGAAATCATCAAAATAACTGCTTGAATTGAAATTTCATTAGTTTAGGGGAGATTTCACTGATGTAATGAGAAAATTCATCAAACTATGAATTTCCGATCAATTTTCCATGTTAGACCGTAATTAGTTCACATACCATTAATCTATTTGCACCTTATTTCTTCGGGAAAATCCATCTCAAGGCCCATGTTAGCCAAAAAAAAAAAAAAAAAGTTAAAAAAGGCTCAAGAAAAAGTCACATGTTAAAAAAAGCTCTAGGACCTTTTCTGGTATTATTTTATAAAATGTTAACCACTAAATCAGTTTCATTAACAATCAAATCATTATTTGTTAACAACTAAATCAATCGCATTAACAACAATATCCTAACAACTAAATCAGTTTCATTAACAACTAAATCAGTACTCGTTAATAACTATATCAGTCTCATTAACAACTAACGTTTTATGAAATAATATCAGAAAAGGGCGTTGGAGCTTTTTTTGACATATGACTTTTTCTTGGGCCTTTTTTGACACTTTTTTGCTAATTTGTGCCCTAAGATGGATTTTCCCTATTTCTTTTTATTGAAACCTGTACATCCTTGTGCTGTCTATATATTAGCTGATTTACTTGAATTACATTATTTGGGTTTCCTCATCTATGATCCGTCCTCAAACTTGTTGCCAAATGAACACACGAACACAGGTGATGGTAGATTACATTGTATCTAGTTGTACCGTGATTAGCAAAGTACTCATTCTTTCAAATTGTTTCAGATAAAGTTGGGAACAGTTGATCAGGATACAGCTCAAACGGAATGGGTCATTAGACCTTACGTGCGTACGGCTAGAAAGCAAAAGTTTCTTGGCGATTGACAAGTTTTTGGATTATTTACAATAGTAATTCAGTGTAGCAAGGAAGATAATGATACAAAAACGTGAGAATTTTGTGGGAGATTTTTTTCCCCCCACACATTATTCTCTTTTCGTCATTTGCCTTAATCTACATGAACATTATATCATGGGATTATCATTTCTGCTTCAGCGGTAGATTAGAATTCTGTAGCGAGGGTTTTTTCTCTTTTTTATTATTTTTGTTTTTTTATTAATTAACACATTGAGTTAAAGACTGAAACGGAAAGAGAGCTGCACCAAAAAAAAAAAAAAACCACCCCTTACCCACCCACCGACAGAACATTGCGAAGGAAAGATTCTAACAAAAAAACAAACAAACAAAGAAACCAAGGCAAGGAAAACAACCTCAAACCAGTTCTTCCGGGCAATTTTTTTTGGGGAGGGGGGTTCAGGGGGAAAGAGAGGTGTGGAGGAAGAAAAAAATTGCTGAAGATATTGAAAAATCTGGAGCTTCTGTAGACTCTTCTCCATCGCCTCCACTCTCTGCCGTCGTCGGTGTGGGTGTATGAAAAACGCTCTCATCGTCTTTTCCCCTGCTCCTCGTCTTTTCCTCTGTTCGGATTCTAGTGATGGTTCCGATCAAGTAGTCGAGGCCCAAGTCAAGGCAGCTGAGTCCGGCGCTGATGAGGTTGGAACTGGATCTTCTCATCTTCAGATTTTCTGCCCATCTTTTACAGGTGGATCTGGGCCGTTCAATTCTTGATCTGACGGTCCAGATTAAAAATAAAATAAAATTTTTGTTTTTTGTCTTTTTCGAAAAAGACAAAAAACAAAAATTTTGTTTTTTTTTAATCTGGACCGTCAGATCAAGATTTGGACGGTCCAGATGTGATGGGGAGGGATGGTGATGGGGAGAGAAACCGGATCCTGATGAGGTTCCTTTTCAGAATATCTTACTTTACCAAGGCTCGTTGACTTTGGAGCTGCTACAAAAAAGAAGGAAGAAACTCTGTCGTTTTACTTGCTACAGGAAAAAATTTTATGCCCTGTGGCAGAAATGATAATCAAATGTGCTCCTTAGGACACGTATTTTAGGGAGAGAAGGTCCAACTTCTCTCTTCTTCTCTACCGCGTCTCTTTGTGATCTTCTTTTCCTCGCCAGCAGCTTGCAATGCAGGTTACCGGTGAGTACCCTTCTCGTTCCTGGGACGAGCTTCTCCCTCTCCTTCTTCAATCTGATTTGCCAAGGTGAGAGTTTTATGGGTTTCTATATTTTTGTTTCTTTTTTTGTAGTATGAGGTTTTGTGGTGGTATTCTTGTCTCTAGAAATAAACAGATTTATCAGATCTGAGATTAAATCCTCTTAGTTGGATGGCTGTTTGGACGTTATGAGGTCCGACTACCTCTTGGTAGCCCGGATCTAAGTTCTTGGGGGAAGATCTAAAGAGGTGTGGTCTGATTTGTAGTCGATGTCACCAAATCTGTTTGGTCAGAAGAGCAGAAGTGTTCTTCAGGACATCAAGAGTCTTCTTTCTTCCAAGGTTGGGTTTTCTAGTTTCTTTACCCCAAAATGAGGTACCCAATTAGCTGATTTAATTGCAGCTATTGCTTTTAAGATTGTGTGCCCTTTAGGGTGGATTTTCAACCAACATTCTCTTGTTCGTCACTTCTAACCTGGGTTTCGAGGAGGCCGATGATGTTCATGATTCTACTTCTACTCTTATATTTTTAATGTACACTCCTTGGCTAATATTGTATCCAGTGTTTTTTGTTGTTGTTGTTGTTATGTTGGTTGTATTTGTTTTAAATCTGTTTGTGGTTACTGTTATGTATTGTATCGTTTTAGAGTATTAATATATATATCCTTTGAACCAAAAAAAAAAAATCATGTATGTATTTGATTATTTATTACACAGAATTTACGCTTTAGTAATTATATAACTAGCATTTGATAGTGATACAGTAAATGTCTTAGCTTTTCTTTGTGAATTTAGGGAGAAATAATTGAATGTTGTTAAACTTGCTAGTAGACTTATATTTTAACCTTTTTTAATATGTATAGTTTATAAAAATGTGTTGAATTCATAATCCAAATTTACATGTTTATTTAAACATGAGAGTTTGATAATTATATATTTACATGTTTATTTAACCTTTTCATATTTTGATTATTTAATTATATATTTTTTCTAACTATTTACTGATAAAAGGACAATCTTATAAGTTTCCTATACGAATTCATGATCCGAATTCATGTGTTTATTTAAACCCGTGAGTTTCATAATTTTGAATATACATTTTGACTAGGGAAAAAATATGCATTTTGGCATTCATTAAATATCTAATCCATCTTTTCATAGCATATTTTTTTTAAATGAAGCTTATCATGACAGTTAGGGGTGGAAATAGGTTGGACTTAGGATAGACCAAGTTTTAACTACGTAGATTTGAGTATGTCCATCAGTCCTGTATGCTTTTTTTTTGGGGGGGGGGGCTTGAGCCAGTATATAGGCTTTTTTCTAGGCTTCAGTTTGAGAATTCAAAAAGTTTGATAAAGCTTAAAACCTATTTAAAGGCTTACTTAAAATATAGGCTTTTTAATAGGCTTAAAGCTTATGCATCTAAGTTCACATATAGTTTATTACCCAAAAAAAAAATCATATATAATTCATTAAGTCTATTTAAATGCTTATGTTATATCTTAAAAGTCTAGGGAGTCATTCTCATATGAATAAAAGAGTTAGTAAGAGAAAGAAAAGAATACCTAGTATAGCAGCAATTGTCTAATCAAGTAAAAATAAGAAAATTTAATCATCTATTGTCTAAGGAGATATATTTTTTAAAATTAATCAAGCATGATAAGTGACATGTAAAACTAGATTTTTTTTCTCCTATTTTTCTTGCAAAAAATGAGATAAACTTATCCTATTGAGAATATTTTCATTTACGCATCACTAAAATAAACCTGCTACAATTATTATGTTGCATCAAATGACATAAATCAAAGGAGAGGTAGTGAGCTAATATTTCCGTCTTGAATGATCAAAAAGAAGAGAAATATATGTGATCAATTGATGAATGGAAATGTTAAACTCATTAATAAAGTATGAAATGTGAAACTTAGAATTAAGAATAAGTTATTAATTTTATAAATAATTTATAAAATTAATTTAGATTAAATTATATATAATTATGCATAATAATATATTATGTTTTTTTTAAAAAAATACTAAATAAGTTAGGCCTGTAAGCCTATAGGTTAAACTTTATGAAAATAGGTCTGGTTTATTTACTTAAGTAGACCTGAGTGCTTGACAGTAGGCCTGAGTCTGAGCCTCACTTATTTACTAAATAGGCTAGGCTTAAAGCAGGCTAAGCCGTAGGCCTCTGACAGGGGCTTAGACGCCTAGTCTATTTCTACCCCTAATGGTAACCTAAAATATGAAAGGTTTATTTCTTTATTTTTTTTAAACTAGGTTTCAATTTTCTAACATAAATAATGTAGAGTAAATAATATTAATTAGGAAAAATTAATATGTAAGTTCCCTATAAGTTCATCTTATTTTTAATTAAGTTGTTGTAGTTATCTCGATTATATATGTTTCGTTTTATATTTATAATTTGCATTAATTTCTAAGAAAAATAATATTGATCCCAAATGGCATGGTTAGGGGTGTGTATGAAGCCCAAGAATCGAGTGTGCCTACTCGAGCTTGGCAAAAAATTGCCTTGCCTTGCGTGGAATAAAGAAGCTTGAAAAAAAAAAATTGGCACATTCAGGCTGGGTACTTTTGCGGGCATAGCGTATGTCACCTTTCTCATTTGGTCCTGCCCAATAAGTATATATATTATTATATTTGATGTAAATATTTTTAATATAATAGTTATGATAGGGCAAAATTTATAACCTAAAACCTCCGCAAGTGCACGGGCCGTATCAAGTAATAATGTGATAAGAAAGATATCCTTCCCACGAGGACTTAGTATCCACAATTTCAATTAAGCATTGATTTCACAATTTCGTTTAAGTTGAGAAAACTAAATTAAATTTAATGAAGAGAAAAGAAATTAAAATCAAAATAAAAATAAGAAAACTACCACAATAATCAAACGCGCAACCTAGAGTCACTAATCCCTTATTTGATTCTTAGATTTTATCCCCACTAAATTAACTTTGACTAAATTTAATCAGCTAATCTAGAGTATTAATGTTTATAAGTGCCTGTCGGTCCACTTATACACCTACCTTAAATAATTATACAATGTCTCACACAATTAATTAAGGTACAATTCAAATCGGGCTCACTCTAATTTGACTATGCGGAGCTTCTAGGTATATGTCTATCCAAGACGCAAATTAGATTAAAACCTAATTTCTTTATTAGATTTAAACCTAATTCCACATTATTTAATCCCAAGGTCAATTTAGGATTCCCTCTTTCAAGTCCAACCCTAAATCCCCAAAACATGCTCAATGGTGATCAGTCAATAAGCAATAACAATGAACACAGGATTAAATAAACTGAAATAAAATTAAGCAAAACTAGCAAGTGGAAATAATCTCTAAAACCCAAACAAGTTCATATATTCTCTAGGTTGCAAAACCAACTAGCCACACATGGCTTTATTCAAATCCATAAAAAAGGAAAAAAATTTAAAATTCAGATTCAAAGAAGAAGAAAGAAAATTTCTCCGTCGCCTCCACAATCCTTCCGTCCTTCCGTGGAGATGATGAAGGGAATTGAAACGCTCAGCCTCTACTCCTTTGCTTCTTCGTTTTGTGTCTCTCTTGATCTGCTCCATCTTCTCATTTATAATTTAGGTCTTCGGTCATTGATTCTCTTTTTCTTATTATTACAAAGATATCTCATATCTTGTAATTTACTCCATCAGATCACACAATTGATTTTGTTTCTATTTTCTTGCAGGGAGCCATTAAGTTTGGCTGATTGCATATCCTCTTATTGCCTTTTCTACTTCTTTTTAAATCAGCTAATATTTCCTGCACAATAAAAATAGGATATGAGTAGATTTTATGTCGATTTATTCTTTGATCCCAAGTTTCATTTAATTATGGAAACGTTCATAAAAGATAATTAAATAGGTATATAATATCAATAATTCCAATTAAATCTCATAAAATATACACCTATTTAATCATAAAATATATACTCATCAAGTTAATATACTTATATTATATTATATATTTACTAATACTCTAATATATCAATTGAGTATTTGACAATTAGTCAATTATATTACTAATGATGTCCTATATTTAATGGACTAAGGATGTTATTTAATTCTTCACGTATGTGTAATTGACTATTTATTAGGACATATAGTAGTCTTTTTAATTTCAAGACTCAAGTTATAGACTAATTTGGAAATATTATAAAGTTTATAATTATGGATTACAATTAAAGTTTATAATATTGTTTATCAGGTATGATTGAAACTGTTTTTTTCCACATAGAGTGTAGCAAGGCATCATAATTTCGAAAGGGAAACCCACCCTGCCTAGTCCGAAAATATTAGGTCTTCTATCAGGATCGGGCAGGAGCTACATTTTGCTGCCTAATGATCCTTCAGGTAGGGCATTCGATAAGGGTCTAGCCCAATCCAGCCCAGCCATGCTCAACCCTAAGTATGGTTTTTACAAGTCAATTAATTTTAGCACATTAATCTATATAAATTTAAAATAAATTGTATGGTGTTAAGATTATCGGTCAATATGAGCGGGAAAAAAAAGATTATCGGACAAAAAAGTATAATTTAGCCTATTATTGTATTGGATATCTTTTTTTCAAAAAAAATAAGGAAAGTAATGTTTTTAGACAACATCTCAAAATAATAAATTATAAACAAATAAATACAGATAAGCTGATTTGATATTTGATAAATTAAACATATCCTGATTTATCCGAAGGCCAAAAAAAAATATATATATATATATATCCTGATTTATCCTTTTGATTTTAGGGTATTTTTATTTCAGTTTTACTTTATCTTATTGATAGGGTAAAATTTAAAACCTAAAAAAACTCCGCAAGTGTACGGGCCGTATCAAGTAATAAAGTGATAAGAAAAGTATCGTTCCCACGAGGACTTGGTATCATAAACTTCAGTTAAGCATTGATTTCACAATTTCATTTAAGTTGAGAAGACCAAATTGAATTTAATTAAGAAAAAGAAATTAAAACTAAAATAAAAATAAGAAAAATACCACAATAATCAAATGAGCAACCTAGAGTCACTAATCCCTTATTTGATTCTTAGATTTTATCCCCACTAAATTAACTTTGACTAAATTTAATCAGCTAATCTAGAGTATTAATGTTTATAAGTGCCTGTCGGTCCACTTATACATCTACCTCAAATAATTATGTAATGTCTCACACAATTAATTAAGGTGCAATTCAAATCGGGCTCACTCTAATTTGATTATGTGGAGCTTCTAGGTATATGTCTATCCTGGACGCAAATTAGATTAAAACCTAATTTCTCTATTAGATTTAAACCTAATTCCACATTATTTAATCCCAAGGTCAATTTAGGATTCCCTCTTTCAAGTCCAACCCTAAATCCCCAAAACATGCTCAATGGTGATCAGTCAATAAGCAATAACAATGAACACAGGATTAAATAAACTGAAATAAAATTAAGCAAAACTAGCAAGTGGAAATAATCTCTAAAACCCAAACAAGTTCATAGATTCTCTAGGTTGCAAAACAAACTAGCCACACATGGCTTTATTCAAATCCATAAAAAAAGATGAAAATTCAGGTTCAAAGAAGAAGAAGAAGAGAGAGGAAAGAAAATTTCTTCGTCGCCTCCACAGTCCTTCCGTGGAAATGATGAAGAGAACCGAAACGCTCAGCCTCTACTTCTCTGCTTCTTTGTCCCTTCCTTCTCGTTCTGCGTCTCCCCTGATCTTTCTGCTCCGTCCTCCTTTTGCTTGTCTCTACTTCCTTATTTATAATAATTTAGATCTTGGGTCATTGATTCTCTTTTATTTATTACAAAGATATCTCATATCTTGTAATTTACTCCATCAGATCACACAATTGATTTTGTTTCTATTTTTCTTGCATGAGACCACTGAATTTGACTGATTGCATATCCTCTTATTGCCTTTTTTACTTCATTCCAAATCAACTAATATTTCCTGCACAATAAAAATAGGATATGAGTAGATTTTATGTCGATTTATTCTTTGATCCCAAATTTCATTCAATTATGGAAACATTCATAAAAGATAATTAAATAGGTATATAATATCAATAATTACAATCAAATCTCATAAAATATACACCTATTTAATCATAAAATATATACTCATCACTTATCTATCTTATTTTATTATATCTCATTCATTTAAATTTAAATTTTCTTACCAAAAAAAATTTAAATTCAATTCGTGACTAAGCGTATTACACAAGCTTTGGGTTTATAAAGGACAGAGAACTGACCCACTGCTCAAAGGAAAATTTCGAAGTACAGTCCCCAAACTTCGTATCTAAGCGCTCATAAAAAATAGAGAAGCCCCACGCGCCCATACGTAACTTCACCGGCATTCCCGGTTCGGCTGCGTTGTCGCCGGAGATGGAAGATGCGGTCCGGTCGGTGGAGGAAATCGTCGGTTACTGTTTTAGGAGGAAGAAGCTTCTGGAAGAAGCCCTTACCCATTCTTCTTTCTCTGAGAGTTTTAACTATGAACGTTTGGAGTTCGCCGGCGACGCTGTCTTGGGCCTCGCAACCACCAACCACCTCTTACGTGTTTATCCGTACCTCGATCCCGGTAAACTCTCTCTTCTCCGGGCGGCTAATGTTAGCACCGAGAGGCTCGCTCGTGTCGCCCTCCGTAAAGGCCTCGTCCGCTATATTCGACACAATGCTCCTTCCCTTGCTGATAAGGTTTGTCTTTCCTTTCTTGAGAAGCCTTGAAGATTTTCTCTTTTGGCCTTAATCTTGTTTTTGAAGGGAAAAAATAATTCTCAGTAAAAACCAAAGTAGGTACGTGTATGTAGATAGTATTTTGAGGGTCGTTTAGGTTTTTTGATGAGTCAAAATATTGAAAATTTTGAACTCTATTCTTAAAGAATTAAAGTGTGTCTTTATTTTTATTCTGCTTTGAGACTTAGTATATAAACATGAGGAGCTGGTTGAAATTCTGAACTTACTCAAAATCAATAAGCACAGTACTAGTAGCCAGTAGGTCAGCCAAATTGTCTCTTTGCTCGGATTCTGTCTTGATTTGGGTTCTGTTCTGACTATGCTAATATTTTTTTAGCGTTTTCCCAGTAATAACTTCAAGGAATGTGTTGCTGGTTAGAAATTTTGTCTTTTGTTAGAAACAATGAATTTTGGTTTTTGTTCACAGCATGCCTATATGTTTTAATATTTTGAGATTAAGGATTATTTGAGCAAGAATCTCACCTAAATAAATTGGTAGCTAACAAAGGGAGAATCTCCACTGGAATATCCCTAGTATAGAAGATGGCTAGGATATTTATTAAAGAAAATTACAACCGAAATAAAAATGAATAAATTATAGAATCCCTAAAACATTGGAAACACAGAGTTGGAGATATGTTCCTCCTAATATTCAGCTAACAACCTCGAAAATAATTAAAGAAATAACAAGTCTTACAAAAACTTATTAGTTCAAATTTCTGTTCAGACCATTTTGTTTCGGTTCAAAAGCAATAACGACAGTAGAATTAGGTAGACCAATTGAATCCTTGCTAGGACAATGCCTTGATTTTGATTTTTTTCCCCCCCTGTTCAGACTATGCCAATATATCTTTATGCTTTTCCCCTAGCAACAACTTTTAGACATGTCTGGCTGGTTAGAAAATTTGAACATTCTCATAATCGATAACTACAGTGGCTAATTGTATCTTTGCTCTTCTCATGCCTCGGTTCTAATTTTTCAAGGGCCATTGATTTCATTTTATTATGCTCTGTGTTTTGATGTTTTATGAAGGTAAGAGAGTTTGTGGAGGTTGTGAGCCAAGAAGAAGATGGTCTTGTTACGTATGGTGGATCAGTTAAAGCTCCAAAGGTTCTTGCTGATATTGTAGAGTCAGTTGCTGCTGCGGTTTATGTAGATGTTAATTATGACCTTCACATGTTTTGGGGGGTGAGTATTAGGTATGACTTTGATAACTTGTTTGGATGAATGAAAGAAAATGAATTATTTGTCTGTTTTTCTCCAAAATAGATATTCGCAAATGGATTTCGATAGTGGAAGAAAAGAATAACATTTGATGATTTCTTTGTTTTTGCAGCAGCTAACTTAATGAGAAAGGAAATATTTTGGAATTTTGGATACTTTTTTGAACATAATTAATTTGAAGTGTACAAACCTAATTATGGATGCTTTTGACTGATCTCTGCTCACAGCCTTTGTTTAGTTTTTTCCCCATTTTGCTCCATATATCCAAAAATGCTATAAACTGTGTTGAAGCTTAATCTTTTGTAGTCGTTATTATATTTTCAATCCCTGTATACTTGGAAGCATGAAATTGGATGTACATTTGAAAGTTATTGTTATACATTATAATTAGTAGCTCCTTTTCCTTTTCTTATATGCTTGGCATGATTCTAAATAGATATTTAGAGGTGTTTTGGAGCCACTAGTAGCGTCAGATGATCTCAAACAACGACCACAGCCTGTGACCATGCTTTATGAGTTATGCCAAAAGCAAGGCAAAGAAGTTCGCATAAAGCATTGGCAGGATGGTGGAAAAATCCATGCTGTTGTTTATGTGAATGGGAAGTCTGTTGCTAGGTCGGTTTCTGACCAGAAGAACATTGCGAGGCTAAATGCTGCCAGGGCAGCTCTGCCTCTCTTGGCCAATTCTGATCTTGCTGTTACTGACCAAAACTTGTGGGGTGACATTGACGGCCCTTTCGAGATCCAAGGTGCGAAGCAAAAGCTACATAAGATTAGTGGAAAAATGAAGTGGTCTGAACCAGTATACAGGTAAGAACTGCTATATATAATGCATTGAAATCCAAAGAATAATGTTCATGTAAATTTTGGACAAATTGTTTCCGTATAGCTTGGTACTGTCTTTTGGTTTTATGTGGCTGCCAAATTTTAAGGATTTGGTTGATACCTGCACAGTTAACATTGTCTTCATAGCCTATTGAATTCCAATTGCTAACTTTTGCACTCTAATGGATCATAGGTATCCTTTTACTGTCGGTTTTGACCACGTTATGCTTCTAGAACTTTAGTTATCTTCCACAGTATACTCATTACAATTCAAAAACTCGATAGCAGATAGAATTGAACAACGCGTAACAAACTAGCATTAATTTGTAATTTTTTGATGCATGTTAGTGGACTGGAAGGCTTGTTCTATCTTCTAAATTGGCTTCAGTGATGTTTACTTATCTCATTCCTGTAATCTTCAAAGAAAAAAGAAAACTGATTTCGCCTTCTTGTTCCTCTGCTCTGGTTTACAGCATTGAGAGTGATAGTGGTCCCCCACACAACAAGAAATTCATTTGCTCAGTTCGGATAGAGACTGAGGGAGGTATAATCTGCATGGTGGGAGAAGATAAGTCCAGAAGGAAGGAAGCAGAGAACTCTGCAGCCTCCTTGATGATACGAGCCTCACAAATTGCTGACTTCGAGTTCTCATGACCTTATTGCTTCCACTTCTAGTTGCCAATGTTGTCCAAAGAATCATTATCTTCCATATTGTATACTTAGTTGTAATGTAATGGTGAAGATGTCCATGTTTCTGCCATGGAACCATCAAACTGTTGTTAGTCCTGTACATCTCCTTGGCTCAGGATCCTCTCTGGTAGCTACGCAGTTTGGTCGGTCGGGTTGAGTCAAGTCTTTAACATATGAATCTCAGTACTCATTTCTCATTTAGCTAGAACAAGCACTTTCTGGGGAGGGATTCAAGAATGATACTCCTTTCGGTCTTAATTAAAAGACCTAGTTGATTTTTTTTGGAGAGATTAAGAAAAGTAATTAAATTACTTTAGAGTATTTTTGTTTATTTATTTTTTTAAAATTAATTAATTTGACTAATAAACTAATATATAATCTAAGATTATATAACATATCAAATAATTAAATGACTTATTCAGTTTCTTTAATTTCTTTAAATAAAAGTCAATTAGGTATTAGGACTGGAGGTAGTATTGGCCACTCTAATGAGCAATTGGAATTATAAGTAATTGGTGATTAGTATGATAATGTATGTATTAAAATATTTGTGTTAAAATTAAGGGAGAATGAAAGTGAAAGGAGATAAAAGTCCATATAAATTCCAAGACTTCCAAAGGTCTATTTAAATTTGTGAAGAAGATAAAAGTGAAAGGAAACAAATTGAGATTTTAAAATATAGACGAATTTATTACTATACCATCACTTCCTCTTGCTCTCTCCTATCTCTCTCTTCCTCCTCTTCTCGCCGCCATGGCAACGCCACTGTGAGAGTCGGTGTGACTGAAGGACACCACCATCACCAGCTAGTTTAGTTCAAGAACTTTGCAATAACATTGTTGTGGTATTGTGGAAGTTATTATAACATTGTTGTAGCATTGCAAACAGCAATCTAGGAAAGAGTAACAAATTAGGAGGAAATTTGAGCTTTGCCGATTTAAATATGATATCTCTCTATCATATTCATTCTCGACTTTTTTTTATTAGTCTTATAGAATTAGTAGTTCATATAATACACTCATATTCTTATATCTTTTAATCATGTGACTTTTAATCACTTTCTTGCTACATAAGTTGGTATTATAATCTCTATGGGATGATATTCTACTTATCATTTTATTATTTTTTCGGCAGGCTCACTTGCCATAAGGGAATTCGACTAACATTAGGGTATAGTGTAAAAGGCCATATGGTATATCCAGTTTGTGAAGAAAGACGGTTTATCTTGGTTATAGGAGATTTCTTAGATCGGGCAGCCCATATCGTAAATTAAAGAAAGCTTTTTTTGGTGGCCTAGAGTATCAAGATGCTCTGGGGGCATTGACTAGGGAGCAAGTTTATGAAAAGGTTAAAAATATTAATGTCATTTTTTGTAAGACTGCAAAGAGTATAAATGAAAAAAAAATATGGAAAAAGATATCTGTCTACTTCAATCTTGCATATTGGCACAATCTTGATGTGAAACATTGTATTAATGTTATGTATGTAGAGAAAAACATATGTGAGAGTATTGTTGAAACACTTCTCAACATACAAGGTAATTCTAAGGATGGTGTGAAGGAAATATTAGATTTGCAAGTAATAAGAATACAAGAAAACTTATATCCAAGGATGAGAAATAAGTTTTTATCAGTGTTTAGTTTCCTTAGGGTATTCTTCAAATTTTAAGGAGCTTGTGTAACATCCTAATTTTAATCTTAGAATTTAAGTATAATTATGAAAGTAATTATGGGAAATTTAGGTTTATTTCTCCCTTAATTAATTTAGTTTTAAAAAAAAGAATAAATTCAAATAAAGAATAATTTAGGCACACAATATATATATATATAATTATAGAATTTATATTTTATAGCTTGGAAGAATTAATTGAGAAATAAAAATCCTTATATGAAATTAAAGATTAGATTCTAATAATTATCTAATACTTGTAAATATAAGTCTTGAAAAGGATCAAGTGGAATAGAGTTTTTTTTTTTAAGTAGCCCAACCACCTAAAATCTATATACACATCTTGGCCCATATATTCACTTTGTGCAGAACCATTTGGACTGTGAGATATTTTTCTAAGCTTAATTTTCATGTATACTACTTGTATGTGTTTTGAAAAATTATGTGCAGGTTTGAATATGAAATTAATTCAGCGAAGCAATGTATTTTCCAATCTATGTATTTAAGTGTTTATTATTATTGGGATTGTTACTATTGTGATGGTTATAATTTTTGTTATGAGATGTGGTGTATGGAATAATAATTTAATAAAATGTTGTTGGAAAATTTTAGTATTTTATTATTTCTTCTGTTGGGATATGTTGGGTTGTGTGGAAGAGATTGAGGATGAAATTGTGCCCATCGGCTCTCTCATATTCCTGGCCTGGATTTGAGTTGAGTGTTTTGGGCGGACACCTCCCTGTTACGGTATTTTTGTGGTGGCACGGGAGGGGACAATATCCTTGAAGTGATAGCTAACCTTGGTCGGGTTACTAACACTGATGGGTTGATCCACGTCCACGAGGAAATAAGGAAGAGTAGGATGAATGAGTGGGGATGGTTAATTGTTACGGTTAATATGCATTAATTGTTTTATTTGTGGTTATTTAATTATTGCAATTATTATTACTATTATTATATTATTAACAAACCTGCTTCTTTGACTTGCAATCCTTTCTTGCATATTTGATAAATTAATTTCGGTTACGGGAAATTTATGTCTCACCCCGTCATTATTAAATTTTTTAGGCAAGACGTCTAGCCTTATTTGGGGACAAGGGAAGCAACCAGAGGCATAGACGTCATGAAACTTGTAGGCCTTTTTTTGTGTATTAGTGTTGTATTGATTTATATATTTCCATCATAGGGCCTTAACGTTTTTGAAATACTACAGTAACTATTTTGGATAATTGTTGAGTTTCCGAAGGCCTTATTTTACACCCTATCATTTCATTGTGGATCCACAACTATATCTTTTGTGACAATTGTCTTGTGTAGACCCTTGAGTGTGAATTAGTGTTGTAAAGCTTGTAGGCTATGAAATCTCCTGTTCGATAATTGTGCCTAGAATTATGGATTTTCTGTTGTGGGTTTGTGGGTGAAATTTGTACCCTAGACTAAGAGGTGTGTGTATTGAAAAGGAAGTTTTTCCACAATCACCTATTAATCTAATTTTAAGAATGATTATGATTAATTGTTGTCTAGTGAAAAAGGGTCGTTTCAGCTTGTGTCAATGAAAGACTTGAAATAATAGGCCAAAAGTCTCATGATTGTCATGTCTTAATGCAACAACTATTCCTTATAGCTATTTGAGGCATTGCTAAATATGATCTTCAACACATTTTGACAAGACTTTGTTTCTTCTTCAATGCTATATGCAGTAAAGTTTTTGAGATTGAAAAATTGAATGAATTGAAAAATGAAGGACATAATAATTTAATCAAACGCAACGGTGACAGAATTGGTTTTTTTTTTCTTAATTAGTTTTTTTAGATAGGCATTTTTCTAAAAGTCAAATTATAGATGTGATTTGTGTTTGGGATAGCGGTGACAGAAGTATCTTTTTTCTTTTTTTTTTTTTTAAGAAGCTACAAATAGTGGCTTCTCTTGAGAAGTCGCTTTATGGCCAAAAGCCCATTATAACCCAACCCTGAACACCAAATTTTTCTCTATTGAGCTTCAAATGAAGCCAATGAGCTTTGAAGTCATTTCAATGTTATGCCAAACAGGCTTAACATCATGATATATCTAATTGTTCATCTAGTGAGAGAGATAAAGCTGTATGGCTCTATCCATTTGTGATAGATGTACCAAATTGAAAGAATTATGAAATTCCTACAAGGGTATATGAAGAACGCAAACCGGCCTAAATCATCTATTGTTCATAAATGTGTTTTTGAAGAAGCCATGGAATTTTGTCAAAATTATTTGGCTAAAGTAAGACATATTGGATTTCCTAAACATCATCATGATGAAGGGGGTAGACACGTGCTAAGAGTGTGGATCATATTCATATAATCCATACATCATTTAATTAATCAATATATCATCAACTTGTCTAATTTATATTATCAATATTGATATCAATTAAGTTCTTTTTATAAAACATCAAAACTAAACTCGTTTAATATTTTTTCATTATATAATAGCTTATTTAGATTTTTTATTATTATTAACATTAAATGAATTTTTTTAACCCACATAAATTTCTTCTAAAATAAAAAAGTTATATAAAATTTCTTGGTTTGACATATATCATAAATTATAAAATACCTTGAATTTCATTAAAATTAAATAATTTTATTTTCAATTAAAATTTTTGTTGATTTTAAAAAATTTATAATTTTTGCAAAATTGAAGGATGTGTACTTTTTTCTATATATATCTGTGAAAATGAAAATTGAAAAAACTTTAGTTTAATTTAGTGACATTTAGATTTTTTTTAGTTTGGTATTTTTATATTTTCAATTTTATATTTTGGTCATTCTAAATAATTACAATTTTTATGATTCTTCACAATAAATACTTTTCCTTTAGGTCAGTTATTCTAATTTTTTTTCGTTTAATAATGTATTGCCTTGAGTTTCTAAACTTTATAAAATGAGAAAAATTTTACAAATGGAATTGAAAATACGCATAGGGCCGTTTTTCGCCCATTTAAAAAGGGTTCGGTTGGCCCTATAAATGGACTAGATTAGGTAAGAGATATCCCCTTCTAAACCAATACTCCTCTCATCCTATTTATTGGCATAAGGCAATTTTAACATGTTTCATACAAATCAATAAAATTTTCAATTAAAGTATATTAATTCTAACATCAAATCCAACTTTTCAACTATATTCCTATTCAATATATATTATACCACTCTAGTATTTATTATAAGTATACTTTAACTGATTTTCATAAACCAAGGATTATCAATCTCACATCTCTCTCCTCTTTCTCTCTTTTCAACAAGAATTAAATAAGAGTAAAATTAGAAAATATTCATTAATAACATGTAACTGAACTTATATTTAGGACAAAAAGTTTCTTTTAAAAATAGACTTGTAATAAAGACCAGAATATTAACTAATTCGAACAAAGTCAATATAATAATAAATAAAGGATAAAATTGTACTTTCATATAAAAAGTTTAATAAAGTTGCTTACAAATAGAAAAAAAAATTAAATTTATTCTCTCCCTGCTGAGTATATCTTCTTTGAATTTTTCAATAAAAAAAAACATCTTAAGAGGATTTAAATCTTAATAGTTAAAAGAGCATGAGAAATAGAGAGAACACAAACAACACAGTTAGTCAGCACATAAGTCCATAAAAGAAACTTCTACAGGCAGTAAGCAAGATTCAAATTATTAAAACTATAAATATTTACAATGTAAATTAAAGGTAAATCAATTAGGTCCTACTGCTATACTTGAAATAACTCGTTTCTTCCATAGCAGTATCACGTGCTCATAAAAACCACACAAAATAGAGATCGAAGAGTATATTATAGAAAGACAAAATGATTACCTCCGTTTATGTCCTCAGGTAACTAACACGAAGATATGGAACACCCAAGTTTTGGAGCAACACTGATATATGTATGTTTTCACCTTTTAATCTTCCTCTACAATTCAAATAACAAATAATGTTGACAAAATATGTGAAAGCATTCCCTGTAAGATGAACTGACATTACTACTGGGTTTCTAGACTAGGCGAAAATCGTTTTTTAGACCGATTTTGGATCCAGTCTTGATAGAGCCGATCTAAATAGTCTGTTACTTTTAAGACTGGTTAAGAAATTGGTCTTAAAAAAACTTTTTAGACTAGTTTTTTTTTAAAAAAAATATAAGGTCTAAAAAATAAGAATTTTAATATCGGTTGTGTGAAATAACCGGTCTTAAAAATGAGAATCGAAAGACTTTTAAGATTGGTTACTTGTAACAACGGTCTTCAAAGCAATAGATTTTTTTTTTTTGAACTTTTTAGACTAGTTGTTTGTAATAGCGAGTCTTAAAAGTAATAGAATTTTTTTATTAAAATTTTTTAAATCGGTTATTTTGTAACAATCGATCTTAAAGGTAGTAAACATTTTTTAAAAAACTTTTTAGATCGGTTGTTTGAAAAATCAGTCTAAATAATATCTTTTAAACCTCATTTTAAAGGAACCGGTCTAAAAAGTTCTTTATATTTATGAAACTGCTACTAGTTATACTTTTTATTTAAATATATTACTCTCATTACATATTAAATTAATGGTGAGTTATTAATTTAATCTAATTATTGAAGTTTTGTATTTGTTTATATAATACCTTATCCTAATTAATTTATGTCTTTACTCACTTATTTTTTTCATGCACAATATTTTTATTTTTTAATAAGTACAATTGTTATTATATTTTCATTAAAGGAAATATGGTCATTTACATATTTTTCCTACCTATTTTACTATTATTCTCAACCTACAAAATATGGTCATTTACAAATTGCCAGATCTAAAATCCACCTAGGGTTGTGAGAATCCATGACTTTTGAGGAACTCGATAACCAATCAGGCTTATCTCATGTTTTGAGGTTGACACACCTAGGGGATGTCAGACTTACGACGTCAAAAAAAAAAAAAAAAAAAAACCTTAAGTACCACACTTAAGGCGTTCTAAATTTGCCTCAAGTCTTTTTTTTTTTTTTTAAATTTTATTTTTTTAAAAAAAATCCCCCAAACCTGTCACCTGGAGCCCTAACACCGTTTGTGAGCACATGGATAGCAGTTTCTGAACTTTGTATTCCCCAAAAAAACTAAAAAGCTTTTATTCAGATTCAGATCCAAAAATTAGCAGATGCAGATGGACGAAGAGGGAGAGATAGAGAGGAGCATACATTAAGAATTGGACTAACAAAATCCAAAATTACAAATCCAACAATAATAAGAAAAAGGAAAAACAAATCACTTAAAACTGAAACAACCCCAAGCGACCTACGCGTCTGAACCTCACTCCAAATAGTTCATGCAAATCACATGAGGAAACAAAGCATGAAGATATTTCAAGCACGTAAAATCTCCCTCCAAACAGCGTTGAGGACAAAGACGAAGACAAATTGCCAGATCTAAAATCCGCCTGGGGTTGTGAGAATCCATGACTTTTGAGGAACTCGATAGCCAATCTGGCTTATCTCATGTTTTGAGGTTGACACACTTAGAAGCTGCTTCAGCTTTTTGGGGTGAGAAGCCACAGGAATCAATGAGATGAGAGATAGTAGAGAATTATCGTTTGAGGCATTTGAGTTAGCGTACCTCACACAAGACCACTGGGTTTGGAGAAGTAGTTGAAGCTGAAATGTTGAAGGAGAGAATGCGTTGATAATATGCCTCCAATAAGGTAATGGAAGAGTAGGTGGGGGAGGAGATAATAAAGTAACAGAGCTTGCAAATAGTGGAGGCATGAAAATGACGAAATGGGAGAGATGATGAAATGAGAGGCACGCAAAACTAAATCTGTAGGAGCTAACAGTCATGGGATGGGTTAAGTTAGGACACCAAAAAATTTCCCTAGTGCCAATTTTTTTTCTTTAAAAAAAAAAATTGCGTGAAATAATTTGTTTTGGCGTCCTAAACTAAAGTTAGGACGCAAAAATGTTTCTTTTGGAGTTCTAAAAATATTTTTAGGATGCCAAAACATTTATCAAAATGTGCTAAGTAATTAATTTTAGGTGTTCTAAAATAGTTTTAGGACACCTAAAGTTTCAAAGTTTAAGTAAATAATTACGAGAATGCCACCACTTTCACTTTTTACTTCATTTTCTTAAAAACAAATGTTCTTTAAAGGAGTAAAATTCATTTTTTGTAGTAGTGCTTCTACACTTGAGAAGTCTCTTTTTCTCATTCCTTTTCCTCCCAATCAATTTTCAATGACTAACAAAAATTAAAGTAGTAAAATGTTATGAAACTAAGTAAAATAACAAGAGAGATGAAGATGAAGAAGATAAAGAAATACAAGAGCGAAATGGAAAGCAAGGAGAGAGTGATTCTTCATTCTATTATTCTCTACCAACTTTTGATACATGCCTACTATATATAGGCAATGAATTCTTAACTTCTATTACAAGAGTTACATATAAAAGAGTAAATTTACATAATGATATATTATGAAATAAGTTATTTACATTAATCATATAAAACTCCCACTAAGTCATTCATATCATAGGTTATATGGCTTTAAGTGTAGAATTCCAAAAGATTCTTCTTGAAAGGTTATGGATATTCACACCAATATTGGAATATTTGTAACTCTCCCATTGAATGTCTATTATGAATGTGTCTTATTAAAAACTTTAACTAGGAAAAACCCAGTGGAACAAAAACCTAGCCAAAGAAAAGAGTATATCATCCATTGATACACTGTCTAGTGCTGCCTCATTAAAAACCTTTCTAGTAAAACCCAGTGGGATAAAACCTAGATAAGGGAAAAAGAGTACAACATGTATCGACTCCCCCTTTTGACAACATCAGTATTACTCTCCCTGATGACTACATTACTTTCAGTGTCTTTTGAGCATATCTTCTTTTTGGTCATCAAACATTCTATTGCGTACCTGCAAAAACTAAATATTTCCTACAAAATCATAATAATACTAACATGATTTCTAGGCATTCTTATAAGATATATCTAGATGCATATCAACAGATATTCATTAAAACAATTATATCATACATGCTCTGATAGTTTTAAGTCATACAAAACTTATTAAGTATTGTTCTCAAGAACTTTGAATTAGGTGTTTCTGGCATATTGAGTCCTTCAAGGACATGTGCTACTTGCACTCTTGGATCCTTTGAAGATTCTTATGCAATCTTTATAATTTAATCAGTTATATACATATGCTATATAATAGTATCTAATAGACGTATAATTTATCATTCATAAATTGGTAGATTTATCGTATTCACCACAAAATCATATATCCCAATTTCGACTTCAGGTCCTTAGCTATCATAATATGATTATATTTGCATCATTCTCAATTTTACTTATCCTCTTGGCCAATAATCTTTATATAATATCCTTATTTGATCACGTGATATTATCATCAAAATTGTTATCGACAACTTTATCTTTTTGATTCTATTTTTCCAATTCGACATAACAATATCAATATTACTCAGGTATCTGAACCTCTCTTGAGGTTTTGCAATAAGTTATGTCTCGATACTCTTTTGGAGTATTTACCTCTTTAATATGATCATCTTAATTATTGTTCCAATTTAGCCATAACGTTTATATTTGGAACCGAATACTTACTCACGCTTCAGGCATGTTACTAATTGGAGCATTTTTAGCTGGAATATTGGATTTAATAAATCTCATTTAGGTCAGTAATTCTATCTGGCAAATATATCATGAATCCATAACCTGATGAACTTTTGGTTCATACTTCTTTATTCGAGGATATATACTTTGCTATAATGCATTCCATATATTATCTTGTCCAGCTATTCAATTTCTCCCCCTCATGTTGAGAAAATAATGTCAAATATCAATTGACTAATCATACAATATAAGTCTTCTTAATCCATTTGTTTCCTTTAGAAACATCATTTTGTTTCATTTAGAGACAAACAAGAAGAAGAAGGTCTTTATACAATATTTATCTCAACTTTCTTTCCATATCCATTTGTGTGCATTGTAGTGGATTAATAATCATTGCACATTCAAACTTTATAAGATGGAATTTGTCTAGCTACTGACCAAAAGCCAATTTTACCGGGAGAATTTTGTTGGCTTATATAAGTGCTGCAATATGTAAGATCAAACATACCAACATAAAAATTTTCTTCTCATAAAATTAATCTAGCTATTTATGAAGGTTTTAATTCATAATTTCCGGATTGTATAATCTGGAAATTGCACGCTCAATTTATTCAAACATTATCACAAACTTCAGATTGCAAACATTCTTACAAACTTCAGGTTGCAAGATAATAATTTCGTATGTAACCATCTTATCGATGCATCTTTCAAATTTATATGGTATACATGCTATTTCAATGGGCCTACATAATTCTGTTTGATATATTTCCAGAAATACTGAAATCCAATGCTAATCTTGCAAATAGTTTGTTTTTGAGAACATACAGCACATAATTCATAAATAATATGTTGGTTCTTTATGAAGAATCTTCTGGTTCTTCAATGGATGTCAATACGTAATCTTATTTGGATTATATATATATGACTCAAATGATCAAATAAGTCATGCCAACAATAAATGTCTTTGCAGAAGTAAACTTCTGGTTTACTGTAACATATGTCTCAATCAATCGTAAACTTTTGAATCATAATTTGACATCCATTTTGAAAGATTGATTAGGCTTTATGTGAGAAGTATATAACTTTCTAAAAATTAGCTCATATTCGTATTCAAACTCACACTTGTTTTATAGCAATCTCCCCCTCAAGTGTGAGTCATATAAATTTACTTTTTATATTTCGAAATCACTTTCAAACCCTTTTAAAGCTTGGAAGGAAAAACTATGTTAGTTCTTCAAGATCTATCATATAATATTACATCACTTGATAATCTCATTACTCATTAATAATATACTTCAATTAACTTATATATGCAAAATATATAATCCATCATATATGAAAATATTCAATAATCAAAATAACTTCGAATCATACAATAAAATTCTTTAGCAGAAAATATCATGACAACAGATTTATCGATCACAATAAATTTAAATAATAATAACTACAAAAAGGAAGCATTATATTACCTTATGGGCTTATTTTTTCTTTTTCTTGGCTTCAAAATGAATCTAGACATATTTTTCTATAGCTCTTTGGCTTTTCAATGTCTCATTGACAACATTGACAAATGTTTGATTAGCGTTTACAATCCCTTGCATTATTATAGTCTGAATATTAGCCACTCTTACAAAGTTGGAAAACTATGCTAATTAGTCCCCAGGACCATTAGTCTTTAGATGTATACGACATAAATCTCTGCGAGTTACTGTCTTCTGGACAATATTTTTCCAAGGCTACTAAAATCTTATTGTATCATACAATATTTGAAACATAAGCCTTTAGGGCTTTAATATTAATAATAAACAAATGTTATTTTCTTATCCACCCTTCATTTTTGGGTGTGAACAAGACCTATACCTCTTTCATGGGTATAGAAGACTAAAGGATCAAATATCACATAAATATAAATCATTGTGCGTAATAGTAAATTATTGTGCAATCATGTTTTAGTTACTGTGCGGAATAATAAATCATTTTATACAATAGTGAATTTCAGCTACAATGCAAAATAGTAAATCATATGAAATATTTAAAGATCTTGTATGAGATATTAAAACCTTATAAATTATAAAATAGTGGGGAGCAAAATATCACAATATCATGAATTTTCAACATACTGCCTAATAGTTTCCCTTTTGTGATTCTCTTCGATAATATTTCTCCACTTCAAGTGAGAATTTGAGCCAACATGATTACAACAATGACTATGCACAAAACTGTAGCCACAGTTACACCTTATGTCCATGACCAATTCATTCATTACTTCATTCACTTTTGGGAATGAAGTCGTGCTTATTGGATAAGATTCATGATTCTCACAACACAAACTCAGTATTTTGTTTGTTCACATGAGATCAAGAAATTAATTCAGTATATTTCTTAAAACGTCTTTCACAATATTGCTACTATAGGAGCAAATTGTTGGATACACCAATTTATAATAAACTTTTGGAAGAAGAACCATCTTTTGGTTATCATACATTTCCTTTAATTTTTTCTAAAGAACAAGATGATCTTTTAATACCAAATATTCAATTTTGAGGCTTCATGCACCACAAATTTAAATTTCATTATACAATAAAAAGAAATTTATGAAATATAAAACACAATATAATAACATAATGAATTTATAAAGACAATAATTCATAAATTATGATATTACAATGAAATTAAAACTTATGGCTTCAGGCTATTTAGTTTAATGGCTTTAGGCTATTTGATTCTCATGACTTTAGGTTAATTAGTCTCGTGGCTTCGGGCCAATGATGGAAATTTAGAATTTTATAGCATTGGATCATTTATCTTCAGGATAAATAAAAGTTGAACATGATGGCTTCCAGCCATACAATAAGATAGAAGATGAAAGCTATATGACTTCTGGCCATACAATATCAAAATTTTATGGTTTCATGCCATTTGTCTTCAGGATAAATAAAAATTAAATATATGTTTTTAGCCATCCAATAAAATAAAATAAGAAAAAGTATATGACTTTAGGTCATATAATAGGGAATCAACTGAATATAGCTTCTAGTTATATAATATAGTAATAGAAATTAAAGGAATATGACTTTTGACCATATTATATCAAAATAATAAAGCAAAATGTATATGACTTCGGGTCATATAATTTCAAAGTAGGAATAAAAAGGCTATAGCTTCTGGCCATGTAATAGGAGATCAGAAAAATATGATTTCTGGTCATATAATTTCAGAATATGAAATCAGAGTTGTATGGCTTCTGGCCATAATAATATTAATAACATAAAAGAGATCACATTAAATATAAAATAACATAACATTAAAAGTTAGCAACAATAACATAACAATAAAAGCAAAATGTTATGTTAGCAACAATAACAGTAAAATGTTATGTTAGTAACATAAAAGTAAATTCTTAATTTAAATGTTATGTTAGTAACAATAATATAAATATTATGTTAGTAACTTAATATAACAATAAAAGTAAAATGTTATGTTATGTTAAAGTTAGTAACATATATTGTGCAAAAGTAAAGCATTATGCAATAATGTAAATAGTAAAACAATCGTAAATTATTATGCAATTGCTATGCATAAAATTGATGGATGAATAATGATAAATAGTAAAAGTACTATATAAAATAACAAGAGAGATTAAGATGAGGAAGATAAAGAAATGCAAAAGAGAAATGGAGAGCAAGGAGAGAGTGATTCTTCATTCTATTATTCTCTACCAACTTTTTATACATGCCTACTATATATAGGCAATGAATCCCTAACTTCTATTACAAGAGTTACATATAAAAGAGTAAATCTACATAATTGTATATTATGAAATAAGTTATTTACATTAATCATATAAAACTCCCACTAAGTCATTCATGTTATAGGTTATATGGCTTTAAGTATAGAATTCCAAAAAATCCTTCTTGAAAGGTTATGAACATTCACACTAATATTAGAATATTTATAACTATTGATATTTTTTTTAATTTATTCTTCAACCAACTAGAGGAAGTTTCACTCTCATGATCTTATGCTAATTTTGTATTTATGAAAAATCGAACTTACAACCACACGCTTATGTCATTCCGCCAAAAGGCGCCAACAAATTGAAACTTTGTGTTAAGAAAATTTAAAAACAAAAACTATTTTGGGTAAAACTATTAATTACATAAAATGAAGAAAATTATATAACTAAATGTTGGTATTGCAGAGCTTGAGAAATACGAAATTAATAAAATGTCTGAGGGATAAGAGAATAAGTAAGCTCATAGTATTATGCTCATATAATCCTTAACGTTAGACTTACTTAGAAGTTGATCTTGATTCTAAATATAAGATATATTTCTTATATTAATCATTTTTTTTTAAAAAGTATGCTATTAATACTCACTTAATAATAATTAAATAAGCGGGAGAATTTAAGAAAAATGATTAAGATACTTTTTTAAGAAAATCATATTAACTAATTTAAATAATTTCCTGAATCTAATTACTTAGTTAAATAGTCTTTATGTAATACCTTGAAATTCATAATCATCATAAATCTTATACTTTGATGAATAATTAGTATATAATGAAGGTGAATATGTGTCTTGTTATAAAACTGAAGAAAATAGAGCAGAGAACACAAGAGAAAGAACATGAGAGAAGAGGAAGGCATTCTCATTCATATCATCAGTGTCCATGTTGAGTCTGTATATGGGTATTTATAATCCAACAAATACAATACATTATTGGGGGTGGGGGACAGTTTCATCCATTCAAGCGTTAATCAGTGGCTCTTTAGTTGCCCACTAAAAATGATATAAGTGAATGGTTACAGAATGTGAAAGTTCAAGAGTCAATGGGCATCCACATAATTGATATATTCATAACACTCCCCCTTGGATGTCCATTATGAATGTGCCTCATTAAAAACTTTAACTAGGAAAAACCCAGTGGGATAAAAACCTAGCCAAAGAAAAGAGTACATCATTCATTGATACACTTTACAATGCTGCCTCATTAAAAACCTTTCTAGGAAAACCCAATGGGACAAAACCTAGATAAGGAAAAAAGAGTACAACATGTATCGACTCCCCCTTTTGATGATATCAATTTTACTCCCTCTGATCACAACATTAAGATTGCTTCTCTTGATGCCAATATTGCTTCTAATGTCTTTGTGTTGTCGAAGAACTATATTTTGCTAATAAGTAAAATACATTAGTACTCAAATAGCACTAGGATATAATACTTCTGGACCAAGTAGTTCTTCAACAATTAATTGTCTTTTGAAGTTCTTCAGGAGTTCTAATGATGTTAATATCATCAACATAAATAGCAATTATAACAAATTCATTTCTACATCTTTTTATAAAGATGTATGGCCATATTGGGCTATTTTTGTACCCTTCTTTCCATCTGATATCACTTGAAACGATTATACCACATGCGCCCTAATAGTTTCAAGCCATATATAGATTCATTTAATCTAAATGAGTATTGTTCTTGAGAACTTTGAATTAGGTGCTTCTAACATCTTGTGTCTTTCAGGCACTTGTGCTTCTGGCACATTAAGTCCTTCGGGGACACGTGCTTCTAGCACCTTGAGTCCTTCAAGGACTTTCATATAAATATCACTATCAAGTGAGTTATACAAATAGGCAGTTACAACATCCATTAGATGCAGATCAAGCCCTTCATTAACTACTAGGCTAATCAAATAACAAAAAGTAGTTGCATCCACTACAGGTGAATATGTTTCTTCAAAATCAATGTAAAGCCTTTTGTGTAAAACTTTAGACTACAATGCTTCCCTTATAATTTCACCCTTTTCATTTCTATTTCATACAAGGATCCATTTATATTCACCTCGCTTTGCATCTTTGAGTTTATGGACTACAGGTCCAAGTACATTTCGTTTTGCCAGGGATTTTAATTTTGCATTAATGACATCTTTCCATAGGGGCCAATTATTTCACTGTTGGCACTCGCTAATGGATTTTGGCTCATGATCCTTATTATCATTCATTACATCATATGCTATATTATAAACAAAGATGTCGTCAACGTTGACTTCATTTCAGTCCCATCGGATTTTATCCATAACATAATTTATTGAGATCTCATACTTTTCATATATTTCAGGTACCTGGGTCTCTTCTGGGACTACAACATTCTTTTCTAGGGATGTCTCTACTGGAGATAATATCTCTTCAGGAGATGGCTCTTCTGGAGCAACTGATTAACTTTTCTTGATTATTCTCAACTTGATCATCTATATTCTTAGCTCCTTTTCTCTTTCGAGGATTTATATCTTTGAAACTGATGGACCTACCATGCTTCAGACATGCTTTCAATTCATTTATAATAGGTTGTCCTTCAAGGACATCAATAGGAGCATTAGCAGCTGGGACATATGACTTTGTCACTTTCTTTGGGTCAGTAAATGCTTCTGGCATTTGATTAGCTAAATTCTGCAAATGAATTATCTTTTGAACTTTCAGTTCACATTATTATGTACGAGGATCAAAATGAACCAATGATAATTCATTCCAGCTAATCTCTTTACCCAACTACTTATTTTCTCCCCCGCATGTTGCGAAAGCAATGTCAAATCACAATTGACTAATTATGAAGTATAAGTCTCCTAAATCCATTTGTTACCATTAGAAAGATCATTATGTTTCATTTAGAGACAAACAAGAAGAAAGAGGTCCTTACACACCATTTATTCCAACTTTCTTTCTATATCCATCTATGTGCATTGTAGTGGATCTATAAGCATTGCACATTCAAAAACTTTCCAGATGGAATTGTCTGGTTCCTGACCAAAAACCAATTTTGCGAGGAGAATTTCGTTGGCTTATATAAATGCTGCAATAATCAAATATACCAACATAGAAATCTTTGTTCTCATAAGCATTGGATACATGATTTCTGGATTGTATAATCTGGAAATTGCGCGCTTAATTTATTCAAACATCAAACATTATTGCAAACTCCATGTTGCAATCATTTTTACAAACTTCAGGTTGCATTCTTACAAACTTCTGGTTGTAAGCTAATAATCTCACATGTAACCAGATGCATCTTTCAAATTTGTATGGTTTACATGTCATTTCAATGGGCCCATATAATAATGTTTGATATATTTCCAGAGATTCATTACCAATCATGACCAATGACATTCTCATAGTCAAATCTATTTGAGAACAAACAATACATAATACATAAACAATATGTTGGTTATTCATGAAGAATCTTCTGGTTCTTTAATGTATGTCAATACATTATCTTATTTGCATTATATATATGACTCGGATGATCAAACCAGTCATGTCAACAACAAATTTATTTGAATCAGTAAACTTCTGGTTTACTATAACATATGTCTCTACCGATAATAAACATTTCAATTTACATCATAATCTAACAACCACTTTGGGAAATCTATTAGGCTACGTGAGAATTATATAACTTTTCAAAAATTAGCTCACACTTGTATTCTAACTTTAAAAAAAAAAATTAGCTCACACTTGTATTCTAACAATCTCCCCCTCAAATGAACATACTTTCTTTATATTTGTATTGTAAAATCACTTTCAAACTCTTTAAATCTCGGAAGGAAAACTGTGTTGGTTCTTCAGGACCAAACATATAATATTGTATCAATAGATAATCTCATTATACATGATTAATATTGTCACGCCCCGAAATTCAGTAACGTGACTGATACGGAAAATGAAGGAAACCTACCCTTTCCAAACCGTAGGACCACAACCAACACTGCTAAATACCATAACCTTCACAGCACAGTTACTACCAAGGTTGACCATATCATAATAGAATATTCAAAATAATTAACAGCACAAAATATAGAGCTTAGCTCCATCCATACACACTGGCTACATGCTTTGAACAAAAATACGGGCCGGGATCCTGCCTAAGGTATACGTGGAGCAACTAGCCTGATCAACAGCAATACAACCAAGCAACAAGTATTTACATCACCAAAAGGCTTTACAAAAGAAATGCCAGCAGCTTTGGACTCCAATAGACTTCTCACAGATTGGCCGCAGGCCCAACGTCAGCAATACTATCTGAACCAAGCAAGTTTTCCGATGAATAACGTCCCATTCAAAGAATAAATAGTACAAAAGTAAACAGTTTAAATATGAGTTCTTTGGTAATAATTGTTGCGGCAATGCATAACAGTTTCATATCAAGCAAATATCTTTGGAAGCAAAATTGTAGATAAGAACAAAAGTCAAGTACTTTGAAGTATGAAACCAGTCATCTCGTTTACAAAACCCAACTAAAAACAAAAATTCTCAAAACCAAATCAACATAGGACCTGTACAGAACGAATAACAAGCGTGGACACACAGTCCACGAGGGTAAATAACCAAGCGCAGCTTAAAGCTACGAAACAAGCGTGGCCACACAGTCCACGAGGGTAAATAACCAAGCGCAGCTTAAAGCTACGAAACAAGCGCAGGTACATGACCCACGAAGAACAAGCGTGAGAACAACTCCCACGAATAACCAGCGAGCTCGAGATTAACCATGGTGCACCAAGGACTAACAGTACTGCTGTTAGTACCAGCGTTCTGTATTCGGCCCTATCAAAACGTTTTCAAGCATGCTTGGGGCTAACTTACTAAAAACAATAAAAATCCCTTTGTGTCAAGGCAGAAATAGCTCGTATCAAATACTTATAATAAGATACCCCAGCATGAAATTTCAATAACAATATCTCAAGCTTTCCTTCAAATTCAAAAAAATAACAAAATCCTTTCAAAAATACATTCTGGCGAATGAACTTTCCAAACTGCAAGATAATCTCAATATGTCACCAATATCCTTTTCCAACTTCAGGAATTTACATAATACGATTTCAAAATTCCAAGACTAGCTCGATATGAAATTTATGAGAAATATCTCAAAACTCTCTTTGCCTTTCAAGTGAAAAATCATGAATTAGACCATGAAGTAACTGAAGGAAATAGATAATAACCATTAAAATCATCGATTTCTACTCATGTGAAAACAGTAAGAAAATGCAACAAATCTTGTAATCTTCCCTTTTGCGAAACCATACCTTTGAATATGATGAACAGAAAAAGATGATAAGTAATAGAAATATCATTTATAAAAATTGTAATGAGAAAACATCACTTATGAAAATTCAATGGGACGTTATTCACGCACCTGAAGGCTTACGCTACGCCTTATCCTCCCCTTTATCGGTTTCCAAACTAAGAACTCCTCCTCCTAATACCTAACAAATACACCAATTAAAGTTCTGCGTAAGATTAGGTATTTTCACATACAATTGACGCCTACTTCATACCTTTATGAATTTCTAATGTCCTTCACTAAAGCCTCTATTTATTTCTTTTTCCCTCCAACAACAAGAACAAAGCAAAGAACCACATTGCTTCCCATATCGCACATATACCACTGAAAACAAAACTTATTCACAACCGAAGATAACTAGCATGCGATTAGAGGCATTAAGCAACTCCACAGCCCCCATCCAGCGCACACACAAAAATCAAGTCCACCCATCACTCAACAAGCTCCATCGAGAGATGAATTAATGAAAGAGATAAAATTTCAGGAACCCATAAATGATTTCCCCAACTCTAAATCGACGGCAAAAAGGGAAAAAGCATTCCCAATAACATACCAGCAATGAAGTTCAACCAAAGAAAAACTTAAGGCCCCTATACCAACAACAACCTCCGACAATCCCTTCCCTAAACCGATTAGCAAGACCAACCCATCCTTTAACCCTAGTTTCAAGCAGCACAGAGAAACCCAAAACCAGCAACCCCACAACGCCAAACGAAACAGAACAGAGAGCAAATAGCAGAAACGGTAAGATCCGAACCAGAAAGGGGACACCGGCGGTGACCGTTGGGCGACGACAGCAAGAACGGACCGAAGGAATGAAGAACTAGGGTCGGTCGCTGGAGCCGAACTGAATCCCAAAAACGCGAAGCTTTAATCTCCTCTGGCTTGCGTTTTAACCGAGTGCATAAATAAAAAAAATCTGATCCCATTACCCTATGCTTCTTCTCTTATATCGTGCATTTTACCTACGAGGGCATTTCGGTAATCTCAGTCACTGAAACAATAATAGAGAAAAGAAAGGAATCGTAATAATTTAACGTATATACTTCTTATTTTCATCCACTTCTTTTTTTTTTTCTTTTCTTGGGCCGTTACAAATATACTTTAATTAACTTATATATACATAAAATATATGCAGTCCACCACATATGAAGATATTCATGATCAAAATACAGTAAAAGTACACAGATGGTAACTCTAGCAGAAAATTCATATGGCAACAAATTTATGAGATATGATGACAAAATAACAACAAATTAAACATTGTATTACCTTCTGAGCTTATTTTTTCTTTTGAACCTTGGCTTCAAAATAAATCTAGACATTACTCTGCAGCTCTTTACCTCTTTAATATCTCATTGGTTGCATTAGCAAACTTTTGATTTGTTACATTTGTAAACTTTTGATTTACAATTACAATCCCTTAATTATTTGTAAACTTCTGGTTTACATTGCTATTTGTAAACTTTTAGTTTATAATAGTATAATATCCATTTCTGCAGATATCTTTAAAACTCAACAAGTTTCTTTTATAAGGTAGAATAATAATTTTGTTCCTTCAAGTAACAAAATATTAGCTTTTCTGCCAAATTTATACTGCTATATATATATATATATATATATATATATTCTAAACATTGGCCTCTCTTATAAATTTGGGCAAAATATGTCACAATATTTGAAACATAGGCCTTCAGGGCTTTTGTTGTTCTTATTAATAATTTTTCTCCACTTCAGGTAGGAATTTGAACCAACATGATTACAGAAATGAACATTTTACCCATATCCATGGCCATAATTAAATTCATTTATTACTTCATTCATTTCTGGGAATGAAGCCGAGCCAGTTATTACTTTGTTCACTTCTGGGATTGAAGTTGAGTCAGTTTGACAATATTCATGATTCTTGTAATAAAAACTCATTATTTTATTTGGCTACATGAGGTCAATGAAATTAATTCAAAATATTTCTTAAAACCTGTTTTACAAAAATTGCTACTGCAGGGGCAAAATGGATATATTTATTTATAACAAACTTTTAGAAGAACAACCATTTTCTGGTGGTTATACAATCCCTTCAATTTGTTCTAAAGAAAAAAGGGGTCTTTTAGTACCAAATGGTAACATATAAAAATCATGGATCTAGCTTCATTTCAATTTGTCTTATGGCTTCAGGCCAAATTTGTCTCAGGGCTTCAGATTAATTTGTGTCTCATATCTACATGCCAATTATTTGTCTCATATCGTCATGACCATTTAATCTTATAATAAGAAATTAAATCTATATGGCTTCTGGCCATTTATCATCAGTGTATGATCAGAATATAGTATGAGACATTAAATAAAGGCATTTATGAGAAACCAAAAATTTTGCTTAAAAATGAGACACGGGTTGACTCTTAATTGTGTGAATTATGGGGTAATACATATGCCATGGACCCATCACACAAATACTAATTAAATAATGCATAACATGGCAAACGAATCAATCAATATATGTCTATAGAAAATAATCCAGCTGTGGCCAACATCATCAATCTATATAATGACCTCTTATTCAATAAAATAGGTCATACCATATAAACCAAAAGTTGCTGACAAAGTAAACAGTTATCATGTGTGCATGAGGCAGTCATCCTTAAAATCTTATTTAAGTCAAATATTTTGGCTACTTTGTGAATATGACTTCCATGTGCTACCTTTTTTTTTTTTTTTTTAATTACTACGCAAATAGTAATATGATAATAAAATATGTAAAACACATGGGCCCACATGCATATTAATTTCAATACTCCTATACGTGTTTTCTTCTGTTTGTCAAAAGAAGAAAATAATAATAATATAATTAAGTATGGAGCCCACCTAATTATACTATGAGACTAAATTATCCACCCCGTGACTTGCTCCTTCAACTAATTATGTGGGTCATATATAGACTATAGTTATATCAATTCCCCACCTCCTTTCATTCTTTTCCCGTAACCGCCTGCTATAAGTCTTTTTTCCTTTTTTTTTTTTTAAAAATTATGGCGACTGTTCACTCTTCCTCTTCACCATTCATTCTCTCTCTCATCTCACTTTCTCTGAGCTGCGTGCGTCTTGCTTACTCGGTGCAAGTGTGTGAGCTTCTTATCAAAATCACATGAGAGACGAGAAAGTTACAGTTGAAGCCTACTGTAATGAATGGAAAATGTACCTGAGTGTAGAGTTCGTTTTTCATTTTGAGAAAGGATCGGAAGATAACTGGAGTTCGTCTCCATCAACCTCTTCTCTACTTCCCTAGTTTAGATCTCGCCATTAAACGAAGATTTGGTTCATTAGATCTGCATCTCAGCTGGACTTTCTTCTATTTTTCCTTAAGACTCCAGCTGTTCACGGATCTCGGCTTGCCGGGATGTTCGGTGGCTTTCCTGCAAAGGAATATTCTGAGATCAAGCGCCATCAAGAGTGGTGGGATCAGGAAGAATCCAATTCCGGCAAGGAAATCTAGAACTGGAGCGGCACCGACTCAGGACGGGAAATTGAGATCTGATGTATAAAATAAAACGTGACTGAATATGCCAGATCTGATCAATATCACAGGTAGGTCGCGCCTTGAGTTGTGCTGTCGAATCCAATAGAGACTGAGGATGGGTTGTGCTTGACACCGGTGGGTGCTAGTCACCAGTGTGAAGGGGAGCTTAGCTCAGGTGAACAATTCGTGCTGATAACGTGTTATAAAACTGAAGAAAATAGAGCATAGAACACAAGAGAAAGAACATGAGAGAAGAGGAAGGCATTCTCATTCATATCATCAGTGTTCATGTTGAGTCTGTATATGGGTATTTATAACCCAACAAATAATACATTATTGGGGGTGGGGGACAGTTTCATCCATTCAAGCATTAATCAGTGGCTCTTTAGTTGCCCACTAATAATGATATAAGTGAATGGTTACAGAATGTGAAAGTTCAAGAGTCAATGGGCATCTACATAACTGATATATTCATAACATGTCTCAAATTATTATAATTTATCAATTATTATTTTAGGCAAATTCATATTGAAGTGAATTAACATATGCTTAATAATTTTGAGACTCCAATTAGGGAAAATAAAATGTGACATAATTAACACATAAAATAATGAGTATTTTATGACCAAAGAAGGTGTAACATCCCAAATTTTGGGATTTAAAATTCAAATATTTTATGGAAATTAAATTATGGAATTTGGCTTAAAATAATTGTGAGAATAATTATTGAAAATTTAAGCTTATTTTTCCCTTAATTAATTTATTCTGGGAAAAGGAATAAATTCAAATAAGGAATTAATCATGCCTAAAATTCATAAAAATAATATATGAGAATTGAATGGTGGAAAATAGGCCAAATGATTTAACTTAATTATTTGGAAAAGAAAAATTGGGAATTTATAATAAAATTATGGAAATATTGCAAAGGTTAATTATTTAATAGAACCTATATATATTCCTAAGCCCAATACGATAACAATTATCTTCTTTTAATTCAAATCACCTATCCATGCAATCCATTAAATCACACCAACCTATATTATTCCAACCCAATATCTGTTATAATAAGCTGTCCCCACTGCACACACCGAACACGTTAACACTAAGAAGAAGAAGGGAGTGTGAACACGGGAGAGGGAGCCAAGAACTAACTGAAGGTAAATCATCAAAATCTCTTCCTCCTAGCTTTCGTCACTTTCCCAACATAAGGTCTGAGTTTTAAGCTTTGGGAGCGTTGATATTTGCTGATATACATAGCTGCATACACACACACACACACCAACGTACCTGGAAGCAAGAAAGAAGAGTTAGCTGTCAAAACTCTACTTGGCTATCATGTGTGTGTGTAGGTGTTGTTGCATGTAGAAAATGAAAGGAAAACTTTCTGTCATACATAAATATAAGTTGCTGTTATAAGTTGTGCGGGTAATATCATGAGTGCAGGGGGTTTTGTGTGAGCAGTAGAGTAAACAACACCAAACTTTATAGTTTAACTTTTCATATGGGAATAATGTTGCAACTGTACTACCCCCCACTAAGACCCAAACACACACAGTTTTTCATTGGTGCGGATGATTAGTAGGGATTAAATACCAAAATAAAATTTTTTAAAAAAAACATGGGGAAGCAAACTTGTAGAGGAGCGTACCCCACTTCTCTCAAATATATAAGTCTTGCAAACTAACTGTCAACAACTTCTCCTAGATATTAGATTTCTTTTAGTTTCATGATAAATAAATAAATATATATACACACACCCAAAGTCTTACTGTGTGTACCTTGCAGACGCACACACATATATATGGGAAACCCAAAACATAAGAATTATAGGAAAAACTTTGCTTTCATGTTCTTTAAATATAAACATAACGCATGCTATTAGTAGTGCTAAGGAAGTCAACTGAAACCCAATATTAAATATATAGAGATGAAAATGAAATTTGATAAACATAGAACATGCGAGATTTCACCGTACATGTTTCCTTCATCAATTACATGTTTGCTAACTATATCTATATCATTTTATTTAGTTCACAAGCATTGTTTATTAAACGTAGCAAGAGTTTGAGATGAAGATTAGTAATTAGTTCACAAGCATTGCTAACTATATATATAGTTGTTTATGTATCAAACACTTCAGTAAATCCATGAGAAGCATTAAAGCATAATTCATATAATGTTTGGTAATTATAAAAACTTCTAATTTAAAATATTAGGATAGTCTCTGAGAGTTTAAATTAATTGTATAATAATAATAATAGAATAATTAAATAATAATAAATAGGCATTGTTTTATTATAAAAAAGGGGGAATAAATAGTAAAAGGAGTTATTAATTAATAATAAATCGAAAGGAGAAATAAATCATTGTAATGGTCTCTCTGATTTTTTTTTTCCAGTCCCGTCATAATGTGTCCACTTTAAACATTCCAAATATTTTATTATTAAGATTTGTATGTTGTTAATTTTAAGAAATTATATGTTATAATTTTGATTGTGTAGAGTCTTAGAAGAGTTATTAATGGTTAGTAAATTGGTTGTGGTAGATTGATTTTTTTTGCGTGAATTTGAGCTCTTGGATTAGGAGCTGTGTGATAATAGTTAGTTTCAGCGAGAGATAACCACTTTCCACTTGTTATGTGTATTGATTTATTGTTTGTGAGTATTTTGTGAAATGATTATGAATATTTTGATACAAATTGCCTTGTGGAACCTTATGATTTAAATTGTGAATATATACATATTTATTTATGTATAAGAATTGAGAGTTTTGATATTTATTATGCTAATTATGGGAAGGGTTGAATCGGGAGGAAATGAAATATTATATTCCACACACGTGGTGAGGCCTCCATTGGTGCACGATGGTTGGCTTTCTATTGTCCCACCTGTTCAATGAGGGACTGGCCCACTAGTTCAATGAAGGCGTACGACACCCCGATAGTTCAATGAGGGGGAAAGGCCCATGGTCTGGGACATGTGCTCTGAGGATTTTGGCCGGTTCTCATCACATGACCAGTGAGCTTTTGAGTAACCAGTAATATGGATGTAACTTAGCCCATGGGTCTAGTCGGAGGAAATAAGGCGGTTCGGTTGGATTGGTTGGAGGTATCTGGAGAATTGTGTTAATAAAAATTGTGATACATAATTTTTTATATGAAATTTTGTGATGTGGATATTGGCAAATTATGTATATCATTTTATTTAAAATACTTTGTTATATAAATTGTTCCACATGGCACCTCACTAGCACCTATTAGTACTCGTAATAAGTTGGATTGATGGTTACCACATTTTTCCAGGTGATAGTTTCCGTCCAGGTCCATCAGGGAAGACTTCAGAAGCTTAGGCTACTTCTTTTGACAGTAGTGCTTCCTTCTTTTGGTATACGTTGGATGGTTGTATATTGCCACGTTAGGGCTCATTTTGCATACTCTGATTTACTTTTGTATATTTTTTAAAATGATGGGTATTACTTGGTGGTTAATCAACCGTTAATTAGTCGTTATGTTAAGCTAAAATGGAGGACGTCACAGAAGGCAAGAAAATGTTGTCAAAATACTTAATTAAATTAAAGCAAATTAGCTAAAACTAAAGGGCAATTAAACTTGCACTAATTAGGATTAATTGCACATGTCTTCAATAGCGTGAGAAATTAAGAATTACATATTCCTATAAGGACACGTTATTGCATATTCCTATAAGGACACATTATGGGCAATGGTCAATACTAATCCCAACTCTTGACATTTCAAATGTCACCTAATACATTATAACTAAACATGGAATTACTAGACTTAGGTTATATTGATTTCATTACTTCCTTCATTTTCACACATTTGCCCTGCTTTTTCAAAATTTGTGCTGTAACTTTAAAAAATTATATCTCATAGTACAAATGTCTAAATGAGGTGATTCCAAAACGTATGGATTCCTTATTAAGTCTAATTTCAAGGAAAAATGATCCCAACATCTTTTCTCAAGCAAATCAATCCCAGTTTAATTAAAAAAAAGTTATTATTGTCCAAATTTATTCTAAAATTGCAGGCATTTTTCAAACATTCATAACTCAATAAATCAAAATTTGACCAATTACCTATCAAATTAAAGCTTATTATGTGTAGTTTAATCCTAAAATTTTTGTGACAATTGGATATCATTTACTACCTCAAATATGCATCACAAATATACTGTCCAGACAGAATTTTCAGAATAAATTTGCAACTTTGGCAAAAATTCGATCCTAGAGTTTCCAAAATTCCTACCGAACCTCTATCCTATACAATTTCACGTTTTAAACACAATAGAATCATCAAATTGGCTAAATTCCAACTCGTTAGGTTAGTGTGCCCATTCAAAATTTCAAGGTTTTTGCTTCGTAAATGCTCTAGTTTCAGTTCCTAACCACATTTTGTCTTGATTTTTGGATCTTATACACATGTTATCCTACTCTAACAAATCAGTCAAGACTTCCTCGTAGCAAATCAACCGTCCAAAATTCACAGAAATCAGAGAAATCACCAGTAAACTCCAATATAATACTAGTAGGCTTAGAATCGCTTACTTTGATCGTTGTTCGGTGTTTTTCACAAGATTTCCTTCTTTTCTTGGTTTCTTCAAATTCATATCAGAACCCTAATCACCTTTGAACAAAAGAAATTTCATGATTAAAGACTAGGAGAAGGAAGGGATTAGAGATTACAATCCAATAGCGTGCGAAATTACCTCCATTTCACAAAAAATTTCACTTGTCTTCTTCCCTTGTATTTTTGGTTTCTTGGAGGTTTCTGGAGCTGAAGCTGAGTAACGAAGTGGGATGGATAAATGAAGAGCAATTGAAGTTTTATTGGGGTCCATAAGTCGGTTTATAAGGGCAGTACCAAATTGCCCTTCATCTTTTGCGAAATTACGATTCTGCCATTAGTTATAAATTTAATTGAATTTTAACTTTTTTTTATTAATCCAATTGTCCAAAATTCTTGGGCCATTTTTAGAAAAATATTGACTCAAGAATCCATAAATTTTAAATAATTATGAAACATACGGCAGATATTCATGTAAGGTTGATGGAGACCTTTTATCATTAGCCTTGGGGTCCACAATCAACAATTAACCAAGAATTACGTATAGGCAAACCTAGGACCGTTCTCTCCTTTCGAGGAACCTTTTATTGAATCCTAAGTAATCTAAATGTCATACAAATGCAATGAAAACAAGGGGTATTGAGTTTTGGATTTTTAAATTAATAAACTAAAATAGAAATGCAATTTAAATGAAACAAAGATAAAATAAAATATAAGAAAACGAGAAGAAACAAATTAAAATCGATCAACCCAACATTCAAATTCTAGAGACTTCCATCATTGAACGAAATATAAATAATTCATGTTTGGCTCTGGACGAACCGAGATCTTTGCATTGGCCCAAAAGATCCCTCGACTAGACGATCGCCTAGAATATGTCTGAACAGTGGCGTCCTACTGTGCGATTGCACAACAAAACTTAAACCTAGTTCGAACTCAGTCCTTGGGATAAACCAAACTGAATATTAAATCTACTATTCAAACTATTTCCAGAAATCGGATTCGATAAGATGAAAATAGAAACGAGTTAAATTACTGATAAAGCGCAAGTTCTTTGGACGAATCTTGGAATCCTCAACATTGGGTCAATCAAAGAAGCTTAGCCAAGCATGGCTAGGAAAAACGCAGAAGAAAAGATGAAGAAGAACATGAAGAACAACTCAGAGAAAATAAAAAGATTCTAATTTAATCCGAAAATCTCCTACAGCGTCCTTTCGAATATTGGCGGCTGACCTAACTAAATAAACCCTAGCTGCCAAAGTAAAATAGGCTCTACAAGTTTGGCCCAAAACAGAAATAAAATAAAATGGACTTTAATTACAAAATTCGAGCAAAATAAAAATCCAGAAAAATGGGTCTGTCTTTAGCTCCAATTTTGTCCATCTTCTTGTCCGAATCAGCCTTCTGAGTCTTCATAACAATTGTAGCTCTCTGAATCATCTAAAAAAGGAAAGAATAATTAGGCTAATTGGATATCTAGATCAAAAGTTATGGCGAAAATACTAAATCACTGTAAATATGGAATTTAATCATAAAAATGAATTACATCCAATTAAAAGCTCAAAGCCCAATTGTTAGTTCTCTAAGGGTTTTAATGATCTTCAATAATTGTAAACAAGGTTTGAAGTTTTGCTGTCAAATGTGTAAAACTCATTGTCAGAGCAAAACTCGAGGTTTGCACAGAAACCTCGAGGTTTGCACAGAAACCTCGAGGTTTGCACAGAAACCTCGAGGTTTGGCCGTACAGAGACAATTTCAAGAGTTCTGAACAAAGTCAAAACTTGAGTTTTCAGAGAAAACTTGAGATTTCCACACACAGAGACTTCTCATCTTTTTCTGAGAAAATGCAAAACTCGAGGTTTCTGGGAAAACCTTGAGGTTTTGTCATACAGAGTCTCTCAGGTTTTGAACATTTGAAGACCTCTAGTTTTTAATTCAAACCTCAAGGTTTGGTTTTGACTTGAAAATTTCAGTTTTCACAAGTTTTGATAAAACTCGAGGTTTGGTATGAAACCTCGAGGTTTTGACTGGCAGAGAAAACTTAGATTTTAACCAATGTTTCAAAACCTCCAGTTCCAGTTTTGAGTTTGACAAGATTTTCTCAAAGTTTTCACAATGAGTGAAAACTTGAGGTTTGGAGACAAACCTCGAGTTTTGTCCAGGCAAAGAGCAACTATGTTTTCCAACTTTTCAAAACCTCCAGTTTGGTTTTGAAACCTCAAGGTTTCTGTCTTGGCACAAAATTTTCAAAGTTTTCACATTTGAACCAAACTCGAGTTTTGGTGAGAAAACTCGAGGTTTTGGCAAACAGAGAGCAAACGACTTTTCTCAGTTTTGAAAACCTTGAGGTTTCAAGGAAACCTCGAGGTTTTGCTTTTGGTGCAGTTTTTCAAAACTTTCATAGTTGAATGAAAACTCGAGGTTTGGTGAGAAACCTCGAGGTTTTGTCAACCCGAGAGCATTGAACATTTTAAAGTTTTGAAAACCTCCAGTTTTGATTAGAAACCTCAAGTTTTGAAGTTTTGGACACAAATCAACTTTGCAAGCTCAGTCCAAAACTCGAGATTTGGAGAACAAACCTCGAGGTTTCTGCGCTGATTCAGAATTTCAAATTCTGCGATTTTGGAAATCTCTCTTTGTTTGATCTTAATACTTTCCAATATTATTATCTACTATTCCTAGCTATATTTAATCACTTTGTTAGTGAGTTTCAGATGAATTAGAGAATGTTTATTGAAGGTTTAAAGCAAAGGCAAAAAGTGACGTCAGCACATTAAATGCAAACCCAGAAAGTTGCATTCTTTTGGGTAATCCGTCTGCACACATCTAGCAAAGAATTAAAGAATGATTTCCACATCCAACACCTGTTTTTCCAACGGATTAATACACAAGAAGTCAACTCTGAACTTCTGCACAGCTAGATTAAGTGGAGATTAGAGAGAGAAGAAGACCAAACCACTTCCTAACCATTGCTGAACATCTCCAACGGTTCAATTAGGAAAGCAACGGTTAATTAATGCACTCTAAGTATAAATAGAGGTGCATTCAAGTCTTCTCAACAACTACAACTGCTGAAAACGAAAATCATTAAAGTTTTACATTTAGTCCTTCAGTTTTAACTGTAGTGTATCTTTTGATATATAAACTTCAGTGTTTATCATCATTCACTCTTAGAGAGAGTTTCTATATGTAAATCATTTATTTTAAAGAATCACAAGTCAATGGGACTTGGTGATTCGGGATTTCATTGATTACAACTTGTAAGGGGGAGTGAGTTCTAGTGAGAGAACTACTCTTAAGTACAGAATGTGTAATCTTTGTGATAGTGGAAAATTCCAGAGAGTCTAGAGACTGGATGTAGGTCAAGTTGTTAGGACCGAACCAGTATAAATCTCTGTGTCCAGCTGCTCTTCTCTTTACTCTGTTTATCTCTGTTTTTGCTGTTTAAAAATAGGGTCATTCTCAAAAAATTTTAGAATACCCAATTCACCTTCCCTTGGGTATTTAGCTCCACTTTCACCAATTAAGTAACAAAATTCATTATTTATCAGCGAAACAATCCTAAATTTATTTACCAAGAGATACAAATAAGTGTAATAATATTTAATCATCAAATTCCCCCACACTTATCCTCCTTTTGCACTCCTAGGCAAAATTAAAGGCAAAAAAAGAAAAAAGAAAAAAAAAACTTCTTCTTTCTAACAATTGCCAAACTTCAAAAATTGAACAAAGGTCAAAAAGCTTCTCAAAATCAACTAACCAAGACTAAAATTCTTTCATCTCAAATTATAAAGCATGACAATCTCAATCAATGATGCTAATCACACAAGATGGTCTCTCAAGGATGCCCTCAATCAATCTCTCAAGTGTATAGGGTAAACAAGTGTATCGCTCCAATTTTACTCAAGAAAATAGTTCTACCATAGGCTTACTCAATTTCTACTTCTCCACTACTTATAACACATGCATGCAAAAATCAAGAGATCTTGTTATGAAAGGTTGTAATGGGGTTAGGATGAAGGTAGGTAATAGTATGGAATGAGAAGGCTAAGCACCAAAAAGATCAAGAAGAGCACTGATTAACACAATCATTCTACCATGAAAACTTTTATTTCACTCATATTTCTATGTATTTTCTTTCCCTTTTTTTCTCTTTTCTTTCTTTTTTTGTTTTTGTTTGTTTTTGTTTTTGTTTTACTTTTTACTTCTCTTTTCTTTCATTTTTTTTAAAGGGAACCTCATATATATAATCACAATGGCAAAATCAAATATCTTCCCCCCACACTTAAACTGTTGCACTCCTGAGCAACCCCCACACTTAAACACAAAACCAAGGTGAAACCAATGCTCAATAAATTTTCAAGGTGCGGAATAAAATGATTTTACACTGAGGCTTGTAATGTGGCTTAGAAAAGAATGGGTCAAAAAGGCACAAAGAGGCAAGCAAAGGAATCATAATGCAAGGGAAATGTTGTTTGGCCAAAGTGGGGAAAAGAAAAGAAAGAAAACAAGCTTCCATCATACTTATGCACATATAAGTGAAAAATTTAGCTTCAAAAATAAAAGAAGCAAGTTCTAGAGAACACAAATCAAGAGCAGATGCACACATGAAAGAAAGAATGGTCAAAGATGAATTCCATTCGTGCATGCCCAAAATCTCACAAAGGTCAATACCAAATCATGCAACCAGCATCCCAAAATTAACTACCAAGAAATATAATCCAAGAGTCCAGAAATTCAGCCTTAAACAGAAGGATCCATCAAAACCAAGATGTCAAGGTTAACAAGAGGTAGAGCAATCATAGAAAGAGAGTGTGTTATTCATAAAAACTTGTTTTTTTACCTACTAAACTACATTATTTCTACTTTTTCTAATGAATTATGTCCCTCCCCTGTAACATCCTGAATTTTGGACCTGAAGTCTTGAGAATAAGTCTATTTTTGGAAGACTACTAGGCTCTATTTTCGGAAAGTGATAAATTTGAAATCAGTATTTCGTGGGACCCATGAATAGTATTTACTATTCATGTATACGTTTTTACTATTTACAAATACGTATTTAAAAAAAAATATATATATATGTTATTCGCAAATACGTATTTAATACTTGAAATTTGTGAAATATGAATAGTGTTCACTATTCACAAATACGTATTTACTATTTAAAAATACGGTATTTACTATTCCTAAATACGTATTTACTATTCATGCGGGACCCACGGCCAAAATAATTCTCTGCAAACTTTCCCGTGAGTGACAAACTTTCTTGTGAACTTTGAAAAATTTGGCCGCGGGACCCACTTAATATTAATTATAATAATATTATATTATTATTATTTTATTTTATTATTTAAAATATTAAAATATTATTAAAAATTTTCAAAATTTTTCACGAGGCGGCTGAGAGGTTCACGGGGTGCAACTTTTTGATTTTCGAGAAAAATTACGTAAAATGACCCAGAGACGAAAATTACACTTAAAGACCCATTTTCCAACTATAAATAGACCTTCCATTTCATTTCATTCTTCACAACTTCTAAGAGCCATAGAGAGAGGAAGAGAGAGAGAGAGAGAGTATAGAGATATTAGCTTGAGAGTCTTATAATAGCTGGTTGGTGATTCGAGTATTAGCAAGTAACAGGTAACTCTGAATATTCTTCCTTATACTTGTGAATTATGTATGATTATAAATTTGTTTGTTTACTATTTTGGCAAGAATATTTAGAAAATATTTATGGTTTTAAGATCTGGTGTGGGAACTTTGATTTGCAAATCTGCAGAGGTACTATTTATACGTACGTTACTATTCACGTATACCGTATTTACTATTCATTTTTACTATTCACGTATACCGTATTTACTATTCATTTTACTATTCACGTATACCGTATTTACTATTCATTTTACTATTCACGTATGCCGTATTTACTATTCATAATACTATTCACGTATACATACCGTATTTACTATTCACGTATACATACCGTATGTACTCTTCATTTTTACTATTCATGTATATATACCGTGTTTTACTATTCACATATACACATAGTATTTTACTATTCACAGATACACATAGTATTTACTATTCATAAATACGCATATTGATGTATAAAACTTTATGGTATAATAATGCATTATTTTGAGTGAACATATTCATCATGGCGGTTGTATTATGATGGGTGGAGTAAGGAGGGATTTGAATGATAAGAATGATTTATGCCACCACTCGGTGCACAGTGGATGGTACTTGTTTCAGGGCCCCATCTTCCATGTTTTCCTCTGGCCGGGATTTCATTGGAGTTGTGGGACATGTGACACCTCCTTAGTTATTTTAAAGGAGGGGAGCCATAGTCCAGATTTAAGCTATATACCTTTGGCCGGGTGTATCTTAAGTTTTGGTGAGCTTGGAACAATTCAGTCAAATGAATGAGTTTCTATTGGACTATGTGTTAGCCTATGGTTCCAGTCAGCGGTATATGGTTGGAAGGTGATATAAGGGAGGGTGCATACTGCATAATGCATTTCTGAACAGTTCAAGAATTTGATATAATGATGAATATTCTGTAAAGACATGAGATGAGAACTTTTGAGGTATATATGTTTTATTACCTTCTATATTGATGACTAATAGTATAAATAATTTTGTATGAGAAATTATGGAATCTACATATATATTTGAAATCAGCCCATACCTTTTTGTCATATATTATTTGCTCGTGTACGGTAGAAATATTCAGTAGTTACTGAGATGTGGAAATCTCATCCCATATTAACAATTTTCAGGTGAATATTTTAGTAGAGAACAAGGAAAGGCACCTATGGAGTAAGCTTTGGAGGCTCTATTGTGCTCCTATGGTTTATGTTATGTTATTTTATTTGCCATGAACCTAAGACTTCCGCTTTGTACTAAACTCTGAAACATTCTTGGAAATTTATTTTGAATATGAATTATGAATTTTATTTTGAAAGGTTACGTAATTTAGTGATCTGGATATCGAAAATCCTTATTGAAGGTATTTCAAATATTTTGGTCAAGTTTTTGGGTGATGAAATTGAGGCGTTTACATTTTTGGTATCAGAGCAAAGGTTCTGGCCAATCTGTAAATTTCCTATCAGTTTTCTAAATAAAAATTTTGAGGTCCTGGCAAATTAAATATCATAACATGTGCATTTTCCTTTATAGTTTTGGATTCTTTTTACCTAATTTTCTTGTGACATTCATGATAGGAGAAGAATGGGTTAATCAAAATATTCAAGTGATTGATTATGAGGATTTATGATTTGAGGATGTGATTGAGATTAAATTTCAGAGCTGCGTAGCGGAAGATGGTAAGTAGAAAATTTATTGAATATTGGATTCTGTAGGCCCAAAATTACTTTCTAGGGGATGAAAATTTTTATTGGTGTCTAGGAAAGTGATTGAAAGACTAAGCCCCTATTTGATGTTTATTCAATTAGTTGCCGTTGTAAAAAGTATGAAGAAATTTTCGCTAGATTTACACTTACCTAGCTAATTTATATGAGTAACAGATGACAATACCATAACAGAATACGGGCATAGTCTTGATTATACAAAATAACTGGCTTAAGTTTGAATTTAATAAGATAAAGTTGAGTTTGGCAGGGAAACTCGAAAATCCTTATGAATCCTAGAATAAGAGATTACAAACATTAGCAAGAAGGCTAAGAAGAATAGACTATATTATTTCAAGCATCAAGAGCAACAGTTGGTACAATTCCACCACAAGCGTTGACCATCTCAAGTTTAAGTCTATTAATTTCTTCCTGAGCGGCTGCACTTGAGAGAGGACCATCAGAAGACATTGTTTTTCTCAATCTAGCTATTTGCCTCATAGTGCTTCGAATTTTTACATAAGGCCAATGCCTTATTCCTTCCCTATGGCATATTTTCATTAAGACATTTTTGCATAGACGAACTTGTTTAGCCGCTTCTTGTTGAGGTAAATGGAATAAGTCTCTAAGATCATTTATTGACATTGATGCACCTCTAATATTTTGTTCAGCTCTTGATCGGTATGAATCACTAGGTATGGGGACTGAAGGATTATTATTTACAACCATGAGCTCTTTTCCTTTATTGGTTATATTTTCTGTATTGGTTGGAAATGAACTATTAGGGAGTTCATTTTGATTTTTAGTCCATTCCAAACCAACACAGAGGGCCTCATAGTAGGCTGATAGGGGATCCGACACCAAGACATACCCTAAAGATTTTTGATTCAAACAATAATTTTCTAGAAAATGTTTGATATCATCTAAATTTTTCTTACCAAAGTCAAATACTTGAGGACTGGAAGAACCTCCTTGTACGTCCTGGTGAAAGACAGCGTGGCATATCATACCAATCCTCCCATGAACTTCAAGTTTATGGTATTGAAGTCCATTGGTATGAATGATCTCTCGTAGAACATGGCAGCAACCACATGAAAATGGATTAGTAGTCTCAGTCAAGGTAGAAGCAGGATTCCTTGGTTGAGAAGGTACCGTAGACTCCATAAGTTCTGCCACATTACGACACCTTTGCACAGGTCGCCTTGATGGACCTGCTTCAGATTCCTTTCTGTTAGTAGTTGTAAAAGTAGAATCTTGTATCCTTGGAGGAGGAGTAGGAATGTTAATCGTTGAGGCAGATGAATGAACGTTCATACTTACGGGATTTTGGGGAAGTAAAGAAGAATAAGGGTATGATACATTGTTTGACAAGTCAGACAACATGTTAGTCTGATAGTCATGAAGTAAGGCTTCAAGAAAGAAAGGGTTGAATGAATCGGAGACTGGAATAGAGTTACTTGAACCGGCCATGTTTAAGGATAATGTGGAAGGTTATAGTGAAGGTTACGATCGGAGAGGAAACGAATATGTGGAGGTTTTGTGAAGTTTGAGAGAACGTGAAACATTTACTCTTTCTTTACTCGATTTATAGCTGGGCTAGCAACATCTATATTTTGTTAAGCAGCATCGGATTCTCATCTGTCGTTAGCTCAGAATCATGTAGACTTTGTTGTTATGCGGAAAATTTTATGGCACCGCACCCTAGTACACCCTAGCCACCATTAGGGGTCGCAGTTTCCTAGACCTTTGTAGACAGAAATCGCTATGGCATTTATTGCTAGCTGTGTTTTCAAGAAAGTAAGTTTGGACGTTTATACGCGCATTTATCTAAGAAATCTGTCTTGGATATGCAGCTGACTCAAGATGTCGGAATTGACATTTGAAAATAGGATTTTAAGCGTAAGCGTGCTAAGGTGATAGTAATCTTGGGAAGGGTGACTTTCTAATAATATTAGATGAACCGGAGAGAATCCGAAGATTTGAAATGATGATGAGTTGTGCCAATTAACCCGAGAGCATTCTTCACTCTCTGAGTATCCGAAGAACTCTATGAATTTGTCACAGATAATTCAAAGACTAAGGTTTTTGGATAAACATGTTGGAAGATCGATGGAAAGGTATGAAATGGTGATCCTTAGGAATGCCAGAAAGATGTTAGAATGAATATAGTAAATATTGAGGATAGGATTTAATTTAATCTAAGCTGAAATAGAACTTAAGAACGAAATGAGCCTTTGTGATATTGCAGGTTGAGGTAGAATTAGAACCTTGTGAATGTTGCTGAGGTTGTAGATAGTCTTCGTATAATCCAAGAATTAGATTAGGAATTGTGAATCATGATCTTAGTATGTATAATGGGTATTTTTGGGGAAACACGAATTATCAGTTGATGTTGAGGTTATAAGAATCAAATTGTAAACTTGACTATTGATGTCTGGGAATATTTGAGAATAGACTTGAATTCAATCTGAGTTAAGATAGTATGTCTAATTATGAAAGTATGAAATCCGGTGATTTATGTTATAATATTAGTATGTTATTTGGGTGTGATTAATAGATAACTATGAGAGGAACAGATGATATTTAGTATATGTCTTTGAGATACTAAGGATTGAATTCGAATCATGTGAACAATGCTGAGGTTGTGAGAATAATATTTGAATGTTTTAGATCTTAGTCTAGGAATTGTGAAACATGAATTTAGAATGTTCTATGGGTATTATTGAGGACACATGATATCTCTGTCTTGCTGATATTGAAGTTCTAAGAGTTGATTTGTAATTTGACAATTATCATTTTTGGGGAAAGTTTGAGGATAGTTCTTAAATGATATAAGCTATGGAGTATGATGAATCTAGTATGAATAATCGGGGTTTTAGAAATAGGATGATGAATCTGAAAGTTGGTAGGGGATCTAGAGGGTTGCTACTAGAAGAAATGTAATATAACAGTTTAACTTAACAGTTGTATTGATTCTTTAGGAGACTGAATTGATTGAATAAATTGAGATATTAGAATATGGTATTAATTGATTTGAGAGAAATAGGGAACAAAATGTGATACCAACATGTGTAAGGTGTTCAGAGATTGCCAACTGTTTAGCTAGCATAGGAAATGATCTTGATAATAGAATCTTTCTTTAGAAATAATGAATTGAGTGTTTCATGGATGAGTTGAGTAGAATGAATTGGAACCTGGAATGTATTCGGAGTTGGTGACTATTTAAAATAGTTGCTAGGTCCCTGAGTATTTGAATTTTGAACTTACCAATGCACTTGCTGTGTTTGGAAATTTTTACGCAATATTTACAACAGGATTTAAGACTAGTTTGTAATCGACATTTATAAACTATGATGTCTCATGGAATGAATCCTTGCGAAATTAGAACAAGAATTGACTTTTAAATTATGATTGTGGTGGAAGGTGTACAAGCTAGAAGAGGTTGGAAACTGTTGTGGATATACTTAGTTTGCGGAATCTTGCCAAATGTACTTGTTTTTGAATTACTTGCCATTGGTGAAAGCTAGATTTAGTAAGTGAGTGTTTTCTTAAACTTGAATTGAGGAAGCACGGGTATAGGATAGACGAGCAGAGGCTTGAGGCGGTAAGACCCGTTGAGCTAGTTTGCATATGGTGGTATCTCTAGGCTATAAGACTTATGTGCCTAGTATTGTGTTTGTTGCCTAACATGGTAACATTAGACCTGTATGTCTAAAGTTTATCTTAAGGTTGGCAGAATAATCAGATTATATCATGTGGTGGTTATTATGGCCTGAGGGTAACTCCTTAAGCTGTAAGATCTGAATATCCAGCGTCGTGGTAGTGCAATGAAATAAGCAAAAAGGAAGAATGAACTGGCCTGTGAGGCCAGTATAACCAAGCGCTCAAATAAGGAACTAGTGGATCTTGTGTCTGAATATTACTTTGGGTACAGGATGAACGAAAATTGTGTTGTGTGCTTGGTAAGCATGTTTGGGAAAGAGATAGGACTTAAAGATAATATGACACATAAAGCTGAGCCGGAGCGGATTGTTGATGCGGGGGATAAGCAATTGAGGAACAAGGCTATTAGCTTGTAAAGGTTGTGTGTAAAGGAATGGCTCCTGGAGATGCTACTTGGGAAACGGAGGAGAGCATGCGACAAGCTTATCCACATTTATTTAAATAGGTTAGAATTCTTACCATATTACAAAATTTTGGGGACAAAATTTTTTTTAGGAGGGGAGAAATGTAACATCCTGAATTTTGGACCTGAAGTCTTGAGAATAAGTCTATTTTTGGAAGACTACTAGGCTCTATTTTCGGAAAGTGATAAATTTGAAATCAGTATTTCGTGGGACCCATGAATAGTATTTACTATTCATGTATACGTTTTTACTATTTACAAATACGTATTTAAAAAAAAATATATATATATGTTATTCGCAAATACGTATTTAATACTTGAAATTTGTGAAATATGAATAGTGTTCACTATTCACAAATACGTATTTACTATTTAAAAATACGGTATTTACTATTCCTAAATACGTATTTACTATTCATGCGGGACCCACGGCCAAAATAATTCTCTGCAAACTTTCCCGTGAGTGACAAACTTTCTTGTGAACTTTGAAAAATTTGGCCGCGGGACCCACTTAATATTAATTATAATAATATTATATTATTATTATTTTATTTTATTATTTAAAATATTAAAATATTATTAAAAATTTTCAAAATTTTTCACGAGGCGGCTGAGAGGTTCACGGGGTGCAACTTTTTGATTTTCGAGAAAAATTACGTAAAATGACCCAGAGACGAAAATTACACTTAAAGACCCATTTTCCAACTATAAATAGACCTTCCATTTCATTTCATTCTTCACAACTTCTAAGAGCCATAGAGAGAGGAAGAGAGAGAGAGAGAGAGTATAGAGATATTAGCTTGAGAGTCTTATAATAGCTGGTTGGTGATTCGAGTATTAGCAAGTAACAGGTAACTCTGAATATTCTTCCTTATACTTGTGAATTATGTATGATTATAAATTTGTTTGTTTACTATTTTGGCAAGAATATTTAGAAAATATTTATGGTTTTAAGATCTGGTGTGGGAACTTTGATTTGCAAATCTGCAGAGGTACTATTTATACGTACGTTACTATTCACGTATACCGTATTTACTATTCATTTTTACTATTCACGTATACCGTATTTACTATTCATTTTACTATTCACGTATACCGTATTTACTATTCATTTTACTATTCACGTATGCCGTATTTACTATTCATAATACTATTCACGTATACATACCGTATTTACTATTCACGTATACATACCGTATGTACTCTTCATTTTTACTATTCATGTATATATACCGTGTTTTACTATTCACATATACACATAGTATTTTACTATTCACAGATACACATAGTATTTACTATTCATAAATACGCATATTGATGTATAAAACTTTATGGTATAATAATGCATTATTTTGAGTGAACATATTCATCATGGCGGTTGTATTATGATGGGTGGAGTAAGGAGGGATTTGAATGATAAGAATGATTTATGCCACCACTCGGTGCACAGTGGATGGTACTTGTTTCAGGGCCCCATCTTCCATGTTTTCCTCTGGCCGGGATTTCATTGGAGTTGTGGGACATGTGACACCTCCTTAGTTATTTTAAAGGAGGGGAGCCATAGTCCAGATTTAAGCTATATACCTTTGGCCGGGTGTATCTTAAGTTTTGGTGAGCTTGGAACAATTCAGTCAAATGAATGAGTTTCTATTGGACTATGTGTTAGCCTATGGTTCCAGTCAGCGGTATATGGTTGGAAGGTGATATAAGGGAGGGTGCATACTGCATAATGCATTTCTGAACAGTTCAAGAATTTGATATAATGATGAATATTCTGTAAAGACATGAGATGAGAACTTTTGAGGTATATATGTTTTATTACCTTCTATATTGATGACTAATAGTATAAATAATTTTGTATGAGAAATTATGGAATCTACATATATATTTGAAATCAGCCCATACCTTTTTGTCATATATTATTTGCTCGTGTACGGTAGAAATATTCAGTAGTTACTGAGATGTGGAAATCTCATCCCATATTAACAATTTTCAGGTGAATATTTTAGTAGAGAACAAGGAAAGGCACCTATGGAGTAAGCTTTGGAGGCTCTATTGTGCTCCTATGGTTTATGTTATGTTATTTTATTTGCCATGAACCTAAGACTTCCGCTTTGTACTAAACTCTGAAACATTCTTGGAAATTTATTTTGAATATGAATTATGAATTTTATTTTGAAAGGTTACGTAATTTAGTGATCTGGATATCGAAAATCCTTATTGAAGGTATTTCAAATATTTTGGTCAAGTTTTTGGGTGATGAAATTGAGGCGTTTACATTTTTGGTATCAGAGCAAAGGTTCTGGCCAATCTGTAAATTTCCTATCAGTTTTCTAAATAAAAATTTTGAGGTCCTGGCAAATTAAATATCATAACATGTGCATTTTCCTTTATAGTTTTGGATTCTTTTTACCTAATTTTCTTGTGACATTCATGATAGGAGAAGAATGGGTTAATCAAAATATTCAAGTGATTGATTATGAGGATTTATGATTTGAGGATGTGATTGAGATTAAATTTCAGAGCTGCGTAGCGGAAGATGGTAAGTAGAAAATTTATTGAATATTGGATTCTGTAGGCCCAAAATTACTTTCTAGGGGATGAAAATTTTTATTGGTGTCTAGGAAAGTGATTGAAAGACTAAGCCCCTATTTGATGTTTATTCAATTAGTTGCCGTTGTAAAAAGTATGAAGAAATTTTCGCTAGATTTACACTTACCTAGCTAATTTATATGAGTAACAGATGACAATACCATAACAGAATACGGGCATAGTCTTGATTATACAAAATAACTGGCTTAAGTTTGAATTTAATAAGATAAAGTTGAGTTTGGCAGGGAAACTCGAAAATCCTTATGAATCCTAGAATAAGAGATTACAAACATTAGCAAGAAGGCTAAGAAGAATAGACTATATTATTTCAAGCATCAAGAGCAACAGTTGGTACAATTCCACCACAAGCGTTGACCATCTCAAGTTTAAGTCTATTAATTTCTTCCTGAGCGGCTGCACTTGAGAGAGGACCATCAGAAGACATTGTTTTTCTCAATCTAGCTATTTGCCTCATAGTGCTTCGAATTTTTACATAAGGCCAATGCCTTATTCCTTCCCTATGGCATATTTTCATTAAGACATTTTTGCATAGACGAACTTGTTTAGCCGCTTCTTGTTGAGGTAAATGGAATAAGTCTCTAAGATCATTTATTGACATTGATGCACCTCTAATATTTTGTTCAGCTCTTGATCGGTATGAATCACTAGGTATGGGGACTGAAGGATTATTATTTACAACCATGAGCTCTTTTCCTTTATTGGTTATATTTTCTGTATTGGTTGGAAATGAACTATTAGGGAGTTCATTTTGATTTTTAGTCCATTCCAAACCAACACAGAGGGCCTCATAGTAGGCTGATAGGGGATCCGACACCAAGACATACCCTAAAGATTTTTGATTCAAACAATAATTTTCTAGAAAATGTTTGATATCATCTAAATTTTTCTTACCAAAGTCAAATACTTGAGGACTGGAAGAACCTCCTTGTACGTCCTGGTGAAAGACAGCGTGGCATATCATACCAATCCTCCCATGAACTTCAAGTTTATGGTATTGAAGTCCATTGGTATGAATGATCTCTCGTAGAACATGGCAGCAACCACATGAAAATGGATTAGTAGTCTCAGTCAAGGTAGAAGCAGGATTCCTTGGTTGAGAAGGTACCGTAGACTCCATAAGTTCTGCCACATTACGACACCTTTGCACAGGTCGCCTTGATGGACCTGCTTCAGATTCCTTTCTGTTAGTAGTTGTAAAAGTAGAATCTTGTATCCTTGGAGGAGGAGTAGGAATGTTAATCGTTGAGGCAGATGAATGAACGTTCATACTTACGGGATTTTGGGGAAGTAAAGAAGAATAAGGGTATGATACATTGTTTGACAAGTCAGACAACATGTTAGTCTGATAGTCATGAAGTAAGGCTTCAAGAAAGAAAGGGTTGAATGAATCGGAGACTGGAATAGAGTTACTTGAACCGGCCATGTTTAAGGATAATGTGGAAGGTTATAGTGAAGGTTACGATCGGAGAGGAAACGAATATGTGGAGGTTTTGTGAAGTTTGAGAGAACGTGAAACATTTACTCTTTCTTTACTCGATTTATAGCTGGGCTAGCAACATCTATATTTTGTTAAGCAGCATCGGATTCTCATCTGTCGTTAGCTCAGAATCATGTAGACTTTGTTGTTATGCGGAAAATTTTATGGCACCGCACCCTAGTACACCCTAGCCACCATTAGGGGTCGCAGTTTCCTAGACCTTTGTAGACAGAAATCGCTATGGCATTTATTGCTAGCTGTGTTTTCAAGAAAGTAAGTTTGGACGTTTATACGCGCATTTATCTAAGAAATCTGTCTTGGATATGCAGCTGACTCAAGATGTCGGAATTGACATTTGAAAATAGGATTTTAAGCGTAAGCGTGCTAAGGTGATAGTAATCTTGGGAAGGGTGACTTTCTAATAATATTAGATGAACCGGAGAGAATCCGAAGATTTGAAATGATGATGAGTTGTGCCAATTAACCCGAGAGCATTCTTCACTCTCTGAGTATCCGAAGAACTCTATGAATTTGTCACAGATAATTCAAAGACTAAGGTTTTTGGATAAACATGTTGGAAGATCGATGGAAAGGTATGAAATGGTGATCCTTAGGAATGCCAGAAAGATGTTAGAATGAATATAGTAAATATTGAGGATAGGATTTAATTTAATCTAAGCTGAAATAGAACTTAAGAACGAAATGAGCCTTTGTGATATTGCAGGTTGAGGTAGAATTAGAACCTTGTGAATGTTGCTGAGGTTGTAGATAGTCTTCGTATAATCCAAGAATTAGATTAGGAATTGTGAATCATGATCTTAGTATGTATAATGGGTATTTTTGGGGAAACACGAATTATCAGTTGATGTTGAGGTTATAAGAATCAAATTGTAAACTTGACTATTGATGTCTGGGAATATTTGAGAATAGACTTGAATTCAATCTGAGTTAAGATAGTATGTCTAATTATGAAAGTATGAAATCCGGTGATTTATGTTATAATATTAGTATGTTATTTGGGTGTGATTAATAGATAACTATGAGAGGAACAGATGATATTTAGTATATGTCTTTGAGATACTAAGGATTGAATTCGAATCATGTGAACAATGCTGAGGTTGTGAGAATAATATTTGAATGTTTTAGATCTTAGTCTAGGAATTGTGAAACATGAATTTAGAATGTTCTATGGGTATTATTGAGGACACATGATATCTCTGTCTTGCTGATATTGAAGTTCTAAGAGTTGATTTGTAATTTGACAATTATCATTTTTGGGGAAAGTTTGAGGATAGTTCTTAAATGATATAAGCTATGGAGTATGATGAATCTAGTATGAATAATCGGGGTTTTAGAAATAGGATGATGAATCTGAAAGTTGGTAGGGGATCTAGAGGGTTGCTACTAGAAGAAATGTAATATAACAGTTTAACTTAACAGTTGTATTGATTCTTTAGGAGACTGAATTGATTGAATAAATTGAGATATTAGAATATGGTATTAATTGATTTGAGAGAAATAGGGAACAAAATGTGATACCAACATGTGTAAGGTGTTCAGAGATTGCCAACTGTTTAGCTAGCATAGGAAATGATCTTGATAATAGAATCTTTCTTTAGAAATAATGAATTGAGTGTTTCATGGATGAGTTGAGTAGAATGAATTGGAACCTGGAATGTATTCGGAGTTGGTGACTATTTAAAATAGTTGCTAGGTCCCTGAGTATTTGAATTTTGAACTTACCAATGCACTTGCTGTGTTTGGAAATTTTTACGCAATATTTACAACAGGATTTAAGACTAGTTTGTAATCGACATTTATAAACTATGATGTCTCATGGAATGAATCCTTGCGAAATTAGAACAAGAATTGACTTTTAAATTATGATTGTGGTGGAAGGTGTACAAGCTAGAAGAGGTTGGAAACTGTTGTGGATATACTTAGTTTGCGGAATCTTGCCAAATGTACTTGTTTTTGAATTACTTGCCATTGGTGAAAGCTAGATTTAGTAAGTGAGTGTTTTCTTAAACTTGAATTGAGGAAGCACGGGTATAGGATAGACGAGCAGAGGCTTGAGGCGGTAAGACCCGTTGAGCTAGTTTGCATATGGTGGTATCTCTAGGCTATAAGACTTATGTGCCTAGTATTGTGTTTGTTGCCTAACATGGTAACATTAGACCTGTATGTCTAAAGTTTATCTTAAGGTTGGCAGAATAATCAGATTATATCATGTGGTGGTTATTATGGCCTGAGGGTAACTCCTTAAGCTGTAAGATCTGAATATCCAGCGTCGTGGTAGTGCAATGAAATAAGCAAAAAGGAAGAATGAACTGGCCTGTGAGGCCAGTATAACCAAGCGCTCAAATAAGGAACTAGTGGATCTTGTGTCTGAATATTACTTTGGGTACAGGATGAACGAAAATTGTGTTGTGTGCTTGGTAAGCATGTTTGGGAAAGAGATAGGACTTAAAGATAATATGACACATAAAGCTGAGCCGGAGCGGATTGTTGATGCGGGGGATAAGCAATTGAGGAACAAGGCTATTAGCTTGTAAAGGTTGTGTGTAAAGGAATGGCTCCTGGAGATGCTACTTGGGAAACGGAGGAGAGCATGCGACAAGCTTATCCACATTTATTTAAATAGGTTAGAATTCTTACCATATTACAAAATTTTGGGGACAAAATTTTTTTTAGGAGGGGAGAAATGTAACATCCTGAATTTTGGACCTGAAGTCTTGAGAATAAGTCTATTTTTGGAAGACTACTAGGCTCTATTTTCGGAAAGTGATAAATTTGAAATCAGTATTTCGTGGGACCCATGAATAGTATTTACTATTCATGTATACGTTTTTACTATTTACAAATACGTATTTAAAAAAAAATATATATATATGTTATTCGCAAATACGTATTTAATACTTGAAATTTGTGAAATATGAATAGTGTTCACTATTCACAAATACGTATTTACTATTTAAAAATACGGTATTTACTATTCCTAAATACGTATTTACTATTCATGCGGGACCCACGGCCAAAATAATTCTCTGCAAACTTTCCCGTGAGTGACAAACTTTCTTGTGAACTTTGAAAAATTTGGCCGCGGGACCCACTTAATATTAATTATAATAATATTATATTATTATTATTTTATTTTATTATTTAAAATATTAAAATATTATTAAAAATTTTCAAAATTTTTCACGAGGCGGCTGAGAGGTTCACGGGGTGCAACTTTTTGATTTTCGAGAAAAATTACGTAAAATGACCCAGAGACGAAAATTACACTTAAAGACCCATTTTCCAACTATAAATAGACCTTCCATTTCATTTCATTCTTCACAACTTCTAAGAGCCATAGAGAGAGGAAGAGAGAGAGAGAGAGAGTATAGAGATATTAGCTTGAGAGTCTTATAATAGCTGGTTGGTGATTCGAGTATTAGCAAGTAACAGGTAACTCTGAATATTCTTCCTTATACTTGTGAATTATGTATGATTATAAATTTGTTTGTTTACTATTTTGGCAAGAATATTTAGAAAATATTTATGGTTTTAAGATCTGGTGTGGGAACTTTGATTTGCAAATCTGCAGAGGTACTATTTATACGTACGTTACTATTCACGTATACCGTATTTACTATTCATTTTTACTATTCACGTATACCGTATTTACTATTCATTTTACTATTCACGTATACCGTATTTACTATTCATTTTACTATTCACGTATGCCGTATTTACTATTCATAATACTATTCACGTATACATACCGTATTTACTATTCACGTATACATACCGTATGTACTCTTCATTTTTACTATTCATGTATATATACCGTGTTTTACTATTCACATATACACATAGTATTTTACTATTCACAGATACACATAGTATTTACTATTCATAAATACGCATATTGATGTATAAAACTTTATGGTATAATAATGCATTATTTTGAGTGAACATATTCATCATGGCGGTTGTATTATGATGGGTGGAGTAAGGAGGGATTTGAATGATAAGAATGATTTATGCCACCACTCGGTGCACAGTGGATGGTACTTGTTTCAGGGCCCCATCTTCCATGTTTTCCTCTGGCCGGGATTTCATTGGAGTTGTGGGACATGTGACACCTCCTTAGTTATTTTAAAGGAGGGGAGCCATAGTCCAGATTTAAGCTATATACCTTTGGCCGGGTGTATCTTAAGTTTTGGTGAGCTTGGAACAATTCAGTCAAATGAATGAGTTTCTATTGGACTATGTGTTAGCCTATGGTTCCAGTCAGCGGTATATGGTTGGAAGGTGATATAAGGGAGGGTGCATACTGCATAATGCATTTCTGAACAGTTCAAGAATTTGATATAATGATGAATATTCTGTAAAGACATGAGATGAGAACTTTTGAGGTATATATGTTTTATTACCTTCTATATTGATGACTAATAGTATAAATAATTTTGTATGAGAAATTATGGAATCTACATATATATTTGAAATCAGCCCATACCTTTTTGTCATATATTATTTGCTCGTGTACGGTAGAAATATTCAGTAGTTACTGAGATGTGGAAATCTCATCCCATATTAACAATTTTCAGGTGAATATTTTAGTAGAGAACAAGGAAAGGCACCTATGGAGTAAGCTTTGGAGGCTCTATTGTGCTCCTATGGTTTATGTTATGTTATTTTATTTGCCATGAACCTAAGACTTCCGCTTTGTACTAAACTCTGAAACATTCTTGGAAATTTATTTTGAATATGAATTATGAATTTTATTTTGAAAGGTTACGTAATTTAGTGATCTGGATATCGAAAATCCTTATTGAAGGTATTTCAAATATTTTGGTCAAGTTTTTGGGTGATGAAATTGAGGCGTTTACATCCCCCACACTTATCTCCCTCATACAACAATTAAGCCCAAGTAATCATATGAATTAGGAAGAAAATAAGTAAGGAAAGAGACAACCTTTGTTAGAGTATCTTGAGTCGCTTGAAGGAAAAGTTCTCATCTTTGATGAGAATCATGAATTTTTCCCTTGAAATATTTTCTCCCGCATTGAATTTCCTTGGTGGAGGTGGCTCAAGATCTATTGGAAGAGGTCCAAGAATGTACGGTGGATGTTGGTTCCATCGACAACCTTTCCAAGAATGTGCCTACAAATAAGACAAGCAAATAGTAGTATCCCATCCAAAAATAGAGACATGGAGAGATTTTGAGTGAACGAAAGGCATGTTAAGTTTCAAACTCTCCAAGTAACTATCACATCCAAGGAAATCAATGATACTCCCATCAGTAGGAGTCAATGCAAGCAATCAATCATATTGTGAACATTCTCTTGTGTTTGCAAAATGGAAGGTGTGGAATCCAACTTAGTGTTGGAGTGCACCACATCATCGTTGCAATCATAAGAGATAGAAGGGAAAAGAGTGGAAGAATGAAGAGAATTTTTCAAATCATCACCACTTGGAATATGTAAAGATTCAAAATAATTATCTTGTTTTTCTAAATCAGGTGGCAAATCACAAGAAAGTACTTGTTGGAAAGATTCATCAACATGCATGATTTTATTAATCAAAATTTCAGAATCTTTGTCACCAACAAGACTACAAGGAGGTAATCCAATGAGAACTTTTTGCATTTGGTATTCTAGGCTATGATCTTTCTCACTCACATCAACAACAGAATCTACAAGTAATGTAGAATCACTAAGCAAGTCAAAATCACCAAATAATGCAGCATTAATCTCATGCAAATAGGGCACCATTCATTATCAGAACATGCACAATTGGCAGAATTACTCGTCCATGCAAAATTAGGATAATCAACATACCATTGAGCAAGAACATCATCAACAACATTGGCATCCATGCTTGATTCAACCTTTTCAAAATTGACATGCTTACTATCATCAATAGTACAAGAGGGTGCATTTTGATCAATGGTAAAATCAACCACTTCACTAAATGCTTTCTTTTGAAGCTCAACAAGTAAATCACATTTTTCATGATAACAATCTACACATATTTGATATTCTTCACAACAGCATGAAAATATGTCATTCAATTTATCGCAAACATCACTAGTACTATGAAGAGAGGCATTTTCATCAGTTAAAGCATCACATGAAGAAATAGGAACACACTCATCAACAAGTACAATCAAATCACTACTACTAAAGCCAATTGGTTGAGCAATTACATTTCCAAACAATTGAGGGGATTCAACAATGATTTCCTCGTCCACCTCATTATCACTCAAATCATGAATTGCTTCATTAGTCAAAATAGTAGGAGAGTCTACTTCTATAAGGATATGATCATTACCAAATGGAAAAGAGGACTCTTCAATGCACTTTTGTACTTGTCTCACTTCTTGTGCATGTGTGACCATGATAGAAGGAAAATTCATTTTCAACACTTGTGCTTGCTACTCAATTTCATTTGCTAATCTCTCAGATGATTTCACTTTTTGTTTCATCATTCTACAAATAGAGTCTATTTGTTGATGAAGGTTGTCTTTATGTGACCACTCCTTATTTACAACCCAAGCCATTTGATTTTGGTGATCTCCAACAACTTCACAAAATGAAGAATCTTGGTTGGGCATATATGGTTGAGAATGAGGTTCATAAGATGGGTCAAATGGGTATTGGGATTCATGAGATAGATGGCATGGTCTTGAAGTGGGATAGAATGAAGGATGGTATGGTAAGTGAGAAGGTTGATGATATTGTTGAAATGGAGGTTGGTGGTATGGTTCATTTAATGGGTAGTGGAAAGGACCATGACATTCTTGATTGCTTACAAAAGAGTGAGAATTGAAAGGTGGATTATGATTGCCATAAAACCAAGCCATGAAATTTCAATACAATTAATTTCCAAGGAATTACAAGAAAACTATCTAACTATAAACTATAAAAACTAAAAAAAGGAATCTAATAAAATACAAATGCAAGTGAAAAAGAAAAGAATATATATATATTGAAAATGATGAAAAATGCAAGTATGCTATGAATTAACTTGGAGACATAGTGAATTCAAACAAATAAGCCCAAAATCATATCAAATTTGATACAAACATACCACATAGAAGCTACCAAGTCAAGACAATGCAATGAATTATATGCAAGCTACCTATAAAAAATCAAAAATGCAAATCTAACAAGCTTCACAAGAGAAACCCCTTGTCAAAAGTGAATTTGACAGTTAAATCACCTAGGGAACCAATTATTTAGCTCCCCGGCAACGGCGCCATTTGATGAATACCTTTTGTCATTAGCCTTGGGATCCACAATCAACAATTAACCAAGGATTGCGTATAGGCAAACCTATGATCATTCTCTCTTTTCGAGGAGCCTTTTATTGAATTCTAAGTAATCTAAATGTCATGCAAATGCAATGAAAACATGGGGAATTGGGTTTTGGATTTTTAAATTAATAAACCAAAATAGAAATGCAATTTAAATGAAGCAAAGAAAAAATAGAATATAAGAAAACGAGAAGAAACAGATTAAAATCAATCAACCCAACATTCAGATTCCAGAGACTTCCATCATTGAACAAAATATAAATAACCCACGTTTGGCTCTGGACGAACCGAGATCTCTGCATTTGCCCAGAAGATCCCTCGACTAGATGATCGCCTAGAATATGTTCGAACAGTGGCGTCCCAATGTGCGATCGCACAGCAAAACTTAAACCTAGTTCGAACTCAGTCCTTGGGATAAACCAAACTGAATATTAAATCTAATATTCGAACTATTTCCAAAAATCGGATCCGATAAGATGAAAATAGAAATGAGTTAAATTGCCGATAAAGCGCAAGTTCTCTGGACAATCATGGAATCCTCAACGTTGGGTTAATCAAAGAAGCTTAGCCAAGCATGGCTAGAAAAAACGCAGAAGAAAAGATGAAGAAGAACATGAAGAACAACTCAGAGAAAATAAAAAGCTTCTAATTTAATCCGAAAATCTCCTACAATGTCCTTCCGAATATTAGCGGCTGACCTAAGTCCTAACTAAATAAACCCTAGCTGCCAAAGTAAAATAGGCTCTACAAGTTTGGCCCAAAATAGAAATAAAATAAAACTGGACTTTAATGACAAAATTCGAGCAAAATAAAAATCCAGAAAAATGGGTCTGTCTTTAGCTCCAATTTTGTCCATCTTCTTGTCCGAATCAGCCTTCTGAGTCTTCATAACAATTGTAGCTCTTTGAATCATCTAAAAAAGAAAAGAAGAATCAAGCTAATAGGATATCTAGATCAAAAGTTATGGCGAAAATACTAAATCACTGTAAATCTGGAATTTAATCATAAAAACCCAATTAAAAGCTCAAAACCCAATTAAGTAACAAAATCCATTATTTATCCGTGAAACAATCCTAAATTTATTCACCAAGAGATACAAATAAGTGTAATAATATTCAATCATCAAAGGTGTAATTTTAACCTTTCTTCAATTTTCTTAGAATTTCTAGTGGAACTCAAGCAACTTCTTTTCATTCATTTTCAGTCCAATTTAATGGTCAAAATGGAACAAAGAAGTATTGATTCCTTATATTCATTAGTGCCAACATATATCTCAAAATTTTCCATTTCGGGGAAATTGAATATTTTGGGTAAAATTGACTTTTTAGTCAAAATTCACCATTTCTTTTATTTAATTACATATACATTATATAGGAAATTTATCAGAGAAAATTTTGGGATATTACAATACTACTATCAATTTACTCAAAATTCCACTGCAGAGATTCTTAATTATTCTGATGATGAAGGGAAAAGAATCCAAATTAATGTCACCATTAAAAATTCAAGGAAATATAATTAAAACTCTCGTTGAAATCCATATTAATGCAACACATATGTATGGGTCTAATCAATAATATAATAATGATCTTAGACAAAAAAATTCCATTGATTCTTCTAATTAAAGTTTAAAATAACTTCTTAATCAAAATGATAATGCACGTGTGCTTGTCATAATGCTCCTCAAAATTTCCATCTCAAGTGTTCGACACAAATAAAAAGGGAAAAAATCACAAAACAATCGGAATACTTGATAACCAGAGATCAATTTCTTGAACCCATCTAATGATCATAGTGTATTTAATCAACGCCACTCAGCCAAAATTCCCTTAATTAATTTGAAGCGGTACTTTTATTATTTTTACTTTAATTATGACATCACCGATCCGACCAAATCCAAACCAGACCAACCGAGTCATCCTAGAAACTGGCGGTGCGACCATGAAACTGATCCGGATTGGTACATAACCCATATTGTTTTTGCATAAATAGGGTGACCGAGTCTCAACCTGGGCAATCCAGGCTCAACTCGCCCAACCAGAAATGGGTGGTTGGGTTGACCTGGTTGCTTTTATTTATTTATAAATAGAAGCTAGTATTAATCAAAGTTAATGGCAACTTTCGTGATAATGACTATTACTTTAATGAATAAATAATTGTAAGTATGAGTATTTTGTCATCATCTATCTATTTTGATGATTTGCTATAAACAATATTTATGATTATTGATTATAGTGTCATTGGATGATCAATTGTTATTAGATGTCAATACATTAAAGAAATTGTAAAAAATGTTGAATAAGTATTTAATTATTCTTTTAGTGATTCAATATATTGAATTGATTTTGAATAGTATGATACTATGATGAGAGTTTTAATTATTTTATAATTTTTTATTCTCCACCAGTCGAGCCCAGATTGATTTTGAACTGACTCACTGACATTTTACCCATTGCCTTGACCGATTAAGAGGCTGATTCAGGTTTCATAACCTTGGTAAAAATCTATATTGCATTTGACAAATATATAACATGTATATTTTTTTGCCTTGAAAAAATATAACATATATATGAACAACAAAAGTAAAAACAGTAGTTAAAACATATACTAACCTTCCTTACGAGATTTCAATACTGTTGAATGTTCCCTTTGACAGATTTTTTAATTTGTAGAAATTAAAAAAAAAATCCACCAAATGGAAAACTAAAATGACGAATCCAAATACAAACTGTGTTAGAAAACTAAGCGATCTAACATGTTAAATGCAGATTAACATTTAGATCAATGCGGAAAATGAAGTAGAGATCACAAATACCTCCCGCCATTGATTTGTTTCCAGAAGCGAGTAGGAACGAACTCCAAGTTTCAGTTCTTCTGACCCTTTTATCTGAATCTGCAGATGGTGTGCTTTTTCCTTAATCAGAGCAGGTTTCAGGGGACCGAAAGATATACATGTCTGAATAATTCTCCGGCCATCATAGAGACAAAGCATTCATGTGTATCAATTAGCAACTATTGCGTATTGATTGGGCCGTTACAAAATTAATGGACGGTTACAACGGTTACAAAACAGGAATTAATGTGGGTCACTTAATAGAATTAATTTTAATATTAATTGTAATATTAAAATTCTAACATTCTCCCACTTGGTCCACATACATCAGTATATACCACTGAGAAACAAAATGTATGGATCATAGCGATAGGTCCTTTTAAAGCGAGTAATATCTTCCATGTATCACAGTGCATCATGTTTCCCAAGCCAAGTAACTTAATGAATAAACCCTACGTCTATTCTAGGTCCAAACTTTAATGATATTTCTCAAAATGATTATGTGCGCAATACTGAATGAGAAAATATCGCAAATAGAGTTTCATAAATAACATCGTTCTTACAACGAAAATCACATAAAGGAACCAAGTCCCATTCTTTCTGCATGATCCTAAAATTTCAATGTATGCATGCCTTTAGTTAAAGGATCAGCAATGATCAATTCAGTGCTTATGTGTTCAATAACCACTGTTTTATTTTTAACACGCACTTTTATGGCTAGACACTCAATGTCGATATGCTTGATTCGACTATCACCTTTATTGTTCTTAGCCATAAAAATAGCAATTGAATTATCACAATATAACCTCAATGGCCTAGAAATTGGATCCATAATTCTAAGCCTAAAAATAAAACTCTTCATTCATACAACATGTGAGGCTGCCTCAAAGCAAAATACAAACTCAACTTACATAGTGGAAGCAGCAATTAAAGATTGCTTTTTACTATTCCATGATACAGCTCTATGGGCTAGCATAAAAATATATCCTGAAGCAGATTTTCTTAAGTCAATGCAGCCATCATAACCTGAATCATGGTAACCAGTCACTCCCAAATTGTTGATTCGTTTGTACTTAAGCATGTAAAGGTATCTCAATACTTTCTTTGTAGCTCTCCAGTAGTTTGTACCTGGATCACTCTGATATCTCCTTAGCATTTCAACAGTAAATGCAATGTCAGGTCTTGTGCAGACCCGAGCATAAATACAAGGAATGTTTTTCATTTGCTCCCGCTCAAAGTCATTCTTTAAGTACTAGTCCAAATTGAACATGTCACCTTTCACAATAGGAGCTATACTTGGTGAACAATTCCTCATCCGAAATCTTTCCAAAGCTTTATTGATATAGGTCTCTTGAGACAAACTTAGATGTATGTCTCTGTGTATCTTAATGCCAGTGACATAAGATGCATCTCCCATATCCTTCAAGTCAAAGTTTTCATAAAGGAATTGTTTCACCTCATATAGTAAACCAGTATCATTGGTTGCAAGTAAAATATCATCCACATATAGAATAAGGAAACAAGTCTTGCTCCCACTAACCTTCTGGTGTCTACATTCATTCACAATGTTCTCTACACAACCAAATGAAGATATGACATCATGAAATTTTAAATATCATTAATGGGAAGCTTGTTTCAATCCATATATAGATTTCTTGAGTTCGCACACCAAATGATCACCGTTATTAGAGGAAAATCCTGATGGTTTGTTTCATGTAAAACTCTTCTTCTAGATCTCCATTGAGAAAGGTCATTTTCACATCCATTTGTTGCAACTTTAATTCAAAATGTGCAACCAATGCGAGAGTGATACGAAGATAATCTTTCTTAGATACAGGAGCAAAGGTCTCCTTGTATTCGATTCCTTCCCTTTGACTGAACCCTTTAGCAATTTTTTTTTGGTCAAGAAACCCTTTAGCAATGAGTCCTATTTTATGTCTCTTAATGTTGCCCAATGAGTCTATCTTTGTTTAAAGACCCATTTAAATCTAATGTCTTTTACACCATTGGGCAACTTAACAAGATCTCAGACTCTGTTAGATGCCTTAGTATTCATCTCAGCCTTCATAGCTAGGGCTGAGCAATCGGTGTTTGGTTCGGGTTTTCACCACCGAAAAAACCGAAAAATGCATATTACTGCAACCGAACCGAAACCGAAAAACCGAATGGACCGAACTGAAAATAACCAAAATATTCGGTTTGGTTTTCAGTGCTGATTCGGTTTTTGGGTTGACTTGGGCCCAAAAACACATATTCACATGTCCAATTTTTTTTCCTTTTTTCACTGGAATCAATCTGGAAGGGGGAATTTAATCCCATCAAAATATCAAATTGTGTGCATTACAAGGGGGAATTTAATAAAACAACATTACAAAAGGGGGAATTTAATTAAACAACATGACAAGGGGGAATTTAATCCCATCAAATTGTCTGCATACAAATCCTAGGAAAAATCAAGACATTCATTTAATCAGCTTACTAACTGAAAGAAATGAGGAAGGCGAAACAATCAAAATGGAGAATAAGAAAGATCTACCCAGGACTTATGTTCAAAATGTATATATATTTATAGGCTGAAACAATAAAATATGAGCATACCGAGGAAGGCGAAGTAGAGTCTGGCAAGATAGAGCTTCGATCGAAGAACTGGAGAAGAGGCAGATCGAACTATCGAAGTCGTAGATCGATATTTCGAGCGGCGAAGTGAGCTGAGATCCCCGTTTGTGCGACGATTTGCTGGGAAATGGGAACCTGGGATTTGCCGATTAGGGATTTAGGGTTAGGGATGAGCCGAGTCGATGAGGTGGGGAACTTTTCAGTTTTAGGTTTTGATCAATAATGCCATAATGCCAATCGAGAATCAGAAATGCAGAATACACATTAACACATACATGGGTTACGGGTAGGTGGGTAGCCAGGTAGGGTTTTTCAAAATGATTTGGGTTGGGCGATTTGGACTTTGGAGTTTGGACTTGGGTTTGGGCCGTGGCATCATGGATTCATGGGTGCGTTATTTTTTTTTTTCTTGAACATCTCTGAAGTTCGGTTTTTCAGTTTAAACCGAATTAAATTTCAAACCACCGAACCGAAAACCGAAAACCGAACACCGAAATATACCTATTTCAAAAACCGAACCGAAACCAAAAACCAAATAAACCGAACCGAAAAAACCGAACACCGAATTACTTGGTTCGGTTTTCGGTTTCGGTTTAGATTTGCTCACCCCTATTCATAGCATCACACCATGAGTTTGATTCTCTACAGTTCATGGCTTGTGAAAATGTTTCAGGATCATTTTCAGCTCGTACTTTATAGTCAGATTCCTATAGATACACAATATATTCACTAGGTATCGCTAACCTTATTGTTCTAGTAGATCTACTTAATGTTGTTTCATTATCTTCTTGAGGAACTTATTGTTCAACTGGTTGCTCAACAATTTCTTATTGTTCCTCATCAACAACTTGATCTACTAGATCAATATCAGCAGGTTGTAAATCTTGAATGATTGATTGTACAATATTCGGTTAAACCGAAGGAACATTGTTAACGACCAATCTTAAACTTGAAGTGGAAGATTGAGTATTTAAATAATGTTTTTCAAAACAAGGTTTTTTGTATTAATCACTCCTACTAATCAAGTCATATTCAAGAAATTCTCCCATTTGCATTTTCAACATTCCCTCCTCTTGAACACACATGGTCAAACGTTTATTGTTTGAACATTTATCCTCATGTGTGTTGCAGGATATCCTAAAGGATCTATATGGCTGTGGGAGAGTGTTCAGAATATAGTGTACAAGGAAAGAATCAGACATGTCAACCTCAAGTGACTTCAGTTAAGCTGCAATGTCCCGTATCTATATGATGTGCTTACACACATCTTTTACTATAGTGAGTCTTGGGGATGAAAACTTCATAATTAGGGTGCCGGCAAATACTTTATCTGAAGTAACAAATTGTTCATCAATTGCCTTCAGAAGTGGCCTAATCTTGTTATGTTGTTCGACAGGACCACAAATGCCAGCATAGATTGAGGTCTTTATGAACATAACTGAGAGGCGATTAGATCGCTCCCACTTTTCATAAAGATCAACCTGATCTGGAGTGCTGGTTGCAGTAATGGAAGGTGGTTCGTCTTTCCTTATAGCATAATCAATGTCCATCCACCCCAATTGGAGAAGAACTCCCTCTCTCCATACCTTATAGTTATCATCTCTCAATTCGGGGATGTTACATTTCATATCAGAGAAATTCGCAGGTTGTGTGACTGCATAGTATTGAACATATATGCTTATAACTAAAATTTGAAACCAATAAATCATATCATGATTTATCAATGTAAATCATGCTTAAAAAACATGAATCTAATGACATACAACTTGTCTGTGGGTTAAAGTTATAATTCAATTAGATCCATATATAACTTTATGATAAAACTATCAAATTATTTCCTTATTCTTAATTCTTGCAGGTAAATTAAGAATATAATTTGATGTTCTATTCCAATTAACCATATCATTATAAATTCGAATCACTAAAGTCTACCTGTGGGCAAAGACATTAGCATAGCATGAATTTATCTCGAATTGATGAAACTAGAATGTAGTTATATCCCCTAATACCTGTGGGCTACTTATAAAATATAATGTCGTTCCATTCCACCCTAATTAAAACTATGATTATAATTATCTACCTGTGGGCAAAGATTAATTATAACCACATATTTAATTACAATGGACGTCTTCAAATCTTTATGTGATGTATTTTGTTCATTAGAACAAAATATAGCTATACAAGTTAATCACAAATATCAATAATGTGTACTTAAAATCTGTATATGCACAGCTTTATGGAGGACTTAACCAATTAATTTAATCAACATAAGTGACTAAATATAATCCTCCCACTTTGATTAAATTAACATTTCCAATATTAATCACCAAAATTAATCTTGTGCATTTAGATTCCAAATATGCACAAATCATTAATGAGAATTTAATTGATTAATTTAATCAACAAAATGTGATTAAATAATCATCTTAGACAAATTCTCCCACTATTTTGTACATTAAAAAATAAATCTAATATAGGCACATCTTAATGGAGGGATTAATTGATTAACTAATTAATCAAATTAAAAGAAAAATCCTCCACTGTTTTATGTATCTAAATATTGTTTAAAGAATTAATTTTGGCATAATTCAACTCAAGTTTGACTTCAACAATTTGAAAAAGATATGTAATTATCTAAAGTTAATTTTTCCAAATATTTAGACAATTGAAGAACTAAAAAATAATAATAATAGTTTTTTCAAAAGCTTTCCAAAATGTGAAAGTTGCCAAAATTAACCTTTCTCAATTTAAATAATTCAGATTAATGTAATAAAATACATTTCACATAAAACAAGTTGCTAGGAAAATAAATAAGTGTGGCCAAGGTGATTAAAAATTGCAATAGGGTCTAATAATTTTCCAAGAAGGAAATAAAAAGATTTAAAGGCCCAGAATAAATGTTCAATACATTCGAACAATTGGCCCAATGGCTTAAGATATTCAATTAGATTTATACATAACTGTATGATAAAACTATCAAATTATTTCCTTATTCTTAATGGGTAAGTTAAGAATATAATTTGACATTTTATCCTAATTAATCATACAAAAACATATAATAAAAATTTTCCTGTGGGATAAAATTTTATTATATGACATATGATCTATTACAACTAATGTTACTTTGTGATCATGCAACTCTATTTACATTTTCAGTTAATTAAAGATGATGTGGCTACTCTCTAATTAATTAAAACATAAGGATCACTTAACATTATTATATAATATTGCAAGAAAATAAGCAATATTAAAATTGGATATGTCATGCTTTGCATATTATTTAACATAACGTTGCATGAATAATTAAATAAAAATTAATACATGCATAACAGAAAATATGTAATTTATAATCACATGAAATCCAAAAAAAATCAGATTTATATTTAAATCTGAAAGTCATAGTTTATATGGAAATTCAGTATCTACAAATAAAACAGAAATGTCAGCTTGGCCTAATGGTCTGAAGGGCCCAATCAAGGCTTTGGATTAGAAGGATGTGGGTTCGAATAGGAAAAAAAAACATATAAATAAATAAATGTCCAAAAATAAAACACAAGGGGTGCGTAGCACAGCTGGCTGAACGCAGGCCCTTAAGGCGCCCACATGTGCAGCTGATCTCAAGTTCGAATCTCAATTTTACCATTTTGTAAACTTTCTAAACTGGATCATAAATAATATATTTATTAACAGATCATATTTAATCAAATTTAGCACTGAGGGCTAACTACCAAGCACCGAAACATGCCTAGGTCCTCTGATTGAATCCTGTCAAGACCGATTCTGCTCTTTTTTTTTTTTTGTTCTGAAAAATAAAAAACGTGCCTTCAACCCAAAACTGATTCAGCCCAACACGCTTATAAGTGAAACGCTGTGTTTCACTAAAGGGCAAAATGACGCCGTTTTTAGTCTTCTTCCCTACCCGTTTCTGAAACCCTATCGGACCTGTGACCCAATTTTAATCCAGTAACTGTTGCCGTGACCCGCGATTCTCAGGCAATCGTTGGGTCAAAATCTGACGATTTTGACGGCGGTTTCAACGGCATAATCACGGGAAAAAGATTTTGAACATAGATTTCATACAATCTCCAAAGATCTCTTCAAAATCAAAACAATAATTTAAGTTTTGAAATCAAAATGAAATCATGATTTTTTCTCCGTTTGTTTCCACGATGAAGGACCGACGGTGACGTTGCAGACGGCGTCTTTTGAAAACTCAATCCAGACTTACACATTAATCAATTGCAAAAACAGAACAAATGATCATAGATTCGAAATATATTTGTAATCGAATCATCAATCGAAGGCTCTAACGGCAAAATGAAACTCAGAGAACGCAGTTAGCAAAGTGATAATCCAAACTGAAAGCATTAACGCATGAAACCTAGATAAAAAACAATCGAGCTCAAATTGAAAAAGATCAGAGGCAAAATTTCAGCGTGAAATCGACACAAAATTTCAATTGAGGCACAATTAATTGAGACAAACAAAATTTCTCAGTTACCACGTTCCCAAGTTCGAACAACAGTGAGTGTTAGCTAGCGAAAATCATACTCCAGCACAAATTCACCAATGATTTAACCATCAACCACAAAATCGAAACAAAAGGATTTTGCACATGAGTATAAATGTAATATCGATTTAAGGCATCCAAAAATAGCAGATATTGTTGGTTATGATTAGTTTTGATGATGTCTTATATAGATGCCATTGAATGTTGGTTATGATTAGTTTTGATGATGTCTTATATAGATGCCATTGTCATTGTTATAAGCAAAAAGATTGAGTAATATAGTTATCTCCTACATTGACTAATTGTTGTATTTAATGTAGATTAATCCAAGTTGAATTATAGAGATTAATCAAGAAGGAGATAAGAATAGAAAGAAAGAAGTATTTGCAGAGGTTATCAAGGAAGCAAGATGTTATCAATGGGTTTTGGTGATAACCAAGTAGAAGAGAAGAGACCAAATAAAGAACATGCATATATATTCTTATATGTGATACTGGAAGTCTCTATGATAAGCAGAAGTTGGAATGAAGTTTCATCACTTTATGGATATTGAAGAAGGTAGAAGCTGTAAAGAATGATGAGCTCAAGTTAAATGAAGAAGAATGATCAAGTTGGGAGATGGAAGAAGGAAGAACTTGATGAATGGAATGAAGATATAGTTATTCAAGTTCTTATGCTGAAGCTAGAAGCCTCCAAGATCATATGGAAGTTGGAATAACTCAATTCAGAGTTAAAGTCAACAAAAATTAGCTTCTGGATGAGCAAACTCAAGTTCAGGACCCCAAACTCGAGTTTAGGACCTCAAACTCGAGTTTAGAATCACAAACTCGAGCCTATAAGTGTCTTCAGCATTTCTGGTGTCTCTGGACTAAGCAAACTCGAGCCTACAAGTGCAAACTCGAGCCTATAAGTGTCTTCAGCATTTCTGGTGTCTCTGGACTAGGCAAACTCGAGCCTGTAAGTGCAAACTCGAGTTCACAGTGGTCATCAGCACTTCAGCTCCACTCTGTTTCACGTTTAGCTTGGGTGAGGTCTGGTAATTCGACGATATCTCCCAAACTAGAGATCGGATTGAGACGAAACCAAAAGCATATGAAACTAGACTCCCAATGCGTCATTTTGATATACAATTCAAGCCAAAAGGAGTTCAGATCAAGGAGCTATGATTTTTACAAGTTGCCACAAGAATCAACGTCACAGTCCAGACTCACCTTCGGTATTTTGGGTGTATCTCACAAACGAAAAATCCGATTGAGCTGAAATCAGTGGCATATGAAAATAGACTCAAAGGGCTTTCAATCAAGCTTTGAACGGACCAAAACGGAGTTCAAACCAGGGAGATATGGTCTTTGAAAGTTGACGAAGTTGCAAACTCGAACCAGGCCAAGTTAGAATCAACCAAGTCACAAATTAACTTACAAACTCGAGTTCATCAATCACAAACTCGAGCTCGAGAGTTCCAGAGAAGAAATGAACATTTGGGAAAAGCCAAACTCGAGTCTATAAGTGAACGAACTCGAGTTCATCTCAGACAGAGAGCAATGTAACTTTTCAATGAGTTGCGAACCTCAGGTTTAGATTGCGAACCTCAGGTTCATTTCAACCCGAGAGCTTTTTGGACTGTCAATGACTTAAGAACCTCAGGTTTAGAATACAAACCTCAGGTTCACACTTTTTGAACTTACTTATTTTTGAACACTGAAGCCTCGAACTCGAGCCTGCAAGAACTGAACTCGAGTTCGCGACACTGATTCAGAATTTCAAATCTGACGAATTTGCAATGCCTTATTGTTTGATCTTAATACTTCCCATGATTAATCTCTAGTGTTCCTAGACATGTTTAACCACTTTCTTGGTGAGTTTCAGACAGATCAAAGAAAGTTTATTGAAGGCTTAAGACAAAAGCAAAAGTGATGTCAGAACATCAAAAACTGTGCAAAAGTTCCAACGGCTAGTTTCTAACAGCTATATTTTCAAATGGGTTCAAGTCTCAACGAATTGCAACGGTCACAAGCTTCAGTTAGCATAAATACATGAAGATTTGAAGTCTCCATATAGAGAACACACAGCAGAAAAACGCAGCACACATGCCTACATCCTCAACATGCTAATACTCTGTTTTGCATATCTTTTACTCTCTGTTTTCAATGCTTACATAGCTTATCATTGAGAGTGAAATGATTTGTATTGTGCTTCAGTGTTTATTCATTTACTTTTGAGAGAGAGAAGATTTATTGTAAACATCTTATCCTTCCATCTGAGTTACTCAAGATTGGGTGATCTTGAGTGGGAAACACATTGTGTTGATTACAACTTGTAAGGGGAGTGAATCCTAGAGTGAGGATTACTTCGAGTACAGAGTGTGTGATCAAGAGGTGTATCCTTACGGTGTGTAAGGGGGAGTATCTCAGTAAGAGATTTGTAAAAGGCTGCACAAGTGCCCGGCTAAACTTGTGGGATTGTAGCGGTTCTCAAGTACCCGATTAAAGCTTGAGTGAGATAGTGGATTGAAATCTCAGGAGGTGCCTGGGGACTGGACGTAGGTCAAGGATTGGGCCGAACCAGTATAAATCCGTTTGCATATTCTCTTCCCTTATCTCTTATATTTCTAGCATATATATTTGAATGTCCACACATGTTTGAATGATTGATTATTGTTTTATAAATTAGTTTTGTCATTCAAACTGATTTCATTTAGTGTCGAAAAGATTTTCAAAGTAACTTAAGTTTTAATCTAACACCCAATTCACCCCCCCTCTTGGGTGACAGCCGGTTCTTACAGATATAATTAAGTTTCAAAGAACTCAATGAAACAAATTATCATGGATTACACTCTTGAAAAATCATCGATGAACAAGAAAATTATGAACACAAGGAGAACAAAGCTTCCAGACAAACTCATATATGTATCATAATTTTTGAAGACACAACTGATAAATGGACAAAATTTCATCGGTGAAAAATCAAGGCAGAGGCATAACAAATTGCTTTGATACCAAATGTTAGAAAACTAAGCGATCTAACATGTTAAACGCAGATTAACATTTAGATCAATACGGAAAATGAAGTAGAGATCACAAATACCTCCCGCCATTGATTTGTTTCCAGAAGCGAGCAGGGATGAACTCCGAGTTTCAGTTCTTCTGACCCTTTTCTCTGAATCTGCAGATGGTGTGCTTTTTCCTTAATCAGAGCAGGAGGGGACCGAAAGATACACATGTCTGAATAATTCTCCGGCCATCACAGAGACAGAGCATTCATGTGTATCAATTAGCAATTATTGCATATTGATTGGACTATTACAAAATTAATGGACGGTTACAACGGTTACAAAACAGGAATTAATGTGGGCCACTTAATAGAATTAATTTTAATATTAATTGTAATATTAAAATTCTAACAAACTGCAGAATAAAAAAAGAATTTCAATAATCATACAATACATGACAAGTAAAAGAAAATGAATATACCTCCTCCCGTCTACAGAGATTATTTGATCCACAATATAAATCGATTACAAAATAATTTGCACTACTCTCTCCAATCTTAATTAGAGGACCATTTCTATAAAGAAATTTGCACTACAAAATATCACTTTTGTAGTGCAATTTATACTATAAAAGTGATCATATAATTAAGGTCGGAGGTAGTATATAAGAGGAAGATATTATGGATATTATTAATCCATCTCCTAAATTTAAAGAAGATAAGATCTAGTTAATAACTAAAATATTTATAATTATTATTTTTGGGTAAAAAAATATCTATAATTGTTCACGGTATGTGCCCGCAATTACTGGACTGACGAACTCAAATTTTCAAGTCTTTTTATTATTATTTTGTCGAAGAATTCCCAGGCTTTTATTAATTGAGTAATCAAAATTAATTTGTCAGTTTATTCAAATTCCTACCTTTTTTGTTTCACATGACTATGCCCAGTGCAAATAATTAATGTAACCTAAAACCCCAGGCCGATCATTTAACTGGAGCTAACCTTAGGGCCAAACCAATAAAAAAAAGTAAAGATTTTAGGATTATTAATATAAAATTATTAAAAAAATAAAAAATTTGATTTTTTTTTTTAAAGAAAAACTAAACTAGTTTAATGTCTGGACCAAATCAGTTTACTGGTTTCCGAGCCAAATTGGTCTGTCCAATCCGAGTTCAATAACAATGGAAATGATAATATAGAAGAAGAATTATCAGAGTACAGGGTACTCTAATAGTCATCTACATAAAACATTACATTTTTTGACAATGGCTTTTCAATTCTTCATTATGATCAATAATCTACTGCGGACACCCCCACAAATTAGAAAACAACATGGGGTTTTCTCCTGCTCTATTTCCATCATCAATGTTGTTATTATTAACAATAATGTTGTCATAATTGCCATTACTAGTTTGAAGCAACCATACGTACATACTAAATTTGGTTGGGCTTTGGAATTATTCAATCAAAACAGGCTTCCATAATCCATATGCATCACAAAGAGGAGGAAGCTTCCTCAATCTTAACATACCAGAATTATCACCTTAATACCACACATACAAATACAAAACAACATATGCATCACAAAGAGGAGAAAGCTTCCTCAGTCTTAACACACCAGAATAATCACCTTTATACCATACATACAAATAGAAAACAAGTTCAAGGTCGAACGAGATCCTGATTTATTTCGAAGCTGTGCGTGTAGAAGCATAGTTACTCACAGGAGAAATCATACTCCCCAGTCCCATACTTACCATAATTCTTCATGAAGTTGGCAAGTCTGGAGCCATGTAAAGTTCCCTTGAAACTCCTGTACTCATCCCACCACTTCATATAGCTACTACCCTTCAAGAAAATCTCCGGCGACACTGAATATTTCTTCAGCAAACCATACACATAGTCCTCAAACTCATCCAACTTCGCCGTCGCCTCGTCCTTCTCTGCCACACTGTACCTTGCATCCTTACATTTTCGCAACGAAGCAAGAGCCTCTTCCACACGTGCCCAAAAGCAAGAATCTATCGTCAGTATAGATTCCACGTTCCTTTTGTTTATCGGTTCTGGTTTCTTATCCTCTTCCTGCCACTTCTGTAGCTGTTTATAATGCTTGGACCTCCCTTGATTTATGTAGTCTTCTCCTCCCTCCCTGTGTACTCAGCTATGTCCAACGGTTCCACCATTCTCCTGTAATTGGTCCCGGCATAGAGCCATCGCAAACGAAAAGCTGCTCCTTCCTTCTGGGGCTGCTTTTCTACCTCTTCTACCATATCTTTCCAGTAATTGGCGAGGATTCTGGTGCGCTCCACAACGTCTAGGTCACGTTGACGACCTAGGTTCTTGTAACAGTCATAGTACCCCCCATTTTCTTCATTATTGCCTCCCTTTCCACTATCCTTGCAAGTTTTCTTGTACCATTCTAGATGGGCCATTTCTATTTTCATTTTATCCAACTTTTGGTGTGGGATAAACCGTTTCCTTTTATTCAGTCAACGATACTTCCTGCTTCCCCAAATCATTCACCAGATTGTTCTGAAACATCCATTGAGGGGGAAAAACCGTTAGAACCAACCAAACATCATTCTTCATTCAGTTTGTCTCACTTTTTAATATTGAAGTCTAGTATAATAAGATAAAATCTTCTAAAACTTTTATACCTTCGACAAGTGTGAACTTGAAAATCCCAATGCCTGCAACTGCAAAGCGAAGCTGGCCTGTAGTAAATTTTGAGGGATTCTGGGAACATCGGAGCCCTTCCAAATCGACTTACTAGTGAGCCTCTTTACAATATTTTCATATCCCTGAATTTGCAGTCCTTGCGGCAGGGTACTCATTTCCCTGAAAAGCCTCAAGATAGAATCAGGGTTCTCAGAACAAGTAGAACCGTAATCAGAACACAAGAGGAATGTTCCCAAGGGCCTGTACGAATCAATGGAAATGAAAGTGGAAAGAAGTGGGTCACGGGGATGGACTACATGTAGAAAACAAGAGTTCCAATTGCTGCTTCGAGCTATGGCTTCTTGCAGGGATTTGTCTCCGATAAGCGGAGAACCAAAGGTGATACAGAGTGGACGCTTATCTGATGAACCCATCTTCTCTATTAGCCACAAAGTGAAAAGAGAAGCAATTGATCCTCCAACACCATGCCCAGTGACAATCACTGGTTTTTTAAGATCGATCTGCAATTAGCAAAAGTACAGACACCTAACTATCAATCTCAAAAATCACTTTTGCTCAATTTCAGCTTTTTTTTTTTTTTTTTTTCCGTTTGACTAATTTAATTGTCTGGTATGAAAGGCAACGTGCTTAACTCCTCAGGGATCTACAGGTTATTGAGGTGATGAAGAAGAAGTACGTACCTCCGATTTTAGTTGACCAAGACTCTGGCGATTATCATTGAAGAGGGACATTACGGACTGATTAAAACAGAAGCTGCGGTTTTTCTCCGAGCAGAGGAATTCAAAGGGGTTTTCCATCATTTCCGTACAGGGAAGCAAATCTGTTTGAACGTGATTTTGGGTAGTCCCAAATGCTATAATCGTCAAATCCGACCCATGGCTGCGCTTTTTCCAGAATAGATTCTCGTTGGGATGAGTTTCTGTGTTCAGTTCGGCAATGAGTTTCCATGGAGGGGAGAGAAGACCAGAGCTGGCCACAACACAGGCAGTCTCAAATCCACTGCTAAATCTACAACCGAAAGAACAAGCATTCAAGACAAGAAACAATAAGAAGCAGAAGTAATAACCCTTTAAGAAGAAAAAAGTAATAAAAAAGTTCAAATTCACATACAATGGAGTTGTGCCCTGCGTCATCCTGAATCTTGATGCAAGAGCAACTCGTAAGTGACCACTCCTGAGCTCACCGAGATGAAGATGATATATAATGAGCTCGCAGTTGCAGAGGAAACTTCCTGGAAGGCACGGAGAAATTCAAGTGCAAGACTCGACGATGACTTTCGAAGTCTATACGCGATTCAGGGTTAGACATGGCAAACTATCAAATGATATCCCATTCGAAGTCCTGTTTGTTTAACCCCTGGCAGACATGGCAAACTCACGGAAGACTGTTCTTGGTGTGGGATTCACGAGTTTATTAAAATAGGACTTGTCACTATCGATTCAGGGTTAGACAGAATCAAATCGAAGTTAGGGTCCGTTTGCGAGTTGCTTTTAGAAAATTATTAGGTAAAGGAGTAATTTTACACATATTTTTTTTCTGGAGCGCCCAACATCACGTGATTTTTTCTGGACCAAAAATACACATGTGATTATGTTTTTTGAGCGCCCAACACCATGGCCGTTAGTTGACCGTTTGGTCAACGTTAACTTGGATGGAAATGAACAATAACGCGGGTAAAATTACACTTTTACCCTTAGTTTTAGGTGAAATTATATTTTTACTCTTAGTTTTAAATATTAATTACATTTTTGCCCCTAGTTTTGAATATTAAAAAAAAACCTAAAATACTCCCGTCGGTGGGTCCCACCACCGGCCACCACCACTGCTGGCGACCACCACTACCTGCCGGTGGTGGTGGCGGCCAGTGGTGGCCGGCGGTGGTGTCAGCCGGTGGCGGCCGCCAGCCAGTGGTAGTGGCGGTGTTAGGGCCCACCGGCGGGGGGTATTTTAGTTTTTTTTTTAAAATATTTAAAAATAAGGGCAAAAATGTAATTAATATTTAAAACTAAGAGCAAAAGTGTAATTTCACCTAAAACTAAAGGCAAAAGTGTAATTTTACCCGCACTACTATTCATTTCCATCCAATTTAATTTTGACCAAACGGTCAACTAACGGCCATAGTGCTGGACGCTCTCAAAACGTAACCATATGTGTATTTTTGGCTCAGAAAAAATCACGTAGTGCTGAGCGCTCCTGAGAAAAACACGTGTAAAATTGCTCCTTTACCCAACATTATTTTCACCATTTATAAGGCAAAACCTAGCTTTTGGAGAATAGCTTTTGGAGAATGATTTTGAAAAAAAAAAAAAAGATAGTGTTTGGATGTTTTTATCAGAATAGCTTTTGGAGGGTCAAATTTACCATAAAGCACATTAACTTTTTGTATAATTGCATTTAAAGGATAAAGTGGTATTTTAAATATTATAAACATTATATTCAATAATAAATACCAAAAATTACATAAAATTGTTAGAAAAATAAATTTCTACCATTACTAAATTATGTATAATAGTAAGCATGCATGCAAGTGGATATCCTGTTTTTTTCCTTCCAATCTTATATATATTATTTTTTCTTGATATATAGTGTTAAATCTGTGATAATAGTAACGCATGCGAGTAAAAAGAACATAGACCGAAAACGTCTACGTTAAATAAATGTTTTGTGTGTGTGTGTGTAAGAACCAGAGTTCGAGCCAAAAAAAAAAAAAAACTAGAGTATATATTGAGGGTATTTTGGGGTTTTGTCTAATTATGGTGGAGTCCACAATTCTGTAAAATGAGTTTCAAAAGTGAAAAGTGAAAAATAGTTGGATTTTGGAAAACTTAGATTTTGGATGGAAAATGATTTTAGAAAAAATTTAGGGTGTTTGGCTCAGCTTTGACAAAACCTAGGTTTTGGAGAGTGCCAAACAGGCACTTAAACTTGTATAGCTAAGTTTCCAACATTTATTATAAAATATTTAGGGAAAAAATCCTCCTCAGGGTCTAAATAAACAAACAATTGTTAAAAAGGTGTAAAGAAAAGTTACATCTCAAAAAATGATTGAGTATTTAATGTGTATTGAATTTGTTTTTAATGTTGTACTAATTTAGTTGTTAACGTGTAATTGTTTAATTGTTAATGTTCTACTATAAAGTTGTTAACATGTCTAAAATAATAGCAAAAAAGGTTCTAAGGCTTTTCTTGACATGTGACTTTTCTTTAAATATTTTTTAACAATATTTTACTTACTTTAACCTTGGAGAGGATTTTCCCTAATAACAGCACAACAAAATCGTATCTAAAGATTTGGCCCCATTTGGATTTAATGGGAATTGGTCCCACAATTTTTTTAAAACAAGTGAAGAGTCGTGCCTTTTGAGAAAGTCTGCTCTCTCTTTTTTGCTTCTCATTTAAGAGTATGCTCCTTTATGTCTGTTTATCACACTTGACGAGGCACTTGAATTGGGTCCCATACTTTATTTATGTAGGAATTTTAGTCTGATCTCTTTCCTTTTCCGAGTTCATCTATGTTACCCCCATTTACAAGGGGTTTTTTACCAATATACTCTAAAATGAAAAAGAAAGTACTAGATTGCTTCGTGTCAGAAAGTTTTTTCCAAAGTACTACGGTCAAAGGCGTCCTCCACCGCGCGCCACTGAGTTCGCCAAATTCTACGCGCAACGTGGATGTGGCGCGAGCTTTTACACGCCACCTCTAAAGGTGGCGTGCCTATCTGCACGCCACATTCAACGTGGCGTGCTCCAATGCACGCCACCAACGTGGCGTGCTGAGTTGGCTGTGGCGTGCTCCTAAGCACGCCACAGCCAACTTGTGGCATGCTTACCCCATCCCACCCACACCCAACCCTGTAGCCCTGTCCCCTGTCCACACTGTCCCCTGTCCACACTGCCCCCTCCAGCCGACACTGCCCCCTCTCTTCAAACACCCGTGACCCCCACCCGTGAACCCCCAGCCTGCTTTATTCTCCTATTTATCTCTCTCTCACGACTCCTTCTTCTTTGCCTACCACATTCCGTCATTCACTCCTTCTTATCATTCACGCATTCCCTTATCTGCAGAACTCCCTCTATTGTTCATCTCCCTTACTCTGTCTCTTCATTTCTTTTTTTGTGGAAAATGAACCAACTTCGTTCATTTATATATTATAATGGTTCTAAAAATATTGTTGCAGACGGATTGAGCTTTGAAGGTGAAAAAAAAGCAATGTATATCATTCAAGGCATGTCCGCAGAAGAATTATATCAAAAGATCCGTCAAAAGTTAAAGCTGCAACAAAATCAGGCAATATCAAAGGTAACGGGTAGGGTGCCTTATGGAGACCACTATGTGGGTTTTGAGATATCCGATGATGAGGATGTAGATGTTTTTTTCCAAACATTCAAGGAAAGCTCAGGGAGGCAATTTGCTGAGTTGTATGTGGATATTGAGACGTTAGAGGAGGAGGGTGTACCAACACAATCAACCGTTGTGCATGGAGAGGAAAATGACTATATGCTAGATGAAGAACCTGAAAATGAGGAAGAGGAAGAGGAAGAAGATGAAGACACATTATTGTCTAGTAACCCTGATCAGAATGATAGTGATACAGACGACGAAGATCATCATAATCCCTTGTCACAACAGACTGGTATGTTATCATTAGGCTGGTTACGAAGTTGTATTATTACTTTAAATTATTTTTCATTAGTTACCATGTTTTTGCATAAACTGTATTATGTGGGAATGTACAGATGTTACACCATTTTGGAACGACATGCCGCATTATGAGGCTGTTCATGAAGATTACCCGCATGAGGATATACTGGATGTAGAAGGCTTGGGCCGACGTCCGTGGGCAAGAGGAGATCCACTATATCCCAAACAAGAGTTTGCGACCAAGAATGATGTCCAAGCCACAATAAAACATTATTGCATGAAGGAATATCATGAAGCTCAAGTCGTTGAGAGTAGTACAGTCCTGTACATAATGAGATGTCGGAATCATGTACAAGGTTGTGATTGGAGAGTAAGAGCAATTAAACCAAAACATGGCAACACTTGGGTGGTAACTAAATGGGTTGGAAATCGTAGTTGTGTGAGCCAGGTTCTCTCCCAGGATCACAAACAACTTGATTCGGATTTTATTTCTGACACCATATTAGGTATGATACACAATACCTAGTCGTTATTGTGAATTTATTTGTGTGTGTCATCGAACATAGATAACATTCCTAATGTGTAATTTTGGTGAATCGTCTTGCAGACATGGTCAAGCAAACACCTTCTGTCCCTGTGGCCCTGATACAAGAAAGGGTAACTAGAACCTATGGTTATAATGTTTCTTATAGGAAGGCATGGAAGGCAAAACAAAAGGCAATTGCTAAGATTTACGGTGATTGGGATGAGTCATATGCGTTCCTGCCGATGTGGTTCGAGCACATGTTGAAATTTTCCCCGGGATCTGTTTATCATATTCAACATGGACCATATACTGTTGATCGACAGGTTGTTGATGGGATTCGTGTTTTTCAACGTACGTTTTGGACATTCAGTCAATGTCGGGAGGCGTTTCAATGGTGCAAACCAGTCATACAGGTAGACGGTACGCACCTATACGGTAAGTATAAGGGGACGTTATTGATTTCAACCGCCCAAGATGGAAACAATGAGATCCTTCCGATAGCATTTGCAATTGTGGAAGGTGAAACCAAGGAAGCATGGGAGTATTTTTTGTATTTCATACGAATGCATGTTACAAACAAGACTGGTCTATGTCTTATTTCTGATCGTCATACGAGCATAATATCAGCTGTCGACAATGAGATGATTGGTTGGCAGCCTCCTAACGCGTACCATGTATTTTGCATTCGTCACGTTGCGAGCAATTTTAATGCTCGCTTCAAGGACAAGGAGTTGAAGAAAAGGTTAATGAGATTAGGTAATATACTCCAACTGATGTGCCATGACGTTCATTATTTTGATTCCACACACCTTATAATGCTGTGTACTTATGTCTTTTTTACAGGATACGAACCAAACAAAATAACCTTCAATGCTTTGTACGTCGAATTCTGTAGTTACGGCCGTGAAGCGGCAGCATGGCTTGAAAGAATTCCAAAAGAGAAATGGTGTAGGAGTTATGACGAAGATACGGTCACATGACAACCAATTTGTCTGAATCAATCAATAAGGTTTTTAGAGGGGCGAGGAACATGCCTATAGCTGCGTTAGTGAAATGCACCTACAGTCGGCTTGTTCGTTATTGGGTAAAAAGGGGTCAGAAAGCACAAAATGATGCCATGGAAGGAAAGTATTTTACGAGTGTTATTGGAGAGGCAATGGCAAAGAATGCAGAGCGTGCTACATCGATGCGTGTTCGGGAGTTTGATGTGGCAAGTACAACGTTTGAAGTTGACGATCATGAGGATACATACTCGGTGAACTTGACCCAGGGGAAATGCCAGTGTGGCAAGTTTCAGGCATTCAAATTCCCTTGTAGACATGTATTTGCTGCATGTACGGCGGTATCCCATAATGTGTACCAGTACGTGGATCCAGTATTCTCCACCTACAATATTATGCATGTTTACTCCACACCATTTCAGCCGATCGGTACCAAACAAGGAATACCGTCCTTGTCCGTACCAAAGATTGTCCCCGACGTCTCAAAATTGCGTGGTAAGGGTCGCCCTAAATCTACACGCATTCGTAATGAAATGGATGAGGAGGAGGTCCAACCTAGCTCCAGTCGAATTAGATGTAGGATATGTAAACAATTCGGACATAATAGGCGCTCATGTCCTACCACACGTCATGCTAATTAACCTTTATGTTGTCATATATATATATATATATATATATATATATATATATATATATATATATATATATTAATGTATACTACAATTATGTGTTTCTGTTGTGTACATCGTTTTCAATTAGATTTTTCTCAGTGAGGTTCACGAACATCATCTGCTTGTATCTTAGGTAATATAACATAGTTAGGGAATATGACCTAATATAGTAGTAATCCATGCAAGTATGCCATAATACAGTAATCCAGGTAAATATTACATAATTCAGTAATCCAAGTACATATGACATAGTACAGTACAAATCCATGCAAATACGACATAATACATAACAATGAACACCATCATGGAGGAGTAAATTCAGGCCATGGCCTCAAACGCGCACCCCGCTGAGGGTTCCTACGGATGACATCAGGTGGGCGATCATAATTGAAACCATCTACTGCTGCACGTAAAAAGTCATCAGACTGGTCATGTCCGTCGTCGCCCGTGTGCTCTCCTGTCTGGTATGCACCACTGCTAGATCCGGCCTCAGTACAACCCTGTCCACGGTTGGACGAACGGAAGGCAGCAAATCCACCCTGTGCTGACTGAAACAAACTGAATGAGGGAAGGCCAGGAACGCCATATGCAGGCTGAGATGCACAAAAACCCTGTCCAGGCTGGTAAGGGGGCACCGAAGGAAAGACAGTCTGGGAAGTATTAGAAGACCACTGATATGATGCCGAGACCTGTGTCTCCGGAGCGTACATTGTCTCTGGCTGTGGGTAAGTCGGGATTGGTGCATGTACCTGAGGATTGACTGGTGGTGGCATCCCCTCTGGGTACCACGGGACCGCAGTATAGGTCATATCTGGCCATATAGGAGGTCTATATATACCTCCACCCCGTGGACCAACCGGGGGTATCTGATATGGCTGCACTTGATGCCGCGGTCGTCTCATGCCCAGTCCACGTCCCTCCCTCGCATGTGGCGGGATCGGTAAAGCAGGATCTAGTAAACTTACTAATAGCCCAATCGGTGCGCTCGGCCCAGGCTCAGCAACTCAGTTAAACTCTTGTAGTGACATGAGTAACTGGTCACAGACCTTCTGCACCTCCCTATAGTTGTATTGGGCACTAAACTGTGGAGAAATCATCCACCATATCCACTCTACACCATCTACTTGCATTTATCCAGTTGTATAAATAAGCTCATTTAATCTAAGTTACGGATAGTAAATGGACGTATTAGGAGAGAAAACAATATGAAGACTAATACGTACCACGTGGCCAATCTGGGCGACCTGCCTCGTCATGTACCGTCTGGTGTGGGTAAAATACCACGTCATGTACTCGGAGTTCGGGGAAATCGGACCCGCCGATGGATCTGTTGTCTCAATACGCTCCTGTCGCGTGTTCCACAATTGAATAAATGGATCCATCTTCAGCTCCCAATCCTCCGTCATCTTACCGCGTAAGGTAAGATCGTGGGCCCCATGAAGCTGTGGTGCTGGGTTGGGGATGTGTTGCTGCATGCCAAATTGTTGCACGCAGCGATTGGGCTGGTGCATCTCGACGACGTGGAAAGCAATAATGGGTGTGACCGCCCTCCACAAGTCATGCATATGAACATCTGCCCCAAAAAACTCATAGCCGGCAGCCGTATACGGTTCCCAAATCACCTATACATGTAAACAAATGCGAATTAGTTTACTTTTATATTTCTTTAATATCAAATTTATCATACATACATTGTCTCGACCCATCTGGTCAAGCTCCACCCGATATGTTTTTAGATCCCGTCGCAATAACCGCACGTTGACTTTATTGAACCTGCAATATGTAACTCCATAACATTAGTGAACTCCAAGCAGATCAAAATAGTAAATTATATCAAACTTCTTTCATACCTGAGTCCGTAATGATCACCATGGTCAATGGGCAGTGGAATGGGAGGTGATATGGCAGGAAATCTGGACCATGCCCATATCTGCAATAATATCAAACAACCACCAATGTCTTTAGCTGAAGCCGACGTGGCCTGACATAGCTCGCGAAACAGTATAGCCAGTACAGCAGACCCCCAACTGTATGTAGCAGCCTCTGCAAGGTCACCATCCAATAAATTTATATATCGGCAAGGGACCTCTGCACCGGACTTATCACACAGCAAAAATCCACTGAATAGACGCATCAGGTAAGCACGTGTGTAGCAGAGTTGACCCTCAATAGTAGCTGAGTGCTCGTCCCAGTGGGCCCAATGAGTTTCAAACCAGGACAACCTGATGTTTCCACCAATGATATGAGTTGGGAGTGGACTCCGACCCATGTACTGTTGAATAACTGCAGTCCAGGTGGCGTGCGTCCGACCAGAAACTACTCGACCCTCAGTGAACAAACCTAAAATGGCCTCTACATCCTGTAGAGTAATAGTCATCTCACCAATCGGCATATGGAAGGTATGAGTCTCAGGCCTCCACCTCTCAACCAACGCAGAAATAAGCTGTTTGTCAATCTGCACCCATGTACTGAGTAAATTAGAAAATGTACGGGTTTTATATTATTAATATCATGTTCAAAGAACTAAATTCGTATAATTAATTATAGAAAATATCTTAAGACATACCGGGAGTCTCTTCATGCGAGACACGTGCCAGAAACCTGAACGCATAAGGTGTTGCTGCAACTCCATAGGGATGAGATTTGGGTCCTCCATATCTCCCACAGACCTGTATGTAGCTCGCCTCACCCTCAAACAATGACAATCTCCTGTGTTCCACACAACTTGGGATCGGTGTGACTGCTGCACCTCTTCATTAAGAACTCCCCACTCTTTGGGGCCAGGCTCAATAATGCGACCGTGTTGGTCATCCATTTGCCTACAACAAATTTACAACAACACATCATGATTAGGTCAGTTTTCATTATTCAGTAAATCATTAATTACTGAATTAATTATTTTACAATTTTTTTCCTGTTTAAACTTACATTATCTATGTTAGGGTACTATAAATAATAATATAAAATATATTTCACAGTATCTTTTTCCAAACATAGATTTAATATTTAGTAATTATTGGAAATTACTGATATTTGTTCAAAAAAAAATATACATGTTTTGAAACTCTTTTGTAAGTATTTTAAAAGATTCTAGGTAAAAATCATCTTAACACGTGTTATTGTAAGTGCTTGTTTGAAAGTAACTAAAATAAGCATTTGTATGCTTTTTAAGACACTGTCTCTTTTATGTATTTATTTTCTAATATAGTATAAAATCAATTAAAATAATTACATCCAAAAAATACTTAGTACCAAAGTTTCAATTTCAAAATTATTCCCTTGTAAAAAAACATAAAATCACAATTATTCAGGCCAGAAAATCTAATTAAATTATAGTTATGACTAGAAGTGTTGAAAATAAATGACCATGAATTCTTCAATTTATAAATGTCATAAATGATAATGAATGCTAAAAACCATAAATCTCTTAAGCTCACAGTAATATTTAAATATAATTATTTTTTTCATTTGACAATAAGCAATTTCATTATTTTTATAATTTGAGTTGGCAAAAAAATGTCCGTACTTTATAATTGAAAAAATAATTTTTTGATTAAACAATATACCTTCAAGGTCCCAAAAAAACAAACTTTAAATATTCTAATTACCTATAGCAATAATTACGATAAATATTTATTTTTTTAATTATTTTTACTTATTAGTAATTTGTATGTACTTCCATCCTACCGTTATACATTTATTCATTCAGCAACTATCATAAATAAATGTATACAATTAAAAGTTAAATCATATTAAGAAACAATATATATAGGAAATAAATACAATTAAAACTTAAATCAGATAGATGTTACTTGTGTAGGGTTGAAGAGATGATTGGTTGCCTCCTCCTCCTTCTAGTGATTCTCCTTTTTTTTTTTTTGTTTCCCTCAGAATTTCACCGGGAGAGTTTTTAGGATTCGGAAAAATTGAACGAAGGAAATTTGTTGATGAATGGAGGATAATGGAAAAGGGAAGGGAAGTGTGTGTATGTTCCGGGGGGGGAGAAAGGAAGAGGAAGTGAGGTAATAGATAATGGAAAGAGAAAGGAAGAGACAAGACGCCGGAGAAGAAAGACGCCGGAGAATGGGGGTGGTGACCGGTAAAAAAAAAAAGATAACGGAATGGGGGTGAGGGGCAAAAAAACAAAGAGGAAGGGGGTGGGGACCGAACAAAAAACAAAGAGGAAGGGGGTGGGGACTCAGGGAAGAGGAAGGGAGTGGGGTGCTGAGCTCTGAAAAAAAAAAAAAAGAACGGACTGGAATGGAATGGGGGTGGTGGGGTTGGGAAGGAAGAAGAGAGGGGAGGAGGGGGTCCGCGGGAAAACATTTGGGGGGAGGGGGGGCGTGCTTGGTCAGGAATCTTGCAGGATTCCTGACCGTGGCCAGCTGTGGCGTGCTTAGGAGCACGCCACAGCCAAGTCAGCACGGTGGCGTGCATTGGAGCACGCCACGTTGAATGTGGCGTGCAGATAGGCACGCCACCTTTAGAGGTGGCGTGCAAAAGCTCGCGCCACGTCCACGTGGCGCGCAGAATTTGACGAACTCAGTGGCGCGCGGTGGAGGACGCCTTTGACCGTAGTACTTTGGAAAAAATTTTCTGACACGAAGCAATCTGGTATTTTCTTTTTCATTTTAGAGTATATTGGTAAAAAACCCCATTTACAAGTAGTAAAAATGTGGACAAGTATTGAAACCTTATTGCATCTTTGTATTGTTCTCGCTTTTGTCAACTAAACCAGATTCCAGACATTTTCCCTATTCTAGCTGCTGCGTACAAGACGCTTGTAGCAAAGTCAAGGGATGGAGCGACGAAAAAAAAGGAAGGAGGCACGTCTTCACAATGGAGTCATCCTCTTCCTTGGAATGCATGAACCAGAGCGGGGGAGAGAGAGCGTGATCGCATAGAAGGGGAGGAGCAGCTGCTGCCATCATCAACAGAGAAAGAGGTAGTCGTACAAGGTATTGTTCATCGTCTTCATCGCACAGAACCAAGGACACCAGACAGGGGAGGAACCGTCCATTCTCTCTCAAAATATTTTAAAGTTGAACAAAACATCAACATATTTTAAATATTGCAAGAGCTTTATTGTTTCAAGCCCATCTTCCAAAAATTTATTGGTCATATGCTATTTCACATGCTATTTATCACAATACAAAGAAGCAGGAGAACTAAAAATAAGAAGATAGTGAATGGTTTGGTCAATAAGGGGCATATTAATTTTTAAATGGATGTGGTGATGTTTTGTGGAATTTTCAGTAGGATGATTCTCCTATCAGGCAGTAGATTTTGGTATTTCTACTGATTGGTTATATATTGGTCATATATAAGCCCATCTCCTGCTCGTCATATATATAACTAATCTAAGAGTAAGACGTTATGAAATTTGTTGCAGATAGTGAATGGTTTGGTCAATAAGGGGGATATTAATTTTTAAATGGATACGGTGATGTTTTGTGGAATTTTCAGTAGGATGATTAATATGGGTAATAGGACATGCATAAAGTTCTAAGCTCCTTTACTGTATTTTAGGGAAAAATTTGATGGCAGTGTAAAATTGAAGAGTAGCATAAGCAACAATATAGCATCTTCATTTACTGTTTCCAAGGAGGAGACCAGGGGGGAGATATTCTTAGGCATTCAACACTATTTATTTTGTTACCAGATTCTCATTTTCTTCCAAATCTTATTATATTCAGAGACTGATGGAGATACACCTAATATGAAAGAATAATAATACTCACTCTGGTTCTAAATATAAGACATATTTGAAGAGCTGATGTTAATCTTAAATATAAAAGATAATTTTCATATTTATAAATCTTTTTCTAATTTACCTTTATAAATATTCTCTCAACAATAATCAATGAGGATGATGAATGGGAGAATTAAGAAAGATGACTTGGCATTTTAGAAAATACATGTTATATTAATTAATTTCTTTAATCTAATTATATTTGTTGGTGTTTTCTACCCATAAATAATGGTCTATAGTGTTAATTTGTTGGGGAGGGGGGGGTTGATGACCGATTATGAACCATCACAGAAAAAGTTGTTTCAAGATAAATTTTTGAGAAAAGTGCAGTAAGGTCTCAAGTAAGAGATTTTACCTTGAACAAAAAAGTAAGAGATTATACTACTCCAAGGTAGAGTTGGTAAAACGGGTCGAGCCCATTGGGCCGGCCCATTTAACTCTGGCCCATCAAGGGCCGGGCTTAAAAAATAGACGAAATATTTAAAATTGGCCCTGGAGGGCCGGCCCTGAAGGGCCTCGGGCTTAGACGGGCCAACCCTGCAGGCCCTTTACACTGTAACTTTTACTTACATGGTCTTCTCACTTCTTTCCCCATAAGTATTTTGATTTTTCTTTTTTTGGGGAGGGTTTTCAATCAATTCGTGATACTTTGTATCTTTTTTAAGTACTTAATACTAGGATCAACTGAACGAAAGTGAACAGACTTGGAAACAGAACTAGTTGGAGTTTGACTAGGTAAAAATCTAGCTGTACTTGCCTTCATTTTTCCTTCGAGAGCTTTGGAACACATGAAAATCACATCCTGAAAATCACACTCTGTTGACATGAAAGTTAACATTATAGCCATCAAATTTAAGTTTACCTGCTGAGCTTTGGAACACATGAGAAATCTTTCTCTACACATGATGCATCTGCAATTCTCACGGTCCACCTCTGTGTACAGGGTCTAATTTTCTGAGAAAGAGGGATATGACCTATCATATGATTGGTTGCCCCTGAATGTACAATACACATATCTGGACCTTGTTGAAGATGGGGAAAAACAACTGAAATCTTACCCGACTTGATTTCCACTAAACCAGTTGTTGTACTCACTTTCAGAGCCTTCTCTTTCTCTCATGGATACAAACTCTTCACTTTTCAGGTTATCTCTGAGATTATAGACACATGCTGTGCCCATGACTTTACTGATGTTATCTTGGTTCATGAACATCGTGGTCTGCCAGATGGTTTAATTTATTAGCCACCTACCACTTGGTCCAACTGCATATTTTGGATTGTTCAATGTGATAAGTGTTTGGTCTTGAGATAGTTGTTATTTATTAAAAAAAAGAAGAAATTTGGTAGTTTAATTGTTTTCCTATAGGTCGCAAGGCATGACATTAAAGATAGGAAAGCTATCGGCACCATACCTGAGGTGTATCCACACTTGATTCTTGATAATTTCTCAACTAAGGTATAGCAATTTCCTTTAATCAATCCGTCACAGTACACTGCTTATTTATGTAAAATTACTTATTAATTTTGGAATTCTAAATTGGCATCTGAAGATTGGAGCTAAATACCCAAGAGGGGGGGTGAATTGGGTATTTTACAAAATTAAAGAGTCTACTCTGTTTTTGACTAATGAACACAGGGTAAAACAGAGGAGAGAGGGAGAGAAGCAATACACCACACGATTTATACTGGTTCGGTCCTTTCTCTGACCTACATCCAGTCCCCAAGCCTCACCTGGGATTTTCAATTCACTATAATCAAATATTGATTACACACTCTGTACTAAGAGTTGTTCTCTCACTAGAACACACTCCCCCTTACAAGTTGTAATCAATACACCCTAACTACCAAGTCCCCTGACTTGTAGTTATCACAATCAGTAGATGATTTACAAGATGATAACTCTCTCAAGGAGTAGATAGAATAAACACTGAAGTACAAAGTATCAACTTGATACTATTACAGATAAAAGCTGAATACAATAAATGACACTTAATAAATTTTTCGCTCTTAGTTGGTGTATCAGCTTGTGAAGAAGTTAATGCTCTCTATTTATAGGTAGAGAACATTAAATGACCGTTGTAGGATGATTCCAACCATTGGAAGTGATTAGCTTGGGTTCTGGTCATCTTCTCTCTCTAAACTTCTGCTAATCCAATACTTTGATGAAGTCTGATGTGGCTCTCTGAGGATTTACCCGTTGGAGATAACTTTACTTGTTGTAGTAAGTATACTTTAACGTTTAGAAGGCGTGCTCAGATGGATTAGCTGAGAATATGTTGATTTGCAGAAGTGCATTTAATACACTGTACACTTTTTGCTTTATGGCTTTGACCTTCATTAATCTTCATCTGTGATTGCTGAAATTCACTCAACAAACTTGTTAAACATAGCTAGGAATATGATTGAATGAATTATGGAAGCAATAAGATCAAACAATAATGATTTGCAAATTCGTGTAATTCAAAAATCAGTTTTGACCGTTGTATACTGCGGTATGTTCCTCTATACTGGAGTATGCCGCTGTGCATACTGCAGTATCCAAAGCTTACTGCAGTAAACAACTTCCAGAGACAAAAACCTCGCGAAATGATTTTGAAGGAAATGCTCTATACTGCAGTATGCAAATAACATACTGCAGTATGCGAGTTTTTGTCAAAGAGAAGAGACCCCGTGATTGCCCAATACTGCAGTATGAAAACCTATACTGCAGTATGCAATGGTTATGAAACTTGAGAGCCTTCTGTGAGAGCCTTTACTGCAGTATGCAACTCCATACTGCGGTATTTACTTGAGTGAGAAAACTTGATTGCTCTCGGGTTGGTCCTATACTGCAGTATACATACCTATACTGCGGTATTGGCTTGACCAAGAGATTTAGTTGCTCTCTGGATGGTCCTATACTGCAGTATACATACCTATACTGCGGTATGAGCTTGGCTTAGAGTTTTAGTTGCTCTCTGGATGCCCCTATACTGCAGTATACAAAGCTATACTGCGGTATTGGCATGATTTGAAAAACACGGTTGCTCTCTGGAAGTCCAATACTGCGGTATGTAACTAACATACTGCAGTATTGACTTTACTCCAAAAAGATGGATTGTTCTCTGGAAGTCCAATACTGCGGTATGTCATCTTATACTACAGTATTGACTTAACATCAAAAATCTGATGACCTTCTGTAGGTCCAATACTGCAGTAAAGAAACCTATACTGCAGTATTGATTAACCCCGAAAGAATATTGCCTTTCTGGAAGACTTTATACTGCAGTATGCAAACCCATACTGCGGTAAGCAACTAACAGATGATTTTCAAAGGTTCTTAGAAACTTCAAAACATGTTTTACACTTGTTGTTAATCATCAAAACACATTGAGAACTAACAGCATCATCAGCTAAGGCAGAGGACAGCAAACATTCTGAAGCATCTTCTCCCAATGCCCAAAACCAGATACAAAACGCATTATTACTTTTTCCAATCAATCTGATTATATCTTGTTCAGGTTAGTTTAACATTTCTGCTTTGCATGATATGATGATTAATCAATACCAAAATTATAATATGATGTTTAGTTAGTGTGTAATCAATAAAACCTCCATAATGCAAATCAATAATGATAACTCTTTGTAGCCCCTCATTCGGTTTCTGTAGAATTTTGTTCATTCACATTTGCTTAACCATTGTGGATTGGAGTTTGTTTCTTGCCATATGAAATTATCAAATTCTTAAACACTTCATTCATATGCATATATATTTCTTTAATTAATGTTGCATACAGGCATCATATATATGAAAAGCATGGGGGACCTAAATCTATTGAGTTGAAGGAACTTGGACCTCGATTTGAGTTGCGGCTTTATCAGGTTTGTCCTCTCTCTAGATTGTTTGCAAATAAGATTATTATCAAGAAACTAAATTTTCCAGCGGTCATTCAAGTACACTTTTATTTAGGTTAATGCCAAATATTCAATGAAATAATATCTTACTGGTGTACAATAAGCAATATGAAATCATTAAAATAACTGCTTGAATTGAAATTTCATTAGTTGAGGGGAGATTTCACTCATGTGATAAGAAAATTCATCAAACTATGAATTTCTGATCAATTTTCCATGTTAGACCGTAATTAGTTCACATACCATTAATCTATTTGCACCTTATTTCTTCGGGAGAATCCATTTAAAAGCCCATGTTCGCAAAAAAATGTCAAAAAAGGCTCAAGAAAAAGTTTCATGTCAAAAAAGGCTCTAGGGTCTTTTTTGATTTATTTCATAAAATGTTAACAACTAAATCAGTCTCATTAACAACCAAATCATTATTTATTAACAACTAAATCAATCGCATTAACAACAATATCATAACAACTAAATCAGTGTCATTAACAACTAAATCAGTACTCGTTAACAACTATATCAGTTTCATCAACAACTAACGTTTTATGAAATAATATCAGAAAAGGCTCTGGGTCTTTTTTTGACATATGACTTTTTTTTAGGTCTTTTTTTACCCTTTTTTTCCCCTAATATGGGCCATTTGATGGATTTTCCCTATTTCTTTTTATTGAAACTTGTACATCCTTGTGCTGTCTATATCATTAGCTGATTTACTTGAATTACATTACTTGGGTTTCCTCATCTATGACCCGTCCTGAAACTTTTTGCCAAATGAACTCACGAACACAGGTGATGGTAGATTACATTGTATCTAGTTGTACCGTGATTAGCAAAGTACTCATTCTTTCAAATTGTTTCAGATAAAGTTGGGAACAGTTGATCAGGATACAGCTCAAACGGAATGGGTCATTAGACCTTACATGCGTACGGCTAGCAAGCAAAAGTTTCTTGGCGATTGATAAGTTTTTGGATTATTTACAAGTAGCAAGGAACAGAATGATACTAAAACGTGAGAATTGTGTGGGAGATCAGTTTTTTTCCCCCACACATTATTCTATTTTCGTCATTTGCCTTAATCTACATGAACATTATATCATATATATGTATTTGATTATTTATTAGACAGAATTTACGCTTGAGTAATTATATAACTAGCATTTGATAGTGATACAGTAAATTTTTTAGCCTTTCTTTGTGAATTTTAGGGAGAAATAATTGAATGTTGTTAAACTTGCTGGTAGACTCATATTTTAACCCTTTTTAACATTTATAGTTTATAAAAATGTGTTGAATTCATAATCCGAGAGTTTGATAATTATATATTTACATGTTTATTTAACCTTTTCATATTTTAATTATTTAATTATATATTTTCTCTAGCTATTTACTGATAAAAGGAGAAGCTTATAAGTTTCCTATACGAGTTACGTGTTTATTTGAATTTACATGTTTATTTAAACCCGTGAGTTTCATAATTTTGAATATACATTTTGACTAGGAAAAAAAATATGCATTTTGACATTCATTAAATATCTAATCCATCTTTTCATAGCCTTTTTTTTAAAAAAATAATTAATGAAGCTTATCATGGCAGGTAGGGATGGAAATAGGTTAGAATAGACCAAGTTTTAGCTAAGTAGATTTGAGCATGTCCATCAGTCCATTTAAAGATCTGTATGTATTTTTTTTTTTTTTGCTTGAGCCTGTATATAGGCTTTTTTCTAGGCCTGAATCTGAGCCTTCAAAAAGTTTGATAAGGCTTGAAACCTATTTAAAGGCTTACTTAAAATGTAAGCTTTTTAACAGGCTTAAAGCTTATGCATATAAGTTCATATATATTTTATTACCAAAAAAAAAAAAATCATATATAATTCATCAAGTCTATTTAAATGCTTATATTATATCTTAAAAGTCTAGGGAGTCATTCTCATATGAATAAAGGAGTTAATAAGAGAAAGAAAAGAATACCTAGTAATAGTAATTGTCTAATCAAGTAAAAATAAGAAAAATCAATCATCTATTGTCTAAGGAGATATATTTTTTAAAATTAATCAAGTATGATAAGTGATATGTAAAACTAGATTTTTCCTCCTGTTTTTCTTGTAAAAAATGAGATAAACTTATCCTATTGAGAATATTTTCATTTGGGCATCACTAAAATAAACTTGCTACAATTATTATTATATTGCATCAAATGACATAAACCAAGGAAGAGGTAGTGAGCTAGTATTTCCATCTTGAATGATCAAAAAGAAGAGAAATATATGTGATCAATTGATGAATGAAAATGTTAAACTCATTAATAAAGTATGAAATGTGAAACTTAGAATTAAAAATAAGTTATTAATTTTATAAATAATTTATAAAATTAATTTAGATTAAATTATATATAATTATGCATAATAATACATTATGTTGTTTTTTTAAAAAAAATACTAAATAGGTTAGGCATATAAGCCTGTAGGCTAAACCTCATGAAAATAGGTCTGATCTATTTACTTAAGTAGATCTGAGTGCCTGACAGTAGACCTGAGTTTGAGCCTTACTTATTTACAAAATAGGCTAGACTTAAAGCAGACTAAGCCGTAGGCCTGTGACAGGGGCTTAGACGCCTAGTCTATTGCTATCCCTAATGGCAACCTAAAATATGAAAGGTCTATTTCTTTATTTTTTTTAACTAGGTTTCAATTTTCTAAAATAAATAATGCAGAGTAAATAATATTAATTAGGAAAAATTAATATGTAAGTTCATCTTATTTTTTAAATTTTTTTTTATATAGTTTTTGTAGTTATCTCGATTACATATGTTTCATTTTATATTTATAATTTGTAGTAATTTCTAAGAAAAATAATATTGATCTCCGGTGGCATGGTTAGGGGTGTGTATGAAGCCCAAAAGTCAAGTGTGCCTGCTCGAGCTCAACAAAAAATCGCCTTGCCTTGCGTGGAATAAAGAAGCTTAAAAAAAAAATGGCACATCGAGCTGGGCACTTTTGCAAGCGTAGAGTATGTCGCCTTCCTCATTTGGCCATGAAAAGACCTTTCCTTACTAAACAATAATTAACCATAATATAATCATTAAACCAGATTAGCAAGAGATTAAGGAAAACTCTTTTCTTACGATAGTAAGCACAACAGAGTTCAGGGCACAAATTTCGCCCACAAACTCATCATAATAAAATCCAAAACTCTGGGCACAGTTGTAAAGCGGAAAAATATAAGCCCACGAGTTTGACAACACTATATTCACAACAGGGGGTGTGTACCAGAACATTCCCACACAAGTTTTAATTGTGAATCCACTAAATATCATAACATATAAAACTAAACCTTTGGTTCAACAGTCAATAAACAGTCGTCCCAAAACAGTTAAAATAGTATTATCAAAATATGTGGGCCCTAGTATGACAATATAGAAATCATTACAACACCAATACCAAAAGAGGTCTACAAAGTTCACAACTATTACGCCTCTGGTTGCTTCCCTTTGCTAATAGTGAAATTAGAGGTCTCGCCTGAAAAACATTGATAATAACGGGGTGAGACATAAAGTCCCAGTAACCAAAATTAATTTATCAAATATGCAGGAAAGGATTACAAGTCAGAGAAGCAGGTTTATTACCGTAATTAAAATATCAACAATAATTAAATAATACATAATAATTAACAACAATTAAAACCATCCCCACTCATCCATCCTGCTCCTCCTTATATCTTCTAGACGTGGTACAGCCTATCAGTGCTAGTATACCTGGCCAAGGTTAGCTAGTCACTTCAAGAATACTGTCCCCTCCCATGTCACCACCAATATACCGTAACAGGGAGGTGTCCGCCCAAAACACTCAACTCAAATTCTGGACCAGGAAGGAGAGAGCCGATAGACACAATTTCACCCTAAATCTCTTCAACATAACCCCACATATTTCAAAACAGATAACAGTATTATATTATAATTATCAAAACATAGTACAATATATTACCCATACATAACAACTCACAACAATTATCACAACAGCCACCACAACAATAATTCTAATATCAAGATCCACTCATACATACATATAGAATAGAAAATACACTGCTTCTCTGAAATAACTATATGTTCAAATACACACATTATTTTCTAAACACATGTCAGCAGTATTTACGAAAATAAGATTTAGTAAACACCTTACAATCCAAGACAAGCATATGAAATAAATTAACCCCGGTTACCTCAACTCCAAGCTAAACCTTATCTTGAGGAGTAAAATTCGATTAGTCACCGGTCACAGGTAAACTCTACATTATCACAAGTATAACTTATATAACTCAAAATACACAAATAATAATAATAACAATAACAATAACAATAATTGCTATAAAACTGAAAAATAATAGTTTTATTATTTAAATTTTCAAAACCAAACAGATTAAAACTTCAATAATATCTCTATTAACCCAAAATAAATTATTTATACAGCTTTTAATTGGTAGAAATATAAAGTAAGATATAAATCCTAAATTTCTTAAATAGAAAAATTAATTTAAATTCTTGCAACAATTATTCAATAAAACTAAACCAATGAAAACTGGTTATTAATTGCTTTATACATATATACAGTCTTCTATTGTCAAAACTCAAAACTTTTCCAAAATCATAAACTCAAAATTTTCACTAATCAATATGATTTTACCTTTACTGAAAAGAGAAAAATATTTGGGACAACTTTCATGAAGGAAGTTTATTTAAAAGAAATTAATTTAACTACCAAAATAATCTTATAAGATAAATAACATACATCAAAAAACCCAAATATTACTCCAACCTTCTTCTCTTTCTCCTTTCCTCACTCTCTCACACACTCACTCTCGGTCTCTTCACTGTCCGGCGCGCGCGCACACACCAATCACACTATATATAACGCACACTCATATTTATATGAGAAGAGGGGAGGGGGCGCATTAATTACCCTTCCCCATTTTCAACAACGTGCGCAGCACTTTACGTGCTGCCCACTCTATTATTTATTTATTTTTTAAAATTTTTTCTTTCCTTTTCTTCCTTCCCACGTAGCTGCTTCTCTCTCTCTCTCTCTCTCTCTCTCTCTCTCTCTGAGATGGACAAAATTACTACAAGGGCCTAACCTTATTTTAATAATATTATTATATATATATATTTTCTCTCTCTCAATAATCACATATGGTTGTTTTATAATTACAATTAAATTCTAACAATTAAAATTAGGATGTTACAGGCCATACCCAGTAAGTATATATATTATTATATTTGATATAAATATTTTTAATAGAATAGTTAATATACTTATATTATAGAAAGGTGCAGATTTGCTAACCAACTATTACCCAAGGTGCATCTGGCACAAATAACTATTGAGGGCACCAAAATTACCAATCAACAATTAAAAAGTGAAAAAAAAAACACCAAATAACTATTAAAAGTGAAAAAAAAAACACCAAATAACTATTTAAAAAAAACAACTATCACAATTAAGTTAAAATATGAGGCACTGGCTTAAGACGGTAGCGGAAACGCTGGAGAAAAGAGCGGTTAAGCATTCTTGTTGGAAAAGGAAAACACTAACAGAGATGGGACTCATTGGAGCAGGCATTGTGACAGCAGCTGTTGCTGCTTGTGGCATCGGAGGGATGGAACCAGGGTATAAGGTGTGTGTCAGTCGAATGCTGTGGACTACTGGATGAGTTCAAAAGGGTGAGTGGAACACCCAGCAACAATAGAAGTTTTGGAAATGTCGATGTCGCCTATACTGTGATAGTCAATGTAGGACGGAGACATCAAGACAGTGATGGGGTAATAGTTCATTGGCAAATCTGCTCCAAATTGTGTTTTTTTCCACTTTTTAATTGTTGATTGGCAATTTTGGTCCCCTCAATAGTTATTTGTGCCAGACGCTCCTCGGTTAATAGTTGGTTGACAAATCTGCACATTGACCCTATATTATATTATATTATATAGGGAGAATCCTATATAAAGACGGTTGAAATAGAAAAATTCTATATAAGGTTGGTAAACTTAACAAATCTTAAATTAGGTCAATAATCTCGAATATTTAAATGTTAGATATTTTAGTCAAGCGCCTCACAGCGCGATGGTACTAGAGCCAGCCTTAGGAGCTGGCCTTCCCCCTTATCCAGGGTTCGAGCCCTGCCTCCCCCTCCCCCTACTGGCTGTATCAAAAAAAAAAAGTTAGATATTTTACAATAATAACCCTCTAGCCCTAACCGTAATACTTGATTTGGGGGAATTGAGGAATTTAGTGAGTTTCTTGTTTCACTATTTGTTTTCAACATCTTTTTCTGCGTTACAGGTAATACTTGATTTGGGGGAACTGAGGAATTTGCCAGGGAATTAAATCACGTAACATTCCTACATGAATCTGGCAAAAAGTAAAGTGGAATTGAGATTTCATGAGTGGGAAAAAAAGTAAAGTGGAATTGCTGGCAAACAACCCCTTTGGATGATCTTTAATTATCATTGATCCTTTCAACATTGAAAATGGCAGGGGCCGGTATTGGATGTAATGTACTAAGGACGGATAAGAAAATCCTTCATTACGCCATTTATAAGAGGACGAGAGGCACCGGATTTTTCCGACGCTTTCTCGAAAAATTCAATAATATATGAAGAGGATGAGAGGCACCAGATCTTGGAGAACCAAGTAGAAGGCTGAACTGGTATCTGATTCACATGAAGTGGCTCATAGCCTTTGGAAAAATACAGGGATTAACTAAAAGGAATTAAGAAATGAAAATTTAACATTAGAATAACTTACGTAGCCTTGTTTGTCGATTTTTTGACGGTGTTGAGGCCTCCAATGATTTTCTTATTGTTAGGTTCTTCCATAATGAGTAAACAATAATATTCTTTCTCTAATTTTGCTTCTTCTTTTTCAAATTGAATAAGGGATAAAGAGGTAATTTAGTTCAAATTCTAAATCCCTAATTGAGTCACATAACCTAATTAATAATTTGTTCAGTTTAGCAACTCCAATTATAATTTACATAATTCGACCGTCTTTATATGAGATTTTCCCTATTATATATTTACTAATACTCTAATATATCCATTGAGTATTTTACAATTAGTCAATTATATTACTAATGATGCATTGTATTTAATGGACTAAAGATGTTATTTAATTCTTCACATATGTGTAATTGAGTATTTGTTAGGACATATAGTAGTCTTTTTAATTTCAAGACTCAAGTTATAAACTTATTTTGAAATATTCTAAAGTGTATAATTATGGATTACAATTAAAGTTTATAATATTGTTTATCAAGTATGATTGAAACTGTTTTTCTTCACATAGAGTGTAGTAAGGTATCATAATTTCGGTAGGGAAACCCGCCCTACCTAGCCCAAAAATGTTAGGGCTTCTATCAGGGTCAGGCACGGAGCTACATTTTACTGTCCAATGATCCTTTAGGTACGGCATTCGACCAGACAGAAAAGCATAATTTAGCTTATTATAGTATTGGATATCTTTTTTTTCAAAAAAATAAGGAAAGTAATGTTTTTAGGTAACATCTCAAAATAATAAATAATAAATTAATAAATACAGATAAGCTGATTTGATATTTGATAAATTAAACATATCCTGATTTATCCGAAGGCAAAAAATAAAAAATAAAAAAATCCTGATTTATCCTTTTGATTTTAGGGTATTTTTATTTCAGTTTTACTTTATCTTATCTATCTTATTTTATTGGGTTAAGGTGCACTTTCGCCAATAAACTATGGGCCCAGGAGCGTCCACCACAATATACTTTTCTTTGGACCTAAAATACCAACCAACTATTAAAAATATTCACTAGGCACAATAACGTTAAATCTCAACTAACGCTGTTTCCCTCACTCATTATTCCCTCTCCCTCTCTCATTCATTCTCTTCCTCCTCTTCACTTCGTCTGCCGTCTCCCTCTCTCTTCATCCTCTTCACCTCGTCTGCTTCATCTCCTTGCTCTTCACCGGATCCTCCTTCCTCTTCATCGGAAACACCTTCTTCTTCATCTTCTCTCCACCGATCTGTCTTGAGTCTGCGGCTCTGATGAAACGTGACGGTCGAACAACGGTGGAGCGCCACTAAAGCATCAGTGAAGCTCGATCTGCTCCGATGAAACTCGAACACGAGACGGCTGAAAGATCGACTTCTCTTTCATCTGGCTTTGGTCCATTCGCGCAAGTGAAGGGCAGATCTGGATCTGGTTTAAGTCCATTCAAACACGAGACGGCAGAAACAGATTCTCTGAGAGGCAGAGAGGAAGATGAAGAGGGAAAGCTGAACAAAAGCATGGGTAAGCATCTAATAAGAATAATCGTTCTCTTGTGGTTTGTACAGTGAAATGCCATCGAAGTCCTCAGTTGATTTTTCTTTTCTTTGTGATATAGATGGCGTCGAATGGGTCAAATGGGGATGATAATTCTTAAAGTATCCACATCCACTATCCTATCAAGTTCATCATCAGTGTTTAATCAGCCACGCATCATCAAAATCGGTTCCTAATTAAAATTCTTACCTGCTTAATGGTTATACTTCCGGCATCCATAAAACCAATGTCCTAGGTTGCATTTTGTCCATGATGTACATGCAATACCGCTAGTTCATAGGATTGTGTTCTGATATAGCTTCAGATTCCCAAATTTCTGATTCTAATTTCTCACCTTTAGATTGGAATTTCTTGCTTTTTGAGATAAAGGTGACAGGCAAAAAAAATTTCAGATTGACTGGTAGATGTACAGAGCGAGGGCGAGAGAGAAGCTGAGATAGTGTAGAAATTTCAGATATGGTATTTGTTGATGATTCAGATTCAGACGGTGATTGCATTGTCTCCGAAGACCCTTTAGGGATGAATCGATTCTTGTGTATGAAATTAACAAAGGATTTCATAGTTTGCTCTGAAGAAAACGGACGTTAGTTTGATATTAACAGATTTGTGTTAACTTTATATTTTTAATAGTTGGTTGATATTTTAGGTCCAAAGAAGAGTATATTGTGGTAGACGCTCTTGGCCCTATAGTTTATTGGCGAAAGTGCAGCTTAATCCTATTTTATTACATCTCATTCATTTAAATTTAAATTTTCTTACCAAAAAAATTTTAAATTCTATTCGTGACTAAGCGTATTACACAAGCTTTGGGTTTATAAAGGACAGAGAACTGACCCACTGCTCAAAAGAAAATTTCGAAGTACAGTCCCCAGACTTCGTATCTAAGCGCTCATAAGAAATGGAGAAGCCCCACGCGCCCATACGTAACTTCACCGGCATTCCCGGTGCGGCGGCGTTGTCGCCGGAGATGGAAGATGCTGTCCAGTCGGTGGAGGAAATCGTCGGTTACTGTTTTAGGAGGAAGAAGCTTCTGGAAGAAGCCCTTACCCATTCTTCTTTCTCTGAGAGTTTTAACTATGAACGTTTGGAGTTCGCCGGCGACGCTGTCTTGGGCCTCGCAACCACCAACCACCTCTTACGTGTTTATCCGTACCTCGATCCCGGTAAACTCTCTCTTCTCCGGGCGGCTAATGTTAGCACCGAGAGGCTCGCTCGTGTCGCCCTCCGTAAAGGCCTCGTCCGCTATATTCGACACAATGCTCCTTCCCTTGTTGATAAGGTTTGTCTTTCTTGAAAATTTTATCTTTTGGCCTTAATCTTGTTTTTGAAGGGAAGAAATCATTCTCAGTAAAAACCAAAGTATGTACGTGCGTGTAGATGGTATTTTGAGAGTCGTTTAGGTTTTTTGATGAGTCAAAATATTGAAAATTTTGAACGCTATTCTTAAGAATTAAAGTGTCTTTATTTTTATTCTGCTTTGAGACTGAGTATATAAACATGAGGAGCTGGTTGAAGTTTTGAACTTACTCAAAATCAATAAGCACAGTACTAGTAGCCAGTAGGTCAGCCAAATTCTCTCTTTGCTCGGATCCTGCCTTGATTTGGGTTCTGTTCTGACTATGCTAATATTTTTTTAGCTTTTTCCCAGCAATAACTTCTAGGAATGTGTTGCTGGTTAGAAATTTTGTCTTTTGTTAGAAACAATGAATTTGGTTTTTGTTCACAGCATGCCTATATATGTTTTAATATTTTGAGATTAAGGATTATTTGAGCAAGAATCTCACCTAAATACACCTAAATAAATTAGTAGCTAACAAAGGGAGGATCTTCACTGGAATATCCCTAGTATAGAAGATGGCTAGGATATTTATTAAAGAAAACTACAACCGAAATAAAAATGAATAAATTATAGAATCCCTAAAACATTGGAAACACAGAGTTGGAGATGTGTTCCTCCTAATCTTCAGCTAACAACCTCGAAAATAATTAGAGAAATAACAAGTCTTACAAAAACTTATTAGTTTGAATTTCTGTTCAGACCATTTTGTTTCGGTTCAAAAGCAATGACGACAGTAATTAGGTAGACCAATTGAATCCTTGCTAGGACAATGCTTTGTCCCCCCCTCCTCTCAGACTATGCCAATATATCTTTATGCTTTTCCCCGAGCAACAACTTTTAGACATGTCTGGCTGGTTAGAAATTTTGAACATACTCGTAATCGATAACTACAGTGGCTAATTGTATCTTTGCTCTTCTCTTGCCTCGGTTCTCATTTTTCAAGGGCCATTGATTTCATTATATTATGCTTTGTGTTTTGATGTTTTATGAAGGTAAGAGAGTTTGTGGAGGTTGTGAGCCAAGAAGAAGATGGTCTTGTTACGTATGGTGGATCAGTTAAAGCTCCAAAGGTTCTTGCTGATATTGTAGAGTCGGTTGCTGCTGCGGTTTATGTAGATGTTAATTATGACCTTCACATGTTTTGGGGGGTGAGTATTAGTATGACTTTGATAACTTGTTTGGATGAGACGAAAGAAAATGAATTATTTGTCTGTTTTTCTCCAAAATAGATATTCACAAATGGATTTGAATGGTGGAAGAAAAGAATAACATTTGATGATTTCTTTGTTTTTGCAGCAGCTAACTTCATGAGAAAGGAAATGATTTTGGAATTTTGGATACTTGTTTTTTGAACATAATTAATTTGAAGTGTACAAACCTAATTATGGATGCTTTTGACTGATCTCTGCTCACAGCCTTTGTTTAGTTTTTTCCCCATTTTGCTCCGTCTATCCAAAAATGCTATAAACTCTGTTTAAGCCAAATCTTTTGTAGTCATTATTATATGTTCAATGCCTCTATACTTAGAAGCATGAAATTGGATGTACATTTGAAAGTCATTGTTATACATTATAATTAGTAGCTCCTTTTCCTTTTCTTATATGCTTGGTATGATTCTAAATAGATATTTAGAGGTGTTTTGGAGCCACTAGTAGCGTCAGATGATCTCAAGCAACAACCACAGCCTGTGACTATGATTTATGAGTTATGCCAAAAGCAGGGCAAAAAAGTTCGCATAAAGCATTGGCAGGATGGTGGAAAAATCCATGCTGGTGTTTATGTGAATGGGAAGTCTGTTGCTATGGCGGTTTCTGACCAGAAGAACATTGCGAGGCTAAATGCTGCCAGGGCAGCTCTGCCTCTCTTGGCCAATTCTGATCTTGCTGTTACTGACCAAAACTTGTGGGGTGACATTGACGGCCCTTTCGAGATCCAAGGTGCGAAGCAAAAGCTACATGAGATTAGTGGAAAAATGAAGTGGTCTGAACCAGTATACAGGTAAGAACTGCTATATATAATGCATTGAAATCCAAAGAATAATGTTCATGTAAATTTTGGACAAATTGTTTCCGTATAGCTTGGTACTGTCTTTTGGTTTTATGTGGCTGCCAAATTTTAAGGATTTGGTTGATACCTGCACAGTTAACATTGTCTTCATAGCCTATTGAATTCCAATTGCTAACTTTTGCACTCTAATGGATCATAGGTATCCTTTTACTGTCGGTTTTGACCACGTTATGCTTCTAGAACTTTAGTTATCTTCCACAGTATACTCATTACAATTCAAAAACTCGATAGCAGATAGAATTGAACAACGCGTAACAAACTAGCATTAATTTGTAATTTTTTGATGCATGTTAGTGGACTGGAAGGCTTGTTCTATCTTCTAAATTGGCTTCAGTGATGTTTACTTATCTCATTCCTGTAATCTTCAAAGAAAAAAGAAAACTGATTTCGCCTTCTTGTTCCTCTGCTCTGGTTTACAGCATTGAGAGTGATACTGGTCCCCCACACAACAAGAAATTCATTTGCTCAGTTCGGATAGAGACTGAGGGAGGTATAATCTGCATGGTGGGAGAAGATAAGTCCAGAAGGAAGGAAGCAGAGAACTCTGCAGCCTCCTTGATGATACGAGCCTCACAAATTGCTGACTTCGAGTTCTCATGACCTTATCGCTTCCACTTCTAGTTGCCAATGTTGTCCAAAGAATCATTATCTTCCATATTGTATACTTAGTTGTAATGTAATGGGGAAAATGTCCATGTTTTGCTATGGAACCATCAAACTGTTGTTAGTCCTGTATATCTCCTTGGCTCAGGATCCTCTCTGGTAGCTACACAGTTTGGTCGGTCGGGTTGAGTCAAGTCTTTAACATATGAATCTTAGTACTCATTTCTCATTTAGCTAGAACAAGCACTTTCTGAGGAGGGATTCAAGTATGATATTCCTTTCGGTCTTAATTGAAAGACCTAGTTGTTTTTTTTTGGAGAGATTAAGAAAAGTAATTAAATTATTTTAGAGTATTTTTGTTTGTTTATTTATTTTTTTAAAATTAATTAATTTGTCTAATAAACTAATATATAATCTAAGATTACATAACATATCAAATAATTAAATGACTTATTCAGTTTTCTTAATTTCTTTAAATAAAAGTCAATTAGGTATTAGGATAGGAGGTAGTATTTGCCACTGTAATGAGCAATTGGAATTATAAGTAATTGGTGATTAGTATGATAATGTATGTACTAAAATATTTGTGTTAAAATTAAGGGAGAATGAAAGTGAAAGGAGATAAAAGTCTATATAAAATTCCAAAATTTCCAAAGGTCTATTAAAATTTGTGAAGGATATAAAAGTGAAAGGAAACAAATTGAGATTTATTATGAAACTAAGTAAAATACAAAAGAGATTAAGATGAGGGAGATAAAGAAATGGAAGAGAGAAATGGAGAGTAAGGGCCAAGGAGAGAGTGATTTTTCTTTCTTATTATTCATACCTTCAACCTTTGATACATACCTACTATATATAGGTAAGGAATCCTTAACTTCTATTACAAGAGTTACATACCAAATAGTAAATCTCCATGATGGTATATTAAGAAATTTTGTAAGGTATTTACATTAAACATATAAAACTCTCACTAAGCCATTCATGTCATAGGTTATATGGCTTTAAGAGTAGAATTCCAAAAGACTCTTCTTGAAAGGTTATGGACATTCACACCAATATTGGAATATTTATAACACTCCCCCTTGAATGTCTATTATGAATGTGCCTCATTAAAAACTTTAACTAGGAAAAACCCAGTGGGACAAAAACCTAGCTAAAGAAAAGAGTACATCATCCATTGATATACTGTCCAGTGCTGCCTCATTAAAAATCTTTCTAAGAAAACCCAGTGGGACAAAACCTAGATAAGGGAAAAAAAAGTACAACGTGTATCAACTCCCCCCTTTTGACAACATCGGTATTACTCCCTCTGATGACTACATTACTTTCAATGTCTTTTGAGCATATCACCTTTTTGGTCATCAAACATTCTATTGCATACTTGCAAGAACTAAATATTTCCAGCAAAATTATAATAATGCTAACATGATTTCTAAACATTCTTATAAGATATATCTAGATGCATATCAACAGATATTCATTAAAACGATTATATCATACATGCTCCGATAGCTTTAAGTCATACAAAACTTATTAAGTATTGTTTTCGAGAACTTTGAATTAGATGCTTATGACAACTTGAGTCTTTCAGGGACATGTGCTACTAGCACTCTTGGATCCTCTGAAGATTCTTATGCAATCTTCATAATTTAATAAGCCATATGCATATGCTATATAACAATATCTAATAGACGCATAATTTATCATTCATAAACTGCCAGATTTATCGTATCCACCACAAAATCATTATCCCAATTTCGACTTCAGGTCCTTAACTATCATAATATGATTATATTTGCGTCATTCTCAATTTTACTTATTCTCTTGGCCAATAATCTTTATATAACATCCTCATTTGATCACATGATATCATAATCAAAATTGTTGTCGATAATTTTATCTTTTCGTTTCTATTTTTCCAGTTCGACATAACAATATCAATATTACTCAGGTACCTGAACCTCTCTTGAGGTTTTCCAATTAGTTATGTCTCAGTACTCTTTTGGAGTACCTGCCTCCTTAATATGATCATCTTAATCATATGCTCCAATTTATCCATAATATTTATATTTGAAACCAAATACTTACTCATACTTCAAGCATATTACTAATTGGAGCATTTTTAGCTGGAAATGAGAATTAATAAATCTCATTTAGGTCAGTAATTCTATCTGACAAATATATCATGAATGCATAATCTGATGAACTTCTGGTTCATACTTCTTTAATTGAGGATATATACTTTGCTATAATGCATTCCATGTATTCTCTTGTCCAGCTATTCAATTTCTCCCCTCATGTTGAGAAAATAATGTCAAATATCAATTGACTAATAATATAGTATAAGTCTCATTAATCCATTTGTTTCTTTTAGAAACATCATTTTGTTTCATATAGAGACAAACGAGAAGAAGAAGGTCCTTATACAATATTTATCTCAACTTTCTTTCCCTAACCATCTATGTGCATTATGGTGGATTAATAATCATTGCACATTCAAACTTTATAAGATGGAATTTGTCTGGCTACTGACCAAAAGCCAATTTTATCGAGAGAATTTTATTGGCTTATAAGTGCTGCAATATGTAAAATCAAATATACCAACATAAAAATTTTGTTTTCATAAGAATTTATCTAGCTATTTATGGAGGCTTTAAATCATGATTTCTGGATCATATAATTTAGAAATTGTGCGCTCAATTTATTCAAACATTATTGCAAATTTCAGGTTGCAAACATTATTGCAAACTTCAGGTTGCAAGATAATAATCTCGCATGTAACCATCTTATCGATGTATCTTTCAAATTTATACAATGTACATGCTATTTCAATGACCCATATAATTCTGTTTGATATATTTCCAAACATACTAAAATCCAATACTAATCATGATCAATGATAATCTTACAAATAATTTGTTTTTGAGAACAGACAGCAAATAATTCATAAATAATATGTTGGTTATTCTTGAAAAATCTTCTGACTTTTCAATGGATGTCAATACGTAATCTTATTTGCATTATATGACTCGGATGATCAAACAAGTCATGCCAACAATAAATTTCTTTAGATCAGTAAACTTCTGGTTTACTGTGACATATGTCTCAGTCAATCATAAACTTTTAATCATAATCTGACATCCATTTTGAGAGATATATTAGGCTTTATGTGATAAGTATATAACTTTTCAAAAATTAGCTCATACTTGTACTTGAACTCACACTTGTTTTTTAACAATCTCCCCTCAAGTGTGAGTTATATAAACATACTTTTTATATATATGCATTTCAAAATCACTTTAAAACCCTTTAAAGCTCAAAATAAAAATCTATGTTGATTTGTTAGGAACAAACATATAAGATTACATCACTAGATAATCTCATTACTCTTTAATAATATACTTTAATTTACTTATATATGCAAAAGATACACAGTCCACCACATATGAAGATATTCATGATCAAAATAACTCAGAACCTCACAGATTTAGAATCACACATATGAAAATTCTCCAGCAGAAAATTGTTATGGCAACAAATTTATTAGATGGAATCACAATAAATGTAAATATTTGTTACGGACCAGCCCAAAGCCCATATGCGCGATAGGGCCCAAAGGGGGACGTATCTAGAGATTATGACGCACCAATAATCCAGGAGAATCCGAGATCATGGCAGATCCGATCTATCGGTATCTAGGTTATCTCAACAAGAGATACCCCCGAGATACTCGCCCCGATATCTGGGATGACCGAGATATCCGCTAAGGACACCTCTATAAATACCGAGGTCCATGAATCAGGTGCACAGGTTCTAACTTATGCCCACTCTACTTTCTGCCACACAAAGCACACACCCCACTCCTCTGGCTAACGCCACCCGTATTTGCGAACTACGTGGACTTTGATCCCTTCAAAGGGTACGTAGGCCCTAGTCTTGACTTCTAGTTAAGTCCAATTAGTCCTGTTCCTAGAAAAGAACAATAATAATATTTTTTTTAATAAGAACATAAACTAAACACCGTATTACCTTCTGGGCTTATTTGTTATTTGTCTTGGCTTCAAAATAAATCAAGAGATATTTCTCTGCAGCTCTTTGCCTCTTTGATATCCCATTGGCAGCATTAGCAAATATTTCATTTGCTATATTTGTAAACTTTTAGTTTACAATTACAATTTCTTGCATTATTATTAGTAAACTTCTAGTTTACAATAACGTGTTTTCTATGATATCCATTTTTGTAGATATCTTTGAAACTTAATAAGTTTCTTTTATACTGGGTAGAATAATTAATGCATAATTTTGTTCCTTCAGGTAACAAAATATTAGCTCTTCCGTAGCTTTTAATCAAATTTATACTACCATATATTGTTTGAACATTAGCCTCTCTTATAACATTAGACAAATTATGCTAATTAGTCTCCAAGACTATTAGCCTTTAAACTTATTGCGACATAAATCTTAACAAGTTATTGTCTTCTGGACAATATTTTCCAAGGCTATCAAAATCTTTTTTATACAATATTTGAAACATAAGTCTTCAGGGCTTTGATATTAATAACAAACAAATATCACTTTTTTGTCCACCATTCATCTCTAGATGTGAACAAGCTCTCATACCTCTTTTGTAGGTACAGAGACTAAAGATCAAATATCTCATAAAGTTCAAATGAAAATTTTTAAAAAGTTGGTGTGTGTAGTAAAATAGTAAGTAAATAGTAATAATAATAGAATATAATATATTATCACATTGCTTCAGGCCAAATTATCTGGCTTTACTTCAATTTGTCTTATGGCTTCAGACCACATTATCACATTGCTTCAGGCAAATTTGTGTTTCCTCATAAGACTAAGCCAATTTGTTTTATAAGAAATTAAATCAATATAGCTTCTAGCCTTTTATCTTCAGGATAAATAAAAATTATACACACACACACACATATGGCATCTAGCCATATAATAATGAATCAAAGAATATGAAAATAAAAAAAATAAAAATTAAAGATATTAAAATTAAAACTTTATGGCTTTTAGCCATTTAGTTCTCAAAATGAGGATTTAAATTTATATGGCTTCTGGCCACAAAATAAGAAATTAAAGTGATAAGACTTCTGATCATATAATTTCATAATATGAAATCAGAGGTGTATGGCTTCTGGCCATAATATTAATAACATAAAGAGTTTGTATAAAATAACATAATATTAAAAGTTAGCCGTAATAACATAACAATAAAAGTAAAATGTTATGTTAGCAACAATGAAAATAAAATGTTATATTATGTTAAAGTTAGCAATAATAACAGTAAAATGTTACGTTAAAGTTAGTGACCTAGACTTCTATGTAGGAGGTAGAACCTTCCATATAGAAGTCAAATTAACAATGATAATAAAATTTCAAATTAAAACAATAATAAAATGTTAGCAATAAAAATAAATGTTAAAGTTAGCAATAATATATAATATATTGTGCAATCATTAAAAATATTGTAGATGAATAAAAATGAATAGTGATTTACAGTAAAAATAATAAATAAGCTCAAATTTTAACCATAGAACCCAATGTATAAATCTTAACCATAGAACTTGATGTATAAAAATAATCGGTAAAAGAATATTTTTAATTCCATATAGTGGTTTAGATTATCCCAGATATATAAATAAACATATAATAAAATCATTAAAGAAAGTAGATGAAATCGTTAAAGAAATTATACCTTCATTATAGCTATCGTGCTGATAACGTATTATGAAACTAAGTAAAATACAAGAGAGATTAAGATGAGGGAAATAAAGAAATGCAAGAGAGAAATGGGGAGCAAGGGCCAAAGAGAGAGTGATTCTTCTTTCTTATTATTCACACCTTCAACCTTTGATACATGCCTACCATATATAGGCAAGGAACCCTTAACTTTTATTACAAGAGTTACATATCAAAGAGTAAATCTTCATAATGGTATATTAAGAAATTTTGTAAGTTATTTACATTAAACATATAAAACTCCTACTAAGCCATTCATGTCATAGGTTATATGGCTTTAAGAGTAAAATTCCAAAAGACTCTTCTTGAAAGGTTATGGACATTTACACCAATATTGGAATATTTATAACAAGATTTTAAAATATAGATGAATTTATTATTATACCATCACTTCCTCTTTCTCTCTCCGATCTCTCTCTTCCTCCTCTTCTTGCCGCCATGGCAATGCGACTGTGAGAGTCGGTGCGATTGAAGGACACTACCATCACCACCTGGTTTAGTTGAAGAACTTTGCAATAACATTGTTGTGGTATTGATGAAGTTGTTATAACATTGTTGTAGCATTGCAGACAACAATCTAGGAAAGAGTTACAAATTAGGAGGAAATTTGAGCTTTGCCGATTTAAAATATGATATCTCTCAATCGTATTTATTCTCAAGTTTTTTATCATCATTTTGGAACCCGGACCGGATCGGCCGGTTCGAACCGAAAACCAGAGAACCGTCCGGAAGACCGGTCCGAGTTAGAGGCAAAACGGTTTGACTCGGTGACTCCGGGTCAACCCGTTCAACTCGGCCTGAACCGGCTGAGTTGAACGGGTTCACTGAGTCAACTTTTTTTTTTTCTTATGTTGTCTGAGTTGATTTGCGAAATAGGAAGAAGTTTCGAAGCTTGAGACTTAGGAATCAATGAAATACTAAAATAGATGAAGAAGCAAACAGAGATCAAGAAGTAGAAGAAGATCTGGGTTCGATTTTTAGATCGATTTGTGCGACGGCGGCGTGGGAAGATGAGTGAGAAAGATGAGATCTAGATTTGTGTGACAGTGGCGAGGGAGGGTTTCGTTAATGGGTGAGAAAGATGAGATTTGAGTGCCAATGGTCTTCGGCAACGGGAAGCCACCTTACCGACGAAGAAGAGATGCCACAACCACTGCGAGAAAAAGCAGTTTTTGTGCGACTGAGGAGAGGGAGGGTTTCTCACCTGCAAAGAAACTAGAGAAGTATGCGAAATGTGATTGGAGAAGGGACAGGCGGCAGGGGGGAGAGTAAGGGTGAAGAAGAAGAAATGAGGCCAAAATGCAAAATGTGATTGGATAGATGAGATGTGAGACATTGCCTTGCAGTTCACCATTAATGAGATGGGATAGAAGTCGTACGATTGCTTTAATTGGCACACTTTCCTTAGCCCTGTGAGCAGAAGCCTGTGAACCACTTAACCACAAATAAATTAAGAAACATTTTGCAAGCCAAGAAGAACTGATCTCTTTTTTTAAAATAATCAATATAATATTTTATATAAAATATTTTTTATTATTAAAATATAAATATCTTTTCCTATTTTAGTGAAATTATATTTTTTAATTAATACCGGTTTGACTCCGGTCTGACCCACTAACCCTTAACCCAGTAGCTTAACCGGTTCAATGACCGGTCCGATTTTCAGAACCTTGGTTTTTATTATTAGTCTTATAGAATTAGTAGTTCATATAATACACTCATATTCTTGTATCTTTTAATCACTTTCTTGCTACATAAGTTGGTATTAAAATCTTTGTGGGATGATATTCTACTCATCATTTTATTATTTTTTCGGCAAGCTCACTTGCCATAAGGGAATTTGACCAACATTAGGGTATAATATAAAAGGCCATAAAGTATGTCCAATTTGTGAAGAAAGACGGTTTATCTTGGCTATAGGAGATTTCTTAGACCGGGCAGCCCATATCGTAAATTAAAGAAAGCTTTTTTTGGTGGCCTAGAGTATCAAGACGCTTCGGGGGCATTGACTAGGGAGCAAGCTTATGAAAAGGTGAAAAATATCAATGTCATTTTTTGTAAGATTGCATAGAGTATAAATGAAAAAAAAAAGAAGGAAAAAGAGATCTGTCTACTTTGATCTTGCATATTGGCACAATCTTGATGTGAGACATTGTATTAATGTTATGCATGTAGAGAAAAACATATGTGAGAGTATTGTTGAGACACTTCTCAACATACAAGATAATTCTAAGGATGGTGTGAAGGAAAGATTAGATTTGCAAGCAATAAAAATACGAGAAGACTTATATCCAAGGATGAGAAAATAAGTTTTTATCAGTGTTTAGTTTTCTCAGGGTATTCTTCAAATTTTAAGGAGCTTGTATAACATCCTAATTTTAATCTTAGAATTTAAGTATAATTATGAAAGTAATTATGGGAAATTTAGGCTTATTTCTCCCTTAATTAATTTATTTTGAAAAAAAAAGAATAAATTCAAATAAAGAATAATTTAGGCACAATATATATATATATATATATATATATATATATATATATATATATAATTTATATTTTATAGCTTGGAAGAATTAATTGAGAAATAAAAATCCTTATATGAAATTAAGGATTAGATTCTAATAATTATCTAATACTTGCAAATATAAGTCTTGAAAAGGATCAAATGGGATAGTTTTTTTTTTTTTAAAGTAGCCCAACCACCTAAAATCTATATACATATCTTGGCCCATATATTCACTTTGTGCAGAACCATTTGGACAACAAAGCAAAAACCCATTATTCACTATCTCATCCATGCATATAAGCCTAGTACATTTGATCTCTTGGCTAACATGTGATAACATTAAAAGCCCATCACGTTGTTTCAAATGACAAACAAACAAAAGCTCATGTAATATCCATTTAATACCCCAAACCCATTATTCCAATAGACATATTTTATACTCTCCATCTCTGCAAAATAATTAACTCAAACTCTCTCACGTCAACCCACACTTCCTCCACTCATAATTATCATTCGGCCCACACTCCATTTGACCCAACACATACAACAGCCAACATGTTAGACCAGAACCTCAGCGTCGATCACGGCATCAGCAAGAATCACACCAGTAGCAGCAACCACCCATGCCCATTGAGCCCAACGCCATGAACCAATGTATTCTTCCCTCTTGGACCAGTTTTTTTGCTCGTTATATAGAGCCATAACCTCTCGTTCTCATCGTATATGTGTTTCAATCAAAGAATAGAGAAAGCACGAGAGACAAGCTGAAAGTGAGAGCCAGAGAGACATAGCCGAGAGAGAGAGAGGGGGGTCATCCTCTGCAAAGTACACAAAGAACAGGGGCGTTGAGTTTGGTTTCAGCAAGGACTACATTGTGTAGGCCAGAGGTTAAAGGTGAGCCTTTGGATCTCTTTTCCTTCTTGATTTTCATCGCACCCCAGCGCAAACTTGAGAGTATTAAGCCATCATGAAATTAAACTATGAATTTGCTGCTACATGGAAGTGAAACAAGGACTTTGGATTTTGTGTGTGTGTATATATATATATATCAAAATGAAATAAAAAAACCTTACTTCTTTGCTGGTATGTACATCGCTGCTAATATATATACACATATAGGGAACCAAAACTTTGCCACTCCACTAATATATGTCACTATACATAATCTATGTGTGTGTGTAGTTGCTGTTCGAGTTCATTAGCATGCTTTTCAAAGTGTGAGTGGCGTTGTTGTTGCTTCTTATGGAGTTAAAATAAATGGGTATAGCCTAATGATTTATATGATACAGAGATGTGTGTGTGTTAGTGCACGTTGATTTTCATAGAGAAGGGAGATGATTTTCAAAACTAAATGCTCCCTGTTCCACTATATAGTGTAGGGTGGGTAAGAAGAGAAGAAGTGTTGTTGCTATTACAAGAAAATTATATATATATATATATATATAAAATCATAATCGCTACACATAAGAAACTAAGGAGAAAGTTTGATAGTGTGTGTGTTGATTTATATGCTATCCCTGCATGTAGGAAAGGAAAGAGGAACTGGATGCATAGTATATAAAAAGAAGAAGAAGAAGAAAAAAAAAGAACATGTACCTGCACCTGATTGAAAGAAAGAGAAAGAGAATAATAAAGTGATATATATATATAAAATGATGTGGTCATGCTTTAGCTTACTGTCATATATACTTTTTTTTTTTAAAAAAAAAATCTTTACTTTGTAAAATATATATAAATTTCTATCGTTTTAGTTTGTGACAAAGTGGTTATTTTCCAAATAATAATAATAATAATAATAATAATAATAATAATTAAAAAATAAATAAATAAAATAAAAATAAACCCCCAAAATGTCTTTTTTTTTTCAATTTTTGTTATAATAATATATTATTATTAGAATTTATATTTTTTTTTCAGTTATAGGAAATTATAAGTTATATTTATGATAATGTAGAGCCTTTTTGTGATCGGTAACTATGCGGGTGATACTCCTCAAAGCTATGGTTAAGTTTGGAATTGAGGTAACCGGGGTTAATTTATTTTATATGCTTGTTTTGGACTGTGAGATATTTTTCTAAGCTTAATTTTCATATATACTACTCGTATGTGTTTTGAAAAATTATGTGTAGGTTTGAATATGAAATTAATTCAGTGAAACAATGTATTTTCCAATCTATGTATTTAAGTGTTTATTATTGTTGGGATTGTTACTGTTGTGATGGTTATAATTTTTGTTGTGAGATGTGGTGTATGGAATAATAATTTAATAAAATGTTGTTGGAAAATTTTAGTATTTTATTATTTCTTCTGTTGGGATATGTTGAGTTGTATGGAAGATATTGAGGATGAAATTGTGCCCGTTGGCTCTCTCATATTCCTGGCCCAGATTTGAGTTGAGTGTTTTGGACAGACACCTCCCTGTTACGGTATTTTTGTAGTGGCATGGGAGGGAACAGTATCCTTGAAGTGATAGCTAACCTTGGCCGGGTTACTAACACTGATGGGATGATCCACGTCCACGAGGAAATAAGGAGGAGCAGGATGAATGAGTGGGAATGGTTAATTGTTATGGTTAATATGCATTAATTGTTTTATTTGTGGTTATTTAATTATTGCAATTATTATTACTATTATTATATTATTAACAAACCTGCTTCTCTGACTTGCAATCCTTTCTTGGATATTTGATAAATTAATTTCGGTTACGGGAACTTTATGTCTCACCCCGTCATTATTAAATTTTTCAGGCGAGACCTCTAGCCTTATTTGGGGACCAGGGAAGCAACCATAGGCATAGACGTCATGAAACTTGTAGGCCTCTTTTTGTGTATTAGTGTTGTATTGATTTATATATTTCCATCATAGGGCCTTCACGTTTTTGAAATACTACAGTAACTATTTTGGATAATTGTTGAGTTTCCGAAGGCCTTATTTTACACCCTATCATTTCATTGTGGATCCACAACTATATCTTTTGTGACAATTGTCTTGTGTAGACCCTTGAGTGTGGATTAGTGTTGTAAGGCTTGTGGACTATGAAATCTCCTGTTCGATAATTGTGCCTAGAATTATGGATTTTCTGTTGTGGGTTTGTGGGTGAAATTTGTACCCTGGACTAAGAGGTGTGTGTATTGAAAAGGAAGTTTTTCCACAATCACCTATTAATCTAATTTTAAGAATGATTATGATTAATTGTTGTCTAGTGAGAAAGGGTCGTTTCAGCTTGTGTCAATGAAAGACTTGAAATAATAGGCCAAAAGTCTCATGATTGTCATGTCTTAATGCAACAACTATTCCTTATAGCTATTTGAGGCATTGCTAAATATGATCTTCAACACATTTTGACAAGACTTTGTTTCTTCTTCAATGCTATATGCAGTAAAGTTTTTGAGATTGAAAAATTGAATGAATTGGAAAATGAATTGGAAAATGAAGGACATAATAATTTAATCAAACGCAACGGTGACAGAATTGGTTTTTTTTTTTTCTTGATTAGTTTTTTTAGATAGGCATTTTTCTAAAAGTCAAATTATAGATGTGATTTATGTTTGGGATAGCGGTGACAGATGTAACACCCCTTGATATATCAATTATTATCAGAGTTGTAGCGCACAGCCTAATGAGCATAGTCATTCTAGCATAGTAATACTGATATTAAATTCTGATTACATAACAAAATCCACATAGGGCTATACAAATAAATTTCTAGTCTCTAAAATAGGCTAATAAAAATAACCTATAGCATTTCTCGGTCCGTCCCAGCATCACTATTCAACAGTGAGTACCGCCTTGCCTTGTGAGCCACGCTCTCTAAACTGAACAATCCCCAGGTAGTAACAAATACTGGGACCCCGAAGGTTCCCAGAGTAACATGTTAATCTTACATTCTAAGCATAGATCAGTATATGATAGATAACCATCACATATACATCCAGCACATACAGCACAAACAATTCATACAGTACATATTTATACATATTGAATGGTACATACAATCATATAAAGACATACAAAGAATGCAAGATTAGAGTTACTACCTGATAGCCTTTCCAAATCCTGATCCGGTTCTCTATCCTCTGGTCATCTCAGATAAATACCGAATCCTATAATTAAATATTCATGGTTGGCAAGTTACTACTTGTCCAAATTCTCTATTTCTCTTATTTCCAAATAAACTCCATAATCTGACAGAATTTCCAATTAACTTTGAAAATTCATATTTAATTGCACAAAACTCCAATTAATGTGCTTCCAAAAATCACGTGTCCTTTATTAAGTCTATTTTTAGGGAAAAATACATTCAACTGTCAAATATACGTACACTATTCCCAGAATTTTCATTCATCATCACTGTTCCAGAAAAACGTCCAGGTTTAACGCTTAACTTGAAAAATCCATATCTGGAGTTCTAGGTGTCCAAATCAGGTGGTTCAAAAATCCATGAACTCCTCATTAAGTCTAGTTTCTAGGAAAATTGGTTTCAACATTTAATCATACTCCAATAATTCCCAGATTTCAAAAACGTAAACACTGTTCAGAAGATGTTTCAGAAAACGTCCCAGATTCCACACTTAAGTTCAAAAATTCATAACTCCCTGGATACAAATCCAAATAAGGCTTGTGACCTATCAAATTAAAGCTTGATAAGTCTACTATCATTCTGGAAATTTTCATAGAAAAACTCAAATGTTTACTATTTTAAAAGTGAATCCGAAATTCACTGTTCATTTCTGGAAACCAGCGTTTTTCAGTGTTCAACTTCTAACTTTGAAAAATCATAACTAATTCTATAGAACTCCGATTAAGGTGATTCAAAATTCTATTTGAAGTTCTATAAATATAGTTTATAAGAAAAATATTCATCAAGCCGATTAATAGCTGTATAATTCTCAGAAATTCGAAAAGTGAACGTAACTTAAATCTGAAAGCAGGATTTTCCAGTTTTTATAACCAAACTTAGAAAAATCATAATTTGGAGTTCTAGACGTCGGATTAATACGTTCTAGCACTCATTTGAAAGCTTAAGAAGTGTACTTTATTCTTACCAAACTTTGTAGTCAGATGAAGTCATTTAGCCGATCAAAATATCGCATGAACCCAACTGCCTTACGGAATTTCCAGAATAATAGTGTTGTACAAGTGGATCGATGATTCTCATATGACTTCTTTCTCTCAATCTCTCACTCTCTTCTGAGCTCTCTTTCTCTTATTCGGTGTCTTCACCGAAAATGAAATGGAGAGACGCTCTCCAATATAATTGAAAGAGTGAACATATTGCATAGAATCCACCCGTGAATGAATAAGCAAAGTGAATGAAATGTGTTGTCATATGCCTTTTGTCCTCATGTGTTTGTGTTATCCATGAATGGAGCCCGTGAAGAGATGAGGAAAGGAGTTGCATTGTCACGGATGAGATAGGAAATGAGAAAGTAGAGCATATGATTGAATAGGAAGTGTGCATGTGAACATTTTGGCCAAAGTCATTGAAAAATTAAAGAGTGTGGGACATGCATGTTGGCCAAAATAATTAAGAAGACAAATGTGGTGTCTTGCGTATATGCTTTCCGAAATGAAAATGTAAGGGAGAGTGATTTATCCTATAAAATAATAGGATGTGTTGTGGGATCTACTCCAAAATATTCTCTTTTGCTCTTCTTTGACTTCCTACAAGACTTTTGTTTGTAACTTGATCCTTTCTTTATTTAATTGCAATCATAAAATAAATATTAGAAATAAACCCTTAATATCATATAAGGATTCTTCTTTCTCAATTAACTTATAACCGTCATAAAATATTGACTCTAAATTCGCCACTTCAAAAATAGGGCTTAATAGTCTTCTAAAAATAGACTAATTTTCAAGTCTTTAGGCCCAAAATTCGGGATATTACATTTCTCCCCCTGTTCAATAAATTTCGTCCTCGAAATTTGAACATTTATACCTCAGGAAAATCATTATAGACTATTTTCTTTTTCTCAGCTCCATAACTGACTTGTACTATCTGACCTAGTTGGTTCAGATCTCAAGACCATTCTAACAGTTTCTGTTCCGGTATTATTACAATCACCAACTGCACCGCTTTAATTTTAACATATCAATAATGTTAATTACATCACTGCTTTTTCATTAATCCATGTTGTCTCAAATTCAAATTTTCACACTTTGAAAATCTTTGTGGTTGCAAAACATTTCATAATTCACACTATACCAAAAAGTAATAGTGCTATCACATTTTCAAACTTCGTCGCTGCCAGATCAAATATTCATGTAAACACATTTACTGCCGGATTGGTTTCAGAAAACATTTACTACCGGCACACACTTTTGAGCGGGATAACTTATTTCAAAAAGTTTTCACAATCGAGAGCACATGGCACCATTTCAACCTTTCAGTATAGCGACACATCCCAATCCTTTCATACGCAAACCACTGAAGTGGTGACATACCTGTCGGTCAATGTGGGAGAGTTTCCGTCCACAAGAGACCCAGTGTCCGCACTGGCACAAATAACGGGTCACCCACCGAAATCCCATACCCGGGACAAGAACCATAATCCAGGAGCCTTGCTCCAAACGCCTGCGTGGGTACCGACCAGACAAGGCAAAATGCACGCCCTCACAAGGCGGAACTACTCAGATTGAGAACATACACTGCTGGTGCAAGTGTCAGCTCTACAAACTAATCCCCTCAAAAGAATTTTCATCAATGGCCAGCGATTTTAAAATTTTTCAAATTCATCTGGCAAGACCCAGCAAACCTTGTACATCTACAACAGTTTCTGGCCTCTTCCAGTTCTGTACTGCATCTACCACAACAAAGTTGAAAACTCAGTTTCAAATTCTGGGTTCTAACAAAACCCTTTTTATGAGACAACACATTTCGCAAACAGACCATTCAAACTGGTCTCAAATTAGGTTGAAAAATATTTCATTCAAAAATTCAATTTCAAAAATTCACAAATTCGAAAATTCAATTCCGCAAATCCACAAATACTGCAGGTGCATTGGTAAATACAAAATTCAATTTTCAACATAACCAGGAACAGACAACTATTACAGAAGGTCTTCACTTCTAAATACACTTCAGGTTCTATTTTTAGCTACTTGAGCAATTCATAGAATATACCATTCATTCCAAGGAGACTTTTTGAATCAAAATCCAACACTATGCTAGATCAACATCTAGCAACCGCAAAATACCTTATACACATTGGTACCATATTCTAGTGCCTTAGTTCATTTAAATCAATCGGTACCACATTCTAGTACCTTTGTTCATTCTGGTCGATTCAGTGCCTAAAGAATTAGTTCCATTACCAAATTTCATTCTCAAGCCTCAATTCAGTTGGTAACATGCTTTAGTTGTCTCTCCAACATTCAGGTTTATCAACCTAATTCTAGAAATTCGACCATATTCCATAAACCTGCTAACATTTCCAAGATTCATATCTTACAATATTCAGGCACTATCCTCAAACATTCAAATAAAATTCAGCAATTTCTACAAGGTTCTACCTCTACCTCATTTCTCAATATCATCAAAACATGTTTTAAATATCATTCTTATGCCTCAGAGGTAATAACCATTCATACACAAAACATTGTTTCGGCTCAGAACAAATTCAAACTTATCTTTAATCATACCGCATTCGTTCTTATATTTTCTTAGCATTTGAAAAATTCACCATTTTTCATACTTCAAGATATTCAGATCTTACACCGAGATATTTCAAATTCCCAATACTTCCAGAGAGTCTCCTCTCTCGAGATGGCTTTAACTGATCAGACTCCCATTTTCAAATGCCAGTCTGTCATCTCGAACCAACTACACGCTCCAAGACAAATTTCTAAGAGACACGATCTTGAAATAATCATCACGCAACGTGTATTCGTCAAACTAAATTTCTTGAAGATACAACCGGCAATAAATGCTACACTGTCTTTTGTTTGGACCGAAAGTCTATAAGACTCCGACCTATAGAGGTGGCTAGAGCGTGTCAGATTGTATTAGGGTGCGGTGCCATAAAATTTCCACATAATAACAAAGTCTGCACTATTCTGAGCCAACGACAGATGAGAATCCGATGCTGCTTAACAAAATCTAGACGTTACTAACCCAGCTATAAATCGAGTAAAGAAAGAGTAAATGTTTCACGTTCTCTCAAACTTCACAAAACTTCCACATATTCATTTCCTCTCCGATCGTAACCTTCACTATAACCTTTCACATTATCCTTAAACATGGCCGGTTCAAGTAACTCTATTCCAGTCTCCGATTCATTCAACCCTTTCTTTCTTGAAGCTTTACTTCATGACTATCAGACTAACATATTGTCTGACTTGTCAAACAATGTATCATACCCTTATTCTTCTTTACTTCCCCAAAATCCCGTAAGTATGAACGTTCATTCATCTGCCTCAACGATTAACATTCCTACTCCTCCTCCAAGGATACAAGATTCTATTTTTACGACTACTAACAGAAAGGAATCTGAAGCAGGTCCATCAAGGCGACCTGTCCAAAGGTGTCGTAATGTGGCAGAACTTATGGAGTCTACGGTACCTTCTCAACCAAGGAATCCTGCTTCTACCTTGACTGAGACTACTAATCCATTTTCATGTGGTTGCTGCCATGTTCTACGAGAGATCATTCATACCAATGGACTTCAATACCATAAACTTGAAGTTCATGGGAGGATTGGTATGATATGCCACGCTGTCTTTCACCAGGACGTACAAGGAGGTTCTTCCAGTCCTCAAGTATTTGACTTTGGTAAGAAAAATTTAGATGATGTCAAACATTTTCTAGAAAATTATTGTTTGAATCAAAAATCTTTAGGATATGTCCTGGTGTCAGATCCCCTATCAGCCTACTATGAAGCCCTCTGTGTTGGTTTGGAATGGACTAAAAATCAAAATGAACTCCCTAATAGTTCATTTCCAACCAATACAGAAAATATATCCAATAAAGGAAAAGAGCTCATGGTTGTAAATAATAATCCTTCAGTCCCCATACCTAGTGATTCATACCGATCAAGAGCTGAACAAAATATTAGAGGTGCATCAATGTCAATAAATGATCTTAGAGACTTATTCCATTTACCTCAACAAGAAGCGGCTAAACAAGTTCGTCTATGCAAAAATGTCTTAATGAAAATATGCCATAGGGAAGGAATAAGGCATTGGCCTTATGTAAAAATTCGAAGCACTATGAGGCAAATAGCTAGATTGAGAAAAACAATGTCTTCTGATGGTCCTCTCTCAAGTGCAGCCGCTCAGGAAGAAATTAATAGACTTAAACTTGAGATGGTCAACGCTTGTGGTGGGATTGTACCAACTGTTGCTCTTGATGCTTGAATTCATCTTGTCTTTTCTTCTTAGCATTCTAATTTCTGCTTGTACTTTTATACTAAGATTCACGAGAATTTCCAAGTTTGAATATTTTTCTCACCCATTTTCAATTAATCACATAAGTTCAAGCTCCAGCAGATCAATCTAACCTATTGTCAGAACTTATGTTCTAACCGGACTTCGAAATTCTGAGTTGATAATTCTATCATCAAAATTTATATTCTAATTCCAACTTGTCACTCAGAATTATCTAACTTTCAATAAAATCTGGGGATCTAAATCACAATCTAACTCAACATCAAGAGCCCTAGAGTTAGCAACAGAATCCTTATTCTGTGCTATTTCATTTGTTTATGTAATCCAATATCAGTATACTCTTCCAAAAATGCCAGAACCTTTGCTCTGATACCATAAATTGTAACACCCCTTGATATATCAATTATTATCAGAGTTGTAGCGCACAGCCTAATGAGCATAGTCATTCTAGCATAGTAATACTGATATTAAATTCTGATTACATAACAAAATCCACATAGGGCTATACAAATAAATTTCTAGTCTCTAAAATAGGCTAATAAAAATAACCTATAGCATTTCTCGGTCCGTCCCAGCATCACTATTCAACAGTGAGTACCGCCTTGCCTTGTGAGTCACGCTCTCTAAACTGAACAATCCACAGGTAGCAACAAATACTGGGACCCCGAAGGTTCCCAGAGTAACATGTTAATCTTACATTCTAAGCATAGATCAGTATATGACAGATAACCATCACATATACATCCAGCACATACAGCACAAACAATTCATACAGTACATATTTATACATATTGAATGGTACATACAATCATATAAAGACATACAAAGAATGCAAGATTAGAGTTACTACCTGATAGCCTTTCCAAATCCTGATCCGGTTCTCTATCCTCTGGTCATCTCAGATAAATACCGAATCCTATAATTAAATATTCATGGTTGGCAAGTTACTACTTGTCCAAATTCTCTATTTCTCTTATTTCCAAATAAACTCCATAATCTGGCAGAATTTCCAATTAACTTTGAAAATTCATATTTAATTGCACAAAACTCCAATTAATGTGCTTCCAAAAATCACGTGTCCTTTATTAAGTCTATTTTTAGGGAAAAATACATTCAACTGTCAAATATACGTACACTATTCCCAGAATTTTCATTCATCATCACTGTTCCAGAAAAACGTCCAGGTTTAACGCTTAACTTGAAAAATCCATATCTGGAGTTCTAGGTGTCCAAATCAGGTGGTTCAAAAATCCATGAACTCCTCATTAAGTCTAGTTTCTAGGAAAATTGGTTTCAACATTTAATCATACTCCAATAATTCCCAGATTTCAAAAACGTAAACACTGTTCAGAAGATGTTTCAGAAAACGTCCCAGATTCCACACTTAAGTTCAAAAATTCATAACTCCCTGGATACAAATCCAAATAAGGCTTGTGACCTATCAAATTAAAGCTTGATAAGTCTACTATCATTCTGGAAATTTTCATAGAAAAAATCAAATGTTTACTATTTTAAAAGTGAATCCGAAATTCACTGTTCATTTCTGGAAACCAGCGTTTTTCAGTGTTCAACTTCTAACTTTGAAAAATCATAACTAATTCTATAGAACTCCGATTAAGGTGATTCAAAATTCTATTTGAAGTTCTATAAATATAGTTTATAAGAAAAATATTCATCAAGCCGATTAATAGCTGTATAATTCTCAGAAATTCGAAAAGTGAACGTAACTTAAATCTGAAAGCAGGATTTTCCAGTTTTTATAACCAAACTTAGAAAAATCATAATTTGGAGTTCTAGACGTCGGATTAATACGTTCTAGCACTCATTTGAAAGCTTAAGAAGTGTACTTTATTCTTACCAAACTTTGTAGTCAGATGAAGTCATTTAGCCGATCAAAATATCGCATGAACCCAACTGCCTTACGGAATTTCCAGAATAATAGTGTTGTACAAGTGGATCGATGATTCTCATATGACTTCTTTCTCTCAATCTCTCACTCTCTTCTGAGCTCTCTTTCTCTTATTCGGTGTCTTCACCGAAAATGAAATGGAGAGACGCTCTCCAATATAATTGAAAGAGTGAACATATTGCATAGAATCCACCCGTGAATGAATAAGCAAAGTGAATGAAATGTGTTGTCATATGCCTTTTGTCCTCATGTGTTTGTGTTATCCATGAATGGAGCCCGTGAAGAGATGAGGAAAGGAGTTGCATTGTCACGGATGAGATAGGAAATGAGAAAGTAGAGCATATGATTGAATAGGAAGTGTGCATGTGAACATTTTGGCCAAAGTCATTGAAAAATTAAAGAGTGTGGGACATGCATGTTGGCCAAAATAATTAAGAAGACAAATGTGGTGTCTTGCGTATATGCTTTCCGAAATGAAAATGTAAGGGAGAGTGATTTATCCTATAAAATAATAGGATGTGTTGTGGGATCTACTCCAAAATATTCTCTTTTGCTCTTCTTTGACTTCCTACAAGACTTTTGTTTGTAACTTGATCCTTTCTTTACTTAATTGCAATCATAAAATAAATATTAGAAATAAACCCTTAATATCATATAAGGATTCTTCTTTCTCAATTAACTTATAACCGTCATAAAATATTGACTCTAAATTCGCCACTTCAAAAATAGGGCTTAATAGTCTTCTAAAAATAGACTAATTTTCAAGTCTTTAGGCCCAAAATTCGGGATATTACATTTCTCCCCCTGTTCAATAAATTTCGTCCTCGAAATTTGAACATTTATACCTCAGGAAAATCATTATAGACTATTTTCTTTTTCTCAGCTCCATAACTGACTTGTACTATCTGACCTAGTTGGTTCAGATCTCAAGACCATTCTAACAGTTTCTGTTCCAGTATTATTACAATCACCAACTGCACCGCTTTAATTTTAACATATCAATAATGTTAATTACATCACTGCTTTTTCATTAATCCATGTTGTCTCAAATTCAAATTTTCACACTTTGAAAATCTTTGTGGTTGCAAAACATTTCATAATTCACACTATACCAAAAAGTAATAGTGCTATCACATTTTCAAACTTCGTCGCTGCCAGATCAAATATTCATGTAAACACATTTACTGCCGGATTGGTTTCAGAAAACATTTACTACCGGCACACACTTTTGAGCGGGATAACTTATTTCAAAAAGTTTTCACAATCGAGAGCACATGGCACCATTTCAACCTTTCAGTATAGCGACACATCCCAATCCTTTCATACGCAAACCACTGAAGTGGTGACATACCTGTCGGTCAATGTGGGAGAGTTTCCGTCCACAAGAGACCCAGTGTCCGCACTGGCACAAATAACGGGTCACCCACCGAAATCCCATACCCGGGACAAGAACCATAATCCAGGAGCCTTGCTCCAAACGCCTGCGTGGGTACCGACCAGACAAGGCAAAATGCACGCCCTCACAAGGCGGAACTACTCAGATTGAGAACATACACTGCTGGTGCAAGTGTCAGCTCTACAAACTAATCCCCTCAAAAGAATTTTCATCAATGGCCAGCGATTTTAAAATTTTTCAAATTCATCTGGCAAGACCCAGCAAACCTTGTACATCTACAACAGTTTCTGGCCTCTTCCAGTTCTGTACTGCATCTACCACAACAAAGTTGAAAACTCAGTTTCAAATTCTGGGTTCTAACAAAACCCTTTTTATGAGACAACACATTTCGCAAACAGACCATTCAAACTGGTCTCAAATTAGGTTGAAAAATATTTCATTCAAAAATTCAATTTCAAAAATTCACAAATTCGAAAATTCAATTCCGCAAATCCACAAATACTGCAGGTGCATTGGTAAATACAAAATTCAATTTTCAACATAACCAGGAACAGACAACTATTACAGAAGGTCTTCACTTCTAAATACACTTCAGGTTCTATTTTTAGCTACTTGAGCAATTCATAGAATATACCATTCATTCCAAGGAGACTTTTTGAATCAAAATCCAACACTATGCTAGATCAACATCTAGCAACCGCAAAATACCTTATACACATTGGTACCATATTCTAGTGCCTTAGTTCATTTAAATCAATCGGTACCACATTCTAGTACCTTTGTTCATTCTGGTCGATTCAGTGCCTAAAGAATTAGTTCCATTACCAAATTTCATTCTCAAGCCTCAATTCAGTTGGTAACATGCTTTAGTTGTCTCTCCAACATTCAGGTTTATCAACCTAATTCTAGAAATTCGACCATATTCCATAAACCTGCTAACATTTCCAAGATTCATATCTTACAATATTCAGGCACTATCCTCAAACATTCAAATAAAATTCAGCAATTTCTACAAGGTTCTACCTCTACCTCATTTCTCAATATCATCAAAACATGTTTTAAATATCATTCTTATGCCTCAGAGGTAATAACCATTCATACACAAAACATTGTTTCGGCTCAGAACAAATTCAAACTTATCTTTAATCATACCGCATTCGTTCTTATATTTTCTTAGCATTTGAAAAATTCACCATTTTTCATACTTCAAGATATTCAGATCTTACACCGAGATATTTCAAATTCCCAATACTTCCAGAGAGTCTCCTCTCTCGAGATGGCTTTAACTGATCAGACTCCCATTTTCAAATGCCAGTCTGTCATCTCGAACCAACTACACGCTCCAAGACAAATTTCTAAGAGACACGATCTTGAAATAATCATCACGCAACGTGTATTCGTCAAACTAAATTTCTTGAAGATACAACCGGCAATAAATGCTACACTGTCTTTTGTTTGGACCGAAAGTCTATAAGACTCCGACCTATAGAGGTGGCTAGAGCGTGTCAGATTGTATTAGGGTGCGGTGCCATAAAATTTCCACATAATAACAAAGTCTGCACTATTCTGAGCCAACGACAGATGAGAATCCGATGCTGCTTAACAAAATCTAGACGTTACTAACCCAGCTATAAATCGAGTAAAGAAAGAGTAAATGTTTCACGTTCTCTCAAACTTCACAAAACTTCCACATATTCATTTCCTCTCCGATCGTAACCTTCACTATAACCTTTCACATTATCCTTAAACATGGCCGGTTCAAGTAACTCTATTCCAGTCTCCGATTCATTCAACCCTTTCTTTCTTGAAGCTTTACTTCATGACTATCAGACTAACATATTGTCTGACTTGTCAAACAATGTATCATACCCTTATTCTTCTTTACTTCCCCAAAATCCCGTAAGTATGAACGTTCATTCATCTGCCTCAACGATTAACATTCCTACTCCTCCTCCAAGGATACAAGATTCTATTTTTACGACTACTAACAGAAAGGAATCTGAAGCAGGTCCATCAAGGCGACCTGTCCAAAGGTGTCGTAATGTGGCAGAACTTATGGAGTCTACGGTACCTTCTCAACCAAGGAATCCTGCTTCTACCTTGACTGAGACTACTAATCCATTTTCATGTGGTTGCTGCCATGTTCTACGAGAGATCATTCATACCAATGGACTTCAATACCATAAACTTGAAGTTCATGGGAGGATTGGTATGATATGCCACGCTGTCTTTCACCAGGACGTACAAGGAGGTTCTTCCAGTCCTCAAGTATTTGACTTTGGTAAGAAAAATTTAGATGATGTCAAACATTTTCTAGAAAATTATTGTTTGAATCAAAAATCTTTAGGATATGTCCTGGTGTCAGATCCCCTATCAGCCTACTATGAAGCCCTCTGTGTTGGTTTGGAATGGACTAAAAATCAAAATGAACTCCCTAATAGTTCATTTCCAACCAATACAGAAAATATATCCAATAAAGGAAAAGAGCTCATGGTTGTAAATAATAATCCTTCAGTCCCCATACCTAGTGATTCATACCGATCAAGAGCTGAACAAAATATTAGAGGTGCATCAATGTCAATAAATGATCTTAGAGACTTATTCCATTTACCTCAACAAGAAGCGGCTAAACAAGTTCGTCTATGCAAAAATGTCTTAATGAAAATATGTCATAGGGAAGGAATAAGGCATTGGCCTTATGTAAAAATTCGAAGCACTATGAGGCAAATAGCTAGATTGAGAAAAACAATGTCTTCTGATGGTCCTCTCTCAAGTGCAGCCGCTCAGGAAGAAATTAATAGACTTAAACTTGAGATGGTCAACGCTTGTGGTGGGATTGTACCAACTGTTGCTCTTGATGCTTGAATTCATCTTGTCTTTTCTTCTTAGCATTCTAATTTCTGCTTGTACTTTTATACTAAGATTCACGAGAATTTCCAAGTTTGAATATTTTTCTCACCCATTTTCAATTAATCACATAAGTTCAAGCTCCAGCAGATCAATCTAACCTATTGTCAGAACTTATGTTCTAACCGGACTTCGAAATTCTGAGTTGATAATTCTATCATCAAAATTTATATTCTAATTCCAACTTGTCACTCAGAATTATCTAACTTTCAATAAAATCTGGGGATCTAAATCACAATCTAACTCAACATCAAGAGCCCTAGAGTTAGCAACAGAATCCTTATTCTGTGCTATTTCATTTGTTTATGTAATCCAATATCAGTATACTCTTCCAAAAATGCCAGAACCTTTGCTCTGATACCATAAATTGTAACACCCCTTGATATATCAATTATTATCAGAGTTGTAGCGCACAGCCTAATGAGCATAGTCATTCTAGCATAGTAATACTGATATTAAATTCTGATTACATAACAAAATCCACATAGGGCTATACAAATAAATTTCTAGTCTCTAAAATAGGCTAATAAAAATAACCTATAGCATTTCTCGGTCCGTCCCAGCATCACTATTCAACAGTGAGTACCGCCTTGCCTTGTGAGTCACGCTCTCTAAACTGAACAATCCACAGGTAGCAACAAATACTGGGACCCCGAAGGTTCCCAGAGTAACATGTTAATCTTACATTCTAAGCATAGATCAGTATATGACAGATAACCATCACATATACATCCAGCACATACAGCACAAACAATTCATACAGTACATATTTATACATATTGAATGGTACATACAATCATATAAAGACATACAAAGAATGCAAGATTAGAGTTACTACCTGATAGCCTTTCCAAATCCTAATCCGGTTCTCTATCCTCTGGTCATCTCAGATAAATACCGAATCCTATAATTAAATATTCATGGTTGGCAAGTTACTACTTGTCCAAATTCTCTATTTCTCTTATTTCCAAATAAACTCCATAATCTGGCAGAATTTCCAATTAACTTTGAAAATTCATATTTAATTGCACAAAACTCCAATTAATGTGCTTCCAAAAATCACGTGTCCTTTATTAAGTCTATTTTTAGGGAAAAATACATTCAACTGTCAAATATACGTACACTATTCCCAGAATTTTCATTCATCATCACTGTTCCAGAAAAACGTCCAGGTTTAACGCTTAACTTGAAAAATCCATATCTGGAGTTCTAGGTGTCCAAATCAGGTGGTTCAAAAATCCATGAACTCCTCATTAAGTCTAGTTTCTAGGAAAATTGGTTTCAACATTTAATCATATTCCAATAATTCCCAGATTTCAAAAACGTAAACACTGTTCAGAAGATGTTTCAGAAAACGTCCCAGATTCCACACTTAAGTTCAAAAATTCATAACTCCCTGGATACAAATCCAAATAAGGCTTGTGACCTATCAAATTAAAGCTTGATAAGTCTACTATCATTCTGGAAATTGTCATAGAAAAACTCAAATGTTTACTATTTTAAAAGTGAATCCGAAATTCACTGTTCATTTCTGGAAACCAGCGTTTTTCAGTGTTCAACTTCTAACTTTGAAAAATCATAACTAATTCTATAGAACTCCGATTAAGGTGATTCAAAATTCTATTTGAAGTTCTATAAATATAGTTTATAAGAAAAATATTCATCAAGCCGATTAATAGCTGTATAATTCTCAGAAATTCGAAAAGTGAACGTAACTTAAATCTGAAAGCAGGATTTTCCAGTTTTTATAACCAAACTTAGAAAAATCATAATTTGGAGTTCTAGACGTCGGATTAATATGTTCTAGCACTCATTTGAAAGCTTAAGAAGTGTACTTTATTCTTACCAAACTTTGTAGTCAGATGAAGTCATTTAGCCGATCAAAATATCGCATGAACCCAACTGCCTTACGGAATTTCCAGAATAATAGTGTTGTACAAGTGGATCGATGATTCTCATATGACTTCTTTCTCTCAATCTCTCACTCTCTTCTGAGCTCTCTTTCTCTTATTCGGTGTCTTCACCGAAAATGAAATGGAGAGACGCTCTCCAATATAATTGAAAGAGTGAACATATTGCATAGAATCCACCCGTGAATGAATAAGCAAAGTGAATGAAATGTGTTGTCATATGCCTTTTGTCCTCATGTGTTTGTGTTATCCATGAATGGAGCCCGTGAAGAGATGAGGAAAGGAGTTGCATTGTCACGGATGAGATAGGAAATGAGAAAGTAGAGCATATGATTGAATAGGAAGTGTGCATGTGAACATTTTGGCCAAAGTCATTGAAAAATTAAAGAGTGTGGGACATGCATGTTGGCCAAAATAATTAAGAAGACAAATGTGGTGTCTTGCGTATATGCTTTCTGAAATGAAAATGTAAGGGAGAGTGATTTATCCTATAAAATAATAGGATGTGTTGTGGGATCTACTCCAAAATATTCTCTTTTGCTCTTCTTTGACTTCCTACAAGACTTTTGTTTGTAACTTGATCCTTTCTTTACTTAATTGCAATCATAAAATAAATATTAGAAATAAACCCTTAATATCATATAAGGATTCTTCTTTCTCAATTAACTTATAACCGTCATAAAATATTGACTCTAAATTCGCCACTTCAAAAATAGGGCTTAATAGTCTTCTAAAAATAGACTAATTTTCAAGTCTTTAGGCCCAAAATTCGGGATATTACAACAGAAGTATCTTTTTTTTTTTTTTTAAAGAAGCTACAAATAGCGGCTTCTCTTGAGAAGTCGCTTTATGGCCAGAAGCCCATTATAACCCAATGTCATCCTGAACACCAAATTTTTCTCTATTGAGCTTCAAATGAAGCCAATGAGCTTTTAAGTCATTTCAATGCTATGCCAAACAGGCTTAACATCATGGTATATCTAATTGTTCATCTAGTGAGAGAGATAAAGTTGTATGGCTCTATCCATTTGTGATAGATGTACCAAATTGAAAGAATTATGAAATTCCTACAAGGGTATATGAAGAACGCAAACCAGCCTAAATCATCTATTGTTCATAAATGTGTTTTTGAAGAAGCCATGGAATTTTGTCAAAATTATTTGGCTAAAGTAAGACATATTGGATTTCCTAAACATTGTCATGATGAAGGGGGTAGACACGTGGCTTCAACTAAGAGTGTGGATCATATTCATATAATCCATACATCATTTAATTAATCAATATATCATCAACTTGTCTAATTTATATTATCAATATTGATATCAATTAAGTTCTTTTTATAAAACATCAAAACTAAACTGGTTTAATATTTTTTCATTATATAATAGCTTATTTAGATTTTTTTATTATTAACATTAAATGAATTTTTTTAACCCACATAAATTTCTTCTAAAATAAAAAAGTTATATAAAATTTCTTGGTTTGACATATATCATAAATTATAAAATACCTTGAATTTCATTAAAATTAAATAATTTTATTTTAAATTAAAATTTTTGTTGGTTTTAAAAAATTTATAATTTTTTTCAAAATTGAAGGATGTGTACTTTTTTTCTATATATATCTGTGAAAATTGTGAAAATGAAAATTGAAAAAACTTTGGTTTAATTTAGTGACATTTAGATTTTTTTTTAGTTTGGTATTTTTATATTTTCAATTTTATATTTTGGTCATTCTAAATAAATATAATTTTTATGATTCTTCACAATAAATACTTTTCCTTTAGGTCATTTATTCTATTTTTTTTTCGTTTAATAATGTATTGCCTTGAGTTTCTAAACTTTATAAAATGAGAAAAATTTTACAAATGGAATTGAAAATACGCATACGGCCGTTTTTCGCCCATTTAAAA